>OY728122.1:1147219871-1149719871 GCA_963277665.1 Viscum album
ATACATAAGTTAAATATATTAAAAAAGTTTAAATTTAATTTAATAAATAATTAGTATATTATGTATAACTCAGAATAAAAATATGTAATTGTGATGATAATTATAGAGTTAGAAATGTTTCAAAGGAAATAACTTCTCGTTTATGGGATATTATTAAAAGATAATGGAAATAAATATGACAAACCATATATCGTAAATATAATAACTAAATTAGTTTAATGTAATTAATATAATACTAACATAAATATTTGTTAAATTTTTATGGTTTATATATATATAAAAGATAAAATGATATATATATATAAGAGTGAAATTAGAAGACAAGTTGATGAAACATCACACTCTTCTTATTAATTACTCTTTTTTATAACACTAATACCATTGAATTAATGGGAAGTAGTTAGTATAAAAAATATTATGTATATTATGTTTATTAATGGGGTAAATATTTTTTGATAGATGGAATTTTATGTGAATGATTGGTGGGATTCCTATGGGAGTGATTTTGTATTTTTACATGAGGAGAGGGGTATTTTGTTGTAAAATATTCAATAAAATATTGACTCAACAGTAATAAGTGTAATATTGAATAAAATGGTATTTCAAATTATATTTGAAAAACTTAAAATTATTTTAGGAAATTTAATGATTTTTGGGATAAAATTCATTATTTAATTAAAATTGAATGTTGAAATTTATTAATTTTTATTTTTAATTGGAAAATTTATAATTATAGGCTTTGTAAGAGACTTTTTAAAAATGTAATTTAATGTTCCTGTAAAACTCAACAATATACACATTTTTCCGATCCTAAAGAAATTGATAGGATTATGTTATTTTTAGATCATGAATGAAATAATTCCCAATGTATTAGTTTTAAAAAAACTAAATTTTTTCTGTACACTAAAATTATGATTTATATAAAAATTTTACCAAAAATCATCCATAGATAATTTTTATATTATGATTTGAAAATTTAAATATTTGTTATCAAAACAATTTTACAACATATTTAATTATATCTTTTAATAAAAAAATTATTATATTTATGATATATATTAAAATATAAATTAATATAAAATTAATTATAAATTTAATACATTTTTAATATACATAATTAATTTTATTGATAATATTTATATATTTTCAAAAATTACTAATGATATATAATATTTATTTTATATTTTTTTATATTGAGTCGAATTGTTAATCCAACAGTCTCATTAACTCCTATAAATAATATTTTATTAATTCAATCATAATTTACCTAATGTAAACTAATTATTCTAGATTATTAATTTGTAAAATGTGGACATGATTATTTTTATTATTAAACATTTATATAGTGGTGATAATAATTGTAATGATTCTGGGGTATTATAATAAATTAAATATTCCTATTATTTAATACAAATTAACTTTTTTCCAATTTACTCATGGTAATACGTTCAATTAATTTGTCTATATTTATAATATAAACAAAATATAATAATCTAATGAAATTGTTTCCTTTTTTTAATGTGTTTAAAATATATTATATAATATAATAAATAAAGAATTAATCATTCAGAAGAAACAGTCAATATGTATGAAACTTTTGGATTTCATAATAAACCATTAGAAATATATGAATAAATATTTATATTAATGTTTAAAAATGGGTTTTTTGATCTCTAAAATAAAAAAAATAAGATATTCCATTATTTTATTGTAGTTTATTATCTATCTATGTTCTAAGGAAATAAAATCATTATAATTTAATTCAAAATCCGTCAATGAAATTAAATCAAATAAAACAATAAGTATAAAAAATCATGGTTTAGACTATATTACTGCATTGATGGCTTAATGATATCTACAAATTCATTTCTAGATACAATTTTTTATCATTTTAAAATTATATACTATTTTATCTACCTTGTTATAATGTTGTTTTCTCACCATCGAATAATCATTATTTCAATATGAATATGAATCCAATAGTATGATTGTGGTCCTATTTCAGGAATATATGCAGTCATATTTTAATAATCATATAAAATCATTATATTATAGTGCAAAAAATGTTCTATAAATTATAATATCCATATGAGGTAAATTCTCTTTTTCATAAAAATATATGTTTTTCGTCTATAATATAAATAAATCTATAGTAATTCTCTTTGGTAAATGTTAATGTGCTTTTGGAATGTAGAATTACATCGATAACATCATGGATATTACACCCAGTATTACTCTTTAATAAATTAATAGATATCAATTCATATGTATATCAAATAATGATGGAGGGATTTCACAGGATTTAATTTTTTTTGTGTTTTGTCGATTATGTGGTGTGGAACGAACATGTACACTAATAAATCTCATACACTAATATTCGATTACAATCTCTATTAATGATTGGAAAGCAATAAAAATTATTTAAAAAAATATTAAAAAATAGTATAGAATGACATTCAGTAATTCCCTATGATATGAGACCATTCAGTTAAGATATAGGTATATAATGGTTTACCGGTTAATTGGGTTCACTATTGTTCTCTTTATCATGTGATTATACGAAACATGGATATCTGAAAATATAATAGTATCATAGAAAGGAGATGCATAGTCAATGATCACTATAAAGTAATTATTTATGGTTTGATTGATATATTCAATAATTAATTCTCACTTATATTATAGGGAAAGGAACTACTATTTATTCTTTACCTATTACTGAGTTGTTCATCACACTAGATTTTGTTGAAAAAAATTTGAATATAACTAATTTTTTTAGTAATATATTATTCCCTTTAGTCATTTATTAACATTATATCAATCTAAAAAATTATGATAAATGTTGTTACAACTATTTCTCAAAATTAAAAATATTGAATTATATTGGTTCATTCTCTTGCTTCATATTGGTGTTCTAAAAGTGATGTTGAGGGATTTTACTCTCTTGAGAGTCCTACAATCCTATGAAAGTGGTTTACCAGAGACGATATAGTAAGACAACATTTTACACATCTGCATTAATGTTTTCCTCTACTATTATTTTGTTTAGTCTTTCTTGTATTGTTACTCATTTCAATGAACAAATAAAATAGACATGTTTCAATTTTCACCAAAAGAAATATATATCCTAAAATTATCTAATTGGAAAATAATGATACATTTTTGTGAAAATAATATTTTCATTTATTATTTTAACCATAAACCCATTCATAAATAAATTATCGGTGATTTAAAATTTATATAAAATAGATGATATAAGAGTTCAGTGATCTAAAATTAAATAATTTATTACATAAATTTTATTTTATGAAAAATAATTTTATTATAAAATAAATTTTAGCTTCAAATTATATTGTAGTAATTTTATAATGATAGAATACTTCCTTCACCCTATTTTGTTTTTTATTACAATTATTTCATGTGAATTGCTTATAATAATTTCAAATCTCACTTTTTTCACACATTATGGTAACGATGTTTGTCTCAATACATGATATTGACTCCACATCCCATTATTCTAGTTTGATGGGATATCTTATAAATATTATATCTTGATATAAATTACATCACTCAAAGTTTATTTTAAATGATGTTAATCTATATAGTCTATATAAATTAATTTCTAAATAATAAAATTGAACATGAAAGTTATATTTTATGAAAATATCAAATTAATATTTAAAATGAGTTAACAAAAAATAATGTAAAAGGTTAGATTACATGAATTTTTTTGTTAAATAATAAATATTTATATCTTTTCTACTTTTTAATAAACAAAATAGAATCTCATCCTCCAACCAATAAAATAAATGCAATGAAAGAATTTTTTTCATTAGAATAAAATAAAACTTACCTTCAAAAATGTAAATATTAGGTCCAAAAATATATTTTACTATTCATTATTTAATTATTAATCTACATAATAATAATATTTAGTTAAAAAAACTCAACCAATTGCATTGATACTTGTGAAAGAGAGACTTTAAGGCTTTACAAGATAGGCTTTACCGAATTTAACATCTTTTTGTGAGGTGAAAAAACATTAGCAATGTTAATATTCAAAATAAAAAACAATTAGAAGAATGTATTGATTCATAATAATTATACTAATTTATAATATGGAATCAGTTTTGAAAAATTAAATTTCTATAAGTGAAGTAAATTCATTTAAAAAATTACTGTGAAATTTGAAACATAAAAAGTCTTCATATAAATGTATTTTTAATCTCACAAATTGGATTTATTATCATTTCATGTATGATAAACACATCCAACATATGTAAAATAATTTTATTAAAAATATAATAAATAAACTTAATTATCCAAATTATAATATATTTATTTTTTTAATTAATTATTATAAAATCATGTTTCATGGATGAAAATGGTTTTTAGGAAATCATATATATATATATATATATATATATATCTCTAAAAATGAATTTATAAAAAAATAAATTATACTGTTAATTACAATGTAATTAATATTTTTAATTCAATATAATGGATGTTTGTGTAAATTTAATATCAAATTTGATTCATAAAGGCAATTATCTATTAAATTAAATGATTTTTTATATAAATAAAAAAATAAAATTATTCTGTACAAAAGAAATCATTACCGAAAAAATACAAATATTACCCCAATAGTTAAATTTTTATTAATATTTAATAAATGATAACATTATCATACAATAATATTTCTAGAAGATGTAGAATGTGATTATAAAATTCTTCAAAAAAAACAAATAAAAAATATTTATTTAATATAATATATACCTGAAGCATAAAAAAAATTCAGAAAAATAATAAATTTGTATTATGAAATAATTAATTCAATTAATTTTTTTGGCTTTTTCAACACATATTTCATAATATTATTATTACAGTTCATACCAAATTATTGTTTTCTATATTAAAATAAATTGCGGTTCATTTTAGTCCTAGTGGTCTATCTAATGTAATCATCTGAACATATAAAATCTATTAAATGTGGAAGGTAATATGAAATCAAGAGGTGTTACTCTCTAAAACCCATAAATAATTCCCCCCCTAGAAATATATATCTTTGTAATTAATGGTAAAAACATTAAAATTTTCCACTGTGAAAATCAGCATCATAAATACAGATAATAAAACTACTATTAAAAATGGGCGGTGGGGTTATCCGATATAGAAAAATATTGTTCCCCGATAAGGAGGACCTTATAGGGATGTTAAAATTTATGAATAGTGGTGAAAAATGTGTAATGTTACTAATAGATAGAAATAGAAAAAAAGGTGATGACAATTTTAATGAAAAAAATAATAAATTAATGATGTGGGAAAAATATTATCGAATGATCAAAAATTAAGGTAATACAATACAATTTTCATTTAAAGATTCATTTCATAATTTTGTGGTTTTTTTCTACAATCAAAATAGAGTAAAAAATTATGCTTACATGAATTCATTCTATTTTATAAGAAAAATTACATTATTTTGTTTTTATTTCTTAAATTTCCACTTCCATCATTATTTATTCACTAGTACAACATGAAATGGATATTGAGTAATATCGTTTCCTGCCTAATGTACTATGATTATCTATTAATGGGTCATATTATTCATTAATGAATTAGTATAAATTAATTTTTTCTCAAAATATTTTAAAAATAGTTCTTAACACATGATATCCCATATGTATATATATAAAACATTATTCTATAATACCTCCCCAAGGACACACAATTATAACCTAATCAAATCTAGAAGTATTTAAAATATTGACCCCTATAAAATTTTCCAGACATTTCTAAAACAAAAAAAAAATGATCTGATCACAAATTTTTCCCCATTATCATCATTATCATTTATCCCTAAATAGTGTATAGTATATCATATTTTCACCTAACAAATATGAATTACATGATCATAAATTACCAAAAAAACATTTTAATCCTTAATGAAGATCACTATAGAACATCAATAAAAAATGAAATGTTTCAAAAAATCTTCTCTTCTCAGACAATATAGATTACATTATCAATATTAATATCTCATTATACCAACAAAAAATTATTTTTCAAATATTAATCACATATTAAATTTATCTATTATTAAATAATATACTATTAAAAAAATTAATTGTATCAGTATTTTTTTTATAATTATAATTGATTCATTCAACATGATTCTGTGAATCCTTATTGAAAAAAAACTGCATAACAGTCCTAATATGGTACTTGATTCTTATAACCATAATGTCCCAAATTTAAAACTTCTTTTATAAAATTATTTAATCCCAAAACATAGTCATGTCAATTATTCGTCATTAAAGACTTGTATATCAAAGAAACTTCTATGGTATTATTTTTAACACCTCGATAAGTTAATTTATATAAATACTTTCCATGTTCCCTATGTAAAGGAAATTGAAATATAATTGGCGATTTAGGAAGGACATCATTATTCCCCATTGGGCACTTCATTTTTACTTATAAAATAATTGATCTGTATCCTTGGTTTTAACATATAAAACATATTCCCACTCCATTAAGTCATTTCCTAAATAAAATATTCCATTATTTTCATACATTGGAAATAATATACCATTTCCATTATATTATTCATCAATTTAACTCCCTTGAAACACCTTTTTTTCCTTGTTTTGGGTGATAGAAAACTACCCCGAGTTATGGTTTTTTATATTTTATAATAATAGATAATTATGAATAATAATAAGACTTATCTCTTTCTAAGTCCCATTATATTTTACTCTATTGGTGGACAATTCAGTTATATCAGTGTCTTGTCTACATCTCACCAAGGACTAAATCCAAAAACCATATTATGGGAAACAATAACCATATTGAGAAAACATATATTCATGTTAAAATATTCATAAAATGTTTAAATAATTATACTTTCTATTTAGAAAATAAATCCAAACATGTATCCTAGGTTATCCATGTTTATAATTTATTCAGATCATTCCTGGTTGTTCATAATGAAAATTTGAATAGATATAATCATATACCCCAATAGTGCATTACTTTCAAATTCACTATGATCAATAATGGTGGTCAATATATACTCGACTATATATTTATACTGTTTTTAACCATTAATACAACTATGCCAAACCCAAATCCAATTTTCGTATCCCAATATAGATTTATTTAATAAAAAAAATAAAACCTCAACCTTGTCAAAATATTTGGTTATTATCATACATATATAATTATCCTAATATATCTTAAAATTTATTACAAATATTAATCAATAAAAATTAAAAATACCAACTCTTATTCCAAATATTGAGACCCATTCATTTAGTACATTAATATTTATTCATTTTAGTTTAATATTCAATTCATTTCACAATAATATAACCTCATGTATAGTAAATATTTTGTGTCATTGTAGAATAGATAAATAAATAATCATATTTCATAAAGAATATTGAACATCACCAAATACATTCATCATAAATAAACCCCATATTTGATATACCGTTGTTAAAAATTTCCATCAAATTAATGGGAAGAGAAACATAAGGAAGGCTGACTTCAGATGCTTAGTATGGGTAACCATTGGAAATATCAATTCATTGTCACATATAAGAATAAGATGGGTATATGGATATGATTTCATGATCATAACATACCAATTTATTACCCAATCTATCCATGATAATAAACAAGAGTCATATAATTAGATTTTTTCATAACATAAGAGAATATCCATATGGGTTTGGAATCATAAATAATAATTCATTCAACCAAAATGAATATGAAAAATGTGGAATGTTCTATAACACTGTAAACTTATTTAAATAGATGTAAGTTCTATAATTAGTAAATTGACCTTATAGTTGGTCCTATAATAAACTAATAGTAATTAAATTAGTTCTACTTGTAAAATTATTAAAATGATCCTAGGTAAAATAATAAACACGTCGAAGTAAAACTAGGTACATATGTAAATACATGGGAATAAATCCATCTCCACAAATCATGTTTGGAAAATTAAGTAGTCATCATGGGTAACCAAATAATCATAGGCGTTGTCCTTATTTTCAAAATCATTAGAGGGATATTATTTACACAACCATCAAATAAACATATTCAAATAATTATTATGGATCAATATCATAAAACATTCATCATATCATCATTCAATAACACATGTAAAATAAGTAGATTTTTATGCATTTCATCATTATAATCATAAACCATCTAGTGAAATAAAAAATATGATATCAATATATGATATCTCTAAAAAATTAAAATTAAAATAAATAGTTGTTTTCATTTAATGGAATGTTATAATACATTAGGGGTCATTATAAAGATAAATTTATTGATTTAATAATTCATAAGAAAGTGATTTTTTTCACACCATCAGTAAAAAAGAATATTTTTTAGAAAATAAAAAGTATATTCTTTTAGGACCATTTAAATAATAAATCAAGGTAAAAAGTCCCCAAAAAGTATTTCATTGTATACAATTATATTTTCAAAAACAAATTTGGAAACATGGACATAGATTAAAAATGTATTCTGACCAAATGAAGAGAAATGATGTTGTATTTTCATGAAGTATTTTTTACACCATTTTGAGTACCCATGATTTTAAAATGATAAAAACACAAAAAATATCAAATAGTAAAAATTTTATATTAAAAATAAATTTTTATTATCATATAAGGATAATATAATTTCTTTTTTTTAAATTATTTCTTAAACAATCACAATAAAAAATGGTTTGAAGACTCAATACCTTACTGCTTTAGTAACATTTTAATCTTTATATCCCTCATGGAATAAAATTAAAAAAAGATAAAGATAGTTATGATAATGTGACTAGATATATAAAATATTGATGGGTCTGCATATATACCGCATAAACTATGATAGGTTTATAACATAATGCATTTCTCAAAGATGTATATTTGAGAGAATTAAGTCTTATAGATTTTATAATATCCTAATAATAATATCACAAAAGAGAAAAAATTTGATGGATTTGGAAATAAAAATAATTTTAATAATTACTATTGGAATATAAATTCATGGGAATTGTATACAACACACAAAAGAATCAAGTTTTGATTGTATCTTATGTATCAATGAAACTAAAGCGGGATGCAAAACTATTACGTCACGTTTCTTCAATCTTATTTTTTCTTAGGAACTCCAATATAAAAAAATTGAAATGCTCTGTAAAATTTTTACATATCCATACACATATATATACTACTATATATTATTTACTTATAACATATTATAAAGAGTTAATTTAAATTTTTTTCTTAAAATCACTTATCAAGGAGATATCATATTTTTTCATGTATGTTTCGTTCTTGAAATACATATACCTTTTCATTGATCATGGATCCATAATTAGTGGAATATTATTAATTTAATTATTACCAGATTTATTTTTTACATTATATTTTATTACTATTCATATATGGTTGAGATAAAAATTTATTACACCACCTAATGAAAACAGTTGTCCATACATATGAATGAGAAATGTTCTTATTTTTGATGGATATAAATAATGTAAGGTAAATAATAATTCAACATTATATAATTAATGTAATATTATAAATATCATATTTATTAAAAAACTCCACTATTATAAACATCAATTTTAATTGGTGATGAAAACTAAATTTCAATGCTTCGAGGAGGTTGTAGATTTAATTTATACATGATCTTTGCATTTATTTTCCATTTGTTGGAATGTTGTTGAATAATTTTTGTCACATACTCATAATAAATATTTATTATATATAGGATACCAGGTTAATAATTTAATGATATATACCATATATTTTGATGGCGCATGTGGAGAAATAAATTTAAATGTACATGATTATGAGTTATACATTTTCACTGAGAAACCTATTTTTTCTTAATCATTAGGCCTCTAATAGATTATATTTAGGAACTAATAGAATATATATGAAATTTTTTTGTATTATATATTGTTATTTATTTATATTTTTTAGATATATAATGAAAAAACCATTGTAAATAATAATGTTTATGAGGTCCCCTTATATAGGTGTGATAAATGACACACTTTAAATTACTTAATACATTAAAAAAATGCATATAATATTCTTGTCATGTGGAATCATGGAAAACCATATGAAAAAATTATACATTATACGTTCTAAATAAAATCATCTAATCACACTGATAAACATTTTTGAGGAATTTTATTTCATGTCACATAGTTAATGAACTTGAAATCCATTTTAATCTATAACATAATAACGTTATAGTTTACCCTGATAGCTTAATGATATGAACAAAACTAAAAGGGTTCATATTACTAAATTTGGAAATTATGATTCCAAATATTTAATCCTTTTTAGAAAATTTAAATTATATATGTGGAAAAAATTAAATTAAATATATGAATAGAAAAATAATTATAAACAGTATTGTGGAAAATAACCAATTTAACTTTTAAAATCATTTCACCTTGAAATAATTTAAGAAATCGTTATGGATGAATTTTATTGGTCAAATCTATAAAATATTAAAGGTTTTTAATTTTTTTAAATAATAAACATAATTTCTCCTCTCATCCATTCAATTTAATGAAAAGACCCAAAATTATATATTTATTTGAATGAAATAAAACCTATCTTCAAAAAGTCATCATTGGGTAAAAAATTAATTAAATATAACTAAATTTATATTATTTTACTCATAAAAAATAAATTTTCTTTTGAAACCCACAATTTAAATAGCATTATATGATGTGTTAGAGAGATGTTAAGTCCTTACCCCCATATATTTAAGCATATTTTACCTCATTTAGGTAGGTGAAATTTCTTTTACATGGTTAGTTTTCAAGAAGAGCCAATGTAATATTGAGTCTATTACACATATAAATTTTTATTATTAAAAATATTGATTATATTTTACATGATTCATCATAAATATTTCAAATAAATTTATTTTCTAAATATAGAATCACAATATTAATCATTTTTAGATAAATGAAATTTCATCCAAAAAATATTTTTATTAGTATTCTACACAAAATAAAATCCAATTAACTAATTCAATATAATTTAATTGAGTATATAGTATATTTTTTGAGTTATAATAACTATTCAAAGGATGTTTATTTAGTAATTTACTATATAATCATATTGACGACATAATAACTATTAGTTTGTTTAAATTAATACTAAAAATGTACATATAAAAATAATTTATAATTTTCAGTCAATTGTAATTAATTATATTTTTTATTTCAATATCATGTTTATATTAATTCAATATTAAATTAATATAATAATTGTATCCTTAAATGGTTATAATTTATTATTTTTAAAAAATTTGTATTTTTACTTTTTACGAAAAAATAAATTTACTCATAAAAACCCACAAAATCACCATAGGATAATTTTGAAATTTTTATTTTAAAAGTTATAATCTATTGATATGATATAATTTATAAAATTAGAAAAAAATTGTTATCATATTCAATAATTAAAATAAATCAAATATTTTTATGATATTGTATTTATGATGAATTAAATGAACTCACTAAAAATAGATTACATAATAATCAATTTTTTAGTCTAATCAATGATTATTTTTGAGAAATAATCAATTGTTTTGAACTAAAATAAAACACATTATATATATATATATATTATTATAATGTTACTAATATTATTTCCAATAAATTTAATTATATTTTATTAATTCTCTTTATAATCAGTGTTGAGTGTCCCACATGGTAGAAAATACATATAATTTATTTATGATAATTATATTCTAAAATAAAAACATGTTAATTTTCATAAAAGGAAATGAATCAAAAAATCAATTTGGATATATTATCATGAAAAAAACTGTGGTATCATATACATGTTATTAATAAAAATTAAATAAGAAATATTTCCCTACACATGACCTAGACCTAACAATATTGTTATATTCTTAAATGATATTGAGGTAATATATATCTTGATAAATATGTGATATATATACAAGTAAAAGTTTTATAAATTATATATTGAAATTAAATTGGTGTTATATTTACCAAAATAAATTTTTAGAGTTAATTAAGGATTATGAAAAATTAATACATTACCAACAGATGATGTAAAGTAAGGAGGTTGATTTTCTAATCTAAAAATATCATTCTACATTATTTATAATGAATATTTAACATGTCATAATTATCCATGATTTTGACCATGTGGGCCATAAAATATTAAATAAAGATGAAAATCACACGATTTCCCTAATGAATCTTTAATACCCATCCATGTGATGAGAAATGATGATATTCAAGAGGATATATATAAAAAAATTAAAAAAAATGTTATAGAGTTCAACCATTATAATCAAGTAATTATATGATTTGAGAAAAGAATTTGTGTTCCTTCTATAACTGAATTGAATATGAATATATTCTATGATACTTAGAAGTATCATGTATATCTTCATACAAAAAGTATAATAATGTAAATAGCTATCATATATAACCTATTTTATAACAATATAAATAGGTAAATGACATTGTATATATATTGATGCTAGGTACATTATTTATTTATATAAGAATGATTTAATGTAAAGTATTACTCCAGAATATCCAATACATGTTTAGAGAATGTAAAATGTTATCATGTATTTACTTATAAGATCCCCCAAATATATTTAGTGACCACAAAACCAATTGGTTTATAGTTTATCTATCCCTACCTCACCCATGTCAGGGCTCGAGTTGAAAATTCCCCAAGCCTGGCTCTATAGACTAGGGGCTGGTGACTAGTGTCGAAGGCACAAAAAACACCAGCAGGACTTTTTAAAATTTCATGTACACACACACAAACAAAAAATGAATAACATGCATAGGGAAAGGAAGCAATATATCATCATAGCAATAAGTAAAACAAAAAATTAAAGGGAAATTTGGAAAAATACCTGCCCATCCAGAAAAGTACCACAACCTGGTAGTAACTGAAAATTAGAAATAGGTGAGAGGCCCCACTCCTAAATCTCTAGGTATGACCATCGCAGGTAGTCAAGTCACTCATATACCTATGATCCTTTGGTTTCGGGATCAACTTGTCTATCATCTTCATAAGGAACAACACGTGTGAGAAAATACCATGTTGTTTTGAGTATAAGAATACTCAGTACGACACGCCAGAAATGAGAAGGGGAGTTTTATTATATAATCCTAAAAATATTGAAGTAAATAGATAGAGGTACAGTAAAATGTGTGTAGATCATCATAAAAATTGAGTGTTGTAAGATCATCCAAACACAAGGACCTAGAAATGGTGATAGGATGAACATTTCATCGACTCTACGCAACCTATAGTATGAGAGTAGACTCATCCAAAATCGAGAATCTAGACACGGAAAGCATGTGGAATTCCCCAAACGTCTTCACCTATCCTATATAAAGTGTAACCAATACTCGATAAGTCGGAATTGGAAGAATAATATAACTATAATAAGTCAAAGAAACCCAAACAAGAGAGTAATGAGATCTCCATATCACAGCTCAACCTATAAAAGTGAGTAATCAACAGTCTATGAAGGAACCACAATTGATGCTTAGAATCCCATATATCTTCCTGTGATATTAAGTCAATTGGACACAACCACCACATCTTGATACTATCCACTTTGGGAAACATTGTCTTACCCTCATGGTTTTAGGTCTTATGACAAGGATGTGTATTCATGGGAATAGAATCCCTCTTCCACGAGAGTCCAAAGGTATATCAAAGAACACCTTTTCACTATCACACATTGGAGTGGTCATGAAAAAAGGTTGAGAACCCATTAGTATCTTAGTTGGAGGGTTTCACTCATCATCGGGTGTCAATGCCAAAGTATGTCCTAGAGATCATCACCCAGATGTCAACATGCACCATTTCCTAGCCCAACTAGAGGGAACTGCCTGATAAGAGTTGTTAACATGACCTAATTCATAGCCCCACTAAAGAGAAGACTATAATTTCATTTTAGGAACACTTCCCAGACCAGGTTTAGGTAAAAAAAACTGCCATCAGTGACCACTTCCAAACCCAACGAGAGGTAAACCCATGAACAGATCTAGTCATTCCTACTAGATGTAACCTCTCGGAAAGTCCATGAGGATCCATAGACATCCTTACTAGATGGAACCTATACAAAAAGTATCTAGGAACCTTTTCCATCCATCCTAGATGGTACCTCTCGGAAAAGAATTTAGGAACTATGGCCATCCCAGCTGGATGGTACCTCGGATCGTAGTCATCGTTAGACATGTCATGAAAAATGGGTCACGCCAGAAACATCTCGCATTTTAACTCATAGTGCATAGTAGAGGAAAATATTACATTTTATGATAATAACACTTTGTATTAGATAATCTCATTACAATATCCGAGTTCAGTTGAAGGAGTTATGATAGGTAGAAGAATTCACATAGTAGTACATGGATCGTGTCGGGCCTATATAAAGTGTGACCCTGCCTCATCACCAGGAAATGTGAATAACCATTAATGGGAACTAATATGTTAAACAATAACCCTATTTGTGCCGATATACTCCTATAGTTCAAGGAATATCTATTCAGATGGAGGATGAGTGCACAAAGATCATCATTTATCTGGAGGTCCAAAGTCGTTATTCTTAACAAACCTCCCAAAATAGCCCCAAAATATTTGACAGCATCTCTTCATAAATCATCACCACACTCACAGTGGTGGATACTTATCTAATATGATAATTCTATTCAAACATAGTAGAAGTATTTTCCAACAATAATCATTTCATTTTTTCACACATAACGAGTTCATGAAATATTCTCTCCACATCAAAACATATCACACGATTGTAATACTGCTGGAAAAAATAAAGATCGACTATTCATTAATCCCAATAAAAATTCTATTTAACTTTTTTGTTTCACCATTTTGTGCCCAAATGACATCATGTGGGGAATCAAGCCTTGATCCCAAAATAAATTATACGGATCCATCCATTTCAATACATTGGGAATGACAAAAGGGATGAACTACTCACCCGTCTAGAATAGATACTAGGTAAAAGAATATGTATTTCACTAGAACATGTGTGAACTAGGCCTCATTGATCCCAAACCACATATTTTTAAAAAACATAAAAGGTATATTGAAATTTCCACACAATGAATACGTTCATTCCACCATTGATGGAATTTCATATAGACGTTTCATTTAGTTGATCGATCTGATACAAGATCCCCAAAAAATAATAAATATTTTATTATTGTGAATCTATGTAAATTTATGAAACCAAGCTATTAAACCAATACCAAAAATTACAAAAATATTAAAAAAATGTCCATCTTGAATAGAGGGATTCATGTCTCCAAATAATGCATCAATTGGATTCACAGATTAGAAGATTTGACCGTATGATGATGTTTGGCCTAAAAAGAACAATTCTGACCCAGTCTAGCCAGACCATTCCATATTGGTCGTCCAACCCCAGTTGGATCAAGTGGGATGGCAAGACAATATACCAACTAGGTGGAAAATCTTGAATCTCCTCTCACTATCATAGTTTTCCCCTCAACCTTACTGGCACCACATACCGCTAGCCAAGCTCCTCAGCTCCCCCACATCAATAGAAAACCCATGAACTGTGGGGCCTTCCCCCTCTTTCATTGAACATCCCTACTGATCAAGACCTCTAGACTTTATAATCCTTGGTTGAGCCTCCTCACCACATAGGTATGCAGTACCTTGGTTCTTCTTTCCTGCTACAACCCACCTAGTGCACTTGATATCTTTGACCTGCCATTCTAATCTACCCTACAGATGTCATAGCACGTCAAATCCCCCCCCCCCCTCGGACTCCTCATCTGTTTGTGCCACCAGCCTTCTCGTCTCCTCATGTTTAGTTTTTTGTGCTTCCCTCTGTGGCTGCCGCCTGCCCCCACCGTTAACAGCAATGCTCTGATGGTCCCTTCCACAGAACACGGCGACTTAACCAAAATTCTCAATAATTGTTTAGAGACTAGTCATGTCATCTATGGGTTGAGCTCTTAAAACCTTAAGTATCACCCAATTATTAATATAATATTTGATGCATCAATGAATTAACATTAACGAACCTGATGAATGGGCAAAGAACACTATGAAAAAGAGTTATTTTCAGGAATTATTGATGGTTGGGTTAGTTCTTCCATCAATGATAGTAATTTAAATGATGATTCAAATGGGAAAAAATTCATTTCCAAACATGAATTGGAAGTAAAAATTAGAAGAAATAATAAGTCTATTCGATCACGCTTCATTGATGAACTGTTCATTGTGCTCCTGTTTGATCGGTCAAGGATCCGTTGAAGAAATCGCCTTGATTCAAACAAGATTAAAGGAAAATTAGTTCTTTGAGATAGAGGGAGAGATTCATTTTTGTGATAGAGAGAGTTAAATAAGTCTAACCCTAATTCTAATTTCCTAATCATCTATTTATTTAAGCCTCACTCAGTGCAGAATCCAAAACCTCCTCACCTCCTCATTTTTTTTCATGCATAGGAAAAACAACCTGTTCTGATCTCATTAGTGGTCTCAGTTATCCAATCATAGTCCCCTTTCAAAAGTTTTTTGATAAGGAATTTGAGATAATATAATAAATTGTAGTTATTTTATATATAATTTTCACCAATGTGACTTTTCTCACATAAGTCCCACACCGAATAAATATATGCCCCACCAAGGGTAAAATACGTGTTTCAGCCACAATTGTGGCCTCAGATGTTTGATCTGATCTTCCATTTAAGAGACATCACATTTACATCAAATATATATTATAAAAATAATTTATATTTTTATAAAGTTAATTCTTGGAATAGAAGGCCTCATAATTACATGATGCCCCAGTGCCTAGATCTAGAAATATTAATCAAAATATACCAATGTGATCAAAAAGAAATAAAGGGTCTCTAATTCATTTTCTCATTCATGCATTCCATCCTTGAAATGAAATACTGGGGGATAACCTATGGATATTGAGCCTGCACTTCTCCTCATGCTAACTAAAAAACTATCACCTTTTCTAGGCTACAACAACATGCGAACCAAAGGGATTTCCCGTCCACATAAGGTTTTCTCATGTCAATGATGCGCGAAAATAACACCCTTATGTCCTTATCTATGAAACAAGTGATACGTCTTGTTCCCGCTACAGCTATTGGGGTGTATGGAAAGGTTGCAAGAAACCTATCGATCTCCATATATGGTTCTCAACATCTCAATGAGACTCATGTATAATTTTCCTTCCTAAACAAATATCAAAATAGCATATCTTGGTCGGAATAACTATTTTCACTTAGAACAAGGTAATATGATTCCATCCCTCATAATATCCATTTAGTGAAATGACAAAGAATATATGGTCATAGAAGGTTTCTCAGTCGATGGATCAAAAAATAGGCTCTCTTACATGATCTAGATATGAATTATTCGTCACCATTGAAGAAGAAAAACAGTACCCTCCTACTTCACTAGGGTCAGCTTTAGGGATTTTAACTACTCTGAAACTTACCACACTAGGATATCCTAGGAATTCATACTAATGGAATCAAATACAACCTTACAATTTCATATATTATAGACTATCATGAGGTTATAGTCCGACAAGAAGATCACCCAATGCCACCTCCTCGTTTTTATGTCTTTATAGCGGAAGATGTACCTTTGACATTTGTGGTCAGAATTAACCACAAAACACTTTCCTAGAATGATTTATCTTTACATTACTATAGAATAGATTATAACTTCCAAAACCAGATAGTGAGCCATTACATTCTGTTCATTGGGTCTCCATAACCTCAACATATAATCAATAACTATAGTATAAAAACATTACGACAAGCATGCAAGGATCCAATGAACTTGGTTGGAGAGTAAACTCATCCAACCGCAAGATTCTAGACATGGAATGAACATGGAATACCACCATGTATTGGAATATATTGGGATATGAGTAATATCAAACTAGACACTCTTCCATACGACCTAGTGGAATATCCAGCAAAACAAGTTGATGTAGAAAAACAATACTGGAAATGCTTGGACCACCTTTGACAATCCACTGCACAACCTTGCCTTGAATGCACATGTAAGAGGTACTCATCCCCCCAACCCAGATACTATATTTTTTGGGTAGAACTGAATCCCCCTCGCCATTTTTTCTCATGTCACAAAATATTCCTCCATTGGGGAAGTATCTCTTATACTATTCCATCTTTGTTATGATGAACAACACTGATAGAGGGTTACACTGATGCCTTGTGTCACCTAGCTAGTAAAACCTCATGCATAGAGCAGGGATAAAAGAGTAATCCACACTGTTATGAACAAATTATACTATAAAAATTATAAATGACATTTTCCTTACCTACTATCATATCGTTCTCTGTAGGATCATAGACATCCAAATCCTGCGGTTGTCTTTGGCCCCAACTTCCAGCTTCCGGATCCTAACATGGGATACCTAACAGGAGTGTAATGACCTCATAATTTCTTCCCCCACCTCTAGACTCTATTGATTATCTTCCAACACCACCTCCTTGGGGACCAAATGGATCACATTGTTTCCTCTACTATGGTGGACTACATGCTACCTACCTGGTGTTATCAGTACATCTCGTCGGGCAGAATCGTGTTGTGTGGCCTCTCCCATCATTTTCATAACACTATCCCTCGCTACTCTATCCCAGCGACCTGCACTGCATTTTCCCTATACAATTACATGCATAATACCGATTTTGGGGAGGCCTAATATATAGAGATATTGTCTATTGGTGTCTAATAACTATTGAAGACATCTCAGCTCTATTGCACTCACTTCTACAACCAGCTAATTAGCATCCCTCTAATAAAATGTTCCCTATCACCAGTGACAACCAAAAAACCCAAGCATAAGTGGGGATGCACAAGGTTACTATGAAAACATATACCTCTCTATATAATTAATAATCAAACATACATCCTCATCAGTCACCGTCATGGAACATATCCAAAGAGTAGTGTGCAAGGTATCTAAACCTAGTCATGTACTCGGTCACTATCATCACTCCCTATTTAAACTTCATGGGATTCTGAACTCAAAAAGAGTGAAATATGGAGGGATATAACTCCTCATGAAAAATATATGTGTCTCTTACCAAGAGAGTGCTGACTCATCGAGTATCTGAGTAACCATGCTCCACCAATTAAAAACTACTCTAAAGAAAAGGATGGCTACCATAGCCAACATCTAAAATTCTGGTGTCATAACAAGATTGATGAGGCTTACCAGACTCTAGTAAAACCTATACTACCTGAGGGTCTAGCTCACTCTAAATCTTCAAGGTTCTCTAGAAATAGATCTCTGGGAGTACACTCATCCAATGAGTTTCATCTTTCCAATTTACTAGGGTTGTCTTCTATTGAACAGGTGGAGGTACTGCTCCATGTCCACCTAGATGATGTGGATCACAAGATGGGTCCTTAACTAAGGCTTCATTGAACATAGATTCATCGTCATGAACCAGAGCTACTATACTGGTTGGATGTCATCATGAATCCATCCATAATTTTATGAAGGAATACCACTGTCAGATGAGAATATATATATAAAAAAATAACGGGCATCTGACTCAAGAATGAATGTTAAAAAATCAATATTATAATATGTATTTACCATTATTCCTTTCAATGAGTGTCTTAAGGTTCCGAGTAGACAAGACGGTAATCTGGGTATGGGTGGACGGTCATGTAAGCCACCCATACCAGCACTGGAATCCGTATCGTGCTCGCCTCTCTCTAGTTACTTTGACATTATTTCCCTAAACCCAACCAAGAACATTTTTAGGGAAAAATCCAAAAAATATCTCATGGTTCAAACAACCTCTCATACCACTTTTTCATGACTCGATCCATACTAGGGCTCAAGCTGAAACTACCACAAGCCCACCTCTCTATGCCAGGAGCTGGGGACTATCACCAAACGAACAAAAAAAGCAGCCAAGCCATTTCCTAATAATTAATACACACACACATACAACAAATTAAATGCAAAATGTGAAAATGGAATAGAAAATAAGATGCGACACTGCAATAACTAAAAAATTCATGCATGAACTAATAAATAATACAGGTAAGATACATTAAACTGAATGGAAAAATGGAAAAAAATACATGGACAACTAGAAATGTGTTGTAGCATGGAAGTAACTAAAAAATATGAGCAGATGAGAGAGGACAACTATGGAATCCCATACTAAGACCACCATACACGGTCCAAACACATGTATCCCTATGATCCTCTGAAGTCTTGATCAACCTGTTTGTCATCTATATAAGGAAAGTCACATGCAAGAAAATCCAATGTTTGGGTGAGTACAAAAATACATAGTCGGATGCCCCAAAAAGGTGAAGGGGGATCCGTAATAGATACTCGGAAAATGAAATCAATAGATATGACAAGTTTAATTAAAATGAATGCATTTAAACCAAATATGAAAATGAAGTTCGCTCATCCAAACACTAAAAGATATAAATATTGAGAAGTTGAACTTCACTTCTAGCCTTCACTACCTAAAGTTTGTTAGTAGACTCATACATCCATGAGAACCTAGACACATAAATCTTGTTACATACCCCATGTTTCCTCAACTCTATTGTATGGAGAGTATAAAAAACAAATGAAATTGTAATTGGAAAAAGAATATAAATTTTCCTAGTTAATGAAACACAAATAAGAATGTAAGTGGATCTCCATCGCATAGATCAAGTCAGTAATGTGGGTTGTTAATAGTTTTATAAGTAACCAACATTGATACACAACAAATCACATGTCTTCCTAGAACAAAAAGTCCAAGGGGCTCAGTCACCGAACTATGATACTATCTGCTGATGGACGTACTATCATTCACTCATGGTTTTAAGTTGTGTCACATGGATGCATCTTGGTGGTAAAATTTTCTCTCTTCTTTGAGAGTATATTGATAAGTCAAAGAATGCCTCATCAATGTCACAAAGTCAAGAGGTCTTGTCACAAGGTCAAGGTCCCGTTCCCAACCCATATGGAGGGTTCCACATGTCAACATATTTTTGTTCCCAAGTATGTGAGGGGGGATCATCAACTAGAAGTCAACTGGGACCCAAATCTAATCCTTTCTTGAGGGTAATTCCTCTAAAGAGTCATCGATGGGACCCATTTCCTAGCCCTACTGTAGGGAATCCCAGAAATTCCATCAGGTACCACATACTATCCCAGATAGAGGTAAGCCATGAACTTCCCTCCAGAACCACTTCCTAGTCCATTAGGAATGGCCAGAAATCCTCAATGCTTTTTTGAGAGGTACCATCCAGCTATGATGGATAAAGTTCCTTAATTGTTTTTTGAGAAGTAACATCCAAAATTGATATTTATAGTTCCTAAATTCTTTTCCAAGAGATACCATGTAGTTGGGATGTCCATAGGTTTTCTTAATTTACATCGAGTTAGGTTAGGATGTGGTCTTTAATGGTAGTGATGGGTTTACCTCAATCTAGGCTAGGAAATAGTCCTGTAGTTCTGGGCTTCCTTCTAGTGAGGCTAAGAAGTTTGTTCTGTCGATGACAATTTCGGAGAGGCACCCTCCAGCAAGGCGGGGTAGTATGTCCCCATTGGTTTAACGGTGACGATCCTCCCTAACGTACTAGGGCACAAACACCCGATGAAATGAAAAATCCTTCAGCTGGGGTTGGGCATTGTTCCTCAGGCTTTTTCATGACCTCTCAACTATGTGATAATGACGATGTGTGCTTTGGAATACCACAGGACTCTCAAGGAAGAGGGATTATTTTACCTACAAGACACGTCCTTGTGACATGACCTAAAACCGTGAGTGCGAGACAACGCCACCCAAAGAGGATAGTATCATGGTGTGGATTTTGAGTCATTTTGACTTGTAGTTCTAAGAAGACATGGGGGCTACTTAGAATCAGTGGTGGTTACTTCTAGGATTTCCATATAATCACTTTCATGGGAAGATCTATGAGATGTATATCCACTTACTCTCTCATTTGGGTTTCATGGACAGATCTTATTTATATTATTTATCCAATTACAACTTCTTGGGTATTGGTTACTGTTCTTACTAGAGAGGAAACGATTCCTAGTGTATGCCACAATATTTCATTGTCAAGGTTATCATGGTTGGATGAGTTTACTCTCCTAATATAGGCATTCAATACTCGAAGATAAGTTCATCCTCTCGCTGTTTCTTGATCCTTCTGATTAAATGATCGTATTTCACTATCTTGTTGGGTTCAGTTGATCTCATTTTACAATAACATGTCATATCAACTACTTTCCTTTTCAGAGTATTTATTACGGATCCCCCTTCCCATTTTCTTGGGTGTACTACTGAGTATTTTTATACTCACCCCCATATGGGCTTTTTCTGCATGCGGCATGCCTTATGCAATAAATTAATTGGTTGATCGAGAAATGAATGGAGAATATGTATATGTGTGCATAGATATCATGGGATTTAGTAGTGGGGATTTCTCTATTGATTCTATTTTTAGTTAACACATTGTCATGGCACTTATCTATTTTGAAATGTATTGTGACAATTTTTCCTCTCAGTTTACTATATTGTACATTTTCTATTTACTGGTTCATGATTGTTTGGTATATTTAAAGCAGTTTTTCGTCTTTGTATCCTTTCCATTTTCACGTTATGAATAGACTTGGTTTTTTATGAGTGTAAATGTTTATAGGAAAAGGGGTCCCTGATTTTTTTTTCCTTCACCTGTATTCTCCATCACATGGCCTATGGAGGTGAGCTTGGGGTAGTTTTAGAATGAACCTCGGCATGGGTTAGGTCATGACATGATAAATTATTATGTCTGAAAATTTAATTTATATTAAACATTATTAATCACTTAGTCAAAATTTAAAGATATTAAAAAGAGAAATCAAAATTCTTAATGGAGTATCATGTTCGACTATATCAAATTGGTTTTTGAGGTAAACCATGAGACTGAAAATAATTCCCAAAAAATGATTGAATATTGTTTTTGAGTATTAATACTACTTATAATCTCAGGATTATTTGAAATATAAAAGAACCATTTAGACTTTATATTAAATGTTGGCATCATATCTAATTGATTTCAAGGGTGCTTGATTCAAAATTCATATCGTGGTTGGGTTATCATATAATAATATTTGTCCTTATAGTTTTCAATAGTTTACATATGGCGATCTATATGTAATATGGTTTATAAATCCATAATATATGGAAAATGTTGGAGATTTTACACTTTATAAACATTATCTTGGTCGAGACATGTCGAAGAAGATTCAAAACATTGAGTAGCATGTTAAAGTTTATAATATTTATATAAGTGAAAATATCCTAATCATAATGATTTTTTGTATTTGATATTTTAGTTTTGGAATTATTTTGATTTTCACGTAAAACTATGTTACGAGATCATGGAAGAAGGCAAATCATATCCCCAAATAAATTTTTCATTAGTAAATCCACATTCATGTCGTTTGTTTAATATTTTCTCTATAATTTACAATATAAATCTCCAAATTTCAGGATATGATTTTAGTTTCATTTGAAGAAGTATATACTTGTTCATTCACCTGTAATAAACTCATATTTTATAATTTTGCAGAATTATTTGTCATATAAAGAACAACTGGTCTAAATATAACACTATGGTGATAATGAAAAATGAACAAATTAAACTCACATAGAAGTTATCTGGATGAATAAGATGTTTTAGGAAGTGTACGTGGATCCTAAAGATGCAATGAGATAAATGAAACATCATTTTTTCCATTGAATATTGAATTTCCAATGACGAAATTAATTTATAGGGGAACGATTGTAACACCCCAAAATTTTATTATATACTTTAAATAAATTCATAATTATTTATAGATAGATGTCCATAAATCAAAAAACTATAGTCTTTCATAACATAATTTTTTACACTAACATATTACAATGAAGGGTAAATATTAATACATTATTGGAAGTAATTGTGAAATTTCCTTATGAAAAATAAAGTATGGCTAAAAAAAGTAAATAAAAATGTCCATGAAGATGAAATATGTTTCCTCGTAGTACTTATTGAAAATCATAACTCTTATTATATTAATATATATAATGGAAAACATTAATAGATTAATAGATATTTATAGAATTTATTAAAAATTTATGATGAATAACTTTTTGAGATGTTTTAATGAAATATATAAGAATGTAATATGAATCATATATATTGTTAGTGGATATATTTTCATAGAAAATGTTTTCATTGGAAATATTGTTGTTGAAAATTTGGTAATTTGACACATTATTGATGGACATAAGGACTATAGACATATAAGTGTTGGTAATATTTTTCTATGACTTATGAATATTTGAAAATCGTCTTTGGATATATTAACATTCGATATAATGTTTTTAGAATTTTGGACATTGGATATGTGATAATTTTATATATGGGAACTAGATTATTGTATAATGGATATATGTACATTAGACAATCTATTAACTAATTGTTACATTGTGGTTTCATATTTTTGTTTATTCAAATATAATAAATTAATCATGAATGATAGAAAATGATAATAACTAATGATAATATATTATTGAAAAAAATATATTTCTACTCATCATATATAATTATTTTTAATGAATAGTGGACTATTTCAATAAAACATTCAGTATGTTTGAAAAATTAATGGATTTAAAAATATTAATTGTTTGAAAAAAGATAATGTGACGTAACTAAATTTACATCAAATATGGATAATTTTAAATGATGTTTTTATTCAATTTCTATTTGAATAAATTAAATTTATCAATATAGAATATTTATTTTAAAGAAAAGTATTTTTTATTTACATAAAAAATTTTAATTCATCTTATGATAATTTCATAGTGTTGGAGAATAATAAATATATTTTTTTAATTAAACTATATTTTATAAAAATAGAGTTATTTTGATGATGATTTTTTTAAAATATAATATATCATCCTTCAAACTTTTATCCAATAAATTGAAATTCTTATTTATAATTTTTTTGTAAATATTATTTAATATTATCAATATCAATATGAGGAATAAAAATATGTTAATATGGTAAAAATTGAGTTACCATGATGTAGGTAATCTAAGGTGAAATACTTTTTATAATGATTAAAGACCTAAAATATTAACAATGTTTATCTATATATGATTTCATAAATGAATTATCATCATATCATTATCCAACATTAATTATCTATCAACTATTTATCAGCATTCCATAAAAAATTACATTCTTTATTCATTATCAAATTTGTATATGTGAACCTTACAATAAAGATAACATATAGATAGACACATCCTATAACAGAAACTAACAAAATTAATTTTATTTCCTCTTAAATCCATTCTAATATTATTACCCTATTAATGCATTGTCAATTATTTTAAAACTCTTGTTATAATATTTAATCCAAAATCTGTCATTTACAAGAGGCCCTCTAGGAAAGGATTTGGGTTTTGAACCATTTTGTTATCTTCTGTTTAATCATTCCTCATTTCATTATTCGTACACCGAATCATAAATAGGATTTATAACCATAGCATGTAATTTTAAAATCATTTGTATTTATTGAGTTTTTTATTCTTGTTATTTAATAACATATTCATACTGATTCATTAAATATAACAAATTGTTGTGGGATTTTATTATCTCTTACATGACTAGTATAATAATATTTATATCTTGATAGACTAAAAATAATTTATTATCAAATAATATAATAATGAATAATTAAATATGTTTTTTAAAAAATAAATGTAAATATAGTAAATTTCATTCAGTATATAATACAATTATTTAATTATTTCATTAATCATTGAAAATGATATCATTTTCATTACATGTGAACCATCATTATATTATCCATGAAATAAGTATAAAAATATAGAACTATATCAATATTATATATTAAATTCTTTTTATATTTAACATATTTTTAACCCTTGATTATGTGTAAGGTTTTATAACAATCATACCAATGAAAACACAAAATTAACTCGATAGTAAACCTAAAAATCTAATTTTAACAATAAATGATTGATAATCGGTAGTATTGTATGAAAAATGAAAATAATAATGTAAAATAAATTTTAATATTGTAATTATATATAAAAATAATAATAATAAAAATTTAATACCGACAGTTATATCTTTTCTATAAAGTTGTAGTCTGAAGAAAGTGTATTATCTTATCAACATCATTCATTATGGTATACATTGTAATCACTTCACTTTTGTGGTGTAAATATATCCACATGAAAATTTTTTATACTATTTTTTTAAATAATAGTATTTAAAATTTCTTATTAGATTATGTCATTGAAGGGATTCTTATTCCAAATTTACCAATGTCATAAGGGATTCCTTTCTAATATCATATTGAAATTGAGATTTACTATTTCCAAAATACTATCAAGTTAATAATAATTTATATCTCTCTAAAACTGAATAACTATTATTCTATATAAATTATTTTTTACTAAAATTTTCTACATACCATTTCACCTCCAATTAATATATAATTTATGTAAATATATACATATAACTTGAATTTACATTACCATTTTCTTTTGGTTGGGAATGTTTTACCATATTATTCATATAAAATATTATATTTTATGAATATCCATCTCCAAAATTATATTATTTCTAATGTTAATTTTATATTGGCCTTGAATTCATTTAGAAATTAATTAATTGAATACATTGTTTTCATTTTTCCCAAAGGCCATTTTCTACATTATTGGGATTCCATTATAAAAATAGTGTGAGGAATCACACTGTTCAAATGTTTTACATGGTTATATTTTCCCAATAATTTATTTAGTTTTATATTATTCACATTTTATCTATGTTGTTTTGTTTTATTATTAAATTGTCTATATATATTATTTTATACTATATTTCCATTTTTAATTAAATTTTTCCATAATATAATTTTTGTTTGTTTTTATTTTTCATATTAATTTTATAATGCTCGTAAAAACTGTTTAATACTAAATAAACATCCATAAATAATTTTTATTCATTGTTAGGGATATATATTAATGACACCATACTATTTTTCATACGGATGTCTTGTGATCACTTCTCGTATAGTTATTCATGAAATCTGTTTCACTAAAAAACATTTATATCTATAATGTGATTTTTATTGATTTTTTATTCATTTGAAAATCATATGTATGGATTTACATTGGATAATGGGTTGGATTAAAAGTATACATACCTTTAATTCGTTAGGATAAGCATTATATCTCATTAAATGATCATGTATTTGAAGTTGCCTCAAATAAAAATATGATGGGTTGGCATGGAATAATATAGACTACAAAAATCATTGGGTAAACCCTTATATCTCATGAGGTGAAACATTACAAACAAGTGATAAACCCAATCCACTATTTGAATTTTTTACATAATTACACAATGTTCATAGTAGTTTCTATTAGGATATAGATTTTGTTTGCTTATCTACATTCCACATTCTAATGCAACAACGCTATGTTATGATATAATTATTTGTAATTTTTTATTATAGCATTAGTATTGACCCTTGTAGAAAATATTTTTGAACCACTTAATCTAAAATTCAATAATATAGATTTTATAAATCATGATTTATGATCTATGTTGTTTGTGTATGATTTCATTAAGTTATCCTCATTATCATTTTCCATGTTTCAATGTCTACATGTTCATGTTATGGTTACTTTTGATCATATATTGTAATCTCTTATAATAAAATATTATATAGAATCTTATCTGACCCCTTATTATGATTCCATATCCCATGAAATTAATATTTGTATCTATCAAAACTAATTTATTGGGAGAAAATATGTGGTGCTATAACCTTGTAATTTTTTCCCTTCACTGATTAGATTATTTCTCTCCTTGATTGGACGATTATTTATTAAGGTCCATAGTTTCTTGATATCACAAGGCCATTCATTTTTTCTATATACATTGACCATCCATGATTTGAATTGTGAATTAGGGAACCTTTTATTGAATACAACATAATTTCTAATGTTACACACATGGATGTCTCCCCAAAAAAATTCTCGAAGGTGGATATTATTATTAATCCTCTTAATCCTCATAAGTATTATACCAGAGTCGAAATAAATATCATTATATGTCTTCCCTATTTTCATTTTTATCTTCCACAATCAAAATGATACCATAAAAATCCTCAAATGTATATTAATGATGAAAAACAACACAATATAACGATTCATCATCTTGATAATTCTAAACTATGAAAAAAATACTCTCCAAACATGGAATCAATGACTCTCACTCTAAATATATCAAAACTATTAGAACAACCACAACATTAAAAAATGAAGTAATGAAAATAAGGATTGTCATTGTTTACAATTTATTCCTACTCCATGGGAGAACACTTTTTATAACCATTTATAAATTAAAAAATTGCAAAACTACATAACCTCACACATAAATGTATAATAAAATTTAACCTAATCATCTTTAGTTGTTACCAACTAATTCAATAATTTACACTACCTTTTAATTTTGGATTTGAAAACACATTTGATTATAGATACATCCATTTTCCCATAGTTTTTATCACATCATCCACTATGCTCAAGTGAATAGTGTGTCCCTCAAATGTTTCTCCCTATATATAAAAATAGTCACCTTATAATAGGTTTAAAATAATTTCCTTTAAAACAATACAATATTCAGTTTTCTCCAATTATGAAAGGCCTCATCTAGCTCTAAATCACGAGATTTGGATTCTCTCAAAGTTGACACAAACAATTACATCAATGAATGTAGTATTTAAGAATCATAAGAATATTTCAGTTTATGTATATTTTAAATGATTACTGGGACCATATGAAACTAATCTAAAACATAACAACTTATATTCAATAGTAAAAGTATGTATTTAATTGTTTCATCGTTTAGTCACCCATGTCCAACTGAGGAACCATATTTCCAAAGACAATCATTGAATGATAAAATTTTAAAAATGATTCATGTATATTAATAACCACTAATCTTCTGTTTCTACATTAATATATACTCTAATACATTCTACGAAAAAATATACATTAGCTATATATGATTTATTTGTGAATGAAGCGCATAATTATTCCTAAGATGAATATTTATATGAATATCAATTTAATTCAACAAACATTCTTTACCCCTCTTATGATTACAAATATTTACAAAACCAAGGCTGATTATATCCCTACATGTGTAATGGTCACAAACCCTACATATATAGTCGATATTTCATAAGTTGTATTCTTGTAAACCAACATATTTTTATCTCTATGAATGTGAACACAAAAACAATTAAAATATTCAGTGCATATATATTTACTATATTGTACTCATGAAAATAAACTTATAGTTAGCCATAAATTCATAAAAAAAGTTAATTCTTCGAATAATTTGAGATATGACATAGTCCAACTCACAATTTCTCAATATTCATTTACAATATCTTCTATATAGCTACTCAAAACACCTGAATCATAAGAATTTTCGAAAGATGTATAAAAAAATCACATAAAAACATTCAAATAACCACTGATGTATATATTATCATTTACATGTATAAATACTAATATTCCATTTTAATGACTTCCACATTAAATAACAAGAAATATAAGATCACAAAGGTTATCACCGAATTATATATATTCATTCTAAATATCCCAATATTCATTCAAATTAATTCCATATCTAATTTAACTAATATAGAAAGGCTATTATCCCACTCAATCTATAACCCTATAATATACATGTATTCACTTTGACATGCGACCTCAAACCTTCTATACAAGTCAAATTTTATCTCTATAATATAATTTTATCAAATATATTTAACTTAATACTTTCCAAATAAAATGTGTTATATGATCTATAGATATTTATATAACTCATTTTCATATTGACAATGTTTTTTTCATTAAAAAAAACATTACAAGCCAAAAATCATAGAACTTATACTTCCACTACCTTATTGATTTCAGCACTCAAAAAATAAATAGACCTTTAATATAAAAAACAAAATACCTTTATTTGTCAATGAAACATTATACTTACTACATAATTATTTATTCTTCATGGTTACCATTAATATTATCTTTTTCAAGTACAACTATTTAATATTTTATCCTCTTGAAGTTGCAAAACAAAGACCTATATAAATTTTTGTGTCCATAGAAATAGATTTAATTCTATTAGAGAAATAAGATTCTTCCTTTTTCTAAAATCCATTGACAAATAATCATTACTTATACCATTTAGTACTAACCACATCCTCTTTGAATTGGACACACATTTTACCATTACCACATTTTAACACATTGGTTGTCTGGTTAGTCCCCATTTTCTATTATTGAATAATTAACTCATCAATTCCTTCATAGTTATATCCAAATATTCAATATTGATTATAATAACTTCTATATTTGGGAAATAATTATCTCATATAGTCATTATAATAATGCAGAAAATAAAAATTATGTCTGTTATTCCATTCATCTAATCGTAATAGACCTACTCATTTCTAGAGGAAGTTATATTCATTCTAAAATTACATTTTACTAAATATTCATCACTAATATATATTATAATTTAATTTAAATAATTCATTAATTATTAGTAATTAAAAATTTCTGGTGATTCATGAAAATTATATAACATCATTACTTCTATTTAGATCAACACTGAATTGCTTCATTTATTCATTGATCACAAAATTTTATTCCACTAGGTATCACATTCTATTCCAAAACTATTATAGCCTCCCATCCTGGATGTTATCCATGGAATCATTTTTATGTGTTATGGATGTCAATTGAAATCTTTTGTAAAATCACATTTTGATAACCCAATATGAAACCTCATAATCTTACCATTTTTATTACTATTCAATTCATCCAATCACGGACAACATTTTTTAGTATGTTTGGAATAGTTTATCTAAATATGATTCATTTTTTCAGAAAACCAAATAAAAATATATATATTTTTACTGACCAATATTTTCTAACATTGATAAATTAAAAATCATTAGGGGGAGTCTATATAAACCATGGATCTATAGAAAACAAAAGATCAAAAAACTATGTATTTTAACTTAATAAGGTATAGGTATATGTTTATCCATTTTAAGTCAATGTTGGTAAAATTAAAAAATTGTTAATCTTTATAAATTGACTTTTGAATTACCCCAACTATCAATATTTCTAATTTCATACTTTTATGATATAGTTGTCCACATATTTTTAAAAAATAGATTAATTTTATTATTTTCTAAAATACATGAATAAGAAATTATATACATCATCTCACTATGATTTAGTTCCAATTTACATTCTAATACATTCATGTTTTTGAAACATAAGTTCCTAATATAATCATTATATAAATATAAACATTCATAAAATTATAATTTGGAAATAATAACTCACTTTGACTCTCCCATAAGATAAAATGTTCTATATTTGAGGCATTTTGTTCTAAACACTGATATTAAAATATAAAATAAATATATATCCATGTATTTTAAAAAACAGATCATTCTTTTAGAATTAAAATATATATTAATTTCTTTCATAATTTAGTATATGTTGATCAACATGTAATTGAAAAAATATTATTTTAGATATTCAAAATATGACATTTGATTACTCTTGGATAAAAGTAGTCTCATCAAAATCATTTTTACACTTTAATGGTCATCATGAAACATAGTTGGCCACACTTCTCCACTGAGGCAAAAAAATGAATTAACCCTCCAAAATAAATGATCTATGACTCTAATATTATTTTGTTTTAAAATGACTCGACATTATAGTTTGATTCCTAAAACATATCCGTTAAAAATATTATATAAAGTGTATAATAAATTGAATACATGAGTTTTAATGACCGTATTCTATCACAAAGATAAAAGAGAAAATAATAAAACATGACATTAAACATATATATGATGAGAAGAACTACATCATTATGTTAAAAACTTATTTGATCAGGAGATCCCCCTATAAAGCTCATATATCTCATAGTAGTGACACATGATTATACTAATGTAAAAAAAGAACTCCAACACTCCAATTGATGAATCCTTTCTAGCTTCATCTGATTGACACTACAGCCTAGTAGGTCCTCAATTAATAATATGTTATATAATTTCCTGGCTGAAAGGACAATTATCATATATAAAAGAAGAACATTATTCCTTGAATTACTTCATGTGGAGTAAGGATAATCTACATTGAAATTATAGGAGAATAAGAAGTGTGTTGAATTCTAAAAAATACATCAGTATATGGAAAAACATCCTCAAATATAGACATGTGTGGTTCCATTACACAAAAAGACAACATTTTAATATTTTTATATCCTTAGTAGTAAATTCATATATTTACCTGAAGAAAAAATGTAACCTAAAATGTTGACCAAAACATTCATTTACAATTGTATCCATCCCTTTAATTCAGGTGATAACTCATGTGATCCAATGAAACATGTCCTTCATGGATTTTTATATATCGTTAGTCAAATCATCATAGCAAGGAGACACATAATAGAAAAAGGAACCATTGAAAAATAATAGGATAAGAAAAAAATATTAATATAAATAAACCATTGAACATTTCCATAAATAATCCAAAAACTAGAGATGAAGATAATTCCATCAAAATGATTCCTCTTCAGAAAAAATGAACAACTACATTTGATATAGATTAGAAAACTCCCCCTGAAAAAAACTCATTTTCCATTCATTCATCACCATTTCTTCCTAGATAAATTAAATCATCAATAAAAATATAAATCATCGACAAGAAAAAAAATTTAAACGAATCCAACCATGAAAAAAAAATTTAATTGTTTCTAAACCGAGGGGAATTTTCTTTATTTAATTACAACTTGTGAAATCTTTAAATAAGAAAAAAAATAAAAAGATCACTATTCCATAGAGATTATATGAAATTAATTTATATATTTCACTTAAATTTATCAACCAACATAAATAAAATTTAAATTATAATTTTATGGTAAGACTACAGGGTAACTTCATGATTCTTGAAACATTGGGAAAATATTTCGACATTCTAATTCATGAATGATTCATGATTTTCACTCATGTTCTCTTAAACCAAGGAATCATCTATTTAAAAACCTTATACTAAGGGTGAATATCAGTTTCCACTTTCCCAGAATCCTTTAGTGATCTAGAAAAAAAATTCATCTGGATTACATTAATCTCTATGTTTTTGATTTATGATTCCATACAAATCAATATTACATTTTCTAACATTCTTAGTATTATATTTTATATAAAATCATAAATATTACATTATTGATCATATTAATCATGTAATGATTCACTAGAATTTGAAGGGGAAATTTTTTCCTCCTCTTGACCGGACTCAAGAAATATATTAGGGTCCTCCTAACCCCTCCACTAGATTGGGGGAATCAATTATAGCACATTGATTTTTGAGAAAAAAAATTAACAATGCCTAATATTTTATAATCCTAAATGAAATGTCTCATAGTTTTCATTATTTTATAACTTTTATCTTCATTATTATTATTATACATATATTTCTAATCAATATTTATTTGTTCTATAAGGGACCATAAACCTCGAAAGTGGATGAAACAAATGTTTCTCTATCATTTCATTATATGGGGTAAATATTTTGTCTTCCATTCTCAACCCTTGTCAATTTATGATTTGAGCATCATACATCCCTAATTACATATTCCATCATAGTTATTTGGGATTATTGCATGAATTTCAATAGTAAGTTAGGTTTTTTTATTTTACATCCAAACATAACCATTAAAATCGATTTTGAATCTAGATCTGAGATTTGTGATCTTTGGAATTGTATATCATAGTCCAAATCCATGGACCTGAGGGACTTGAAAGATTATACATCACAACATCCAAATTAAAATTATTACTAATAACAAAAGAAAGATGAAAAGTGTAATCATGTTTAAACAACATAAGCGGTAACCTGTTGAAACATAGATAGACTAGAATAATAGGTGACTAGGTGTAAGGATCAAAATATGGGGGAAATTAGAGAATATTCCTAAAAAATCCCATCAAGGTCCAAGAGTGTCTCAACCAATGCCTATAATACTCACCATCTTAAGAGAGACAAAAATTACATTTGGGGAATTTAACATGAAAATGTGGAAACACATAAAAGAATTTAATTCAAGTGACCTCTTTAAAAATATCATTGTTTTTTAAGCCTAATGAATTTACCATTGTGTAAAAACCATAAATATAAAGAAATAATGTTTACCTCATTTGTTGAGAAATACACCACCGAATAACCTCTATTCTAAAAAAACATTGGGCCCATGGATGAACGAGTATGTGATATTATACGTGCACCAGGATCAGTTGTCTTGATTGATCTTCAAATAACTCCGTAGGGACATGAATTAGAATTCATATTTTGGCTTATTACATTCTCCCCTATGAGAGGTATCAATAGTGTCCATGAATCAATCGATTGATCAGGGTATCATTTTAATAGAATATTAAAAAGTATTAATGCAGTAAATTCATCCAAATATATAGTATATTTTCATCCTTTATATGTGTCACTTTAGAATATAACCCTATAATCTCTAAAATCATCTTCCATGTACCCACTATCTTACAATGATATTATAAGTGGTCATTCTGAATTAATATATATTGATGTCTTTCCTACTATTCTCGCACATTCAGTTGAATATTACAATGAATGTATCATCCTCTACTAAGTAAAATGAATATGGATCAAACAGTTATTGTGATCTGCCTATACCAATATCGATACTCAAATTTTGGTAATGACCATTATCAAAAACATGATTTGTTTTAATGTATTTTTTATAGAAGTATCCATTTCGTATCATGATTCTTTGCATTTTAAATATAAAAAACTCCATAATGGATCCATAATCATCGCTCCAACTAATTCCAACTAACTTTGAATCTTTTTATTTCCTTGATATGAATAGTAACTAGAACACCATTTGAAACTCATAATCAAAAAACTAATGCATAAAATATTATGTTTCATTAAATTTTTATTCTCATATATGAGGCCTATATCGTTAATCAATTCACTATAAATAATTATAAAAAATTTATTTTAGACAACATTCATAAAAAAATGTATATCTCACAAAAATTTCTTTTTTATCAATCCTTTCTCATTCTTGTTTATCTATATAGTTTGGTTTAAATCCATTCTGCTGAATCTATAAGTCATTTTGGAATACATATAATTCCATACAAATTATCTAAAATATGAGGTATATCCCATCAATATTACAATTACTAAAATTTAAACAATTTAATAAAATTTCATCTATATATTAAAAGATTCCACTAAAATAACATATTAGACAGATAAGATCATTATTGTATTTTTAGGTTTGGAGTTTTTGTATCATTTATCAATTTAATGTGCGGAAACAACTTGTGAAACTTGAACCTTAATAGCCCAGATAAAAAAAATTTGGTACTAATATTTGGGCCACTAATATGGAACTCTAGAATATAGCTATAAGGGAAATTGATATACCAAGGCTAAGAATAAAATTTACCCCATCCACCACCCTGAAACACCTCACACTCTATCTCATTGGAGTCTCATAATAATCAAAAAATAGAAACACGTCAGAGAAATAAAAACTAATAATAGATTCAATACAATGATCATACTATAAAGAAGGATATTGTAATATTATTTTACTCAATTGAAGATAATGTACATTGAAATCACCAAACATTTCCATTAAAAATGAAATCACATGAACTATTTTAGTGGGGCCAAGATGGTGAACCTAATGCCACTTTATTTTGATCTTCCCAGGGAAAACCCTTTTTATCATAGCCTCATTTTTTTAATATACTGAACTACCTTAACAACAACATCGATTATATTTTACAATATAATTTTTTTTCTGTGTCCTCCATGAATAATAGATTTTGTATGGTATATTCTCCACCTTGATATGTTTAGCTATTATAAATAATTAGATATGGAGGAACTAATAAAAGATCAACATCACATCCTTCATCAAATATGACTATATGTTTTCAAAATCAACATTTACTAGGGTGAATGGATCATCTATTGGATATGATAATAATACTTTATCTCTTCCACCTTTATCATGTTGGAATATTTTTTCGTAACACTCACTAATATAATTATGTTTCATATGATTGATTGAAGAAATACGTGATGTCTGAAACAATTGTACTTAATTAATTCCAGTTAATAATGGAATATCCAGTAAATATGGTTTGAACATTAGTATTATCATGATACATATATGATCCATTATAATATATTGGTTATATTCTATATATTGTGTTCCCAATGATACTAGTTCTTACCCAAACTACTAGCACCATAGAATAAAAGGGAAAATCTTATGTCCATATGAGCCATGCAAATTTACATATTGAGATAACATAGGATGATGTGTATATAATCATTATATAGAATGAACTTGTGAAATAACCTTTTTTGATTTATGTTATATGATTTTATGGTTCTACCAACCAAACCATTATTCTATTCTATTTATGATTATGGATAGTTAAAGCTCAATAATATTTGGCACTTACTTCTTGATTATTCATTTTTACGGACCACCACTCTTCATTGAGGACCATTATAACAAATATTTGGGAAATTTAAACAAATATTAGTAGTATATCCACCTGTAACTTCCCCATGGGACATGATTTTATTAAATAAACAAGGATATCCAAGAGTGAATATTATGTAATTTATTGTAGAGTTATTTTCCAACTATTAAACAAAAATAAATACCATTCATTATTTAAAACACTAAGCTAGAGGATAGGAATAAAAGATTAAAAAAATTTCAAATATAGTATCCTTCCAATATCAAAATGGTTGGGGTTATCCCTGATTGAATCTTCTCATTGGAAACTATGATTTTAATGATGGACCAGGGGTGTCCCCAATTACCATCAGAGTAATAGGCCATCAAATGTACATGTATTGAAAATGATTAGTGGGATATATCAGTGGAGAAACCCTAGTTTTTATATAATCATATGTTAATTAAATTATAACTCTTATAGATATGGAATGTATAATTTTTAGAAATTGGGAGGAAATTTTCAAAAACCTATTATAATTTGGTATAGGAGAAATGTAACGCTTATAGGACATAAATCATCAGATGGATTTTATTATTTATTTCACTTTAATTATATAATTCTATTGAAGGAATGTATATCATTCTTTACAATGTATAGAATTATATAATGGAACTCAAAAAATTATAATGAGTGCGAATAAACTTAAATATGTAGCCATATATCACAAAATACATAGTAGTCATCATATTAGAATTAACATAGATATTAAAGATATTACTATCATATTATTAAGTAACTAATATTCCAAAAATAACTATTTTATCACATTTTTATCAATAGTCGTGAAAATTGGGAATCTATTTGTGGAATACTTTTTAGATTCATCAAGATTAAAAAAATAAGCCTTTAGTAATGTTTCATAAGAAAACATACATAATTAGTCTATGTCATTCATAGGTGTTTTATTTCATGTTGAGTTTTTTATTCCTTTTTATGATGTCTTCCAAGGTATGATTAATTGGTTTATTTCATGGATTTGATGAAAAAATGAAGTGAATGGGTGGATGATTCATTACACCATAGAGGTTGTTATCTGGTATGAGATAATATTGTATATTTAATAATGTTCAGGAAATAATTTCATATAGTAATCCTAATTTATTTAAATTATTATTCTACTATGGAATGTATAATACCTATAATAGTGACCTAATATATATATATATATATCATGCAATTTATTGGAATGAATTTTTATTTAAATCACCACACGTTAATATATAAGGAATATCAAGTTCATTGAATGAGGATAGTTTAGTGTTTAATAATTTTTCTAAATCTATATAATATGGTTTTCAAGATTATAATTCCATATATCGTGATTAACTAAAAATATGTAACATTGTTTAGATATTTTTCTGAGTTCGGAAATATTTAGACATTCACACATTCCATACATAGTACCTATGGTACCTCATTATCTTCACAAAAAGATATGTAAATTATATCATTAATAATAAATTTGTGAGAAGAATAACATACTCAAAACACACACCAAATGATAATGATCATTGAGATGTTTAATTGACTCTATATTGATTGATAAGTTTAAATGGATGTATACATAATGTAATATATGTTATTTTTAACTTATATGGCATCAAAAAATGAAAATTGTTCCATTGAGGTCTAAAGAAACCATAGAGGACTTAAAGTTGATTGATATATTGGTTCCATCCATATCATCTTAATGGTTTGTTTTTGGGTTTAATACCTACAAGATATCCCAAAAGTTATTATATAGATTTCTTTCATTAGTGATATATTAATGGTATTCTTGGGTAAAAGGATAAAAATATCACATAAGGTTTCATATGGTTTTTATTCCATTATGTGAGGATTAATGGCTTACGTTCTGGATTACGGTGTCCAACAAGTTTTTGTGGTCATGTTGTATTTTCATGCCCCCCAAAAAACAAAAAAAACATGTAAACATGAATTTATGATATCCCATGATAACCTAGGGGTTTTATTCAGTTTTGATGAATAAATATAGTCTTAATTGGATAATAATGATCATGAGGTCTATAAGGATCACATAATGTTATATTTATGATTCATATTTACCCAGATGTCATAAGGGGATACGTAAGCATTTATGGACTTCAAAAAAAATTATTTTTCACTAGAGTTTCCCAATACATTGGAATTCTTAATTGGATATATTGGGGGTTAATGTCATCCATGAATAATTAATGACTAATAGGGGAATGTTCTATTGAATAATTAAACATGGTTTATTCATGGGAGTACGGTCTCCCATGTTGTAATAATGATTAATTTTTATTTCATATAATCCATTATAGAATACAGGTTCCAATGGGTTATGATAGGTATGGGGAGGGTGATATTGAACCCATTAGATGGGATTACTAAGTGATCCAATTAAGTTTATCTAAACCCAAATTGTTTTTTACCTTAAAATACAAATTTTTCATTCTATTAAGATCATGAAATATGGAACATATTGGATCTTTTACGGTCATACAACCATGACCATTTTGGTTCCATTTAATTTCACTAAACCAGAATCATTATATAATTATGTTTTAGGTTAAATGAATAACATTATATTAAATAATATTATGATTTGATGACTTGTGTACCTAATAAAAGGTATATAGAATTGGTTTGTGTGGTATGTATATGTGAAAAAACTATTCTAGTTTATATTGAATTATTAATTATGTCAAAGTATAAGTTATACAATGGGTCAAAGGCTAAGAGTTACCATGTTCTTCATGGTGTAAATTCACCATTATAGTTTCCTATAAATTCATACTTCCATTCATTTGATTTCATAATTATGGGTATTGATGAAAAAAATTAATGATTAGTTTGAAATATTGGAAGCATAGTTGATTTTATTCTTAAATATGTTGTCCTGATAGTATATTTTTTTGGAAACATTCCATTGGAAAAACATTGGATGATCCACAATGACAAGTTCCAAGGAACCACAAACCATTTTAATTATTGAATGTATGGGATAATATCATAATATAATCCCATGAATTATAATATTAACCTTGATAACATGGTGTAACATGAACAAAAATTCAATGGACTGTCCTTATCAATATTGTGAAAAATGAACCACACCACATGATCTCTTGAGGTGATAAAGAATTTCATGGTGCTTACCTTTGGGATTGTTAAGGACTCTTATATATATATGGTTCCAAATATTGTATTATTTGTATGGTATTTAATTTTAATTTCTATAAATATGGATCGTGATGATAATACGCAACTATTTTGGAGAATATGCATAAAATCTGGAAAAAAAAAACATTTTTTAAATAACATTGCTATTAAGGATGAGTCAGAACCCCAAATGGAACCATAGTTGATATTAACTAATAATAAATGAATTGTTAATTCCAAAACATTTCTAACATTTTTAAATAGTGAACCAATATAAAATCGTTTCTATTTTCATTTCATTATATTTTGTGTCTTATACTAGGAGTGATTCAACGTAATCCCACATTTCATGCATGTATAGTTTTAACTCGTATGTGAAAATATTCCACTTGTTAAATACAAGAACAAGGAATTGATATTTTCAGTTGATTAATTTTTCTTGTTTTTCATGGAATAAATCCATTATCTATTATAAATATAGTATCCTAACATCTTTATTTATTCCTTACATGGGAATAGACTCATCCTCCATTTCTCCTTTAATGTGATGTATTAGTTCTAACTATGGTCATAGAAAATATTTTCAATCTCTCATAATATCATTATACCCATACTATTTACAATACAATTTATCAACTATGGAATTCATCTATTGTACAATTTGGGGATGGGATACCTCTATCTAATATACTTTTGAATTAGGAATATTCTTTATAGGAAATATTCTATTGGTCGCTATCTACTTCTTCATTACCATTAAATCCTCGTAATCATGAGATATATTTGGGTGTTCCGATGATGAAAAATTGCCAAGTTGATTTGGAGGATTATTATTATTTTTATTTTCCATGAAAAAATTTATCTTGTTAATCATATAACACAGAAATAAAAATTTACCTTTCTTATTATATTTTGTTGATCCCCTAATGAAATTTACCGAATATCTCTCTATATCACTATATGATGTTTCCTAAAAAATTATTACGATTCATAAAATTAATAGTATGATGGTTAATTTTCTAATTTATGCATATCTTTATCAATAAAATGGTGTTTAGAACTATTATCCACCCTTACACTCTTATCATTGACATTATCAACCTAAAAAATCATCGGTTTGGTAGTTCTAATTGGAAGTCCATTTCTTATCCAACAGAAGAAACACATGATTTATTTTGATATTTTATTGTTTCCAAGATTTATGGGAGTATCATCCTGGCTAGAATATATTATTATATTGGGATGGGGACTATAGGTTTGGTTTTGACTAGGTCACATGGAGGTCATAGTAAAATCAAATCTAGTGAGGAAAGAATTTTTTAGGTGATAACATTATACAATTGAGTGGTATTAATGAGGTGGAACCATTTAATTTGTTGGTCATAACTATATAAGGAGGCCCTAAAAAAGGTTCCAATGTATGTGAGATGATAAAGTTATCAAAAATTCCATAGACATACATATAATCATTATATGTTTTCGGGTTCATAAAAGGACTTCCTTGACCAAATTTACTTTGGTGATAAGAGTTTTACATATTCCCAAAATTGTACTAATATGAACAACGGTATCTCCATGAATAAAATAAAACCAATTCAAAGAATCCTAAATCCACATATACTTCAATTGGAAGATAATTGACCATCGTTTTTGACACATCAACTTCGACCTAGATTTTAATGTAATTTGGATCCTCATGGAATGTGCGTACCTTCCTTGAACAAGAAATATAATACCATGATTTTTTTAATAAAAAGTATGGATAGCTATTTGGCATGGGAGAGGTAGTTTTTGCAAGAAATATTGTACCTCCGTAGTCTGGGATATCAATTTTTACATGGAATTATTATATCAATTTAAATAAATATAAACAGAAACCAATGAAAACATATGAGGATTGTGAGAAGGATAATGTGAGATCATCATTATCCTAAAAGTGTAGCATAATGTGTCAAGAGTAAATAATTAAAACCAAATAATTTTCATTCAAAACCCAATTCTTTTTTAACCTATTTATATAATCTATTAATATATTTCTCCAACTAAAACCATCATATAGAATGTTTTAAAGTTGTTCAAAATCCATTAGAACAACCAATAGGGGGAGATGGAGTATAAGAATGTTGGAATCGACAAATTGTTCATTTTGGATGAGGGAAATGGATGAAAAATCCATAAAGAAGTTGGGACTGGTGAAAGTGAATATGGGATTAGGATGAGAGAAGGGTAATTGAAAACCATCCCCATAAGTGGCCTTGTGGGGGTGTTTAGGAACTATACTCCAAATTATTCAACAATTGTTGATGAAAATGATGGTTCACATGATGGTGTGTTTCATGAATATAGATGTATATTGTGTGTGATCATAAACATACCTCTAATTTGTACAATATAATTGATATCCACTTCATGATATTCATGGATATGGATATTCATACTAATGGTTGTGATACCTCAGATCCACTTAACATCATATGTGTACCATTGGACAATTATTCATTACAACTTGAAAGGGGGCTGTGTAATGAATAAAAAAATATATTAGTCCATAATCTTTAGGATTTGGGTGTCCTAAAAATAATAAACCTCTATCATGGAGTATATAAAATTTCTTGGGTAAATACAAGACATGATTTAATCTTAAATCATTTTAAATGATTTTATATTTTTTCGATTTTCAAAATATGGATTGTGTTTTGGTATTTAAATTAATTTTTTATGGATATTTATTATAGGGATTTGTGTTTATGGAACCCGTATATGGAGAATGTCAATAATGTCTTCATTTTAGCATGACACATAGTTCACCCTAATAGTTATTTATAGTGAAATGGTTTACTTTGTATGATTAAAATTATTTTTATTTTTTCTAGCATCATCATTAGTGGATAAACCACCTTTATGTTTCATGAATAACTAAAAATTTATATAATAATCATTTATAAATTAATTTAATGATAATATATCATTCAAAATACTATAAGGATATATAGTGAAACTATAAACCAATGAATGTTTAAAATTTATCATAATACATATATTGTATTACTGAAAGTTCCAAATAATGGTGAATGAAATTATGATTCCTTGAAAAAAACACCACTATCGAGCACTGAAATATATTATTTTATGTACATTATTGGTGAAAAATATGAAAACCGTCATATAAAAACCCCTTAATTTTTTTAATAACAGTTTTTAACATACTTAATATCATAGATCATTTACATTTAGATTTCAGGAGAATATAAAAACCAATACAAAATAAATTGTAGAAATAAATGAAGTGCGGACATGTTCTAAAGAAATAGGCTCTTTGGACAATACTCATACTTCATTTAGGAATACTTTTCATTATTAAGGATACAAAACCATTAAGAAATCCATAATCAATATAAATTTTTAGTCACTCTTAATTACTTCTTAATATATTGGATTATCAAATCAATGCACAAAAATGCATATTAAAAGATGGAATTCAATTATTTTTTTTAAAAAAATATTAAAATCCATATGGATTTTTGTGTTTCTATAGAATAAAATGAAACTTATATTCAATTATCTTTTACAGAGGCATGAAAAAAATTTATTTCCCAATTGTTTCCACAAAAAACTATGTGAAATTAAAAACCTAAAAAATCATATACATGACATATTCTTCGAAAAAACATATGTCCTCAAAAAAAATCTCATTGACAAAATAACCATTCACTTTATATGATTATGAGCCTTCCATGAAGTCATAATCATAGTTTATTACATTATAATGTATCAATATTTACTTTCAAAACCTATATTAATGAATTTTTAAAACCATGTCAGGATATTGGATTCTCATCCATATAAAAATAATTCTAAATTCATTATATTCCATGATAATTAAAATATATCTCTTAGTGGTAACAAATATCTATTTAACTGTGCCACATTATCCAATACATTAGATTGATATAAAGATATCACTTTTCCATAGAGACATATCATGGTCATATTTATTTATATAAAATGTCCAATATTCCCATCATCCGAAAAAACACATATATTATCCAATTGCAACCATAAAACTCATCATATTTTCATTTTATCTCCCAAAAAACATATTTATATGATATCATTAAATGAAAAAATATTATTTTATTTTTAAAAATTTCATTTAATATAAATTATATGAAAATGTTCTTATTTAAAAAATATTTGACATGAATAGAGGAATATTGGTAAAAAAAGAGGATGATTGTGGTGAAATGTGGCCTTGCAGTCCTGGTTACAGAACAATCCTTTTGTATATCTATAAAATGTTTAAAAAGTGACACATACTGAAAATATTAAAAATATTCTATTACAAAACCATCAAAATGAATACATTTATTAATGATAAAAACAATTAATTACAACTAATTTATAAATATTAACATTCATAAAAAAATTATAGAACATTGAAGTGTGAATAATTTTTCAAAATATACAAATAATGTTTTTATAAAAAATCACTTATTTCATAGAATAATTTAAATAAAAATGAAATTGGAGGAGAAGAAATGAAAATAATTTGTTAACTGATTGATGTATTGGAAATGAAAAACAAAATACATTCAAATGGTATTTTGTGCATCACACAAATTAAAAAAATTGTCGAAAATGGAATATTTCTAAAAGAAAGGATATTGAGATAATGAATAGCATACATCCTATAATGAATATCCACGTATATATTTCAAATTAATCAACAATTAGAATTTATTAATTATATTATGTAACTTCAACAACATCTATGTTTATTCCATTTTTATTATTTATTTAATTTCATTTTTTCAAGTTTCATTATTTTCTATGTTGATTTTTTTACATTGGATTTTTTAAGATCATTTGGATTATACTATTAAGAATTAACATTGGATTGATTATCATGTTTATAGAAATCATTGTTCCATTACCTTAATAATAATATAAATGTTATAATTTTCAGGTTTATATAGTCAGAATATATTTATAGTCATCAATGTAAGGTATAAAAATAAATGAATAGAATAATTTCATAGTAGATGTAGTTTGTATATAAAAAATATCATATTTTTCATATATATAATAGATAAAATACAATTATATGTTTATTTATTATTAAAATATCATAATCATATTATAAATACAATATTTATTAATTAAATTCATTTTTATGAAAATCGTTGTATAGAATAGGGGAAACCGAGTCACTTTTCATCACGTAGGTGGTAGTACACACGTACCCATGAATGAGATTTACAATTCCCATTGGATTGAGAATTATATAAAATATATTTTTGATCCCCATCAAAAAAATTTAAAAAATTAATGATACAGATTTAATTATTATATTATTGTTATAATATTTTTTATATATATATATGTGTAAATAAACTCAAAATATTTATGATAATACATATACCTCTTCTATGGATACCATTATAGAGATAACACCTTAATCCATATAATATTATCCATTTGGTTATTTATTAATTAATAGACATGGGGAGGATAGTGGGGATTTTTTTTAGATGATCTTGGAAAAATTAGTGTTCTCATAGTCTGTGGTTAATTATTGAGATAAGGTTCTCATTTATATGTGAGGTCAGTAGAACTCGTGTAAATATTAATAACATAAAAATCATATAATGATACTGTAATAATATAAAAGAGCCATGTAGAAATATATTTAATCATAATATATAATTAATTTAGTATCGAATCAATAAATCATATTCATTCAAATGTTTGATATATTTGAATCAATTACTCATAGATTAACCCCTTGTCAAACCTTTTTTCCCTTACAAAAGTGATAAAAAATTTCAATGCTATAAATTCAATATGACTAAAAATGAAATTAACTACATTACTATATTTTATCATGGTGATTAAAAATACTGGGTTTATTTTCAATGATTCAATTTTCAAAGCTTCATGAGATTAATTATAATATATTTTCACATAACTCATAATAACCATTTTAGGAAAAATATAATTCTCTGGGTAAAAATTATCTTATAAATAATAAGTATAGTGAATGTTGAGTGTTCGTACAGACCATGAATTTAATTATTTTTTCTGTAAATATATTAATGTTATTATATATTAGAACAATTCTAAATCCTATTGAAACATTCAAACTATACTATAAATTTTAATAAACAAAAAAATTTATATTACTTAGAAAAAATAGTACCTAATGTCCCAAAAAGTCATATGCTGATTTCAAAATTAAACTTTATAATTTTAAATTCTTAATTTAACTCCATGAACACATATTTGGTAGATACATATATTTTCATGATAATTAAATCAAAAAAACATCATGATTGAATCATTAATGAAACAATATTTTAAATTTTAATTTATTACAATAGTTTTTAGAAAAGAAAATTCATAAAAAATTATTTATCCCCATTACAATGTATATATGGTAAAAAAATTGTATTAAATTTAATCATCCTAAATTGTTTATTTTAGAGGAAAATGATGCTCAAATATAGGCACACATAATATAAAAATCATTCATAGGAAAAAACAATTTTAAATAAAAAAACATTATCCCCATTCTCATCATAATAACCACCATAAGTTCAATAAAATTTTAATTGAATGAATTTAATATCAATAAATTTAATAAAAATCATTAATAAATAGATAATAAATTATTTTATTATGGGAATTATATATTACACACATAAAAACCCAATTATTTAAAAAAATATATTTTTATTATCAAATTATTTTAACCTAATTTCCAAAATAAATTTATAATAATTTTATTAAATAGAATTCCAAATTTTAAATATATAATCAAGATGTATTTACATAATATAATACTCTATAAAATATTATTTTATGTTTAAAATAAACATATAATATATAATAACCCCACTATTATATGGAAATTTCTCTTTTAAACATTAACTTTTATAAACCCTAGATGAATTAATTCTTATCAATAAAAATTGGGTACATGTTCCCTAAATGTGAATAAATTAAATTATATAAGGAAATTAATTATATATATAATACCTAATAAATATACCCATATTCATACTGGCCAATTCAATAGGTAGAATATAATGGTCGTATTTAAATAATAATATGTCCATAGTATATCTCATTTTGTTTATGATCATTATTTCATTTGTTACATGATATTGAATATAATACTCATTTAATGGAATATAAATTAAAATAAGAAGGTAATACATTATACCTCTAAAAATAATTGACCACATATTTTTATTTCGTGTCTCATAAAAAAGGTTTAAGGAATTACTAGAATCAATTATATGGATTGGATGATAAAAATACATAATTGGAATAAAATAATTTTTATTCCCAAATTATAACATTTACTTTTGAAATTAATTTTTTTATATTTTCTTACTAGAAATATATAAATTTCAAAATTTTTATTAACCCAAGAATTTACCATTGTAAGAAAAGAACATGGGAATAAATTTCAAATAAATACCCTTATGAAAAAAAATTCCATATATGACTTCATTGGTTTTTAAACCATTTTCTTAATTTGAGTAATTAGTTTAATAAACAAAAGAATAAGTTAAATATATTATTATATGCATTTAGTGGATAGAATAAGTGTAATATAATCCTTCTGTTTGTTTCTTATAAATTTGTCAATTTTTCTTCACCAATATAATAGACATAGATTTTTTAAAAATAAACAATGATTGATAGCATTTTCTATAAAAATGAACTTATACGACATGTGAAATATATAACTGATGTAACATATACATAAAATTTGAATGTCTGAATAATATCATATAAGTTATGAAATATATATATATATATATATATATATAATTTCACACTTAATATAAATTTTTAATACCTTATTATTTTATAAAACATTTTCAAATTTCATAAAACATCCATTTTTTTCTAAGATATCACTAACTGAAACCTTCATTTCATTTGGAACTGATATTTTATACGTTACATGCAACACCGAGTTAGCGTATAATAAATGGAACACTGAGTTAGAAAATGATACACACAACACTGAGTTTCAATAAAATCATTATTTATATATAATTATTTATAGGATATAATTTTAACCTAGCCATTATACATACTTATATAAATAGTGATCACTACTTTTCAAATATATTTAATAATTAATTTATATAAATTAATCATTTTAATAATGAAATATATGATATCTGGAAAATTCCTTCTATGATAAAAAATACAGTTTTCTCGGATGTACAACTTTTAATATAATTAAAATAAAATAATCATTAAAAAAATATATAAATTTAACATGATAAAATAAAAATCAATTTTTTAATTTATAATTTCTCAATTATCTTAGGGTGAATTTTGGGGATTTTTCTAACAAAATTTATTTTTTGAATGAATTATTGAAAATATCATATTTTAATTAAGAAAATATTTTTAATTAATTTACTTGTTAGGTTAAATTATATTTTAAATTGGATTAAATTTCTAATTTTATAATATTTTTATCAATTAATCCAATTTAATTAATTGAAACCGATTTTACATTGAAATTGGATATAAAAACATAGCAAACATTTGATCATTTTTCAGTGAAAACCCATATTGGCGACCGACCTGGTTGATTATTTTAATGTTTATATCTTCCAACTATGTAATTTTAAATCGGAATAAAGAATTGAATATTTTTAATCAAAAAAATTATAATGTCTAATTATGTAATATAGTTTTTGGACCCAAAATATTACTAAATGTGATTCAAATTAATTACACCAGTTAAGAGAAAAATTATTTTAATAAAGAACTAATCCTTGAATATATGATAAAAATAGACTATGAAATTTTTTAACACCCATTGGATATCCATTTTTCATCAATGATCCTTCCATTCTTATGTCTGGTTAGTATGGTATGTCTTTTGTTAGGTAAAAACGTGGGTACACCTAACATGTTTTCAAAAATGCAATGTGTACGCTTTCTATTCCCTATAAAATGCCACCACCTATTCCCATTTCCTCTCACCTCTCAAGATCCATATCTCTTTAAATCTATTAATAAAATCTTCCAACATCCCTCCCTACCTCGTATAATCATTACCATTGGAATAATTCCCTTCAAAAAATCATTTAGGTACAACCCAAAAGGAGTTTCCCAATTAAGAGGTAACAACATCTCTGAAACACCATTATCTTATTTTTCTTCTCCACCCTAAACCCTCTTTAATCTATTATTTTATGGAAACACTAGTGTAATAAATATATTAGGAAGTTTTTGTTCTATGGGTTTGACTTAAACTTACTCACACCTCCATCTAATGGATATCTAATATATTGTTTACATGTATAAAGAACAACCACCTCACTAAATGATGATTGTTCAATTCTCCATTAAAGCCTATCATGTTTGGAATTATGACCGAAATTCTATATACACATTTCATTTATTATATTTATTATTGATTTATTCCTCATTATTATTTTTCAACACACATCTTTTCCATTTCCCATTTGGGGTAATTGTGATCATTTCGTTTGAGGAAGTGTGGACTACCTCCTCCTCAAAAAGATGTGAATCGTTCACACCCCACATTGAATTAATTAATGACTGGTATAGTGAAATTATATTATATTTTTAACATTTAAAATAAATTATATGATATTTCATTCATTAAGTACAATAATTAAAACGAAAACAACATTTGTGTATATAAACGACTTACCCTCTCCATGAATGGTGCATTCGATTTCTAACATCAATATGATATAAACTATTATAATATACATATATATGATATTAATTATTTTTATTCCATCATTTAAATTTTGTAATCTTCATACAGGTATTGGGACCAAGGATACAAAAAATAATGAATCATGTAAAGAATAGGGTCAATATTTCCCGATGTGAAACCATAACATAAGAGTGTTAACAGGTGGGTAATATAAGGTAATAATAAAAACATATGTGTTCTTATAGATAAGAAATATTATTATTAATTTATGTATAATAATATTTTATTTATTATATAGGAATAATTTATTAGTACGAAGAGAGTCATGACATATAGTTATGAGATTTCGTGTCACTTTTTATTCTTGTAAGATACATGCTATGTTATCCACTATTTCCTTTTGTGTGGTGTCTATAATGCACATGATTTTATTCTATATATATTATATCAAAATATATAGGTATTAATAAATCAATTTTTCAACATTCCTTCATGGGTTTTAATTTACAAAGGTTATTTAATTGGAAAAAATGTTTTGTCTCAATTTTTCATTCACTGAGACTCATGTTTAGTCATACACCTTAAATATTTTTTCGAGATATATATTAATCCATTATACATATTATATAGTAAATATACTTATTTTAATTAAATTTTAAAATTCATGCAATTTCCATTTCTTATGTGGACATTATGGTCCCACGCTAGCAAGTAGTAAGATTTTACTGAGACATTCTAATCTCTTTTCTAGGATTGTTTGTGTTTATGCTTCCACAAATGAAATATTTTGATTGATCCCTCAGGAATACATATGAGTGTTCTTATACTCAGTTTATTCAATATATAATAATATGTTATTAAAACTTTTCCAATCTACGGTATTTCATATAATGTTTTATGTAACATATGTTTTTCTTTCTCTCTTTGGTCAAAATTGTATTCTGTTCCAAAAACCATATTTTGTAAAATTATTTTATAAAAAAGTTTTGAAAATATCCTTAAAAATAGTTTTCAAGGAAAAAGTATTTTAAAAATGTTTTCTCATTTTCAAAACATCATTTATAATATTTCAAATAAATATTAAAAGAAACTAGTTTTTAAAATATTTTATGTTATGAAATGAATTTTTTCAAAGAAGATAATATATTTCCAACAAATAATTTTTTAATAGACCATTAGTAATATTTTACCATTGAAGATAACATCCATCAGTTTTACTCATTCCTTTATGGGATTATTATTCAATTTTTTCCATAATATTGTATCTCTTTATGTATTATATTTTTATTGAATGATATTAATGAAACATGTTTCTCTTTATTCAGTTATATCTTTTTAAACCCCGTAGTATCAATTAGTTATGTTTATAATGAAATTGTTACAAAACCATTAACTTTCCATGGGTTAGGATATGATTACATTCTTATAATACACAATTAATTTCTTGTGTTATGATATAACTATTTATGATCTAGTGTCACATGTTTGAATGATTTCACTATGATGTGGGTTGAAACTAAATGTACCTCCAATTCAATTGGTAAAGATTTATATCTCATGAGATAGACTAAGATGATCTTGGGAGTCAACCTTCATAACTAATTTGGATATGGGAGTTAACCATGTCTACCAAGTTGGTATGTGGAGTGAACTCATGCAACCAACATGGTCATGGGAGTTAACCATGACTAATAGAATGGTCATGGAAATGATGACTATCCAATTATGGATATGATTTTATATTATTATGTGTCTTAGATAATTCCATGTTTTATTCTAACATTATTCGGTAATGGATTATTATCTTTATTCCATTATTATTTCAAGTCTTATGGGCTTACAATCGTTATTCCTTGATTCCAGTTATGATCTTTGATATTCATGGTATTATCTTATATTTTCATTATAGTGTTCTCAAACCCTAATGATCATGTTTATTCTTCAATTTATCCCATATTTACCCTTGTTGAGCATCTGATCTCACCCTATTTTATGTATCCCTACTCCAAGGTTATGATGATATGTATTATGTTTGAGGTGTCTAAGAATGGTGCTAGTCAAGAAGAGCCTAGTGGGAGATGATGTGGATAATTTATGAACAAGTGTTTTTTATTACATTTTTCTAACACCAGTTGACTAGTTATGGTCTTTAGGAATTAATTATAATGTTTAATTATTCCACAAATGTTTTGTCATGTTTTTGTTTGATAAGTGAGTGTAGTTATATTTAGTATCATATTAATGAAATAGTTAAACTTTTTAATCTAGGATGAGAAAACCATAGTGACATCCCTAATTAAATTTATATGAATATGTCTATGGATAAGGGTAAGAATATGAAAATTATTTAGAATTTTTGTGAAGGATAGAGTGACTGGTTTTTAGGAAATATATCCCTGTCTGGACACTACAATTGGATGTGCCTATAGAAATGACGGACCAAGGGGTAACAACTCCTACAATATGTTCTAGGACTAACTCATGGTAATCTAGAATATGAAAATGGGTTGTGCCACACACCTATTTTGACACTTCTACGTGAGATTCTTCAGGAAATCAAAATCTATTCACAATCAATTGTGATGGATTTTAATATATGTTTTCTACAAATAACTTTTGATAATCCATAGGTGTCATCAATAAAGGAAGGATTCATAAGTTAGAAATATTATATGTGATATTTCATTATTATGTAGTTCTTCACTATGACCATAATCAATACTTTTTGAATTAATCAATTGATGGATCCTGAAGGAACCACATTAATGGTGATTGTGGGGAACGATGCAAAGAATGTCAAAATAAGAAACTGAATGAAATAGAGTCGTAATGAAAATAATTTTTTTGATTATTTCACATCTTTCTCAATATTTGAATGATGGGGTACATCCAAATGAGAAAATGAGGGAACAAAATTCTATTGTATCTTTCAGGAGAAAATGTACAATTTCGTTTTGGGGGGCTTAGGATCCACAAGATGCGGAAAAGGGATCAGTACTACTGAAAACATATTCTCCATTTTTCCGTGCTTGGATCATTATGAATTCATTCTAACTCCTTATCTGTTTAATGGTGAAGTTGATTATTGGTCGACTCTAATCAATAATATGAAGTAGCAATATGAAATTTAATCCACGGATTGGTTTGAGTTGAAGTCCTTTTTTTAATATGTAATTTTCTATAATTTATCATAACATGATGGATAAATAGTTCGTTGAGTTTACAAAAATGGAAGATGAATATTTTTATAACTATAAGGCTAATTTCACGAATCTGGTGAGGTAGGCTTCATGAATTATCATCCAAACTGAATGTAAAGTTGATAAGTTCATCAGTGGATTAAATCCCTATCTCATAAGGGAATTTTCCAAACAATAAATTAGTATCTATAAATAGATTGTGGGTTGTGAAAAAAAAATATGAAATTTGTTATGGAATTGGGTATCAATTTCATGGTTTTTATAATATGAAGGATATAGGTTTTAATAGAAATTTTAAAATATGGTATGAAAAGAAGTTGATATTCCCTTTATGATTTATATCTAGGAAGAAGCATAAAGGATACTTAATTAAGGGTTTAATAAATGTTTTATGTATTGAAGGGAATATAATAGGGAAAATTATTTTAGATATGATGAGAATAATTTATCTAACATTGAGAATGGGGTAAATCTATAATGAATGGACATCTAACAATTAAATTTATAAATTTTATGGATATTGGTCATTATGATAACCACTTCCCAAACCCAAGGGCGGGTGGTGGTTATCAACATTAGCAACCTCTCAAGCCAAGGGATATGCGAAAATCTCATATAATCCCAATTTTAAATTAGGGGTGTGATAATGACTTGATGAATGGCACATAAACCATCCACTATAAATATAAAAAATTTCATATTTGATTCCACAACTACTTACTCTTTAATATATAATGAATTTTCTAAGGGTGTAAAGATTCTTACGAAACAATTAGAAGTAAGATTATCAATAAAAACCCTAATGGAATGATGATTTCATATATAGTCCATTACTCCAATACTGTTGATGTTTTTGGGAACGTGCATCCTAAAAATCATGTGATTATTAATTTTGTTGAATTTGAGGATATCTTCGGCATGCAAGGACTTTCCCAACATAAATCCCACATCAATTGTCAATTATGGGAAGTTACATTTGATATTTCAAACCATCACATGATCATCATTCAATGTGATGTTAATCACAAACATCCTGTGGATATTACAGCTAGTGTATATGACTTAATTCCCATTAAAAAGGTATTTTTAACTAAAATGGTCATTGGGATGATCAAAATTGATGATATGCCTATTGTTCTATATTTTCTAGATATATTTCCAGAGGATTTTCTTAGCCTTACACCAAAATGTGACGTTGAGTTATCAACAGAACTCGTACCTAGCACAGAACAATTTAAAAAACTTTTTATAGAATGGCTCCAATTGAGTTGTGGGAAGTGAAGAAGAAAATCCATGAAAAACATGATAAGGGATTCATTCATCCATGTTTGTCACCACCGGGCTCACCGGTTCTTTTTTAGAAATATAAATATGGGTCAATGAGAATATTTATTGATTACCAGTAGTTGAAAATAATCAAAATCAAGAAAAAGTATCCTCTTCCACATGTTGATGACTTTTTTGATCAACTACATGGATATAAATTCATTTATAATATTGACCATCATTCCATGAAACATCAATTGAGGGTTTATAAGGATGATATTCCCAATATGGTAATATGTATAATGTATTGAAACTATTAATATATAGTGATGATTTTGGTTTTACCAATTCTCCTTCCATCATCATGGATTTAATGAATATATTCTTTAGAGATTACCGTGATAGGTTATTGGTATTCTTTAAAGTTAATATTATAATATATTAAAAGTGTAACGAAGAGCTTGAAGATTAAATAAGTATTGTAATTCATACCCTAAGGAAGTAGAAACTATATGAAAAAATGGATTTTTTTGGATTTTCTCATTAATGGTTTCATTTTGGGTTCACATAATCTCAAGAGATGGTATTGAAGTAGATCAATCAATGACTAAAGTTGTTTAATAATGTCGTAGACCAACCATGTTGACTGAAATAAATTGATTTCATGGTTTATCTAGATATTATCGATGATTATTGGTGAATTATTAATGACTATCGAAACTATTGACCATGTTAACTTATAATGGTGTCACGTTCCTCTAGAAAGATAAATTTGAGGAAAATTTCATGGAACTGAAGAGAAGGTTGGTCAGTGCACATGTGATTACATTACCTAGTAGTGGTTAAGGGATTTTAATCTCTCGAGATGAATCCTAGATGGAATAGGGATGTGTTATTATTTATAATAACATGGTTATCTTGTATGCATCAAAACTCTTAATGATTCACGAATAATATTACCCAACTCAATATTTGGAGTCAGCAGTAGTAAATTTTGAAATATATGATTTGGAGGAATTATCTTCATAGAGAAAAGTTTGGTATATCTACTTTTAATAATGGTCTAAAATATATAGTCATACAGAAGGATTTGAACATTATCCAAATTATATGTCTAGATTGGATGAATGATTATGACTGATAAACACATTACCTTCTTGTGAAAGTGAATAAGGTGGTCGATGCCTTGTGTCTGAAGGATCATGCTAGCTTATTTGTGATGAACATCACAAATGATCCAATATTTCTAGATTAAAAATGATAGAACTTGAACTAATGATGGATGGAGAAATATATTTTCTTTCTTAAATGAATATGAAACCCTCTATCAATGTAAATAATATGGAGGCACATAAGGGAAATAATGAGCTAAAAAATAAAGTCTGAATGTTTCTGAATTTTGCATTAATTAGGATGGAAGGGTACAGTACAAGAACAACATATGTGCTCCTTCCACACATGATTTGAAGAAGGAGATTCCAAAGGATTCTCTTAGTTCTTCATTATATATTCATCAAAGATGTATGAATATTAATATGGACATGAAATAATACTTCTAGTGTGATGGAATGAAGAGAGATATCACAGATTTTTTATCTCACTATTGTGTATGATAGCTCATTATGGGTTGAAGTCAATAGTATAAAGGGGTATTTCATCAATTAACCATAAGCAAATAGAAATCAGAGAACCTAACTCTGGATTTTTTCATTGGAATACACAAAACCCCTAAATGATTTAATTCTATATGGGTGGTAGTCAATTCCCTCACTATACCATCACACTTCTATTCCATCTGACAAAATTTATATTTTCATCATCATTCCATGATATGTATTAATGTAGTATTAATTTATTATGGAGTACAACATTATATTGGATCACATCGAGATCTCAGGTTTACATTAATGTTCTCACGAAGTCATCCACAAGCACCTAATTTATAATTAAGTATTACCACTACCAATAATCCTCAGAAAGGGAGTCGGTCTAAAATAACAATTTAAACCCTAAATGAAATGTTTATATCTCGTTCCTTAGATTTCAAAGGTTGGTTGGGATCAAAACCCACCACTATTTTAGTTTTCGGAAAACCATAGCATTTACTCAAGCATTCATACGGCACCGTATGAATTCCTCTATGGGGAAAAATGTAGAGCTCCATTATATTTGAATGATTTTTGAGACCGAAAACTATTGGGCCTTGATATCACTGATGAAATAGTAGAGAAGGTCTGAACCATATAGAAGAATATCATGGTAGATCAAACTCAGTAGAAATCACATGATGATAACCATTGACATGATCAATAATTTGAAGTTAGTGAAAAGGAGTTTCCATAAATCTCACTCGGGAAGAAAGTTATAACATTTCATAAGAATGGGAATCTATGCACTTGGTATATCGGTACTTTTGAGAACCTTAATCATATTAGGATAGTAGTGTATCACATGGAGCATCCCCCCAATCTCTCTCATTTCCACGATCTATTGCATGTATCTTTCTTAAGGAATTATATTCCAATACCATTATTATGTACTAAAATCATAGGTCACACAACTATAGAATGTTTTTTTATGAGGAACTACCTATTGAAATTCTAGATCGATTAGTGAACATTTTACAAAACAATACCACTAACATGGTAGAAGATTGGTGGAGAAATCACTAGTTAGAGGATGAAACATGGTAACTTGAGGATATGATGATGCAATAGAATACTCATTTTTTTTCTTCATTAGTGATTTTCTACGGTGATATTGATTTTAATGGGGGTAGAATGTACACAAAGTGTTTTTATGGGTCAATTTTCAAATAAATTAAAATATCATTATATCATGAAATGCACTAAGTCAAAAATTCCTTTCAAACATAACCTACATGTCATATGGTACACACAACATAAACTTTTCATACAATACATGAAACACTGAGTTGGCATACGATACATGAAACATTGAGATTCAACGAAACATATTTTTTATAGATATTTAATTTGAAATAATCATTACCCTACCAGAAAAATTAATTATATGAATACTAAGAACTAGTTTTGAAATATTTTTAAAAAAATTATTATATCAATAAAACATATTGATAATAAATGATATGATTTTCTAATGCATTTTTATGTTTAAAAATAACGTTTTCTTGAATGAAATACTTTTAATTTCCATCAAATATTATATATTTTAGACACATATGTAAATTTAATTTGTTAAAATAAATCTAATTTTTTAATTTATAATGACTCAAATTTTTTAAGTTGAATTTTTCTGATTTTTCTGACAAACTTCTTTTTTGGATGAAAAGTGAAAGAGACAAAATTTTAATTCAATCAGACTTTTTAATTAAATTAATTTATATGGTTAATTTTTTTTATAATTAATTTAGAAGTTCAATTAGAGAATTATTCTAACAATTTATCATATTTTCTTCATTTGAAGCAATTTCACTTTGAAATTATAAATAAAAATTTAGTAAACCATTGATAATTTTTAAATTGAAATCCTATATTGTTGACCAGACTAAAGATTAATTTAGAATTTATTACAGCCACATATGTGATTATAATTTTGAAAAATGGAATCCATATTGGGAATAAACATAATTTTTAATTTTTAATAATTTAAATTTTGTTTTTGACAAAAAGATTTGTGAATGTGATTAAAATTATGTAAATCAATTAAGAGAATATTAAAGTTAATAATGCACTAAAACTTAAATATAAGACCCAAAATGACCTATAATCTTATAAAACACCTATTTTCTAGAAATTAATTGAACATTATCTTTAAAATATTCATTTGTTTCAGTTTTAGTGACTTTTGTTCAGTAAAAATGTCACTACACCTAACTCATTTTCAAAAATTCCATTTGCGCCCTTTCCCTTCCCAAAAAAGGCCACCACCTATATCCATTTCATCACACCACTCAAACCCATTGACTCTAAAAAAATATTCTAAAAAAATCTCAATACATCTCTTCATTCATCGTAGAAACCTTACCTTAATAACAATGATACTCAAGGAATCTATTTCACACAAACCAAAAGGAGTTGCCCGATTAAGAGCTAATGACTCCCCACAAGATCCATTATATTATTCTAATTCTCCCTCCCCTATAATATATTAATTCTATTATTTATTGAAATTAATATGATCATTTATTTTTTATTTTATGTGCTTTACAAACACATAAACCCACCTTAATGCAATGATATAAAATATGTTGTTTATGTGTATGGTGAACTACCGCCTCATTAAATGATTATTATCCAATTCTCTTTTACTACATGTCAAGATGAACATTATTATAGAAACTAAATTTATATATTTCATATAATATATTTATTATATATTTCTTCTCATTTAATATTTTTTACTTATAAAATATTTTTTTACTTTCCATTTAGTGTAATTATGAAAATTTTGTTCTCTGGAATTGTGGACTACCACCTCCTCAATGTGACATTATTTATTCACACACTAAAAGAACTGTATTAAGATTGTTTTTAGTTATATTATATGATATATATATATAATAGTATAATAATTCAATTATTATATTATATACATATAGGCATTTATTTTTTTACATTCCATTCTTTCAATAGGACAATTAAAATTGAAACAATGTTTATACATAAGTACGAATTACCATATCCATGAACAATGTATTCCATTTCTGACTTCATTATGAAATAGATTATAATAATATAAATATAACAGAAGTGAATGATATTTATATCAGGATTCACATTATGGAATGAAGGTACAATTATAATTACCAATGATATAACAAATTAAGTCACATGTAAAGAACAAATTGACTATAACCCAAAGTGAAACTTTAACAAAGGATTGTAAAAATTTGGGTAGTGTAATGTAAATACCCTTAAAATTCAAGGAATGTTTTTTCAAAATTTTCCTTCAAATTTTACAAGAACGTATTTTCTGACGGCACCTGATTCCGAGGCCCGGTGTGCCCGGAATTATTTTTCGAATTTTGGCTCGGGTATGTTCAGTGAACGAACGAGCGGGATTTTCTAACTTTTGAACCGGTGCTCGGAATCGAATTCTCTGGGCACCAATGGAATCACAATCCTAGTATTTTCATAGAAACTCCATTTCCGGAGTTGAGTTTGCTCGGGTGTGGTTTTTAATTTGTGGGGTTAAGTTAAGAAATAAAATAAAGTGGTGCGACAACTTTATTTTATTTCACTTAAGCCACTTAAAGCCACTTAAGCTGAGTTGAAGTGGATAGGGTGGAACCCAAAATATCCTACCCACTAGGTAGGATAATTTTGAGGTGGGGCCCGCATGAGCCCCACCGTTTCTTTTCCTCTAAGTAACGCACCAGCGAAAACCTCTTTTAATTGAAAGTCAACAGGTTTGTTTTCTTAAATTCTTAACTACCCTATTAATTGAAAAGTTAAGTCATTACCATTAATTCATCGAATTAATGGTTTATGTCTTAACTTTTTTTCGTTTGTTGGCATAGAAATAAAATAAGACCAACGCATTTGGTTGGCTGGTTGAGAGGATTTGGAGAAACACTACATTCTTCATCCTCCTCCGTGAAGTACGCCGGCGATCCTCCTTCCACGATGTTTCTTCTGCGACAATCCTTCCCCACGACAATCTTGGATCATCAACTGATTGAGATCGTCGATGCGACGCCGTGTACCGCGACGACGTGGTGCCCCTTCCGCAATGTGACGATCCTCTTCTTCCAGGACGGTCAATTCTGCGAAGAACTCACATTCGACGACTATAATGAGGTAAGAGATTGATTCATTTAAATATTTGTGATTTATACCTACGTCATTTGATTAAAATTGTTGTGAGACTTTTAAAATCGCTAACGCGGTGGGTTCTGACTAACGAACAAGTCTGAAACCACCGCCCCTTTCGTTCTTGGTGTGCGAAATGGCGGACGTCGACAAAGCAGGCCGCACTGATGATGCGAGGTCCTCGCAGTGAAGGACGAACCCCGTGAGGGCCTTTGGTGAAGACAACATGAAATTACGTCCACCGGAACTCGTCCGGTGGTCCACGGAGCAGCCCGCTGTCACGCCTCGCAGGCACGGTGGTGCCAGCGGCGCCCGAAGCGCCGCCGGAAGGAACCGTCATGGCGGCAGCACACAGTCCCCCAACCGCGCGGGTTCGGAGGAGGACGGGACGCGGCAGCCCGGCCGCATCCGCTGGCACGGGCGGCCCCATGAGGGGGTTCGGTTCCCTCACGCGGGGACAGCATGCCCCCTGCTCCGCTCAGCCGTAACCGGCCGAGCCGACTCGCCGGCAGGGCCGGGTCGCACCATCTGGGTCGGACACGGACCCAAGTCGGGTCGACCCGGTTCGGGATGAACCAGGTGGGGGGGGGGGGGGGTTGGGCCGGGTCGGTCCAGGCCCAGATCCCCCGTTTTAAGACCTTTTCAATCTTTTGCTCATAACCTGAGCGACGAGACTCCGATCGATTCACGTTCAGCGGTGATGTGATCCATGGATCGAGCCGGTCGTTTTGGTATATCGTACTCAAGGTTTTGGAGTACTTTGGGTTTGGCCTGGTTGGTTCGTACACGAAACCAACCAGGCCCTTGGAGCGGAAACACTTATATCTTGAGCCCCGGACGTCCGATTGACGTGCAGTCAACATTGTTGGATTCCTCTAAGTGAGACGGAACATTTGGCATACTCCTCTCGAGGTTTTAATGTCGTCGGAGTGTGGTCGGGTTGGTTCGCTCATTAAACTAACCGGACCCCTGGAAGGAAAACGCCAATAACTCACAAATCGGGCGTCTGATTGACCCGGCGTCTATCTCATTGATTTTATCTTGATGAGACAGAAATTTTGGCATACATTGCATGAGTTTTGGATGCAGTTGGATAGTGGCCAGGTTGGATTGCACCCCAATCCAACCGGTCCCCTAGAATAGAAAAGCTGATAACTTTCAGACTAGACGTCCGTTTGACGAACCGTCATCGGCATTAGTGATCACGTGGAGAAATGGTCTCTATGAGCTTAACCTATGATAGTTCGGGGTACAGTTGAGATACGGCCGGATTGGTTCGCACACGAAACCAACCGAGCCCCGGGGATGAAAAGGCTAGTAAATCACAGACCGGGCGTCCGATTGACACGCCGTCTGTTGCGTTGAGACCCCTGTGACGAGGCAGTCCTTTGAGATACTTCTTCGTGGAACTTTGTGATACTTGTAGTATTGACCTGTAGCTCGTGGAGCGGACCCTCATGGAGAAAAGTGTGCGGAGTACGGAGACCGTGTAGCTGGATGAGACCTGATGACTGCTTGACTGATCGACTCGGTGTGTTTCGGAAAGCCGAGTGGGGAGTGCTTGGTTGTAGCGGCAGACACACGATGGAGGAGTGCTTGGTTGTAGTGGAAGACCCGCAGTACTCAACAGAAAGAGTACCTCTGGAGGCTATGAGGGGGAGCACTTGGTTGTAGTGGCAGACCCACGGCGGAGGTGCGCTTGGTTGTAGCGACAGACCCGTGGTACTCAACAGAAGGAGTACCTCTGGAGGCTATGAGGGGGAGCACAAGGTTGTAGCAGCAGACCAATAGTGGAGGAGCGCTTGGTTGTAGCGGCAGACCCGTGGTACTCAACAGAAAGAGTACCTCTAGAGGCTATGAGGGGGAGCGCTTGGTTGTAGCGGCAGACCCATGGTGGGAAGCGCTTGGTTGTAGCAGCGGGCCCATATTACTCGATAGGAGAAGTACCTCAGTAGTCTTAGGTTAGTGAGCAGTACCTCTGAGTCGTGACAGGACCACTGTACACTCCAGAGACGGGGTTGTTCAGCAGTTACGGTTTCGATAATGAAAATCCTGGTTTGAGCTGAGTCTATGACATTTCTGTTTACCTCATGATTGATATGGGTCACATGATAACTTACTTATATGTATGGGCAAATACCTGGGTAGTGGTTATCCGTTGATTTCATAATTCTTGTGTTTCCTCATGATTGAGATGGGTTACTTGATAACTTGGGTATATGTATGGGCATATACCTAGGTAGAGGTTATCTGTTGAGATCTTCTTTGTGGTCATCCTTGCTGGATTTAGTGAGATCTTGAGGGTCTCGGGGTCCCTACTGAGTATCGTTATACTCACCCCTGCACGGGCTATGCCCGCACCTCGTTGTGTTGGTTGCAGATGACAGGCAGTGCAGTCAGAGGCTGAGTGTTCGAGGACTGGACGGTACTTGGAGGTGGACCTCATGAAGAGACAGTATCTGGTGGTGGACTTCACAACGAGACGGCACTCGGAGGAGGTTCATGGGAGAGAGCATTGTGGAGGCTATTTGTACATACCCTTAAGGTAGGATCCATGGTGGACGATCCAAGAGATGCGCTATCTGTACCTACCCTTCAGGTAGGATCCTTGGTGGATGATCTTGGAGCTGCTTCTCACCTTCCGGCTGTTTTATCTTTTTCATTGTACTTTACAGTTGGGCTTGTATTTTCGGCCCCCATTACTTTCAGCATAGCTTGTTTCAGTTTTGCTTAGTGTTTTACTTCCGCTTGTACTCTGTGGTGTTTTGTTTACTTTTATAAGGCAATGCCTTCCGAGTTATCGGTATTTACGCCTTTGGTTATAGCCGCCAGCCCCTGGCCTATGGAAGGCGGGCATGGGGAAGTCGCGGCATGGGCCCCGAGGAAGGGTCGTGACAATTGGTATAAAAAAAAGATTGGTTCTACCGCAGAACTCAGGACTCTAAACTTTTTCTATGTGAAGCAATAGTGTTGAGAGTATTGAGTGCGGTTATCCGTTCAGGGAGTCCAGTGTTGGTGCGGTGGCCGACGTATCAGTACACCATGACTCTGACTTCTGATTTCTGACTTAATACACGAAAACATTGATTGCATGTGTGTTCCAAGTTTTCTTTGTGATTACTTTGTGTCAGATCACCAGGTATATTGTTCTGACCATGGCACACCTATTTCTTTCTAGATGACTTTTCAAAGACGACCAGCTATAGCCCAGAGGGATGTGTGTACTGACAGCCTGTCGAGCAATGCGGCTTTGGTATAGGGACCTCATGCAATTGAGGCACCAGCGGAGGCACCAGCTGTACTACCATACATTGGGCCACTGATGCCACCAGCGGTAGCAGTAGGCGATGCACGACCCCTTGAGCGTACTGCACAAGTTTCAGCGCCAGAGGCCACCCAGTTTCCGGGGAGAGACGGACCCACAGGCGGCTGAGGTTTGGCTGGAGGGTGTGGTGAGAGTCTTCAGGCTAGTGGGGACGCTACCAGACTTCATGGTGATCTTTGCTACCAGCATTCTTCAGGAAACAACATGCAGGTGGTGGAACCACTTGTTCTAGTTTTGGGATGAGATGACCTTCACATGGGAAGACTTCGAGACCTTTTTCAGGGTGGACTTTGTGCCAGTAGCTCTACACCCCGAGTGTGTACATGAGCTGCTGCCTTTGCGGCAAGATTTTCGATCAGTAGCCGAGTCATCTGTGGGCAGTAGACAGATGATGCAGAGGTCCAAGAGCTAAAGCCAGTCGTACGAGGAGCATGATGTGTTATGAATGTGGCAGGAAGGGTCACATGGCACATGACTGTCCGACCCCCCTGCACAGTCGATCCATAGGCTTTAGAAGAGCCACCGAGGCGGAAGTAGCGGCAGGTACTTGAGAAATAGCCGAGAAGTGGACAAGGCAGTAGTGCTCTGGGAGGAGGTGGACAGGAGCAAAACTAGTGGATACGTCCCTTGTACTTCTAGTTCCAAGTTGCTGTTGTTTTCATGTCTTTGTACTATGAGCTGCAATAATAAAATGAAACATATCTTTGTTTTCTTTCCTGTCCTTTTGTTTGGTTGATACTGAGTGGTCCGGTTAAGACTATTGACTTGACCCTTACTTTCAAGAATTCTACTGGAGGAGACCCAGTGACCTCACACTGATGCCGGCAGTCTGACTCGACCCTTGGATGCGAGAGTGACAGTTGGATCTCTTGGTAGTTACGCCGAGGCCTTAAGACGTCATCCCTAGCATTAATGCATCATTCATGTCAGGATTGACTGTATTAGGCAATGGGAGTGGTTCATCCAGGGGATGAGACCAAGTTTCTCCTTCCAGAAAAGGAGAAATTTTAGCATCTCTTTCAGATCGTAGGCAAGGAAGGTGAAAATCATCTAGGAGAGGATGAAGACTGCACCGTACAGTAAGAAACGGGAAACCGATGCCAGTCTTAGAGACTCGGGCATGTTAAATGTTTCAATAAGAAGAAGCGTAAAAGAGAGATGAGTCTGCGAAGTAGCAGATGTGGAGGCAGAGATATGAGAGCAGCATGAGGTGTTGTACGTTTTAACATGATAAAACTACCCGCCTTAGTTGTCCCCGATAGGATCAGGGATCTAGAGGGCGGTGGAAGAGAGTAGTTGCATGCGGTAAGGGAGAGTGACCCAATGGATCTAAGAATGATTTGAGGGACAGTCTGTGTTCACTACTAGCTGCCGTAGTAACAGACATTGATACTAATCATTCCATCCTTCCATGAATCTTTCCCCAGACATAGAGTTTCTGGAAAGCCGTAGACCTGACCCTCACATCTGGAGATACCTTGGGAGAAGACTCGATAATCACACTTACACTGACAGTGTGGTCAGACCCTCAAGGCGATAGTTTTGGTTGGAATCTCTTGGTGGCAGCATCGAGGCCTTACGACGTTGATTTGAGTATGGACTGGGAAATCACAGTTCATACACAGATTGACAGTATTAGGTGAAAAAGAGGTTGTGGTTTAACTACGACGTCGGGATGGGTTTTCCTTGGTCGGTGGAAAGGGAACATCCAGGAGGGCACTTGGGAGCAGGAGGCTCAGATCTGTGCTCAGTACCCACTTTTGTTTCCCTAGTTTATGATGTATCATTACGAGGACGTAAATCACTGAGGTGGGAGTGATATAAAGACCCGTAAAATTCAAGGAAATTTTTTCTTTAATTTTCTTTGGAATTTCACAATAACGTTGTTTCTAACGGCACCAGATTCCGAGGCCCGGTGTGCCTGGAATCATTTTCTGAAGTTTGGCTCGGGTACGTTCAGTGAACGAACGAGAGGGTTTTTCTAACTTTTGAACCGGTGCTCGGAATCGAATTCCAAGGGCATCGATGGAATCGCAGTGCTAGTATTTTCTTAGAAATGCCATTTTCGGAGTTGCATTTTCTCAGGTGTGGTTTTTAATTTTTGGGGTTAAGTTAAGAAATAAAATAAAGTGGTGCGACAACTTTATTTTATTTCACTTAAGCCACTTAAAGCCACTTAAGCAGAGTTGAAGCGGAAAGGGTGGAACCCAAAATATCCTACCCACTTGGTAGGATATTTGTGAGGTGGGGCCCGCACGAGCCCCACCGTTTCTTTTCCTCTAAGTAATGCACCCATGAAATCCTCTTTTAATTGAAAGTCAACCAGTGCATTTTCATAAATTCTTAATACCCCTATTAATTGGGAAGTTAAGTTGTTACCATTAATTCATCGAATTAATGGTTCTTTTCTTAATGTTTTTTTCGTTTGTTGTCATAAGAATAAAATAAGACCAACACATGTGGGTGGCTGGTTGAGAGGATTTGGAGAAACCCTAAGTTCTTCATCTTCCTCCGTGAAGAACGCGAAGAATGCGAAGAACACGAAAAACACGAAGAACATGAAGAACGTCGAACCCTCGGAGATCGATGACCCGACGTCGTGTACCACGATGCCGACGATCCTCCTTCCACGATGTTTCATCCGCGAGGATCCTTCCCCACGACAATCATCGATCATCAACCGAATGAGATCGTCGACGCGACGCTGTGTACCGCGATGACGCGACGCCCCTTCCGCGACGCGACGATCCTCTTCTTTCGCGACGGTAAATTCCGCGAAGAAATCACGTTCGACGACTACGACGAGGTAGGGGTTGATTAATTTAAATCTTTGTGATTTATACCTGCGGCGTTTGATTAAAATAGTTGTGAGACTTTTAAAACCGCTATCACTGTGGGTGCGGACTAACGAACTAGTCTGCACCCACCTCCCCTTTCGTTCTTGGTGTGTGAAATGGCAGACGTCGACAATGCAGGCCACACGGGTGATGTGAGGTCCTCGAATTGAAATACGGACCCCGGGAGGGCCTTTGGAAAAGAAGGCGTGAAATTCCGACCACCGGAACTCATCCGGTGGTCCACGGAGCAGCCCGCCGGCACGGTGGTGCCTAAGGCAGGAAGCGGCGGTGCCCGGCGCGCCGCCGGAAGGAACCACCGCGGATGAAGCTGCGGTAGCAGCATGCGGTCCCATGACCGTGTAGGACCAGAGGAGGACGGGACGTGGTGGCCCTGCCGTGTCCGCTGGCAAGGGCGGCCCCACGCGGGGCCGCGGTTCCCACACGCGGGTGGCAGCACGCCCCCCGCTCTGCTCAGTCGTAACCAGCCGAGACGACCCGCCGGTCGGGCCGGGTCGCACCCAGGCCGGGCCGGGCCACCCCGGTTGGGTCGGGTCACGCAATCCGGGTCGGACCCGGGTCGGGTCGGCCCTGTCCCAGACCCCCCGTTTTCGGATCTTTTTGGTCTTTTTCTCATAACATCAGATACGAGCCTCCGATCGACACGCCGTCAGTGGCGATGTGATCATTGGATCGAGACAGTTGTTTCGGTATATCACACTCAAGCTTTTGGAGTACTTTGGGTTTGGACGGGTTGGTTCATACACGAAACCAACCAGGCCCTCAGAGCGGAAACGCTTATATCTTGAGCCACAGACGTCTGATTGTCGTGCCGTCGACATTGTTGGATTCCTCTAAGTGAGACAAAACTTTTGGCTTACTCCACTTGAGGTTTGGATGCAGTCGTAGTGCGGTCAGGTTGGTTCACTCAGGAAACCAACCGGGCCCCTGGAACGAAAAAGCCAATAACTCACAAATAGGGCGTCTGATTGGCGCGACGTCTAGCTTCTTGATTTCCTCTTGATGAGACGGAACTTTTGGAATACTTCTCTTGAGTTTTGGATGTTGTTGGATAGTGGCCGAGTTGGATTTCACCCGAATCCAACCGGGCCCCTAGAACTGAAAACTGATAACTTTCAGACTGGACGTCTGTTTGAAAAACCGTCAGCGGCGTTAGTGATCACGTGGAGAGATGGTCCCTATGAGTTTACCCTACGAGAGTTTGGGGTACAGTTGAGATACGGCCGGATTGTTTCGCACATGAAACCAACCGGGCACTATGGAAGAAAATGCTAGTAACTCACAGACCGGGCGTCCGATTGACGCACCATCTTTTGCGTTGAGACCCCTGTGACAAGGAGGTTCTTTGAGATACTTCTTCGTGGAACTTTGTGATACTTGTAGTATCGACCAGTTGCTCGTGGAGAAGACCCTCACGGAGACGAGAGTGCCGAGTACGGAGACCGTGTATCCAGCTGAGACCTGACGACTGCTTGACTGATCGACTAGGTGTGTTTCGGATAGCCCAGTGGGGAGTGCTTGGTTGTAGCGACAGAACCATGGTGGAGGAGAGCTTGGTTTTAGCGGTAGACCCACGGCGGAGGAGAGGTTGGTTTTAGCGGAAGACCTACGGTACTCAACAGAAGGAGTATCTCTGGATGCTATGTGGGGGAGCGCTTGGTTGTAGCGGCAGACCCGCGGTACCTAACAGAAGGAGTACCTCTGTAGGCTATGAGGGGGAGCGGTTGGTTGTAGCGGCAGAACCACGACGGAGGAGCACTTGGTTGAAGCGGCAGACCTACGGTACTCAACAGAAGGAGTACCTCTAGAGGCTATGAGGGGGAGCGCTTGGTTGTAGCAGCAGACCCATGGTGGGAAGCGCTTGGTTGTAGCAGCAGGACCATAGTACTCGACTGGAGGAGTAACTCAGCAGTCTTAGGTTAGTGAGCAGTACCTCGGAGTTGTGACAGGACCATTGTACACTCCAGAGACGGGGCTCTTCAGCAGTTACGGTTTCGATAATTACAATCTTAGTTTGAGCTGAGTCTATGACCTTTGTGTTTACCTCATAATTGAGATGGGTCACCTGATAACTTAGGTATATGTATGGGAATATACCTGGGTAGTGGTTATCCGTTGATTTCATAATCCTTGTGTTTTCTCATGATTGAGATGGGTTATTTGATAACATGGGTATATGTATGGGAATATACCTAGGTAGAGGTTATCTGTTGAGATCTTCTTTGTGGTTATCCTTGTTGGATTTAGTGAGACCTTGAGGGTCTCGGGGTCCCTACTGAGTATCATTATACTCACCCCTGCACAGGCTATGCCCGAACCTTGTTGTGTTGGTTCCAGACAATGGCCATCGTAGACAGAGGTCGTGTGTTCAAGGACTAGACGGTACCCGGAGGTGGACCTCACGACGAGACAGTATCTGGTGGTGGAATTCACGACGAAATGATACTCGGAGGAGGTTGATGGGCAAGAGAATTGTGGAGGCTATCTGTACCTACCCTTCAGGTAGGATCCGTGGTGGACGATCCATGAGCTGCGCTATCTGTACCTACCCTATAGGTTGAATCTTTGGTGGAAAATCTAGGAACTTCTTGTCACCTTCTGGCTGTTTTATCTTTTTTCTTGTACTTTACAGTTGGGCTTGTATTTCCGGCCCCCTTTACTTTCGGCACAGCTTGTTTCAGATTTACTTAGTGTTTTACTTCCTCCTATACTCTGTGGTGTTTTGTTTACTTTTAAAAGGAAATGCCTTCCCAGTTATCGGGATTTACGCCTTTGGTGCTAGTCGCCAGCCCCTGGCCAATGGAAGGCGGTCTTGGGGAGTTCACGGTACGGGCCCCGATGACGGGTCGTGACATATAACATCAAAATAAAAACCTATATGGTATTATTTATAATAATATAATATTTTAAAATATTTTTAATAATCTCATATTTATTATAAATGAATCTTTTATGAGTACAAATAGATTCAATACATAGGGTTAGGGGATTTCATCTCACTTTTTATTACTGTGACATACGATCTATGTTCGACACAATTTTCCTGTTGCGTGGTGTATGTAATACCCATTAATTTATTATATATATCATATAACTAAATTTATTATTGTTATCATATCCTTTTATAAAAGCATTCATTGATGGGGATTAAGGATCAAAAATTACCAAATCAGTAAAAATGATTTGTCTCAATTTGCATTCTTTGAGACTCATGTTTTGTTATGCACCAAAACACTTTTTTTAGGTTTATATTCATCCATTAGAAATTATATATCATTAATATAATTATTTTAATGATATTTTAAAATTAATTTTATTTTATTTTCATACATGCAGTGTATGCTCACATGTTACCATTTTATAATATTTTATTGAGATAATCTAAAAACTTTTAAAGATTATTTACATATATTCTTCCTTTGATGATATATTTTGATCCATCCTTCTAGAATAGTATTGATTTTTCTTATCTTATGTCTATTCAATATTTCCCCATGCGTTAGTACAAATATGTGAACAATTTGTTACTTAAGATAATGTTTTTATGTAAAATATGATTGTCCCTCTCTCTATTCGGTCAGAATAATATTATGTTAAAAAACCAAGTTTTTATAGTGTTTTAAAGAAATCCATGAGGAAAAATTATAAGGGAAAAAGATTGTAAAAATGTTTTATTGTTTTAAAATATTTTTTTATAATATTTCAAATATATTTTCAGAGATAAACAGTTTCAAGAGGTTTTATGTTATAAAAATCATTTTTTCAATGATAAAATTATATTTTCTTTGAGAAATGCATTCAAAAGTCCATTAAATATTTTTCACATATATGATAAAATCCATTGCTATAAATAATTCAGTTATGGGGAAAATATTAAATGTTTACACTAATATTCTTTCTCATAATGTATAATTTTTTTTATTGAATGGTGTTTATGATACCCATTTCCCTTTCACAGGTTATAGTTTTTTGTCAAGCAATTATTTCTTGGGGTTATGTTTATGATGAAATGATAATGAAAGATGCATCTTTTAAAAGGATATGTTATTATTAAATGACTATAATACTACTTTAATTGAATGTTTTATGATATGATTATTTATGATATTATGAAATATTTTGGAATGATTTCACTATGTGATTTGTGGGACCAATATCTCCCTCAAATGCATTGGGTAAAATATTTATATCTCATGAGATTGAAAAAGATGGTATCTGGAATGAACCTTGACTAAAAAGGTAACCATGGGGGTGATCCATGACAAGCATGATGGCATGAGTAGTGAAGTCATACTACCATGAAGTCAATGTGAGTGAACCACGACTACAATATTGGATGAGTTTTGACCCTATACTACGAATATGGTATTGGTAGTGATGCCTTGGCTACTATGGAAATCATATTATATGCCTATGTTTCTTCCAAAATTCCATGTTTTGTTCATATGTTATGAAGTCATGTAATATTCTATTTATATCATTATGATTAATTTTTTATGTGCTACTTATCTGTTGGCCATTGATTCATTTTATGAACTTTTATATAGAGGGTATGCTCTTATAATTTTTTGATGATGTTATCGTAAATTTATTCTCATTTTTATGCTTACAAGGCTCCCATTTTTACCCTTACTTTACATCTGATATATGTCATATTTATTATTCCATTACTCTATGATATAATGATATATATGATGTTTGAGGTGTATATGAGTGGTTCAAGATAAAAATAACCTAGCGAGAGATGATGCAACTCATTTATTTACCATTTTTTATGATTCCATGTTTCCAAAGGCACAAGGCCAACTACTGTATTTTGTCATCTGTTTTTAAAATTATTAATTATTCTAAAAAAATTTATTTAATTTCTATATTTAAAAAATGAGTGTCACTATAATATTATTGATAAATTCTTATTATATAATCAATAAATTTTTTGTAGTGTAATTTTATTCTTCAAAAATAAGTATTACTCAAAAATTATTATTGTTCCTCATTGTAAGGGAATATTATTTTTTTACATTTTAGAAGAATGATTTTGTAAAATAAAATTATTTTTTAAAATTATAATAAAGATATTTAGTTTCCGTTAAATTGTATTATTTTTTAGAATTTTTTTGTTTTTTAGTGGATGTTGAAAAAGTAGTGCTTTCTGTAAAAATTTATTATCATTTAAATAAATTAAAAAATATTAATTATTAATTTTGTGTTCAATATGATTTTGTGTAACATAAGTAACCATTATTTATATTTAATCTACTTAATTACTTTTTAATTAAATTTATATTATATTTTAGTATATGTTTTTTTGGAATTAAAAATGTGATTTTGAAGAAATCTATTTAGAAGTGGATAATGTTAGTCCATTTTAATTGTATAAAATAATACATAATAGGTAAAATTTTAAATGAAATTTAGAGTTTATATATCATTAGATATTAATATTTTTTAATAAATTTATTAACATTAGTCTTAAAGTTAATATAAAATCATATTTTCCATAAAAAGTACACTTCTATGAAACATGAATTTTTTTGTAACTATGGGTTATGTTTTAAAATGAAAATTTTTCATTATGTTAATATAAGTTTGTGAATTCTATTCTATGTTTTGATTCATAATTATATAGATTATATAATAATGTCAACATAATGTTTGAAAATAATGAATATTGAAAATAGTAAAAACATAGTTATTACGTTTAGGTAATATGCATATAGAGGTGGTTAAACAAAAACAATAAAGGTTAAAGTGACATAAACATGTATAAAATCAAATTTATCAGCGTATTTACAAGATATAATTTTTATTTGTTGAGAATTTTCATTTTGGGTCCTAATTTAATGTGAAAAATGGGGTTACAGATTTTTCTTTTTAAAAGATAAAAGTGTGGCACACACTTCACTTATTAATTGTCACCCACTCTCCTATAATCATCACACCATAAACCCATATTATTTCACCTAATATAAAACCATTTACCTTCCTTAATTAACTATACACATCATATTATCCTTATTTTTATTATAAATCAATACGAGGAAGGATTTTAGTACAAAACTATGGAGGGTTCTCGATGATGAGGTATTGTTCTTAACTAAGAGACATTATTCTATTTTGTCTTCAATCATTATATGATATTTTTAAATTATGAATATATAATAACATGAGTATTTAACATATATATATATATATATTATGTTATTTTATTATCCTAAATACATATTCTATTACATCTAATGTGGTAAAAGTCATCACGTGTGTCTATGGCTAACTACCACTATGAGGGCTAATGTAATTATATTCCCATGATCACCTCTCATGGATTCTAAAAAAATGGATTTAAATTATATATATTATATTTATGACATATTAATACTTATGAGGTAATTATTTCATATTTAAAATATTAAATTTCATTCTATAGGGGATGTGATAATGATGCCCTTGTGTGCAACATATTATTGCCTTGAGAATTCATGTCATTCATTTTTCACTAACGCATTTCAGATATGGAAAACATATTAATTTAATGAATATATACTATATTAATTAAATAATAATTACATTCATTACATATTTTTAATTCATTAATAATAATATACCATTTCATCCTTATACATAAAAATTATTACGTCATTTGGGGATGTGTGGATTATCACCTCTATAAATCAATGTGATTCATTGTTTCCTCATTCCATAGAAACAATGATAAAAAATAATGAAATGATATTTTTTAAATGATATTATTATAATTGAATAAATATAACATATTACATAACAACTTTATGAAATAATATTTGATGATTTAGAAATGTTACACAGGCCTACATATGACCGACTATCTTAGTGATCATAACGTTCTTCACTTTTCATGACCATAAATAATTATTAGTTTTAAAATAATATTTTATATATAAATATAATAACTTTTCTCATATTATTATTTTCATGGTATTGAAATAATTACTTCCTTGACCAATATTAAATATTTGAATATTTATAGGACACATAAGCTAAATATTTCGAAAACATCTAATGTAAATTAAATTGATTTAGAAATTAAATATGAAATGGTATTTGACTAAAAGAAATGGAATAATAAACATGAATATGTATCTTAATATTTACACTAATTTACATAATTTCATTATTTTGTATGATTGAGAACATATATGAAATGTGAGACTCATGGTAAGTTACTACATCTCAATTTTATTTTATTAAGGAATATTTTGATTCTTTGAAACTATATTCCATTATATGGTTTCTATAAACGCCCTCTGAAATGATATATCTTGAATTTACCTATTATAATGATATTTAAATATATTTATTGAGTCATTCATTCATGGGACATAGGATTCTGGTGTTTCCAAACTGTAAAGGATCATTTGTTTAAAAACTATTCAATTAATGTTTTCTATTTAACTATTTCATATCCAAGTACATGTCATTAAAATTTTTTATCCATGTTTTAATATGGTTATAAAATATTTATAAATGATGTTCTATGTCTCTTTTTATTTTATTTTATTTGTTTTAAAAAGGAATATTTTTAAATGTTTTCAATCGAATGTTTTGAAAAATGACAAAATAAATGTTTTATTTTAATGTATAAGGTGACAATGAATATTCATTCTTCATAATGAAAATATTTTGTTTTTATATCGTTAGAACATATTATGATTTATCCAAACAACCAAAATCATTCCATTTATTATCATATAATTTAAAATAGTTTTTAAAATAAAATTTTATGTTTATATCCCAAAATATTTCTCATATGGCTTAAAAAAATTTCTTTAAATTTTTTTACGTTATAAAAGTGGAAGAAAAAAAATCATGTTTTCATGATTTTGTAATTAATAATAATATAAAAAATTGAAGTGACTGATATTTCTTATTAGAAGGGTTGAGCACCATTTTATCAACATTTTTACCTTGATATATTTTATTATAATGGTTGATCCCCATTATAGCTCATGAAAAATGCTAGATCCAAAATGAGTTTATATGATGGGTTGAGAAGAATTATAGATTATAGTGGAACCTGATATATTTTATATGATGCATGAAAATCATTATAAATATCTTTATAATTTTGAAATGATTATATTGGATAACTTTTATACGGTTATTCATATAAAAAATGGGTTTGAATTAGTTTTAAGAAGTAAACTATCTAATATACAAAAATGGGTAGTTAATTTCAAATTATGAGTCATAAATGAATTCCTGGGAAAAAATAATGTCTGTTTTTCATGTGAAAATTTTTATTTCATAAGGTAAAATAATGTTAAGCATAATGAAAACTGTTATATGAGTGTTCATGTTTTTCACTGGACTAATGTTTTTATTTCATGTAATGTGACTTGTGTATCTTTATTTCTTCCTCCCACATTTTAAAATTGTGGAGAAGATATTATTTATTGGTGAGGGAATGTACTATTTCATGTTTAATATCAAGAATATTTTCTATAAAAAAAATTAAAATATTATTTTAAAAGTTGTATATTATATAATAAATGGATACAAATCACCTATTTACTTATTGTATTATATTGTTTTGTAATGTATGATTTATTACCTAATTATAGAAATCTATAAAAATGGATATATCCTAGAAGTTAAATTAATTTAATTAGTTACTAAAACATAATATAATGATATTTTTAAGGATGGATCTCTATTGTTGGAAATAAAGGTTAGTTTACATAATATTATATGTTAGGATAATGATAACCATATTCCCCCAAAATATTTTACATTATAATTACAATGAAATGGAACCACATTTTAATGATTTAAAAATGTTTTCATCAAAGAAATTAATATGAACAGTTTTCAATACAATAAACATAGAACCCATTTTTATATGAAACTAATATGAAAGTATCCTCCCAAATAAGAAACCCATGATAGAGGGAATAAGAATACAAATGTTTGTTACTATGATGAGTCATTTCACAAAGGATATTGATAGATGTGTTGTATTTACTAAATTAGACCCCCCAACTACCTCAATGAAACAAAACAATAAATGATAATATAATGATGCAACATCCCACATAATTCAGTTGACCATCACACCCTGTGATAGACGAATGATGGATCAATTCCATGTATAAGATATTTGAATTCATGGGATGTTTGTAATGATAAAAGGTAAAAATTTACATTTATCTTTTTACTAGTGAATCTAAGTGATGATTTTATTTTCTTACGATTAAATGATAGAAATATTAACTATATGACCTAAAATGGGAATCATTTATGAATAACCCCCTTGAGATATATTTTCCCAATTTTTTTCAATTTATTTTGGAGAATGTATTACTCGAATTGAAATAAAAGCATTATGATTTAGTGGTTGTGTATAATGAAAAAATTAAAATATTGTCTACGTATTTCAGGATTTTATTTGAGACATTGATATTAATATTATTTTGGTTTTCATGGGATTATAAATAAGTTTAATAAGATCATTATTCGTATGAAAATTTAGATTTTAAGAAATCATTTTTCATTTTGCTGATAATGTTGAGTTTGATATTTATGAAATGTATGTGCCCTAGTATTATAAAAGTAATAAATACATAATTTTGTAGTATATAGGGACAAGACCAACAAATATGCACGTAGGTAGGAATTTTTTTCCATGTGTGTTGAAAAATATTTTCGTAAATGTGTATCGGGTTATGGAAAGTGATACCAGTGTGGTACGTTTGGTCCCACGTTTCATGACTAACAATAAAAGATCCATGAACAATAAAAAATGAGATAATATATCCAATTAATATTTATATTTTTTATCCTAAATGATTTGGGAAATTTCTATAATTTGTTTCCACAGTAACTCGCTAATGGTTTACGTCTTCAAGATCAAAAATATAATGGTGGATCAAAACCAATTGATATTACTAAAATTGATTTTTGACTTTCTTTATAAGTGGTAAAAACTCTTGGGATATCCTTATTTTTAAAAGTATAATAATAGTTTCAATTTTTTATTGATCCCTTTTGAGTTTTTAAGGGATTAATTCATGATGTGATTAATTTCATTTTGAAATTAATTTTTTAGGATTATGTATCATTAAGTATTTGTTTTAATGTAAAGTATTCCTTTAATTTTTTAGATATAATTTTTACATTATTTGAAACTATTTGAGTATATGAGATTGTAGATGATTATTTTTATATGAGTGTTTAAAATATATTTAGGAATATTATATGGTTTAAATTTTATGATGAAATGACAGCTCAAATGGTGGGCAATAAACCAACACAACGAGAAATGTTGTGGGTCTCAAACCCAACATTATTGAGAGAAAACTAAGACATTCCTACCACTGGACTAGGTTATGTCATAGTTAATATGAAATAATTATTGAAATTAAATATTTTGAAACATTATTATATCTTTTAGAACATATTTTTTATCATATATTAAACAATAGATTTTAAAATTGATTTGTTGATTAGTTGGTTATTATTGTTTCATAAGATGATGACTATAATATTGAGATTCATCATATTTTATGTATACAATTTTAGGGGAATTTATTGTCTAAATATATAAGGAATATCTAATTATTATTTTGGGGATTATTTGATTCAGTAATATATTATTTTATTTATTTTGAAATGTTAATATCATATTAGAAACCCAGCATTGGGGAAAAGATGAGATTATGGTTGAAATTTATTAATATATATAATTCAACTCATAATTAATGTATATTTCATTTCTATATTTTTATAGATTGTAATGGAATTCATCAAAAATATGAAATGGATCTTGAGAATATTTAAAGAAATTTTACAATCATTTCCAACGTAATCTATAAGTCCATGGCCTTTATGATTATAAATTCAATTTATTTTGAAATATAATTCTTATTGAGGAACATATTAGGTTTAGTGTTTTATAGAATTTGGACATAACTATTATATTACATCTCAAATATTAAAAATTAGACACTAATACATTATCACATTTTATCATAATAATAAAAAATATTAAGTAATGTTATAATACACTTCTTGATAAAAATATTATTGAATTCTTCCTTTCTCTTACACTTCCTTATTCCATGTGAAAAACATTTCGAAATCTTGGGACGAGAAAAAAACCTCAGTATGGGTTATAAAATAAGGAACACAAACATTAATACATGAATACATAAAATAAATGAAATCATTCTTTTTAATCATAAAATATAAGCCCTTCAACATAAAACCTGATATAATCAGGTTTATGAATAACTCATTGAAATAATAAATTATAATGGAAACATGGGGCATCCATGACATACTTACATTACAGCTTTCACAGCTACATTCGGAGTATCCTTCATGGTTACATTTTAGAATACCCATCACAATATATTCCATAAATATATTAGTAGAAACCATAAAGTTTACCTCCATCACATTACCCAATGCATTGTAGATCTATCACGGGCTCACCCACCCTTAGTTTATCTTGAAACCACCCATATCCGTAAACAATTCCTATGAACCATAACATATTCATAACACATAAAAAAAGAATAAATGAAAAATAACATTTCTACATTGTAATCCAAATATATAATTTCAATATATTAACAAAATCAATCCTTTCACAAACCCAATTTCAAAAAAAATACATAGGAAATATATATAGTATTTATTTCCCTTTTAAAACATTACGTCTTGTTAAGGATTCCAAATATCTAATAATCCTTGCCTCGACGGAAATGGCATTATCACCGCGTACATTAAAAAGATTCATTTCCATTGACATTTAGTAAAATTCTTCATAAAACAAAATATTCTTTTTGAAAACCATTTTATGAATTTAAAATAATAAAGGTATAATTATACACTGTATTAAACATGGTTATTTATAAACCAAAATTAGCCTCAATGAAAGGAGATTGAGATGATGTCTATTAGCTTGAGTCTGACGTGTCCCATTCATTCATTCTAATATTAAATATTAAATTTAGGTTAATTTCTACTTGATTTAGAACTATTATTATGTTTATTATTCCATTTATATAACTTATAACAATTTTTTAATAATCATATAATTATTCAAGATCATATTTGTCTGTTTGTCGATATTTGGAATTTAAGTTGAAAATAAACATGTTTTTTAGTTAATTTTTCAAGTAGTCGAAGGTTGATCCTCGCCATAATATTATTCAGGATGGAAATATCATATATATCATGTATATATAATAAATTATAATTGTACATAAAATTTTGAGATATGAAATTAAATGAACTGTTCATTGAGATGGTAGGTCGTACGTACGCATAAACGCTACATTCATATCTTTGTCATAATAAAAGAGTGTGAAATAAATATTACATAAATATATTAAAACACTATTATAATATATATGTTATATATTTTTCATATGTTAATTAATTCGATCCTATATATGTGCCACATAGGTCTTGAGAGATTTATATCACTTTGTGGGGGTGGTAGTCTGCACTTCCTCGAACGAAATAATCATATTTTCACATTATGAAAAGCATAATGTTCTGCAGAAAATAAAAAATAACAAAGAATATAGACAATATAAATATAATATATATCATATATAAATATTGTGACATAATAATGGAAATCATGTGAGGTGGTACAATAAAAATTGAACTATAATCGCTTCATGAGGCAGTAGTTCACTGTACACAGAATTAGAATGTTGATATCCTATAGATAGAGGTGTGTGTATGTGTATTTCGAATGAATATAATAAAAAATACTAGTATATTGAAGATAATTATTTTTTTATGATATCCCATAATAATATGATCAGTGGGAGTTGATGAAGAAAATAAAATAAATGTTTATTAGAGGAGACGTTACCTCTAATCGAGTAACTACTTTTCATTTGATACAAAAGGAATTCATGAATTTCCTTCTACCTATGTTAATGCTTCTAGCAGTGGTGGTCAGATTTTGAAAGATTATTTTGGAATAATTTTGATGAGCCAAGAAGCTTGAGATGTGTGAGTTATGTGGGTAGATGTGGTGGGATTTTATAATAGGCTGGAGGTGCACTTTAGGAATGTCTAGAAATATTAATTTATTATAAATTTAATTTCTATTAAAAATTTTCCAAAACTAATTTAAATAAATTCTAAGATGATTTTTGTTCGAATAATCATAATCCAATAATTTCTTAGAAATTATTGGAATATTTATTTATCCATTTCTTTTGGGTTTAACCTTTATTTTACCCATTTTAATTCTATAGTGATACCATGTTATTCACACATTGTGGGTTAATGTAATTAATATATCATTTCAAAATACCACAAAAAACCTATTTATAACACAATTTTCCTTTTATTTACTATTCTTAAGATTCCTTTATTTTTTGGAATTTAATATTATTTAATAAACTATTTTATTTTTTATGTTATGAATTACGTCAATTTTGGACACTATTAATACATGACATTTTTAGAAATTCATAACAACCATACTCCTTTAATACAAAGGTAATAAATCAAATATAATATGTAAATATTATCCCAAAAATTCATGGAAGGCATCTAAATAATATAATAATACTTATATCAATATTTATAATATCATTTATTTGAATCATTTATTAATGAATAAATCCCTAAATCATTGTGTTATAATTAAATTTATTTATTTAACGAATAAATATTATAAATAAAATAAAATGACGTATAAAATAATATTTTATTTGTGTGTAATATTTATAGTCTAAGATATCAGTTATATAACCCCATATTAAAATTTCTTTAGTTAAAGATACATGTTTATGTTATATTTCTCTTTACATTAAATTAATTCTTGTAAAATGTAATTTTCACATCCCTGTGGCTCCATGGTGTCCCCAAATCGACCGAAGGATTCCATCAGTAATAATTATCTTATCCAATATTATTAAGACATGTTTTAGGGGAGATTTATATAATTAAAATATTATTTTTACCATATTTACTTTATTCACCCTTTAACCGTGGTAAATAAATTAGTACCAATGACCAAAATTGGATTAAATGATAAAAATTTAACACAGCTACACATTATAAAAAATAAGAATTACTATCTAACTATTTAATTAAATTTGATGAAATGACTATTTTGAATTAAAATGTAGCATTTTCACTATTCATTAAAAATGAACATTATCAAAAAAAATCACCAAAAATTCAACCACTATAAATTTTGGTGTCCCTATTCTATATAAGAATTTTATTTTGTCAAATAAAACATGTAAAAGTGAAAAAACGTACTTCAAAAATGATTCTCCATCAAAATTTGGAAAAATATCATTTTTAGAAAAAGACTACGTTTATTTAAAAAATAAAATTTATTCTTATATAATATCTAGAAAACATATAAGATAAATTTAAAACATTGAATTAAATATATAATATATATTATTAATCAAATAAAAATCCATAAATAGTGATATGATTTTATAAACACGTTTATTCTCTTTTTAAAAATGTTTTAGTAAAAACACATTGTTTATATTCAATACGTTTTTATTTCCATTTATAAAAAATTTTGGTAACACATTTATATTCATTTAAACATTTGTAAACCATATTTCCATAATTCAGATGATACAATAAATTACCTCCAACAAAAATTCATGGAGTTAACTATAATTTTAAAAAATAATATTATTAATATATTATTTTCCAGAATAGCTCAATGTTCTGTGCAACATAACATTTTGGCGAAACTTGTTGTTGCGTGTCATGTACGCTATAAGAAAAAGAATACCCTGAAACCAAAAATTATTAACTCATTAATATATATTATTAGTAAAAAATTATTATTATATAAATACTAGGGTCATTACATCATTCCACCCATATAGAAACCACATCATCCCAATTTTAAAATTGGTCTCAGAATCATCGTTGAAAATCCCACGTCAGAAAAAAAAAGTCAATAAAACTATCAAATATAAAAGAAATAAAGAGAAGTAAAAAAGGTCACTTGAGATAACACATACCAGGATTCCTTGTAAGAAAACATGGATATGGAAGAAAAATTAACCATAATGTTCTGATGTAGAGTGATAGAAAACCAGGTCATGGGAAATTTAACTTTCAGAAAACCATAAACTTTGTATGGGTAAAACAGACATTGAGTTCCTAGTAGGATAATTAAATGAAATAGGTTTCTGTTTTATGTTCTTTTTCATAAATTTTATGAATTTATTTATGATCAGGGCTAAGAACATAAAGAAATATACATTCATGAACTGTAGGGTTTCATCCATTAATAAATTTCTACCACAAACTCATCTTTTTTCCAAATGATGAGTATTCAAGATGGATAGGTCACACCTAAAGCAATAGAATCAACTTTTAGAAAATCAAATAATCCACAAAATATGAACTATATATTTCCCCTTTAATTATACATTAACCAAAACCATAATGGTTAGTACAATATTAGACAATCCCGAAAAAGGATAATCCTATATTGAAATAAATATAACTCTTAGTCTCCCAAATTCAAAAAACAAAACCCAAACTCCCACAAACACCATTCAATGCACAATTGTCCATAAAATTATTAAAAATAATCTAAACTATGGTTGAAACCCAAAATTCAGAATGATATGATCAAATAGTGCTTCACGATAAATCTTAACAAATATCTCGGAACAACATTGACTACTATTAATGTATCATACTGAAATGTAATTAACACAATCAAATATTTTCTATGATAGGTTAATCATTCACATAAATAACCCAAATCTCCATATTTCCACAATTAAAATATATATTCATCCAAAATAAATATAAACCAATACTCTACAAATGAATTCCTTGAGTATTATACTTTCCATATTCATATAGTGTTCCACAAAGAGTAAATATCTTCCAAAATAACCATTATCCCATAATCACTAAATCATTTTCCTATAATAATGATATCCATTTAATAAAATATACGTTTTCAAAATGAACTTATTATATATCCATAAAATAATTAAACTAAAAATCATTAGTCATACTAACCTTGGACTTCATGTAGGCCAGTGGTAGGTGATAAATGCCAGTTGCACTTTGGATATTGGTTTGATTCCCGCATCTTTGTTTTCCGCGATGGGTTGTCACATGGTCTATGGGTTGCCCATTTTCATAAACTGTATAATTATAATGAGGTAAATATACTCAATAATAAAATGAAATTTTTTTAACATAGAATGTTACTATATAACATTAATTTATAACCCAAATCATTATGACTTTAACATATTAACTCATGTTGTCTTATATATATTGACATTTTTTAATTTCAACTTTATATGATAAAATAATCATATTCCCAAAGATAGAAAATTTTACATTAATCATGGTGTCCATCATGCTCACATAGATAGATGGTTCATTCAATGGAATAATAATTTAGATATCTGTCAAAATAATTTTCTTCCTTTGTAACACCCTGGAATTTTATGAAAAATATTCTTTTAATTTCATCAATGTCTTGTGTTGTATGCTACACAAAGATTACCTTGCGCTATACGCAACACCGTATTAGCTTGCAGTATACGCAACACTATTCTTGGATCGTGTTACACACAATTTTGATAATAGTTATTCTACGTAATATTGAGTATATATATATATATATTCAATGTATAAATGTAATATGGTTGGATTCTGTTATACGAAACAATGAAGGATTCTTGCACAACACGCAACCCTGACTTGGTTTGCATTACACGCAATCACGACCTTCCTCGATAGCGTGTGTTGTACGCAATACCGAGTTTTACTAAACAACGATATATTATTATAATATTAGTATGAACTAGCCGTTATGAATCGTATTAACTAAATTTTGAATCTTATAACTATATTATTCATCTTGTACATTTTCTAAAACATGTTATAAGAACAAAATAAATTTTTCAGGTAAAATAAGTATTTTTCAAAAAATGCAGTTTTGCCGCCTTTTGATGGCGCACCAGCATTAAATCTAGTTTTTGACATGTTTATAATTTCAATTTGACAAAATAAAATTCTTCTTTAGAATCAAGATATAAAAATTTACTTTGGATAAATTTTTCATATTATTCTGATAACTTTCATATTTTAATGAATAGTAAAAACACGCTATGTTTTAATTAAAAACAACTTTTTTCATCGTAATAAATTATGTTGTTAAATAATAATATTGAATGGTTTCAAAGTATAAATAGAATATATTATTACCATTTAATATAATGTATGTCATTAGCCAGGATTTTACATTGAATTCGTATGTTAAATAAATTCAATCTTTGGCAATGTTTTAACTTTTAAAACCTGTTTGCTTAAACAACGAGATTAATAGGTTACTTTTATTTTTTTGACATCATGAATAGTAAATACGGTAATTTTTTTTATTTACTACGGTTAAAGGTAAATATGGTAATTCAAGGTTAAAATAATATTATAATAATTCAAAATTACCTTGACACTTGTCCTAAACATATTGGATGAGTAGTGTCTGACCATGGGCATCCTTGGGTCGATTTTGGGACCCCATGGAGCCACTTCTGAAAGACAATGACACATTAGATTAATTAATTTAATATAAAGACAAAATTGACTTTAACAAAACCCTTTTAGTAATTAATTTTTATAATGGGTTATATAAGTTATATTTTCAACTATAAATATTCTTTGGGAAGCTAAAAATATTCCCTACATCATGGTATTTTTTTCATAATTTTTAGACATCAAATGATTTAAATGATTTATGACACAATAATGATGTAGTGTTTAACTCATTAATAACTGATTTAAATAAATAAGATTAAAATGATTAAACTATCATCCAAAACCTGTCCAATTCCTATTGGATTATTTTATTTAGAATATGATTCATCTTAGCTTTGGAATTAATGTGTTTTGGACCTCTTTAAACCGAAGATAATTTTATAAGAAAATAATGTTTTCACACTTTCCTAAAGAGTCCCTCCACTCCATTGTAAAATGAGACCACTTCTATGCAATTACTCACACCTCTAAAGCATTTTGGATCGTCCAAACTCTGCCCAAGTAAGCTCCCTATATCCCTCTCCTCCCCCTTGAAGCCTCAAATTAGGCAGAAGACTCTCCAAGAAGTCCTTTTGGTTCAAACCAAAGGAAGTTACCAAAATTAAAGGTGACAGTTTCTCTTAAGTTGTTTTCTTTTATTCTACTTCTCCAAACCCTAAATTCTTTTTAATCCTTCCTTTTGTAACAAAAAAATATACTAAATATACTAGGATTTTTTTATGAGAAGTATTCAAACTAAACTTAGACACACCTCCATCTAATGGATGAAGAACATAATGTTTCTGTGATGGAAAACTACCGCCTCACGAAATGATGATTGTTCGATTTTCCCCTACCGCCTCTCATGGTGGCCATTATGATGGCACTGTATTTATATATAATATATATTATGTTTATTATTTCTTTTTTCTTCGTTACTTTCTAATTATATCAAGCCTTTATGGTTTCCATAGTCGGTAAATACGATAATCTCATTTGAGGAAGTGCGGACTACCGCCCCCTCAAAGTGATGTGATTCATTAATACCTTATGTGGGATGTATAAAGGATGTGGTTAATGATAATATATATGATATTATACTGGAATTATAATATACCTATGTATAATTATGTTTTAATTCTATTAAAATAAGAAATATAAATGAAAGTAGCGTTCATGCGTACGTACGGCTTACCGTCTCCATGAAGGGTGTGTTTCATTTCTTACCTTCATATGTTATGTACTATTATAAATTCTTGTATATGCTGGATATATAATGAATGTATATGATATATAAATCATTATTTACATTTTTTAGGTAAGTAAATCATGATATAATAATAATAAAATCAAGAACAACAAGTCCAAAAACGTACGATAAATAAGATGATTTTACCCAAAACACTACTTTAACATTAATTTACATAAGAATGGGTAATATAAAGTCATAAGTGAACCATATATGATATCATAACAATAAATATTATTCTGTAATAAGTCAATGAAATTATTTAAATCATTATACAGGAGGTTCAAACTTTTACGAAGAAAATTGGACCTAAGGTAAGGGAAATATCACAATCTCATTTTAAGCCAAGATTGTTTATACTTTGTTATTTACTGGGGTGTATTTTATCATCCACATCCATGTTTCCTAAATATGTAATAAATATATCCTTATACAATATTTTATATCCAATTTTACCCTTCGTTGAGTTTTTAGTAAAAGATATGAAAAGAATCTTTTGTCGTTTTTCATACGAGGTACTTTTTGTCTTTTCCTACAAAAGTACGAGAAGAATTTTTTTTATACGGAATGAATGTATTTTTAAAACATTATTTCCAAGAATCTTCCTTTAAAAGTTTTCAAGTTTATTTTTAATCAACTTCTTTTAGTTTAAAATTGTATGACATGTTAATAAAGGAAATTTTTTTGAAGTAGAATGGATATTTTCCTCAAGAATGGAGTTCAAGTGTTTCATCATAATTATTTTCCATCCAAGATAATATAGTGTTCTGTTTCTATCCCTATTATTACATTTACTTGATTATGTTGTGATGGAAATATTTTTATGAATTTCTTTATCTTATATGAATTGTTTTATGATTTCACGATGTTTAAGATTCCCATTTTTATTACATGGGTTATGCTATGATGTATGGTTTCTGATTTTGTGGAACACATAAGAATGGTATCATTATGAGATGGGTGGGACCTATATCTCCCTCCAATGCATTGGGTAAAGATTTTATATCTCATGAGATAGACATGGCTGGAACGGTAGGTTATACCGGTTCAGTGAAACAGGACTGAAACGAGGATTGAACTCAGTTCAGAAATGGACTTCGTCCACTAAGATAGTCTTGGAAATGAGTATTGAATAACAAGAAATTATTCTCTATGATTATGCGTGTATTCCACAAAGATTCATGTTTTATGTTATGATTATTGGGATTCCATTTCACTACAATGATTTATCCCATGTTATGAAATTATGATTTATTTTGTAGGTTAAGATTTCCAAAAGTTATGTTCTTATGAATATGATGTGATTGATATTTCTTTTTTTTACCCTTACTAAGCATTTGAGCTCACCCTTTTATGTTTTCTTTTCCCCAGGACCTAAAGAAAGGATTTAGGTTTAAAAAAATTAGATCATTATGGGAGATTTTGAAGATCTTTCACCACGATTAGAAGATTGTATTCCTAGTTTCCAAAGACACTAAACTATTATGGTCCTTATGTGTGTCTTTTTGTTATGTACTAAGTATTCCACAAAAGTAATGTAATGTCCATGTACATCAGGCTTTGGGTCTCTACAGTTGTTATCAGAGGAAAGTTTTAGTCAACCTTTTGAAACTAGGATGCGAAAACGTTTGTGAAATCCCTAAAGATATTTATAAGGTATGTTTAGGGATGTCCCTAAGGATAAGTATACATATCGGATAGAGTCCTACAACTACGGTAACGATCATAGAATTTAACCTAAGATGTTAGATATTGAAGATACTCCCCCTTTATATTTTGTTTTCCCTAGCATGATTTTTTCCTCTCACACTATTCTTTTTGGGTTTTAGACGATGGCTGGAACCCGAAGGAACCGTGTTGATCAATGCAATGGACAATGCAATGATTGTACTCCTGAATAAACAAATGTTATGGGAGATGGAGTGAAAAATCTTATTTCTATACTTACACAAGCTATGAATCATTCTGGACTTCCAAATGAGCAGAGAAGGGAACAACATTCTATTGAGTCCTTCATGAGGCAACGCCCACCTTCTTTTAGTGGGTCCTCTGATCCACTTGTTGCTGAAAAATGGATCACTACCACTGAAAAGATATTTTCAGTTCTTCAATGTTCTGAGCATGATAAAGTTATCTTAGCAGTATATCGTTTGGAAGGTGAAGCTGATCAATGGTGGAATCTTATTAAGAATATGAGGCAAAGGGATGAAATTGAGGCCATAGAATGGGACGAGTTCAAGAACTTATTTTTAAATAAGTACATCCCTCGTATTCTCCGAACAAAGATGGAGAAAGAGTTTCTTGAACTGAAGCAAAAGGATGATGAATCTGTTGGTACCTATGAAGAAAAATTTACAAAACATGCAAGGCAGGCTTCTGGTATTATTATCCAACCTGAGAGTAAGGTCGATCGATTCTTTAGTGTCTTAAAACCAAGTCTTCGAAGGTTAATAGAAATAAGGGACTTCAATAGCTATGAGGAAATCGTTCTATGTGCTCTCAAAGTCGAGATGGAGATTGGAGTAACCCATAAGTCATATGGGTTTGATAAGAAGAGGAAAATGGAATTCAAAGGAAAATCTAAAGAGCACAATTAATAGAAGATGAGCTTTCCCTTATGCTCAAAGTGTGGAAAGAAACATGGAGGGAGTTGTCTTAAAGGGACAAGTAAATGTTTCAAATGTGGAAAGGAAGGTCATAGGGCATTTGAATGCCGCAATGATGGGAAAAAGATATAAAATGATGCAAATAAAGGAAGGGATACACATAATTAACCTACTACACTTCAATGATTCAAGTGCAAGGAGATGGGACATTATGCCAATAAATGCCCTAATCCAAGAGTTAGTGATGATCGACGTGAGCAACCACTTAAGGCAAAGGACAAGGGGAAGTCACACGCGACCACCATTGGCGATGTTGAATATGACAACGATGTGGTGGAATGATTAAGTGTTTATGTTATGGGATTCTAAAATAATGTTGTATATAGTATCGTGGAATATCGGAATATTTATGTTTTGGTATATTGTGGTTTTCAATAATTTTATGGCATCGGTAACCATGATAAGTGATTGAAATATTTTTGGAAAGCAGATGATATGCACATAATGAAAGGATAAAGAGAATATAATATGTTTGATAGTATTCATGAGCTCATGATTGATATAAGTACTAAGTGATATCATGTTTTGAGTATATAGAATTTTGTGGATTTTGGTATGTGGAAAGTGTTAACTTTTAACTTCATTCATGTTTTCACTATGGTTCAATTAATGGGTATTCATTCTTCAAGAGAATACATGATTAAGGTATTCACATGTTTGTAATTTGATTTACAAGATATATCTTATGATATATGGGGGATAAATGATGGCATTCACGTGATTGTTATGTGACATTACAAGTTATCATTTTCTTTACACTATGAGCTTGGACCAAAGTATTTTAGATAAGCCTAAAGATTGGAATGGATTATGTTGGACATAAGTTAGTATTAATGATAGAAGTTTTTTTCAATATTATTGATGGGATGTTATTGTAATATAGTTTTAGAAAAAGGACAACCTGCAGGATGGGCGACAACCCATCGCGTCAGACAAGACTGTGGGAGTCGAACCCACAACCGAAGTGCGACTGGCCTTTATCGCCTACCACTGGCCTACAGGAAGTCCCTGTTTAGTAGAAACTAGTTTTATTATATTAAGAAGTATGATATATGAAGTATAAGTCCATTTTAGGAACCATATATGATTAATCTCGCTATAGATGGACTTATGTATTTTTTTGATAACATTTTTAACCTTTTGTTTGAAACAGATGGAATGACCCATCATTCTATCACATGATCGATAACACATCATGAATGACAAATTCAACTTCATTTCTTTAAGAGATGAAGTGGAAATTGTCTAATGAATGAAAAACAGTGAGACTATACAAAAATCACGAAAGTATTTCTTCTAATTCCAATTTCGTCAACTCTAGGGAAATGATCTTGAAAACCAAAAATGTTGTCTTAGTGCTTTTATATCTGATGATTCAGATGGTACCTTAGATCATCACAAATTTATGGCTTTGTGATTGCTGGCTTTTCCATATCCATGTTTTCTACCACTCTCTATCAGAACATGATGGTTAGATTTCTCTTCCATATCCATATTTTCACTTATATGGAAACCCAGTGATTAGATTATTTGGGTAACCGTTATGTTTCATACTTTTGTTTTTAAAGATTGATTTTGGTATTCCTTTTTACGATGTGGGTTTATATTAAAGAAACTTTCGAATAGTAAACCATTTATAACCCCGACAAATTTCGAGGGCGAAATTTTTTTTAAGGTGGGTAGAATGTAACACCCTGAGATTTTATGAAAAATATTCTTTTAATTTTATTAATGTCTTGTGTTGTATTCTACACCAATATTACCTTGCGCTATACGCAACACTGTATTAGCTTGCAGTATACGCAACACTATTCTTGGATAATGTTACACATAATTTTGATAATAGTTATTCTACATAATATTGAGTATATATATATATATTAAATGTATAAGTGAAATATGGTTGGATTATGTTATACGAAACAACGAAGGATTCTTGCACAACACGAAACCCTGACTTGGCTTGCACTACAAGCAATCGTGACCTTCCTCGATAGCGTGTGTTGTATGCAATACCGGGTTTTACTAAACAATGATATATTATTATAATATTAGTATGAACTAGCCATTATGAATTGTATTAACTAAATTTTGAATCTTATAACATTATTAATCGTCTCGCACATTTTCTAAAATAGGGTATAAGAACAAAATAAATTTTTCGGGTAAAATAAGTATTTTTCAAAAAATGTAGTTTTGCCGCCTTTTGATGGCACACCCACATAAAATCTAGTTTTTGACATGTTTATATGTTAAAATTTACAAAACAAAATTATTATTTAGTATAAAGATATAAAAATTTACTTTGGATAAATTTTTCATATTATTCTGATAACTTTCATATTTTAATTAATAGTAAAAACACGGTATATTTTAATTAAAAACAACATTTTTCATCGTAATAAATTATGCGGTTAAATAATAATATTTAATTGTTTAAAAGTATAAATAGAATATAATTTTACCATTTAATATAATGTATTTCATTAGCCTTGATTTTACATTGAATTCGTAGGTTAAATAAATCCAATCCTTGGCAATGTTTTAACTATTAAAACCTGTTTGCTTAAACAATGGGATTAATTTTAAATTAATTACTGCAACTTCTGTGTTTTTATTTTTTAAAAATGGATTCCATATTTGGAATCAGTGGGTCCAAATTATGTTAATAGGTTACTTTTATTTTTTTGATATTATGAATAGTAACTACGGTAATTTTTTTATTTACTACGGTTAAAGGAAAATAGGGTAATTCAAGATTAAAATAATATTATAATAATACAAAATTACCTTTAAACTTGTCCTAACCTTATTGGATGAGTAGTGGCCGACCATTGGCATCCTTGGGTCGCTTTTGGGACCCCATGGAGCCACTTATGAAAGACAATGACACATTATATTAATTAATTTAATGTAAAGACAAAATTGACTTTAACAAAACTCTTTTAGTAATTAATTTTTATAAGGGGTTATATAAGTTATATTTTATAATATAAATATTCTTTCGAAAGATAAAACTATTCCCTACATCATGTTATTTTTTTCATAATTTTAGACATCAAATGAATTAAATTATTTATGACACAATAATGATGTAGTGTTTAACTCATTAATAAATGATTTAAATAAATAAGATTAAAATAATTAAACTATCATCCAAAACATATCAAATTACTATTGGATGATTTTATTTAGAATATGATTCATCTTATCTTCGTCATTAATGTGTTTTGGGCCTATTGAAACCGAAGAAAAGTTTATAATAAAATAATGTTTTCACACTTTCCTAAAGAGCGCCTCCACTCCCTTATAAAAGAAGACCACTTCTATGCAATTCCTCACACCTCTCAAGCCTTTTGGCTCGACCAAACTCTGCACAACTAATCTCCCTACATCCCTATCCTCTCCCTTGAAGCCTTAAATTAGGCAGAATACTCTCCAAGAAGTCCTTTTGGTTCAAACCAAGGAAGTTACCAAAATTAAAGGTAACAGTTTCTCTTAAGTTGTTTTCTTTTATTCTACTGCTCCAACCCCTAAACTCTTTTTAATAATTACTTTTGTAACAACTCCAATATCATAAATATTCTAATATTTTGTTATGAGAAGGATTAAAACTACACTTACACACACCTCCATCTAATGGATGAAGAACATAATGTTTCTGTGATGGAAAACTAACGCCTCACGAAACGATGATTGTTCGATTTTCCCCTACCGCCTCTCATGGTGGCCATTATGATGGAACTGTATTTATATATAATATATATTATGTTTATTATTTATTTATGATTTTTTAATTCCCAATTATATCAAGCCTTTATGGTTTCCATAGTCGGTAAATACGATAATCTCATTTGAGGAAGTGCGGACTACCGCCCCCTCAAAGTGATGTGATTCGTTAATACCTTATGTGGGATGTATAAAGGATGTGGTTAATGATATTATATATGATATTATAATGGAATTATAATATCTCTATGTATCATTATGTTTTAATTCCCTTAAAATAATAAATAGAAATGAAAGTAGCGTTCATGCGTATGTACGGCTTACTGTCTCCATGAACGGTGTGTTTCATTTCTTACCTTCATATGTTATGTACTATTATAAATTCTTGTATATACTGGATATATAATGAATGTATATGATATATAAATCATGATTTACATTTTGGAGGTATGTAAATCATGATATAAGTAATAATAACATCAAGAACAACAAGTCCAAACACATACGATAAATAAGATGATTTTACACAAAACACTACTTTAACATTAATTTACATAAGAATGGGTAATATAAAGTCATAAGTGAACAATATATGATATCATAACAATGAATATGATTCTGTAAAAAGTCAATGACATTATTTAAATCATTATACAGGAGGTTTGGACTCTTACGAAGCAAATTGGACCTAAGGCAAGGGAAATATTACAATCTCATTTTTATCCGAGATTGTTTATACTTTGGTATTTACTGGGGTGTATTTTATCATCCACATCCATGTATCCTCAATATGTAATATTGATATCCTTATACAACTTTTTATATCCAATTTTACCCTTCTTTGAGTTTTTAGTAAAAGATATGAACGGAATCTTTTGTCGTTTTTCATACGAGGTACTTTTTGACTTTTCCGACAAAAGTACGAGAAGAATGTATTTTTTATACGGCATGAATGTATTTTTAGAACATTATTTCCAAGAAGATTCCTTTACAAGTTTTCAAGTTTATTTTTAATCAACTTATTATAGTTTAAAATTTTATGACATGTTAAGAAAGGAAAATGTTTTTGATGTAGAAAGGATATTTTCCTCAAAAATGGAGTTCAAGTGTTTTATCAAAATTATTTTCCATCTGAGATAATATAGGGTTCTGTTTCTATCCCTATTATTACATTTACTCGATTATGTTGTGATGGACATATTTTTATGAATTCCTTTATCTTATATGAATTTTTTTATGATGTCACGATGTTTAAGATTCCCATTTTTATTACATGGGTTATGATATGATGTATGGTTTCTGATTTTGTGGAACACATAAGAATGGCATCATTATGAGATGGGTGGGACCTATATCTCCCTCCAATGCATTGGGTAAAGATTTTATATCTCATGAGATAAACATGGATGGAACGGTAGGTTATACAGGTTCAGTGAAACAGGACTGAATCGAGGAATGAACTCGGTTCAGAAATGGACTTTGTCCACTAAGATAGTATTGGAAATGAGTCTTGACTAACAAGAAATGATTCTATATGATTATGTGTGTATGACACCAAGTTTCATATTTTATGTTATGATTATTGGGATTCCATTTCACTACTATGATTTATCCCATGTTATGATATTATGCTCTCTTTTGCAGGTTAAGATTTCCAAAAGTTATGTTCTTATGAATATGATGTGATTTATATTTCTTTTGTTTACGCTTATTGAGCATTTGAGCTCACCCTTTTATGTTTTCTTTTCCCCAGGACCCAAAGAAAGGATTTATGTTTAAAAAAAGAAGATCTTTATGGGATATTTTGAAGATCTTTCACCACGATTAGAAGATTATATTCCGAGTTTCCAAAGACACTAAACTATTACGGTCCTTGTGTGTGTGTTTTTGTTATGTACAAAGTATTCTGCAAAAGTAATGTAATGACCATGTACGTCTGGCTTCGGTTCTCTAAATCCTTTATCCAAATCACCCTATAAAACATGTGCCATATGGGTTTTCACAGAAAAATAGTATTAGAAAATAATAATATTTGACATATGATTTAAAAATAACCGATAACACATTATTTCTATGACATAGTTGGACTGATTGTGATAAGGAAAAATATTTGAAAATCTTTTATAATACATACCTTTCATGAAAATATGAGAATATTAAGAAATTTTAATTTGAGTAAATACAACCCATGAACCATGATTGTATCATGGTATAGTGGAGGTGTTTGAAATCTCAAACAACTACTTTCAAGTGAGTTTTATGTTTTTAAAAGTGTCACAATCAACTGGGCATTAATTTTTTATAATTATTGTCAGAAAGTCATCAGGAAGAGATAAGAATGTTGTTTTCAATCCACCTCCTTCTATTTGTAACTTACTTTAGTGGATATGCAAAATTAATAAAACAATTATTTTACTGAAAGAACATACTTACAGACTAACTATGTGGTTATCCAAAAATCCTAACCCCGACAGTTGTATAAATCATTCCTCTGATACCAACTATAAGGCCCATGCCATAAACATTAGTTATTCTGGTGTTTTAAACTAGGAATCATGTTGGGGATCTTTTTAGGTTTATAGTTTTAGAGAATTAGTCTGTAACTATTACATTACATCTCAAAATTTTAAATTTACAAACTTTTAATCTATCCATTCTATTCAAATTAATAAAACTCCTTAATTAAAACATGAATTCCTTTCTTGGTAAAATTAATTTTGAATTCTTTATTTCTCATTCCCTTCCTCATAACCTGTGGAAAACATTTTAGAAACAAGGGGATAACAAAAAAATATCAGTAAGGGATATAAAATAAGTAAAGAAAAAAATTAGTCCACGAATACATTATAATCAATAAAATCATAATTAATATTCATAAAAAATAATGTCATTAACATTCCCTATAGAATCATCATATTTAAGAATAATTCATATAAATCATAATTCATAATGGAAACACGGGGCATACATAACATATATACATTGTAGCTTTCAAAACAACATAGGGATTATCCATCATGGTTACGTTTTGGAATACCCATTATAGTATATTTGATAAATATCTTATGTTAAAACATAAAGATTACCTCTGTCAAGTTTCCCAATTCATTAGAGAGCTATCATGGGCTCACCTGCCCCTAGTTTATTATAAAACAACCTATATAAGTAAATAATTCCCATGAACTATAACATATTCATAATACATAAAACAATAATAATGGAAAGATAAAAATTTCACATTGCAATAAAAAAATATCATTTAAGGATATTGGCATAATCAATGATTTATAAAAACCATTTCCAAAAACAAAATTTAAAAGACAGGAAAATGATATTTATTTTCCTTTGAGAAACACTATGAGTTGTTAAGGAACCCAAATATAAAATAACACTCGAGGTGGTAGAAAGGTCATTGTTACAACACACTTTAGATAGAATCATTCCCTTCGTAGATTATTAAAATTATACATAAAACAAAATATTCCTTTTGAAACTCATTGAATTAAATTAAAAGAAAAAATGGTATGATTATACGCCGTTTCCAATAAGATCATGTAGATACCAACATATAACTCAATGAAAGGTGATTGATATAAAGTCCCTTACCATTAGTCTGACATGTCTCATTCATTCATTATATTCATGAATAAAAAGATAGGTTAATTTATACATGCTTAATAATATTTCTCTAGTTCATTATTCCTTTTATATAACTTATTAACATGTTATAACAATCATTTAATTATTCATGTTCATATCTGTCATTTTGTCGATATTCAGTACTTGTGTCGATATTAATCATGTTTTGATTTAATTGTCCATGTAGTCAAAGGTCCATCATCAATAGAATATTTTTCATGATTTAAATATAACATATAAATATATATTTCCAATATATATATATATGTATTTATAAATGTATATATCATTTTGAGATAGTAAATAAAATGCACCATTCACAGAGATTGTAGGTCGTATGTAAGCCTGAACGCTACATTCAACTTTTTGTCATATTAAAAGACTAAAAAATAAATGATACATAGGTATATTATAATTATAGTATAATATCTATGTTATATGAGTTTCATAATTTCATTAATTAAATCTGGTATACGTTCTATGTAGGTCATGGACGAGTCATATCACATTGAGAGGGTTATAGTCCTAACTTTCTCAAATGAAATTATCGTATTTACATATTATGGAATGCATAAAGGTATTATGCAAAAAAAATAGAAGTATACAGACAATATAAATATAATATATATCATATATAAATATATATACATCATAATGGTGACCATGAGGGGTGTTAGAGGAAAATTGATCACTCATCATTTCATGAGGTAGTAGTTCTCCATACATAGAAAAAATATGTTAATATCCAATTGATAGAGGTTTGTTAAATTTTATTTTGAATAATTATCATAACAAAATCTTAGTATATTAATTATAATGGTGTTGGTATGATATCAAAGAATAATAAGATCATAGAGAGTGGATAAAGAAAATAAAATAAAAGAACATGAGAGAAGATGTTACCTATAATCGAGAAACATCATTGGATATGAGGAAAAATGTTTTCTTAAATTCCATTTTACCCAAGGTAAGGAAAATAAGAGTTTTTTAGGAATGTTAGGAGTCTATTTGGGATGCATTTGGATGAGCCATGGGTCCTAAGAGGTGTGAGTTTTGTGGGTAGATGTGGTGGAGTTTTATAAGAGAGAGGAGTGGCACTTTTAGAAAGTATAGAAATGTTAATTTATTATCAATTCAATTTCAATTAAAAAATGATTAGTACTCATTTTTTTCAAATATAAGATGATTTTGGTTCGAATTCACATCATCTAATAATTTTTATACATTTTTTGAATATTATTTTATCCTTATCTTTTAGTTTAACACTTATTTTATCCTTTCTAATATTACAGTGATATTATGTTATTTATGCATTATAGGTTAATATAATTGCCATATAATTTCAAAGGAACCAAAAAAAGTCATTTATGACATACATGGACTTTTCATAAAAAATTGAAAAAAAATTATATTTTTAGGAATTTAATATAAAATGAAAATCTATTTTATGTTTTATGTTTTGAATTATGTCAATTTTGTACACTATTCATAAATGATTTTTTTATAAATTCTTTAAATTCTGATTAATTATAACAATTTGCATTAAATAATAGATAATATGACAACATAATCAATTAAATTCATGGATCAGATCAAAATAATCATATAATATTTCTTTTAACATTTATAATATCATTTATTAATTAATCAATCACTACCTCATCATTGTGTCATAATTACATTTATTTATTTAAAATATAAATATTATAAATTAAATACCATGATGTAGGAAATAATTTTTTATTCATAATTAATATTTATAGTCAAATATATTAGTTATATAACCTCAAATTAAATTTGATTTAGTAAAAGATACATGTTTAGGTTATATTTCTATTTATATTAAATTAATTCTTATAAACTGTCATTTTCAAATCCAAGTAGTTGCATAGGGTCCAAAATTCGTCCCATGGATGTCTCTAGTCGGAAATATTTCATCCAATATGATTAAGACCTGTTTTTAGTTGTTTTATAAAATTAAAATATTTTTTTGTTTATCTTATTTACAAGATTTACCCTTATACCCTGCTAATTAAAAACAATTAGTGAAGTTATTATTCATAATGACCAAAACTAAAAGGCAAATATTAAAACAATTTCACCCTTATTCTTCCAAATATGGAATATATTTTTCATAATTCATTACACATAATTTTCAGAAATTAAAATAAAATTGATTCCCATTATAAAAAAATGGGTTTAAGAAGTAACAACTATCAAAATATTGACATATGTTTATGTACCTTTTCAAAGATAAATTAAATCGAATGGGTAAAAATATACTAAATTATAGAAACATTATCTAATTACACATTTGAACCAATTAAAAGGAAAATATAACTATATAAATAAATTAGACAAAACAAACGTTTTGAATTAAAATGCAGTATTTTTCACTATTCATTAAAAAATGAACATTTTCAGAATATTAAAAAAATTTATCAAAAGTAAATTTTGATGTCCCTATTCAATAGAATATTTTATTCTATAAAATATAACATATAAAATTTACAAAAACTACATTTAAAAAGGGTTATCCATGAAAATGTGGTAAAACAATATTTTTAGAAAAATACCTTTTTTTGAGATAAATTGAATTTGTTCATAAATCATATCTATAAATCATATAAGATGAATATAAATCTTTAAATTGAATATATAACATATAAATTTTATAAAATAAAAATCCATAAAGAGTAATATGATTTTATAATCACAATTATTCTCTTTTTAAATATTTTTAAATAAATACACGTCCTTTATATTCAATTCGTTTTTATTTCCATTTGTAAAAAATTTGATAACCAATAAATAATTATTTAAACATGTGTAAAACATATTGTAATTATTTAGTTTATACTATTCATTCCCTCTATCCCCATGGCTAGGATTTAACTACTATTTATGTTATTATTATTATTGTATTATTGTTTGGTACAACACAATGTTGTGTGCGCCATAATATTTTAGTGAAACCCGTTGTTGGGGGTCTAGTATGCTATCCGGAAAAAATCACCTTTAATGTAAAATTAATATCTTATTAATAAATATTAATAGAAAAATTAATTAATATTCTACAAATTCGCAGGTCATTACATAATCAAAGACCTTTTTCACACCATATTAGTTCATAGTTTTGTGGTTATTTAATTTCTCAGGATCGTTCATTGTCTGGTGATCAATTATATATCTCACACTTCAACATTATTTAGAAAATATTTTTTTCAATATCCAAATTATCACATCCCAACTATGTTCTCATATTTTAAATTCCTATATTTTTTATTTCAAATGATTCTTGTACTTCCATTTCTGTCTGATCAAGAGGATTATTTATTATCACTTTTTATGGTTTGCATTTCTAAATAATGGATTTTCAAAAATAAAAATTTTTATTAATGAGATAAATTTTCCATTTATATGATTCAATTTTTTAAAATGGGATTTTATATAATATAATTATTTTTCAAAAAAGGAGACCATGATTGATGGCATGTATGACATAGAACACCGAGCATAAACAACACGTAAAATATATAACCATTATAAACTAGATGTTAAATTTGAGGATATGAGTAGTATTAAATAAATTATTATGTATATATATAACCTAAAAAAATATAAATTATTGACATATTCTATGTAAATAATCAATCAATTTTAAAGATGTAAGTTTATACTTCAAAAATAACTTTACAGGACAAAATATTTTTATTGATTTGTCTAAGGGAATATAATAATATATTTTTCATTAAAAATAATAATTTATTTTTTTAAATGAAATTAATTTTTGAAATTGTAATATCAAAAAAATTTGGGGTAAGATTTTAGAATTTTTTTTCAAAAAAATTAATTTTCAATGAATAGTGAAAAATAGAATTTTTTTTAGAAATATTAATTTATTTTTGAAAAATAGTTTAATTTAAAATAAAAATAATTATTTTGATATTATTAATAATTATATTTTTTATTTATTTTAACATTTTGAAATTTTAATCTATTTAATTACTTTTTCATCAAAATTATATTTTATTTTCAGTATAATAATTTTTTATGATTTATAAACCTGATTTTTCATAAAACTGTTTCATAGTGCATAATATTCCACCATTTTAGTGAATTAAAATAATATATATTACATAATTTTTGAAGGAAAAATATTTTTTATGTAATTATATTTTAATATACCTTAATAATATAGTAATTTTTATTTCTAGAGTATATTTATAATCATCTTTTTCTCAAAAAATAAACTTCATGGAAAACGGCTTTTTCATCATGTTTGTAGGTTTTGTATTAAATGATATTCATTCACTTATATTAGTTCAATTTGATATTATTTATTCTATATTTGTTATATAAATAATTTATATTATCTAAGAAGTTCAATGGTAATTTTTACCATAATGAATAATAAAAATATTAAAAATTAATTACTTTCATAAACGTAATAATAGATATATCGAGGGGGTTAATAAAAAATGATAAAATTTAAAATGAACTATTTTTTTTTGTAAAATATATTTTATGTCTATATATAGATCATAACATGTCTAATTCATAATAATGGTTAATTTTAGTTCTTTTTTCTATAAGTATGTCATTGTTTTAAATATTTCGTTTGAAAAATTAGTAGTGTGAAACTCACATAACTTATAAAATTCCACCATATATTATCTCTTAGTCACACCATATAAACCTATTTATTGGACAATACCTATGAAAATTATTTCCTTAATTCTATCCCCACATCCTTGAACCATTTTCTAATCGTAAATCCTTTATAATTTGGGTTAGTTTATATTTCCAAATGGCATGGGATCGATGGGAACCCGTTCCAAAAAATATTATTGAAATAAAAAAATAAGCCATTACAATATGCATTACAAAGAAGAGAATGAATTTCATCCCACGTTTCTACATCAACGAAGGATTGGAAAATTCCATGGTCTAAAAAGACCACATTGAAGAAATTTATATCACTACATTCCCTGACAATGAATCTGAAACTTAGATGGAATATCTATATTCATTAGAGACCACTATGTTAAAATGTAGAATGGTGTGATGGCATTCAATACACTGTAGAAGCCCATTCAATGGAACATTCCAAGATTTAGATTTGAGTTCTTGAACTACAAGATTCATGTCTAATTCATTGCATTAATGATCCCATTTAAAATGGGAGTCATGTTTAATAGATTGAATGTGGTCCCATAGTGCATCATTATACATAATTTCAATACCAATATTGTGTTGAGAACAAATCTTGATGAACCCAATGTGTATATTAATGACCCCACCACTTCTCTAGGAGCACGGTGTTCTGGACGCATCCCCATCAACATTCACCTTGATCCATTACGATATTGGTGGAATCCATCAGATTGGTTTAAGAAATAAATGTTTTTTAGTCCATCCACATATACCCATAATCAGAAAAATATCCATATTAGAGAATGAATTACTCATTGCACGTGTATGACTATTGTAAGTATCATGATCATATTTATACATCTCCATTCGACCTGCATGATGAGACAATTTTTTTTGTTTTCAAAGAGATACTAAATTATCAACTTTATTATGTTCTTAATGATTTATGTAGCAGCTGAAATGAGGATATTTCTAATAATATCAATGTTGAAAATATATATCACAACAGAGATAAGGTAATTGGGTTGCCGGTTTGTTCAAATTAATGTTTCAAAAATATTATATGTTTAATTCCATAATGCAACAACATAATGAAATTTAATAAATAAATTATGTTTATTCACGAAAATTTTCAATATGTCCAGACAGACTGACACAAGTTGGATGCCACTCATTTGAGGCATGTCATTAGTAGGTAACTACACTTTCCAGATTTTCCCAAAACGGGGCCACTATGAAACCTGAATGAATGACTTCCTAAAATTTTATAGGCATCAAGGATTATTGATACTAGCCTGACATTTCATCTTTTAATGTTTCTTGGTATTGATGATTCCATTTTTGTTTGGAAACCATATTCAAGTGTCACTATCAACAAAGAGATACTTTTTCAATATAATATTTCCATGAAAACAAAATAAGTCATTACTGTTATTGTTTCTGTAATGATATCATCAATTAAACAATTCCTCAAATTTAATGGAATAGTCCTAGGGTCTTCAAGAGGTCTATCAAGGTAGTTTTTATCTAAAAGCTAAAATTTTATTGTTTATAAACCATAAACTTGGATTCCATCATCATGTCATTATATGTTTCCCTGATTTTTTCCCACACATGTGATTCATGAAAATTAGAGAATCAATTAGGTAACTTACTATAAACCCTAATGAAAGAAAATAAAGGAATATTCATCAGAATAAATAAAGATCCTATTTAATTATCTAATCAATGAACTATTAAAATATCTGAGATCCATGATGCATATTCCCCCAATATCATTGGGTCTTTAGAACTCCTTATAGGAAATTGGGAAAATCATCTTTTCATGTATAGAAATAGTCCTAATTAAGTTCTTGATCAGAGATAGAAGATTATCATGAAGTCATATTTTCCACATATATGACGGGAATGCATAAAATATTATCAAATTGATTATAGAGTTGAACAAATATATTCTACCATCTAGCAACATCAACTACCCTTTATATCTTTCTAGATGAGAAATAATATTAACAAAAATGTTTTAATGATAAGGACACCAGACTCTAAACTAGAAAAGTTGGACACCAGGATAGGTAAATGGTATATTCCCTATTTTGAATCCATGGAATTTGTGAATTCTATTCTTTCTAGTAGTAGTGAATCTATTGCCAAATATATTGAATGATTTGCTCTGATTGATAGCTTGTCCTTCCACATCATCATAGTGTTTAACATTTATATAATATAATGAATGTATATGTCACGACCCATCCTCGAGACTCGTGCCGTGACTACCCCAAGCCCGCCTTTCATATGCTAGGGGCTAGCGACTACCACCAAGGGCATAAATCCCTATATCTTGGAAGGCATTGCCTTTAGAAAACGTAATCATACACAATCAGAGTACAAAACTAGAAGTAAAACACTTGTAGTAACTGTGTAGAAAAGATGTGATGGAAAGGAAAAGGGGCCAGAAATACAATCCCAATAGTAATGTACAAGGAAAAGACAAAAGAGATACAACTAAAAAGACAAACATCTGGAAGGTGTCAAGCAGCTCTTGGATATTCCACCCCGGATTGTTTTGTCAATAAGTTTTTCCTTATGACTTTTCCATTCCTTCTTGTTTTGAAAATCACAAACACCTTATACTTAAGAAATTTTTATTTACATCTATAAGGAAAATTTCTTTCCTTAAGGAAATTTACCCTATCATAGATTTCCTTACACATATCAATATTTTTCTTAAGTTTAAAAATAATATTCATATCAGAATATCGGATTCATGTAATGATTAGATATGAAGCATTATATTTTAGGATCCAAATTCTGGATACGAACTCTAATAAAGTTCCACTCCGAATTCTGGATACGAACTCTAATAAAGTTCCACTCTGATTTCAGGATACAAAATCTAATAAAGTTCCACTCCAAATTATGGATACAAACTCTGTAAAAGTTCCATTCAGAATTCTGGATACAAACTTTCACAAAGTTCAACTCTGAACATTTACTAGTTCGACTCTGAACTTTTACATGTTCGACTCCTAACTTTTACTAGTTCGACTCCGAACTTTTTATGAGTTGGACTCTGAAATTTTAACTAGTTCGACTCCGAACTTCTACATGTTTGACTCTGAACTCTGTAAGTTTAGATTCTGAACTCTGGTGAAATCAGACTCAGAATTTCATTAGAAATTCAGACTCTGAACTTCTACAGAATTCAGATTCCTAATTCCTATAAAATGGAATCTGAATATCCTTTAATTATAGACTCTGAATTCCATTCTGGTTAGACTCTGAACTTTTATTTTCTTACATTCCGAAATTCTGTTTTTCTTATGTTTACACATGTTTTGTTATAAAATGATGTCGTCCATTCTGTTTCTAACTAACTGTTGGTTGAGTGACATGTGTACAGGTCACATTGAATTTTAAGGAAAATATGACCATTGGAAGAGGGAGTCGACCGTTGTAGCTTTGCCTATAAATAAGTGTTTATTTGAATATCTCCATACTGAACTTTGACAACTATGACAACTTGTGATTATATGTTGTTGAAGTGATTTCTAGAGAGAGAGGCTCTTATTAACTCTCAAGCTTCATGCAGAAAGTTTGAAAGACTTGTTCAAACTTTTCCTTGTGCAGATTGCTTCGTGCAACTCCGAATCTTGGTGATTAAATTCGAGGGCTTCCAGGGATAGGAACACATATGTTCCAACACCTTAAAGTGGATGGATTCCTTTCTGAGGAAGGCTGAGGTTACAACTACCTTGAAGTTGAGGGCTTTCAGGGATAGCAAGACAGAGACTCTGATCTTCATATCGAGGGCTTTCCCTATTGTGGGTAAGATAGACTTACTTGAAAGTATAAATCATGGGACCATTATCCAAGGTTTTTGGATACCATTCTCTTTGGGTTATAAGATTTATATCTTGTTACTTGTTAGATGTTTTTCCGCTGCATTTTTTATTGTAAGGAAAGTATAACCTTCTTTTATTTCTTTACACTTGTACTCTGATTCTTTTAGATTATATACACTTTAAGGTAGAATCTCATATTGTAAACTTTCATTAATTTTAATTGTCAAGAATCATATTACTGGAACCTGTTTTTCAGAACAGCTTTACAAATTTAAGCAAGTGTGTAGAACTAGAAGTTTGTAACATCATTCCTTGTTCCAATTCTCTAATTGGTGTTAGAGGTGTTTTGAATTTTCATAGATTAACATTGTTAAACATAGAACATTCCTTGTTTAAGGAAAATATTAATGTGTAGAATTCACCCCCCTCTTGTTTATTGAGCAGCTACATCGCAATTTCGATCCTACAATTGGTATCATAGCAGGTTAAATCAAACCACAAGGGTTAGTTCAATCTGATTTAATCTCAAGATTAAATTCAAAAGAAAAAATTTTCTCATTCTTTCTCGGAATAGATTTTTCGGATTCAATTTTTCGGACTCATAATGTTCGGATTATTCTTTTTCATACATCCAATAATGTTTTTTTACATATAATATCTGGAGCCAATTTTCTGGAGTCATATTATTTTTCAGATTCATATATTTCCTTTCATAACGAACTCTTTTTATTAACAAGTTTTTGTGTATAAGGGTTATTTTATGGATGGAAGGTTTAAACGTTGGATCTATAGTCAACCTGAATCCTACTAGACCACCAATTTTTTATGGTAATGACTATGAGTATTGGAGAGATAGGATGAAGACTTTCATTATCAACACTGGTGTTGAAAATTGTGATCTTATTACTGGTGGATATCAAATTCTTGACAAGGAAGTGAGTACTTTCTCCAACCTAGAGAAGCATGATTATCAACACAACTATAGGGTACACAATACTTTACTATGTTCAATGACTAGAAATATATATAGCCAAATTTCTTCTTGTGAAACAACTAACTGTATCTAGAAGAAAACGTCAAGTTACTCACTTTGGTACTTCTAAAGTGATTGAGACTAGGAGAGCTATGTTGAGGACTGAGTATCCTGGTTTCAATTTTCCTTATGGAGAACCCATATGAAAATTGCAATAAGGATTATGAAAATCGTGAATAGCTTACAATCTACAGGTTGGAATGGTCTAGATGATAATGCTCTTATGGAAAAAAATATAGATATTATGCCCAATGAGTGGGAGTCCAGGAGAACTACTATTGATGAGAATAGGAAAGTTTCACAGATTACACTTGGGGAATTATTTGGAACTCTTCTCCAACATGAAACAAGGATGAAGAGAGATGTTGACAACATTAGAATGAAGAATGGGAATGGTAATGTTTATTTTACTACAACATCAAATCACATTAAAGCTAAGACTCCTGAGAGAGTAACTAGATCCAAATCTAAGAAGGATACTATCCAATCCGAATCTAGTGAGAGTGAAGTCTCATAAAATGAGTTAGAAAATATTGCTCAAAGAATGAACAAGATAGCTGGTCAAATAAATTTCCAATACAAGTATAAGAAGAAGGAAAGGAAAGATAAGAAAGATTCAGAAGTTACATGCTACACATGTAAGAGAAGTGGACACATACGACCTGATTTCCCTTTGCTCGAGAAGAAAGAAATAAAAGAGAGGAATTCTAAAAGGAATAGGAAGAAGTATTATGAAGCTAAAGATAAGAATGTTCTGAATGATAATGCTACCTAGAGTGCCTGTGGTGGTGACTCTTCAGATTTATCTCTTGATTATGAATCTTCTGGATAGAAGAATCTTGGTCTTATAGCCAGATTACCTATTAACAATCACTACTCTATGTCTAAGGTACACAATGCTGAATCAGTGACCAATGTTTCTTTAAATTCTAATGATAGTAAATATTAGAACTCTTTAGATGAAGAATCCACTTCTAATGAAGAAAATACTTTACCTACATATGAAGAAGTTTCTAGGTTTGCTGAACATCTTGAGATTGATAATTCTAAACTCAATAAAAAACGTGATAAGGAAAACACTAGAAATACTATTATTATTAAGGAAATATCAAATCTTTCTAAATATCTTGATAAGAGAAATGCTGATTTTATAAGTGTTTCAAAAAATCTTGAGGAAGTAAATTCTGAGAAGGATAAACTTTCTAAATATCTAGAAAAAGTAATTTTTTAGAAATGTGTTTTCGGGCCTATCTCTAGTTCCAAATTTAATGATTTTGATGATAAATGCATGGTTATAAAACTGAAGTCCGAAATTTTTTCATTAAAGAAGTGTTTGTAAAAATTTACTCATGGTAAATAAAATTTTGATAAGATGTACTCACAAATAAGACCTTTAAGAAACAAGTCCAGATTTGGTTATACCCATGAAAAACCAACTTTTATTAACAATTATTTTGTTCCTCAAAGTGACCCATTTTTTTCCAGGTGCCAATGTGGTGGTCACTCGGCAAAGAATTTTTATCTATACAAAACCCAATCTTTAGGTTTTCATAAGGCTTATTTTTCTAAAATGATGTGGGTACCCAAAATATTATTATCTGAAAATCTCCGATCCAAACATGTTTTTATTCTTAAAGTCTAATTATTTTCTTATTTTCAAGAAAATTGTTAGAATGCCAACAACAATACTTGGTACATGGATTGTGGATGTTCTTGGAACATGAAAGGTAACAAATACTATTTCAAAAAGATTATCAAGATGAAAGGAGGAAAAGTAAATTTGGGAGATAATGCTTATGGAGAAATTTTTGGTATTGGTAATATTGTTCTTCTTTGTAAAACATTGATTTCAAACATTTTAATTGTTAAGGGTCTTAACCATAACCTCATTAGCATAAGTCATTTATTTGATGAAGGATACCTTGTGAATTTTAGGAATTATAAGTGCTGAGTACACAATTCCAAGGCCGAATTTGATCTTTCTTTCAATAGGCAAGAGAATGTTTACACTTTGAACTTTGAAGACCTTAGGAGGAAAGAATTACCTTTCCTAAGTGCAATGGAAGATCACTCTTGGTTATGGCATAGAATACTAGGTTATTGTAACCTTAGAAACTTATGTAAACTATCTATGAAGAAACTAGTTAAGGATCTACCAGATGTTAGATTTGATGCTTCTAAAGTTTGTGATCCTTTTCAATATGGAAATAAACATAAATATAGTTTTTAATCAATCGATGAAGTCTTAACAATTGATGCATTACAGTTTGTGCACATGGATCTTTTTGGTCTAACACAAACTAGAAGCATTGGAGGAAAATACTATGTGTTTGTTCTAGTTGATGCTTACACTAGATTTACATGGGTCTATTTTCTAGCAAATAATTCTGAAGCTTTTTCTTATTTAAGAAGTTTTAGAGCCCATGTTAAAAATGAGAAAAACCTTCCACTGAAAACTATTCATAATGATAATGGAGGAGAATTCCAAAATTATGATTTTAAAACTGTTTTTAGTAGAAAAGGTACTACTCAAAACATTTCCGAACCTATAACTCCTCAACAAAATGGTGTAGTTGAAAGAAGAAATAGAATTATTCAAGAAATAACTAGAACCATGTTGAGTGAATTTTATATAGCTAGGAATTTCTGGGATGAAGCTGTATGTACAGCCTGTTATACTATAAATCGAGTTTTCATTAGACCATTTCATAATAAAACTCCATATGAGTTATGGAATGGTAGAAAACCTAGACATTCCTACTTCAAGTATTTTGGTTGCAAGGTATTCATCCTGAATACCAAAGATAATCATCACAAATTCACACAAAAATCTGATGAATGAATTTTCATAGGCCACTCCACAACTTCTAAGGCCTATAGAGTTTTCAACAAAAACACTTGTACATTTGAAGAAACAGTGCATGTAAAATTTGATGAATCTGATCCTTTTGTTTTCAAACCATCCAAACCTACATCATCAGATGTGTTTTTAGAAACTGATTATCAACCATTGATAGATGATCATTCTGATAAGGGAAATGTTCAAGAAGATGCTTCTGAAACATTTACACCAGAAGACCTTCTACCCTATGTTTACGAACAGGTTTTACAAAACCCAAGTTCGGTGTTTCTAAAGAATCATACTAGTGATACTATCATTGGTGATGTGAATCAACTAGTAAGGACTAGAAGTTCCTTGAAGAATGAAGTAGAACATCTAGCATTCCTTTCCCAATTAGAACCAAAAATAAATTATGAAGATTTATGTGATGATGATTGGATCAAAGCAATGCAAGATGAACTAAATGAATTCGAAAGGAATAATGTATGGACCTTGGTTGAAAGACCTAAGGAAACTTTTGTTATTGGATTAAAGTGGGTCTTCAGAAATAAGTGTGATGAAAATGGAATCAATGTTAGAAATAAATCTAGACTTGTTGCTAATGGCTACAATCAGCAAGAGGGAATAGACTATGAAGAAACCTATGCTCATGTAGCTAGACTTGAATCTATTCATATCTTACTTGCCTTTGCAGCATTCTTCTATTTTAAAATTTTTCAAATGGATGTGAAATGTGATTTTCTTGACCGTTTTGATCAAGAGGAAGTTTTTGTTGAACAACCTCCAGGCTTTGAGGATACAAAACATCCTGATCATGTTTTTAGACTTACCAAAGCTTTGTATGGCCTTAAACAAGCCCCACGAGCCTATTATGATAGACTTATAGAATTTTTGCTTCAAAATAACTATGTTAAGGGAAATGAAGATCCAACCCTTTTAATAAATAAAGATAAGTAAAATGATTTGATTATTCAAATTTATGTTGATAACATCATATTTGGTTCTACTCAGCAATCTTTAATTGACTCCATTGCAAGTCTAATGAAATCTGAGTTTTAAATGGGTATGATGGTGAGTTAAAAATTTTCCTTGGGTTTCAAATTTCTCAAAAACCATAAGGTACTTATATATCTCAACATAAGTATATTAAATATCTACATAAAAAGTATGGATATGACAACACTAATAGTATAAGAACTCCCATCTGTACCTCAAACTCTTTAGATCTTAATGAAGATGGGAAACTAGTAGATCAAACATATTTTAGAGGAATGATAGGAAGCCTACTATACTTGATAGCCAGTTTTCCAAACATAATGTTTTCAGTATGCTTATGTTCCAGATATCTATCCAATCCTAAGGAATCTCATTTAAAGGCAGTGAAAAGAATTTTTCTCTACTTAATGAGAACCATGGATCTAGGATTATTTTATACTTCTAGAAATGATTGTTGGAACCAGGTTATTCAAAGCATGATTTGGTGAATGGTTTGTGTTTGTTGTCAATCCTCAGTGGAAGTTCCGAATGTGTTCCAGCAAAGTGATCATACAGTTCAAGCAGACAACAGTTTTGAAGGTGGCGCTGTTTCCCAGTGTTTGCCAAATTTTTGGGCCTCAAAATCGGAAAATGAAGACATGGATTGTCTGCAAAAGGAGCTTCGCAGAAAAAGGAAGTGGTGCGCGAAATATAAGAGGCTTGCGCGAAAAATTTAAGTTGGGCGCGGAAAACAGCGGGATGCGCGAAATAGTTTTTTCGCGCAAATGTTGTTTCAGAATCAGTTTGGTGAAAGATGGCAAAGGCATGGGCTGCGCGGAAAATAAGGGTTGTGCGTGAAATACATAAGCTAGGCGAAAGATTACGCGCCAGATGAGAGATTTTCCGCGCCGAAGGGGATTTTGCGCGCAGTGGTCTCAGTCGCCTATAAATATGAGGTGACCCCCTTCATTCGGTTAGTTGGAAGACTTAGAGAAGATCTGAGGTCTGATGCGCGAAAAGGATCGCGTAAAGGAGCTTGCGCGAAATATTTGGAGTTGCGCGAAAAAGGGGATTTTTGCACGAAATATTTTTCCGCACCAAAAGAAAATGTTGCGCGCAATAGGATGATTTTGCGCGCAAATGGTTGATGTTTCGCATTTTTATCAGTAAGGTTTGTCTGCACGTTTTGGTTATCCAGTTCAGTGGTTCTGTGCGTTCTAGTGCATCTCTTCCGGACTTCGATGCAAGCAGAGTCTCGTGCTGAGCAGAGGCAAAGACTTCAATGAAAATTTATTGAAGAGACCTTCACGTCTATAAACTGAGTGAGACTTCACCAACGGAAGTGAGCCAGGGGGAGTCAACGGGAGTGACCCGAGGGAAGCAGTGAGCTATCCCTAAACCTTATGTAAAGGCAGTGAGCCTGGGACAGAGTGTCTGTACCCGAACTTTTGTATCCGCAGCTAGTGAAGCATAGTGGATTTTGGTACGACCGACAATCTGTCGGCGTATGCTCCTTGGACGTAGCCCTTAGTGGTGAACCAAGTAAAAATTGTCGTGTCATCTCTCTGCATGTGAATGTTTAATTGCTGATCATATCCTTCATACAGGTTTAAGAAGTTCCTGCCAACGTGGGAACAAGATCCACAACTTTAAGAAGAAAAAGTTGCCACCCTGATTCACCCCTCCCCTCTCAGGGTGTCCCGGGGACCTTCAAGTGGTATCAGAGGGAGGTTGCTGGTCTTGAATCTGTCCTTTGTCGCCATGGAGAATGCAGCCAATGTGAGGGGAGTCCCTCTCTTTGATGGAAATAATTTTCAGATCTGGAAGAATAGGATGCGATCTCATCTAAGATATCTTGGAATGGAAGTTTTGTTTTCTATTGTGCAAGGAATACAAGTCACTGATCAAACAGGACTGGCTATGACTGACACAGACAGGAAAATTCTTGATGCAGATGCTAAAGCTCAAAATGCACTCACAGCAGCTCTTTGTGATCAGATATATCTAAAGGTGATGAGTTGCACTTCAGCAAAGTCTATGTGGGATAAACTTGAAAACATTTATAAAGGAGATAGCAAGGTAAAGGAGGCAAAAGTTCAGGTTTTACATAACAGGTTTGACGACCTAAAGATGCATCCCAATGAAAATGCAGATTCTTTTTTTAATCGAATTACTGAAGTAGTGGGAGCAATTCGAGGTATTGGAGAAGAAATCAAAGACATTGATATCGTTAAGAAAATATTGAGAAGACTTCCTCCCATGTACAATGCAAAGGTGTCAGCCCTCGAAGAAAGAGATCTATCCAAACTTTCTCTGGATGATTTGTTAAGTAGTTTAGTGGCATATGAGATGAGAGTCAAACCTGAAGATGCCACGACTCGCGTGAGCAAAGAAATGGCATTCAAAGCCATGGAGAAACTGAAACTTTCAGAAGACAGTAGTGGTGATGATGACGAAGAAAAAGAAATTCATTCCCTCATCGCGAAGAAGCTGAAAAAGGGTAAAGGTAAATTTAGAGGTAAGTTACCTCTTGCATGTTTCCGTTGTGGAAGAGTTGGGCACATTGCCTCTCAGTGCCAAAGAAAGTTGGATAATGATGAGAGCGAAGCTGAAGACCTTGAAAAGCCTCGGAAAAGGTTTTTCAAAAAGGGTGATTTCAAATCTGGAAAGAAAATGCAGAGGAAGAGCTTTGTCTATGAGGAAGAAGATGATGATATTGAATTCTGTGAGGAAGAAGAACCAGAATTTAAAACTGAAAAACATGCTTCCATGATGGCTACCACTGAAATTTCAGATTCTTCAATCAATAAAGGCATAAATAAGCAGAGTACTACCCTTGATAATCCAAAGGTTCAAATTAAGGATGCTTTCTCCAAGATTGAGAGTAAATGTAAGAAATGTAATAAGTGGAAGGAAATGGTCAAAGAGTCATCAGAATATGTTGATGAACTTGAAGCTGAAATTGAACGTCTGGAAGAGTTTGTGAAAGTTCAGTCTAAAATAATTGAAAGCAATGATGATGTATTGGATCTTAAGATAAGAATTGAAGAGCAGGGAAAGGTCATCAATGAACTCACCTCAAGACTGGAAGAAAAGTCCAAGACTACTGAGGGTCTTGAGGAGGAAATTGTTACTCTTAGGAGTAAACTTGAGACCGAATCTTTTTCAAAAGAATCAAGGAAGAAAATACAACCTAGAAGATTCTCAGATGCTGAATTATTGGCAAGAGCCAAATGTGGTTCTGATGGAGTTGAAAAAATCTTGAGCGTTCAAAGACCCGCCTGCATGGGAAAGCGTGGAATTGGATGTGAAGTTGAGACATCAACTGCTGGAAATAAAGAAATTCAAAAGAAAGACAAAACGAAGGTTGAACATGTTGAAGCATTTTCTGAAGTGCTGAAAAAGGGACCCTCAATCCAAACTAGAAGGATAACTGACAATTACCATCAAACATTTAGAAATGATAGGCAGTTCAACTACTCTCACAGGGATGAAGGTATGAGGAGAAATTCAGGTGTGAAGGCATTCCCTCACATGAAGTGTCAATTCTGTGGCTATCTGGGCCATACTATGTCATATTGCGAAGAGGCAAGGAGTTACTTTAATGGAGAAGATCTGGGAAATCAACAAATGAGACCGATTTCTTATCCTCCATCTTATAGAAGAAATATCTTCTATGGTTACTGTTTTAATTGTTCTAACTTTGGCCATAAAGCTATGTTTTGCAGGCAGCGGTATGACAAGAGAAATTCATACAACACCCAAAGACGGGACATGGTTCATCCTCCTGATGATGTTGTTCTCACAAATAGTTTTTCTCTTCTGGAATAAGATTATGGGTATGAAGACTCAGATTATGTGGAAGAAAGTTTTAAAAGGCCATCAGTTTCTTATGCTCAATCCAATATCTCATGGAAAGAAAAGAAGAAAATCGAGAAATCCAATCTTGCGGAAGTAGCCCTCAAAGCTACAAAGAGTAGCAGCACCTGGATTCTTGATAGTGGATGTCCTTCCCATATGACAGGAAATGCTGACCTTCTGAAGAACATTGAAAAGAAGGTTGATGGAATAGTACTGTTTGGTAACGATGGCTCTTTGAAGATTAAAGGCAGTGGGAATACTGCTCTCGCCAACGGAGAGCTGAAAAAGACTGAAGTTCTTTATGTGGACGGTCTACGCCATAATCTCCTCAGTGTAAGTCAACTCTGTGACTCAGGGCTCATAGTAACCTTCAATCAAAAAGGCTGCACTATAAAAGGAAAAACAGGGAATTCTCTTATGAAAGGTTGTAGAACAGATGGAAACTTATATCAGGTTGACAGCAAAGTGAACTCTTGTAACTTGTCTGTTGACGAAGAAAACAATTTATGGCATCGAAGGCTGGGGCACATTAACCAACAAGACATGGAAAAGATATCTAAGCTGAAGATAGTCATGGATATTCCCATTCTAAAACGCGAACGGGAAAAATCTTGTGATGCCTGTATTCATGGGAAGCTGGTCTGTAATTTGTATCGTCCAAAGAAGAAAAGGGCATCACATCTTCTCGATATCATTCACACTGATGTATGTGGCCCAATAAATGTTGCTGGAACCTATGGAGAGAGGTAATTCGTCCTTTTCATTGATGATTATAGTAGAATGGCTTGTGTAATGGTGATTCACAGGAAGCGACAAGTACTTGATTGCATGAAAACTTATCGCCGAATTGCCGAGAATGACACTGGACGGTCAATAAAAGTCCTACGATCGGACAATGGAGGGGAATACACATCCATTGAGTTTGAAAACTATCTAGAGAAACATGGAATACAACATGAGGTAGCTGCTGTGAGAACTCCACAACAAAATGGAGTTGTTGAGCGTCGAAATCGACAGGTCAACAATATGGCCAGGACTATGTTGATTGAGAGTGGTATCTCTCGCCATTACTGGAAGGAGGCTGTTGAAGCTGCAGTTCACATTCAGAATCGAACAGGGCTCTACATGGGAGAAACAAAGACACCGTACGAATTATGGCATGGAAGGAAGCCTTCCTTGAAATACTTTCGGGTTTTTGGAAGCAAATGTTTCATCCGGAATAAAGAAGGAAACCAAGGAAAGTATGGTGACAATGCTGATGAAGGAATTATTCTTGGGTATCCAATGAACAGTAAAGCTTACAAGTGTTTCAATAAACGCTTGGGGAAGATTGTGGTAAGCAGTGATGTTAAGATAATTGAAGAGAAAACCACAAATGCTTCAAGGACGCCATATGCGGATGTGATGGACAATCAGGAAGAAAGTGAACGTGAAGAAAACACAAACACAGGGATAGAGGAAGTTGTTCAAAACTCTCAGCAGTCACATCATGATGTTGACTCAGAAGAAGAATCAGAAGAAGAACCTATAGCTGAAAAGAATGCTATTGAATCTCTCAGGAGAAACCGAAGAGCTGAGATTGATCCATCCAACATAATTGGGGACATGAATGCACCCACTCAAACCAGGAGGATGAGAAATAACACACCTTCTGCATTTCTATCAGTTGTAGAGCCAACCTCATTTGAAGAAGCTGCAATGGATGAATCCTGGGTGAAAGCCATGAATGAAGAGTTAGATCAGATTGACAAAAATCAGACGTGGGATTTGGTCCAGAGACCCAAAGGTCACAATGTGATTGGCACCAAATGGATTTTCAAGAACAAGTTTGATGAGCATGGCAATGTCATCAGAAACAAGGCTCGACTGGTATGTAAAGGGTATTCTCAGATTGAAGGTGTTGATGTTGAAGAAACCTTTGCTCCAGTGGCTAGATTGGAGTCAATCAGGCTATTCCTTTCCATGGCTCTCCAAAGAGGATATAAAGTATATCAAATGGATGTCAAGACAACATTCTTAAATGGTGTACTCGAAGAAGAAGTCTACATTGAACAACCAGTGGGTTTTCTTCTTGGTGCTGACGAATCAAAGGTCTGAAAGCTAAAGAAAGCACTTTATGGATTAAAACAGGCACCAAGGGCATGGTATTCTAGACTAGATTCGTATCTCAAAAAGCTGGAATTCAAAACAGGAGGAGTTGATCACAATCTCTATGTGAAGAATTCTCCAAAAGATCAGTTCATGGTTCTTGTTTACGTCGATGACATTATATTTGGTGGCAGCAAACAGAAATCAGTGGACGAATTTGCCAATCATATGAAATCAGAATTTGAAATGTCAATGATTGGGGAGCTCACATATTTCTTGGGACTGCAAGTGACTCAGAGGAAAGACTACACTTTTATCTCTCAGGAAAAGTATGCAAGAGAGCTGCTGAAGAAGTTTAACATGCAAGACTCCAAACCAATGTCAACTCCGATTGCAGTTGGAACCAAACTTGGGAAGCATGAGGATGGGAAATCTGTAGATCCCACCCTGTACAGGAGAATTATTGGGAGCCTATTGTACCTGACAGCGACACGGCCAGATATTGTCTTTGCCACATGTCTTTCTGCCCGCTTTCAGAGTAATCCAAAAGAGGAACACATGACAGCCGTGAAAAGAATCATGAGGTATATTCAAGGTACTTACAAGTATGGATTATACTTTGCTGTAGGAAGGGATAGTGAATTATCCACATTTTCTGATGCTGACTGGGCTGGCGATGTTGTGGACAGAAAGTCCACCAGTGGTGGAGCATTCTTTATCGGAAATAATTGTGTTGGCTGGTTGAGCAAGAAACAAGAAAGTACTTCTCTTAGTACTGCTGAAGCTGAGTATATATCTGCCACAAAGTCATTCACTCAACTGCTATGGATGAAGCAACAATTAACAGATATCGGTGATGAGGTAAAGCAGCCAATGGTGATCTACTGTGATAACAAAAGCGCAATTGATCTCACAAAAAATCCTGTTCAGCATTCTCGTACAAAACATATTGAAATACGGTATCATTTCATCAAAGAAAAGGTTGAACAAGGGGTGATTAGACTGGACCATGTGGGAACTGATAAGCAGGTAGCTGATATCCTGACAAAGCCACTGTCAGCAGCTGTGTTTGAAAAGCATCGGTTGAACCTAGGTGTTCAACCACCTCCTGCTGCATAAGGAGGTTTCGAAAATCCCCTCTCCCCGTTTGTTTTAACTGTTTTTATCTGCTTATGGCTGTGATGCAGGTTTATGGGGGAGATACTATCCAGGGGGAGTTTGGCTTGAGCTGAACGTTGAACAAACTTTTCGGTCTTTGGTTTTATTGTCAATGGGGGAGAAAGGAATAAATTCACGGCAATAGAATTCATGGGCAAGAAATTTACGGCAAGAAATTCTTCTGTGATGGAAGTGTAAGATTGTGATGAGAAGTTTAATAAGGATAACATCGGGCGTCATGGAGAATTTCAAAACACTAAGACCCAATTCAAGCTTCCTCTCTTGTTTTCTACACCGAGCATTGCTCACGTAGACTTAGAGTGTTGGCTGAGTTGATTCTTGCGTTTTGGATTTGCTCATGGTTGGAGATCTATTGAATTTATTCTAATTGCCAACAAACCCAAAGGGGGAGATTGTTGGAACCAGGTTCTTCAAAGAATGATTTGGTGAATGGTTTGTGTTTGTTTTCAATCCTCAGTGGAAGTTCCGAATGTGTTCCAGCAAAGTGATCATACAGTTCAAGCAGACAACAGTTTTGAAGGTGGCGCTGTTTCCCAGTGTTTGCCAAATTTTTGGGCCTCAAAATCGGAAAATGAAGACATGGATTGTCTGCAAAAGGAGCTTCGCAGAAAAAGGAAGTGGTGCGCGAAATATAAGAGGCTTGCGCGAAAAATTTAAGTTGGGCGCGGAAAACAGCGGGATGCGCGAAATAGTTTTTTCGCGCAAATGCTGTTTCAGAATCAGTTTGGTGAAAGATGGCAAAGGCATGGGCTGCGCGGAAAATAAGGGTTGTGCGCGAAATACATAAGCTGGGCGAAAGATTACGCGCCAGATGAGAGATTTTCCGCGCCGAAGGGGATTTTGCGCGCAGTGGTCTCAGTCGCCTATAAATATGAGGTGACCCCCTTCATTCGGTTAGTTGGAAGACTTAGAGAAGATCCGAGGTCTGATGCGCGAAAAGGATCGTGTAAAGGAGCTTGCGCGAAATATTTGGAGTTGCGCGAAAAAGGGTATTTTTGCGCGAAATATTTTTCCGCACCAAAAGAAAATGTTGCGCGCAATAGGATGATTTTGCGCGCAAATGGTTGTTGTTTCGCATTTTTATCAGTAAGGTTTGTCTGCACGTTTTGGTTATCCAGTTCAGTGGTTCTGTGCGTTCTAGTGCATCTCTTCCGAACTTCGATGCAAGCAGAGTCTTGTGCTGAGCAGAGGCAAAGACTTCAATGCAAATTTATTGAAGAGACCTTCACGTCTATAAACTGAGTGAGACTTCACCAACGGCAGTGAGCCAGGGGGAGTCAACGGGAGTGACCCGAGGGAAGCAGTGAGCTATCCCTAAACCTTATGTAAAGGCAGTGAGCCTGGGACAGAGTGTCTGTACCCGAAATTTTGTATCCGCAGCTAGTGAAGCATAGTGGATTTTGGTACGACCGACAATCTGTCGGCGTATGCTCCTTGGACGTAGCCCTTAGTGGTGAACCAAGTAAAAATTGTCGTGTCATCTCTCTGCATGTGAATGTTTAATTGCTGATCATATCCTTCATACAGGTTTAAGAAGTTCCTGCCAACATGGGAACAAGATCCACAACTTTAAGAAGAAAATGTTGCCACCCTGATTCACCCATCCCCTCTCAGGGTGTCCCGGGGTCCTTCAATGATTTTATCTTAAAAATATTTTCGTATGATGACTTTGGTGGATGTATAATTTATAGAAAATGTATATCCAGAACTTGTCATTTCTTAGGAGATTCATTAGTTTCTTGGTACTGTAAAAAGAAACACTCAGTAGCACTCTCCACTACTAAAGCAGAATATGTAGCAAATGGAAGTTGTTGTGCTCAAGTGTTGTGGATGAAACACACACTCACAGATTATGAGTTGATTTTTACAAAGACTCAAATTTTGTGTGATAACACAAGTTCCATTACCCTTATTTAAAAACCTACACATCACTCCCTTGCAATGAACATAGATATTAGGCATCACTTTATTTGGGATCACACCAAAAAAGGACATATAATTATTTATTTTATCAGAATTCATGATCAACTTCCTGACATTTTCCCAAAATCTTTAGCTTTGGATATATTTGAATACATTAAAAAGAAGTTAAGAATGATAACCGGGAAGTAATACTTCTTTATTAACTTCTTTTTGAACAATTCTACTTATATTAATAAACTCCTTTTCATAGGGGGAGTACATTTTCTTGTTAGTGTAATAACAAAATTTCATAGTCATTTTTCAAACTTGTGTAACCAAACTTTTTGTACTGAGATTTTCGTAGTCATACTTTTCGTACTGAGACTTTCGTACTCATAATTTTCGTAATGAAATTTTGGTACTAGAATATTTGTAATGAAAATTTTTGAAACTGAAATTTTTGTAATGAAATTTTTGTACTGGAAATTTCGTAATGAAGTTTTCAGAACTGGATCCTTTTGTAATGAAACTTTCATACTGGAACTTTCATAATGAAGTTTTCAGAACTGGAAACTTTCGTAATGAAATTTTTGTACTGGAAATTTTCGTAATGAAATTTTCATAATAGAAATTTTCATTATGGAAATATTCAGAACTAGAATTTTCGTACTAAGATTTTCGTACTCATAATTTTTGTACTGGAACTTTTTCGTAATGATGATTTTCATAGTGATTTTTTTTCCATAGTAAAATTTTCCTCACGAAGAATATTACCAATTATGAACAATATTTCTAGCCAATCCAAAAGGTATAATTTCCTTACATAAGTTTTCAGAGTCATATTTTTCTTTCTTGTATTTTCCTATGTGTTTTAAAATTTTAGGATTATACTTTTCTTATATCCGAATGCTTTTTCTATAACCTCAAAATATCGGATTCATGTTTTCCTTACAGGTATGTTATCAATCATCAGATAAGATCAATGGGTTTCTCAACCCTTAGATGGTTTTAGACATTCATAGGTCAAAACCAACACCTATATAAAGGGGACCCCCAAGGGTCATCCCACATTGGTTTTTCAAAGCTTTCACGGGTCGAAGCCCTGACTCTGTTCTTAAGTTCATTTTGGTCATTGACAAGCCGTTCTGAGTCCTTCAGAACTCTCCATTCCGAATGTCTGTTGAAGCTACTTCCCATTCTATGTCCTCCTCAAATACAATTTCAAAATGGAAAGTGTACAAAGAAAGGTTGGTCAATCCGAACTTTTTCAAGTATGAATCCATCATTTCCAAGAATATCAGGCTAAATGGTTGGGAAGATGTTTGTGTATCAAAGAAAAGTGATCATGATCCTGTCTATACGGAGTTACTTTTAGAATTCTATGAATCATAAAGTTTCTTTGAGGAAGATTGAATGGAAAAGTTATCTTTCAAGTCTTATGGATAGACTTACAAACATACTTATACCAAGGCAGCAAGCTTGGTGGGGCTAGCATACGAAGTAGAAGCTGAATTTTGTTCACAAAAACTCCCGGATGCTCAAGGTAGTTTTGTTAAGGTTAAGGCCTTAAAATGTCTTGGACTTTCTGATGTCAAGACAGCCAAGATTTCTCACATGTCTCCTAATAATAGGATTCTTCATCTTTGGGTACAAGGATTCTTGGTTCCGAGAAAGGGTGATAAGGATACCCTGAAGAAAAGTGACATTTATTTCTTAGACTTCTTAGTGAATCTTAGAAAAATAAATCTGATGAGGCATGTCCTTGTGATGATCAAAAATATCAAGGATGGAAACTTGATTTCTCAAATCATCATGTACCCTTCCTTACTATCAAAGATGATATTTCGGTGCTTAGACTCTTTCAAGGTTGCATATAAGTCTAAGGTTCGGAATTGCAAGCTCATGCTCGTTAGGGATGACATGCTAAAAAGACTGAATATGGATTTTTCAAAAGAAACAGAAGAGTTTTATAATTTGCTAGAGGTAGAGGCTGAGACCATTCTGGAAAATGTTGAGAAGGATGAACCAGTGAAGAAAGTCACTATGAAGAGGAAGCTTAAGGAAGTGGTTGTTGAAGATAAAACCCTCTAAAGCTCTTGAAACCCAGTCTGCACCTCCCAAGCTGAAAAAACAGAAAGCATATCCAGATGAGGTGGCTGCAAAGTGGATAGAAGAAAAAGAGAATAGGAAAGAAGGGTATCCAAAGTTCAGATTGGACCCTACATAGGCTAAGTACATAAAATATAGATCTGCTGATTAGTTAGAAAATAAAGAAAAAGAGAAGAAAATGAAAAAGAAGATTTCTGAAGCTGAAGTTGTTCAATCACTGTTGAGAGATACTGAAATAGCCTCTGAGAAGATTCCCATTTCGGAATCCTTTGATGTCCAACCCTCTTTACCAAAAACTACTTCACATAACTATATCACTCTGGAAAAGTATTGTTTCATAAGATGATGACTATAATATTGAGATTCATCAAATTTTATGTATAGAATTTTAGGTGTATTTATTGTCTAAATATATAAGGAATATCTAATTATTATTTTGGGGATTATTTGATTTATTAAGATATTATTTTAGTTATTTTGAAATGTTAATATCATATTAGAAACCCATAATTGAGGAAAAGCTGAGATTATGGTTGAAATTTATTAATGTATATAATTCTACTCATAATTAATGTATATTTAATTTTTCAATTTTTATATATGGTAATGGAATTCATCAAAAATATGAAATGGATCTTGGGAATAATTTAATAAATTTTACAATCATTTCCAACATAATCTATAAGTCCATATCCTTTATGATTATAAATTCATTGGCTATTGAAATATAATTCTTATTGAGGAACATATTAGGTTTAGAGTTTTAAATAATTTGGCCATAACTATTATATTACATCTCAAATATTAAAAATTAGACACTAATACTCTATCCCATTTTATCATAATAATAAAACATATTAAGTAATTTTAGAATTCTTTACTTAATAAAAATATTACTGAATTATTCCTTTCTCTTACACTTCCTTATTCCTTGTGAAAAACATTTCAAAAACATGGGATGAGAAAAAAACCTCAGTATAAGTTATAAAATAAGGAACCCAAACATTAATCAATGAATAATTAAAATAAATGAAACCATACTTTTTAATCATAAAATATAAGCCCTTAAACATCAAACCTGATATAATTAGGTTTATTAATAACTCGATGAAATAATAATTTATAATGGAAACACGGGGCATCCATGACATTCTTACATTATTGCTTTCATAGCTACATTCGGAGTATCCTTCATGGTTAAATTTTGGAATAACCATAACAGTATATTCCCTAAATATATTAGGAGAAACCATAAAGATTACCTCCAACACATTACCCAATGCATTGGAGATCTATCACGGGCTCACCCACCCTCAGTTTATCTTAAAATCACCCATATACGTAAACAATTCCTAATAACCATAACATATTCATAACACATAAAACAATCATAAAGTAAAGATAACATTTCCACATTGTAATCCAAATATATAATTTCAATATATTACCAAAATCAATCCTTTCACAACCCCAATTTCAATACAAAAATACATAGGAACTATATATAGTATTTATTTTCCTTTTAAAAAAATTACGTCTTATTAAGGATTCCAAATATCAAATAATTCTTGCCTCGGCGGAAATGGCATTGTCACCGCGTACATTAAGAAGAATCATTCCCTTTGATATTTAGTAAACTTCTTCATAAAAAAAATATTCTTTTTGAAAACCATTGTATGAATTTAAAAGAATAAGTGTATAATTAAACACCTTATTAAACATGGTTATTTATAAACCAAAATTATCCTCAATGAAAGGAGATTGTGATGATGTCTATTAGCTTGAGTCCGAAGTGTCTCATTCATTCATTATATTCCTAAATAATAAATTTAGGTTAATTTTTACTTGATTTAGAAATATTTTTATGTTTATTATTACATTTATATAACTTATTACAATTTTTTAATAATCATATAATTATTCAAGATCATACTGGTCATTTTGTCGATATTCCGAACTTAGGTTGATAATAAACATGTTTTTTAGTTAATTTTCCATGTTGTCAAAAGTTGATCATCACCGTAATATTATTCAGGATGGAAATATCATATATATCATGTATATATAATTAATTATAGTAGTACATAAAATTTTGAGATACGAAATTAAATGAACTGTTCATTGAGAAGGTAGGTCGTACGTACGTATAAACGCTACATTCATATCTTTGTCATAATAAAAGAATGTGAAATAAATATTACATAAGTATATTAAAACACTAGTATAATATATATGTTATATATGTTTCATATATTCATTAATTTGATCCTATATATGTTCCACATAGGTCTTGAGTGATTTATATCACTTTGTGGGGGTGGTAGTCTTCACTTCCTCAAATGAAATTATCATATTTTCACATTATGGAAAGCATAAAGTTCTGCAGCAAATAAAAAATAACAAAGAATATCGACAATATAAATATAAAATATATCATATATAAATATGGTGACATAATAATGGAAATCATGAGAGGTGGTAGAATAAAAATTGAACTATCATCATATCGGGAGGCAGTAGTTCACCGTACACAGAATTAGAATGTTCCTATCCTATAGATAGAGGTGTGTGTAAGTGTAGTTTGAATGAATATAATAAATACATACTAATATATTGAAGAGACATATTTTTTTATGAAATCAAATAATAATATGATCAATGGTAGTTTATGAGGAAATGAAAATAAAAGTTCATTAGAGGAGTCGTTACCTCTAATCGGGTAACTTCTTTTCATTTGATATAAAAGGCATTCATGAATTGCCTTCTACCTATGTTAATTCTTCTAGGAGTGGTGGTCAAATTTTGGGAGCTTATTTTGGAATAATTTTGACGAGCCAGGAAGCTTGAGATGTGTGAGTTATGTGGGTAGATGTGGTGGGCTTTTATAATAGGGTGGAGGGGTAGTTTAGGCAAGTCTAGAAATATTAATTTATTATAAATTTAATTTCTATTAAAAATTTTTCTAAACAAATTTAAATAAATTCTAAGATGATTTTTGTTCGAATAATCATAATCCAATAATTTCATAGACATTATTGGAATATTTGTTTATCAATTTCTTTTGGGTTTAACGTTTATTTTACCAATTTTAATTATATAGTGATACCATGTTATTTACACATTGTGGGTTAATGTAATTAATACATCATTTTAAAATACCACAAAAAAGCTATTTATGACATATTTTATCTTTTATTAACCATTCTTAAGATTCCATTATTTTTAGGAATTTAATATTATTTAATAAACTATTTTATTTTTTATGTTATGAATTAAGTCAATTTTGGACACTATTAATACTTGACATTTTTATAAATTCAAATCAACTAGAATCATTTAATCCAAAGGTAATAAATCAAATATAATATGTAAATATTATCCCAAAAATTCATGGATGGCATCTAGATAATCCAATAATATTTATTTCAATATTTATAATATCATTTATTTGAATCATTTATTAATGAATAAATCCCTACATCATCATTGTGTCATAATTATATTTATTTATTTAACGAATAAAAATTATAAATAAAATAAAATGATGTATAAAATATTATTTTATTTGTGTGTAATATTTATAGTCAATGATATCAGTTATATAGCCCCATATTAAAATTTCTTTAGTTAAAGATACATGTTTATGTTATATTTCTCTTTACATTAAATTAATTCTTATAAAATGTCATTTTTACATCCCAGTGGCTCCATGGTGTCCCCAAATCGACCGAAGGATTCCCTCGGTCATAATTATCTTATCCAATATTATTAAGACACGTTTTAGGGTAGATTTATATAATTAAAATATTATTTTTTACCATATTTACCCAATTCACCCATTAACCATGGTAAATAAATTAGTACAAATGACCAAAATTGGATTAAATGATAAAACTTTAACACAATTACACATTATGAAAAATTAAAATTACTACCTAACTATATAATTAAATTTGATGAAATGACTATTTTGAATTAAAATATAGCATTTTCACTTTTCAATAAAAATTAACTTTATCAAAAAATCACCAAAAATACAACCACTATAAATTTTGGTGACCCTATTCTATATAAGAATTTTATTTTGTTAAATAAAACATATAAAAGTGAAAACACTAACTTCAAAAATGATTCTCCATCAAAATTTGGGAAAATATCATTTTCAGAGAAATACTACGTTTATCTGAAAAATAATATTTATTCTTATATAATATCTAGAAAACATATAAGATGAATTTAAAACATTAAATTGAATATATAACATATATTATTCATCAAATAAAAATTCATAAATAGTGATATGATTTTATAAACACATTTATTTTATTTTTTAAAATGTTTTAATAAAAACACATCCTTTATATTCAATAGGTTTTTATTTCCATTTAAAAAAAATTGGTAACAAATTTATATTTATTTAAACATGTGTAAACCATATTTCCATAATAAAGATGATACAATAAATTACCTCCAACTAAAATCCATTGAGTTAACTCTAATTTTAAAAAATAATATTATTAATGTATTATTTTTCAGAATAGCTCAATGTTCTGTGCAACATAAAATTTTAGAAAAACTTGTTGTTGCATGTCATGTACGATATAAGAAAAACCATACCCTTAAACCAAAAATTATTAACTGATTGATATATATTATTAGTAAAAAAAATTATAATTATATAAAAAGTATGGTCATTACATCATTCCACACATATGGAAATCACATCATCCCAATTTTAAAATTGGTCTCAGAAACATCATTGAAGATCCCACGTTAGAAAAAAAAGTCAGTAAAACTATCAAATTTAAAATAAATAAGGATAATTACAAAAATCCACTTGAGATAACACATACAAGGATTCCTTGTAAGAAAACATGGATATAGAAGAAAAAATAACCATAGTTTTCTGATGTAGAGAGATAGAAAACCTGGTCATGGGAAATTTAACTTCTAGAAAACCATAAACATTTGATGGGAAAATAGATATTGAGTTCCCAGTAGGATAAGTAAATGAAATAGGTTTATATTTTATGTTCGCTTTCATAAATTTTATGAATTTATTTATGATCATGGCTATGAACAATAGGAAATACACATTCATGAACTATGGAGTTTCATCCATTAATAAATTTCTACCACAAACTCATCTATTATCCAAACGATGATTATTCAAGATGGATAGGTCACACCTAAACCACTAGAATATACTTCTAGAAAATCAAATAATCCACAAAATATGAACTATATATTTCCCCTTTTATTATACATTAACCAAAACCATAATGGTGAGTACAAGATTATAAAATCCCAAAAAAGGATAATACTATATTGAAATAAATATAACGCTTAGTCTCCCAAATTCAAAAAACAAAACCCAAACATCAACAAAGACCATTCAATGCACAATTGTCCATAAAATTATTAAAAATAATCTATACTATTATTGAAACCCAAAATTTAGAATGATTTGATCAAATAGTGTTCCATGATAAATCTTTACAAATATCTCGCAACAACATTGACTACTCTTAATGTATCATACTAAAAAGTAATTAACACAATCACATATTCTCTATGATAGGTTACTCATTCCCATAAATAACTCAAATATGTATATTTCCACAATTAAAATATTTATTCATCCAAAATAAACAAAAACCAATACTCCACAAATGAATTCCTAGAGTATTATATTTTCCATATACATATAGTGTTCCCCAATGAGTAAATATCTTCCAAAATAACCATTATCCCATAATCACTATATCATTTTCCTATAATAATGATATCCATTTAATAAAATATAAGTTTCCAAAATGAACTTATTATATATCCATAAAATATTTCAACTAAAAATAATTAGTCATACTAACCTAGGACTTCATGTAGGCCAGTGGTGGGTGATAAATGCCAGTTTCACTTTTTTTGTGGGTTCGATTCCAGCATCTTTGTTTTCTGTGATGGGTTGTCACATGGTCTATGTGTTTCCCATTTTCATAAACTATATAATTCTAATGAGATAAATATACTCAATAATAAAATTAAATTTTTTTAACCTATAATATTACTTTATAACATTAATTTATAACCCAACTCATTATGACTTTAACATATTAACTCATGTTGTCTTATATATACTGACATTTTTTAATTTCACCTCCATATGATAAAATAAACCTATTCCCAAAGATAGAAAATTTTACCTTAATCATGTTGTCCATCATGCTCATATAGATAGATGGTTCATTCAATGGAATAAAAATTTAGATATCTGTCAAAATAATTTTCTTCCTTTATCCAAATCACCCTATAAAACATGCGCCACATGGGTTTTCATAGAAAAATTGTTTTAGAAAATAATAATATATGACATATGATTTCAAAATATCTGATAACACATTATTTCTATAACATAGTTGGACCGATTTTTGAGTTGATAAATTCTATTAAGAGTCCCTTTAAAATACAATAAGTACTTTCTGAAATAAAATATTCTAAAAATATATATATATAGGGTGCTCAAGGGTATCCTTACTTAGGACCTTGTTCAAATCATAATATTCTTCAAAATCTTGTGATAAGGCCAAATATTTGAAAATACTTTGATAATACATACCTTTCATGAAAATATGAGAATATTGAGAAAATTTAATTTGAGTAAATACAACCCATGATCCACGATTGTATCGTGGTATAGTAGAGGTGTTTGAAATCTCAAACAACTTCTTTCACGTGAGTTTTATGCTTTTAAAAGAGTCAGAATCAAATGGGCATTAATTTATAATAATTATTGTCAGAAAGTCATTAGGAAGATATAATAATGTTGTTTTCAATCCTCCTCCTTCTATTTTTTACTTACATTAGTGAATCTAAAAAAGTTATAAAACTAGTATTTTACTGAAAGAACAGACATATAGACTAACTATGTGGTTTTCCAAAAATCCCAACCCTGATAGTTGTCTAAATCTTTCCTCTGATACCAACTATAAGGCCCATGACAGAAACATTATTTATTCTGGTGTTTTAAACTAGAATTCATGTTTAGGATCTTTTTAGGATTATAGTTTTAGATAATTAGTTTGTTACTATTATATTACATCTCAAAATTTTCAATGTACACACTTTTAATCTTTCCAATTTTTTCAAAATCATAAAACTCTTTAAGTAAAACAAGAATTCCTTTCTTGGTAAAATTTTGTTGAATTCTTCCTTTCTCATTCCCTTCCTCATAACCTGTGGAAAACATTTCTGAAATAAGGGGAGAGTATAAAAATCATAGTAAGGGATATAAAATAATGAAATAATAAATTAGTCCATGAATACATTAAAATCAATAAAATCATAATTTATATTCATAAAAATAATGTCATTAACATACCCTATGGAATCATCATATTTATGAATAATTCATATAAATCATAATTCATAAAGGAAACACAGGGCATCTATAACATATATACATTGTAGCTTTCAAAACTACATAGGGATTAACCTTTATAGATACGTTTTGGAATACCCATTATAGTATATTCGATAAATATCTTATGTTTAAACAAAAAGAATACCTCTGTCAGGTTTCCCAATGCATTAGAGAGCTATCATGGGCTCACCTACCCCTAGTTTGTTATAAAACAACCTGTATATGTAAATAATTCCCATGAACTATAACATATTCCTCACACATAAAACAATCATAATGGAAAGATAAAAATTACACATTGCAATTAAAATATATAATTTAAGGATATTGACATAATCAATGATTTATAAAATCCATTTCCAAAAAAAATATTTATAAAACAGAAAAATGATATTTATTTTCTTTTTAGAAACACTATGACTTGTTAAGGAACCCAAATATAAAATAACACTCGTGGCGGTAGAAAGGTCATTGTCACAACACACTTTAGAAAGAATCATTCCCTTCGTAGATTATTAAAATTCGACATAAAACAAAATATTCATTTTGAAACTCATTAAATTAAATTAAAATAAAAAAGTGTATGATTATACTCCGTATTAAATAAGATCATGTAGATACCAACATATAACTTAATGAAAGGAGATTGATATAAAGTCCCTTACCATTAGTCTGACATGTCTCATTCATTCATTATATTCATTAATAAAAAATAGGTTAATTTATACTTGATTAAAAATATTTATCTAGTTTATTATTCTTTTTATATAACTTATTAACATGTTATAACAATCATATAATTATTCCTGTTCATATATGTTGTTTTGTCGATATTCGGTACTTTTTCCGAAATTAAATATGTTTTGATTTAATTGCCCATGTAGTCAACAGTCCATTATCACTAGAATATTTTTCATGATTTAAATATAACATATATATATATATATATTTTCAATATATTTATGTATTTATAAATGTATATATCATTTTCAGATAGTAAATAAAATTCACCATTCACAGAGATTGTAGGTTGTACGTACGCCTGAACGCTACATTCAATTTTTTGTCATATTAAAAGTATAAAAATTAAATGATATGTATGTATATTATAATTATAGTATAATATCTATGTTATATGTGTTTCATAATTTCATTAATTCAATCTTGTATACGTACTATGCAGGTCATGGACAAGTCATATCACATTGAGAGGGTTGTAGTCCTTACTTTCTCAAATGAAATTATCGTATTTAAACATTATGGAATGCATAAAGGTATTATAAAAAAAAGAATTATAGAGACAACATAAATATAATATATATCATATATAAATATAGATCCATGATAATGGGGACCATGAGGGGTGTTAGAGGAAAATTGATCACTCATCATTTAGTGAGGTAGTAGTTCTCCATACATTGAAACAATATGTTTATATCCAATTGATAGAGGTGTGTTAAAGTTTAGTTTGAATCATTATCATAAAAAAATCTTAGTATATTAATTATAATGGGGTTGTTATTATATAAAATAATAATAAGAGCATAGAGAGAGGATAAAGAAAATAAAATAAAAGAACTTGAGAGAAGATGTTACCTATAATCGAGAAACATCTTTGGATATGAGGCAAAATGATTTCTTAAATTCCCTTTTACCCAAGGTAAGTATTATAAGAGTAATTTAGTAATGTTGAGAGTCTATTTGGGATGAATTTGGATGAGCCAAGGGTCTAAAGAGGTGTGAGTTTTGTGGGTAGAGGTGGTGGCCTTTTATAAGAGAGTGGAGAGGCAGTTTTAGAAAGTATAGAAATGTTAATTTATCATCAATTCAATTTCAATTAAAAAATGATTAATACTCATTTTTTTCAAAGATAAGATGATTTTGGTTTGAATTTACATCATCTAATAATTTTTATACATGTTTTGAATATTATTTTATCCTTATCTTTTAGTTTAACACTTATTTTATCCTTTTTAATATTATAGTGATATTATGTTATTTATGCATTATAGGTTAATGTAATTGCCATATAATTTCAAAGGACCCAAAAAAATGGAATTTATGACATAAATCAACTAGTCATAGAAATTTGGAAATAAATAATGTTTTTAGGAATTTAATAGCAAATGAAAATCTATTTTATGTTTTATGTTTTGAATTATGTCAATTTGGTACACTATTCATACATGAATTTTTAATAAATTCTTAAAAATCTGCTTCCTTATAAACGTTTCCATTAAATAAAAGATAATATAACAATATAATCTATAAAATTGATGGATCATATATAAATAATCATATAATATTTATTTTAATATTTATAATATCATTTATTAATTTATCAATCCCTATCTCATAATTGTGTCATAATTAGATTTATTTATTTAAAATCCAAATATTATAAATAAAATACCATGATGTAGGAAATAATTTCTTATTCATAATTAATATTTATTGTCAAAGAGATTAGCTATATAACCTCAAATTAAATTTGATTTAATAAAATATATATGTTTATTTTATATTTCTGTTTACATTATATTAATAATTATAAAATGTCATTTTCAAATTCAAGTGGCTGCATAGGGTCCCAAATTCGACCCATGGATGTCTCTAGTTGTAAATATTTCATCCAATAGGATTAAGACCTGTTTTTAGTTGTTTTATACAATTAAAATATTTTTTTGTTTAACTTATTTACCATATTTACCCGTTAACCCCGGTAATTAAAAACAATTAGTTAAGTTATTATTCATAATTTCCAAAACTAAAATGTACATTTAAAAAAAATTTCAACCTTATGCTTCCAAATATGGAATATATTTTACCTAATTCATGACACATAATTTTCAGAAATTAATTTAAAATTGATTCCCATTATAAAAAATGGGTTATTAAGAAGTAACAACTATCAAAATATTAACATATGTTTATGCACCTTTTCAACGATAAATTACATCCAATGGGAAAAAAATTACTAAATTATAGAAGCATTATCTAATTACTCATTTGAACCAATTAAAAGGAAAATATAACTATATAAATAATTTAGACGAAACAAAAGTTTTGAATTAAAATGCAGTATTATTCATTATTCATTAAAAAATGAACATTATCAGAATATTAAAAAAATTATCATAAGTAAATTTTGATGACCCTATTCAATAGAATATTTCATTCTATAAAATATAACATATTAAAGTAGAAAAAACTACATTTAAAAAGGGTTATCCATGAAAATGCGGTAAAACATTATTTTTAGAAAATTAACTTTTTTCAGATAAATTGAATTTGTTCATAAATCATATCTAGAAATCATATAAGATGAATATATATCATTAAATTGAATATATAATAGATAAATTTTATTAAATAAAATCCATAAAGAGTAATATGATTTTATAATCACAATTATTTTCTTTTTAAATATTTTTAAATAAAAACACGTCCATTATATTCAATTGGTTTTTATTGCCATTTATAAAAAATTTGATAACCAATAAATAATTATTTAAACATGTGTAAAACATATTTTCATTATTCAGTTTATACTATTCATTCCCTCTATCCCCATGTCTAGAATTTAACTACTATTTATGTTATTATTATTATTGTATTATTTTTTGGTACAACTTAATGTTGTGTGCACCATAATAATTCAGTGAAACCCGTTGTTGGATGTCTAGTATGCTATCTGGAAAAAAATCACCTTTAATGTAAAATTAATATCTTATTAATAAATATTAATAGAAAAATTAATTAATATTCTACAAATTCCCAAGTCATTATATAATCAAAGACCTTTTTCACACCACATTAGTCCATAGTTTTGTGGTTATTTAATTTCTCCAGATCGTTCATTATTTTGTGATCAATTATATATCTCACACTCCATCATTATTTAGAAATTATTCTTTTCAATATCCAAATCATCACATCCCAACTAAGTTCTCATATTTTAAATTCCTATATTTTTTATTTCAAATTATTTTCGTACTTTCATTTCTCTCTGATCAAGAGGATTATTTATTATCGCTTTTTATGGTTTGCATTTCTAAATAATGGAACTTAAAAAATAAAAACATTTATTACTAATATAAATTTCCCATTTATATGATTCAATTTTTTAAAATGGGTTTTTATATAATATAATTATTTTTTTAAAAAGGAGACCATGATTGATGGCATGTATGACACACAACACCGATCTTAAACATCACATTAAATATATAACCATTATAATCTAGATGTTAAACTGGAGGATATGAGTAGTATTAAATAAATCATTATGTATATATATATACTAAAAAAATATAAACTGTTGACATTTTCTAAGTAAATAATCATTAAATTTTAAAGATGTAATTTGATACTTCAAAAATAACTTTACATGACAAAATATTTTTATTGATTTGTGTAAGGGAATATAATAATATATTTTTCATTAAAAATAATAATTTATTTTATTAAATGAAATTAAATTTTGAAATAGTAATATCAAAAAAATTTAGTGTAAAATTTTAGATTTTATTTTGAAAAAAAAAATTAATTTCCAACGAATAGTGCAAAATAGAATTTTTTTAGAAAAATTCATTTATTTTCAAAATATAGTTCAATTTAAAATAAACAAAATTATTTAGATATTATTAAAAATAATATTTTTTTAATTTATTTTAATATTTTGAAATTTTAATCTTTTTAATTACTTTTTCACCAAATTATATTTTATTTTTGTATAAAGAATTTTTTATGATTTATAAACCTGAATTTTCATAAAACTGTTTCATAGTGCATAATAATCCCCCATTTTAGTGAATTAAAATAATATATATTACAGAATTTTTTGAAGGAAAAATATATTTTTTATGTAATTATATTTTAATATACCTTTATAATATAGTAATTTTTATTTCTAGAGTATATATATAATCATCTTTTTCTCAAAAAATAAACTTCTTGGAAAACAGACTTTTCATCATGTTTGTAGGTTTTGTATTAAATGATATTCATTCACTTATATGAGTTAAATTTCCAATTATTTATTCTATTTTGATATATAAATAATTTATATTATCTAAGAACATCAATGGTATTTTTGACTATAATGAATAATAAAAATATTAAAAATTAATTACTTTCGTAAGCATGAATATAGATTTACCGAGGGAGTTAATAAAAAATGATAAGATTTAAAATGAACTATTTTTTTTGTAAACTATATTTTATGGCCATATATATATCATAACATATCTTATTCATAATAATGGTTAATTTTAGTTCTTTTTTCTATAAGTATAATGTTGTTTCAAATATTTCATTTGAAAAATTAGTATTGTGAAACTCACTTAACTTATAAAATACCACACTATCTTATCTCTTAGTCACACCATATAAACCTATTTATTGGACAATACCTATGAAATTTATTTCCATAATTCTGTCCCCACATCCTTTAATCATTTTCTGATCGTAAATTCTTTATAATTTAGGATAGGTTAATTTTCCAAAAGGCATGGGATCGATGGGAACCCGATCCAAAAAATATTATAGAAATATAAAAATAATCCATTACTATATGTATTACAAAGAAGAGAATGAATTTCATCCAACGTTTCTACATCAACAAATGATTGGGAAATTCCATTGTCTAAAAAGACCACATTGAAGACATTTATATCACTACATTCCTTGATAATGAATCTGAAACTTAGATGGCATATCTATATTCATTAGGGAAGACTATTTTGAAATGTAGAATGGTGTGATGGCATTTAATACACAATAAAATCCCATTCAATGGAACATTCCAAGATTTAGATTTGAGTTCTTGAACTACAAGATTCGTGTCTAATTCATTGCATTATTGATCACATTTAAAATGGGAGTCATATTTAATAGTTTGAATGTGGTCCTATAGTGCATCATTATACATAATTTCAATAACAATATTGTGATGAGAACAATTCTTGATGAACCCATTGTGTGTATGAAAGACCCCACCACTTCGCTAGGAGCATGGTGTTCTGGATGCATCCCCATCAACATTCACCTTGATCCATTACGATATTGGGGGAATCCATCAGATTTGTTTAAGAACTAAATGTTTTTAGTCCATCCACACATACCCAAAATTAGAAAAATATTCAGATTAGAGATTGTATTGCTCAATACACGTGTATGACTATTGTAAGTATCATGATCATATTTATACATCTCTATTCGACCTGCATGATGAGAAAATTTTTTGGTTTTCAAAGAGATACTAAATTATCAACATTCGTATGTGCTTAATGATTTATGTATCAGCTGAAATGAGGATATTTCTAATAATATCAATTTTGAAAATAGATATCACTACGGAGATAAGGTAATTGGGTTGCCGGTTTTTTCAGATTAATGTTTCAAAAATATTATATGTTTAATTCCATAATGCAACAACAAAATGAAATTTAATAAATAAATTATATTTATTCCTGAAACTTTTCAAGATGTCTTGACAGACTGATGAATGTTGGATGCCACTATTTTGAGGCATGTCATTAGTAGGTAACTGCACCTTCCAGATTTTCCCAAAATGGGGCCTCTATGAAGGCTGAATGAATGACTTCCTAAAATTTTATATCCATCAGGTAGTATTGATACTAGCCTGACATATCATCTTTTAATGTTTCTTGGTATTGATAATGCCATTTTTTTTGGAATCCATATTAAAGTGTCACTATCAAGAAAGATATACTTTTTCAATACAATATTACCATGAAAAAAAATAAGTCATTACTGTTATTGTTTCTGTAATGATACCATCAATTGAAAAATTCCTCAAATGTAATGGAATAGTCCTAGTTTCTTCAAGAGGTCTATCAAGTTAGTTTTTTATCTAATGGTTAAAATTTGATTGTTTATAGACCATCAACTATGATTCCATCATCATGCCTTTATATGTTTCCTTGATTGTTTTCCACACAAGTGATTCATGATAATTAGGGAATCTATTTGGTACCTTACTATGAACCCTAATGAAAGAAAATCAAGAGAATATTCATCAGAATAAACAATGTTCCTTGTTAATTTTGTAATCAATGAACTGTTAAAATATCTGAGATCCATGCTGCCTATTCCCCCAATATCATTGGGTTTTGAAAACTCCTTATAAGAAATAGGGAAGATATTATTTTCATGTATAGAAATAGTCCTAATTAAGTTCCTGATCAGAGATAGAAAATTTTCATGAAGTCATATTTTCCACTTATATAACAGGAATGCATAAAATATTATCAAATTGATTATAGAGTTGACCAAACATATTCTACCAGCTAGCAAAATCTACTACCCTTCATATCTTTCTAGATGAGAAAAAAATATTAAAAAAATGTTTTCATGATAAGAACACCAGACTTTAACCTATAAAATCTACACACGAGGATAGGTAAATGTTATATTCCCTATTTTGAATCAATGGTTTTTGTGAATTCTATTCTTTCTAGTAGTAGTGAATCTATCTCCAAATATATTGAATGATTTGGTCTGATTGATAGCTTCTCCTTCCACATCATCATAGTGTTTAAAATTTATATAATATAATGAATGTATATGTCACGACCCGTCCTCGAGACCCGTGTCGTGACTACCCCAAGCCCGCCTTTCATATGCTAGGGGTTGGAAACTACCACCAAAGGCATAAATACCTATATCTGGGAAGGCATTGCCTTTATAAAAAGTAATCACACAAAATTAGAGTAAAAAACTAGAAGTAAAACACTATTAGTAACTGTATAGAAAATATGTGATGGAAAGTAAAAGGGGCCAGAAATACAATCCCAATAATAATGTATAAGGAAATGGAAAAAGATATACAACTAAACAGACAAACATCTGGAAGGTGCCAAGAAGCTCCTAGATAGTCCACCATGGATTGTTAAGTCAATAAGGTTTTCCTTATGACTTTTCCATTCCTTCTTGTTTTGAAAATCACAAACACCTTATACTTAAGAAAATATATTTGTTACTTCTGTAAGGAAAATTTCCTTCCTTAAGGAAATATACCCTAGCCTAGATTTCCTTACACATATCAATATTTTTCTTAAGTGTAAAAATCAGATTCATATCAAAATCTTGGAATCAGATAATGATTAGATATGAAGCATTCTGTTTTAGGATCTGAATTCTGGATATGAACTCTAATAAAGTTCCACTCCGAATTCTGGATACGAACTATAATAAATTTCCACTCCGAATTCAGGATACAAACTCTAATAAAGTTCCACTCCGAATTCTGGATACATACTCTAACAAAGTTCTATTCGGAGTTTTGGATACAAACTTTCACAAAGTTCAACTCCGAACTTTTACTAGTTCGACTCTGAACTTTTACTAGTTTGACTCCAAATTTTTACATGATTGACTCCGAACTTTTATGAGTTCGACTCCGAAATTTTAACTAGTTCGACTCCGAAATTTTACAAGTTCGACTATGAACTCTGTAAGTTTTTATTCTGAACTCTGGTGATATCAGACTCTGAATTTCTTTAGAAATTTAGACTCCAGACTTCTACCAAATTCAGATTCCTAATTCCTATAAAATAGAATCTGAATATCCTTTTATTATAGACTCCGAATTCCATTCTGGTTAGACTCTGATCTTTTATTTTCTTACATTCCGAACATCTATTTTGATTATGTTTACACATGTTTTGTTATAAAATGATGTCGTCCATTATGTTTCTAACTAACCATTGGTTGAGTGACACGTGTATAGGTCCCTTCAAATTTTAAGGAAAATATGACCGTTTGAGGAGGGAGTCAACCATTGTAGCTTCACCAATAAATAGGATTTCATTTGAATAGCTCCATACTAATCTTCAACAACTTTGACAACTTGTGATTATATACTGTAGAAGTGATTTCTAGAGAGAAGGGCTCATATTAACTCTCAAGATTCATGCATAAAGATTGAACGACTTGTTCAAACTTTTCCTTTAGCAGTTTTCTTTGTGTGAATTCGAATCTCGATGATTAAATTCGAGGGCTTCTAGGGATTGGAAGACAGAGGTTCGAACACATTAAAGTTGAGGGCTTCCTTGCTACGGAAGATAGAGGTTCCAACTTCCCTGAAGTTGAGGTCTTGCAGGGATAGCAAGACAGAGACTCTGATATCCATATTGAGGGATTACCCTAGTGTGGGTAAGACCGACTTAATTGATTGTATAAATCATGGGACCATTATCCAAGGTTGTTGGATACCCTTCTCTTTGGGTTAAAAGATTTATATCTTGTTACTTGTTACAAGTTTTTCCGCTGCATTTTTTATTGTAACGAAAGTATAACCTTTTATATTTCCTTACACTTGTACTCTGATTCTTTTAGATTCTATACGCTTTAAGGTAGAATCTCATATTTGAAAATTTCATTAAGTTTGAATTTTTAGGAATCATATTTTCAGAACCTGTTTTTCAGAACAGCTTTTCAGATTTAAGCAAGTGTGTAGAACTAGAAGTTTGTAACTTCATACCCTGTTCCAATTCTCAAATTGGTGTTAGAGGTGTTGTGAATTTTATTAGTTTAACTTTGTAAAACTTATATCTTTCCATGTTTAAGGAAATTTTTAAAGTACAAAATTCACCCCCTCTTGTTTATTGAGCTGTTACTTCGCTATTTCGATCCTACAATTGGTATCATATTAGGTTAACTCAAACCCCATGGGTTAGTTCAATCTGATTTAATCTAATGATTAAATTGAAAAGAAAATTTTTCTCATTATTTCTCAGAATATATTTTTTGGATTCGATTTTTCAGACTCATAATGTTCAGATTCTTCTTTTCCATACATCCACTAATGTTTTATTACATACAATATCCGGAGCTAATTTTCCGGAGTCATATTATTTTTCGGATTCATATATGTCCTTTCATTACGAACTCTTGTTATTAACAAGTTTTTGTGTATAAGGGTAATTTTATAGATGGAAGGTTTAAACATTGGATCTATAGTCAACCTAAATCCTACTAGACCACCAATTTTTTATGGTAATGACTATGAGTATTGGAGAGATAGGATGAATACTTTCATTAGCGACATTGGTGTTGAAAATTGTGTTATGCTTACTGGTGGATATCAAATTATTGAAAAGGATGTGACTACTTTCACCAACCTAGAGAAGCATGATTATCAACTCAACTATAGGGTACGAAATACTTTACTATGTTCAGTGACTAGGAATATATATAGCCAAATTTCTTCTTGTGAAATAGCTAATTGTATCTAGAAGAAACTTGAAGTTACTCACTTTGGTACTTCTAAAGTGATTGTGACTAGGAGAGCTATGTTGAGGACTTTGTATTATGGTTTCAATTTTACTTGTGGAGAACCCATATGAAAAGTGCAACAAATATTTATGACTATTGTGAATATCTTTTAATATACAGGTGAGAATGGTCTGGATGATAATGCTCTTGTGGATAAAATTATAGATATTATGCCCAATGAGTGGGAGTCCAAGAGAACTGCTATGGATGAGAATAGGAAAGTTTCTCATATTACTCTTGATGAGTTATTTGGAACGCTTATCTAACATGAAACAAGGATGTAGAGATGTTCTGACAGCATCAAAAAGAAGAATGGGAATGGTAATGTTGATTTTACTACAACATCAAATCACATGAAGGCTAAGAATCCTGAGAGAGTAACTAGATCAAAATATAAGAAGGTTACTATCAATTCTGAATATAGTCAGAGTGAAGTCTTAGAAAATGAGTTAGAAAATCTTGCTCGAATAATGAACAATATAGTGGTTCAAATAAATTTCCAATCCAAGTATAAGAAGAAGGAAAAGAAAAGATAAGATAGATTCAGAAGTTACATGCTACACATGTAAGAGAAGTGGACACATACGACCTGATTTCCCTATTCTCAATAAGAAATAAATAAAAGAGAGGAATTCTAAAAGGAATAGGTAGAAGTATTATAAATATAAGCTATGAAAGTTCTGAAAGATAATGATACATGGAGTGCCAGTGGTGGTGACTCTTCAGATGAATCTCTTGATTATAAATCTTCTGGATAGAAGAATCTGGGTATTATAGCCATATTACATATTAACAATCACTACATTATGGCTAAGGTACACAATTCTGAATCATTGACCAATGTTTCTGTAAATTCTAATGATAGTAAATATTATAACTCTTCAGTTGAAGAATCCTTTTCTGATGAATAAAATACATTACCTGCATATGAAGAAGTTTCTAGTTTTGCTAAACTTCATGAGATTGATAATTCTAAACTCAATAAAAAACATGAGATGGAAAACTCTATAAATACTATTCTTACTAAGGAAATATCAAATCATTCTAAAGATCTTGTTAAGAGAAATGCTGATTTTATAAGTGTTTCAAAAAATCTTGAGGAAGTAAATTCTTAGAATAATAAACGTTCAAAATATCTAGAAAAAGTAATTTCTAAGAAAATTGTTTTCGAGCCTATCTCTAGTTCCAAATGTAATGATTTTGATGATAAAAACTTGGTTATAAAACTCATGTTCGAAATTTTTCATTAAAGAAGTGTTTGTCGAACATTACTCATGTTAAAGAAAATTTTGATAAGATGTACTAACAAATACGACCTTTATGAAACAAGTCCGGATTTGGTTATACCAATGCAAAACCAACTTTTAGTGACAATTATTTTGTTCCTCAAAGTGCCCCCATTTTGTTCCAAGTTCCAATGTGGTGGTCACTGGGAAAAGAATTGTTCTTTAAAAAAACCCAATCTTTAGGTTTTAATAGGGCTTATTTTTCTAAAAATATGTGGGTACCCAAAATATTGTTATCTGAAAATCTCGGATCCAAACATGTATGGATTCCTAAAGTCTAATTATTTTATCATTTTTAGGAAAATTGGGAGAATGACAACAACAATACTTGGTACATGGATAATGGATTTTCCTGGCACATGACTGGTAACAAAAACTATTTCAAAAATATTATCAAGACGAAAGGAGGAAAATTAACTTTCGGAGATAATGATCAGGGAGAAAATTTTGGTATAGGTAATATTGTTATTCATTCTAAAACATTAATTTCAAACATTTTAATTTCTAAGGGTCTTAAGAACAACCTCATTAACATAAGTCAGTTATGTGATAAAGGATACCTTGTGAATTTTAGGAATGATAAGTGATTAGTACCGAATTCAAAGGAAGAATTTGTTCTTTCTACCAATAGGCAATATAATGTTTACACATTGAACTTAGAAGACCTTAGGAGCCAATAATTACCTTGCCTAAGTGAAATGGAAGATCACTCTTGGTTATGGCATAGAAGACTAGTTCACTGTAACTTTAGGAACTTATGTACACTCTCTAAGAAGAAACTAGTTAAAGATCTACCGGAGCTTAGATTTGATTCTTATAAAGTTTGTGATCCTTGTCAACATGGAATGAAACATAAATCTAGTTTTAAATTGATCGATGAATTCTCAACAATTGATTCATTACAGTTGTTGCACATGGATCTTTTTGGTCCAATAGAAGCTGGACGCATTGGAGGCAAATACTATGTGTTTGTTCTAGTTGATGATTATAATAGATTTACATGGGTCTATTTTCTAGCAAAGAAGTCTGATGCTTTTTCTTATTTCAAAATTTTTAGAGCCCATGTTAAAAACGAGAAAAACCATTCACTGAAAACAATTCATAGTGATCATGGAGGAGAATTCCAAAATTCTGATTTTGAAACTGTTTGTAGTAGAAAAGGTATTACTCACAACTTTTCCGCACTTATAACTCATCAAAAAAATGGTGTAGTTGAAAGAAGAAATAGAATTATTCAAGAAATAATTAGAAACATGTTGAGTGAATATTCTATAGCTAGACATTTCTGGGATGAAGCAGTAAGTACAACTTGTTATACTATAAATCGAGTTTTCATTAGACCGTTTCTTAATAAAACTCCATATGAGTTATGGAATGGTAGAAAACATAGACATTCCTACTTCAAGGATTTGGGTTGCCTGGTATTCATCCTGAATACGAAAGATAATATTCAAAAATTCGCACCAAAATCTGATTATGGAGTTTTCATAGGATACTCCACAACTTCTATGGCCTATAGAGTTTTCAACAAAAAAACTTTTACTGTTGAAGTAACAGTGCATGTAAAATTTGATGAATCTGATCCTTTTGTTTTCAAACCATCCCAACCTATATCCTCGGATGTGTTTTCAAAAACTGATTATAAACCTTTGATAGAAGATCCTTCTGATAAGGAAAAAGTTCAAGAAGTTGCTTCTGAAGCATTTACCCCAGAAGACCTTCTACCCTATGTTTATGAACAGGTTTTACAAAACCCAAGTCAGGTGTTTCTAAAGAATCATACTAGTGATAGTATCATTGGTGATGTGAATCAACCCGTAAGGACTAGAAGTTCCTTGAGGAATGAAGTATAATATCTAGCATTCCTTTCCCAATTAAAACCAAAAAGCAATGATGAAGCTTTAGGTGATAAAGATTGGATCAAATCAATGCAAGATGAACTAAATGAATTCGAAAGGAATAAAGTATGGACTTTGGTTGAAAAAACTAAGGAAACATTTTTTATTAGATTAAAGTGGGTCTTCAGAAATAAGTGTGATGAAAATGGAATCATTGTTAGAAATAAAGCTAGACTAGTTGCTAAAGTATATAATTAGCAAGAGGGAATAGACTATGAAGAATCCTATGCTCGAGTAGCTATACTTGAATCTATTCATATCTTACATGCCTTTGCAGAATTCTTCAATTTTAAAATTTTTCAAATGGATGTGAAATATAATTTTCGTAACGGTTATGTTCAAGAGGAAGTTTTTGTTGAACAACCTCCAAGATTTGAAGATACAGAACATCCTGATCATGTTTTTAGACTTACCAAAGCATTGTATGGCCATAAACAAGCCCCACGAGCCTATTATGACATACTTACAGGATTTTTGATTCAAAATAACTAGGTTAAGGGAAATGAATATCCAACCCTTTTTATAAATAAAGATAAGAAAAAAATGATTGTTCAAATTTATGTTGATGATATCATATTTGGTTCAACTCAGCAAACTTTAACTGACTCATTTGCAAGTCTAATGAAATCTGACTATGATATATGTATGATGGGTGAGTTAACATTTTTCATTGGTTTTCAAATTTCTCAAAAACCTGAAGGTACTTATATATCTCAACATAAGTATATTAAGGATCTTCTTAAAAAGTATGGATATGACAACACTAAGAGTATAAGTACACCCATTGGTACCTCAAACTCTTTAGATCTTAATGAAGTTGGGAAACCAATAGATCAAAAATCTTTTAGAGGCATGATAGGAAGCCTATTATACTTGATAGCCAGTCATCTAGACTTAATGTTTTCAGTATGCTTTTGTTCCAGATATCAATCCAATCCTAAGGAATCTCATTTAAAGGCAGTGAACAGAATTTTTCTCTACTTAAAGTGAACCATGGATCTAGGATTATTTTATACTTTTGGAAATTATTTTATCTTAAAAAGCTTTTCGGATGCTGACTTTGGTGGATGTATAATTTATAGACAAATTATATCCGGAACTTGTCATTTCTTAGGAGATTCATTAGTTTCTTGGTCCTGCAAGAAGCAACACTCAGTAGCACTCTCCACTGCTGAAGCTGAATATGTAGCAGCTAGAAGTTGTTGTGCTCAAGTGTTGTGGATGCAACACACACTCAAAGATTATGGCTTGAATTTTACAAAGACTCAAATTTTTTGTGATAACATAAGTGCCATTTCCATTAGTAAAAACCATGAACATCACTCTCATGCAAAGCTCATAGATATTAGGCATCACGTTCTTAGGGATCACACACAAAAAGGAGATATCATTCTTTATTTTATCAGAACGCAAGATCTACTTGCTAACATTTTCCCAAAATCATTACCTTATGATATATTTTAATACATTAAATAGAATTTAGGAATGATAACCGTGAGGTAATCCTTTTCATTAACTTCTTGTTAAACAATTATCCTTATAGTAATAAACTCCTTTTCATAGGGGGAGTACATTTGCATGTTAGTGTAATAAAAAATTTTAATATTCAGTTTTCAAACTTGTGTAACTAAACATTTCGTACTGAGATTTTCGTACTCATACTTTTCTCGGATTCTCAAGGTAGTTTTGTTAAGGTTAATTCCTTACAATGTCTTGGACTTGCTGATGTCAAGACAACCAAGATTTCTCACCTACCTCCTAATAATAGGATTCTTCATATTTGGGTACAAGGATTCTTGGTTCCGAGAAATGGTGATAAAGATACCCTGATGAAAAGTGACATTTATTTCTTAGACATCTTAGTGAATCTTAGAAAAATAAATCTGACCAGGAATGTCCTTGTGACGATCAAGAATATCAAGGAAGGAAACTTAAGAGCTCAAATCATCATGTACCATGCCTTACTATCAAAGATGATAGTTCGGTGCTTAGAATCTTTCAACGTTGCATGTAAGTCTATGGTTTGGAATTGCAAGCTCATGCTTTTCAATGATGACACGCTGAAAAGAATGAATATGGATTTTTCAAAAGAAATAGGAGAGTTTTATAATTTTCTAGAGTTAGAGGCTGAGACCATTCTGGAAAATGTGGAGAAGGATGAACCAGTGAAGAAAGTCACTAAGAAGAGGAAGCCTAAGGAAGTGGTAGCTGAAGATAAAACCCCTAAAGCTAAGGAAACCCAGTCCGCACCTCCTAGGCTGAAAAAACAGAAAGCATATCTAGATGAGGTGGCTGCTAAGTGGAGAGAATACAAAGAGAATAGGAAAAAAGGGGATCCACAGTTCGTATTGGACCCTATAGAGGCTAAGCCCATAAAAGATAGAGCTACTGATGAGATAGAAAAGAACGAAAAATAGAAGAAAATGAAAAAGAAGTTGTATGAAGCTGAAGTTGTTCAATCACTGTTGAGAGATACTGAAATATCCTCGGAGAAGATTCCCATTCCGGAAACCTTTGATATCTAACCAACTTTTCCAGAAACACCAGAAAAGAACTATATCACTTCGAAAAAGTATTGTTTCATAAGATGATAACTATAATATTGATATTCATCATATTTTATGTATTCAATTTTAGGGGTATTTATTGTCTAAATATATAATAAATATCTAATTATTATTTTGGGGATTATTTGATTCATTAATATATTATTTTAGTTATTTTGAAAAGTTAATATCATATTAGAAACCCATCATTGAGGAAAAGATGAGATTATGGTTGAAATTTATTAATGTATATAATTCTACTCATAATTAATGGATATTTCGTTTTTATATTTTTATAGATGGTAATGGAATTCATCAAAAATATAAAATGGATCTTGAGAATATTTTAAGAAATTTTACAATAATTTCCAATTTAATCTATAAGTCCATATCCTTTATGATGATAAATTCAATTTCTTTTGAAATATAATTCTTATTAAGGAACATATTAGGTTTATAGTTTTATAGAATTTGTCCATAACTATTATATTACATCCCAAATATTAAAAATTAGACACTAATACTTTATCCCATTTTATCATAATAATAAAAAATATTAAGTAATGATAGAATTCATTTCTTGATAAAAATATTACTGAATTATTCCATTCTCTTACACTTTATTATTCCATGTGAAAAACATTTCAAAAACATGGGATGAGAAAAAAACCTCAGTATGGGCTATAAAATAAGGAACACAAACATTAATCCACTAATACACAAAATAAATGAAATCATACTTTTTAATCATAAAATATAATCCCTTCAACATAAAACCTACTATAACCAGGTTTATGAATAACTCGTTGAAATAATAAATTATAATGGAAACATGGGGAATCCATGACATACATACATTATAGCTTTCACAGCTACATTTGGAGTATGCTTCATGGTTACATTTTGGAATACCCATCACAGTATATTCCATAAATATATTTGGAGAAACCATAAAGTTTACCTCAATCACATTACCCAATGCATTAGAGATATATCACAGGCTCACCCACCCTCAGTTTATCTTGAAACCACTGATATATATAAACAATTCCTAATAACCATAACATATTCATAACACATAAAAAAGCATAAAGGTAAGATAACATTTCCACATTGTAATCTAAATATATAATTTCAATATATTAACAAAATTAATCCTTTCACAAACCCAATTTCAATAAAAAAATACATCAGAACTATATATAGTATTTATTTTCCTTTTAAAAACATTATGTCTTGTTAAGGATTCCAAATATCTATTAATTCTTGCCTCGGCGGAAATGGCATTGTCACCGCGTACATTAAAAAGAATAATTCCCTTTGACATTTAATAATATTCTTCATAAAAAAAATTTCTTTTTGGAAACCATTGTATGAATTTAAAAGAATAATGGTATAATTATACACCTTATTAAACATGGTTATTTATAAGCCAAGATTAGCCTCAACGAAAGTAGATTGAGATTATGTCTATTAGATTGAGTCCGACGTGTCTCATTCATTCATTATAATCCTAAATAATATATTTAGGTTAATTTATACTTGATTTAGAACCATTTTTGTATTTATTATTCCATTTATATAACTTATAACAATGTTTTAATAATTATATAACTATTCAACATCATATTGTTATTTTTGTCGATATTCGGAACTTAAGTTAAAAATAAACATGTTTTTTAGTTAATTTTCCAAGTAGTCGAAATTTGATCATTGCCATAATATTATTCAAGATGGAAATATCATATATATCATGTATATATAATTAATTATAATAGTACATAAAATTTTGAGATACGAAATTAAATGAACTGTTAATTGAGATGGTAGGTCGTACGTATGCACAACCGCTACATTCGTATCTTTGTCATAATAAAAGAATGTGAAATAAATATTACATAAGTATATTAAAACTCTAGTATAATATCTATGTTATATATGTTTCATATGTTCATTAATTCGATCCTATATATTTTAAAAATAGGTCTTGAGCGATTTATATCACTTTGTGTGGGTGGTAGTCTTCACTTCCTCGAACGAAATTATCAAATTTGCACATTATGGAAAGCATAAAGTTCTAAAACAAATAAAAAATAACAAATAATATAGACAATATAAATATAATATATATCATATATAAATATGGTGACATAATAATGGAAATCATGAGATGTGGTAGAATAAAAATTGAACTATTATCATTTTGTGAGGCAGTAGTTCACCGTACACAGAATTAGGATGTTCATATACTATAGATAGAGGTGTGCGTAAGTGTAGTTCGAATGCATATAATAAAAACATACTAGTATATTGAAGGTACTGATTTTTTTATGAAATCAAATAATAATATGATCAATGAGAGTTTATGAGGAAAATAAAATAAAAGTTCATTAGAGGAGACGTTACCTCTAATCGGGTAACTTCTTTTCATTTGATACAAAAGGCATTCATGAATTTCCTTCTACCTATGTTAATGCTTCTAGGAGTAGTGGTCATAATTTGTGAGCTTATTTTGGATGAATTTTGACGATCCATGAAGCTTGAGATGTGTGAGTTATGTGGGTAGATGTGGTGGGATTTTATAATAGGGTTGAGGGGCACTTTATGAAAGTCTAGAAATATTACTTTATTATAAATTTAATTTCAATTAAAAATTTTCCAAAAAATAATTTAAATAAATTATAAGATGATTTTTGTTCAAATAATCATAATCCAATAATTTATTAGACATTATTGGAATATTTGTTTATCCATTTCTTTTGGGTTTAACCTTTATTTTACCCATTTTAATTCTATAGTGATACCATGTTATTTACACATTGCTGGTTAATGTAATTAATATATCATTTCAAAATACCACAAAAATATATTTATGACATATTTTTCCTTTTATTAATCATTCTTAATATTCCATTATTTTTAGGAATTTTATATTATTTTATAAACTAATTTATTTTTTATGTTATGAATTATGTCAATTTTGGACACTATTAATACTTGACATTTTTATGAATTTCATAACAACCAGACTCCTTCAATCCAAAGGTAATAAATCAAATATAATATGTAAATATTATCCCAAAAATTCCTGGATGGCATCTAAATAATCCAATAATAATTATTTCAATATTTATAATATCATTTATTTGAATCATTTATTAATGAATAAATCCCTACATCATCATTGTGTCGTAATTAGATTTATTTATTTAACGAATAAAAATTATAAATAAAATAAAATGATGTCTAAAATAATATTTTATTTTTGTGTAATATTTATAGTCAAAGATATCAGTTATATAAACCCATATACAAATTGCTTTAGTTAAAGATTCAGGTTTATGTTATATTTCTCTTTACATTAAATTAATTCTTATAAAATGTCATTTTCACATCCCAGTGGCTCCATGGTGTCCCCAAATCGACAGAAGGATTCCCTCGGTCATAATTAACTTATCCAATATTATTAAGACACGTTTTAGGGTAGATTTATATAATTAAAATATTATTTTTTACCATATTTACCCTATTATCCCTTTAACCGTGGTAAATAAATTATTACCAATGACCAAAATTGGATTAAATGATATAACATTAACAAAATTACACATTATGAAAAAATAAAAGTACTATATAACTATATAATTAAATTTTATGAAATGACTATTTTGAATTAAAATGTAGCATTTTCACTATTCATTATAAATGAACTTTATCAAAAAATTCCCTAAAAATTCAACCACTATAAATTTTGGTGTCCCTATTCTATATAGGAATTTTATTTTTACAAATAAAACATATAAAAGTAAAAAAACTAACTTCAAAAATGATTCTCCATCAAAATTTGGGAAAATATCATTTTTAGAGAAATACTACGTTTATCTGAAATATAAAATTTATTCTTATATAATATCTAGAAAACATATAAGATGTATTTTAAACATTAAATTGAATATATAACATATATTATTCATCAAATTAAAATCCATAAAAGTGATATGATTTTATAAACAAATTTATTCTCTTTTTTAAAATGTTTTAATAAAAACACATCCTTTATATTCAATAGGTTTTTATTTCCATTTATAAAAAATTTTGGTAACAAATGTATATTTATTTAAACATGTGTAAACTATATTTCCATTATTAAGATGATACAATAACTTAACTCCAACCAAAATTCATGGAGTTAACTATAATTTTAAAAAATAATATTATTAATGTATTATTTTTAAGAATAGCTCAATGTTCTGTGCAACATAACATATCGGTGAAACTTGTTGTTGCGTGTCATGTATGCTATAAGAAAAACCATACCCTTAAAGAAAAAATTATTAACTCATTAACATATATTATTAGTAAAAAAATTATTATTATATAAAAAATAGGGTCATTACATCATTCCACCCATATAAAAATCACATCATCCCAATTTTAAAATTGGCCTCAGAAACATCATTAATGATCCCACGTCAGAAAAAAAAGTCAAGAAAAACTATAAAATTTAAAACAAATAAGGAGAAGAAAAAAAGGTCACTTGAGATAACACATACAAGGATTCATTGTAAGAAAAAATGGATATAGAAGAAAAATAACCATAATGTTCTGATGTAGAGTGATATAAAACCTGGTCATGGGAAATTTAACTTCCAGAAAACCATACACTTTTGATGGGTAAAACAGACATTGAGTTCCAAGTAGGATAAGTAAATTAAATAGGTTTCTGTTTTATGTTATTCTTCATAAATTTTATGAATTTATTTATGATCATGGATAAGAACATAAAGAAATATACATTCATGAACTGTAGAGTTTCATCCATTAATAAATTTCTACCACAAACTCATCTTTTCTCCAAACGATGAGTATTCAAGATGGATAGGTCACACCTAAAGCACTAGAAAAAACTTCTAAAAAATCAAATAATCCACAAAATATGAACTATATATTTCCCCTTTTATTATATATTAACCAAAACCATAATGGTTTGTACAAGATTAGACAATCCATAAAAAGGATAATCCTATATTGAAATAAATTTAACTCTCAGTCTCCCAAATTTAAAAGACAAAACCCAAACATCCACAAAGACCATTCAATGCACAATTGTCCATAAAATTATTAAAAATAATATAAACTATGATTAAAACCCAAAATTCAGAAGGATTTGATCACATAGTGTTCCACAATAAATCTTAACAAATATCTCGCAACAACATTGACTACTCTTAATGTATCATACTAAAAATTAATCAACACAATCAAATATTCTCTATGAGAGGTTACTTATTCCCATAAATAACCCAAATCTCTATATTTCCACAATTAAAATAAATATTCATCCAAAATAAACATAATCCAATACTCCACAAATTAATTCCTAGAGTATTATATTTTCCATATTCATATAGTGTTCCCCAATGAGTAAATATCATCAAAAATAACCATTATCCCATAATGACTGAATCATTTTCCTATAATAATGATATCCATTTAATAAAATATAAGTTTCCAAAATGAACATATTATATATCCATAAAATAATTCAACTAAAATAATTAGTCATACTAACCTAGGACATCATGTAGGCCAGTGGTAGGTAATAAATGCCAGTTGCACTTTGGTTGTGGGTTCGATTCCTGCATCTTTGTTTTCCGTGATGGGTTTTCACATGGTCTATGTGTTTCACAAATTAATAAACTATATAATTTTAATGAGATAAATATACTAAAGAATAAAAAGAAGTTTTTTTAACCTAGAATGTTAGTTTACAACATTAATTTATAACCCAACTCATTATGACGTTAACATATTAACTCATGTTAACTTATATATATTGACATTTTTTAATTTATACACCATATGATAAAATAAACCTATTCCTAAAGATATTAAATTTTACCTTAATCATGGTGTCCATCATGCTCACATAGATAGATGGTTCATTCAACGGAATAATAATTTAGATATCCGTCAAAATAATTTTCTTCCTTTATCCAAATCACCATATAAAACATGTGCCATATGTGTTTTAATAGGAAAATAGTTTTAGAAAATAATAATATATGACATATGATTTAAAAATATCTGATAACGCATTATTTCTAAAACATAGTTGGATAGATCTGGAGTTGATACATTCTATTAAGAGTCCTTTTAAAATACAATAAGTATTTCCTGAAAGAAAATATTTTAAAATAAAATATATATAGGGTGCTCAAGGGTATCCTTCCTTAGGACCATGTTCAAATCATAATATTCTTCAAAATCTTGTGATAATTCAAAATATTTGAAAATACTTTGATAATACTTAACTTTCATGAAAATATGAGAATATTGGGAAAATTTAATTTGAGTAAATACAACCCACGAACCACGATTGTATCGTTGAATAGTGGAGGTGTTTGAAAACTCAAACAACTACTTTCATGTGAGTTTTATGTTTCTAAAAGTGTCACAATCAACTGGGCATTAATTAATAATAATTATTGTCAGAAAGTCATGAGGAAGAGATAAGAATGTTGTTTTAAATCCTCCTCTTTCTATTTTTAACTTACTTTAGTAGACCTGAAAAAGTTATAAAACAAGTATTTTACTAAAAGAACAGACATATAGACTAACTATGTGGTTATCCAAAAATCCTAACACCGACAGTTGTCTAAATCTTTCCTCTGATACCAACTATAAGTCCCATGACATAAACATTACTTATAGTGGTGTTTTAAACTAGAATTTATGTTGAGGATATTTTTAGGTTTATTGTTTTAGATAATTAGTCTGTAACTGTTACATTACATCTCAAATTTTTCAATGTACACACTTTTAATCTGTCCATTTTTTTCAAAATAATAAAACTCCTTAAGTAAATCAAGAATTACTTTCTTGGCAAAAATATTCTTGAATTCTTCCTTTCTCATTCCCTTCCTCATAACCTGTAGAAAAAATTTAGAAACATGGGGAGAGCATAAAAATCTCAGTAAGGGGTATAAAATAAAGAAAGAAAAAATTAGTCCACAAATACATTAAAATCAATAAAATCATAATTTATATTCATAAAAAATTATGTCATTTACATACCCTATGGAATCATTAGATTTCTGATTAATTCATATAAATCATACTTCATAATGGAAACACATGGCATCCATAACATATATACATTGTAGCTTTCAAAACTAAATTGGGATTAACCTTCATGGTTATGTTTTGGAATACCCATTATAGTATATTCGATAAATATCTTATCTGAAAATATAAATATTACCTCTCTCAGGTTTCCCAATGCATTAGAGAGCTATCACGGGCTCACCTTCCCCTACTTTATTATAAAACAACCTATATATGTAAATAATTCCCATGAACTATAACATATTAATAACACATAAAACAATCAGAATGGAAATATAACAATTACACATTGCAATCAAAAAATATCATTTATAGATATTGACATAATCAATGATTTATATAAACCATTTCCAAAAACAAAATTTACAAAACAGGCAAATGATATTTATTTTCCTTTTAGAAACAATATGACTTGTTAAGGAAGCCAAATATAAAATAACACTCGCAGCGGTAGAAAGTCATTGTCACATCATACTTTAGAAATAATCATTCCCTCGTAGATTATTAAAATTTTTCTTAAAACAAAATATTCCTTTTGAAACTAATTGAATTAAAATAAAAGAAAAAATGGTATGATTATACGGCGTATTAAATATGATAATGTAGATACCAACATATAACTCAATGAAAGCTGATTGAGATAAAGTCCCATACCATTAGTCTGACATGTCTCATTCATTCATTATATTCATGCATAAAAAATAGGTTAATTTATACATTATTAATAATATTTCTCTCGTTTATTATTCATTTTATATAACTTATTAACATGTTATAACAATCATATAATTATTCATGTTCATATCTGTCGTTTTGTCAATATTCGGTAATTGTGTTGAAATTAAACATGTTTTGATTTAATTGTCCATGTAGTCAACGGTCCATCATCACTAGAATATTTTTCATGATTCAAATATAAAATATAAATATATATTTACAATATATATATATTTATTTATAAATGTATATATCATTTTGAGCTAGGAAATAAAATGCACCGTTCAGAGAGATTGTAGGTCGTACGTACGCCTGAATGCTACATTAAATTTTTTGTCATATTAAAAGACTAAAAAATAAATGATACATAGGTATATTATAATTATAGTATAATATATATGTTATATGTGTTTCATAATTTCATTAATTCAACCTGGTATACGTTCTAACAAGGTCATGGACGAGTCATATCACATTGAGGGGGTTGTAGTCCTAACTTTCTCAAATGAAATTATCGTATTTACACATTATGGAATGCATAAAGGTATTATACAAAAAAACCAAAAGTATTGAGACAACATAAATATAATATATATCATATATAAATATAGATCCATCATAATGGCGACCATGAGGGTGTTAGAAGAAAATTGATCACTCATCATTTCGTGAGGCAGTAGTTCTCCATAAATAGAAACAATATGTTCATATCCAATTGATGGTGGTGTGTTAATGTTTAGGTTGAATCATTATAATAACAAAATCTTAGTATATAAATTATAATTGTGTTCTTATGATATCAAAGAATAATAATAGCATAGAGAAATGATAATGAAAATAAAATAAAAGAACTTTAGAGAAGATGTTACCTATAATCGAGAAACATCCTTGGATATGAGGCAAAATGATTTCTTAAATTCACTTTTACCCAAGGTAAGGATTATAAGAGTAATTTAGTAATGTTGGGAGTCTATTTGGGATGAATTTGGATGAGCCAGGGGTCTTAAGAGGTGTGAGTTTTGTGGGTAGAGGTGTTGGCCTTTTATAAGAGAGAGGAGAGGCACATTTAGAAATTATAGAAATGTTAATATATTATCAATTCAATTTCAATTAAAAAATGATTAATACTCATTTTTGTCAAATATAAGATGATTTTGGTTTTAATTCCCATCATCTAATAATTTTTTTAGATGTTTTGAATTTTATTTTATCCTTATAATTTTGTTTAACACTTATTTTATCCTTTTTAATTTTACAGTGATATTATGTTATTTATGCGTTATACGTTAATGTAATTGCCATATAATTTCAAAGGACAAAAAAAAGTCATTTATGACATACATGGACTTGTCATAAAAATTTGAAAAAAATTATATTTTTAGGAATTTAATATCAAATGATAATCTATTTTATGTTTTATGTTTTGAATTATGTCATTTTTGTACACTATTCATAAATGATTTTTTTTTTAAATTCATAAAAAAAAATGATTCCTTATAACCATTGCCATTAAATAAAAGATAATATGACAATATAATCTATAAAATTCATGGATCAGATCAAAATAAACATATAATATTTATTTTAATATTTATAATATCATTTATTAATTAATCAATCATTACCTCATCATTGGGTCATAATTACATTTATTTATTTAAAATCCAAAAATTATAAATTAAATAACATGATGTAGGAAATAATTTTTTATTCATAATTAATATTTATAGTCAAAGAGATTATTCATATAACCTCAAATTAAATTTTATTTAGTAAAAGATACATGTTTAGGTTATATTTCTATTTACATTAAATTAATATGTATAAAATGACATTTTCAAATCCAAGTGGCTGTATAGGGTCCCAAATTCAACCCATGGATGTCTCTAGTCAGAAATATTTCATCCAATAGGATTAAGACCCGTTTTTAGTTGTTTTATAAAATTAAAAAAAAAATTTTGATTAACTTATTTACTAGATTTACCCTTTAACCCTGGTAATTAAAAACAATTAGTGATGTTATTATTTATAATGTCCAAAACTAAAAGGTACATATTATAACAATTTCAACATTATGCTTCCAAATATGGAATATATTTTTCCTAATTCATAACACATAATTTTCAAAAATTAATTTAAAATTGTTTCCCATTATAAAAAAATGGGTTATTTAGAAGTAACAACTATCAAAATATTAACATATGTTTATGTACCTTTTCAACGATAAATTACATCAATGGGAAAAAATTTACTAAATTATAGAAACATTATCTAATTACAGATTTTATCCATTTAAAAGGACAATATAAATATATAAATAAATTAGATTAAACAAAAGTTTTGAATTAAAATGCAGAATTTTTCATTATATATTAAAAAATGAACATTATCAGAATATTAAAAAAAATTATCAAAAGTAAATTTTGATGTCCCTATTCAATAAAATATTTTATTCTATATAATAGAACATATTAAAGTTAAAAAACTACATTTAAAAAGGGTTATCCATGAAAATGTGGTAAAACATTATTTTTAGAAAAATACGTTTTTTCAGATAAATTGAATTTGTTCATAAATCATATCTAGAAGTCATATAAGATTAATATAAATCATTAAATTGCATATATAAAATATAAATTTTATTAAATAAAAATCCATAAAGAGTAATATGATTTTATAATCACAATTATTCTCTTTTTAAATATTTTTAAATAAAAACATGTCCTTTATATTCACTTGGTTTTTATTGCCATTTATAAAAAATTTGATAACCAATAAATAATTATTTAAACATGTTTAAAACATATTGTCATTATTTAGTTTATACTATTCATTCCCTCTATCCCCATGGATAGGATTTAACTACTATTTATGTTATTATTATTATCATTGTATTATTTTTTGGTACAACTCAACATTGTGTGCACCATAATATTTCCGAGAAACCCATTGTTGGGTGTCTAGTATGCTATCCAGAAAAAATCACCTTTAATTTAAAATTAATATCTTATTATAAAATATTAATAGTAAAATTTATTAATATTCTACAAATTCCCAGGTCATTAATAATCAAACACCTTTTTCACGCCACATTACTTTATAGTTTTTTGGTTATTTAATTTCTCAGGATCATTCATTGTTTGGTGATCAATTATATATCTCACACTCCATCATTATTTAGAAAATATTCTTTTCAATATCCAAATCATCGCATCCCAATTATGTTCTCCTATTTTAAATTCCTATATTTTTTATTTCAAATGAATTTCATACTTCCATTTCTCTATGATCAAGAGTATTATTTATTATAACTTTTTATGGTTTTCATTACTAAATAATGGATTTTGAAAAATAAAAAAAAATTTCACTGAGATAAATTTCCCATGTATATGATTCAATTTTTTAAAATGGGTTTTTATATAATATAATTATTTTTTAAAAAAGGAGACCATGATTGGTGGAATGTATGACACACAACACCGAGCTTAAACAACACGTTAAATATATAACCATTATAAACTAGATGTTAAATTGGAGGATAGGAGTATTATTAAATAATTTATTATGTATATTTATATCCTAAAAAAATATAAATTATTGACATATTCTAAGTAAATAATCATTAAATTTTAAAGATGTAATTTTATAATTCAAAAATAACTTTACATGACAAATATTTTTATTGATTTGTGTAAGGGAATATAATAATATATTTTTCATTAAAAATAATAATTTATTTTATTAAACGAAATTAATTTTTGAAATTGTAATATAAAAAAATTTAGGGTAAAATTTTATATTTTTTTTTGAAAAAAATTATTTTTCAACGAATAGTGAAAAATAGAAATTTTTTAGAAAAATTCATTTATTTTCAAAAAATAGTTTAATTTAAAATAAAAATAATTATTTTGATATTATTAAAAATAATATTTTTTTTAATTTACTTTAATATTTTGAAATTTAAAACTTTTTAATTACTTTTTCATCAAAATTATATTTTATTTTAGTATATTAATTTTTTATGATCTATAAACCTGAATTTTCATAAAACTGTTTCATAGTGCATAATATTCCCCCATTTTAGTGAATTAAAATAATATATATTACAGAATATTTTGAAGGAAAAAAATATTTTTTATGTAATTATATTTTAATATACCTTAATAATATAGTATTTTTTATTTCTAGAGTATATATATAATCATATTTTTCTCAAATAATAAACTTCTTGGAAAATGGATTTTTCATCATGTTTGTATGTTTTGTATTAAATGATATTCATTAACTTATATGAGTTCAATTTTCTATTATTTATTCTATATTTGGTATATAAATAATTTATATTATCTAAGAAGTTCAATTGTATGTTTGACCATAATTAATAATAAAAATATTAAAAATTAATTACTTTCGTAAATGTAAAAATAGATTTACCAAGGGGGTTAATAAAAATGATAAGATTTAAAATGAACTCTTTTTTGTAAAATATATTTTATGGCCACATATAGATTATAACATGTCTAATTCATAATAATGGTTAATTTTAGTTCTTTTTCTATAAGTATAACATTGTTTCAAATATTTCATTTGAAAAATTAGTAGTGTGAAACCTATTTATTGGAAAATACCTATGAAAATTATTTCCTTAATTCTGTCCCCACATCCTTGAATCATTTTCTGATCGTAAATCCTTTATAATTTGGTTTATGTTATTTTTCCAAAAGGCATGGGATTGATGGGAACACGATCCAAAAAATATTAATTAAATAAAAAAATAAGTCGTTACAATATGTATTACAAAGAAGAGAATGAATTTCATCCCGCGTTTCTACATCAACAAAGGATTGGAAAATTCCATGGTCTAAAAAGACCACATTGAAGACATTTATATCACTACATTCCTTGACAATGAATCTAAAAAATAGATGGCATATCTATATTCATTAGAGACCACTATCTTGAAATGTAGAATGGTTTGATGGAATTCAATACACTGTAGAAGCCCATTCAATGGAACATTCCAAGATTTAGATTTGAGTTCTTGAACTACATGATTCATGTCTAATTCATTGCATTAATGATCACATTTAAAATCGGAATCATATTTAATAGATTGAATGTGGTCCCATATTGCATCTTTATACATAATTTCAATACCAATATTGTGTTGAGAACAAATCATGAAGAACCCACTGTGTGTATGAAAGACCCCACCACTTCGCTTAGAGCATGGTGTTCTGGACGCATCCCCATCATCATTCACCTTGATCCATTATGATATTAGGGGAATCCATTAGATTGGTTTAAAAACTAAATATTTTTTAGTCCATCCAGACATACCCAACATCAGAAAAATATTCAGATTAGAGAATGTATTACTCATTGCACGTGTATGACTATTGTAAGTATCACGATCATATTTATACATCTCCATTCGACCTGCATGATGAGACAATTTTTTGGTTTTCAAAGAGATACTAAATTCTCAACTTTCGTATGTGCTTAATGATTTATGTATCAGATAAAATTAAGATATTTCTAATAATATCATTGTTGAAAATAGATATCACTACGGAGATAAGGTAATTGGGTTACTGGTTTGTTTTGATTAATGTTTTAAAAATATTCTATGTTTAATTCCATAAGGCAGTAACAAAATGAAATTTAATAAATAAATTATGTTCATTCCTAAAACATTTCAAGATGTCCAGACAGACTGACGCAAGTTGGATGCCACTCATTTAAGGCATGTCATTAGTAGGTAACTGCACCTTCCAGATTTTCCCAAAACGGGGCCACTATGAAGGCTGAATTAATTACTTCCTAAAATTTTATAGCCATCAGGGAGTATTGATACTAGCATGACATTACATCTTTTAATGTTTCTTGGTATTGATGATGCCATTTTTGTTTACAATCCATATAAAAGTGTCACTATCAACAAAGATATACTTTTTCAATAAAATATTACCATGAAAAAAAATAAGTCATTACTGTTATTGTTTCTGTAACGATACCATCAATTGAAAAATTCCTCAAATGTAAAGGAATAGTCCTAGTTTCTTCAAGAGGTCTATCAAGGTAGTTTTTTATCTAAAGGTTAAAATTTGATTGTTTACAGACCATCAATTCTGATTCCATCATCGTGTCATTATATGATTCCCTAATTGTTTTCCACACAGGTGATTCATGATAATTAGAGAATCTATTTGGTACCTTACTATGAACCTTAATGGAAGAAAATCAAGAGAATATTCATTAGAATAAATAATGTTCCTTGTTAATTTTCTAATCAATGAACTATTAAAATATCTGAGATCCATGATTCCTATTCCCCCAATATCATTGGGTTTCGAGAACTCCTAATAAGAAATAGGGAAGATATTCTTTCCATGTATAGAAATAGTCTTAATTAAGTTCCTAATCAGAGATAGAAAATTATCATGAAGTCATATTTTCCACATATATAACGGGAATGCATAAAATATTATCAAATTGATTATAGAGTTGACAAACATATTCTACCAGCTAGCAACATCTACTACCCTTTATATCTTTCTAGATGAGAAAAAATGTTATCAAAAATGTTTTCATGATAAGAACACCAGACTCTATCCTAGAAAATTTGGACACCAGGATAGGTAAATGGTATATTCCCTATTTTGAATCCATGGAATTTTTGAATTCTATTCTTTCTAGTAGTAGTGAATCTATCTCCAAATATATTGAATGATTTAGTTTGATTGATAGCTTTTCCTTCCACAACATCATAGTGTTTAAAATTTATATAATATAATGAATGTATATTTCATGACCCATCCTCATGACCCGTACTGTGACTACCCCAAGCCCACCTTTCATAGGCCAGGGGCTGGCGACTACCACTAAAGGCATAAATCCCAATATCTGGGAAGGCATTGCCTTCATAAAACGTAGTCACACACAATCAGAGTACAAAACTAGAAGTAAAACACTAGTAGTAACTGTATAGAAAAGATGTGATGGAATGTAAAAGGGGCCAGAAATACAATCCCTACAGCAAAGTACAAGGAAAAGACAAAAGATATACAACTAAAAAGACATACATCTGGAAGGTGTCAAGCAGCTCCAGGATTGTCCACCACATATTGTTAAGTCAATAAGGTTTTCCTTATGACTTTTCCATTCCTTCTTGTTTTAAAAATCACAAACACCTTATTCTTAAGAAAATATATTTTTTACATATATATGGAAAATTTCCTTAACGAAATTTACCCTAAACTAGATTTACTTACAAATATCAATATTTATCTTAAGTGTAAAAATCAGATTCATATCAAAATCTTGGAATCATGTAATTATTAGATATGAAGTATTCTGTTTTAGGACCCTAATTCTGGATAAGAACTCTAATAAAGTTCCACGCCGAATTATGGATATGAACTCTAATAATGTTCCACTCCTAATTCAGGATATAGACTTGAATAAAGATCCACTCCGAATTCTGGATACAAACTCTGATAAAGTTCCATTCTGAATTCTGTATATGAACCTTCACAAAGTTCAACTCCGAACTTTTACTAGTTTGACTCCAAACATTTTCTAATTCAACTTCGAACATTTACTAGTTTGACTCAGAACATTTATGAGTTCGACTCCGAAATTTTATGTAGTTCGAATCCAAACTTCTACAAGTTCAACTCCGAACTCTGTAACTGTAGATTCTGAACACTGGTGAAATAAGACTCCGAATTTCATCAGAAATTTAGACTCCGGACTTCTACAGAATTCAGATTCCGAATTCCTATAAAACATAATCTGAATATCCTTTAATTATAGACTCTGAATTCCATTCTGGTTAGACTCTGAACATTTATTTTCATACATTCTGAACTTTTTGTTTTTCTAATGTTTACACATGTTTTGTTATAAAACGATGTCATCCTTTATGTTTTTAACTAACCGTTGGTTGAGTGACACGTGTACAACTCCCTTTGAAATTTACCGAAAATATGACCATTAGAGGAGGGAGCCGACCGTTGTAGATTCACCTATAAATAGGAGTTCATTTGAATAGCTCCATACTGATCTTAGACAACTTTGACAACTTGTGGTTATATGATGTTGAAGTGATTTCTAGAGAGAGAGGCTCTTATTAACTCTCAAGCTTCATGCAGAAAGTTTGAATGACTTGTTTAAACTTTTCCTTGTGCAGATTGCTTCGTGTTACTCCGAATGATGGAGATTAAATTCAATGGCTTCCGGGGATAGAAAGACAGAAGTTCCAACACCTTAAAGTTGAGGGCTTCCTTGCTGAGGAAGAGAGAGCTTCCAACTACCATGAAGTTGAGGGCTTGCGGGGATAGCATGATAGAGAATCTGATCTTCGTATCGAGGGCTTACCCTAGTGTGGGAAAGACACGCTTACTTTAATGTATAAATCATGGGACCTTTATCCACAATTGTTGGATACCCTTCTCTTTGGGTTAAAATATTTATATCTTGTTACTTGTTACACGTTTTTTCGATGCATTTTGTATTGTAAAGAAAGTATAACCTTCTTATATTTCCTTACACTTGTACTCTGATTATTTTAGATTCTATACGCATTAAGGTAGAATCTCATATTGTAAACTTTTTTTAAGTTTCAATTTTTAAAAATCATATTTATGGAACCTGTTTTTCAGAACAACTTTCCAGATTTAAGCAAGTGTGTAGAACTAGAAGGATTTAACATTATACCTTATTCTAATTCTCCAATTGGTGTTAGAGGTGTTGTGAATTTTCATAGTTTAACTTTTTTAATGTTAGATATTTCCTTGTTTAAGGAATTTTTAAAGTGTACATTTCACCCCCCCTCTTGTTTATTGAGCATCTACATCGTTATTTCGATCCTATAATTGATATCATAGTAGGTTAACACAAACCCCAAGGGTTAGTTCAATCTTATTTAATCTCATGATTAAATTCAAAAGAAAATTTTTCTCATTCTTTCTCGGAATAGATTTTTCGGATTTGATTTTTTAGACTCAAAAAGTTCAGATTCTTCTTTTGCATATATGCACTAATTTTTTTACATATAATATCCGGAGCCAACTTTCTGGAGTCATATTAGTTTTCAGATTCATATATTTTATTTCATTATAAACTCTTGTTATTAACATGTTTTTGTGTATAAGTGTTATTTTATGGATGGCAGGATTAAACGTTGGATCTATAGTCATCCTATATCCTACTAGACCCCCAATTTTTTATGGTAATGACTATGAGTATTGAAGAGATAGGATGAAGACTTTCATTATCAACACTGGTGTTGAAAATTGTGTTATGCTTACTGGTGGATAAGAAATTCATGACAATGAAGTGAGTACATTCACCAACGTAGAGAACCATGATTATCAACTCAACTATAGGGTACTCAATACTTTACTGTGTTCAATGACTAGGAATATATATAGCAAAATTTATTCTTGTGAAACAGCTAATTGTATCTGGAAGAAACAGGAAGTTACTCACTTTGGTACTTCTAAAGTGATTGAGACTAGGAGAGCTATGTTGAGGACTGAGTATCGTGGTTTCAATTTTCCTTATGGAGAACCCATATGCAATGTGCAACAAAGATTTATGACTATCGTGAATAGCTTACAATCTATAGGTGAGAATGGTCTGGATGATAATGCTCTTTTTGAAAAATTATAGATATTATGCCCAATGAGTTGGACTCTAAGAGAACTGTTATTGATGTGAATAGGAAAGTTTCTCAGATTACTCTTAATGAGTTATTTCAAACTCTTCTCCAACATGAAACAAGGATGAAGAGAGAAGCTGACAACATCAAAAAGAAAAATGGGAATGGTAATGATGATTATACTACAACATCAAATCACATGAAAGATAAGACTCCTGAGAGAGTAACTAGATCCAAATCTAAGAATATTACTATCCAATCCGAATCTAGAGAGAGTGAAGTCTCAGAAAATGAGTTATAAAATCTTTCTCAAAGAATGAACAAGATAGCTGGTCAATGAAATTTCCAATCCAAGTATAAAAAGAAGGAAAGGAAAGATAAGAGTGATTCAGAAGTTACATGCTACGAATGTAAGAGAAGTGGACACATACGACCTAATTTACATATTCTCAAGAAGAAAGAAAGAAAAGAGAGGAATTATAAAAGGAATTGGAAGAAGTATTATAAAGCTAAAGCTAAGAATGTTCCGAAAGATAATGATACCTGGAGTGCCGGTGGTGGTGACTCTTCAGATGAATATCTTGATTATGAATCTTCTCGATAGAAGTATCTTGGTCTTATAGCCAGATTACCTATTAACAATCACTGATTTATGGCTAAGGAACAGAATGCTGAATCATTGACCAATGTTTCTTTAAATTCTAAAGATAATAAATATTATAACTCTTCAGTTGAAGAATCCTCTTCTGATGAAGAAAATACTTTACCTACCTATGAAGAAGTTTCTAGGTTTGTGGAACTTCTTTGAGATTGAGAATCCTAAACTTAATAAAAAACATGATAAGTAAAACTATAGAAAAACTATTCTTACTAAGGAAATATCAAATCTTTCTAATGATCTTGATAAGAGAAATGCTGATTTTATAAGTGTTTCAAGAAATCTTGAGGAAGTAAATTTTGAGAAGAATAAACTTTCTAAAGATCTAAAAAAATTAATTTCTGAGAAATGTGTTTTCGAGCATATCTGTAGTTCCAAATAAAATGATTTTGATGATAAAAACTTGGTTATAAAACTCAAGTTCGCAATTTTTTCATTAAATAAGTGTTTGTCAAACATTACTCATGTTAAAGAAAATTTTGATAAGATGTACTCACAAATACTACCTTTAATAAAAAAGACCGTATTTTGATATACCCATGCAAAACCAACTATTAGTAACAATGATTTTGTCCTCAAAGTGCCCTATTTTTTTCCAAGTTCCAATGTGGTGGTCAATGGGCAATGAATTTTTCTTTAAAAAAACCCAATCTTTAGGTTTTCATAAGGTTTATTTTTCTAAAATGATATGGGTACGCAAAATATTGTTATCTGAAAATCTTGGATCCAAACATGATTGGATTACTAAAGTATAATTATTTCTCATTTTCAGGAAAATTGGGAGAATGCCAACAACAAAACATGGTACAAGTATAGTGGATGTTCCTAGCACATGACTGGTAACAAAAACTATTTCAAAAAGACTATCAAGACGAAAGGACGAAAAGTAACATGTGGAGATAATGCTCAGGGAGAAATTGTTGGTATAGGCAATATTGTTATTCTTTGTAAAATATTGATTTCAAACATTTTCATTTTTAAGGGTCTTCAGAACAACCTCATTAGCATAAGTCAGTTATGTGATGAAGGATACCTTGTGAATTTTAAGAATGATAAGTGCTTAGTACACAATTCCACGGAAGAGTTTTTCATTCTTCCAATAGGCAGGGGAATGTTTACACTTTGAACTTAGAAGTCCTTAGGAGCCAAGAATTACCTTTCCTAAGTGCAATGGACGATCACTCTTGGTTATGGCATAGAAGACTAGGTCATTGTAACCTTAGGAACTTATGTAAACTCTCTAAGAAGAAACTAGTTAAGGATCTACCAGAGCCTAGATTTGATTCCTATATAGTTTTTGATCCTTGTCAATATGGAAGGCAACATAAATCTAGTTTTAAATAGATCAATGAAGTCTCATCAATTGAAGCATTACTATTGGTGCACAGGGATCATTTTTCTAGAACACAAACTAGAAGCATTGGAGGAAAATACCATGTGTTTGTTCTAGTTGATGATTACACTAGATTTATATCGGTATATTTTCTAGAAAAGAAGTATGAAGCTTTTTCTTATTTCAAAAGTTTTAGAGCCCATGTAAAAAAAAGAAAAACCTTCCACTGAAAACTATTCATAGTGATCATGGAGGAGAATTCCAAAATTCTGATTTTGAAACTGTTTGTAGTATAAAAGGTAATAATCAAAACTTTTCCGCACCTATAGATCCTCAACAAAATGGTGTAGTTGAAAGAAGAAATAGAATTACACAATAAATAATTATAACCATGTTGAGTGAATATTCTATAGCTAGACATTTCTGGACTGAAGCTATAAGTACATCCTGTTATACTATACATCGAGTTTTAATTAGACTGTTTCTTAATAAAACTCAATATGAGATATGGAATGGTAGAAAACCTAGACTTTCCTACTTCATGGATTTTGGTTGCAAGGTATTCATCCTAAATACCAAAGATAATATTCACAAATCCGCACCATAATCTGATGAAGGAATTTTCTTAGGCTACTCCACAACTTCTAAGGCCTATAGAGATTTCAAAAAAAACACTTGTACTGTTGAAGAAACAGTGCATGTAAAATTTGATGAATCTGATCCTTTTGTTTTCAAACCATCCCAACATACATCCTCAGATGTGTTTTCAAAAACTGATTATCATCCTTTGATAGATGATCCTTCTGATAAAGAGAATGTTCAAGAAGATGATTCTGATACATTTACCCCAGAAGACCTTCTACCCTATGTTTATTAAGAGGTTTTACAAAACCCATGTCAGGTGTTTCTGAAGAATCATACCAGTGATAGTATCATTGGTGATGTGAATCAACCCGTATGGACTAGATGTTCCTTGAGGAATAAAGTAGAACAACTAGCATTCCTTTCCCAATTAGAACCAAAAAGCAATGATGAAGCTTTAGGTGATGATGATTGGATCAAAGAAAAGTAAGATGAACTAAATGAATTCGAAAGGAATAAAGTCTGGACCTTGGTTGAAAGACCTAAGGAAACATTTTTTTTTGGATTAAAGTGGGTCTTCAAAAATAAGTGTGATGAAAATGGAATCATTGTTAGAAATAAATCTAGACTATTTGCTAAATGCTATAATCAGCAATAGGGAATAGACTATGAAGAAACCTATTCTCTCATATCTAGACTTGAATATATTCATATATTACTTGCCTTTGTAGTATTCTTCATTTATAAAATTTTTCAAATGGATGTGAAATGTGTTTTTTTTCGTTTCTGTTCAAGAGGAAGTTTTTATTGAACAACCTCCAGGCTTTGAAGATACAAAACATCCTGATCTTGTTTTTAGACTTACCTAAGCTTTGTGTGGCCTTAATTCAGCCCCACGTGCCTGGTATGATAGACTTACAGGATTTTTGCTTCAAAATAACTATGTTAAGGGAAATGCAGATCCAACCCTTTTTATAAAGAATGATAAGAAAAATGTATTGATTGTTCCAATTTATGTTGATGACATCATATTTGGTTCATCTCAACAATCTTTAACTGACTCCTTTGCAAGTCTAATGAAATCTGAGTTTGAAATGAGTATGATGGGTGAGTTAACATTTTTCCTTGGTTATCAAATTTCTCAATAACCAGAAGGTACTTATATATCTCAACATAAGTATATTAAAAATATTCTTAAAAAGTATGGATATGACAACACTATGAGTATAAGTACTCCCATCGGTAACTCAAAATCTTTAGATCTTGATGAAGCTGGGAAACCATTAAGTCAAACCTCTTTTAGAGGCATGATAGGAATCCTATTATACTTGACAGCCAGTTGTCCAAACTTAATGTTTTCAGTATGCATATGTTTCAGATATCAATCTAATCCTAAGGAATCTCATTTAAATGCAGTGAAATGAATTTTTCTCTATTTAAAGGGAACCATTGATCTAGGATTATTTTATACTTCTAGAAATGATTTTATCTGAAAAATCTTTTTGGATGCTAACTTTGGTGGATGTATAATGTATAGAAAAAGTATATCCCGAACTTTTCATTTGATTGGAGATTCATTAGTTTCTTGGTCCTGCAAGAAGCAACACTCATTAGCACACTCCACTGCAAAAGCTGAATATGTAGCAGTTGGAAGTTATTGTGGTCACGTGTTGTGGATGCAACACACACTCATAGATTATGGCTTCAGTTTTAAAAATACTGATTTTTTATTTGATAACACAAGTGCCATTTCCCTTAGTAAAAACTCTGCACATCACTCTCGTGCAAAGCACATAGATATTAGGCATCACTTTCTTAGGGATCACACACAAAATGGAGATATCATTCTTCATTTTATCATAATGCAAGATCAACTTAATGACATTTTCCTAAAATCATTACCTTCTGATATATTTGAATACATTAAATAGAAGTTAGGAATGATAACCTTGAGGTAATCCATCTTCATTAACTTCTTGTTGAACAATTATCCTAATTGTAATAAACACTTTTTCATAGGAGGATTACATTTTCTTGTTAGTGTAATCAAAAAATTTCGTAGTCAGTTTTCAAACTTGTGTATCCAATCTTTTCGTACTGAGATTTTAGTACTCATACTTTTTGTACTGAGACTTTCGTACTCATAATTTTCGTAATTAAATTTTCATACAAGAATTTTTGTAATGAAAATTTTTGGAACTGAAATTTTTGTAATGAAATTTTTGTACTGGAATTTTCGTAATGAAAATTTTCGGAATTGAAATTTTTGTAAAAAAAATTTCGTAATGGAAATCTTCGGAACTAGAATTTTCTTTCTAATATTTTCATACTCATAATTTTTGTACTAGAACTTTTTCATAATGAATATTTTTGTAGTGAGTTTTCTTTCCTTTGTCATATTTTCCTCAAGAAGAATATTGCCAATTAGGAACAATCTTTCTAGCCAATATGAAATGTATAATTTCTTTACAAATGTTTTCGGAGTCATATTTTTCTTGCTGGTATTTTCCTATGAGTTTCAAAATTTTAGGATTCTACTTTTCTTATATCCGAATGTTTTTTTCTAAAACCTCAAAAGATAGGATTCATGTTTTCCTTGCAGGAATGTTATCAACCATCAGATAAGATCAATGGGATTTTCAACCATTAGATGGTTTTGTATGTTCAATGATCAAACCCAACGCCTATATAAAGGGGACCCCCGAGGTTCGTCCCACATCAGTTTTTGAAAGCTTTGATGTATCAAAGCCTTGACTCTCTTCTTAAGGTCGTTCTGATCTTTGACCAGCCGTTCCAAATCCTTCAGAACACTCCATTCCAAATGTCTATTGAAGATACATCCCATGATATGTCCTCCTCAAAGCCAATTTCAAAATGGCAAGTGTACAGAGAATGGTTGGTCCATCCGAAATTTTTCAAGTATGAATCCATCATTTCCAAGAATATCAGGCTAAATGGTGTGGAATATGATTGTGTATCCAAGACAAGTGATCAAGATCCTGTCTATCTAGAGTTACTTTTAGAATTATATGAATCAGCATGTTTCTATGAGGAAGATGTACGGGAAATCACTTCTTTCAAGTCTTATGGAAAGACATACAAACAAACTTACACCAAGACAGTAAGCTTGGTTGGGCGAGCATACGAAGTAGAATCTGAATTTTGTTCACACAAACTATCGGATGCTCAAGGTAGTTTTGTTAAGATTAAGGCCTTATAATGTCTTGGACTTTCTGATGTCAAGCCAGCCAAGATTGCTCACCTGTATCCTAATAATAGGATTCTTTATCTTTGGGTACAATGATTTTTGGTTCCGAGAAAGGGTGATAATGATACCGTAATGAAAAGTGACATTTATTTCATAGACTTCATGTTGAATCTATGAAAAATAAATCTGATGAGGCATGTCCTTGTGACGATCAAGAATATCAAGGAAGGAAACTTAATAGCTCAAATCATCATGTACCCTTCCTTACTATCAAAGATGATAGTTCGGATCATAGACTCTTTCAAGGTTGCATGTATGTCTATTGTTCGTAATTGCAAGCTCATGCTTATCAGTGATGACATGCTGAAAAGACTGAATATGGCTTTTTCAAAAGAAACAGGATAGTTTTATAATTTGCTGGAGGCAGAGGCTGAGACCATTCCAGAAAATGTGGAGAAGGATGAACCAGTGAAGAAATTCACTAAGAAGAGGAAGCATAAAGAAGTGGATGCTAAAGATAAATCCCCTAATGATAAGGAAACCCAGTCCGCACCTCCCATGCAGACAAAACAGAAAGAATATCTAGATGAGGTGGCAGCTATGTGGAGATAAGAAAAAGAGAATAACAAAGAAGGGGATCCACAGTTTGGATTGGACCCTACAGAGGCTAAGGCCATAAAAGAGAGAGCTGCTGATGAGTTAGAAAAGAAAGAAAAAGAGAATAAAATGAATAAGAAGATGTCTGAATCTGAAGTTGTTCAGTCTCTGTTGAGAGATACTAAAATAGCATCTGAGAAGATTTTCATTCCTGAATCCTTTGATGTACAACCATATTTACCACAAACTCCAGAAAAGATCTATATCCCTCCGAAAAAATATAACGGTAAAGATATTGTTGAAGAAGTAGAGGAAAATGTTGTTGAAGAAGAAGAAGTGGAAGAAGGAAGTGAGGATTTAGATGCCTTGATTAAACAAGTAGAATATTATTAAGCTGAATCTTCAATGTTTATCACTCCGGAAAAGGTAGATGAGAAAGAAGGAAACAAAGATGATAAGGAAAAGGAAGAAAAACAGTATGAGTTGTCTGAAGAAGAAATCTATGAGAATATTTTTATTAAAGAAGGAGTAAAGATAGAGCAACCAGATGAAGACAAGATTGTTCAAGTATCAGAATCAGATGAAAAATCTCTTAGTGAGGAACCCATTCTTAAAACTATTAAAGGAAAGAAAGTTCTCTTGGACGCACCAATAAAAGATATCATCAGGAAGAAATAATTTGTTGGTACTTATAAAAGAAATTTGGTACATATTGAAAAAGAAAAATCCTAAAGAAACTTATCTAATTCGAAGTCACCAGTATGTGGTCATGATTTTGTTGTTGAATCTTTGAAAAATCTGGTGGACACCATTCCAATATTCCCCACCATAGACTCCAGATTCCAGATGCTGCAGCATAGTTTGAATTAGAAGTCAGAATCCTTATCCATGGTCATGGATAAGTGTGTGAAGATTGAGGCTAACCATATAAATTTCATTATCAATTATGATGTGCATAGGAAATCATACATCAAAATCACTTTGGGGTTTAAGAAAGTTGAAGAAGACTTTACTAAATTTGATCGTTTTCAGAATGAGGTAAAAGATGCCATTGACACCAAAGATAACAAGATTAAGAATCTTCAGAATGAGATGACCACTAATAAAAATATTCAAAATCAACAAGTAAGGGATCTAAATGGGAAGCTTATCTCAGTATCTCAAAACTGGAAAGGTGAAAGAGATTTTTGGCTAGAGTTTCAAGAAAAGCTGAAAAAGAAAGATGAGATACTAAAGATGCAGGAAGAGGCCATGAAGGCTCAGAAAAAAGCTTTAAATGCTCAAGATGAAAGGATAAAAGCTTTGGAAAGGCAAGCTGGGGAGGATCAATGAGACTTGAAGAAGATGAAAACCTTGTTGAAGAAGCTAATTCCAATTAAAAGGAAGACAATTAAACCCACTCCGATACTTTGTTGTATTTATCTTTCTTTGTAAATTTTTTTCAACTCTACAGAAATATTTGGTTGGTCATATTTTGTGTTGTTATATAATAATGTTTTAGGTATCATATTTTTTCCCTTTCCCTTAAATTCTGTAAGAAAATCACAAAGGGGAAGAAGAAAAAAGAATCACTCAAAAGGGGAGAAATAAAAATTTAAAATGGAGAAAGAAAAATTTCTATGTATATATATCCTTAAAGTAAGGGGGACTTTCTCATTATGAAGTTTTTTCATTCCCATGGTAATGAAAACTCCACTCCAGAAATTCAGAATACAATCCTCGGAGTTTTGATTCCGTAGGGGGAGTTAGTTGTATTCATCATCATTCGTGAACAAAGGGAGATAAGTTTTAATTTCAAAGCCTAATGAAAATTTTCAGAGTCCTTATACTCTTTTTCATAAGGATGTTTGTGCTTTCCAAAAAAGGGGATATTGTTAATTCAATATGGTTTTCCTTATGACTTTTCCATTACTTTTTGTTTTGAAAATAATAAACACCTTATACTTACGAAAATCTATATTTTACTTATATAAGGAAAATTTTCTTCCATTAGTAAATTTACCCTAACCTAGATTTCCTTACACATATAAATATTTTTCTTAAGTGTACAAATCGGATTCATATCAAAATCTCGGAATCATATAATGATTAGATATGAAGCATTCTATTTTAGGATCTGAATACTGGATATGAACTCTAATACAATTCCACTACGAATTATGGATATAAACTATAATAATGTTCCACTCCAAATTCAGGATAAAAAATCTAATAAAGTTCCACTCCGAATTCTGGATACAAACTCTGAAAAAGTTCAATTCCGAATTCTGGATACGAACTTTAACAAAGTTCAACTCTAAATTCTAGACTCCGAACTTTTATGAGTTCTACTCCGAACATATACTCGTTCGACATCAAACTTTTACTAGTTTGACTCCGAACTTTTATGAGCTTGACTCCGAAATTTTACTTGTTCGACTCCGAACTTGTAATAGTTCAACTCCGAATATTTATGAGTTCGACTCTGAACTTTTACTAGTTCGACTCATAACTTTTATGAGTTCGACTCCGAACATTTACTAGTTCGACTCCGAACTTTTACAAGTTCGACTCCGAACATTGTATGTTCAGATTCCGAACTCTGGTGAGACCAATCTCCAAATTTCCTTAGAAATTAAGACTCCGAACTTCTACAGAATTCAGATTCTGAAATCCTATAAAATAGAATCCGAATATCATTTTATTATAGACTCTGAATTCCATTTTGGATAGACTCCGAACTTTTATTTTCTTATTTTCTGAATTCCAGTTTTTCTTATGCATACACTCATTTAATTTTAAAATGATGTCTTCCATTCTGTTTATAAATAACCGTTGTTTGAGTGACTTGTGTACAGGTCCCTCCAAAATTCAAGGAAAATATGACCTTTGGAGGAGGGATCCAACCATTGAAATTTACCCTATAAATAAGAGCACATTTGAATTGCTCCATACTAATCTTCGACAACTTTGACAACTTGTGGTTATATGTTGTTGAAGTGATTTCTAGATAGAGAGGCTCTTATTAACTATAATGCTTCGTGCAGAAAGTTTGAACGACTTGTTCAAACTTTGACTTGTGAAGATTGAATCGTGCAACTCCTAATGTTGGTGATTACATTCAAGGGCTTCCAGGGATAGGAATATAGAGGTTCCAACACCATGAAGTTGAGGGCTTCCATGCTGATGAAGACAGAGGTTCAAACTACCTTGAAGTTGAGGGCTTGAGGGGATAGCAAGACAGATACTCCTATATTCGTATCGAGGGCTTACCCTAGTGTGGGTAAGACAGACTTCCATGAATGTATAAATCAAGGGACCATTATCCAAGATTGTTTGATACCCTTCTCTTTGGGTTAAAAGACTTATATCTTATTATTTGTAGTTTTAATACTTGTTTTTTCCGCTGCATTTTGTATTGTAAGGAATGTATAAGATTCTTATATTTCCGTACACTTGAAATCTGATTCTTTTAGATTTTATACCCTTTATGGTAGAATATCATATTGTAAACATTCATTAAGTTTCAGTTTTCCAGAATCATATTTCCGGAACATGTTTTTCGGAACCGCTTTCATGATTTAAGCAAGTGTGTAGAACTAGATGTTTGTAAATTCATACCCTATACCAATCCTACAATTGGTGTTAGTGGTGTTGTGAATTATCTTAGTTTAACTTTGTTAACCTTAGATCATTCCTTGTTTAAGGAAAATTTTAAAGTGTACAATTCACCCCCCCTCTTGTATATTGAGCTTCTACATCATTATTTCGATCCTACAATTATACTTAAGCAAATCTATATTTATCATATATAAGGAAAATTTCCTTCCTTAAGGAAATTTACCCTATCATAGATTTCCTTACACATGTCAATATTTTTCATCATTGTAAAAATAGGATTCATATCAAAATCTCAGAATCGTATAATGATTAGATATGAATCATTCTTTTTTGGGATCCAAATTCTTGATATGAACACTAATAAAGTTCCACTCCGAATTCTGGATACAAACACTAATAATGTTCCACTCAGAATTCTGGATACAAACTCTAATAATGTTCCACTCCGAATTCTAGATATGAACTCTATCAACATTCTATTCTGAATTCTGGATACGAACTTTAACAATGCTCAAATCCGAATTATGGACTCCGAACTTTTATGAGTTCGACTCCGAACTTATACTAGTTCAACTCCAAACTTATACTAGTTCGACTCCAATCATTTATTAGTTCGACTCCAAACTTTTATGAGCTCGACTACGGAGTTTTACTAGTTTGACTCCGAAATTTTACTAGTTCGACTCTGAAATTTTATGACTTCGACTCCGAACATTTACTAGTTTGACATAGAACTTTCATGAGATTGGCTCCGAACATTTACTATTTTGACTCCAAACTTTTACAAGTTCGACTCCGAACTCTATAAGTTCAGATTCCGAACTATGGTGAAACCAAACTCCGAATTTCCTTAGAAATTTAGACTCTGGACTTCTACAGAATTCAGATTCTGAATTCCTATAATACAGAATCCGAATATCCTTTTATTATAGACTCCGAATTCCATTTTGGTTAAACTCTGAAATTTTATTTTCGTACATTCTGAATTCCAGTTTTTCTTATTCTTACACTCATTTCATTTTAAAATGATGTCATAAATTCTGTTTATAACTATGAATTGGTTGAGTGACATGTATATAGGTCCCTCCAAAATTCAAGGAAAATATGGTCATTGGAGGAGGGAGCTAACCGTTCAAATTTCGCCTATAAATAGGAGCACATTTGAAAATCTCTATACTGATCATCGAAAACATTGAAAACTTGTGCTTATAGGTTGTTGAAGTGATTTATAGAGAGATGTGCTCTTATCAACTCTCAATGCTTCGTGAAAAAAGTCTGAATGACTTGTTCAAACTTTTCCTTATGCAGATTGATTCGTGTGACTCTGAATGTTGGTGATTATATTCTAGGGCTTCTGGGGATAGGAAGACAGAGGTTCCAACACCATGAAGTTGAGGTATTCCTTGATGAGGAAGATAGAGGTTCCAACTACCTTGGAGTTGTGGGATTGTGGTGATAGTAAGACAAAGACTCCAATCTTCGTATCGAGGTCTTACCCTGACATGGTTAAGACAGACTTTCTTGAATGTATAAATCAAGGGACCTTTATCCATGGTTTTTGGATACCCTTCTCTTTGGGTTAAAAGACTTATATCTTGTTATTTTTAGTTTTACTACTTGTTTTTTACGCAGTATTTTGTATTGTAAGGAAAGTATAACTTTTTAATATTTACATACAATTGTACTCTGATTCTTTTAGATTCTATACGCATTAAGGTAGAATCTCATATTTTAAACATTCGTTAAGTTTCGATTTTCCGAAATCTTATTTCCAGAACATATTTTTCGAAACTGTTTTCCAAATTTAAGAAAGTGTGTAGAACTAGAAGTTTTTAACTTTATACCCTATCCCAATCCAACAATTGGTGTTAGAGGTGTTGTTAATTTTCTTAGTCTAACTTTGTTAAACATAAGCCTTTCCTTGTTTAAGGGAATTTTTATAGTGTACAATTCACCCCCCCCCCACCTCTTGTATATTGAGCATCTATATCGTTATTTCGATCCTAAAATTGGTATCAAAAGAGGTTAACAAAAATTCAAACCCCAAGGGTTAGTTCAATCTGATTTAATCTCACTTTTAAATTCAAAAGAAAATTTTGATCCTTCTTTCTCAGAATAGAATTTTCGGATTCGATTTTTTGGACTCATAATGTTTGGATTCTTCTTTTGCTTAAATCCACTAATTTTTTTTACATATAATATCCGGAGTCAATTTTCTGGAGTCATATTATATTTCAGATTAATATATTTCTTTTCATTAATAACTCTTGTTATTAACAAGTTTTTTTTGTAGAAGGGTTATTTTAAGGATGACAGGTTTAAACGTTGGATCTATAGACAACCTGAATTGTACTAGACTACAAATTTTTTATGGTAATGACTATGAGTATCAGAGAGATAGGATAAAGGCTTTCATTATCAACACTGGTTTTGAAAAATTTTTTATTCTTACTGGTGGATATCCAATTCCTGACAAGGAAGTGAGTACTTTCACCAACCTAAAGAAGCATGATTATCAACTCAACTATAAGGTACGCAATACTTTACTATGTTCAATGACTAGGAATATATATTGCCAAATTTCATCTTGTGAAATAGCTAACAATATCTAGAAGAAACATTAAGTTACTCACTTTGGTACTTCTAAAGTGATTGAGACTAGGAGAGCTATGTTGAGGATGGAGTATCATGGTTTCAATTTTCTTTATGGAGAACCCATATGCAAAGTGAAACAAATATTTATGACTATCATGAATAGCTTACAATCTATGGGTGAGAAGGGTAAAGATGATAATTCACTTGTGGAAAAAATTATAGATATTATGCCCAATGAGTGGGAGTCCAAGAGAACTGCTATTGATGAGAATAGGAAAGTTTCGCAGATTACTCATGATGAGTTATTTGGAATTCTACTCCAACATAGAACAATGATGAAGAGAGATGCTGAGAACATCAAAAAGAAGAACGGGAATGGTAATGTTTATTTTACTACAACAACAAATCACATGAAAGGTCAGACTCCTGAGAGAGTAACTAGATTAAAATTTAAGAAGGTTACTATCCAATCTGAATCTAGTGAGAGTGAAGTCTCGGAAAATGAGTGAGCAAATCTTTCTCATAGAATGAACATGATAGATGGTCAAAGAAATTTCCAAAACAAGTATAAAAAGAAGGAAAGGAAAGATAAGAATGATTCAGAAGTTACATGCTACGAATGTAATAGTAGTGGACACATATGACCTGATTCCCCTATGATCAAGAAGAATGAAATAAAAGAGAGGAATTCTGAAAGGAATAGGAATAAGTGTTATAAAGATAAAGCTAAGAAAGTTCTGAATGCTAATGATACCTAGAGTGTCAGTGGTGGTGACTCTTCAGATTAATCATCTGATTATGAATCTTCTGGACAAAAGAATCTTGGTCTTATACCCAGATTACCTATTAACAATCATTGCTTTATGGATATGGTACACAATGATGAATCATTGACCAATGTTTCTTTAAATTCTAATGATAGTAAATATTATAACTCTTCATAGGAAGAATCATCTTCTGATAAAGAAAATATTTTACCTACCTATGAAGAAGTTTCTAGGTTTTCTGAACTTCTAGAGATTGAGAATTATAAACTCAATAAAAAACTTGATAAGGAAAACTCTAGAAATACTATTCTTACAAAGGAAATATCAGATCATTCTAAAGATCTTGATAAGATAAATTATTATTTAATAAGTGTTTTACAAAATCTTGATGAAGTAAATTCTGAGAATAATAAACTTTCTAAGGATATAGAAAATTTAATTTCTAAGAAAAGTGTTTTCGAGCCTATCTCAAGTTCCAAATATAATGATTTTGAAGATAAAAACTTGGTTATAAAACTCAAGTCTGAACTTTTTTCCTTAAAGAATTGTTTGTCGAACTTTACTCATGGTAAATAAAATTTTGATAAGATGTGCTCACAAATACGAACTTTAAGAAACAAGTCCGTATTTGGTTATACCCATGCAAAACAAACTTTTAGTAAAAATTATTTTGTTCCTCTAAATGCCCCATTTTGTTCCATGTGCCAATTTTGTGTTCACTGGGAAAAGACATGTTCTTTAAACAAAACCCAATATTTAGGTTTTCATAAGGCTTATTTTTCTAAATTGATGTGGGTAGCCAAAATATTGTTATCTGAGAATCTCAGATCCAAACAAGTTTGGATTCTGAAAGTCTAATTATTATCTCATTTTCCGGAAAATATGGAGGATGCCAAAAAAAATTCTTGGTACATGGATAGTGGATATTCCTGGCACATGACTGGTAAAAATAAGTATTTTAAAAATATTATCAAGTCGAAAGGTGGAAAATAACATTCGGAGATAATGCTCCAGGAGAAATTGTTGGTATAGGTAATATTGTTCTTCTTGGTAAAACTTTGATTTCAAACATTTTATTTGTTAAGGGTCTTAAGAACAACCTCATTAGAATATGTCAGTTATGTGATGAAGGATACCTTGTGAATTTTAGGATTTATAAGTGCTTAGTAAACAATTCCAAGGAAGAATTTTCTCTTTCTACTAATAGGAAAGAGAATGTTTACATTTTTAACTTAGATGACCTTAGGAGACAAGACTTACCTTGACTAAGTGTAATAAAAGATCACTCTTGGTTGTGTCATAGAAGACTAGGTCGCTATAAACTTAGGACCTTATGTAAACTCTCTAAGAAGAACTAGATAAGGATCTACCGGTGCTTAGATTTGATTCTTCTAAAGTTTTTGATCCTCTTAAATATGACAGGAAACATAAATCTAGTTTTAAACCAATCAATGAAGTGTCAACAACTGATTCATTACAGTTGGATAACATGGATCTTTTTTGTCCAACACAAACTGGAAGAATTGGAGGAAAATACTATGTGTTTGTTGTAGATGATGATTACAGTAGATTTACATGGGTCTATTTTCTAGCAAAGAAGTCTGAAGCTTTTTCTTATTTGAAAGGATTTAGATACGAAGATAATAACAAGAAAAACCTTCCACTGAAAACTATTCATAGTGATTATGGAAGAGAATTTGAAAATTATGATTTTGAAACTTTTCGTAGTATAAAATGTACTACACAGATCTTTTCAGTACCTAAAATTACTCAACAAAACGGTGTAGTTGAAAGAAGAAATATAATTCTTCAAGAAATAACTTGAACCATGTTGAGTGAATATCCTCTATCTAGACATTTATGGGCTAAATATGTAAGTACAACATGTTATATTATAAATCAAGTTTTAATTAGACCATTTCTTAATAAAACTCCTTATGAGTTATGGAATGTTAGAAAACCTAGACTTTCCTACATCAATGTTTTTAATTTTATGGTATTCATCCTGAATAACAAATATAATCTTCAAAAATTTGCAACAAAATCTGATGAAGGAATTTTCATAGGCTACTCCACAACTTATAAGGCCAATATAGTTTTCAAAAAAACACTTGTACTGTTGAAGAAACGGTGCATGTAAAATTTGATGAATCTGATCCTTTTTTTCAATCAATCCCAACCTACATCCTAGGTTGTGTTTTCAAAAACTGATTATCAAAATTTGATAGAATATACTTCTGATAAGGAAAATGTTCAAGAAGATTCTTCTGAAACATTTACCCCAGAAGACCTTCTACCCTATGTTGATGAACAGGTTTTACAAAACCCATGTTCGGTGTTTCTAAAGAATCATCCCAGTGATAATATCATTGGTGATGTGAATCAACCTGTAAGGACTAGAAGTTTCATGAGGAATGAAGTAGAACATCTAGCATTTCTTTCCCAATTAGAACCAAAAATCACTGATGAAGCATTAGGTGATGATGATTGAATCAAAGCAATGCAAGATGAACTAAATGAATTCGAAAGGAATAATGTCTGGACCTTGGTTGAAAGACCTAAGGAAACATCTGTTATTGGAGTAAAGTGGGTCTTCAGAAATAAGTGTGATGAAAATGGAATCATTGTTAGAAATAAAGCTAGACTAGTTGCTAAAGGCTATAATCAGCAAAAGGAAATAGACTATGAAGAAACCTATACTCCAGTAGCTAAACTTGAATCTATTAGTATCTTACTTGACTTTGCAGCATTCATCAATTTTAAACTTTTTCAAATGGATGTGAAATGTGCTTTTCTTAACAGTTATGTTCAGGAGGACGTTTTTGTTGAACAACCTCCTGGCATTGAAGATACAAAACATCCTGATCAAGATTTTAGACTTACCAAAGCTTTGTATGGACTTAAACATTCCCCATGAGCCTGGTCTGGTAAACTTACAAGATTTTTGCTTCAAAATAACTATGTTAAGGGAAATGCAGATCCAACCCTTTTTATAATGAAATATAAGAAAAATGTTTTTATTGTTCAAATTTATGTTGATGACATCATATTTGGTTCAACTCAGCAATCATTAACTGAATCCTTTGCAAGTCTAATGAAATCTGAGTTTGTAATGAGTATGATGGGTGAGTTAACATTTTTCCTTGGTTTTCAAATTTCTTAAAAACCAGAATGTACCTATATATCTCAACATAAGTATATTCAAGTTCTTCTTAAAACGTATGGATATGACAACACTAAGAGTATGAGTACTCCCATCGGTAACTCAAACTCTTTAGATCTTGATGAAGCTGAGAAACCAGTAGATCAAACATCTTTTAGAGTTATTACAGGAAGCCTACTATTCCTGACAGCCAGTCGTCTAGACAAAATGTTTTCAGTATGCTTATGTCCCAGATATCAATCCAATACTACGGAATCTCATTTAAAGGAAGTGTAAATAATTTCTCTCTACTTAATGGGAACCATGGATGTTGGATTATTTTATACTTCTGGAAATGATTTTTTTTAAATATTTTTCGGATGCTGACTTTGGTGGATGTAGAATGGATAGATGAAGTACATCCAAAACTTGTAATTTCTTAGGAGATTTATTAGTTTCTTGGTCCAGCAAGAAACAACACTCAGTAGCACTCTCCTCTGCTGAAGCTGAATATGTAGCAGCTGTAGGTTGTTGAACTCATGTGTTATGGATGCAACACACACTCACAGATTTTGGCTTGATTTTTACAAAAACTCAAATTTTGTGAGATAACACAAGTTACATTTCCCTTAGTAAAAACCTAGCACATCCCTATCGTGCAATGCACATAGATATTAGGCATCACTTTCTCAGGGATCACACAAAAAAAATGAGATATCATTCTTCAGTTTATCAGAACGCAAGATCAACATGCTGACATTTTCACAAAATCTTAACATTCTAATAGATTTTAATACATTAAATAGAATTTAGTAATGATAACCGTGAGTTAATCCTTGTTCATTAACTTCTTTCTGAACAATTCTCCTCATAGTAATAAACTCCTTTTCATAGGGGGAGTACATTTTCTTGTTAGTGTAATCAAAAAATTTCGTAGTCAGTTTTCACAATTGTGTAACCAAAATTTTCGTACTGAGATTTTCATACTCATTCTTTTTGTGTAGAGATTTTCGAACTCATAATTTTTGTAATGAAATTTACGTACTGGAATTTTCATAATGAAAAATTTCGGAACTAGAATTTTCATAATGAAATTTTCATACTGGATCTTTCTTAATGATGTTTTCGAAACTAGAAAATTTCTTAATGAAAATTTCGTTATGGAAATCTATGGAACTGGAATTTTCGTACTAAGATTTTCTTACTCATAATTCGTGTACTATAACTTTTTCATAAAGATGTTTTTTGTAGTGAGTTTTTTTCTTTAGTCAAATTTTCCTCAAGAAGAATATTACCAAATACGAACAATATTTCTAGCCAATCCTAAAGGTATAATTTCTTTACGTAAGTTTTCGGAGTTGAAATAGTAAATTTTTGGAGGCGAACTCATAAAAGTTATTAGTCGAACTAGTAAAAGTTCAGAGTCGAACTCATAAAAGTTCGGAGACGAACTAGTAAAAGTTTATAGTCGAACTAGTAAAAGTTCGGAATCAATTTCATAAAAGTTTGTAGTCGAACTAGTAAAAGTTCGGAGTCGAACTTGTATATGTTCGGAAAACCATATTGACTTAACAATATCCCCCTTTTTGGAAAGCACACACATCCATACAAAAAAGAGTATAAGGACTTTGAAAAATTTCATTATACTTTGAAATTAAAACTTATCTCCCTTTTTTCATGAATGATGATGAATACAATTAACTCCCCATTAGGCATCGAAACTCTAAGGATTGTATTCTAAATTTATGAAGGGGAGTTTTCATTACCATGGGAATGAACAAACTTCGTAATGAGATACTCCCCCTTACTTTAATGATAACTTCACATAGAAATATTTCCTTCTCCATTTTAAATTTTTATTTCTCCCATTTTGAGTGATTATTTTTTCTTCTCCCCCTTTGTGATTTTCAAATAGAATTTAAGGGAATGTGAAAACAATATGGTACCTAAAACATTAGTATATAACAAAACAAGATACAACCAACGAAATATTTCATTAGTGATGAAAAAAATTTACAAGGAAAGACAAATACAACAAAAGATCGGAGTGGGTTTATTTTTCTTCCTTTTCCTTCAGAATTAGCTTCTTCAACAAGGTTTTAAGCTTCTTCAAAATCTCTTTGATCCTCTTTTTCTTGTCTTTCCAAAGCATTAATCATTTAATCTTGAGCTTTCAATGCTTCTTCCTGAGCAATCATGGCCTCTTCCTGCATCTTTAGTATCTCATCTTGCTTTTGCATCTTTTCTTGAAAATGAAGATGAAAATCTCTTTCACCTTTGCAGTTTTCGTAAGGAAATTTTCGTACTGGAAATTTTTGTAATGGAAATCATCGGAACTAGAATTTTAATACTAAGATTTTTGTACTCATAATTTTGGTACAAGAAATTTTTTGTAATGAAGTTTTTCATAGTGAGTTTTTTCCATTAGTCAAATTTTCCTAAAGAAGAATATTACCAATTACGAACAATCTTTCTAGAAAATCTGAAAGGTATAATTTCCTTACTTCAGTTTCTGGAGTCATATTTTTCTTTCTGGAATTTTTCTATGAGTTTTAAAATTTTTGGATTCTACTTTTCTTAAATCCGAATGTTTTTTTTTCTAAAACCTCAAAAGATCAGATTCATGTTTTCCTTGTGGGTATGTTATCAGCCATCATATCAGATCAAAGAGTTTTTCAACCATTAGATGCTTTTGGTTGTTCAAAGGTTAAACCCAATGCCTATATAAAGGGGACACCCGAGGGTCGTCCCATATCGGGTTTTCAATGATTTCATGTCTCGATGCCCTGAATCTCTTCTTAAGACCATTCCGATCTTTGACAAGATGTTTTGAATCATTCAGAACTCTCCATTCCGAATATCTGTTGAATCTACTTCCCATGATATGTCCTCCTCAAATCCAATTTCAAAATGGAATGTTCATAGAGAAAGGTTGGTCCATCCGAACTTTTTCAAGTATGAATCCATCATTTCCAAGAATATCTGGCTAAATGGTTGGGAAGATGTTTGTGTATTCAAGAAAAGTTATCAAGATCTTGTCTATCCAGAGTTACTTGTATTATTCTATGAATCAGAATGTTTCTATGAGGAAGATGGAAGGGATAAGGTTTCTTTCAAGTCTTATTACAAGACTTACAAACTTACTTACTCCAAGGAGGCAAGCATGTTAGGGCTAGCATATGAAGGAGAAGCTGAATTTTGTTCACACAAACTTCTGTATACTCAAGGAAGTTTTGTTAAGGATAAGGCCTTACAATCTGTTGGACTTGCTGATGTCAAGATAGCCAAGCTTTCTCACCTGTCTCATAATAATAGGATTATTTAGCTTTTGGTACAAGGATTCTTGGTTCCGAGAAAGGGTGATTAAGATACCCTGAAGAAAAGTGACATTTATTTCGTAGACTTCTTGGTGAATTTAAGAAAACTAAATCATATGAGGCATGTCCTGAAAACGATCAAGAATATCAAGGAAGGAAACATAAGATCTCCACTCATCATGTCCCCTGCCTTACTATCAAAGATGATAGTTCGGTGCTTAGACTCTTTCAAGGTTGCATGTAAGTCTAGGTTTTGGAATTGAAAGCTCATTCTTGTTAGTGATGACATGCTGAAAAAAACGAATATGGATTTTTCAAAAGAAACAAGAGAGTTTTATAATTTTCAAGAGGCAGAGGTTGAGACCATTCCGGAAAATGTGGAGAAGGATGAACCCCTGAAGAATGTCACTAAGTAGACGAATCTTAAGGAAGTGTTTGCTGAAGACAAAACTCCCAAATCTAAGGAAACTCAATCTGCACCTCCCAAGCCAAAATAACAAAAAGCATATCCAGAGGAGGTGGCTTTTAAGTGGAGAGAAGACAAAGAGAAGGATAAAGAAGGGGATCCACAGTTCATATTGGACCCTACAGAGGCTAAGGCTATAAAAGAGAGAGCTATTGATGATTTATAAAAGAAAGCAAAAGAGATGAAAATGAAAAAAGAAGATGTCTAAAGCTGAAGTTGTTCAATCTCTTTTGAGAGATACTGAAATAGCCTCTGAGAATATTTACATTCCTAAAACCTTTGATGTCTAACCATATTTACTACAAACTCCAGCAAAGAACTATATCACTCAGGAAAAGTCTATGTGTAAAGAGATTGTTGAAGATGTAGAAGAAGAGGTTATTGATGAAGAATAAGAAGTGGAATAAGGAAGTGTGGATTTAGATGCCTTGATTTAACAACTAGAAGATTATCAGGCTGAATATTCAAAGTTTATCACTCTGGAAAATGTAGCTGAGAAAGAAGGAAACAAAGATGATAATGAAAAGGAAGAAAAAAAGTATGAGTTGTCTGAAGAAGAAATCTTTGAGAAGAATTTTCTTGAAGAAGGAGCAGAGAAAGAGCAACCAGATGAAGACATGATTGTTCAAGTATCACAATCCGAGGAAGAATCTCCTAGTGAGGAACCCATTTCGAAAACTGATAAAGGAAAGAATGTGCTCTTGGACACACCAACAAAATATATCATCAGGAAGAAAGAAGTTAGAGGTACTTCTAAAATAATGTTGGTACATTTTGAAGCTGAACAATCCCCAATAAAGTTATCTGATTCAGAGTCATCAGCACATGGTCATGATTTTGTTGTTGAATCATTGAAAAAGATGGTGGACACCCTTTCGATATTCTCCACCATAGACTCCAAATGCCAGATGCTGCAGCATATCTTGAATCGGAAGTCAGAATCCTTATCCATGGTCATGGATAAGTGTGTGAATATTGAGTCTAACCATATAAATTTCCTTATCTATTATGATGTGCACAGGAAATCATGCAGAAAAATAACTTTATGGTATAATAAAATTGATGAAGACATTGCTGACATTGATTGTTTTCAAAATGAGGTAAAATATGCCTTCGACACTGAGGATAATAAGATTAAGAATCTTCAAGAAGAGGTGACCACTGAGAAAAATATTCAGAATCAACAAGTAAGGGATCTGAATGGGAAGCTTAACTCGGTATCTCAAAACTGGAAAGGTGAAAGAGATTTTCATCATGAGTTTCAAGAAATGCTGCAAAAGTATGATGAGATACTGAAGATGCAGGAAGAGGTAATGAAGGCACATGAAGAAGCTTTGAATGCTCAAGATGAAAGGATAAATGTTTTGGAGTGGTAAGCTGAGGAGGATCAAAGAGATTTGAAGAAGCTGAAAAACTTTTTGAAAAAGATAATTCCGAAAGAAAAGGAAGACAAATAAACCTACTTCGATGTTTTGTTTTATTTGTCTTTCCTTGTAATTTTGGTTTCAACTCTAATGAAATATTTGGATGATCGTATCTTGTGTTGTTATATACTAATGTTTCAGGTACCATATTTTTTTCCATTCCCTTAAATTCTTTATGAAAATTACAAAGGGGGAGAAGAAATAATAATCACTTAAAAGGTGAGAAAGAAAAATTTAAAATGGAGAAGCAAATATTTATGAGTGAAGATATCCTTAATGTAAGGGGGAGTTTCTCATTATGAAGTTTTTTCATTTCCATGGTAATGAAAACTCCACTCCGGAAATTCAGAAAAAAATCCTTAGAGTTTCGATGACTATGGGGGAATTAGTTTTATTCATCATCATTCATGAAAAATGGGAGATAAGTTTTAATTCCAAAGTCTAATGAAAATTTTCAAAGTCCTTATTCTCTTTTTCGTAAGGATGTTTGTGCTTTCCAAAAAGGGGGGATTATTATGTCAATAAGGTTCTCCTTATGACTTTTTCATTCCTTCTTGTTTTGAAAATCACATACACCTTATACTTAAGAAAATCTATATTTTACTTCTATAAGGAAAATTTCCTTCCTTAAGGAAATTTACCCAAATCTAGATTTCCTTACACATATCAATATTTTTCTTAAGTGTAGAAATCGGATTCATATCAAAATCTCGGAATCATATAATGATTACATATGAAGCATTCTGTTTTAGGATCCGAATTCTGGATAGGAACTCTAATAAAGTTCCACTCCAAATTCTATATACGAACTCTAATAAAGTTCCACTCTGAATTTTGGATACAAACTCTAATAAAGATCCACTACGAATTCTGGATACGAACTTTGAAAAAGTTCCATTCCAAATTCTAGATACGAAATTTAATAAAGCTCATCTCTGAATTATGGACTCCGAAATTTTATGAGTTTGACTCCGAACTTATACTAGTTCAACTCCGAAAATTTTCTAGTTCGGCTGCGAACTTTTATGAGTTCGAATCCGAACATTTACTAGTTTAACTCTGAACTTTTACTAGTTCGACACCGAAATCTTATGAGTTCGACTCTAAACTTTTACTAGTTTGACTCAGAACTTTTCTGAGTTCGACTCTGATCTTTTACTAGTTCGACTCCGAACTTTTACAAGTTGGACTCCGAACTCTATAAGATCAGATTCTGAACTCTAGTTAAACCAGACTCCGAATTTCCTAAGAAATTCAGACTCCAGACTTCTACAGAATTCAGATTCCGAATTCCTTTAAAACTGAATCTAAATATCCTTTTATTATAGACTCCGAATTCCATTTTTCATAGACTCTGATATTTTATTTGCATACATTCCGAATTCCAGTTTTTCTTATGCTTACACTCATTTCATTTTAATACCATATCATCCATTCTTTTTCTAACCAACTGTTGGATGAGTGACACGTGTACAAGTCCCTCCAAAATTCAAGGAAAATATGACTATTAGAGGAGGGAGCCAACAGTTGAAATTTCGCCTATAAATAGGAGCACATTTGAAAAGCACCATACCGATCTTCGACAAATTTGACAACTTCTGATTATATGCTGTTTATGTGATTTCTAGAGAGAGAGACTCTTATTAACTCTCAAATCATCATGCAGAATGATTGAATTCCTTGTTCAAACTTTGCCATGTGTAGATTGCTTCGTGCGACTCTAAATGTTTGTGATTATATTTGAGGGCTTTCAAGGATAGGAAGACAGAAGTTCCTACACCGTGAAGTTGAGGGTTTCCATGCTAAGGAAGATACAGGTTCAAACTACCTTGATGTTGGGGGCTTGTGGGGATAGCAAGACAGAGACTCTGATCTTCGTATCGAGGGCTTACAATGGTGTGGGTACGATAGACTTACTTGATGGTATAAATCAAGGGACCTTTATCCAAGGTTGTTGGATACCCTTCTCTTTGGGTTAAAAGAATTATATCTTATTATTTGTAGTTTTACTACTTGTTTTTTCCCATCAATTTTTTATTGTAAGAAGAGTATATCCTTCTTATATTTCCTCACACTTGTACTCTGATTATTTTAGATTCAATACGATTTAAGGTAGAATATCATATTGTAAACATTCCTTAAGTTTCAGTTTTCCAGAATCATATTTCCGGAACCTGTTTTTTGGAATCACTTTCCAGATTTAAGAAAGTGCGTTGAACTAGATGTTTGTAACTTCATACCCTATACCAATCCTACAATTGGTGTTATAGGTGTTGTGAATTTCCTTAGTTTAACTTTGTTAAACATAGATCTTTCCTTGTATAAGGAAATTTTTAAAGTGTACAATTCACCCCCCCCCCCTTTTGATATTGAGCGTCTAAATTGTTATTTCGATCCTACAATTAGAAATATAGGATCGAAATAACGATGTACATGCTCAATATCCAAGAGGGGGGGTGAATTGTACACTTTAAAATTTTCTTTGAACAAGGAATGATCTATGTTTAACAAATTCACAACACCTCTAACACCAATTGGAGAATTGGAACAATGTATGAAGTTACAAACTTCTAGTTCTACACACTTGCTTATATCTGGAAAGTGATTCTGAATAAACAGTTCCGGAATTTTGATTCCGAAAATATGGATCCAGAAATATGATTCTGGAAAACATAAAGTTAATGAATGTTTACAATATGATATTCTACCTTAAAGCGTATAGAATCTAAATGAATCAGAGTAAAAGTGTAAGGAAATATAAGAAGATTATAAATTCCTTACAAAACAAAAATACAGCGGAAAAAAAAGTAGTACAACTACAAGTAGCAAGATTTAAGTATTTTAACCCAATGAAAAGGGTATCCAATAACCTTGGATAAAGGTACCTAGATTTATACTTTCAAGCAAGTCTATCTTACCCACACCATGATATGCCCTCGATATGAATATCGGAGTCTATGTCTTGCTATCCCTGCAAGCCCTCCACTTCAAGGTAGTTGGAACCACTGATTTCCTCAGTAAGGAAGCCCTTAACTACAAGGTGTTGGAACCTTTGTCTTCCTATCCCTGGAAGCCCTCGAATGTAATCACCAATATCCGGTGTCTCACTAAGAAATATGAACAAGGAAAAGTTTTAACAAGCTGTTAAAACTTTCAACACGATGATTTGAGAGTTTTTAAAAGCCTATCTCTCTAGAAATCATATCAACAGTGTATAAGCACGGATGTCAAAGGTGTCTAAGATCAGTATGGGGCTTTTCAAATGTGCTCCTATTTATAGGCGAAATTTCAATGATCGGCTCCCTCCTCCAACGGTCATATTTTCCTTTAATTTTGGAGGGACCTGTACAGGTGTCACTCAACCAACGGTTATGTAGAAATAGAATGGACGACATCGTTTTAAAATGAAATGAGTGTAAGCATAAGAAAAACTGGAATTCGGAATGTGAGCAAATAAAAGTTCAGAGTCTGTGACTGTGTGTTGCATCCACAACACTTGAGCACAACAACTTCCAGCTGCTACATATTCAGCTTCAGCAATGGAGAGTGATACATAATTTTGCTTCTTGCATGACCAAGAATCTAGTGAATCTCCTAAGAAATGAAAAGTTCCAGATGTACTCATTCTAACCATTCTACATCCACTAATTTCAGCATCCGAAAAGCATTAAAAGATAAAATTATTTCCTAAATTATAAAATAATCCTATATCCATGGTTCCCTCTATGTACCGAAAAATTATTTTCACTACCTTTAAATGAGATTCCTTAGGATTGAATTGATATCTGGCACATAAGCATATTAAAAACATTAAGTCTAGACGACTAGATGTCAAGTAATGTAGACTTCCTATGATACCTCTAAAGGATGATTTATCTACTGGTTTTCCAAATTCATCAAGATCAAGTGTATTAGAGGAACCAATAGGAGTACATACACTCTTAGTGTTTTCATAACCTTATTTTTTAAGAAGATATATAATATAATTATGTTGGGATATATAGGTTCCTTATGGTTTTTGAGAAATTTTAAATCCAAGGAAAAAAGTTAACTCACCAATCATACTCATTTCGAATTGAAATTTCATTAGATTCGCAAAGGAATCAGTTAATGATTGTTGAGTTGAACCAAATATAATGCCATCAAAATAAATTTGAACAATCATAAAATTTTTCTAATCATTATTTATGAAAAGGTTTGGATCTTCATTTCCCTTAACATAGTTATTTTGATGCAAAAATATTGTAAGTCTATCATACCAACCTCGTGGGTCTTGTTTAAGGCCATACAAATATTTGGTAAGTCTAAAAAAATGATCAGGATATTTTTTATCTTCAAATACTGGAGGTTGTTCAAAAAAACCATCCTCATGAACTTAACCATTGAGGAAAGAACATTTCACATCCATTTGAAAAAGTTTAAAATTGAAGAATGCTGCAAAGAAAAGTAAGATTCGAATAGATTAAAGTCTAGCTACTGGAGCATATGTTTCTTCATAATCTATTCCCCCTTGCTTATTATATCCTTTAGCAACTAGTCTAGATTTATTTCTAACAATTATTCCATTTTCTTCATACTTATTTTTGAAGACCCACTTTACTCCAATAATAGATGTTTCCATAGGTCTTTCAACCAAGGTCCAGAATTTATTCCATTCGAATTCATTTAGTTCATCTTGCATGGATTTGATCCAATCATCAACACCTAAAGCTTCATTAGTGATTTTTGGTTCTAATTGGGAAAGGAATGGGAGATGTTATACTTTATTCCTCAAGGAACATCTAGTTCTTACAGGTTTATTCACAGCACTAATGATACTATTACTGGGATTATTCTTAAGAAACACCTGATTTGGGTTTTTTAAAACTTGTTCATCAATATAGGGTAGGAAATCTTCTAGGGTAAATGTTTCAGAAGTATCTTCTTGAACATTTTCGTTGTCAGAAGGATCTTCTAACAAAGGTTGATAATTGGTTTTTAAAAACACATATGAGGTTATAGGTTGGGATGGTCTAAAAAAAGGATCATATTCATCAAATTTTGCATGCACTGTTTCTTCAACAGTAAAAGTGTTTTTGTTGAAAACTCTATAGGCCTTAGAAGTTGTCGAGTAGCCTAAGAAAATTCCTTCATCAGATTTTGGTGTGAATTTGTGAAGATTATCTTTAATATTCTAGATGAATACCTTGCATCAAAAAACCGTGAAGTAGGAAAGTCTAGGTTTTCTACCATTCCATAACTCATAATGATTTTTTTAAGAAAATGTCTAATCAAAATTCGATTTATAGTATAACAAGAAGTACATATAGCTTCAGCCCAGAAATTTATAGCTATAGAATATTCACTCAACATGGTTCTAGTTATCTCTTGAAGAATTATATTTCTTCTTTTAACTACACCATTTTGTTGAGGAGTTCTCAGTGCTGAAAAGTTGTGAGTAATACCTTTTCTACTACAAAATGTTTCAAAATTAGAATTTTGGAATTCTCTTCCATGATCACTATGAATATTTTTTAGTGGACGGTTTTTCTCATTTTTAACATGTGATCTAAAACTTATTAAATAAGAAAAATCATCAGACTTCCTTTCTAGAAAATAGACCCATGTAAATCTATTGTAATCATCAAATAGAACAAACACATAGTATTTTCCTCCAATGCTTATAGTTTGTGTTGGACCAAAAAGATCCATATGCACTAACTATAATTCATCAGTTGTTGAGACTTCAACGATTTATTTAATGCTAGATTTATGTTGCTTTCCATATTGACATGGATCAAAAACTTTAGAAGAATCAAATCTAAGCTCTGGTAGATCCTTAACTAGTTTCTTCTTAGAGAGTTTACATAAGTTCCTACGGTTACAATGACCTGGTATTCTATTCCCTAACCAAGAGTGATCTTACATTGCACTTAGGCAAGGTATGTCATGGCTCCTATGGTCTTAGAAGTTCAATGTGTATACATTCTCTTTCCAATTGGAAGAAAGAACAAATTCTTCCTTGGAATTGTGTACTAAGCACTTATCATTCATAAAATTCACAAGGTATCCTTCAAAACATAACTGAATTATTCTAATGAGGTTGTTCTTAAGACCCTTAACAAATAAAACGTTTTAAATCAAGGTTTTACCAAGAAGAACAATATTACCTATACCAAAAATTTCTCCCTGAGCATTATCTCTGAAAGTTACTTTTCCTCCTTTTGTCTTGATAATCTTTTTGAAATAGTTTTTGTTACCAATCATGTGATGGGAACATCCAAAATCCTTGTACCAAGTATTTTTGTTGGCATTCTCCCTAATTTCCTAAAAATGAGAAAAGAAATAGACTTTCGGAATCCAAACTTGTTTGGATCTGAGATTTTCAGATAACAATATTTTGGGAACCCACATCTTTTTAGAAAAATAAGACTTATGAAAACCTAATGACTGGGTTTTCTTTAAAGAACAATTCTTTTCCAAGTGACCACCGCATTTTCACATGGAAAAAAATGGGGCTCTTTGGGGAACAAAATAATTGTTACTAAAAGTTGGTTTTTCATGGGTATAACCAACTCCATACTTTTTTCTTAAAGGTCATATTTGTGAGTACATCTTATCAAAATTTTCTTTACCATGAGTAAAGTTCGACAAACACTTCTTTAAGGAATAAATTTCAGACATGAGTTTTTTAACCATCTTTTTATCTTCAAAATCATTAGATTTAGATCTAGAGATAGGATCGAAAATGCTTTTCTTCGAAATTACCTTTTCTAGATCTTTAGAAAGTTTATTCTTCTTAGAATTTACTTCCGCAAGATTTTTTGAAACACTTATAAAATCAGAATTTCTCTTATCATGATCTTTAGAAAGATCTGATATTTCCTTAGTAAGAATAGTATTTCAAGAGTTTTCCTTATCATGTTTTATTATTGAGTTTAGAGTTCTCAATCTCAAGAAGTTCAGCAAACCTAGAAATATCTTCATAGGTATGCAAAGTATTTTCGTCCTCAGAAGAGGATTATTTATCTGAAGAGTTATAATATTTACTATTATTAGAATTTAATGAAACATTGTTCAATGATTCATCATTATGTACCTTAGCCATAAATAAATGATTGTTAATAGTTAATATTTGCTATAAGACTAATATTCTTCTGTCCAAGAGATTCATAATCAGAAGATTCATCTGAAGAGGCACCACCACTGGAACTCCAAGTATCATTAGCTTTCAGAACATTCTTAGTTTTAGCTTTATAATACTTCATCATATTCCTTTCATAATTCCTCCCTTTTCATTATTTATTCTTGTGCAATCGGGTCATATGTGTCCACTTCTCTTACATTCGTAGCATGTAACTTCTGAATATTTCCTATCATTCCTCTCCTTCTTCTTATACTTATATTGGAAATTTCATTCACCAACTATCTTGTTCATTCTTCGAGCAAGATTTTCTAACTCATTTTCCGAGACTTCACTCTCACTAGATTCTGATTGGATAGTAACCTTCTTAGACATGGATCTAGTTACTCTCTCAAGAGTCTTAGTTTTTATATGATTTGAGGTGGTTATAAAAGCAACAGTACCATTCCCATTCTTCTTATTGATATTGTCATCATCTATCTTTATCCTTGTTTCATGTTGAAGAAGAGTTCCAAATAACTCATCAAGAGTAATCTGGGAAACCTTCCTATTCTCATCAATAACAGTTCTCTTCGATTTCAACTCATTTGGCATAATATCTAAAATTTTGTCCACAAGAGCATTATCATCCAGACCTTTCTCACCCATAGATTCTAAGATATTCATGATAGTCATAAATCTTTGTTGCACATTGTATATGGGTTCTCCATAAGGAAAATTGAAACCATGATACTCGGTCGTCAACATAGCTCCCCTTGTCCCAAACACTTTAAAAGTACCAAATTGAGTATCTTCAAGTTTCTCCCAGATACAGTTAGCTGTTTCACAAGAATAAATTTGGCTATATATATTCCTAGTCATTGAACATAGTAATGTATTGCCTACCGTATAGTTGAGTTGATAATCATGCTTCTCTTGGTTGCTGAAAGTACTCACTTCCTTGTCATGAATTTGATATCCACCAGTAAGCATAACAAAAGTTTCAACACCAGTGTTGATAATGAAAGTCTTCAGCCTATCTATCCAATACTCATAGTCATTACCATCAAAAATTGGTGGTCTAGTAGGATTCAGTTTGTCTATAGATCCAATGTTTAAACCTGCCATCCTTAAAATAACTCTTATTCACACTTGCATAAATCTGGAAAGCAGTTCTGAAAAACAGGTTCTGGAAATATGATTCTGGAAAACTGAAACTTAATGAAAGTCTACAATATGAGATTCTACCTAAAATAATATAGACTCTAAAAGAATCAGAGTTCAATTGTAAGGAAATATATGAAGGTTATACATTCCTTACAATACAAAATGCTGCTGAAAAAACAAATAGTAAAACTACAAATAACAAGATTTATCACTTTTAACCCAAAGAGAAGTGTATCCAACAACCATGGATAATGGTCCCTTGATTTATATTTTCATGAAAGTCTATCTTACCCACACCAGGGTAAGCCCTCGATATGAAGATCGGAGTCTCTGTCTTGCTATCTCCACAAGCCCTCATCTTCAAGGTAGTTGGAACCTCTGTCTTACTCAACAAGGAAGCCCTCAACTTAAATGTGTTTGAACCTCTGTCTTCCTATCCCCGGAATCCCTCGAATGTAATCACCAACATTCGGAGTCACACGAAGCACTCTGGACAAGGCAAAGTTTGATCAATTCATTCAAACTTTCTGCCCGAAGCATGAGAGTTAATAAGAGCATCTCTTTCTAAAAATCACTTCAAAAGCATATAATCACAAGTTGTCAAAGTTGTCGAAGATCAGTATGGATCTTTTAAAATGTGCTCCTATTTATAGGCGAAATTTCAATGGTCTGATCCCTCCTATAACAGTCATATTTTCCTTGAATTTTAGAGGGTCCTATGTACGTGTCACTCAACCAATGGTTAGTTAGAAACAAAATGGACGACATCGTTTTAAAATGAAATGTGTGTAAGCATAAAGAAAACAGGAATTCAGAATGAAAGCAAATAAAAGTTTAGAGTCTAACCAAAATGGAATTCAGAGTCTATAATAAAAGGATATTCAGATTCTATTTTATAGGAATTCGGAATCATAATTATATATAAGTCTGGAGTCGGAATTTCTAATGAAATTCAGAGTCTGTTTTCACCAGAGTTCAAAATCTGAACATACAGAGTTCAGAGTCGAACTTGTAAAAGTTCAAGGTCAAACTAGTAAAAGTTTGAAGTCGAACTCATAAAAGTTTTTAGTCGAACTAGTAAAAGTTCAGAGTTGAACTCATAAAAGTTCGGAGTGGAACTAGTAAATGTTTGGAGTCGAACTTTTAAAAGTTATAATTCGAAATCATAAATGTTTGGAGTCAAACTAGTAAAATTTTGGAGTCGAACTAGTATAAGTTTGGAGTTGAACTCATAAATGTTCGGAGTCCAGAATTTAGAGTTAAACTTTGTTAAAGTTCGTATCTAGAATTTGGAATGGAACTTTTTCAGAGTTTGTATTCAGAATTCGGAGTGGAAATTTATTAGAATTGGTGTACTAAATTCAGAGTGGAACATTATTAGAGTTTGTATCCAGAATTTGGAGTGGAACTTTATTAGAGTTCATATCCAGAATTCAGATCCTAAAATAGAATGCTTCATATCTAATCATTATATGATTCCGATATTTTGATATGAATCCGATTTTTACACTTAATAAAAATATTGATATGTGTAAGGAAATCTAGGTTAGGGTAAACTTCATTAAGGAAAGAAATTTTTCTTATAGAAGTAAAATATAGATTTTCTTATATCTATGGTGTTTGTGATTTTCAAAACATGAAGGAATGGAAAAGTTATAATGAAAACCTTATTGACATAACAATCTCCCCCTCTTTGGAAAGCACAAACATCCTTAAAAAAAGAGTATAAGGACATAGAAAATTTTCATCAGACTTTGAAATTAAGACTTATCTCCCTTTGTTCATGAATAATGATGAATACAACTAACTCCCCCTTAGGCATCGGAACTCTAAGGATTGCATTCTGAATTTCTGGTGTGTAGTTTTCATTACCAGGGGAATGAAAAAACATTTAATGAGAAACTCCCCATTACATTAAGTATATCTTCACTTAGAAATTTTTCCTACTCCATTTTAAATTTTTCTTTCTCCCCTTTTGAGCGATTCTTTTTTCTTCTCCCCTTTGGAATTTTCAAAAAAAAAATTAAGGGAATGGAAAAAAATATGTTACCTGAAACATTAGTATATAATAACATAGGATACGACCAACCAAACACTTCATTAGAGATGAAACAAAATTTACAAAGAAAGACAAATATTACAAAATATTGGAGTGGGTTTATTTGTCTTCCTTTTCCTTCAGAATTAGCTTCTTCAGCATGGTTTTCAGATTCTTCAAATTTCATTGATCCTCCTCATCTTTCCTTTCCAATGATTTTATCCTTTCATCTTGTGCTTTCAAAGCTTCTTCTTGATCCTTCATGGTCTCTTCTAGCATCTTTAGTATCTCATATTTCTTTTGCAGCTTTTCTTAAAAATAAAGCCAAAAATATATTTCACCTTTCCAGTATTGAGATACTGAGTTAAGATTCCCATTCAGATCCCTTACATGTTGATTCTGAATATTTTTCTCAGTGGTCAGCTCATCCTGAAGATTCTTAATCTTGTTATCCTCGGTGTCAAAGGTATCTTCTACCTCATTCTGAAAACGATCAATGTCAGTAATTTCTTCTTCAACTTTCTTAGACCACAAAGTGATTTTGCTGCATCATTCCATGTGCACATCATAATTGATAAGGAAATTCCTATAGTTAGCCTCAATCTTCACACACTTATCCATGACCATGGATAAGGATTCTGACTTCTGATTCAAACTATGCTGTGGCATCTGGCATCTGGAGTCTATGGTGGGGAATATCATAATGGTGTCCACCAGCTTTTTCGAAGATTCCACAACAAAATCATGACCATGTGCTAATGACTCTGAATCAGATAACTTGCTTTGGGATTGTTCTTCTTCAATATGTGCCATATTTCTTTTAGAAGTAACACAAACTTCTTTCTTCCTGATGATATCTTTTGTTGGTGTGTCCAAGATCACTTTCATTCCTTTATCAGTTTTCAGAATGGGTTCCTCACTAGGAGATTCTTCCTCGGATTCTGATACTTGAAAAATCTGGTCTTCTTCTGGTTTCTCTTTCTCTACTCATTCTTCAAGAAAATTCTTCTCAATGATTTCTTCATCAGAAAACTCATACTATTTTTCTTCCTTTTCCTTATCATCTTTGTTTCCTTCTTTCTCAGATAGCTTTTCCGGAGTGATAAACATTTAAGATTTAGCCTGATAATTTTCTACATGTTTAATCAAGTCATATAAATCATCAATTCCTTCTTCCACTTCATTTTCTTCTTCAACAACCTCTTCCTCTACTTATTCAACAATCTCTTTACCACTATAATTTTTCGGAGTGATATAGTTTTTTGCTGGAGTTTCTAGTAAAGATGGTTGGACATCAAAGGTTTCTGGAATGGGAATCTTCTTAGAGGATATTTCAGTATCTATCAATAGAGACTGAACAACTTCAGCTTCAAACATCTTCTTTTTTATTTTCTTCTCTTTTTCTTGCTTTTCTAACTCATCAGCAGCTCTCTCTTTTATGGCCTTAGCCTCTACAGGGTCCAATCCAAAACAAGGATCCCCTTCTTTCCTCTTCTCTTTGTCTTATCTCCACTTATCAGCCACCTCATATGGATATGATTTCTGTTTTTTCGTCTTGGGAGGTGCGGACTGGGTGTCCTTAGCTTTAGGGGTTTTATCTTCAGCAACCACTTCCTTAAGCTTCCTCTTATTAGTGACATTCTTCACTGGTTCATCCTTATCCACATTTTTCGGAATGGTCTCAGCCTCTACCTCTTGAAAATAATAAAACTCTTCTATTTCATTTGAAATAGACATATTCATTCTTTTCAGCGTGTCATCACTGACAAGAATGAGCTTCAAATTCTGAAACATAGACTTACATTCAACCTTGAAAGAGACTAAGCACCGAACTATCATCTTTGATAGTAAGGCAGGGTACATGATGATTTGAGCTATTAAGTTACCTTCCTTGATAGACTTGATCATCACAAGGACATGCCTCATCAGATTTATTTTTCTTAGATTCACCAAGAAGTCTATGAAATAAATGTCACTTTTCTTCAGGTTATCTTTATCACTCTTCCTCGGAACTAAGAATCCATGTAACCAAAGATGAAGAATCATATTATTAGGAGACACGTGAGAAATCTTGGTTGTCTTAACATCATCAAGTCCAAGACATTGTAAGGCCTTATCCTTAACAAAACTACCTTGAGCATCTGGGTGATTGTGTGAAAAACATTAAGCTTATCCTTCGTACGTAGCCCCACCAAGCTTGCCGCCTGGTGTAAGTAAGATTGTATGTCTTGAGATAATACTTAAAAGAAAACGTTTACCTTCAATCTTCCCCATAGAAACATTCTGATTTATAGATTTCTACATGTAACTCCAGATAGATAGGATCTCGATCACTTGTCTTGGATACACAAAAATCTTCCCAACCATTTAGCCTGATATTCTTGGGAATGATGGATTCATATTTGAAAAAGTTCAGATGGATAAACCTTTCTCTGTACACTTTCCATTTTGAAATTGGCTTTGAAGAGGAAATATCTTTGGATGTACCTTCAACAGACATTTTGAATGGAGAGTTATGAAGGATTTAGAACAGCTTTTCAACGATCTGAATGACCTTAAGAGGAGATTCAGGGCTTCGAGGTGCGAAAGATTTGAAAAACTGATGGGGGACGACCCTCGGGGGTCCCCTTTATATAGGAGTTGGGTTTGACCTTTGAAATTATAAAACCATCTAATGGTTGAAAAACCCTTTGATCTGATCTGACGGTTGATAACATACCCGCAAGGATAACTTGAATATGATCTTTTGAGGTTTTAGAAAAAAACATTCGGATTTAAGAAAAGTAGAATCCTAAAATTTTAAACCTCATAGGAAAATACCAGCAAGAATAATATGACTCTGAAAAATTAGGAAATGAAATTATACATTTCAGATTGTCAAGAATTGTTTTTCATAATTGGTAATATTCATCTTGAGGAAAATATGACTAAGGAAAAAAACACACTATGAAAAACTTCATTACGAAAAAGTTCCAGTACAAAAATTATGAGTATGAAAATCTTAGTACGAAAATTCCAGTTCCTATGATTTCCATTATGAAAATTACCAGTACAAAAATTTCTTTAGGAAAATTTCCAGTATGAAAATTTCATTATGAAAGTTTCTTATTCTGAAAACTTCTTTACGAAAGTTCCAGTACGAAAATTTCATTACGAAAATTTTAGTTCCCGAAATTTTTATTACGAAAATTCCAGTAAAAAAATTTCATTATGAAAATTATGAGTACAAAAATCTCAGTACGAAAAGTGTGAGAACAAAAATCTCAGTACGAAATGTTTGGTTACAAATGTTTGAAAACTGACTACGAAATTTTTTGATTACACTAACAAGAAAATGTACTCCCCCTATGAAAAGTATTTTATACTATAAGGAGAATTGTTTAAATAGAAGTTAATGAATAAGGAATACCTCACAGTTATCATTCCTATCTTCTGTTTAATGTATTCAAATCAATCAGAAGGTAATGATTTTGTGAAAATGTCAGCAAGTTGATCTTGCGTTCTAATAAACTGAAGAATGATATCCCCTTTCTGTGTGTGATCCCTAAGAATGTCATGCCTAATATCTATGTGCTTTGCATGAGAGTGACGTGCAGGGTTTTTATTTTCTTACATTCTAAACTTCAGTTTTGGTTATGTTTACACATGTTTTTTTATAAAACGACGACATCCATTCTGTTTCTAACTATCCATTGGTTGAGTGACACATGTACATGTCCCTCCGAATTTTGTGGAAAATATTACCATTGGAGGAGGGAGCCGACTGTTGGAGCTTCGCCTATAAATAGGAGTTCATTTGAAAAGCTCCATACTGATATTCAACAACATTGACAACTTGTGCTTATATGCTGTTGAAGTGATTTCTAGAGAGAGAGGCTCTTATTAACTCTCATCCATCGTGTAGAAAGTTTGAACGACTTGTTCAAACTTTTCCTTGTGAAGATTTCTTCGTGCGACTCTGAGTGTCGGTGATTACATTCGAGGGATTCTGGGGATAGGAAGACAGAGGTTCCAACACCTTGAAGTTGAGGGCTTTCTTGTTGAGGAAGACAGAGGATCCAACTACATTAAAGTTGAGGGCTTGTGGGTATAGCAAGATAGAGACTCTAATCTTCGTATAGAGGGCTTACCCTGGTGTGGGTAAGACAAACTTACTTGAATGTATAAATCAAGGAACCTTTATCCATGGTTGTTGGATATCCTTCTCTTTGGTTTAAAAGATTTATATCTTCTTAATTTTTACAAGTTTTTCAGCTGCATTTTGTATTGTAAGGAATGTATAACCTTCTTATGTAACACCCCAAGCTTCCACAGTACGTTTCCCTTTGAATAATGCAATGACGTGCATTGTATGCAACATCGAGATTCTAACACGCCACAACCAATCAAACTAGCTGTTATGAATAGTAATACCTTCTTTTTGAAATTTTTTAAATTATATCTTTTTAAATGGACTTCAGTTTTGGATTCGTAATATCTAAATTATCTTAGGGTGAAATTTTTGTACTTTTCAGATAACTTTCATATTTTGACGAATAGTGAAAATAACAAAATTTTAATTTAAAAAACTTTTTTATCAAAATAATTAATAGTGATAAATTGTTAATTTGAATGGTTTTAAAGTATATTTAGAATTATTTTTACCATCTAATACAATTTTGGTCATTGGATGAGATTTCACATTTAAACCAGACATAAACAAGTGTTAATCTTTTGATAGTTATTATCTCATAAAAACACGCTATTTGTTTTGACGGTGGGAATTAATTTTTAAATTAATTAATTCATCTGATATGTTTTGAATTTGGTAAAATAGAAATAATTTTTGAATTCATTAGATCAAATATAGCATAGGCCTAATTTTTTGTATTTTTCTGAAAAACATCAATTTTTGATGAATAGAGAAACCACTCAGTGGTAGTTAAAAAACTGAATTTTTCATAATACCTAATTTTACCACTTCTGTGAATGGAATTTCGAAAATCCGAGAGACATGGATAATATCAAGTACTAAAATATGGTTCAATGAGATAAAAATAATTTTCGGTGAATAGTAACTTTTTACTTTGATTTACCACTGTTAAAAGTAAATAGGGTAATTAAGGGTAAAAATGATACTAATTTTACCCTAACACATGTCTTATTTCTATTGGACATGTGTATCTCGTCCAAAAACAGCCTTAGGAATAAAATATTTTCATTTAGGTCCACTTGAAATAGATTAGGACATTTATATTATTTAATTCAAAGAAGAGTTAAAAGAGTTAAAATCAAATTTTATTTACTAAAACATTTTTAATATAGAGTTATACATAAGATAAATTATATTATAAATATTAATTATAAATATAAAAGGATTTAATACATAATTATATTATATTTATAATTTTTAGACATTAAATAATTTACCTTATTTATGACCCAATGATGATGAAGTCGTTACCATAATAGTGAACAATTAAAATAATTAATATTATAAATACCCAAATAAATATAATTATAGACTTTTATTGAATTAAACTAATTTTATAGGTTAATATGACATATTAGGATTGATTTAATTGACTTTTTAGAAGTAATAATTCTTTTATGAGTTTCAAAAAAATCAATTTTTGAATAGTATCAAAATTGACATAAAAGAGTTTTTTAAAAAAATATTATATTATTAATTGATATTAAATTCCTAAAAATCTTACATTCGGCCAAGAGACTTATATCATGATAGTTGTATCATTAATGGTCCAATTGGGTGTCTCTTGGATGTATATAGTATATTTATTAACTATATAATATAAATATAAAAAGTTACATGGTAAATGTAAAACCAATTAACTAAGAGTTTAAACTAATAGATAAGGTTAATATAATGACCCAAACCTGTATAAATTCAAATGGTTGAGTGGGTTTAGACCCATCCCCACCATAACCAATATATAATACACTTTTTATCCATTATAAACCGAATATTAATTTATTATAAAATAATATTTCTAGCTTTCCCAAAGGTGCCCCTCACCCATCTTATAAAAGGGCACTCCACCTTCTCATTAATTCACAACGTCACAGCCTTTTTCTTCGGCCAAACCTTTCCCAAATACTCTCTCAACATCCACAAATACAACCTAGAGGCCTTAGTTGGATCAGAAATCCAACCTAAGGATCCATTTTGATGAAATCAAAAGGAAGAACGCGAAGAAGAGGTAATGTTTTCACCACCATTTTTCAAATTCATTTCTTCTTCAACTTCTTATTTCTTTGTTATACCCATTATAAAATAATTTATCTAGTATCTCCTATATACTATAATATTATTATAAATATGGTACAACCATATTTGGTATTCTATCCATCCTTTGAATGACAGGTCACTATACATGCATACGTACGGCTTACCGTCTCCACGTCGTAGTGTAATTGTCATTAAATAAATTATTATTTGGATGATTATAATAATGATGTGTAATTCCTGAAAATAATAAATATAAAATGATAATTATTCTGTCTATCTGATATACCATCTAATTATATATTATTTTAACATCAAAAGAATGATATTTTCGCTCGTGCGTACGTACAGACTACCGTCTCCACGAAAGCGATGAGATTCATTCTCCATCGTATCAATTCAACTGTAATTATAATTTAATGATTCAAAAATAATGTTTAAGGACTTTATATAATTCTTGATATTAATAAGATACAACCTATCTATAACAAACACGGCTTATGTAACAAAAAATATAAAGGAAAACGAGTAAGTTAACACCCGAAATGACGATAATACTAAGATATTATTACCAAATCAATGTTAAAGGATATTATATGATATCATATTAATTTAAATTATTATTGTATAATTAAATAGAAATTATTTCACCATTATAAAGGAGGTTAACCTACCTTCGACAAAGGAAAAAGTACAAAGTTAGGGGTTTCTTATCTCACTTTTAATTCAGTGAGATTTCCATTGTTCACCAATTATTTATTGCATGTGGTGTGTGTACTGCCCATGATTGTATTCATTGTGTAATATAATTTAATTTATGGGTATTTAAATCATCATTGTATGATCCTTCTTTCATGGGTGCATGTTTCATAAGTTACCAAATCGATAAGGGAATTTGAAATTTCAATTTCCACTCATTCAGCTTTATGAAAACTTCATTGATTATTTTACTCAGAGATTATGTGCGGAATCACTATTCATTTGCTTATGTCATAATTTCCACTCCCCTTTTTTGATATAATTTTTATTCACATAACCACTCCATTGATAATTTCTCAAGTCATCGATATGAATTTGATAAGAGTAATTTTAACTCATTCTCCATTTGTTGAGTTAAACATCCAATTAATTGGTGTTGTTTTTACAAGATTATGTGTGAATGTACTTTGATTGTTTTACACTGAATATCCAATCATATTTAGTGTATTTATATTTGTCACATATATCTATGCCATTGATTTATCCTTAACATAAGTATATGACCTTTATGAGAGATTTCATCTCAATTTACATTCCATTGAGACTTTATTATTGTTATACACCAAATCACTTGTATGTGGTGTATATAATGTACTTTGACATTGTATATCATGAATCCCTTTATTTTCATGATATTAATATGTTTTGATTACCTCAATTATTTGTATTCAAGTGTCTCTCTTTTAGTTAGAAAATCGAACTAAAATACAATTTTAAATGTTTTAAAGACTTATTCTTATAAATCTTTCTCATTAATGTCCATGTTTTAAAAAATAGTTTCAAGGATTTATTTTTATGGAAATTAATGTTTTAAAATTAAAACTCCTTTTAAAATTTTCAATATGGTATGGGACACTTTTTTTCTATATTCTATTTTTAAACGGCTTCTTGACAGATAGTGTGACTTATAAATGTTTTCAAGAAAAGGGGGATATTTCTCTCAAATAGTTTTGATGGTTATTTTCATCTATGTCAATATCATTCATTATTATTGTTTGGGGTTAATCTGATACAATACAATCATCCATATTTTATTGAATGAGTTATGTTCGACTGTGGATGTGTTATTTTTATACCATTCAGGGTTTGTGGTTAAAGTATTTACATTTTGTATACTAGTTTTAATACGAATGTTTATGTAATGTTTAAACCTGTGCATATTATTAATGCATTGGACTTAATAAGGGATGGGTGGAGCTCGCTATAGATCCTCGATGCATCGGTAGGTCTCATGAGACAAACTAGTGTCTTGGCATAAGGCCTTGACAAAATTTTATTTGTAGTCTTGGCACGAGGCCTTGGCTATGTGGTTATGATAGTCTGGCATTATGCATTCCATCATTATGAAAGTGGTTATTGATATTGCATGTGATTGTTCAACTAGTATAATATCCATGTAAATAAGTAAATGAAATTATTTCATTTTATCTTGGCCATATTATGCTGAAGTTAATGTTTAAAAGGCTTTTATTTTAGTTATAAATTTCTTTAAGTGTTTATGCTTATCTATGAAAGCTTATGCTATATTGTTATGCTTACTGAGAATCTGAGCTCACCCCTTTCAATGTTTTATTTTTCCCAGGATGTGAAGATGTAATTTATGAATGACCAGCAGGTATAGTATGAGGGGATATGAAGACAAGATGTTGTTGTAGTTTTTTTACCTTATAATTTAAATCAAGACTTATGAATATATCTAGTGTTTTCAAGACTACTAAACTAATCGGTCATTCGAGACTTGATCATTTGTAATCAGGCCAATGTTATGTAATAATGCACCAACTCTGGGTATCTAGTGTCGGGGTGTTACAGTTGGTAACAGAGGAAGTTTAGTACAAACCTTGGAAGCTAGATTTAGATAAACACTGATTAGAGCACGTAGACATACGATGAACTTTGAGTATTAGTATAGAAGAACTTCTAAAATTTTGGTATTGTAGAGATTTTGTGAGTTTTCTGAGCAATACATCCCTGTCTGGATACGAGCAGGTAGAGGCGGCTCTGGCACAGATGTACATAGGGGTAAAACCCGAAAACACCGCTTTGAGCTAGACTTGAACGGGAACTGGTGCACGAAAACGGGCCTTGCTTCACTCTTGGTTATGACACTCCCGGGGGATATGCTTAAGATAATTTACATTTTCTTTACTAACCGATTTGAAGTATTAAATATATAATATGGGATTAAATGACCTTGGTTAATACTAATGTGTTTCAAATTGAGAATATGGTGACATGTTAATCTCCAAATGATTTTATGACTACTGTTACTCACACTATGCTTTCAGGTTTTAGTCAATGGCTGGATTCCAAGGAAGTCATGGTGACTTTGAGAATGATGTACAAGGAGGGAACAGTGGTGGAAATGAGCAACAAAATGGAATGTTGATAGGTGTAAAATATATCATCTTTACGCCAAATCAATTTTCAAAAAAATATGATCAACAATATATATATTAACCAAATCCCGGACTCAACAAAGAAGAGAAAGGTGATGAATGATAAGAGCTCCAGCATTGGAGACCATGGAGAAAGGAATACTCAATTTCCATCATGCAGGAAATGTGGAAGAAGACATCCAGGAATGTGTCTCAATGGGACAATGAAATTCTTTATGTGCGGTAAGGAAGGACATAAAGTGAATAATTGCCAAAGAAAAATGAATAGTACTATGGAAGAAGATAAAAATTGACCCAAGAGTCCATTTACATCATTTTCTATAAATGTAGGGGACCTGGACATTACCCGAGTGAATTCCCTATTCTATAGAATATTTTCATGCACAAAGAAGAAGCTATGTGGAAATAAATGGTTGGAGAAATGTTTAAAAAGTATTAGTGAACCTTGTTGATGGGTTTACTTCGGAATTATTTTCTCTTGTATTTGTAACCCTACAGTTTTCCATGTGAGAATGATATTTTATGAAGAATTATATTTTCTCTTGTGGATAAAGTTATAAATAACAATTTGGTTTTATATGATCATTGGGTTTGAGGAAATTACAAGTTATTATAATTTGGGATGAAAATGCAAGGTATGAGATAAAATTTGTGGTTAAATTATTTTATGGTTATTTTGAAGAATTTATCTCATTTTGGTATTATTGTAAAATATAGTTTTTGAAAAAGGACAACACGCAGTCCGTGTGACAACCCATCGCGTCGGACAAAGCTGTGGGAATCGAACCCACAACCAATGTGCGATTGGGATTTATCACCTACCACTGGACTACGTGAAGTCCTTGGTTAGTGGGACTATTAGTTTTAGTTAAATGATTTTATTGATCATTAATAATTTGATTTGGGATTTTATTTATTATCAAATGAATACACTTAGTATAGAAAAATGATTTGGTAATTAAGTGATAAATGTTATTTTGAAGTTGTTCGCTTTGTTGTATGGATAATAGAATAGTATGGGATTTCATTTGAGGAGTAATAGTGGATTATTATCTATGTTTTTATTGTGAATTTATAGTGATTTGGGTTGTTTATGGAAATGATTAGGTTAATTACTTCTAAGTATGTGATTTTAAGAGTAATTAATGTCATTTGGAGATACAATTTAACGTGGAAGACTACATTCTTATAAGTTTTGAGTTTCAATATTATTTTGGATTATATTTAAGGATTTTAAGGACAATTGATTATTGAATTGTATTTATTTAACTTTGGGGTATTGATGGTTTAATTTTAGAAATGAAGATTATTGTTTTTTTTCTCTAATGGAATATCCATTTGTGGGGTCATCTGATATTATACTAACCATTTTGGTTTTCATTAATCTCTAAAGACCAGGTAAATATATAGTTTATCCTACGTGGATCATGTATTTCTATAGAAGTTTATTCTAGCTCTCCCATTGTGACCAAGTCTTCTTGAATACTCATTGTTAAAAAAAATGAGTTAGTGGTAAAAAGTTATTAATGAATGAAACTCTACTTAAAAAGTAAGTATATCTCTTTATGTTCTTAGTCAATATCATAAATTAATTCCTCTTCCTTATGTAATGTAACTTAAAAAAAAATGTTGTCCATTTACTTTTCCTTCTGGGAGAGTAAGGACCGTTTGTCCCAACAAAAGTTTGTGATTTTCTTATTGTTAACTTTCTCTTGGTCATGTTTTTTATCCCTCTCCATCAGAACTGAACACTTAGTTTATTTTCCATATCCATGTTTTCCTACATGGAATCCTAGTATGGGTTATCTTGGGTGACCTTTATACTTCTCTGTCTTTCTTTTAAAGTGATAGTTTTATTGACTCATTTTTCGATGTAGGGAATTCCATTATATTCTCAAGCCCAATTTTAAAAAAAATTTGAGGATGCAATTAATCGAAGGAGGGGAGAATGTAACACCCCAATCATACCTGGTACGTTTCACTTTGAATAATGCAATGACCTGAATTGTACGCAACTTCGAGACTCTAACACACCATAACCAATCAAACTAGCCGTTATGAATAGTAATACCTAATTTTTGAAATTTTATAAATTTTATATTTCGAAATGGACCTCAGTTTTGGATTCGTAATATCGAAATTAGCTTATGGTGAGATTTTGGTACTTTTCAGATAAATTTCATATTTTGATGAATATTGAAAATTACTAAATTTTAATTAAAAACAACTTTTTCATTCAAAATAATTAATAGTGATAAATTATTAATTTGAATGGTTTTAAAGTATATTTAGAATTTATTTTTACAATTTAATACAATGTTGGTCATTGGATGAGATTTCACATTTAAACCAGACATAAACAAGTGTCAATCTTTTGATAGTTATTATCTCTTAAAAACACGCTATTTTTTTTGACGGTTGGAATTAATTTTTAAATTAATTAATTAATCTGATATGTTTTTAATTTGGTAAAATATAAATCATTTTTGAATTCAGAATATCAAATATATCTTAGGCCTAATTTTTGGTATTGTTCTGAAAAAAATCAATTTTTGATTAATACTGAAACTACTAAGTGGTAGTTAAAAAACTGAATTTTTCATAAAACTTAATTTTACTACTTCTGTGAATGGAATTTCTAAAATCCAAGAGACACAATTAATATCAAGTAGTAAAATGTCGTTCAATAAGATGAAAATAATTTTTTATGAATAGTAACTTTTTACTTTTATTTACAGCGATTAAAAGTAAATAGGGAAATTAAGGGTAAAAAAGATATTAATATTACCATAACACATGTCCTAATTCTATTGTACAAGTGTATCTCGACCAAAAACAACGTTAGGAATAAAATATTATCATTTAGGTCCACTTGGATTAGAGTAGGACATTTATTATTATTTAATTCAAAGAAGAGTTAAAAGAGTTGAAATCAAAGTTTATTTACTAAAACATTTTTAATATAGGGTTATACATAAGTTAAATTCGATTATAAATATTCATTAGAAATCTATAACGATTTCCTACATAATTATATTTTATTTATAATTTTTAGACATTAAATAATTTAGTTTATTTATGACACAGTGATGATGAAGTAATTACCATAATAGTGAAAAATTAAAATAATTGATATTATAAATACCCAAATAAATATAATTAGAGACTTTTATTGAATTAAACTAGCTTTCTAGGTCAATATGACGTATCAAGATAGTTTTAATTGAATGTTTTCGAAGTGATAATTCTGATATGAGTTTAAAAAATATCAATTATTGAATAGTGTCAAAATTGACATAAAAGAGTTTTTAAAACAAATATTATATTATTAATTGATATTAAATTCCTAAAAATCTACAGTTTGGCCACGAGACGTATATAATGATATGTGTATCATTAATGGACCACTTGGGGGTCTCTTGGATGTATATAGTAAGTTTATTAACTATATAATATAAAAATAAAAAGTGACATGGTAAATGTCAAACTAATTTAATAAGAGATAAAACTAAAAGATAAGGTTAATATAATGAACCAAACCTGTCTAAATTATATTTTTTGAGTGGTTTTATTCACCTCCCCACCATTACATTTAAATAATACACTTTGTATCCATTAGAAACCGAATATTAATTTATTATAAAATAATATTTCTAGCCTTTCCAAAGGTTCCCCTCACCCCTCTTATAAAAGGGAACTCCCCCTTCTCATTAATTCACACCTTCAAAGCCTTTTGGTTCGGCCAAACCCTGCCCAAATACTCTCTCAACATGCCTCACTACAACCCAGATTCCTTAGTTTGATCATAAATCCAACCTAAGGAGCCCTTTTGATCAAATCAAAAGAAAGAACCCGAAGAAGAAGTAATGTTCTCACCACTCTTTTTCAAATTCATTTCTTCTTCAACTTCTTCTTTCTTTGTTATTACCATTATAAAATAATTAATCGAGTATCTCCTATATACTATAAAATTATTATAAATATTGTACAACCATATTCATTATTCTATCCATCCTTTGAATGACACGTCACCATACGTGCGTACGTACGGATTACCGTCTCCACACAGTGGTGTAAATGTCATTAAATAAATTATTATTTGGATGAGTATAATAATGATGTGTAATTCATATAAATAATAAATATAACATGATAATTATTCTGTCTATATTATATACCATCCAATTATATATTATTTTAACATTAAAAGAATGATATTGTCACTCGTGCATACGTACAGACTACCGTCTCCACGAAAGCGATGAGATTCATTCTCTGTCGTATCCATTCAAGTATAATTATCATTTTATGATTTAAAAATAATGGTTATGGACTTGATATAATTCTGGATATGAATAAGATACAACCTATCCATAACAAACACGGCTTACATAACAAATAATATAAAGGAAAACGAGTAAGTTAACACCCGAAATGACGATAATACTAAGATATTATTAAGAAATCAATCTTAAAAGATCATATATGATATCATATTAATATAAATGATTCTTCAATAATTAAATAACAATTATTTCACCATTATATAGTAGGTTATCCTACCTTCGACCAAGGAAAAAGTACAATGTAAGGGGTTTTATATCTCACTTTTAATTCAGTGAGATTTCCATTGTTCACCACTTATTTATTGTATGTGGTGTGTGTACTGCCCAAGATTGTATTCATTATTTAATATACATTAATTTATGGGTATTTACATCATCATTGTATGATCCTTTTTTCATTGTTTCACGTTTCATAAGTTACCAAATCGATAACGGAATTTGAAATTTCAATTTCCACTCATTCGGCTTTACGCAAACTTCATTGATTATTTTAATTCAAGATTATGTGTGGAATAAATAATCATTTTCTTATGTCATAATTTCCACTCCCCTTATTTTTGGATATAATTTTGATACACATAATAACTCCATTGATAATTTCTCAAGTCGTTGATATAAATTTGATTAGAGTAATTTTAACTCATTCTCCATTTGTTGAGTTAAACATCCAATTCATTCGTCTTGTTTTTACAAGATTATATGTGAATGTCCATTGATTGTTTTACACTGAATATCCAATTATATTTAGTGTATTTATATTTTTCACACATAACTATGTTGTTGATTTATCCTTAACTTAAAGATATGACCTTTATGAAAGATTTCATCTCAATTTACATTCCATTGAGACTTCATTGTTGTTATACACCAAATCACTTTTATGTGGTGTATATAATGTACATTGACATTTTATATCATGAATCCATTTATTCTGATGATATTACTAAGTTTTGATTACCTCAATTATTTGTATTCAAGTGTATCTCTTTTGGTTAGAAACTCTAACTATAATACAATTTTCAAATGTTTTAAAGACTTATTCTTCTAAATCTTGCTCATTAATGTCCATGTTTTAAAAAATGGTTTTAAAGATTTATTTATATGGACATTAAAGTTTTAAAATTAAAACTCGTTTTAAATGTTTTAAAGTGGTATGGGACAATTTGATTCAAAAATCTATTTTTAAACAGCTTCTAGACAAATAGTGTGACTTATAAATGCTTTCAAGAAAAGGGGGATATTTCTCTCAAATAGTTTTGATGGTTATATTAATCTATGTCAATATAATTCATTATTATTGATTGAGGTGAATCTGATATAATACAGTCTTCCATATTGTAACGAATGAGTTATGTTCGACTGTGGATGTTCACTTTTTATACCATTCAGGGTTTGTGGTTAAGGTATTGACATTTCGTATGCTCGTTTTAATACGAATGATTATGTTATGTTTAAACCTGTTCATATGAGGAATGGATTGGACTTAGTAAGTGTCGGGTGGAGCCCGCTATAGCTCCTCGATGCATCGGTGGGTCTCAGGAGACAAACTAGTGTCTTGGCACAAGGCCTTGAAAAAATATTATTTGTAGTCTTGGCATGAGGCCTTGGCTATGTGGTTATGATAGTCTAGCATAATGCATTCCATCATTATGAAAGTGGATTTTGATATTTCATGTGATTGTTCGACTAGTAGAATATCCATGTGAATAAGTAAATTGCATTATTTCATTTTATCTTTTCCATGATATGCTGAAGTTCATGTTTAAAAGGCTTTTGTTTTAGTTATAAATTGATTTAAGTGTTTATGCTTATATATGAAAGCTTATGCTGTGTTGTTATCCTTACTGAGCATTTGAGCTCACCCCTTTCAATGTTTTATTTTTCCCAGGATGTGAATAAGTAATTTATGAATGACCTGCAGGGATAGTATGAGGGGATATAAATAAAAGATTTTTTTGTAGTTTTTTTACCTTATAATGTAATGTAAGTCTTATGAATATATCTAGTGTTTCCAAGACTACTAAACTAATCAGTCTTTCGAGACTTGATCCTTTGTGATCAGGCCAATGTTATGTAATAATGCACCGACTCTGGGTATCTAGGGTCGGGGTGTTACATATTATATTTCCTTACACTTGTACTCTGATTCTTTTAGATTCTATATTCTTTAAGGTATAATCTCATATTATAAACATTCATTTAGTTTCAGTTTTCCGGAATCATATTTCCGGAACCTCTTTTTCGGAACCGCTTTCCAGATTTAAGAAAGTGTGTATAACTAGATGTTTGTAACTTCATACCATGTTCCAATTCTCCAATTTGTGTTAGAGGTGTTGTGAATTTTCATAGTTTAACTTTGTTAAACTTATATCATTCCCTGTTTATGGAAATTTATAAACTATACAATTCACCCACCCCCTCTTATTTATTGAGAATCTACATCGTTATTTCGATCTTACACAGATCCTACATGAAGGGTAGGTACAGATGGACTCCTTAGCGCTCCACGTCTATCCGTCTCCTCTGGGTACCGACTCGTCATGAGGACCTCCTCTAGGTACCGTCCAGTCCTCGTACACTCCTCCTCGGTCTGCGCTATCTGTCGTCTACATCCAACACAATGTGGTGCGGGAAAATCCCGTGCATGGGTGAGTATAAATATACTCAGTAGGGACCCCGATACACTCAATGTCTCACAAAATCTATCAAGGTTAAACCAAAAATAATGAATCAACAGATATCCATTACTTAGGTATATAACCATACATATATCTAAGTTATCTAGTAATATATCTCAATCTTGAGGAAACACAAAGGTCATTGACTCAGCTCAAACCATGATTTTTCATTATCGAAAACTAGGTTTGCGGGAGAACTCATCCTCTATTGAGAACAGTGGGCATGTCATGACACCGTGGTGCTCCTCACTAACCATAGACTACTGAGGTACTCCTCGTGTCGAGTACTATGGGTCTGCTAACAAACTGGATGCTCCTGTCACGACCCCGTCACACCAAAAATGCCCCTCCTGAGCTGGCAATGGTGAAAGAGAGATAATGACCCCCGAGTACCGCCTCCAGTAGTCCCCGGAGTGGCGACTAGCACCAAGGGTATGATTTTTCACAAATATGGGAGTCATTACCACTTTTATTATTTTTGATCGAAAAATAGGATGATCCATACACCAAAAGAAAAAGGAACAAGTAAATGAAATAAACCCAAACCAATCCCACATGCATGTTTAAACAATTATAAAACAATGTACAAGTACAAGAAAGATCAAAAGTACAATACCTATAGAAACAAGAGTATAACAAACTGCAACAACTCCAACTTTCCTAACTAGAAAGGTCTCGCACGGCCCTGGTAGTCCTCCTAGAAAAATGAAAGTAAACGTAGGGCGAGCATACAAGTATACTCAATAGGGAAAACTAAAACTCTCTTGCACAGGTGGGGAGACATCCTAATGTCCTGTGAGAACAGTAGAAGAACCAAAACATAGCAAGGAATTCTATCCACCCAACCACACTAGCCACTCTCACAAAAAACACAAAGACAACAGGTAGTAGTAGTAGTAGTATATAAGAACAAGAGTATTGGGTACCGCTCACCATTTCCGACTAATTAGCTGCTCTTCCTAACAGTGAACGTCCTGACGCTACCACACTCTTCTCGCTCGCACACACCTGGGCCTCACAACCACATATCCCGCCCACACACACCTGGTCCTCACAACCACATATCCCGCCCGCACACACCTGGGCCTCACAACCACATATCCCGCCCGCACACTCACCTGGGCCTCGCAAAACACAATCACATCCCCTCCCGAACACACCTGGGCCTCATCCCAAAGATTAATGGGAACAGTAAACCTACCTGAAGAGTCTTGGGCTAAAACCACACCAATCGAAACCTACCTGAAGAATCTTGGGTGTAAGGTTTCCTCAAGCCATCACAACCTATGGAAGAAGGTGCAGAAAGTAGCTAGTAACTAAGGGTAAAACACCCTCTCCCGTGAAATTGAAGTGTTCGGTACTAAGTTCTCAAAATGGGTGGGCTGAGACAAAACACAAAGATATATATATATATATATACCAAAGACACAACCCAACCTATCGATTCTAAACAGAGAAACTTAGCACGTGCCTCGGCGCTGCTATTACGAAGCATGCATACAAAAAACAACCCCAACCCCATTAGGTTTTTATGTTTTAATAGAATTATTTTATTATTTCCTTAAATAATAGTCAATTTACCACAACCAACCATATCAATCTTTCATAAAACATATCCCTTCCATCCACAAATCATGTTACGAAAACACAAGCAACACAAACAAGTCCCTTATTATTAACCAACGAACCCCGTTGATTATTATTCTCATTCCATTATCGTGCCCCATCATTCATTAAATCATACCCTTTTATTTATTATTCACACCCCATAGTTCGTTCACATTAAAACCCATCCCTGTAGTCTCACCGCCATCCACCATAACCACAATCACACTGAAACCCATACATCATCATACCTTTGATACCATTTATCACAGACCCGCTGCCCATCACCACCACAACATTCACACCCACCAACAACCAAGCCAACCGCAGCCTGGCTGCTCACCCGATCCACAACAATCCACAAAACACCCCCCTTCACATAAATAAACCCTAACCTGCACCCACATGTTTATTTTTTCAGTTTGTTCAACCGGGGTGATCAGACAAGGGTTCCAGGTATTTAATCAGCCAACATTACGTGGTTAACCAATTTCAACATTCAATAAAATTTTCATCCATAAGAAGATCCAGAAGGAGAGAGAAACATTTAATTGCGTAAGAAAAGGCCCCCAATGACCATTATTTTCAGTAGGTAGAAGATCATTCAATTCACAACATAATATCATAGGATATAAATAATGTAACTGCATTCACAAACTTCCCATCCCCATTATACAAGCCAGTTATTATATTTAATAAAAAGGTTCAAATGTGTTTCAAGTAAACAAGAGGACACCCACACAGCATGATGCACAATTTAGAGAGACTAAGGTATGATCCCTAACTCAACAGGTTCTAATCACAACGCTCCCCCGGATCAACTTTAGAAGACGTCCATAGGCGTTAGTTCCATCTGACAAAACCTGTAAAAAACCTCCATGGGTGGAAGCTGGGATGGAAAGACCGTAGGGAAAGCAACATATCCAAGCTCAGAAGTTCCGCCTAGTCGTTACGATGTTGTGGCCACTGACATATCATAAATCATAGCTCAGACGAAGAAGTTATGGAAGAAAGGAGCCTTGGAGTCTCTCAGGAGATCTCTGCTCGAAGGAATGGGGAGGAGAGGAATGGTTTGAAAAGGAGGAGAGGCCCCCTCCATTTATAGGTGAGAAAAACTAAAGTACACGACATGTACTATTCCATTTAACACGGTCACCACGCGGCTTCCAACACCACATTCAACGTGGCACACTGTCATTGACTGGTCAACACACGGATTGAGGGTAACGCGTACACGGGGTGGAACTACACAGCATGCAGTATAGGCTACACGGCGTGCACTCATTTATTTCATGCAGCAAGGACACAACTTCAACATGGCACCCGGTCATCGACTGGTCAACACACGGTAACGTGTACACGGGGAAGAACTACACGACATGTAAGATGGGGTACATGGCGTGTACTTATTTGTTTCATGCGGCAAGGACACGACTTCAACACGGAGTATTCCCAACGAGGTGGTACACGACATGTACTCACACTACACGGCATATAGTTACAAAATTCTTAAAAGTGTGGTAAAAGTCCATTCTTCCCTCTAGAACACTTCATGACATTATTTTCGACAAAAGAATGGGCCGGAGAGGTCCGGGCCATTACATCAGATACCTCTTAAAACATTCTCGTCCCCAAGAATTCAAAAAACAACCTAGAGAAACCCAAAAAGATACCTCTTAGGGCTCTCGTTATAATAGGAACCAACCAACAACCCTATTCATATGTGTTAGGAATTGCTTCTCCTATGTCGAGATATTATCCGCTTTAGGAGACACTGACTCGCCTGCACGGGATTAATCGCATCCACATTAATTTGTCTTGATTATGAATTGGGTCTTCCCAATTCCATACGTTAGGATTTTTCAACTTACACTGCCCCCAACACCGTACAACTAACACACTGCACGAACATGTGTCTTGGGGAACTTCCTTCTCCCATGTCGAGATATTATCTGCTTTAGGCGGAACTGACTCGCCCACACGGGTTCAATTGCATCCGCATTAAAGCGTATCGATTAAGGATCAGGTTTTCTGTTTCCCCAAACATACGTACATGTTACACACTTCCAGAGATTAAGAAAACAAATTTTCTCAAAACCGACTAGCCAAGCATTCCATATATCAAATTTACTGAGCATAACATCATAACAAATCTCAGAAGAAAAAAGAAAAACCCAATTAAAAAAACTCTTGGTACTGAGCATGCATCTGGGCCACCCGTTCCCAAGTTCTCTCCTAGAGGCCTCTATTCCTTCACAAAACACGAACCAAGGTGATGGTTCATCCACAGAGAACCTTCTCTTTACGATCCTCGATTATAACTAGTCATTCCTCGAAGGTCACGATGTCTCCCATATGTAACTCTCTGCACTCGATAACATGAGAGTCGTCATGTAAGTACCGATGAAGCTGGGAGACTTGGAAGACTTCATGAACCTTCTCCAAATGAGGTGGTAGGGCCAGTTGATATGCCACCTCGACGACTCGCTTCGGCACCTCGAAAGGTTCGATGAAACTAGGGGAGAGCTTACTCCCCTTCCCAAACCTCTGCTGCCCCCGTAGAGGGGAGACCGTCAAGAACACATGATCTCCCACCTCGAACTTCAAGGGCCTCCTCCGACATTCAGCATAAGACTTATGTCAGTCCTGAGTCGCTTTCATCCTCTCATTCACATGCTGAACTTTCTCTGTGGTGCTCTGCACTACCTCTGGCCCAAGAGCACCCATCTCACCAACCTCTTCCCAAGAAATGGGTGAAAGACATCGTCTTCCATACAATGCCTCAAACGGTGCCCTTCCAATAGTAGAGTGGAAGATTTTGTTGTAGGAAAACTCTACTAAAGGCAAGTTTCACACCCATGATCTTCCGAAATCCAGAACCCATGCTCGCAGCATGTCCTCTAATGTCTGGATAGTCCGCACTGTCTGCCCATCGGTCTGGGGGTGGAAAGTAGTGCTAAGGAATATATGGGTGCCAAAATCATGTTGTAACCCCTCCAGACTCGTGAGGTAAACCAAGTATCCTGATCCGAGATGAAAGTCTTTGGAACTCCATGCAAACGCACCACCTCGTCTACGTACCTCCGTGCTAAGGTACTCACCGGTCCCAACTCCTTAAATGCTATGGAGTGAGCTTATTTCGTTAGTCAATCCACCACTACCCCGATAACATCATAACCACCCCGAGCTCTGGGTAGTGCTTTGATGAAGTACATTGATATGTCTTCCCATTTCTGCTTGGGGAAATCTAAAGGATGAAACAAACCACTAGGAACACGGTGTTCAGCCTTTACTTGCTGACACACTAGGAACTTAGCCACAAACTCTGCCACTACCCGTTTCACCACGGGCCTCCAAAAATGTTCCCTCAGGCCTTGGTACATTTTTGAAACTCCAGGATGTACCGAAAAGGCTGAGCTATGGAACTCATGGAGAACTCCCTCAAGTATCACCTCCGGAACAAACAACCTTCCATGAAAAAGAATCTGATGTCCGCTATCCTTTGTCCAACCTTATGGAGCTTTTCCATGATCGATTTGATCTCACATTACTTCCGCCTCGGTGTCTCCCCACTGAGACTCTTCCACCTGCTGCAACAAGGAGTACTGCCCCGTCATCTGAAACAAACAACCTCTAACACTCTCTACCCTTGCATCCAAGTGAAAGGAAGCCAACTCTCCCATCACCTTCCAAGAATCAGCGGATTCCCGAACCACTTCATTATGTGAAATCCTTCTCAGGGCATCAACCACAACATTTACTTTAACATTAGTGTAAGATATCTCGAAGTCATAGTCTTGGAGAAACTCAACCCATCTCTGTTGTCGTAAGTTCAGGTCATGCTGGGAGAAGATATAACGCAACCTCTTGTGATCTGAGAAGACCAAAAAGTGCTCCCCAAAGAGGTAACGTCACCACAACTTCAGTGAGAACACTACTTCTGAAAGCTCTTGGTCATGGGTGGGATAATTACACTCATGAAAGTGCAACTGCCTAGACCTGTAACAGATCAGACCCTTCTTCTACATCGGTATGCACCCCAAACCAAGGCCAGAGGCATCACAAGGCACCTCATACAACAACCCTTCCTCTAGAAACCTGAGTAATGGAGCACTAACCAACTTCTCCTTCATGTAGTTGAAAGCTTTCTGGCACTACTAGCTCCATAGGAAGACCTGGTTGATCCTATTCAAAGTTGTTAATGGAGCAGCAACTCGAGAGATATTCGAAATGAACCTCCGATAATAACCTGCCAACCCCAAGAAACTACAAACTTCTGCCAAGATCTTGGGTTCCGCCCAAGAAACAACTGACTCCAACTTCGATGGGTCTACTGACAATCCATGTTGAGACACCACATGCACAAGGAATTTTACTTCTTGCATCATGAACTTACACTTCAACAATTTCCCATAAAGTGGGTGGTGTCTAAAGAATTCCAAGACTGCCCAGAGATGCTCAACGTGATCCTCCTCTGATCTTGAGTAGATCACGATGCCATCAATAAACACAACGATGAACTGGTCCAGAAACTCTCAAAAGACAAAGTTCATAAGTCCCATGAACACAGCTGGTGCATTCGTAACTCCAAACGGCATCACTACAAACTCGAAGTGCCCATACCTACACCTGAAAGTCGTCTTCAATATGTCACTGTGTTTTACACTCACCTGATGGTATCCAGATAATAGATAAATCTTGGAAGACCAACCTGCTCCCCTCTGCTGGTCGAAGAGATCATCTATCCTTGGAAGGGGGTAATGATTCTTGACTGTTACCTGATTCAACCTTCGGTAGTCTATACATATCCTGAGACCACCATCTGCCTTCTTCACGAAACAAATTGGAGCACCCCCTGGGGACATGCTGGGTCAAACAAAACCCTTCTCCATCAGATCATAAATCGATATCCACAACTCCCACAACTCCGAAGGTGCCATCCGATAAGGGGCCATCGAAATCGTATGGGCCCCAGTCTATAAGTCTAACCCGAAATCGACGTCAAGTCGGGGGGGGGGGGGGGTAGAGTCACAACCTCCTCAGAAAAAACATCGAGGAACTCCCCAAAAACCTCTGGAACATCCATTATCTCTGTATCAGGTAAAACCACTGATAACCCACCTAGAAAAGAAATGGGAGGATTCACATGCTGTCTTCCCGCCTACTAGCTCCTCTCGACAACAAAAGCTACACGCTCCCCATCCATGTCGGAGAACATGACTCTTATTCAGAAGAAGTAGATAATGAAACTAACAGAAAACAACCAGTCGATGCCTAGGATGACATCGTATGACTGCATCTATAGAAAATTTAGATCCCCACTAGATCGATGCGGTCCCAATGTCAGCCCACATCCCCGAAAAACACATGATTAGCTGGTCTGACCTCCAAATGGTGTACTCAGCACAAGGTGTAGGGAAAGTCTCTCTACGTCAAGAACCAAAGCATGGGCTAGAACGGGTGCAACAAAGTAGTGTGAAGATCCCGAATCGAACAATGTTTAAACGAGATTGATGAAAAAACAAATCGTACCTCGCACCACCTCTGGTCCTGCTGGAGCCACCAACTCTGATGCGTGCAACTATACATGCCCAAATCCTCTGCCTCTCTAATGTTGACCGCCTCCCTGACTGCACCCTAGTCAAGGCCCCGGAGGAGCACCCTAAGGTCGGCTTGCTCCTAGAAAGTCTGTCCTCGAAGGAGCAGGGTCCTACGATAGCTCGAAGGGCCTCACCGACAAACGGTGCTGCTGAGACGAGCGCTGAACCTGCCCTCCTCCACTGTAATGAGATCGGGTTGGGAACCAACTATGAATGTGCCCGAAACCTCCCCCAGAGAAGCACTTCAGTCCATGGCTCATGAAAAATGGACGAGGACCCGAAGATCTGAACCGGCACTACTAGGTCCTCCTCCTTACTGGCCTGAATCTAGAAAGTCTTGTCACAGGAGACCTGCTGCTGACTACCTTCCCCATCGATGAACCCGAATGGATCCCCTCTCATGGTGCACCTCCCTGCGAGTTCATCCTCTCTACAACCTCTACCTTCATCTATACGACCAAGTACGTCGGAAGGGTGAAGGTGGTGATAGCATACTGAAGCGAAGGACGAAGCACCTCCTCCAAACATCTTGCCTGAGTCTCCTCATCCGGAAAGAGATCTGGAGAAAAGCACAGAAGACCCATAACTTGATCCCCAACTCTTGTACTGACATACTCCCCTACTGGAGGGAGATTAACTCTTACCGCTTCTCCAGCATGATCACGGAAGAAAATAATTCCTCTCGGAGCTCCTTCTCAAAGTCATCCCACATAACCTCAGCCTATGACCTCTCCCCGAGGTAGAGTGTCCACCACTGATGCACATCACATCTCAGATGACTGACTTCTAGGGGAACCCAGTACTTCCTCAGAGCACAGATCAATGTATAAGCGATTCCTAGCTCCTCAATCCACCCCTCCATCTCCATATCTGAAGTAATACCCACGTACTTCTTGAGGGTTTGTCACTGGAAAGAACAGAGAGTCTTCTGCCACTGACCATCTTCCTCCACTCGGTCAATCCTCAAATGATCGACCGCCTGAATCTGCTGGGTCTTGACTGTCTGAGTCACCCAGGGATGACGTCCAGGTGCCATAGTTTTATGGTAAACAAATATCTCCTAATCCCAAGTAGCAAAGAAATTTCTCAAGATTTCATTTTATCATTTTATTTCAATTTCTTTCCCAGAACACCCAAATCATGAAAAACACAATCATGATGATGCATGTTCCTTCCCTAGGGTCTCTACCCTGCAATTAATGTAGTTTCACTTGGTCATTCGGAAGACTCAGAGTCCTTAAATCGGATCAGGGGGGCCCTAAAATCTGGTGTCCCAGCCAGTCTTCCATGGCCTATGTCATGCACCAAGATCACCTAACACTATTGCCCTACCACCTCATGCAATCCTTACTGTGCCTAACTCCAAACTCTATCCTATCAATCAACCATCACCTCTGATACCATTCTTTCACTACCCCCACCCACCAAAGATTCCCCTCCTGAGCTGGAAATGGTGAAAGAGAGATAATGACCCTCGAATCCTGCATCTGGTAGGCCCCAGAGTGGCAAATAGCACAAAGGGTATATGTTTTCACAAATATGGGAGGCATTACCCTTTTTATTATTTAAGACCGGGAAATAGGATGAGTCAGAAACCAAAAGTAAAAGGAACAATTAAATTAAATAAACCAAAAATAATCCCACATGCATGTTTAATCAATTCTAAAACAGGGTACAGGTACAAGAAAGCTCAAACTTACAATACCAAAAGAAAAAAGAGTACAACAAACTGCAACAACTGAAACTGTCCTGACTAGTAAGGTCCTGCATGACCCTGGTAGTCCTCCTGGAAATCTGAAAGTAAATTTAGGGTGAGCATACAATTATACTCAGTAGGGAAACCTAAATCTCTCGTGTATAGGTGGGAAGACATCCTAACGTCCCGTGAGAACAATATAAGAACCAAAACCTAGCAAGGAATTCTATCCACCCAACCTCAACAGCCACTCTCACAAAAAACACAAAGACAACAGGTAGTATTATTAGTATATAAGGACAAGAGTATTAGGTACCCCGCACCATTTCCCACTAGTTAGCTGCTCTTCCTAACAGTGAACATCCTAATGGTACCACACTCACCCCCCACCCCCCGCACACACCTGGGCCTCACAACCACATATCCCACCCACACACACCTGGGCCTCACAACCACATATCTCGCCCGCACACACCTAGGCCTCACAAACCACAATCACATCCCCACCCGAACACACCTGGACCTCATCCCGAAGATTCTTGGGAACAGTAAACCTGCCCGAAGAGTCTTGGGCTAAAACCAACCCAATAGAAACATACCCAAAGAGTCTTCGATGTAAGGTCGCCTCAAGCAATCACAACCTACGGAAGAAAGTGCATGAAGGAGCTAGTAACTAAGTGGAAACAACCCTCTCCCGTGAAATGGGAGTGTTCAACACTAAGTTCCCAACATGGGTGGGGTGCGACAAAACACAAAGATAATGATATATACATATATACCAAACACACAACCCAGCCTATGGCTTCTAAACAGAGAAACTGAGTACATGACTCGGCGCTGCTATTACGAAGCATGCATACAATAAATAACCCCAACCCCATTAGGTATTCATGTTTCTACAGAATTAGTTAATTAGTTCCTTACCTGCTGGGCAATTAACCACAACCAACCATATCAATCGTTCGTAAAACATATCCCTTCCAACCACAAATCATTTTAGGAAAACACAAGCAACACAAACAAGTACCTTCTTATTAACCAACCAACCCATTGATTATTATTCCGATTCCATTACCATGCCCCAACATTCATTAACTCTTCCACTTTTATTTATTATTCACAACCCATAGTTTGTTCACATTCAAACCCATCCCTGCTTCCCCGCTGCCAACCACCATAACCACAATCACACTGAAACCCATACATCACCATCCCTTTCATACCATTTATCGTAGCCCCACTTCCCATCACCAACATAGAATTTACACCAACCCATAACCAAGTCAACCATAGCCCTGCTCCTCACCCGATCCAAAAAAACCCACAAAACACCCCCCTAACATAAATCAACCCTAACCAGCACCCACATGTTTATTATTTCAGTTTTTTTAACCAGGATGATCACACAAGGGTTCCACGTATTTAATCAGCCAACTTTACTGGATTAACCAATTTCCACATTCAATAAACTTTTTATCGATAAGAAAATCCAGAAGGAGAGGGAAACATTTAATTTCCTAAGAAAAGGCCCCCAACGACCATGATTTTCAGTAGGAAAAAGCTCATTCAAATCAAAAAATAATATCATGGGATATAAATAAAGTAACATCATTCACAAACATCCCATACCCATTATACAGGCAAGTTATTATCTTTATTAAACCGGTTAAAATTTGTTTCACGTAAAAAAGAGGACACCCACCCCACATGATGAAAAATTTAGAAAGACGAAGGTAAGATCTCCACCTCAACAGGTTCTGATCACAACGCTCCCTGGGATCAACTTTAGAAGACGTCCGTCGGCATCCATCGCTTCTAAAAATCCCTAAAAAAACCTCCTCGGGTGGAAGCTGGGAGGGAAAGGCTGAAGGGAAAACAACATATCCAAGCTTAGAAGTTCCACCTCATCTTTACAATCTCGTGGCCGCTGAAGGATCGTAAATCAGATCTTGTTTAACTAATTTATTGAATAAAGGAGCCTTGGAGTCTCTCGAGAGAGCTCTGCTCAGAAGGAATGGGGAGGAGAGGAATGGTTTGAAAAGGAGGAGAGGCCCCCTCCTTTTATAGGCGATAAAAAATAAAGTACACAGCGTGTACTTCCTAGTATACTCTGTGTACTAGGCCATTTCACATGGTCACCACCCGGCTTCCAACATGGCATTCAACTAAGAACACGGTTGATGACTGGTCAACCCACAGTTTGTGGGTAACACGTACTCGGGGAGGAACTACATGACATGTAGTATGGGCTACACGGCCTGTACTCATTTATTTCAAGCGGAAATGACACAGCTTCAACATAGAACATGGTCGTTGACTGGTCAACACATGGTAACACGTACGTGGGGAGGAACTACATGGAGTGCAAGATGGGATACACGATGTTTACTTATTTATATCACACGGCAAGGACATAGCATCAACACGGGGCATAACCGGTGAGGTGCTACATGGCATGTACTCACACTACACGGTGTGTAGTTACCAAATTCTGAAAAGTGTGGGAAAAGTCCATTCTACCCTCCAGAACACTTCATGACCTTATTTTCGACAAAGGAATGGGCCAGAGAGGTCCGGGCCATTACAAATTCGTCTGCTGTTGGTATGCCACCAAACCGAGCGCTCCCCCAATAGACTACAGAGGTACTCCTCCTGTTGACTACTGCAAGTCTGCTACCAAACCAGTCACTCCTTCCACAATGGGTCCAGTGCCAAACCAGGCGCTCCATCCACAAGGCTATTCGAATCACTCCGAGTCGAAATGGTCAAGCAGTCGACAGGTCTACAGCTACTAGATCTCTACACTCCGTATGCTAATCTTAGGGAGGTTCTGCTCCGTGAGCCACTGGTCGATACTTAGACTTTCACAATGTATAATTTGGTTGTATCTAAAATTACTATCACGTCATAGGGGTTTCAATGCAACAACCGGCTCATTAATCGGATGCCCGGTCTGTGAGTTATTAGCATTTCAGTCCCGGGGGCCCGGTTGGATTTGTGTATGAACCAACCGGACCATTACTCAACTATACCCTGAACTCCAGTGGGGTATACTCAAAGGGACGAATATGCTCCAAGAATACCGACGTCGCTGACGGTTCGTCAATCGGACGTCTGGTGCCAAAGATATGGCCCAAAAATGTAATGGGTCAATAATGGGCCCGGGTCTGGTCTGACCTAGTCGGTTCGACTCAGCCCAACCCAGTCTGGGCCGACCCGGTCTGGGTGGACCTAGTCAAACTCATTGGGTCTATCCCATCCCATTGGGCGAGTCAGCCCGCTATATTTTAACCCGGTCTGCGGGGCCCGGCCCAGCAGACCATGAGGGTGGTTCGGCCCGGTTGTCGTCACGTAGGCGGTTTAGTGACTCTGCTCGGGAGACCGGCCGGTTCAGTCAGTGACATCACGGGGGACACCGCAGGTTGGCTTGAAATGCCAATGGCTAGTAGGCCTACGAGCAGGCCACGCGGGGCTCGGGTTAGCCGGCGGGTCACCAGGCGGGCCACGGGTGCACTGGGCATGGTGTCGGGGTGCAGGGTAGGCCGCCGGCCGGGAACGGGGGTGCGGGGCAGGCCGGCGATGGGGCGCGCAGGTGCCGGGCAGTGCGCCGACCGAGCGCAGGGGCACGGGGCAGTTCGCTAGCGGGGCGCGGGGGAGCCTGGCAGCGTTCCAGTGGGGCGCGGGGGCGCCTGGGAGCATTGGAAGGGCGTGGGTACCGCGCCGGGGGTGCCGTAGGGGAGGCACATTTTTCGGTGGTTGTGGTTGGCACGACCCTTTTTCGCCATCTTCTTCGTCGTCTCCTCTTTGCCAAGCCGTCGTCATCGAACAAGAAAAACAAGGGGAGGGTCGGACCGTGTTCATGCGCGTCAAGCCCTCCTTATTATGGTGATAGAAATTGGTGATTCTCATATAATATCATTGTTCAACGAAGAAGGAGGTTTATAAATGAATATAAAATAACACAAAAACTCACGACCTCGTATTTTTTGTTCATTGATGATCTCGGATAAAGGGCGGATGTCGACACATCTATTACTTTGTTTGTCACGCACTCCCAATTCTCAAGCTCATGCATCAGAAAGGAAGAAGGGTACTCGTCTTTGGCGGATGAGTGTTCGGAGGTGACGTCATTGTTGGTGACATTCTTCATGGGCATCACTACCCTTTCCTTGCCTCGGTTGAAGAACGATGAAGATGGAAGAATATGGATTCATCGTTCTTCGGTGGAGAGAAATACGTTCTTCGTGCTCTTCATGGGGAGAATGAAGTTCTCCAATGTTATTCCTCCTCTCCCAAATGTTCCACCAAAAAACATTATGCTAACCAAAATTACATAAAAGTTATGCTTTATTATAATGTTTGCATAATTAATTTCAATGGATAAAATTAATTAATTGAATGACTTCAATCAGTTAATTTGGGGGGTTGGCACCACAAAGAGGGAAGTTCAAGAGTCTTCAATAATAAGAAGGGAGTTGAAAAAAAGTAAAAAAATAAGTTTAAAGGTTTCACCACTTAAATGGGGTGTTAAAGAGGTCAGATGCTCAAGTGGCCCCCATCCTAATTATCCTCTCAAGGGAGGTTATGTACGGGTGGGCCCTACCTCTAACCACCACTTTGTGGTTTTAACTACGTTAATAAAATTTAAGCTAACACTTTATTTTTATTCAATTTAATTAAATACCCCCAAAAACTATCTTCCACTCACATCAGAACGCAACTGCAGTGATGGTATCACTGTGAAATCACCGACGCTGTGAGTTCAACTATGCCCTCCGATTACAATTTCGAGCACCAGTTCAAAAGATATAAAACGTTGCTCGTGTGTTTAGTGAATATACCCTAAAAAAGGTCAGAAAATTATTATCAGTCACCCTCAACCCACACCAGTCGAGGTTAGGCTCTTCCTATGTGAATAACACACCAATGAACCCAAAGATACTCTTGGATTTTTAATCCGACTCACCTTTTACGAGTTATGAATTTTACAATAAAATAATTGTAACTTAATTATTTTTTTTGCGGCCAAAAACTAACTTTTTCTGGTGGCCCGCACAGACCAAATTTATTATCTTCTTAAATAAAGCATGCCCTCACGAGTTTAGTGGTGATCTTGGATTTTTAATTCGAGCTACCGTTTTTGAGTTATAAGCATTTGAAAAGTAAAATTATTTATTTAATTATTTTATTTACGGTTATACCATTTTTTGGATTTTTCACAAGAGGCACGCGCCGACTAAACATAAGTCATGCCTAGGGTAAACCCATCCCCCTGAGCGCAATGGTGCCCTATGATTTCTGATCCGATTAACCATTTAAGAGTTATTCTAATATTTCTAGAAAACTACTTTTGCGCGTTAATTTAGGCGTAACAAAACATCAGATATTTATTCTTAGCACACCTAGCCTTGGAATCAAGCGCCGTCAGAAACTGCGGACTCGTAAAACTTCCAGAAATTTAGGGAAAAAATTTCCATAGAATTTTGGGGTCTTTACATTCTCCGAATCTCAGTGATTTACATCCACATATTCTACAACTCACACTAAGGGAACAAATGGGAGTATTGAGCATGCATCTAAGCCTCCAACTCCCATGTGCTATCCTGGAGGTTCTCATGCTGCAAACGAACTTGCAAAAGGTGTATTGACCATCCACGTAGGACCTGCTGTTGTCGATCCTCAATCTCCACTAGAACCTCCGTGAAAGTCGCACCATCATCGATGTCAATCTATCCATGGTCGATGAGGTGGGAAGGGTCATGCACGTATCTCCCCAGCTGAGAAACGTGGAAGAAGTCATGTATTCAGTGTAACTGAGGTGGAAGATCTAAGTGTTAATCCACCTATCCTACTCTGCTAAGGACCTGTAAAGGTCCGATGAATCTTAGAGATAACATGTCACCTCATCCCAACCTCTGTAGACCTCGTCGAGGTGAGACCCGTAGAAAGATGTGGTTTCCATCCTCTGACTCCAGAGGTCTCCATCACCTAACAACATATGGCTTCTGTCTGATCTGTGCAGTCTTCATCTCCTCGAGGATTATCTACACCTTCTTCGTGGTAGCTCGTACCATCTTTGGACGGTAGGAAGTGGGCCTACTTGGTGAGTCAGTCAATGATCACCCAAATAGATTCATGTCACTTGGACGTATGTGGAAGACCCGTCACAATGTCTAAGGATATCCAATCCCTCATCGACATCTACTAAAAACTCAAACTCCAGTTTCTATAAGGGTAAAGCTGAACAATTAAAGAGTGATCGTCCACACCCTCCTAAGCATGAGTTTATCATGTGCTTCCTGGATTTCCCTTTTGGCCGACAAAGGAAAACACCATCCCAACGTTGTGAATAAACAACATCCTTTTTTCCTAATATAGTAAATCTGTGTATGAACAGTGGTTGCCCAGTCCATACCGAAAATATCATCGTAAGGCCTTGATGTTGCCACAATTACTTTCCAACCAAAACTCTCACCTCAAGGGTCAGATCACACTGTCAGCGTAAGTGTGATTATCAAGTCTCCTCCCAAAGGTATCTCCAGACATGAGGGTCTAGTCAATGGTTTAACCGGAAAATATAGGTCTATGATAAGATTCATGGAAGGAAGGAATGATTGGTACCTATGTCTACTGATACGGCATTGAGTAGTAGACAAAGACTGTACCTCAAATCATTTCTAGTTCCCTTGGGTCACACTCCTTGACCACATGCATCTACTCTCTTCCCCTTCCCTCCTTCTCCCTTAGCATGGCAAGGACTACAAAGAAGGGTGGATGTAACATGTTGAAATGTACACCACCTCATGCTTCTCTCCTAGATATACTTCCTCATCTACAAATCTGCAGATTCATCTATCCTTAACACTTCCTCTTCTTGAAATATTTTACATGCCCAAGTCTCTGAGACTGGCGTCAGTTCGCTGCTTCCCACTACTAACATTCACTGGTTGTATCTGGCCAGCCAAAGAAAATTCAACCACCAAGGTTCTCTCTAGCACCCTACCATAAGTAAGAACGCATAGACAAAAATGTGTTGTCTCAGATGTCCTTAAACACACCTTTCTCTGAGGTCTAAGATCTAAAACAGTGATCGTATCGTATTCATAATGTACCAGGAATGATCAGTACGCCTCGATGAATACTCAGCTGCCGACATGTCGTCCTGCCTAAGTTGTATAAGCTCTAGAAAACTCTCAGCCACCCCCAAAGCCTATCCTCAGCCACCTGTAAGTCGGGATCACCTCGGAACCTGAGGGGTATCTGATTCTGAAACACCTGAATGGTAATAAGCCTACATGTGTCATCTACTAGTACCGCCAGATGTAACTGCTGACTAACAGTGAGTGATATTGGTGACACACTACCTGAAAGTACCATCTTGGGTAATAGTCCACATACCAAGGCCTCATCACAATGGGGACCATCCTCATGGTTACTCACTGAAAATCACTGGTAGCTAAGTCCACCATCCGCTCTACTGGTGCCTCAACTATGCAGAAAACTCTAGAAATCACCTCCAGCTAGTCCTCTGCTACCGGAGAATTTTTCTCGACTCATAATCGTGGAGGCCTCTGCTGTTGGAACTCGTGAAACACGCTATGTCGGCGTACACCATTTGCTAGTACGGCTGGTGGCATCTCCTGCCCAACGGGTGGTGGTGCTTCTGGTACACCACCCAAAGGTGCAAACATAGTAAAAAGGGACCTGCACCGGAGCCTCGTCACTCAGTGGGCCTTCATCGTGTACTCTCTCGGAACTCTAGCAGGCTGTCTCCGTGGAGGCATCCTGAACAGATGTGACACGGTCAAAAGATTATACTTGGTGAGCTAACCTGGTTTGAAGTGAAATAATGAAAACTTTTGGAAACACACACACCATCAGTGTTTTTGTGCACCAAGTTAGAAATCAGTAGTCAGGGGCCTGGTGTTTGGATACATCGGCCACCACACCAACAATGGAATCCCTGATATGAAAACCCCACTCAGTACCCTTAACACTATTTCTTCACATAAAAGAAATATCAGAGTCTTAAGTTATGAGGTTGAACCGAAACCTCTGATACCAATTTGTCACGACCTGTCCTCGGGACCCGTGTCGTGACTACCCCATGCCTGCCTTCCATAGGCCAGGGGCTGGATACTACCACCAAATGCGTAAACCCCTATATCTTGGAAGGCATTTCCTTTATAAAATGTAAACACACACAATCATAGTAAAAAACTAGAAGTAAAACACAAGTAGTAATTGTATACAAAAGATGTTCTGGAATGTAAAAGGGGCCAGAAAAACAAGCCCAATAGTAAAGTACAAGGAAAAGACAAAACAGATAAAACTAAAAGGGAAAAAATCTGGAAGGTGTCAAGAAGCTCCTGGATCATCCACCATGGATCTTAACTGAAGGGTAGGTACAAATGGACTCATCAGCACTCCACATTCGTCAGTCTACTCTGGGTACCGACTCGTCGTGAGGTCCTCCTATGGGTACCGTCTAGTCCTCGTACACTCAGCCTCAGTCTGTGATGTCCGTCGTCTGCATCCAACACAACGAGGTGCGGGAAAAGCCCGTGTAGGGGTGAGTATAAAGATACTCAGTAGGGACCCCAAGACCCTTAAGGTCTCACAAAATCAAACAAGGATAAATAAAAAAGAATGCCTCAATGGATAACCATTACTTAGGTATATTCCCATACATATACCTAAGTTATCTAGATATCCATCTCAATAATGAGAAAACACAAAGGTCATTGACTCAGCACAAACCAAGATTTTTCATTATTGAAACCACGACTGCTAGAGAAATCCACCTCTATCGAGAACAGTGGTCCTGTCGTGACACCGAGATGCTCCTCACTAACATTATACTGCTGAGGTACTCCTGCTGTCGAGTATCACAGGTCTGCTGCCAAACTCAGCGCTCCATCCACTATGGGTCTGCCACCAAACTAGGCACTCCCACTATTGACTACAGAGGTATTCCTCTTGTCGAGTACCGTAGGTTTGCTGCCAAACCAGGAACTCTATCCATCGTGGGTCTACCGCCAAACTGGGAACTCCGTCCACATTGCTTGTCGAATCACTCCGAGTCGAAACAATCATGTAATCTCTAGGTCTACAGCTTCTAGGTCTCCACACTACATCTGCTTGTCTACGGGAGGTTCCACTCCACAAGCCATTGGTTGATACTCCATGTGTCAGGAGGTCTCATGTAGTAGTATCTCAAAGGACTGCCACATCAGAGGGGTCTTAACGCAACATACGGTGCGTCAATCAGACTCCCGGTCTGTGAGTTATTAGCATTTTAATCCCGGGGGCCTGGTTGGATTCTTGTACGAACCAACCTGACTGTGACTCAACTATACCCCGAACTCTAATGGGGGTATACTCAATGGGACAGCTATGCTCCATGAATACTTGCGCCGCTTATGGTTCGTCAATCGGACGTCTGGTGCCAAAGATATGGCCCAAGAATGTAATGGGTCAGAAATGGACCCGGGTCCGGTCTGACCCGGTCCGTCTGACTCGGCCCAACCCAGTCTAGGCCGACCCAGTCTGGGTCGACCCGATCAGACTCGCTGGGTCTGACCTGACCCATTGGGTGGGTCATCCCGCTATGATTGGACCCAGTCCTCTGGGCCTGGCCCATCCGACCGCGAGGGCAGTTCGGCCCGGTAGTCGACACGTAGGCGGTTCGGTGACTCAGCCTAGGCTACCAAGCCTGTTCGGTAGCAACAACACGAGGGATGTCACAGGTCAGGTTGGAAGGCGGGTGGCCAAGAGGCCAATGGGCAGGCCGCGCAGGGCGCGGGTAGGCAGTCTGGTTACCGGGTAGGCCGCAGTTGCATCGGGCAGGGTGTCGGGGTGCCGGGCAGGCCGCCGTAAGGGCGCGCGGGCGCCGGGCAGGCCCTCGACGGGGCTCTTGGGCACCGAGCAACACGCTGGTGGGGCTCGGGGGCACCAGGAAGCATGCTGGTGCGGCGCAGGGGCTTCGGGCAGTGCGCAGACAGGGCACGGGGGTTCCTGGGCATGCTTGAGGGGCGCTGGGGGGCTGGGCAGCGAGCCGATGCGGTGTGGGTGTTCCGGGCCGCACGCCGGGGGAGCACAGTGGCGCTGGGTAGCGTGCTGAAATGGCTCGAGTGGCGTGCTGGGGGCACATCGGGGGTGACACATTTCATGTTGGCCATGGGTAGCACGGCCCTTGTTCGTTGTCTTCATCACAGTCTCCTCTTTTCCAAGCCGTCATCATCGAACAAGAACAAAAAAGGGGAGGGTTGGACTGTGTTCTTGCGGGCCGATCCCACCTTATTATGGTGATAGAAATTGGCTATTCTCATACCATATCTTTGTTCGACGAAGAACGAGGTTTATAAATGAATATAAAATAACATGAAAAAACCCTACCTCGTATTTTTCATTCATTGAAGATATCGGATGAAGGGCTGATGGTGACTCGTCGATTGCCACGTTTTTTACGCAATCCCAATTCTCACACTCATGCATCCGAAAGGAAGAAGGGTACTTGTCATTGGCGGACGAGTTTTCAGAGGTGATGTCATCGTTGGTGACGTTTTTCACGGGCGTCGCTTCCCTTTCCTTTCCTCAGTTGAAGAACGATGAAGAAGGAAGAAGTTGACGTTGTCGTTCTTCAGTATAGAGAAAGGTGTTCTTCGTGTTCTTTGTGGGGAGAATGAAGTTCTCCCTTGTTATTCCTCCTCTCCCAAAGGTTCCACCAAAAGAAATTATGCCAACCAAAATAACATAAAATCTATCCTTTATTATAATATTGGAATAATTAATTTCAATGGTTAAAATTAATTAATTGAATGAGTTCAATCAATTAATTTGGTGGGTTGGCACCACAAAGAGGGTAGTTCGAGAGTCTTCAATTAAAATAAGAGAGTCAGAAAAAATTAAACCAAGGAAGATTAAAGGTTTCACCAATTAAATGGGGTGTTAAAGGGGTTAGATGTTTGGGTGTCCCCCACCTTAATTATCCTCTAAAGGGGGGTTATGTGCGGTTGGGCCCCACATATAACTGCCACTTGGTGGTTTTAACCACCTTAATAAAAATAAAGTTAACACATTATTTTAATTCAATTTAATTAAAAACCCCTAAAAGCTATCTTCAACTCACATCAAAACACGACTACGGTGAAGGTATCACTAAGAAATCACCGACTCTACGAGTTCAAATCTGCCCTCAAATTTCAATTCCGAGCACCGGTTCAAATACAATAAAACGTTGCTCGCGCGTTTACTGAATGTACCAGAAAAAAAGTTTTAAAAATTATTATTAGTCACCCTTGACCTGCCCTGGTCGATTTTAGGCTTTTCCTAAGTGAAAAACACCCCAATGAACCCAACAGTACTCTTAGATTTTTAATCTGACTCACCATTTAGAAGTTATGAATTTTACAATAAAATAATTGTCACTTAATTATTTTATTTCTGGCCAAAACATTCTTTTTCTGGTGGCCCGCGCCGACCAAAGTTATTATCTTCATAAATAAAGCATTCCCTCATGAGTTTAGTGGTGGTCTCGGATTTGTAATCGGAGCATCCATTTTTGAGTTATAAGAATTTGAGAAATAAAATAATTCATTTAATTATTTTATTTACGGTTATGCCATTTTTGGGATTTTTCACAGGATGCCCGCGCCGACTAAACATAAGTCACACCTAGGGTAAACCCACCCTCTTGGGCACAACTAGGCCCTCAGATTTCTGATCCGAGTAACAGTTTAAGAGTTATTCCACTTTTTTAGGAAAACTACTTACCAGTGTTAATTTAAGCTTAACAAAACATCATAAATTGTTTCCGGGCACACTGGGCCTCGAAATCATGCGCCATCCGAAATTGCAGACATGTAAAATTCCCTGAAATTTAAGAAATAAAAATTCCACGGAATTTCTGAGTCTTTACAGTATATTTTGGATGGTTTCCCAAATAAAAAGATATTATTAGCATAAAAAGATTAGGAGTGAATAATTTCATCCCATCAATTTTAATTTTCTAAATACCCAAATGAATGAGTTCAATCACACACATACATTAATAGTAAACTTCTATGGAAAACAGATGACCAAATAAGGGGTCACCTTTCATGACACCTCTGGAGAATTTGAAGAATCCGCTAGGGGGTCCATGTATAATAATAATAGGAATTTCAATCTATATAGTTGTGTTGGTTATCTGGAAAAAATAAATTTTGGAACATAGAATTATTGAGGAAAAATTTTATAAAACAAAATTTGATTGTGTAATAAGATTAAGAGATATATATATTTTTGAGGAATGATTCCATTACATACATTTCATCTTTTGAAATTGAGACTGTTTGAGTTATTTAACAACAAATTATGTATATTTCTTCAAAGAAAAAAATTTGAACTGATTTGGGGAGTTTGTTTCTATTATGACATCCCCCAATCAATTTGTAATTATTTTACTAATGACGATGTGAATGGTATTTCCAATCTAAAATGACCTGAATTGTTGGGTGTAAGTAGAATTATCAATAATTGGAATGAGAGATATTATTGAGGAGTTTATTCTATAATTTATTGAATATTTATTGAATTATTTATTGACACCAAGCATCACATAATTGTGTAAAATGTCCTAGTATAACAAGAATAATTTATTCATAAACATATCATGTCCAGGTGAACTATCAATATTAAAGGAGAAAAGTTCTTTTTTATCATCATAATCATATGGATCAATAATGAGGCTTTTATTTTTTTTGATCTTAAATACATTTAGGAATGGTATCACACATTCTTGGACTTATATTAACTCCATTATCGGTATAATGGCTTTGATCCTTATTTAATGTGGTTTTTTGAATAAGTTACATCTTTATTAATTGACTATATTAGATTTATTTATTATTTCATCACCATAAAAGATTATTATATTACTATTATATAATGACAAAATGACACCATAAACTGAGATTTTTTCTGTAATAACCTATATCCACTTTATCTTCCATCAAATGTGATATGAAATCATCATTCTTCAGTATAGTGCACTACATCCTCATGAACAGAAGTCATTCATTTTCCATCATCACCTCTCCTTAATTATAATGATAGATTTAATATATATATATATATATGGTATTTTTAATGTGTTTATACCTATAATGGTATTATTTCACATATACCTTCACACATTCGATTCTATGGGGGATGAGATATTATCAATCTTATGTAAGGTGTACTACCATACCATGAAGCGAAGTGATTCATTTTTCACTAACTCTTTAGATGTATGCTAATAAGGATAATTATAAGGATAAAATGTAAAAAATATTAAATAGTAATTATATTACTAAAATAAATATCATTCTGAAATAATAATATATCATATTATTTCTTACAATAAAAATTTTATATGATGTTCGTAAACATGTGGACTACTCCGTCCATGAAGCGATGAGATTAATTTTTTTCATCACCATACCATAAAAATGATATATATAATTTTATTAAAATAAATAATATATTTTATATTTTATTATTATCAATGTTAAATGGTAAACTATTTCATACCTCCTTTCCATATTGATCCTTGAAAATGGTAATGTTACTGAATCGTTTGTACAACATACCGTTTTTATGATCGAATCATAGTTCATTTTTCATAACAATAATTCATGTTTACTATTAAAATTAAAATTTAACTATATACATGTTAATTATATCATTAATATTATAGTTTATATGTTGAAATATTTACTACATAGTCCAATTTTCAACAAATAAATGATATTTTGAAACATTATCAAAATATCATCAAAATATCATACTTAAACATAAATGATAATGTTTTTGTATATGACATTGTAATATTTAAAACAAATGGAATGAAATATGAAAAGAAAAATTAGATTATAAATAATTAATTTTTTTAATATTCTATATAATGAAAAACATATATGAAAATTAAAACTCAAGGTAATACTCTTCATCTCAATTTCATTTTTTGAGGTCTATTTTTATTTTATTCTCCAATTCTCCCTTATAAGAAATATATACAACCCCTTTGACATTCTTTATTTTGAATTTATATATGCAATGATATTTACTATTTTAAGGTTATTTTCCCATGGGTCATACAATTAATGTGTTTCCCAATTGATAAGTGGATTGTTTTAAAAAACCTATATTTTAAAAATTTCCTTGCAACTCTATCTATTGCACATTAAAATTTATTAAAGGATTTTATGAAGTTGTTTTAAAGGAAATAAACATTTAAAATTTAGAAGTATTGTTTATTTGAATTTTTTCAATTTTTTGAAAAAAGAAATATTTTTTATGGATTTACAGTGAACATTTTGGAAAATAACATAAATGAATCAAATATTTTAAAATAGATGATGAGAATGAATTTTCCACTGATGTACCCAAAACATTGAATTTTTGTTTGCTTTAAAATATTTTTTTATAAAAGGAATTTAAATCATTCCATTTTTAGGGTATTTTTGTATTGAAAATAGTTTCATTTGATATGTTAAATGGATTGTTAGATGTGTTTAAATGTTTTTTTAATATGTTTTATGGTATAAATGTGAAAACATAATATGTGTTATTCATGATATGGTACATGAGATTTATATGGATATTTTTTAGCCTGCTTTAGCTTATATGATATGGTGAGCTCCATTATTGCTTAATTGTTAGCCTTATATGGTTTATATTAAGTGATGAGCACGATTATATCTCATGAAAAATAGGTGAGCCTCATATAATTTATATGATGGGTGAAGACCCATTATATCTCACAGGTGAGCCTAATATATCATATATAAATAGCGAGCCACATTATATATCTCTACTTAATTAGGTAATTATTATATTGGAATTCATATGTTTGGTTATTATAATTAAAATTTTTCTGAATGTTTTTTTATGAATATGATTCTCTATGATACCAAAATGGGTTTTTAACTTCATGATATTATTTTTAACAGAATTATTTTAGAAAAAATTGTGTTTGTGTTTCATGTGAATTTTTTTTAATATGCGCAATGAACATTGAATATTGAATTAAATGTTATATATATTTTTATTTATTTCACTATACTGATAGTAGTGAATCTTTTGTATGCCCCTTAGTGAAATTTTATATGTTCATCACACATTTTAATGTACTAATCATCAGGTGTAAAGATAGTTAAGGGAGTGAAAGAATTCATTTTTAATGTTTTGAATATTTTCCAAGAAATATTTTTCATAATTTTAGTTTTTTTATATTCTGATAAAAATTGATATTAATTAAAAGTCTCAAATTATAATTATATGGCAATGTTATGTATTTTTTATTCCCTAATTCTTTAAATAACTCATCAATAAATGATCTTAAAAGTGTAATAAAATAAATTCTCAAGAAGAACTGAAGATTTTCATTTGTTTATGTTCATTTCATTTTGATCTATTATTAAAAAAGATAAATATCCATGATGATTTTATCATTACTAAATCACTAATATTTACATTTATCAACAAATAATATTGAAACAAAATAATTATAATTCAATCCTCTTATAAATAATGTTTCAGTAATGCTGTTTTTTTGGAGTTTTTTATATTCTCTGAAAAATATAATCCATACTATAAATAAATAATAAATTAATCTAGAAAACTATATTATGAAGCCATTATTATTAGAATTATTTTATCATATATTCTTCCCAAATCAATATATCATTAATCTCAACACCTACCATTCATAAAGTCATTTACCAAAAATGTATATTCCATTATTGTATAATAACCAAATTAGTATATTATTTTCATCAATAAAACAATATTTGATTCATTAGGTATATAAAAATTTAATTTTAATAATATTGACCAGTTTGATCAAAAATTTCTTAATAGAGAAAATTTCCGCAATAACATTACTTCCAACGATATTTCCCATAATATAGAGAAGTTTTTAAAAAACATCCTTAGCCATCTCACATTTTATAAAAACCAAATGGGTTTATCATTATAATTTATTCATTTTTTATACCTATAGTAACATGAATATTTTTATATATTTTTTAATAAACATAATTTCTTCAATATCTCGCATTGCACGCAACACCATGTTTCAACATACCATGGAAAACTATTAATATTATTAATTAATCTAGTTAATTTATACCTTAATTTTTTAATCTATAATATTAATATAAATAACCATATTATTTAAATAATATATTTTTTTATATAAATAGTTCATATTTAGAAAAAATTACATTTTTTTGGAAAGTCGTTATGTACACTTTTTCAAAAACAAACTTAAATTATAAGTTTTGAAGGAAAAATTAAATTATTTTAAGAAAAATTTAGAAAATATATTATACAAAATAAAAATTATGTTTTTAATAATCATATAAAAATTATCATTATATGAAATTTTGGGATTTATATGACAATGATATTTTTTTGATGAAGAGTGAAAAATAATGGTTTTTATTTAAATCTTATTTAATGTTTATAGAATGAATTATGTTAAATTTCATTATAAATCATTTAATAACTAAAATAGTCTCCAATATATAATAATTAATAAAATATTTTTCCTTTTAAGATATTTAAATTTTAATTTTTATATATAATATTTTTAATCTTTTAGACAGTTTCTATTTGGAAGACTATTCTCTGGTTGCGTCTAGAGGTTTAATTTTTAGTTAAATTTTTTCACCTCTGTCAATGTAATTTTTAAAATTTATATCCTATTTTTATTCATAAAAATTAATTTAATATAACAAGGTAACCACACATTTTTTCATAATGAATAATAGAAAAAATAATTACATCTGTAACGGTTAAAATAGGGTTACCAGAGTTATAATAAAGCGGTTTGAGTTGATATGACCTATAAACTAATCGAAAACCATTTTTGGTTAAATAATCTACCATAGAAAATATATGGATCTATAGCGACACTTTTTGGAGCCATTTTATTGTACAAAAACGTGGTAACACTTTATTCTAAAAAAAATCCATTTGTGTCCTCTGCCCATCTTAAATGGGGCTACCCCCTTTCCTCTCCACAAAGGACATTGAAAAACCATTAGTTTATCCATTACATGAAAAAACAATTTCCATAATATAATATCATTTTCCTAGTGTCCTTATATTGATAACTAAACCCCCTTATGAAGCCTTTAGTAATAAACCTGAAATGATTCTATCAAAAATTGGTTAAAAGATTGAACTTGTTTTTTTTATTCTTCCAAGTCATAAAAATATTTTTTAAAATATATTTTAAAAATAAACTAGTATCTAAATAATTTTTATATTTTATTATGATTATTTAATTACTTAAAACGTTTCCTCATTAATTCAAATGGCATAGAAAAATGTGAATCCTTTGTATGGTTGATTACAACCTCGTGTACTGATGATATTTTTTTCACCACAAAAACTCCCAGATGAATATAATGATAAATTCAATGTTTATATATGATATTTATGATATTAATATTCTTATTGAAATATAATATCATATATAAATTCTTTCATTCCATTATGTGGGAATGTGATAATGTTTTTCATGAGTGTGGTGAACAATTTCCTTGCAATGTGATGTGATTCGTCTTTCACATACATTTTTATGAAAGGTAAAATTGGATAATATAATGAATAAATGTGATATATGTGAAAAAAAATTATTTTTTCAAGGAAAATTTCTATTATCCTTCCTTTACTTGTCACGACCCCTCCCCCAGGGCCCGTGCCGTGACTACCCCAAGTCCGCCTTCCATAGGCCAGGGGTAGCGACTAGCACCAATGGAATATTTCCATAAATATGGTAAGGAATTTCCTTTATAACTATAAACACACACAACAACGTAAAATATATAAGAAAATAACTAAGTAAAACTATATAACAAAAGAAGGTTGAAAAGTAAAAGGGGCCAGAAATACAAGCCCAACTGTAAAGAACAAGTACAACTGAAAAGGAACAAAGAACTGAACGATGGAAAAAAACCATTGGATCGTCCACCACGGAACATACCTGATGGGTTGGTATAGATATCCTCCTCAGCACTCTATGTTCGTTAGTCTCCTCTGGGTACCGACTCGTTGTGAGGTCCACCTCTGGGTACGGTCCAGTCCTCATACACTCAGCCTTGGTCTGGGTTGTCCATCGTCTGCATCCATCACAATGAGGTTTCATCATAGCATGTATAGGGTTGAGTATAAAGATACTCTGTATAGACCCCAAGACCCTCATGGTCTGAAAAAATCCAACAAGCATAAACCACAAGGTATGAAATAAACATATTACCCCACATAGGTATATTCCCATACATGTAACTAAGTTATCAAATAATCCATCTTAATCAAGAAGAAAAAACAATGTTATTGAATCAGCTCACTTAGGTATACATCTCTTGTAGAAAGAGTTTAGATATTATTAGATGTTGACACCAAGTCATCTATTCTGTAAAACCCACACAGAATCTAGGAATGGAAGTCAGAAATGTCAAACCCACACAGGATCTAGGAACAATTATTTTGTTGATCCCACATAGGATCTAGGAACAGAAGTCAGAACTATCAAACCCACACATGATCCAGGAATAGTAGTTAGAGATGTAGAACTTGTACGGGGTCCAGGAATAGTCTTAAGTGCTGTCTAACCCACAAAGGATCCAGGAATAGTAGTACGAGCTGTCAAACCCACACTGGATCCAAGAACATTCATCAGAGCGTAGCCATCCATAGGGTTCCGTAAAAAGTATTCTTCATTTCAAGAGGGTCCACTCTTCAAGTGAAGTGTGGATACAACAACTGCCATGAAGTCCCATGTTGATGTATCCAAAACTTATTTATTTCCAAAATAAACCCAACTCAAATGATGGCACATCAATCGGATGCCAGGTCTGAGAGTTATTGGCCTTTCCGTTCGGAGGTCCTGGTTGGATTTACATTAGATCCAACCCGGCCATGCCCCAACTATGTCCAAACATTGATTGGGGTATACCAAAAGAACTGTATCCTTAAAAGGTTTTTGTCTCCACAGATGGTTCATCAATCATATTTCCGTAGCTCACACTACAGGAAAAAGAGTGGAAGTAGGTCAAATGGGTCCCGACTTGGGTTCGACTCGGTCCGCAGATCTGACCCGGTCTGCGGGTCCGACCCGGTCCACACATCCGACCCGGACCCCGGGGGTGACCTGGCCCGCGATGGTAGCCTGGAGGCCTATGGGGTCCACTTTAGACACATATATGGGGGAGGTCATGCCCCTTCGAATCCTGAATGGCCTTATCCATTCAGTGGAGTTCCAATCGGCACTAGGTGGCACCGGTCCGTGTCACGCAGGATCCAGCGAATAGATCCTGCTCCATCCGGCTGGATGAGCGAACAACCCCACCCGTGTAGTAGAGATGTGACGCACCTCCTCCAGTGACCCTGTGTCTTGGCCTACCGGTCCACCTCGTGGTCGGACTTGCACTGACAACGGTTTCATCACTGTGGCTAGGGGCCGCAGCCCCCTTGTGCTCCACCTCGGGTCGCGGTTGCGTCGCACCTTCAATCTTGTCCCGGTGGCTCAGGCTACAGGTTTCATTCCCAGTCGGACTTGCGTCGGCCGCCACTGCACTGCCGCGGCCCATCGGCCGTGGGTTACTCCTCTGAAAGCACGGGTGAGTCACCGCCATCCATGAGGTGACTATTGATGATACATCCGTCGACAAAATTTTTACGGGTCACCGAACGAGTTCAGGTGGCCCGATTCTCGTTCCGGAAGTTGTCGCATTCTCCTCGGGATGTCGCCTTCAATCTGAACCATTATTGATGAGTAACACTCATCTCAAAATCATTCACATTTATTTTCAACTTCCCTAAAGAAGCCGGAGGGGTCGGGCCGTGTTTGTTCGTCCAGCACCCTCCACGTGAGGTTGATATCAAGTGGCTTTGAATTCTAAACCACGATGGAAAATAAAGAACCGGGAATTTTTTTTTTAATCCCTACCTCATATTCGTTGTCATTGGAAAATAAGTTGAAGAAGTCGAGAACGACGTCTTTGGTGTTCTTCAAGGATGGTGCTTCCTCCCTTGTTCCTATTGGAGATAAAAAAAGTAGATGTCCGTTATCAGCATATGAAGCATTCATCATTCATCGATGGACTTTCATTGTTGGGAGGATCATTCTTCATTGGGATATTTCTCCCAATAATCCTCCTCTCAAAACAACAAAGTGAATAAAAGTGCCAAATTATAGATTATAATATCTATTATTTCATTTTCCAGAAACGCAAAGGAATTCTTAAAAATTTGGATGGAACAATTAATGTGAAGGATTGTGTAACCATTATGTGGGGAGCTCAAGAGGTTTTTCCCTACCTAACGTGGAGTTCAAGAAGTTATTACCTTGGGTGGTCCCCACCAAATTAATCCTCACATGGGTGGTTGAGTTCGGGTGGGCCCCACCACCATAACCTCTCATGGGAGGTTAAGGTGTGGTGGTTCCCACCTCCAACATCCATGTGGTGGATGAAACAAATAAAATAAAATATGACGTGTACTTATTTTATTTTATTATTCCTATGAAAAACCCAAAAACTATCTTTTATTCCGGACCATCTACTTTCGAATTGAAAGTCTTCTTAAGCGAACACCGGCGCCTCAAGTTCAATGGTTCCATTGGATTTCTATTTCAAGTATCGGTTCCAATGTTATGAAATCTGACTCGTACGTTTACTGAACGTACCCAAAAAAACTTCAGAAATTGATTCTAGGCACAACAGGCCTCAGTCTAATGCACTATCAGTTTTAACGGACACATAAAAATCCCATGTATTCAAGAAAAAACAATTTCACATTAATTCTGGGTGATTACATTCTCCCCACCCTAGGGATTTACATCCTTGAAAACTATAACTCGAACTAGGGGAACAAATGGGGGGTATTGAGCATGCTTCTAAGCCTCCCACTCCCATGTGCTCTCCTGGAGGATCTCATGCTGCCAAAAAACGCACACCATAGGCATCAACCATCCATGAAGGATCTTCTCATGTCATTCCTCATTCTCTACTGGAAGCTCTGTGACGGTTTCCCCAACCTCTATGTCCATCTCCCAATGTTCGATGATGTGAGAAGGGTCATTCCCGTATATCATTAGCTATGATACGTGGAGGATGGTATGCACCTGATGAAACTAAGGTGGAAGAGCTTAGAGGTATGCCACCTCGCCAACTCTGCTGAGGACTAGAAAAGGCCTGATGAAACACTGAGATTACATTCCACCTTGGCCAAATCTCCATAATCCTCATTGATGTGAGAACCATAGAAAGAAGTGGTCACCATCCTCGAACTACAGAGGTCTCCGTCTCCTATCGGCATACGACTTCTGTCTACTCTGTGCAGTCTTCATCCGGTCCTGGATGACCTGCAACTTCTCCATGGTAGCCCATACCATCTTTTCTCCCACTTGTGCTAACTCCGCTAGGTTTGTCCAGCATAGTGGTGATCTGCAAGGTCGACCATACAAGGCCTAAAAAGGTGACATCCTGATGGTGGAGTGATAATTGTTGTTTTATGATAACTTCATCAAAGGTAAGTGATCCTCCCCGCTACGACTGAAGTCGAGGACATAATAACGCAACATGTCCTTGAATGTCTGAATGGTCTTCTCAGTCAGACCATTTGTCTGAGGATGGAAGGTAGTGCTCAGATGAAGTTGTGTCTCGAAAGCCTCCTACAACCCCTTCCATAGTCGATAAGTAAACCATGAATCACAACCGGAGACAATCATCATGGGTACTCCATGTTTCCGCACAATCACCTGCACTTAGAGGTGTCTAAATCTCACTACAAAACCCTTCTCTCTAATCGGTAGTAAGTGGTCCGACATGGTGAGTTGGTCAACAATCACCCAAATCGAGTTGTGACCCCTGGATTTATGTGGAAGTCCTATCATGAAGTCAATGGATATCCCATCCCACCTCTACTCTGGGACCTCCACAGGCTGAACCAAGATCGCTGGTACCTGATGCTCCGCCTTCACTTGCTGAAAAGTGAGGCACCGTGAGACAAACTCTACAAATTCCTTCTTCATACCTAGCCACCATTTTTATCGCTGGAGATCATGGTACATCTTTTCCACTCTTGGATTTACCACTAGAGGTGATGTTGTAAACTCCCTCAACACTTCCTCTTGAAGTGACACTGGCACCATAGTACGTCCTCTGAATAGGATGATGCGCTCACCACCATTAGAAAGTCCACCAAGTGTCTTCCCTATGTATATCTAAGCATGTCATGTCTCGCAGTCCGCATCTCCATTCTACGCCTCCCTGACTTGCTGAAGAATTGGGGGAGTGACTGTAAGAGACTGAAGGAAAGCTGCTCCATCTTTGTCCACAAATGATATCTGTAAAGTATCCAGCCACTCTATCACCTCTCCTAGGATCTTTAAACCAGATCTCCTACTGAGTGCATCTACTACAATGTTCCCCTTCCCTTGAGTATAGACTATCTCAAATTCATAGTCCTGGAGGAAATCAAGTCATCGTCGCTATCTCAGGTTCATGTCCTTTTGAGAGAATATATAACTTAGACTCTGGTGGTCATAGTAGACTGTGAAATTCTCACCCATCATAGAGTGCTACCACATTGTTAGGGAGAAGACCACTGCTACTAACTCCAGGTCATGGGTGGCATAGTTCGTCACATGTTGTCTCAACTGACGTGAACCATAAGTGATCACTGGTCACTCCTACATTTGGACACATCTGAGTCTGGTCCCTGATGCGACACAAAAAACTACGTACCATATTCCCTCCTCTGGAAGCCTCAACATGGGGGCACTAGTCATCCTCTACCTCCTCTCTTGAAAGCTCTTTTGGAATCTCTTCGACCACACGAAGGTTTGCGCCTTCTTCGTCAAAGCTGATAGTGGTGCTGCATCTCTGGATAGGTCTGGTACGAACCTCCGATAATATCTAGCCAGACCCAGGAAACTCTGAACCTCTTTCACACTCCTCTGTGCCTCCCAAGAAAGTACCGCCTCATTCTTTGCTGGATTTACTACAACTATATCCTCTTAAATGAAATTTCCCAAAAAGTAAAACTCTTAGATCTAGAACTAGCAATTCGATAGCTTATCATAAAGATGGGGATCTGGGATTGTGTCTAGTAATACCTCTAAATGGTAGGCATGCATCTCCTTAGTAGTCGAGTACATCAGAATGTCATCGATGAAGACTACGACAAAGCGATCGAGGTATGGATAGAATATCATTTTCATGAGTCCCATGAACATTTCTGAAGCATTGGCTATGCCGAATGGAATAACCAAGAACTCGTAATGGCCAACCTGACACCTGAATTCCATCTTCTTCACATCCTTGTCTCAAACTCTGAGCTGGTGATAGCCTGACCTGAGGTCTATCTTAGAAAACCATTGTCCCTCATTTAGCTGATCAAAGAGACCATCAATCCTCGGAGTGGATATTTGTTCTTCATGGAAACCTGGTTTAGGAAACAGTATTCGACACAAAGTCTCAAGCTCCCATCCACCTTTGTGGAAAACAGAGTTGGGCCTGCCCAGGGAGAAACACTAGGCTGATGAATCCCTTCCTCTACAAGTCCTCCAACTGCACCCGCAGCTCACGAAGATTAGCGGGAGCCATCTGATAAGTTGGCGTAGATATCGGTGCCATCCTGGGGTACATGTCAATTTAAAATTCCACCTCTCTTCGAGGAGCTAGTCCTGGGATGTCATTAGGGAAAACATCTGCATATTGGTCCACCACTACAAGATAGCTCAGACTCTCTACAGCAATTTCTCTATGGTTAAGGCATGCCAACTGGTTAGTGATCAGCTACAACCTCCTTCGAGTAAGTCCATCTTGTGCTGAAAAAGCTCCCTTCTCACCGGTCTCATACGTGTAGACACACATTACTTTGCGCCTAATATAGTCAATCTGAGCATGAACTGTAGATAACCAGTCCATAGCCAAGATGGTGTCGTAAGGCCTTGACTCCACTACAAAAAGATTCCAGCAGAAGCACTCACTTCCTAGAGTAAGCTCACACAGACCACACTAGTGAGTGATCGTCGAGTCTGCTCTTGTAGGAGTCTCTAGCCATAAGGATCGAGCCAACAGATCCGTCGGAATCTACGAGCTCTGAACGAGGGTAGTAGCAATGAAATAGTGACCGAAACCTGTGTCTATAAAAACTGTAACTAAGGTGGAGTAGACCCAGATCATTCCTCAAATCATCTCCAGAGCGCCAAGGTCGTATGCCTCAGCTTCCTGAAGCATAGGTCTAGCCTGTCAACCTACTCCATGCGGTTGGACCTCCTGGTGGTGGTGGTGGTGGTAACACCTAGAAACGTCATCCACCGCAAGATGCATGACCGGATCCTCTACCACATCTGCCTATGCCCTGTGGACCGCCTTGATAGAACCTTTTCCTCTGCTTAGGAGGTCCCTCAACTGTCTGATGAACATCAGACCGATAGGTCGGATAGACACGAGCCATGTTACCCAGCCCACCGCATGTGAAACACTACATGTTCGTCGAATGAATGACTCTCTATCGTGTGCCGTACCCAAAAAAACCCGTGTCCGGAGGTCATCCACTAGATGGTCTGGTCTGATTGCACATCTACGACATATGTCAACTGCCAGCTAAAGAAGGCTTCACTACGTGATGCCCAGTGGAGGGTCTCGTTGATGGTGATTCCTCAGCAAGGAAACTCTCCAGTAAGAGGGCTCGCTCCAACACCCCTTCCTGTGTCGGGATGATGATAGAGAACATCTACGCCCTAATATCTCAACTTAGACCCTGCTCGAAGGTCTGGTCTCTCAAAAATGAGTCTCGTACCATATATGTGGAGTAGCACGAGTGGTCAGTGAACCTCACTGAGTACTGAACTGCCATAATGCTACCCAGCTATAAATGCAGTAGCACCTGTATCTGCATGACAAGTAGGGTGACTGGGACAAACTCCATCCAAAACAGGCTCTCGATGTCTGTCCAAAGTAGTGTCAACACATCCTGCACCAGGAGCATCGAGCTTCACCATCTGCCTGCTTCTTCATGAAGGAGGCTCGCGGCAAGGATCACCATAAGGTCTGCTGGTGTCCCTACCGGTCTGAAGACTCTCACCCCAACCTCCATCCAATCCTCAGCTACCGGCGGGTCTGTGCAGCCCCTGTACATGGGAGGCCTCTGGCCCTAGAACTCGTGAAACGCTCTCAGGTGGCGTGCACTCTCTACTGTTGGGGCCAGTGGCATTGGTGGACCAACTAGTAGTGGTTCCGATGGTGCCTGCACTGTAATATGTCACTGCACTGAGGCATCGTCGCTCAGTGGGTTATTAGTGCGTACTACTCTCAGGAATCTCACTATTCATCCGTGGAGAGGCATCCTGAATGAAACAGATGCAACACGGTCAAAGATTATACCTGGTAAGCTGACCTGGTTGGGATGACATAAAGAATATTTTTGAAAACAAACACGCAATCAGTGTTTTCATGCACTGAGTCGGAAATCAATAGTTAGAGTCCGGGTGTATGGATACGTTGGCCACCGCACCAACATTGGACTCCATGAACTGAAAATATCACTCACTACACTTAATGCTATTGTTTCACAGTATAGATGAGAGTCCTATGTTCTGCGGTAGAACCGACTCCTATGATACCAATTTTTCAGAACTCATCCGCCGAGGCCCATGCTGTGTGTACCACAAGCCCACCTTTTATTGGCTAGGGGCTGGAGAATAGCACCAAAGGCATATTTCCCAAAATCTGGGAAGGTATTGACTTTATAACTGTAAACACACACTACACAGTACAAGCTGGAAGCAAAACACTAAGTTAAAATGTATAAAAAAAGAGTGCTTAAAAGAAATAGGGGCCGAAAATAAAATTCCGAATGTAAAGTACAAGTGCAACTGAAAAGGGACAAACAACTGAAAGATTGAAATCATCTCCTGGATCGTCCACCATGGATCCTACCTGAAGGGTATGTACAGATAGACTCCTCAACTCTCCACATTCGTCAGTCTCCTCTGGGTACCGAATCGTCGTGAGGCCCACCTCTGGGTACCGTCGAGTCCTCGTACAATCAGCCTTGGTCATAATTTTCCATTTTCTGCATCCAACACAATGAGGTGAGGGCATAACCCATGCAAGGGTGAGTATAACGATACTTATTAGGGACCCCGATACACTCAAGGTCTCACTAAATCCAACAAGGATAAATCACAAGGTATGAAATCAACAGATAACCTCATATAGGTATATTCCCATACATATAACTATGTTATCATGTAATCCATCTCAATAATGTGTAAAACACAATGTTACTGACTCATCTCACTCAGGTATAAAACTCTTGTAAAGAGAGTTTAGAGAAGCTTGGATGTAGCCACTAAGTCATTTTTTCTGTCGAACCCACACAGGATCCAGGAACAATAGTATGAGCTTTTGAACCCGTATGTGATCCCGGAATAGTCATCACTACTATCAATCCCACACAGGATCCAGGAACAGTAGTCGGAGCTGTCGAACCCACACAGGATCTAGGAACTATCGTCAGAGCACAGCCAACCAAAGGGTTCCATACAAAGTATGATTTATTCTGGGAGTGTCCACTCCTCAAGAAAATTGTCAATACATCAAATTCCATGAATTCCCATGTTTATTTATCCAATAGATCCATTTCTCCTAAAGAAACCCAACGCGATAGACGATGCGTCAATCAGACGCCTAATCTGAGAGTTATTGGAATTTCATTTCTGAGGTCCCAGTTGTATTTATGATTGATCTGACCCGGCCATTCCACAACTATGTCAAAAACTTGAGTTTGATATAGGATAATAACCATCTCCTTCCAAGGTTTTTGTTTTAGTAGACGGTTTGTCAACAAGACATCTGTAGCCTAGGTTACGGGTAAAATAGTAGAAATAGGTCAAACGGGTCTGGACTGGGGTCCGACCCCGTCCGCGGGGGCGGCCTAACCTGCGCTGGATCCGTCCCACACTAGGTCCGGAGCGGCGGCCCGACAACCCAAAGGGTCTGCCAAAGATATGTCCAGGGGGAGACCGTGCCCCCTGGATTCCCTAACGGCCTTAGCTGATCATGGGAGTTCAAACTGGAAATAGGTGGTGCCAGTACGTGTCGTGGGTGACCCATTAAGGGGTCCCACTCCTTTCGGCAGGCTATGTGGCCAGCCCCTCCAGTGCATTGTGGATGCACCGCGCCTCCTCCGGCGACCCGATGGCTTGGGGCACCGGTCTTCCTCGCGTCCAGCCATGTGTCTGCCACCGTTGCATCGATGCGGCCAGGGGGTTTTCCCCCCTTGTGCTCCACCGGGAGGTGCTGTTGCGCCGCACCTTCTCCGGTGACCTGGCGGCTTGGGAAACTGGTTTCCATCGTAGCCGAGCATGCACCAGCCGCTGCTGCACTGCCGTGTCCCGTCGGCCACGGGTTACTCCTCCGGTTGCACAGTTGCGCCGCCACCATCCATGCAGTGACGATTGAGATTCCATCCATCGGTGGACTTTCCATAGGTCATCGGACGAGTTCTGGTGGCCCGATTCTCAATCTAAAAGTTGTCGAGCACTCCGCGAGTCGTTGCTTTCGATCTAAATCCATTGTTGATGAGTAACGCTCAATCTGTACTCATGTCATGTTTACCGTGAAATTCCACAAAGAAGGTGGATGGGTCAGGCCTTGTTTCTTCAGTCGATCCACTCTGCGGTAGGGTGATATCAAGCATCATCGAATTCTGAACCAAGATGGAAAATGAAGAACAAGGAACAAAACAAATTTCAAAACCCCAACCTAGAATTCACTATCTTTGAAAAAGAAAATGAAGAATTCAGGGATGGCATCGTTGGAATTCTTTAAGGATGGTTCTTCCTCCCTTGTTTCGGTTAGAGATCATAGAAGAAGATGTCTGTCATAAGCAGATGAAGCATTCTTCATTCTTCGATGGCCATTCTTCATTGGGAGGAGTGTTTTTTGTTGGTATCTTTCTCCCAATAATCCTCCACTCAAAACACCAATGTTAATAGACATGTCAAATAATAGATTATAATATCTATTATTTTGTTGGTATGAAATTAGAAATAATTCCTAAACACATGGTTGGTACAATTATTGTGAAGGGTGGTGGAACCATTAAGTGGGGATCTCAATAGGTTTCTCCCCACTTAATGGGGAGTTCAAGAGGTTATAACCTGGGGTGGTCGCCACCAAATTAATCCTCACTTGGGAGGATGAGTTTGGGTGGGCCCCACCACCATAACCTCTCCTGGGGGGTTATGGTGTGGTGGTCCCCACCTCCAACATCCATGTGGAGGTTGAAACATATAAAATAAAATAAGACATGCAATTATTTTATTTTATTATTCCCATGTGAAACCCAAAAACTATCTTTTATTCCCTACCTTCTACCATCGAGGTGAAAGTCTTCATAAGCGAATATCGGCGCTATGAGTTCAACGGTGCCCTTAAATTTCAATTCATACAGCCAGTTCAAAAGTTATTAAATCTTGCTTGTACGTTTACTAAATGTACCCGAACAGAACTTCAGAAATTGATTCCGGGAACACCGGGCCTTGGAATCATGCACCATTAGTTTTCGCGAAGTCGTAAAATTCACATGTATTTAAGAAAAAAAATTTCCTCGAAAATTCTGGGTCATTACATTCCTCTTATTCAATCTGAAAATTATAATAATGTTCATATGTACATATGGCCCACCATCCCCATAAATGTTGTAAATCATTTTCAATATATAAAATTTATGGATTACACTAAATAATTTTATAGTGAATTTATATAATATTTATATCATTTTAAACATATTTTAGATTATGTATCCATGATCATCATGAATGTAATGAATATTATTATTCAAAATACACAAGTAGGAGGAAGTGGTTACTTCAATAAAAGTGATTTAAACAATTACATTATCATATACAGTTTATATAAGATAATAAATAAATAATGTATGTAAATATAAATATATTTATGTTTCTAAAATAGATATTTAATAAATAGATATTTATTATACTGCATGTTCCAATGTGTACATACAATGTTGAAACATATGGTATGTGATTTTTGTCTCATTGTTCCTTCACTAGGACATATGTTTTGTTGTGAACCTATCTTCAATTTGTGGTGAATAAAATTATCCACTGATATGTAATATTAATATGTTATATGAAATCATAATATTTAAATATTCATTTAATGAAATTATTTTTTTGTGGATTATGATTTAAATGTTACCATATTTGTAATAGTATGATTATAAAATATCATTATTTACTAGAATTTGAATTGATTTTTCTTTTGAAAATGAAATAATATCATCCATTATTGATATGAATAAAAAAATAATATTCCTACGGTTAATTTTTGGAAATAAAATTTTCTCCTACGCTTTCATCTATTTATTTACTCATGATTCCACATTAATGTACTTAAAGACAACAAAATATATTTATCTATTCGATTGAAGAATCATATTGTTTTATATCCCTGATTTATAAAATTGATTTTCATAATTTTTTTATGATTTCATGTGATTGATTAAATTCATTTTTACCTAATTTTAATTTCAAATCATTTTAAAAGGGAAACATCATGACTTACTAAAACAAGTCCCATTTGGATGATACAGAAAATGAGAAATAAATCATTAATTTAATTTTTATTGAATGAATGGCATTTCATAATATCATATCCAAATTTTTTTTAAGATTACAATATAAAATTTGTTGTTCATTTTCAAAATATTTTCAATTTCATAAATTTTCATGAAGATTTTCATTTTTAATGATATTTTCAAAGGGAAAAGGTTATTTTCCTCAATAAATGATCCAAAAGAACATTATAACTCATATACCATCAATAAAGCCATAATTTGTTTTTTATAAGATTTTAAAGCAATATAATCCAATAATACCGTATTTATTTATTATTTATATTTTTAATGATTACGATGAAAATATATTTATAAAACATGTTTCTTATCAATATGTTATTCAGACTAGAAATGTTTCATGAACCAGTTTAATTTCATGGGATGTAATAAAATGAATATTTTATGATCATAATGAAGGAAATACATGGATTATTCTATTTGTGGGACCCACATCTCATTCCAATTTATATGATAATGATTAATTTTATATAAGATAAAATGGTAAAGGGTAGATTATCGGGGGCATGACAAAGTGTAAATGGGACGTTCTCCCATGTTCGAAAGATAGTACACATGAGGCTATCTGAATCATTAATGTGGTTAAAATAGAGTTAATATGAATACCAAATAAGGTAGAGGGGTATATATACCATATTTAATATGTAATGAATGTATTTGTGGATATTATTGACATCAGAATTTATATTCTTTTGTGCATCAAAAAATCTATATATTTCTTAATGTTTTTATCTCATGGATCATGTTGTCTGATTCTTTATGATTAATGACTTATGATAACATAGTTTATGAAATGATAAATAAATATAATATATAATGTGTACATTATGGTTTTACAATATTCCTTCTCTTTTTATCATACTTTAAGTTCATGCTACATTGATATATCACTTAAATACCTTAATTGAGAAATTTTTCTCACCTTATCATATGATTCCATTCCCTTAGTTATAACTAATGGTAAAAACTATGATATTTCAACGAGGAGTTATATTTATGATGATTAAGTGGGATAAGAAGTACATCACCTATGGACTACTTTTTTATGTGTACAAAATCCAAAGGAACTGTAGATAATTTTTTTTGGCATGGATCATTTTGTTATGTATGTAATATTAATTTATCAACATGTTATATTTATGTAAGATATGATTGGGTATTTATAGTTGGTATCAGATAAAGGATTAGTTATCCTGGAGAAACTATAATGGGAAAACATTAGTGATATCCCAAGGGAAATTTATAAATATATGTAGAGGAAATTATACTAGAATACTTGTGAATGAAAGATTTAATGATTTAAATGAAATTAAAAAAATGTTTTTGATAAAAGAAGTGGATTTTATTATGGAATAATTGTGTAGAGGGGAATAGATCTGAAAAAAACAAAGTATGAACTCAAGGGTTACCTAGTACATGAATTCTTTCCTTACAATGAAACTGTTCTGGCACTCCTTGGGGATATGATTTCGAAACATAAAAACACATTATAACTGATTATGATGGTTTTAAATAATGACTATTAATGACCATGTTTAACACTAATGTTTCATAAAAAATGATGTTCCATGATTTAGATATCATATATGTTATTATTCCAGATTATGTGGTCCCCTATAATGATTTTTATTTTATTCAAAATGAATTTTCATATAATTTAATGGATAGAACCTAGATGAACCATTTTAAAACTAAGTGTAACATAAAATGAAATGAGATTCATCTTGGGAGTAATAATTTTATGGTAACTAAACATAAATATGTTTTTTTATGCTCACACAACATTCTCATGATTGGAATCATGCTGAACTTGCAAATAAAGAAAACTAGGGAACAATGTTCTATTGAGTCTCTCATAAAGAAACATCCTCCTTCAGTTAGTGGTTTTGTTGATCAACTAGTTACTATGAAATATATAAATACCATAGATAAGATATTTTTAATTATCATATATTCATTGACTGAAAACATAATTAGGATATTTATTTTATGGAAGGATAAATTGATTAATTGTTTAAACATATCAAGATTACCAGTCAATAAGATAAATTTGACTCCATGGAATGGGATCAGTTTAAGAATGCATTTTTTAATAGGTATATCCCACATATTCATTTTGTGAAAATTAATAAGGAATTACATGATTTAAAATAGAAATATGATGAATGCATTTGTATCAATTACGTGAATTCCATAATGCATGAAAAGTACACTTCAGGTATTATCATCAAACATGATTGTAATACTTATTGATTATTTAGAATTTTAAAACCAATTCTATAAAAGTATTTATTCACATGGTACTTAGTTATAAAGAATAAATCATTTTATGAGATATGAATGTTGAAATAGATGTTGGAGTGATATATATATCACTATTTATTTATAATTAAAAAATGATGGAAGCCAAAGGAAACTCTAAAAGCCAAGGAGATAATAATTGGAACATTCCCTCAAGCTTGATGGTTGGAATGAAATGCGGAGGAAATTTACTTATGGGTAGAAAATACTTTATAAGTTTTTAAAGGAGGGTCATTAATAATATAAATTATGAAGATATCATAAGATGTAAGATAGTTATACAAATAAAAATAAATCTCTCAGAATGCACCTCTTATATTTTACAGCTCCAAATGTATGGAGTTTGGTTACTAAGATAACAGCTTCTCAAATATGATGGTTAGTGACGATGATGTATTTAACCAACCTATAAAGTCATGTAACAAGGGGAAATATCATGGGTTCATAGTTTATGATGATGGTAATGATACCAATGTAGTGGAAGGTGCACTTATCATCCACTCTAGATCTACCAATTAATTATTTCACTCTTGATCTACTGACAATTTTATAACTGAATAATTTTATAAAGCTTTCAATATTCCACCTAAATGATTGATTATTTAATTTTCTTTGAAATACCCAAATATAAAAATGATAGCATCTATTGTTTATGAATTTTCTGAATACTAAATTTAGTGGAATTTACATAAAAAAAACATTATTTTTCTTTATTTGGTTATATTTGAAATTATCTAAAGAATGGATGTTATTTTCATAAATATATACAAAATGAATTTCCAATTATGGGAATTTATATCAATGTTTTGGGCTGATAATCACCAATGATGGCATGACTATTATGTTAGTTATTTTTACACCATGTAAGAAGTGCTTCATAGTCTTCAATTGAAATGCAATATTAATTTATCTATAGAACTCATTCCTGGAATCACACCAACATCAAATACATTCTATAGTATATCCTAAACTAATATTGTGTAATTGAATAATAAATTCCAATAGAACCTTGAAAATGGATACATTAATCCATGTTTGTACCATTTTAGATAAGATGTATCTTTTTTAAAAATATTTATAGATCAATGGGACTAAATATTTATTTTCTGCAGGAGAACAATAACATAATGTAGGAAAAGAATCATCTACCCCATATTGATTAAATGCGTGATAAACTCTACGGAAACCAATACAATTCCATGATTTACAATTATTATGGATACCCACAATTGGTGGTCAAGAAGGAATTTTTTCCCAGGAAATCATTTAATACATGTTATATATACAATGTTAATATAATCAAAAATTTTGATCGTACTACGTCCACATTTATCATCATGGATTTAGTGGATATATAATTTAGAGATTAAATTGATTTAATTTTGGGAGAAATTATAAAAAACATTGCCATTTATTCAAACTGTATGAAAGATCATTAATATCCCATGGGAATTATACAAATGTCCATAATGAAGGAGTCTAATGAAATAGATGTTTTAAATGATTATTTCTACATAACTTAATAATTTTTATGTTATAAAATATATGTATTATACGCATAGGCCACATATAGAAACAAAAAAATGAAAAATAAATAATAATGATCATTACATTATATATCTATGAAACCAATGAAAATTCCAAACATTACTATTGGGAAAATGAAAATTTTAAAATCTAATCTTTGAAAACAGGGATCACCCCAATATACTAGAAACATATCACCCATGACTAAAAGTAACAAAATAAAATTAAATACTAGAAAACTAATAAACATCATGGAAAATTAATATATATATATATATATATATATATTTTGTATGAATTGTTGTGAAAATTTATTCAATTAATGATTTGGTGTTTATATGTGGTAAAGTGATTGTTGGAAAGGTAATGTGACTATTGTGATAAGTTACCTGAAAATTGATAATAATAAACTGACTATTGGGAATAATAACCTAACTATTGGAATTATAATTTTAAATAAATTATATAGAATGATATAAAAAAATTATTTCAAGATTTATATAATTCAACATTAATATGACAATATAAATAAAAAATTTTCCTGTTTTTTAAACTCTAAAAATATGATTATTTTTAAAAAATTGCATCTTCATGTATTAAATAAAAACCATTGCATTTATATTGGAAATTAACACTACCTATGATAAATTTATTTTCAGAAAATGAATAACATTTTGGATATCATGACTTAAAAATAATTCAAGGGTAATTGTTTTTTTTATTTTGTTGAAATACATCAATTTTTAAGTGAAGTGTAAAAATGGAGTTTTTTAGGTAACAAGTGTACCTTAAATTATATAATTCATTATAAAATAATATATGTAAAAAAATTTCATCAAAAAAATATTTTTATCATAAATTAATTATTAAAATAAAATAATCAAAATTTACAAACATATAATGTGTTTTACAAATCCAGAATTCCTAAGTGATCACTTAATGTAGCATTTTTTCTTTTTTCCAAATACATATTTAATATAATATATTTATTTAAATTATACGGTTATATTATATCTTTAATCCATTATGTAATATTTATTTATGATATATATTGTCATACATCTTTATATTACATGTTTTTCCTTGATATGTTATTTTATTAAATATCTTATTTTAAAAATAACCTCACCCCATGTAAAAATATCGCCTCTCCTTCCCCAAGGGAGACCACTCATCCGTATCATTCCAATGCCAATTCTATACAAAAAATCCTTCCTCTAAATCCAATAATAATAACACGGGATTTTATAGAGAAAACCAACTCCAAAAATTACGGTATTTTTCATTTCATACAAGATAAGCTATGCCAAAGAAAGAGTATGTTTTCATCAACGCTTATTTCTTTTTATTACTCCCTTTATTATTTGTCAATTAAATATGAATCCCAATGTAATAAAAATAATTATGCTATATTTTAGCTTTATATTTATTTTATTAACAATCATTATGTATCATAATCATGGCACATATAAATTTCAAACATCCCTTTCTGATATCTCTCAACTATGTCCTTACAATGGTTAGTTAATCACAAATGAGGACATTGCCAATGATTTTATTTTAACAAGACCAATGGTTGGAAATAATAAATTATTTATGATATATAAATGTATAGATATTTAATATTTCCACCATAATTAAATTTCCTAATTATAAATTACCTCAAACTAAAATTGATATTTTAATACCAAATGATAGAATTTAATGAAAACATAATATAAATAAATTTCAAAATTAACTATGTTTTTTATAAAATATAGTCAAATAAAAATAATTGATTAATATTGATATACTTTAAAATTATTCATTTATAGAATAATGTATTAAAAAACATATTATTTATATTATCATGGATGAAAAATGATGATATAATGAAGTATTTATGGTATGGGGATTCTCGAACCCAAAACAATATTTTTGGGTTATTCCAATTTCATTTAATTTTATGTATGGTTATTATTATAATATTCTTTAATTATCCTTTGTCATTTCCTTATATATATTTTTCTTGGATGTACATTTTTCTCCCTTATTTGTTAATCCAAATACAATAATGTCCCAAAAATACATTTCCTTCTAAAAACAATTTTTACTCCTATATAGTTGTTTCTTCATTACTAAAGATTGATTTTTGTATATGAAAAATAGGTTTTAAAATATTTATTTGGTAACCAAATGTTTATACAGGAAATCATGCTATACGAAATGAATTAGGAACCCATTCATTCCCATGGGTTATTTCTTGATTACAATTATTACATGTTCTTAGTGGCATGCTTGATTAGGTAAATATCATTATGGGACAAGTGAACCAAATTTGAATGTCCCTCTACTGAATTGGATAATTTGATGTATCTTATGATATTATTAGTATTTTTGAGTGAACATGATAATTAATTTGTTCAAAATGATAATTCTATGATTATGAATATATGATAATCTACAAAAATATTGTATCATTGATTACTACTATGTGTGGTATTTTACCACTTTTGACGCGGTGTTTCATTTTTAGGTTTTTCAAAATTCATTAATTTCATCATGTTTTTATCCCATTATTCACTTTATTATCCTATGATTATGATATAATTATTATGATTATTTTCAACCGTTTTATAATTATTCATGTCCCGTATTCCTCTAAATACATTGAATTTAGCTCACCCCATTCGTTGATGTATATGATCATGTGACTATATGTACAAATGAGAATGTCAGATTTTATAAAAATCATGAATAAGGGCATACTTTTTTATAATTTATTTATTTTATGTGATGTATGATCTTTTTTTAACAAAGACACTAAAACATTTTATCCTTGAATGCATAACTATTATGTGGTTTATCTATGAAATAATGTACTAGTCATGTAATATTATGTAGTATTGAGATAATTTGTATCATAGGTATGGGTTATATAATTTTTGAATTAGGAACAATTAGTGATAAACCATATGATAAGTCTGAATTTATGTAAAAATATAATTCTTATTTTTTAAAAAAGTCTTCAGATATTAATTTCATAAGATATACCACTATAATATATTATTTAAAATAATTATTTATTTATTCATTCCTGGATGAATTATTTTGAGTCCATTTATATTTTATAAAATTATGTGAATAAGGATAAAATTAACAAAAAACCTTGTGAGGGATAATTAAATGAATGTCTAAATGAAATCACCAATTTCATGGGAGGTGGAGTTTGAAATATTATGGAAATGCTTTTCCAGCAATCCCCAAAAATATAAATAACAACATGAACCATGAGGATCATCCTATTTTAAAAAATAATGTGGTACCTGATACTGATCTTTTTACAAAGGGAAAACACCATCATTTAGTGGATCTTATTATCCACTTATAGCGGAAAAGTGGGGAAACTCAATGGAGAAGATCATTTCTATGTTATGTTGTTTTGAAAATAAGTAGGTGACTCGTAGTGTCAATCAATTAGATATAGAATCAGATCAATGGTGGGAGTTTAAAAATTACCCCATGAAAAATGATTATATTAAGGAGACTGTGTGGGGATTTATTATGAAATTTTTTCGTAATAATATTTCTCTCATACTCTTCGAACAATGATATGGAGAAATATGATAGAGTTAAAGTAGAAGAAACGCGAATCTTAAAAAACAAATAATGAAAAATTGACCATTAATTCTATATGTTCATTGGTTGTTTATCTATAATTGTCGATAAATAGATTTATTATTATTTAGTTAAAACCAGACCTTTTAAATCTAATCTATAGTGTAGAATTCAAGAGTTATAATGATGTGGTTGTATGTGCTGTAAAAGAAGAGATAGTTTTGGAAATGGATCCATGGTTATAGAGATATGAAGTGAATAATTATGTTTCAAACAAATTATTCAAATGAAAAAAATGGTTTAAGGGGACCCAACCATTCAAACTAGTAAATTTTAAGAAGAAACATCATGGGAATTTCATAAAAGTGATGAAAATTGATTCAAGTGTTAGAGAGAAGGAAAATAAGCACATGAATGTTATAGTGACATGAAGAAGCCCATCAACATGATGGTGTAAAGGAAGGTCACCCCAATGAACCATAAATGGTTAAATGATTTAAATATATGGATAAAGGGAAATATGCATGCTAGTTCACTAAACAACATGTCCTTGAGGGAAATCAGTGCCAACAACCACCAATGAAAATGGATTGTGGGAAAGAATATTCCATCACTACTGCTATTGTAGAGCCTGAAAATTATATTATACATGTTAAAAATTATATTAACTCAATAATCGGAAAAAAAAATTTCATTTTGGTTTTAATATATTCATTATATATTAAAATTTTTCTCAAACTATTGAATTGAAGATAAGATTCATTAAAGTAGAGATATCTGTAAGAACACCTGAATGAAATCATCATAACCCAAGTGTTTGAATCCAATCCTGTTAATGTATGTGAGAAAATCCATCCTGTAAATTTTTTGATCCTTCACTAGGTTGATTTTGATCATATACTTGAAATGTAATAGCTCATATTATATAGAGTAGACATCAACTTTTAGGAAAACAATATCTCTTTTCATATTCTGGTGAGTCCCATTTTCTAATATAAATGGAAAGAATATCATGAATATAATTTTGAAAATCACTCAACTATGTGGGTGTTGATACCCGATGAATTGGAAAATATGAACCTAATGGTTGATTCAAAATTAATATTCAAAATTATTTAATTCACAATGTGAGGGACTACACTGATGTATTTCATGATGATTTTCTCGGACATTCCCCATATCCTATGTTAGTGTTGTCAAGATAAATTCTACCTAGATAAATTATAATCTCAAAACCCATATACAAGTCAACCCTTATTGAATGATGGTACCTAATGATGTATCTGTAAGAGAATTTTTTAAAAGTGTTCATATTCCATAGTGAAACACAGTTGAGTGCATCATTGATATATGCATCGAAAAAGGGTGGATCAATGTTTCGTTGTATCAATTAGGACCATAATATTATCACCATAATGAATATGTTACCCCTAATGAGGATTTATTAATTTTTTTATTAACAATGATTATTTTAGTTTTTATCAATGGAGGATCATTAGTTTTTATATGATATAATGAAGGTGAAGAAGGGTGAAATTTACAAGATAGTCTTACATACAAGGTATGATCATTCTGAGTTCATATGAATTCTCTATGGACATACTAATTCCCATGTAATCATTAAGGATTTGATGCATTGGGTATTTGGAGACTGCCCCAAAAATATTTTTTGAGTTTTTATTGATGATTATATAATTTAGTACATAACAATCGATTAACATGAAGATTATCTAAGGATTTTTCATGTGAGATTATGGAAGAATAAAATACATGATATATTAAACATGTGTGACTTTTTGATAAAACATAAATAATTCTTAGGAAACATGATCACAAGTGATAGAACTACTGTGGAAGTCAAAAAAATTGTAAAATGGACTAGACTAAATAATTTTTTGTAAATATAAATTTTTAATGGAATATTAGGGTTTTGAAAACATTTTATGTTTAATTTCTCATGACTTTATAGCCACAAAACTAATTTATCCTAGAAATGGGATTAGTATGTATGGAATGAATACTGTGAGGATGGATATGAGGTGATCATGAATAGGCTAATATTTATTGTAATAGTTACCCTACTAATAAATGGAGATTGATTTTGTAATTTATAGTGCTAAATTGGATAAATGCATGGGTTTTGTATTCGTGGATAAAAACAATGTGATATCCTATGCCCCATGATAGTAGAAGGACAATGCTAAATACTACCTGAAACATGATATAGAGTTAGAATTTGTGACCTTTTCAACGAATATTCTGTACAAATACCTCTCCTATGAAAACTGTGACTATTATATGTTTAAAAAATGTCTAAAATATTTATTGTTATATAATGAGATCAATAAACATTAGACAATAATTTTAGAGATAATCATTGACTATGATTTCTTTATTCACGACTATCAAGTAAAAGATATAAAATGTTGATGATTCTTGTATTAGAAAAAAACCTACTAATCTATCATTGATGTGGATTTATGAACCCAATATCTTGAAGGATAAAAAAAGAATGGATCCGGAAATAATTAAATTGGGAATAAATTATATATTTAACAAATTAATTCCCTACCATCAATCCTAGAGAAGATAAAAGAGGCACAAAGGGATGATTATGAGTTTCAAAAGAATATTGAAGATGTAATGGAATGTAATCTACATTAGTTTCATATTGGGTAGGGTGGTGTGATTCATTTAGGAACTAGGATTTGTGTTCCATAGTCACTTGATATAAACAATGTTCTATTGGATAATGAATATACCTCATATTTACCTATCCATCCTAGATATACCAAGATGTATTGTGTTTATTGAGAGCATTTATTGTGGGAATAAATCCATCTGTATATTTCAATGTATATTTCATAGTTCTTGGAAAGTTAATAAGTTAAATTAGAGAGAAAAATTATAAAGGGATGATGAAACCTTTTCCTATACACATGTAGAAATAAAGAATTTTACTATGGTATTTTACACTTGTCTCCAGAATGAATGTAAAGGATATAACTAAATATTCATTGGGGTGGATTGAATTACCACGACCGACCCATTCATCGAAATTAATGATGATTTCAAAAAAGAATAACTTCCCAATATTTACATCGTAGCTATGGAGAGGCATCATGGGATTCCAATTTCATTTATCTATGATCATGGTTGAACGTTCACATCTAAATATTATAATAGTCATCAACATCATATAAATAATCAATTATATTTCATCATGATAAATCACACACTAAAATGAGAGTATATCTGAATAGCCTATTTAAACACTAGATGACATGTTTGTAGCCTCCACAATCAAGTTAAATGGTAGATGAAGTCATCATATGCCATTATATGATAACCTTTAGCACAACAGTTCCTATATTAGTAGTCAAAGGCCTCTATGTGAATAACTATATATGAATAAGTGTAGAACATCTAATTGGTGGGATAAAGTTTGTGAGTGAAAGAATCTCGAAACTAATATTGACAATGAGATGACAAGGATGGTTAAACCCATACAACAATACATAAAAACAATTCATAGATGGAAAAAGTGTTATACTAAAAACTCTTAATGGTAGATAAAGTTTAATTTTAGAGAAAACATTTCCTTCAAATATTACCATAGAAGATACTCATGTTGTTTGGATGGAAGGGGAGAATAGCCCCAGTAACATTACATATATGAAACGGCTTATTGGTTTTCATGTACACCAAATATAGACCACGATTATGATGTCTTCAATGTATCACACTTATAGAAGTACATACCTAAAATATAACTTGTATTAAGCATGGAGGTGGTACATTTAGAAAAATTAACTCTCAAATGTAGAGTATCTGGTGTTGAGGTTCGACTATAGATGAAAATTTATATGCAATGAGAAACTCACTTTAACAATGTTCTTCAGTGTAACCATATGTATGGATTGGTGACATGGAAACTAGAGGAAAAAATGAAGTAGAAGATGCATACAATTTACTCAATTGATAATATAAGTTGAAAACATTCTGTATGAATTTCATAAAGGGGGATAATGTAATCAACTAGGTATTTTAAATGATATTTTTTTCAAAAATAAATATCTGTTATTTTATATTTTATTTATATTATATGCATAGAGTATACAGAGAAATCAAAAACACATTAAAAAATTAATAAATAACATTACATTAGTTTTATATAGAATCATTAAAAATTACAAACATTACAATATAAAAAATCTAATAGAAACACTAAAATAGGAAAATTTTTATCACCCTAGTCTACTAGAATCAACTCCTCAATGGAAAACACTATAGAAACTAAAAAATTATTATTAAATGAATAAAAATCGTAGGAAATTAAAATTTATATCCTTTGTAGGAATCTGTATTTAAGAATGATTTAAATCATTATGTGATGTTTTTGGGAGGTAATGTGACCATTGGAATAATAACTTGGCCATTTGGGAATAATAACCTAATTTTTGGTTATAGTAACATGATAAATAGTATTGTAATTTAACATAAAAATAATAATGTGTGATATAAATAATATTTATCCTCAGTAATATAAGTAAATATTAAAATTATGAATATAATAAATATATAAAATCATATAATATCTCAATGAAAATATAGGTTTCATTTTAATAAACTATATTTAAAAGTGTTACATAAATATAATAATTTTTTTTCAAAAATAAAAATAATCTATTGTATATATTTGTTTTGATAAAATTAATATAATTTTTTGAATTTATAATGTCAAAGCCTTCCATGAGTGATTTTGTGCTAATTTTCTAAAATACATCAATTTAATGGTGAATAGTAAAAATATAGTTTTTCATGTAATCGTTGTACCATAAATTACATCATTCATGATTTAATAATGTCCTAATAATTTCTATAATATGATTTTTCTCTTTTATATATATAACTTATAAAGTGATTTATTAATATTAAATAAATATAATTTGAGAACCTAATAATTATTTTCTAGGATTTGGAGTCAAAAGTGATACCATAAATTTACAATTTTTCTTTTATTGACATTCTATTTCTAAATTATTTTTGTGTTATAGAAATAATTGGATTAAAATTAATAAAAATTTATTATATTTATAAATAATTTATATATTCAAAAATTTCATAATAATTTATTTTCCTTTTATTTAGAATTTTGTTATTTATTTTATTCTTGAAATACCCCTCTCCTCCTATATAATTAACCCCTCTCTTATCCATTATAAAACCACTCCTATCTTACATTTTGATAAAAATGATATATATAAATCCACCTTGTAAATCCCCTTATAACACTAAGGGATTTTTTGGAGTAAACCAACTCCAATCGTCAAAGGAGTTTTAGTGTCATAAAAATTATGCTACACAATGGTATGAGTATGTTTCTGTCAACCCATATCTCATTTTCTTATTCTGTTTCTATTATCCCAGTTACAGCAAAACCAATGTTATAAAATTTAATATGTAATATTTTAGAAATTCATTATTTGGTAATCCTTATTTATGTTTCATAATAATAAATATAAAAATTTGAAACATCTTTTTACATCTCATTCATCAATGTATAAAACCATTAATTACAACCAAAATTATGGTCCATTAAAATTAATTATTCATGATATATAATTTTATAAATATATATTTTTGCATCTAGAATTAGTTCAACTAATATTTAGATGATTTCAAATAGAATTAAACATATCAAAACAAAACTATAAATTTTTTTCAAAAAATTAAATCAAAACAATTCACATTTAATAAATATTATTATAAATACAAATTAAATAATTATAAGGGATTAATAGTGACAAAATTAAAATAATTCAATTATGGATAATGTTTTTAATAAACCTATGTTTATTAACCAACAATGGAAAAATTCACAAAATAAAGCAGAATTTAAGGTAATGGGATGCTTAAAACCCTCTTCCTTTCATTGGGTTATAATTTTCCTAGTAATATTTTGTATAGGTACTCATATAATGAATCTTAATAATCCTTTATCTTTTCATACCATCTCTTTTTGGGGATTTTTTTTCATCATTGTTTTTTATTCCAAATACAATCAGTTTCAAAAACATTCTTTCACAAAAAGACATCTTTTACTCCACTTGAGTTTTTCCTTCACCACTCAATAATTACGATGATTATGAAAAATAATGTTTCCCTTTTTTATTTGGGAATACAATGTTTATTCTTGAAACAATTATTTTCAAAATAATATTTAAACCTTCCATTTCTATTGGATACTTCAGGATTTTGATTTTTAATCATTTTATGGGCATTCATGTTTATATAAATATTATGATGTTAGGGGTTGGATAGGGATTATATATCCCTATAACTCATTAGTTAATGTGATTTATCTCATGAAAATATGTGCATTATGCATGAACATGGTCCTAGTTATTTTTTTAATGATGATTTTATGATTATTCATATATTTTATTCATGAACATGATGTTATATTTCTTCATAATATTGTGTGCTATTTGAAAACTAGGAAATGAAGTTTCATTTTTAGATATTTTCACATTAAATCCATTTATCATAATCTTACCACATGATTGTTATGAATAAAGCATTATTATTATATTTTGATGATGATAGTATCACATGTTTTGTATTAATTTTTATTTCTTATTCCTCTTATTATATGGAATTTATCTTGTCCATTTCATTGATGTGCATCCTCAGGTAACTACATGTACTAAGGATACCATGATCATTAGTTGGGATAAAAAAGAATTCGTTAAATATATGCTTATGATCAATTAAGTATATTTTATATATGATACTAATTATCCCAATATACTAAATCATTAGATCCTTTAATTTATAAATGTTATTTTCATTATCATTAATATAATGTTATAGTCATGTAGGAAGATGTGGAGTCTCTAAAAGGAGAAACTGTATGTAAATATTATTTTTAAAAAAATTTAATACATTGTTCCATTTCTTGTGTCATAAAATTTCTTGAGAGGCTATATTAGTAAATCAATCCATCATATTGGCTATTTATATTTAGATCAATCCAACAATGGTGACCGAGATACATATTTTCATTGTTTTACCTTGACATTACCAATGGTTTGTGGGGAATTTCACATAAATATCTAGTCCACTCACCAGGCTACTATAGAATGGGGACTTCTTCTTATGTATAGATAACTATGATGTAAATTCCGTGTTACTAAATATAATATTTTTTGTTCACGTATTCATATATAACTCTATACTAGGGAAGTATTTTTAATATATAATGATGTAATAAATAATTATTGTGATTTTTTTCTCATTCCAAATAGTATTATAATAGATTATTCATTACTAAAAGTGATGGTTCAATAGAAAAATTTCCAAACAAAGGATTTAGAGATAGTTGTAGTAATTGTTCAATTAACGATAGAGATGTATTTTTACTACTTGTAAATATGTGATGTATACATATATATTTATAAAAAAAGATTATTGTATATATATGAAAACAAGTAGTTAAACATGAGCTACAGAATATTTTTAGAGTTGATTGATGATTATGAATCATCGATATATTATCAACCTAGCGATGGGAATATTGTTTATAAATCTCTGATCCAAAATGACATATCTATCTTATCCATTGGGAAGGTCATATTAGATATAATATTTCTAGATCTTAATATCATGGATATTAAAATCATGTAAGAAGTTCATCAATCTATTATTTCTTACATTATTTTTCAACTATCTATATATTTTATGATTGGAGAGGCATAGAATGATGATAAGGAAAAATATAAGTTGCTGAGAATTTTTCTAGAGTTTAACATTGATTTTCATTGAATGAAAAGGACTAATAAAAGTGTTTGTGTTAAATTGGTACTCGACATGAAAAAATTTATATTACAATAGACACATTATTAATAATTCTGTGTTATTCTAGGATATGAAAAATATGTATAGAGAATTGAATATGATTTTTTTGGGACTTATAATGACCCATGAATGACGTAAATTAATTATACATCACGTTTTCAAATAGTTTAACACATTAAACACATGAATTAACAATAAACATACTTGTTTTGATCCTTTTAAAAATTACAAGACAAAATAATAATCTTTGAAATAATATTCAATGGTCCCCACAAAGATCTTCTTCCTTAGTACCACTTTATAAAACCATTATTTATAAATTGTGGAAGAGAAATATATGAAAATAATGATCTTTGATGATCAGTTATGGTAAACAAGGGAGATAAGTAAACATAATTTTAAACATAAGGGTATGAGAACCTGATCCTGAAAATTGAATATCATACACTAAATATCATTGATCATAAACATGAATCGTGGAATAAATATTGGTTGTTTATAAGACATGATTCATATGGAAATATAAAATAAAATACATGAAATCAAAACATAGAAATAGTTACGGAATTTGGGTCAGACACTTTAGCATATGAAATGATTTCTATATTAGTCAAGGAATCATTTACAAGTAAATATTAGTTGTATGGGTTCTTTCCCCGTGACATCATGGTAGTCAAGGTTTACTCTTATTTCCATATTAGTAGTCAATGTTCACTCTAAAGAATTTTTTAATGGACATCATCTTCTACTAAACCATGTTCACTCCCAATTCAAACCATATCTATCAATTAAGTTATAAATCATTATACAATACATTTTATGTGGATATAGGTCCAACCAATAAAATAATGATAAAAAAATTTGTTCCACAATAACATAAATCTTTCATCATTTCAAAACCCATATGATGAAATGGGTTTTGTAAACATCATTCAATCGTAACATAACCCATAGAAAAGAAATGGATTTCATTAATATCATTATATCATAAACATATTAAATTATTAAAAAAAAATATTAATGGTATCATGGGAGAATATAACCAATTATTTATATGTAACATTACATAATGTCATATTAGGTAGAAGAAAATTTTTGGAGATATTTTTAGAATATTTCTTAGGGAAAACTATTATTTCCTTTTTAAAAAATGTAGTTTCAATCATATAAAATTAATTAAAACCTTTTATTGAATGTAAAATTGAAAAAATAAAAATTATGGTATGAAAATTATTGTATACATATTGTAAATATATTTTACTTAAAGATTCATAAAATATGTTCAAAAAAACGTTGAAAACATTTTTAGAAGACACTGATTATAATGAACACGGATATCTGACCGAAGGGAGAAAACTACTACATTAAACTTACAAGATCCTGAAAATAATGAGATTAATGATAATTCATGTCAAAGTTATTTATATTCACCTTGATAATGAATATAGGTGCATAACAGAACATGTGTGTCAAAGAATTATAATTTAGGCCAAATTCCCTTAACAATTCGGTAATGTTTGACCCGAAAATCCCATGGAATAAAAACCATAAAATGTATATGTAAATAGCATTAAAATTATTTAATATACACATAAAATAAATTCATTTATTTTATATACACCATAGAAAACAAGTTGTGTGGAAGGCTTGTGTCCCACTAAAATAAAAGTGAGATAAAAATATCATACTATTTATGTATCACCAGATTCAAGAACACCATGCTAGAATAACATCTACTGAAAATTTTCATATAATTAAATTATTTAATTTAGTGATATAATATGTAATAAGTCAGTATATGATCAGCACAAATGAAGTGAATGGTGAATATGGCAGGTCTCTCGTGGAAATAAATATGAGATGATATTCTCATACTTTAAATAATGACTCCATTGTACAAGTTAAAACCTCCTATATAATTATTATAGTATTATTAAATAAATTTTAAACAACCATATTATTATATATAATACCATATATTATTTACTTATAATATTATATTTGTCACTTATTAATCATTACATGTAAAAGTTCTGTTTTAGTTAATGACAACTTTTTTTTATATTTTTGACATTATATACTTGGTCCCCTTTAATGGACCATGATTTGATAATATCCATAATTATAACTATGAAATAAATATTACATATATTTATTATATACGTATTTATTGAAATTCCTAAAATTTATGGGTATAAAACAAAATACAATGTTCATGGAGATGGGAGGACATACATATACAAGAACGTTGTTTTCATTTTATCATCATATCAAAAGAAAAGAATGATATATTAATATTAAATATTCATTTTTTGGTCATATATGACATATATAATCAAAAAAATCATACTTATTAACATTCATATAAAATATAGGTGTATAATTAATCACATCATATCATGAAGATGATAAGCCATATGTACGCCTGGGCGATGTTATCATGATAAAAAATATTAGATGGATTGTAAAAAGGTAGAAATGGTATTATGATTCATGAAGTATTATAATATCATAAATATCATTTATATATATTAAACCCATCATAATTCGCACTCTTAAATCATGGTGGTGGAAAATGAATTGTATCGCTCTATGGACACTATAAACAGTACATACGTAGGAGCGATAATTTCAATTTTTATGGGAATGAAGATATAAAATGGGATGTTCATAGTTATAATAAATTAAAAGAAAATTTTTTATGATCAAATTATTATTTTATGATATATATCATATATTTAGGTGATTTTTATTTGAGTTGAAAAAGTGAATGATCAGTTTGAGTGATTACCCCTTCATCAGAAAGGCTCATTTTGATAAACTTTAAAGGACTCTAGAGTTGGTCCTTGAGGATAACCAGAACCTCTAGATGGTGTAAAATAAAATTTTAAATGGGAAATGGTAATGGTAATGGGGTTTTAAATCTCTATGCCTCAATGTGGTTTAATAATGTGAGGGCGGAGGTTTTCTATTGCAATAGGGTATAAGGGTAATTTTTGAATTTCAATAAAATATTAGTTTATAATAAAATCAATTGCAATAAAAATACCTAAAAAGGAAATTAATTTGAATAAAATATGTTATAATGTATTGATCTCAGAAATCAATAAATTAAAGACCAGTTTTCAAAAAATATGAAACATATCATTTTTATTAACCATTAGTTAACCCTTTTAAATTGTAACTACAATTACAAGGTTTTTAATGTTATTAAAATGTAATATTAATATATAAAGTGTAAATTGGGATATAAATTGGAAATTAATTATATTTTGGACTATATCATATCTACTTGTACTTATTTAATATTTTTATGATTTTGAAATAATTTAATAAAATATTTCCTTTATAAAATATCATTAATATCAATCTTGAGATTATTCTGTATTTTCTAATTTAATAATAACATAAAAAAATGATATCTTCAACCCAACTATATTAATTATTCCCTAACATGTAAACATCACTATAGAAATCATGTCTGATATTAATTATATCAAATTACATTTATTTTAATATTTTGAGTATCATTTTTTCCCATTTCAATTAATTAAAAAATTATTATGTCATCATTCGATAAACCTTAATGGTTTTTATTTATATATTAAGAAAAATAAAATAAAATTATAGTGATAAGTAATAACAGTTTTGATTTTAAATGACTATATTATCAATTTTATCTTCTATATGGACCTATATTAAAAATTATATAGCTATAGAAATTTTAGTATGACATCTTTAACATTTATTTAAATAAAATATAATAAATGTGATACTCTCATTAAAGTGGAATAAAAATAATATAATTACTATGATGATTTTCTATGAAAACCACTAATAAAATTAAAACAGCACATATTATAGGGATATTTTCTATTATTTATATTATTAATTATTACCCATAATTAACCAATTAACCTTTTACTATGTAAAAAAAATTAAAAAAAGATCCTTTTCATAATGACTAAAAATAAAAGAAACCTATTTTACAGATTTTTTACCCTCTTATTCCAAGTATTTATCCCATTTTAAAAAATTGAAATCAATAAAGTTCATGTAATTACATTAAAATCAATCTTATTAATGGGGTGAGAAAATTATTTATTAATGTTAAACATGCAAACGATTGAAATGTTTTTATATCAAATTTAACTGTAAAATTACAACCAATGAACAATATTAGATGAAAATATACAAATATTATATAATTAAACTTTAAAAACAATACAAAATATAATTTTACAGAATATTATATTGATGAGAAAAGTTGTCTTCAATTTAAATTTATTATTTTTTCAATATTCTTTAAAACCTAAAACTTATCAAAAAAATATCAAAAGATAAACCGGAATAAAATTTTATAATCCTCTTGAAAATAATATGCATATTTGGTAAAATATAATACATAAATGTTTCAAAAAATAGAAATTATGTGGGATCTCCTTTGAAGATAAATTAAATTACCCTTTTCAAAAAATATTGTGTTTTATATATAATATTTTCTTGGTTCTGCTATTATGCCAATAAAATATATTATATGAGTATAAATAACATTTTATTGAACATGAAACCTATTTAATTAATTAATATCATTCAATATTTTTAATTAAGAAAATTAATTAATACAAAAAAGATTTGGGAAAAAGAAAATAAAACTATTTATTTTATAATCAATATGTATACATTTTCATTGTCAATTAAATGGTGACCAAAGATTTCATACTATAAAACATATATTTTCATAAGTAAGTACATAATATTCATAACAAGTAATTTATTTTCTATTTCAAATATTATTATATTAATTAATTATATTTTAATTGTTTACTATGGACTGATAAAACTCCACATCACATGTAATGGAAGCTATTAGAAGGACTTGACACTGTATAACCCAATCCATGCATAGAGTGGGGTATAAAAATAGATAATATAAGTATTAAATATATCGTAATATTGAATTGGATTTGTGTATAATACAATCCAAAGATAGTGTCTTATGTATAAGAAAATATATATTCAGTACTGTGTGAAATTAAAAATATCGACATGATTAAATTAATCTAAAAAAAATTATTTTTCAAAATTTCATGTTGGTACACGATGTCATAAATAGTAATATCACATAGTTTTTGTCATTGTTCTTGTTATGTAGTAATGTTACGGTTAAGAGATAATAGTATAAGGGTATGCTGCAACCCTTACCCCATCCATAACAGAAATTGGAAAACATCACCATATATTTTTTCATCAAACTCCCAGAAAACAATAATGGGAAGAATTTAATATTGGTTATAGTAAGTATCCATAAAATTTCATCACAATTAATTAAAATTAGATAATATTTATATATTGAATTTATTTCCATGACAAAAATTAAGGATTTAGTAATGTTTAATAGAGTACAACCTTCCATTTTACCAGATAGAGATCTTAGTGAAACCTCAATGTTATATGAATGTAATTAGTAATATTTTTATAAAGAGTTGAGTTTTGACACTCTATGTCATCCAAAGATATATGGTTTGTCTTATAGAATCAATAAAACCCTATGTAATATTTTTACATTAATTTCAATATATTTTAATGGTTTTTGGTGTAGGATCTAAATAATAATGTAGATACTCAATATACAAGTGGGGGGGGGGTGAATTTTATACTTTAAAAATTCCATTGGAACCTTTAAAGTTAAGGGATAAGTTTAACAAGATTTAAACTAAGAAGATTCACAACACCTCTAACACCAAATGAAAACATGGAATAAGGAATGAAGTTATAAACTTCAAGTCCAATAAACTTTCTTAAAACTGGAAAGAGATTACAAAAGTGGGTTCCGGAAATATGGTTCCGGAAATTGGAACTTAACAAAAGATTACAATATGAGATTCAACTGTAAAGCGTATAGAATCTAAATGAAACAGTGTACAAGTAAGGAAGTATAATAAAGTTATACTTTCCTTACAATACAATATGCAGTAAAAAATAAACAAGTAGTAAAACTACAAGTAACAAGATATAAGTCTTTTAACCCAAAGAGAAGGGTATCCAACAACCTTGGATAAAATTCACTTGATTTATACATTCAAGAAAGTCTGTCTTACCCACACCAGGGTAAGCCCTTGATACGAAGATTGGAGTATCTGTCTTGCTATCCCTGCAAGCCCTCAACTTTAAGGTAGTTGGAAACCTCTTTCTTCCCCAGCAAGGAAGCCCTCAACTTCAAGGTGTTAGAAACCTTTGTCTTCCTATCCCCGGATGTCCTCAAATGTAATCACCAACATTCGGAGTCACATTACGCTTTGTGAGTTAATAAGAGCCTATCTCTCTAGAAATCCCTTCAACTACATGTATGCACAATGTCGAAGAAGTCATTCACCAGTCATCATCGAGCTCTTTCAAATGAGCTCCTATTTATAGGAAAGGTCGGCCTCCTTTCCAACGGTCTTATTTTCCATAAAAATCAGAGGGACATGTACACGTGTAACTTAACCAACAGTTAGTTTATAACAGAATAAATGACATTTTTTTATAACAAAACATGTGTAAGAGAATGTACGACATCGTTTTAATTCTAACTAAAAAGTTTGGAGTGAAGATTCGAAGTGTATGAAAAATAATAAAGAGTAAAAAAAATATAAAAGCATAAGAAAAATGAAAGTTAGAAGTCTAACCAAAAATAATTTTCGGAGTCTAGATAAATTCGGAGTGTATAAAACAAAGATAATCTGATTCTGTTTAATAGGTAAATTTGGAATGAGAATTTGAATGAGAATTTTTCATTAGAATTCATAATGAGAATTCGTCATCAGAATTTGTAATGAGAATTCATCATCAGAATTTGTAATGAGAATTCGATGTCGAACTTCATAATGATTCGTATCCAGAATTCGGAGTAGAACTTAAGCAGAGTTTGTATCCGGAATTCGGAATGAAACTTTATTACAGTTCTCATCTAGAATTCGGAGTCAAACATCATTACGGTTCTCATCCAGAATTCGGAAGCTAAAACAGAATTCTTCATATCAAAGTTTCAAATGATTCCGAGAATATAGAAATGAATCCAAATCGTATAATTTAGAAATATTTGGATGAAAATATGATAAGGATAATTTTTCTTACAAAAGCAGTTTTCCTTATAAATGCAATTTTCTTTATAAAAGCAATTTTCCTTATAAAGGCGATTTTCCTTATAAAGGCGATTTTTCTTATAAAAGCGATTTTCCTTATAAAATAAATTTTCATAAAGATAAGGTGTTTTTGATTTTCAAAACAATAAGGAATGGAAAAGTCATAAGGTCAACCTTATTGACTCAACAATCTCCCCCTTTTTGGAAAGCACAAACATCCTTATGAAAAAGAAGTTCTAAGAAGAAAGAAAACATTAAGGCTTATCTCCCTTTGCTTTAAGGATATTGATGAATACGACTAACTCTCCCTTAGGCTTTAAAACTCTAAGGATCGTATTCTAGATTTCTGGATTGATATTTCATTACGAATAAGAAAGTCTTCTTTAATGAAAAACTCCCCCTTAGATAAACTCTGTAAGAGTTTGTTTTCTTTCTCACCCTTTGTTAAGATTCTTTTTCCTTTTATTAGGGTTCTTTTCCTTCTCCCCTTTTGTGATTTTCAAAAATAATTCGAGGGAATGGAAAATATAAAAAAGTACCTAAAAAATTAGTAGCAACAACAAAATAAACGAGCAAGCACAATTTTCATTTAGTTTGAAAGCTTGGCAATAAAGAAATTTAGATACAAAAAAAGATCGGATCTGTCCATTTTGGATCTTTTTCCTTCGCCATGAGACCCTTAAGAATAGTCTTTATCTTCTTCAAGTCTTTATAGTCTTCCTCGGCTTGCTTTTATAACACAATAATTCTTGCACTTTGAGCTTCAATATTTTCTTCCTGGGCTTGAAGCTTTTCTTCCTGAGCTTTAAGCTTTTCTTCCGGAGCCTTCAACATTTCTTCAAACTCCATCCAATGATCCCTTTCATACTTCCAGTTTTGAGAAACAGAATTCAGCTTCCCATTCAGATCTCTGACTTCTTGAATCCGTAAGTTCCTTTCATCTGTCAGCTTTTCATTAAAGGATGAAGTAAGTTCATTTATCTTCATGTCTTTTGTTTCAAAGGAATCTTTCACATTTTCTTGGAATTCATCAAAGAGACTCATCTCCTCTACAGTATTCCTCATCCAACTAGTATTCCTCTTGCAAGATCTTTTGTGGGCTTCATAGCCGACAAAGAACGTTTTGAACTGAGTCTCAATCTCAACACATTTGTCCATAACCATAGATACAGAGTCTGTTTTCTGATTCAAATCATCTTCGGAATCCAGACTTGTTTGGATCCAAGATTTCCAGATAACAAATTTTTAGTAACCCACATCTTCTTAGAAAAGTAAGATTTGTGAAATCCTAGATATTGGGTTTTGTTGTAGGACAATTCTTTGCCCAGTGACCACCACATTGACACTTAGTACAAAATGGGGCACTTTGAGGAACAAAATAATTGTTACTAAAAATATGTTTTGCATGGGTATAACCAAATCCGGATTTATTTCTTAAAGGTCGTATTTGAGAATACATTTTATCAAAATTTTCCTTACCATGGGTAATGTTTGATAAAAACTTCTTTAAGGAAAAAATTTTGGACTTGAGTTTTATAACCAAGTTTTTATCCTCAAAATCATTAGTTTTAGAACTGGAGCTAGGCTTGAAAACATTTTTCTTAGAAATTTATTTTTCTAACTCTTTAGAAAGTTGGTTCTTCTCAGAACTTACTTCATCAAGATTTTTTGAAATACTTTCAAAATCAGAATTTTTCCTATCAAGATCTTTATAAAGATCTGATATCTCTTTTGTAAGAATATAATTTAGAGAGTTTTCGTTATCAAGTTTCTTATTGATTTTAGAATTCTAAATCTCATGAAGTTTAGCAAACCTAGAGACTTCTTCGTAAGTTGGTAAAGTATTTTCATCATCAGAAGAGGATTCTTTATCAAGAAGAGTTATAATACTTACTATCATTAGAATTTATAGAAACATTGGTCAATGATTCAGCATTTCGTACCTTAGCCATAAAACAATGATTATCAATAGGTAATCTGGCTCTAAGACCAAGATTCTTCTGTCCTGACGATTCGTAATCAGAAGATTCATCTAAAGAGTCACCACCACTGGAACTCCATGTGTCATTAGCTTTCAAGACATTCTTAGATTTGGCTTTATAATACAACTTTCTATTCCTAACTGAATGCCTTTATTTCTTTTCTTTCTTTTTAAGCAAAGGGCAATCTGGTCTAATATGTCCAGATCTCATGCATTCATAACATGTGACTTCTCCATATTTTCTATCTTTCCTTTCCTTTTTCTTATACTTGGATTGGAAATTTCTCTGACCAGCTATTTTGTTCATCCTTTGATCAATATTTTCTAATTCATTTTCAGAGATTTCACTTTCACTCGAATCTGTTTGAACAACTATCTTCTTCGACTTGGATCTGGTTACTCTCTCAGGAGTCTTAGATTTCATCTGATCTGTTTTTGTTGTAAAAGAAACAGTTCCATTCCCATTTTTCTTTTTGATGTTGTCAGCATCCCTCATCATTCTGGTCTCATGCTATAGAAGAATTCAAAATAGCTCATCAAGAGAAATTTGAGTGACCTTCCTGTTCTCATCTATAACACTTCTTTTGGAATCCGACTCATTGGGCATAATATCAATTATCTTATCCACAAGTGCTTCATCATCTATTCCTTTCACTCCCATAGACTGTAAACTGTTGATGATAGTCATAATCCTCTGTTGAACATTACATATTGGTTGACCATAAGGAAAATTGAACCCATGATATTCAACTCTAAGCATAGATCTCCTAGTTTCAATCACATTAGAAGTTCCAAAGTGTGTAACTTATAACTTCATCCAGATACAATTAGCTGCTTCACAAGAAGAAATTTGGCTATATATATTTCCAGTCATTGAACAAAGTAAGGTATTTCGTACCTTATAATTGAGTTGATACTCTTGGTTTTCCTGGTTAGTAAAAGTTCTGACTTCCATGTCAGGAATTTTATAATCACCATTAAGCATAACAAAGTTGTCCACTCCAGTATTAATAAAAAAAGTCTTCATTAGATCTCTCCAGTATTCATAATCATTACCATCAAAGATTGGTGGTCTTGTAGGGTTTAGATTATCGATTGAACCAACATTAATTCATGCTATACTTAAAAAAACCTTCATCAAACAAACTTGTTAGTAGAAAAAGTTCGTAATAACAACGTTTGGAATGGAAAAGTTCGGAATGGGAAAATGAGTAAGAAAAACTTATACGTGAGTACGATTATTTCAGAGACCCCCTCTGATAATATTTTTAGGATCGAAATAATGATGTAGATGCTCAATATAAAAGAGGGGGGGTGAATTGTATACTTTAAAAATTCTTTTGGAACCTTTAATGTTAAGGGATAACTTTAACAAGATTTAAACTAAGCAAATTCCTAACACCTCTAACACAAAATGAAAACTTGGAATAAGGAATGAAGTTATAAACTTCAAGTCCTATGAACTTTCTTAAAACTTGAAAGAGATTCCGAAAGTAGGCTCCGAAAATATGGTTCCGCAAATTGAAACTTAACAAAAGATTAAAATATGAGATTCTACCTTAAAGCGTATAGAATCTAAATGAAACAGAGTACAAGTAAGGAAGTATAAGAAAGTTATACTTTCCTTACAATACAATATGCAGCAAAAAATAAACAAGTAGTAAAACTACAAGTAACAAGATATAAGTCTTTTAACCCAAAGAGAAGGGTATCCAACAACCATGGATAAAGGTCCCTTGATTTATACATTCAAGCAAGTCTGTCTTACCCACACCAGGGTAAGCCCTCGATACGAAGATCAGAGTCTCTGTCTTGCTATCCCCGCAAGCCCTCAACTTCAAGGTAGATGGAAACCTCTATCTTCCTCAGCAAGGAAGCCCTCAACTTCAAGGTGTTGGAAACCTCTATCTTCCTATCCCCAGAAGTCCTCAAATGTAATCACCAACATTCGGAGTCGCATGCAGCTTTGAGAGTTAATAAGAGCCTCTCTCTCTAGAAATCACTTCAACAGCATGTATGCACAATGTCGAAGAAGTCATTCATCAGTCGTCATCGAGCTATTTCAAATGAACTCATATTTATAAGCAAGGTTGGCCTCCTTTCCAACGGTCATATTTTCCGTAAAAATCGGAGGGACCTATACACATGTAACTTAACCAACAGTTAGTTTATAACAGAATAAACGACATCATTTTATAACAAAACAAGTGTAACAGAATGTACGACTTCATTTTAAGTCTAACTAAATATTTCGGAGTGAATATTTGGAGTGTAAGAAAAATAATAAAGAGTAGACAAAATATAAAAGCATAATCAAAATGAAAGTTCGGAGTCTAACCAAATATAATTTTTAGAGTCTAGATAAATTCGGAGTGTATAAATCAAAGATAATCAAATTCTGTTTAATAGGTAAATTCGGAATGAGAATTCGGAATGAGAATTTGTCATTAGAATTCATAATGAGAATTTGTCATCAGAATTCGTAATGAGAATTCATCATCAGAATTTGTAATGAGAATTCGATGTTGAACTTCATAAGGATTCATATCCAGAATTCAGAGTAGAACTTAATCATAGTTCGTATCAGGAATTCAGAATGAAACTTTATTACTGTTCTCATCTGGAATTCGGAGTCAAACTTCACTACAGTTCTCATCCAGAATTTGGAACCTAAAACAGAATGCTTCATATCAAAGTTTCAAATGATTTCGAGAATATAGACATGAATCCGAATCTTATACTTAAGAAATATATGGGTGAAAATATGATAAGGATAATTTTTCTTACAAGAGCAGTTTTCCTTATAAATGCAATTTTCCTTATAAAAGCAATTTTCCTTGTAAAAGCGATTTTCCTTATAAAAGAGATTTTCCTGATAAAAGTGATTTTCCTTATAAAAGCAATTTTCCTAAAGATAAGGTGTTTTTGATTTTCAAAACAAGAAGGAATGGAAAATTCATAAGGTAAACCTTATTGACTCAACAGTTGGGATCAACACCTTCCTCTAGTTGAGTTTCCATTCAATAATATCATTCATTCTATCAATGAGTTGGACATTATAAAAAAACCCATATAGATGGAATTACAAAACCCAAATGTGCATATATAATTTTATTGGAATAAATATATTCAGAATAGATATTTCTTAAGCAATGATAGAGAATGTTAGATCCATTTTGTAATACATAAGTGAATTATAATTTTTTTTCAAAATGTTACACTGAAAAATCTCTATCCTAATATATAATTTGATGTTGGTGATAGGTCTTTTCTAATAATATATCAATTGAATATGTTAATTATAATTGTATAGAAGGTAAAATTGATCATAGATATATCCTTATAAATTCTGGATCTTATCAGGACAACAACATATCTTTTAGCACATCCACAATACCCCTATGAGGTTGAGGATTGGATCAATTTATCTATCATTGGGTTGTAAATAAAAAATACATAACATGAATTGAAAAAAAAAATTAACACCATTATAGAATAATATTTCTTATGTGGAACAAATGGTGGAGATTCTAGATCATTCAAGAAATGTTCTATGATATAAGACCACTCATGTGGACAATGTTTTATGATAAAACCTCAGCATGAGGTATCTATTTGGGAACCTAGTGAGGTTATTAGTATAATTATTGTCATTTGTTTATATTTTTGTGATGAAATATGATGGATAAATTCATTTTATGGGGTTTATAATGAATCCCCTATAGAATCTAATGACTTAATTATTTAAATCATTTAATTTCTATGATTGCTTGTGTTACACAAAATTCCATGTTTTAATGGAACATAAATAAATATTAATGGTATTATTTAAAAATGATCATTTTTATATGACCATTAAACATGGATGAATTAATAGTAATAAATTAATTTCAAGAACACTAATAATTAATTATAGCAGTTATTGGTAAAATGAGTTTATAGGGGGGATAAACCAAAACCGTAAGTGATAAAATGACAGATAATATTTTCTAAATCCATCAGATGGAAATATATCAACATTATTACCACTATTATTCTATTATTTCTCATTTTCGAGCACACTTTCAGGTGAATAACATGGTTATACTTCATTCCTTTGGAACATTTGATGTGTGCAGTCAACCCCAATTATAAAAGGCAACTAACTCTCCTTAAAATTTCATACATCCTTAACCATTTTTTTCCAAGAACTAATAATAAGTAGTACTCATATAACTACCCACATTCGTGTTGAATTATTCATATTTGGAACTATATTATGACAGCTTTCTGTATGAACCTAGAGAGGTTCTCTGAAGAAGAGGTAAAATTATTAAACATGTGATTATGTTTTTTTATTCTTCTAACTCCATACAATCATATTAAAATATCATAATGTAATTATAAAATTAATTCCAACATATATATATATATTGTTTAATTAATTTAATGTCCCATATCAATCTCATATACATTCAAATGGACATTGATATTATCGATCTTTTGTACGGAATACTACAACCTTTCCAATCAATGTTATTTATTTCCACCCCCACAAGTCAAGGATGAATATAATGATTTATTTAAATTTTATTTATTAAAATGTTTTTTATTATAATATATTTTTTTAATATCACATATAAATTCTTACATTCCATTTTATGAGAATAAAATAATTTTCTCCCTTTTGTACATTGGAAAACTACGTCGCGAAATGATAATATTCATTTTTAATTAAACATTACATGTAACGAAATAACAATATAATTAATGAATATATGTGATATATATGAAATATAAATTATTCTTTAGGGGTTATTCACCAGCATCTCTTTTCATGTTTCTAAAAAATATTAATATCACTCATGTGTAGGTATGGCCTACTATCTCTATGAATGGTGTAATACATTTTATATCTCTAACTTTATTTGATTAAATTTTATACATAAAAAATTAAATTATATGATATTATTATCATGGTTAAGATTTTTTAGATAAGGGATCCCAGATCAATATTAATGGGTCGAAAATAGCAAACCAAAAACTATATGAAAAAATGACATAATTATTATCTAAAATATGATTTTAATAAAAAATTGCTAATAAATGGAAAGTAAAAGTTCATAAGGAAATAAAATATGGTATGAAAAAATATGATTATGGTTATTTAATAAATTTTTAATAATCCTAATTATTTTATAATAATTTTTTGAACAAGTATAAAGGATGTTGATACTTAAGATAAGGGATTTTTTTCTCAATTTGTTTTGATTGGGATATATGTTGGGTTATTCATCTATCATATTTCATAAGCTGTATAAATTGATCCCTTGATATTTAATGTCATGAAAAATTTACCCTAAAGATATTTAATGTTTTATATAACAATATTAGTTTTTGGTCACACCATTTAAAAGTTACTATGGTGTTAATGGTGTTATGTTATAATATCATTTTTTATCAGGATAGTTTATGATTATGCTTTCAATGAGGAAATATTATGATATGTATATTAGGAATATCTGTAATTTTATTATCCTTGGGTGATTTCATGAGTATACATTTTCCCAATCAATTACTCCTCTTTATATACTCATTAATTGAGATGATAGTTTTTCATGTCAACCAAATTGATTTATATATTCATTCAAAACCCCTTTTTATTATATATCCATGTTTTCTAAAAATGTTTCAAAAAAATGTTTTATTTTTCATTTATCATTGTTCAATGAAATTGTTATGCATTTTTAAATTTTAAAAAAATTCTTAAAAGAATCATCGTTTATTTTTTCCAAAAAATATAAACCATTAACTTTTACATATATTTTTAAATAAATCCTCGATTTGAAATTGATATAATGAATAGAATTTCGATCTTTCATTAAACACTAAATGTTTTTGTGATAAGTTTTTATGTATCAAATAATAATTAAAAATAATTTTATTTTAACAATTTTTTTGAACTATTTTAATAGACAGTTTTTTCTTTTAATATATTGAAATATATTAAGAAAAATATTTGTGTTTTTTCTCTAAGATGAAAAGTGATTATGATGACAAGTGTGATTGGAATAAATTATATTAAAATATTTAATATTTTTATCACATTCAGAAACTATTTTTCATAAGTAATTTAATATCTTCTAAATGAAATCATAGAACATAAATATGACACCATGTTTCGATCCAGTGTGTGGGATTTACCCTTGGAATGGCTTAAAGTTGGTTGGAACATGAAATCTTATATAAGCAGTTAATGAATTGTTTGTTTAAATAAAAAAAGAAATAATTTAGTTGTATTCAATTAATTTTTAAAAACCATTTTCATGCTATAAATAAACTATTATATATAATTTAAAATCATTGACACAAAACCCTAGGATAAATGAGAGGAGTTTCCTAATATTCTTAATTTTTTGATTTATATCGAATGATGATCAATTACTACATCAATGTGAATTAGGGAGTATAAAATGATGTTTGTCTTTTCCATCATCAGAAACTATGTTATTCAGCGACAAATGATCCAATATAGTGGTATGACTCACCCATTTTTTGGATTTCATCCCTTTCAAAATTAATTAAAAATAGATTAATTAACAACTTCAATTTCTATAATTTTTTAACACTCTCATGTTCCCTATAAATTGTTCATTTAAGTAATCTTATTGGCAGTCCTTGTTTTTCATCGAGGATTTACCACCATTCAGTATTTGTCTGAGGATTCTAGGGAAAGTACATTTCTAAAATATTTTTTTGTTCATTTAACCCATATTTCATGATAATTTATTCTATTTTCCTGAGGGATCATGGTTTGAAATTTTTGCGTAGGATAAATAACGAATGAACCAACATATTCAGAAAAGATTCACACATAAAAACATATTGGAGATTTAGTGAGGTAATGGAGAGGAAACCATATAGTTGTGGTGGAATCATGTTTCCATTATCAAAATATGAGATTGTTGTGTAATGGGAGAGGAGACATTGATATGAGGGCTTCATACGGGAGAACTAGATTCCAATTTTAGGCCAACGGATGGCTGAAATCAATTTATTGATGATGTTTAAACTAGTGGAAGTGGTAAAATGGGATCTAGTTATTGTGGAAATGGATGATCATGGATTCAGATTATATATTTGGAATTTTACAAGAACTCTAAGTACACACTGAGTTGTCTAAAGAACACATGGTGTTAATAGTCTTGGTTATGGTTTCTTTGTTTTTTTTGGTGATATATGTTTCACATTCCATATATAACCCCTAGATGTTGTTTCTCTTAGTGATGGTGGGAAGACATGTAATCTGTTAGTACAGAGATATGAGTATGTCCTAGAACATGTCATGTAGTAATCCATCACCATTTACATGGGTGCGACTAGATAGACATGGTTAGGATAGCACATGAAGGCCAAGAGTGGCAGAGAAACACTATATAGTACACGTAAGCACTATATATTACTAAAAATTATTTTCTCCTTGTTCTAGAATGGACACAATAAAGAATACTATTGAGGCCACACAACGCATGGACACCTTAAACATGGGGTATATCCCACTACATCTATCACCTAATGTATATCCTTATGTTGGACCCAAATGTTTTCCCATGAGTAGTTTACGGTGATGAATTTCCCACATGGAACATGTTTGTGTAATTTTAGTGGATTTTATGACATGTTGTGAGATGTTATGATAAATATGATTCTTTAGGTGGTGCTCAATAACAATAGTGATTGGGTATGATCATCATAGATTTGTACCTTCCATGATAGAATAGTGAATGAGTCCTCTACCTACTGAGTAAAACCCCAATATGGACTATAGAATCGATCCTCTATCCACAATCTGAGTAGTTCCTCCATATATTATCATGGGTTGGATCCACTATTTACCTATTGAGTAGTATCCCCCTAAAGGAATTGGTCATGGGTCCTCTATATACCTACTGAGTAGTACCGCCATACATACTAATGAATTGGTCCACTCTCTACCAAATTAGTGATAACCCTGAAAGATTATGGAATGGTACCACAATCAATCAACATTTTAGTATGACCTAATAAACTAGGGTGTCAGTCTAATATCTACTGAATATTACCTCCATAAGGGACTAGTTTGTGGGTACTCTAAATATCTACTCAGTTATACCCCTGTATAGACATTATTGTTGGTTTTAAATATCTACTGAGTGGTACCTCCTAAAAGAATTTTTTGGGTCCTCTACCTACATACTGACCGGTACCGCCTAATTGAATAGGGAGTAGGTACTCTACATAGAGTTTTTCCCCTCATCTATGTAGTAATGTATTTTTGTGTGTGTCATGAACATAGTTACTACATTAGAAATACATTGAAGAAGTTGGGAATCATTGATTGAACCTAGGAACTGTTGGTAGACAATTATCCATGTCTGGAATGTTAGATGGATATCCCATTTCACTCTCCTATTAAGTATATTTTATGAGAATATATATATATATATATATATAATGAAGATTTTTTTAGTTTACCTACATGTTTGGGGTTGATTATACTTCTTATATCACATATAATATTTATCCCTTTCTTGTTTTGGAGTGTCCACATGGGTATATATATACTCACACATGCATGGTATTTTCCTCAATGTTCTATGTCTTAAAAAAATTATGGATTATTTCGATGTTATTTTAGAGGATCATAAGGATACTCAAATTCATTTGACCTCATATTATGGTCTATTCTCAATGATTTAGATGGAGGGAATCTTATAATTTTTATATAATATATTTTATAATTGGTACATATATTTTTGATGGGAATTTATTTTTCAAACATTAATTTGTGGTTTAATTATCATGAGAATTAGTATTCCATAAGGATTATTGAATACATGTATTTTACTCTAGATGTTTCTTTCCATTATTATTATTGATATTCAAATATTCATAGAGATGGATATGTGCATGTATAGATTTACATTAGGAAAATTCCTACCTTTTTTAAACATTCCATTAACTGATGGTTTGAATTACCTAGCCGATAGAGGGGGTCGGGTTTTGACAAATATTTGTGAAAGGTTGTTGTACATCAATAGTGGTTTTACTGTTTTTTACTTTTAAGTATTTATTTGGATCTAAGGGAAATTATTTCAATGTGTCTCGAGTTTGGATTACATTCCAAAAAACCTTGAATTTGTATAGAGGCTCATTATCAATTCTCCAGCACTTCGACTAAATCATTGTCGTCACAACATACTGGGAAATTGGTTGCATGTAATGTTTGTATATTCAACATATTTGATTGATTCATTGTCTTTCCTTCCTTGTTTTGATCCAAAATTATATCCATATTCATATGATCATTTTACTAAATTATGCATTCATTATAATTTTAGGATTCCTCAATATAAATTTATATTTAAGATACATATTTAGGATCATTAAGATTATCTGATGTGTAGCGAGGCCTTAGTTCATGGGGCATCACATCAGATCCTTCATCCAAGTGGGTAGGTAGCACCACCCCATCTATTGAGTAGATAATTATAATAGTACATGTGTATATGGATTCAAAAAGTCCTATCAAACACTACAAGATCCATTTCTAGAGGTTGTTGAGGTTTTTCATTGATCCAAATCCCCAGGCAGTGGATAATTTTCTTGAGATTAGGATATAATTTTTTAGGCTTGTCTAGGCCTTGACAAAAAATATGGTTGTGTTGTTATCCCTCCTTTTTCATAGGGCTACTTGGTAGTGGTGGAGTTTTGTTTCAAAAACATATAATGACTCAAAATCACATAGTAAGACTTCTAGATGATATTTTGTGAGGAGTATTACCCCTCATGAATATGATAAATTTTGATTCAAAAGTTTTTGGATCTATAAATGTATGGTATAATAGCTGATGAGTATGCTACAAGGATAATTAAACATAATCATTAATCCCTAAAATTTATTTTCAATAGATACTTCTGGGAATGTAGTTTTTCAATGGAAGCAATAGAGACATTCCTTCCAATGATGTACCTTAAGGAATTCTGGGGAACGATCAATTTTTAGAACAATAACTATGGGTTGATAACATAATATCTAAGAAATTACATGTATATTGATATAGAATTGGATTTCATAGAGTTATGTTGTCTATAAAATCCAACATGTACAAGTCATCATGGTCATGCTTTAGAATATCCCCTCAGGGCTAGACTCAAGCATGTGGTCATGAGGCCAATGGACTAGGAATCACCTCAAGGATGTTCAATGATGGGTTATTCATTGAATGTAATGGTTGGTCTATCATGGATTGTGATTTACATGCCTAATGTGTTGAGGAGGAGAGAAAGGGTTTTGATGGACCACCATAGAAGAGGAAACATCATGTTAATGTTTATCCTAGGCATGATCAGGGTGGCCCCTATGGCAGAGAATCATGAAGAATAGTAGGTGCTAAACCTGGATGAGGTGTTACTAATGGTGTATTTTGTTATGATCGTGTTCCACTACCACCTCCAAGAAGTCCATTATTGGAACATAGAGCTAGTGGTAGGGGATGTGTCGCTTTTAGGCTATGGATGCGTATGAATCAGTTTATTATTTTGTTTTTAGAGGATTAAAATATAATTATTATACAATTACCTTAGTAAGAGTATACATTGGAGATATTCAATCATTCATTTACTTACTCATTGTGTTTAGGATGGAGATCCTAGTTTTAGACATTATCACAATAACTATTCAATATGTTTATTATAGGGACCACTTATTCGATATCATGTAACTATCATATGTAAGAAATATCACTTGGTTACGAGGGTATATTATGGGTTCTCTTGGTCCCCATGATGAGACCCCATGACTTCATCATGGAAATGGAATAATTTTACACCATATTATCCAAGATTTAAAATCACTATACTCTAGTCAGTTTTCATTCGATATATGAGATGAAATTATACATTGTGTGATATAGGGATATATTTTTTGAGTGAGTGGGTTTTGCAAGTAGGAAGTTTTGATACATCAAATTTCATTAGGAATGTTTATTTTTTTGGCGCAATGGGATATTTATGTGTCTGGGGTCCTTCAGTCTAGGAGAATAATATAGACATGTTCCCTGTGGAAAACATCAAACAACCTCTAATGTATGATATATAATTATTCATATAATATGACCCCAAGACTACATTGATATATTCTGAGTCTTATCAGATTTCCTATACTAATATTTCGGTGGTCATGGTGTATTTAGAGGTCCTTTGAGATATGTTTGTTAATATACCTGATGTGTCCCCTAGAAACTCTAGTCTTGAAAACAAAAATGTGAATGATATATTGTAGATTTGTGTTTATTATTTTAAATTGAACTTGGATTCAAAAAACAACATGAACCCATTGTTGAGGATTTAAGACCTCTGTTATTACTTTTAAGGAATGAGATTATTCTTGATGATCAGTTTTAGGACCATCTACAACCAGTTAAGACTTTGTGGGGATGATATTATAAATCTTACATTTTGATGTTGTTATAAACCCTATGATTTCCTGATGATTACTTTTAGTGTGACATATTCCAATGAGATGTGTATGGATTTGATAATCCACATTTTACATCCATTAATGGACTATTTTTTTTCAAAATCATTGATGATGTACTTATTTACTCCATGTAATAGGAGAAGAAAAAAATGAAAAAAAGAATGGTTATATACATTCCTTGATAGAAATATATTAATGGTGAGATCTTAAGGTGTAATTTCTATAACTAAGAGATTCAATTTCACAAGTATGTGATTTCTGAGCGTGGATTATTTTTCATCCTAGTGATCATTATTATAGTGAATTATAGGGATCCACCCAAGAGTGAGTCAAAAGTATGAAGTTTTATTATCTTGGTAGAGTAATATAACAAGATCATGGTGGAATTATCTATAATTTAATCCATTTGAACACCCTTTCATGGAAGGGGAACACATTTTGGTGGACTAAATAGTGACAGAGTACCTTGGCAGAGTTGGAGGTGATTTTGAAAAGTTCTCATGTTTTGATGTTTCTAGAGGAGTTCTTGGTTATATAGTGTATTGTAATTCCTCTAGATTTGGGTTAAAATGTGTGATTCTGAAGATTATGAATGTTATTACTTATATATCTAGGAATTCGACATTACATTAGTGAAATAATGTGACTCATGATGAGGAGTTGGTGGTGATGGTCTTCGATCAAATGATGTGGAGTTACTATCTTCTAGGATATGGAAATGTTGTTTAATCAGACCATGTGAGTATCTTTTATATCTTTACATAGAGGGAATTGAACTAGATATAAATTTATTTATTGGAATTCCAATATGGTTAGGATTTTTATAGAGTCTATACACCTTGGAAGGGAATTGTGGTGGTGTATGCACTAAATAGTAAGTCTCGTTCTCACCTGGTGTAGGTGGTGCCTTATGAAATTAGATTCCTTGCTGCAAAAACTACTTGGGGTGGATGGTGAAGAAATATATCTGTTGATGGTGTTGAATCCTACAAATCTATAGTTATTTGGTAGGAATTATTGGGAGACAATGAATATAAGGTCCTACATGGACATATAATCAAGGTAAATCACAAGAAATATTCTCTTAAGGACAAAATCATTTCATCCATTTAAACAAATAGATGTTGGTTCTATTATTGATGTGAGAGAAGTTGATTAGTTAGTTATTCACATCTCATATTGATTGACATACTTATGTAGTGATGTTTTACATGGACCATTTGTTTTAGTTTTTTTTTGGGATCACATAAGGTGGATTATATACCTACTCATCTGTTATTTTATCAAATGTCAGTAAGTGGAGGATTGAAACTAGGTTTTGGCATGTTTGTGCAGTCTTCTGAGATAGTGTATAGGGAATTGGATGAAATATCCATGGGAATCATAATAGAGATTCCAAATATATAAAAGGCCCATGATTCCATTTGAGATCCTGTTTTATAACTTACAACGTTAAAGAACATACTTTCAATCATGGAGAATTGTTTTGGGGAGTGTTGGGATAGTTGAACATATGAGATACTATATACCATTATGGGGTTCCCATGATTATTATCTTAGGGAGTGATGCATGGTTCTTGTCATGGATGTGGATAGTCATTTAGGTTCCATTGGAGACCTAGATAAAGATGTGTACACCTCTTCTCCCCCAAATGGTTGTGTATACCTAGCACACAATCCATATACCGGAGGATATGATGAGGGATTGAAAGTTAGACTATATAACGATCTGGGAGGATCACTTTTTCTTAGTGGATGTTTTTTATAATAATATCTATCACTCTGATGTCTACATGGAACATTTTCATGCCCTTTATGGAATACCCTACAGGTTACCATCATACTGGGCTATGATCCGTGAGGAGTCACTGATCTGGTAGGAGAAGATATAGATGATTATGGAGAAACATATTGGTGATCAGTGAGTGGATAATGAAAACTAATAGAAAGATGAAATATTATGAAAATATATGTTGTAAGCCCTTTATATTTGACTTATGTGACCTCAATTTCTAGAGATTATCCCCCTGAAGAGGATTGTGTAGTTTCTTCAAGTTAGTAAATTTTTTCACAAGAATGATTATGACATTTGAGATCTGATATGAGCTTAGTGAGGTTACATACCTCATCAAATTATGCCCACACTAGGAGTGTGATACTCATATGTTGGATATGATGCCCCACCTTTTTTTCTATGTTTTTTTCTTTTTGAGGTCCAAATCCCGAAGGAGGAAACTATTTAGAGACTTTTTTTATTTCCAAATAAGAAAATGAAATATAATAAGTAATATTATTTGATATATGCACTGAGATGTCACAAAATTATGAATCCCTTGGATCCTGGAACAAACTTAATGTTGTATTAATTATATATATAATCACTTGTGAATTTATTTGTATATATAATTGAATATATCCTAAATAGATCCCTGAATCGGAAGTATAATACCATGGATGAATCATTAGGAGATTATCTTCCCCAATAAAACCATTATTTTCATATTGTGATTTCTATTAGAACTAGTTGATAGAGATTACAATTAATATATATAAATTATCTATTTATTTTTCTTTTTATTAAATGAACAAAAACATTTATCCCCAATAAATAATTTAATATGGTGAATTTCTAAGGTAATCTACATAACCATGGGATCGTTGAGAGGATTTTTCAAATGTTCATTATTGATAGATTAAAATCAAATTACGACAAACAACCAGATCATTGTGAATTAAAGAGATAAAACAAAACAAGTCATACCAATCATTGTAAACTATTCTCATCACATCCAAAAATTAATATATCTATGTCGTACACATTTTTATCGATTTAAATAGTTTCTATATTATTGGATTCAATTCATGAAGTCATTATCATAGATAACATGACCAATGATGTTGATATCCGTTGTAATGGTTTATAACCACATTTATATTTTTTTTCTATCACAGTGGGACAACAAGGCTATGGTTTGACTTTTCCTGGTCGGTTCAAGAGTGGTCAAACCTCCAGACTCATGATAGATTCTTGTGAAACCAAAAAAATTTGTGAATTTTGGAGATATCATAGATTATTATTGGTAGTGTTGATGAATATAAGGATATAGGATCTGATGTGAAAATAGAAATAACAAGAGAGACACGATGATAGAATAAGGGCTTCTTGTGGGAGAACTAGATATTACTTTATGGCCAAGAGTGTCTCTGAATCAATAGAAATAAGAGGATACCACCGATTTTAGTGGACTATTGTGAATGAATAGATGATGAAATGGAAGATATGGTATCTATGTGACAAATATATAATGATTTCAAAAAACCAGATTACATTCTATGTAATCTGGAAAACACATTGTGTGTAGACCTCCGACTATGGTGGGAGGGGATTCTTGGTGAGTTAAATATCAAATGATCTGGGGGATCCCTACATATCATTTAACATAGTACTAAGACCCCAATGTGTACTCTGGTAGTACATGTACATGGGAATGTCATAGCACTCAACATATACTATCATAAAACCAGGTATATGGGAACCACATATTGGACACAACCATGAGAGAACTAGTTGGCCTTTGGGTGCCATTACATGATGTGTCGTACCATTAAATTATATAAAATGATACAATTATTGAAATTATTGTACAATAAAGGTAATCGATGGGTAGAGGAGTGGAGATACATGTTGTGTGGCCCCCTTACATGTTGTGTAGTTACCTCATCTTATTCTACTTCTTCTTTCTCCTTTGGTTGGACACAAATTGTTTCATGTGAGTTGTCTTTCCAAGGTGACTTCTCCTGTATAACACAACTTTGGCCTTCATAATAGATTTTGAGATTTTATTCAATATGTTTTGATCAATACTCTTTTTTTAGAGGTGCTCTATGGTGAATGTTTTTGAGTGGGATCAACACATTGGGTTTCCCCCTGAAGGGCATATACATTTGTCATCTGGATTCTAACAAGTACCCCATGATGGTCTAGGGAATGGGTTCTATATCAACCTATAGAGTAATACACTCCCTTAAGAATAGGGTGTGATTCCATTGTAAACCTAATGAGTAGTAACCCCATGTAGACTAGGGTATGGGTATCTTATATACCTACTGAGTAGTATCCCCATGACAAACTACTATGTTGTTCATCTAACTAAATATTGTGTAGTTTCCCACTGATGTACTAATGTGTGGGTACAAAATATATCTACTTAGTGTAACACCCTAAGGAAATAGTTTGTGGGTAATCTATATATCTACTCTGCCATACCACATGAAGGGATATGATGTATGTCCTCTATCATCAAAGGGGTGACCCCCCAATAGACTTGTATATGTTTCCTCTATCTATCTACTAAATGGTACCCCTCTAATGGAATCGGGTATGGGTACTCTTTCTATCAACTATATTGTACCTAAATGATGGACTAGGGTGTGAGTACTCTATCTGAATTATGGGTGGTAACCCTGGAAGGACTAGGTTGTTTGTGGTATACATGATGGATTTCCCCCATTGGTTGTGCAGTAAAGTGGTAAGGTGTGGGCACACCCTAGGATTACTACATGAAAAAGACATGTGAGATTCTAGAAAATTTTGGTGGACCTCAAGAATAGATTAAAAACACATTTACCATGTTGGTACACGGTGTAGATATACCCATTTTCTCACATACATGGATTCTTGTATATGATTATATATATTTTAAATGGGTTGAATGTTCCCTAATGAATTGTTGTTGAGATGACTTAATATATCATGTATCCAATAAATCACCCTAATGTTTCTGGGGAATTTATATGGGTATTTATATATTCACCCTTAAATGGGATTTTTGTGAATGTTTCTTGTATCATGAAATTAAAGGGATGGTTGGTGGGGATTTGAGAAGAGCATAGGGATATGCGTGTTTATTTAACTATGAATTATGTTTAGGGACTGGATATAAAAAATCAATATCTCAATTATTTTCTTTCATTCATATTTTCATGTTGGAAATCTATTCTAGTTTAGAATGTATTTTTTCCCTTTAATTGTTGATTTAACATTACACACATTTAAAATCCAGAGAGGTTATTTCATACCTGAACATTATCAAGATTTTTCTATATTTTATTATTATTCATATGCACTTCATCATGGATATGGTTTGGTGTGTAGATATTATTACTTTTGGAAAATTATTCCCATTTTAGATATTACTGGTATTGCAAGCATCTATACCCTGGCTAATAGAGGTGGGGTGTTTGGTGTTTTGGCTCAATCATCCACCAACCAAATAGACCTAGTGGATCATGCAAGGGTAGTTTTTGATTTACAATTAATATTTCTTATGTGAAAATTTATTTTTATCATGAAAAGTTCTGAGTGATAATTTAAAAACATTTTCCATAAAGATGACATTTATTGATGTTTTATATGATTTCTTATAGATATTATCCAATAATTACATCTTCAGACTTTCTCTATATGTATTATGTTCATGATGATGAAATGATTATGAAACTCATTTCTTATCCTTGAGATATGCAATGATGATTTTTTGGAGGCCCATTTATTTTCTTATTTTTTGATATAATGAATGTCTCCAGATCTTATGGAATAGAAATATACGGATTATTTTATAGGTGGGATCTATATCTCCCTCCAATGAATTGGGTAATTATTAATGATATCTGAGCTCAAAGGGTAAATGGGTGTATATCCCACGAATGAAAAAGGGTGTAAGGAAAATTATCCCAATACTAAAGAGGGCATGTGAGAGGTTATCACATGCACAAAAATGGTAAACAGGATGTTATCAAATTATTCATGTTGGTACCATAGTTGATATCCATACGCTAACATGTTTGGAATATCATGGTGAGTATCCTTGAAAACAATTGATTATTATATATATTCTAAATTTCTAGATATTATAAAAATGTATTGATGTCATGGATGAAGTTATTTTATTCCATTATGATTCATTTCATATTAATAGACATGATTTATGACATTAATCATATTTATGGACTATGATATGTTGGTTATGGTTTTTTAAATTAAATTATCATATTCACAAACACTTATGCTCATAGAATTTTGATATCCCACTTATTTAACCTTACAAAACATATAATCTCACCCTTTGGTATTTTAACATTCCACATCTCATGAAGAATGGTATTAGGTATGATATGTCTTCAAGTGTTTATACGAGGAAGAGTTTTGTGGGAGATGGCACAGATAGCATATGAGAAAGATGTTTATGTGTCCAATAGTAAAATTCAATAGACCTAAATAATATTGTTGTTTATAATTAAATTATGAAATGAATATTAATATATTAGGATGAAATATTTATGTGTGATTTTTTTTAATATTTTTTAAAAAATAAACTTACTAAACCACTGTTGTATATAAAACTCTTAAATTATCCTAATTTGATGAATTTCTTAACATTAATGCTTTATAAACCCCTATTTTTATAAAGACTATTAAACCCCAATCATGAACATCTTGATCTAGTTCTAATAAAATATGCTTTTGCATAGTGTATTGGTTCCAATTTTGTAATCCAGACCATAAACAATGCATTATTTAAAGATTAATTACAAGCATATCACATTGTTACTTTCCCAGAATCTTTTTATTTTAGTGATTTATAGAATAAGTAGAACAAAAAAATTAAGTGGACACTTAGATTTTGTGTATATTTTCACAAAAAAAAAAATACATTTTCATTTGTTAAAAAATATGTTACAATCATGATACATTATCTTTGTACATTACATGTAACCATTTAATTTTCTATAGTCCATACACAACCTTTATCCCTTTGAAAATATTTATAAAAATCTATTTTAGAAATTAAACTTATTAAGATCTATTAAAAATTAGGAACACCATTAATACATTTTTAAATATATGAAAATACCTAATGATGTATTCATTTTTTTACTAAATATCGAGGTTTAAATTATCAATTATTTTTTGAGTAAAAAAATCATGATTAAAAAATTATTTCAATATTACATTTGGTAGAAAGAATAAAGTAAAATTCATTACCAAGATATTGAAAATAAATGCATAATATCATTTGAAAAACATTTATTGAAAAAACTATTTCACTGTTAAAGGATCATAATATTTCTGTTAATCCTATATTTTTATTTTTGTTATTGGGAAATCATAGTATATTCATAAAAACCCATTATAATGATTTTTAAAATTCATGTAGTCATTTGGACTTTATAATTACAATAAACCATTGGGAAAACCTTATAATGGAATATACTTCTTGAATAATTCCAACATATATCTTTAGATAATCATTTATTTAGTGTTCTTTTTCACTTTATCAAATGAATTGGATATCTATATGAATATCTCACAAAATTTGATCTATATTATCCTCACTATTCGTTAGAATAAATTTCCAATGATGATATAAAGAGAAAAAAAATAATATATTTCATTCCTAATTTTTTTTTCAATTTTATGACTAAAAAATAGTACTTTCAGTTTTCCTATAAAATGAGAGAAAATATATTTTTATTTTAAGACAATTTACAAATAAAAAAAATAAATGATGATATTTCCTTTAAATACCATAGAAGAACATATAGGATTACTAATAAAGAGTAAAGTGTATTAAATATTTAAAGGAATACTTGTGGTAAATGATAAAAAACATGGTTTTTTTAGAACTTATAAGAGATTGAAGTGAACCATATTTATCATCTTTACATGATTTATTTTAAAAACCTTGGTAATTAGAGTAAAATTTAGTTTGAAATTACTTATGAAAGAATTTCAATTAAAAAATATTAATTATTGAAACATTTTAAAGAAAATTGATATAGAGGAAAATATGTGGAACAATTTTAAAAGTAAACATGTTAATGAAAAACATATTGTGCCATGGAAATATTCTAATTATAAAATAACATGATTTTGTGAATAAGGAATTTATTTTAAAAAATGCCTCAATAATTTGGAAAATAGTTATAAAATACATATAAATTTAATTTTATATACCATATAATGGAAATCAAATGGTGAAAATGCTATATGTCTCAATGAAATGATATTTATAGGATAAATCCCTTAGAACATGTCATAAAAACCCATGAATACCTTTTACATTCTATAATAATAAATTTGTGTTATTTATCTACTTCTATATGATTTTTTTTCATTTCTATTCATTTACAATTATTCTATTAGGTTTACTAATTAGAATTGTCTATTTATTTACATTTTTTTATGTTTACATGAGATGTTTTTAGGACACCCTATTCACCATCTGAAAATATTAACTCCAGATTTTTTATTGTGGTTAAAGGGATCTTGTTTCCATTATCTCTAATGTAATAAAAAATTTAAATTTATTATTTTTATAAATTTATTTACATTTATAAATGTCACTTTAATGAGTTCAATAAAATGAAACACATTTTTCAGCGAGGTGGTTATCCAAATGTATGAGGGAACATTGCTTTTTTTACAAATTGTTAAAAAAAGTTATAAATATGATGATGTTTTGACATTTAATATTGATTATAATTATATAAATATCATATATATTATTTAAATACACCCTTATAATAATCCATGTAAAGTGGAAATGAAAAATTAATCAAGTTTCTTATTAAATGATGTAGTTCACACATACAAATGAGCGAGGATATCATTTCCCATATGGTTTAATAGAAAAACTAAAATAGTTATTACATTATAGATATAAAAATTTATTATATTAATGATACTAATTATATGAGGTAATTATTGTGGAAAAAATGTCCAAGGACATATAAGAGTAAATAAAATGGAATGGATTTGTTTAATACATATACATCCTCCTTGGATATCCTACTTTGGGCTACAGGTGCATCTATCAAGGATTAGTCTATTGGTGAGGCAATAACATATAAAAATGATCAAGATTATTTGCAATGATTTTTGGTAGATCATGATCGATCTTGAGTGCTCAATTTGTGGTAGTATATATAGATACTAGGATACCTCTTCTAAGAGATAGGAGTGGGACTTTTGTAAATATTAATAATTTCAAAATAATATAATATCACTTTAATGGAATTTGGAACCATAAGAACAAAATTTACCATATAAATTATATAATGTTGAAATATAATTTTTAAATCATATTTTGAAATATTTGGGTGATATTTGGATCCTTATATTAAACATTACCGCCTGGTTAACTATTTTTACCCTTATCATGGTAGTAATCTTATATGGTGGTAATTATTAAATATGAATATATATGAAATTTACCTGGATAATTTTTTTTAAAATTTTATTTTATTTCATGAATTAATTTATGAAAATAAAATTTCATGATCTACTATAGATTAATTATTTTATAAGGGTAAGAAATTCAAAATATAAATACTTAGAGAAAATCAAGATATTGATTTAAAATTAATTTATAGTTATTTATGGAAAATAATCTTGAGTAACGGAGCTAGACATGAATTTATTGAATTATTAATAAAAACTATATAAATTTCATATGAATATTTTTTAAATCATTCTTCTATTTTAATTATTAATTTAAATGAGAAAATACTAGATTGTAATTAGAATATGATATAAATTAATTTACAAAACATTCATTCATGGGATTACAAATTCATAAAAAAAAATTAAATGACACATATTAATCATTAAATATTTATTTTTATGAGTAAAAGGAATTATAAATTTTAAAATTATGTATACATGTTATTAATTTTATAAAAGTTATAGTTACTATAAAATTTTGAATAATTATTGTTCACTAAAAAATATTCTTCTTCCGAATGCTAAACAAATTCACAATAAGATAATATCAATATATTTATGAAAAATGAAGTACATTTTATCAAATAAAATTTATAGTATTCACCAAAAATAAATATAAAATCCAAAAAATATTTAAATATACTCTTTAGAGAAATATATTAATTTTTTAGACTTACGTGAATTTATTTCCATCACATTGCTAGTAAAAATAATTAGATGATTATTATAACATTGACTATTCATTACCACACGTGATTTAATTCTTATCATTCAAAATTTGGAACTTATTACATTTGGACAAATCAATAAATTTATCATTTTAACAAATTACTCCATATAATTATTAATATAGTAACTCCAACATATACCTTTTAATATAACAACATGGTTATAACTCTCAGATGAAACTAATAATATTTCTAAATTTTATAACTGTTTATTGAAACTATTAGTTGATTGTGGAGGACACTATCAAACTTAAAATCCATCTAAATTATTGAAAACAAAAATATTAGGTTGTTATAGAAATTTAATGTGTGTTTCTATATTGAAGACATGTGGATATTTCAAATTGATAAAAGTCAAGTAATTTAAATAAATGTATGTCTTTCATAATACATTTATTGATTAAAAAAATATTAGTCTAATGTTCTTATTGAGTAAAAAATAGAAGGAATAGTAACATGTTTTTATCGTAATATTAAATTATTAATATAGTATATTTCTTGTTTGAATAATGTTATGTAATTTTATTTCATCGATACCTGAACATTTTTATACTCTTATAAATAATTATTTTATAATAGTAGATCAATTAGAAAATATTTATATATATATGACTAATATATACTATAACAAGTATTTATCTATAAATTTTATGCATTATTAGTATATTGGGAAATTATAATATTAGTAAAATTTACTTGTATTGAGATATTATTTATATCATACAAAAATATTAACTATATGTTGGATTTAAACATATTTAAAATTTATAAAATAAGAGATTAAGAAAGAATCAATAATAATATTTTAACTAATAACCTTAAATCCAATTTTATTTTAGAACTTTTTTAAATGATGTAGAAGATAAATAAAAAATGTAAAAAGAATTTAAAAATTATAATATATTTCACCGTGATTCTTAATTTATAAGAATTACTGATTACAATTAATGATTCATTATGAAACGTTTTTATGACCATTAATATTGTTAAAATCTATGTCACTGTCTTTTTAATAACTGAAATATTGATATATGATATATTATTAACATGAAATTCCTGATGACATAGTAATAATGGTAAAATTGATGATTAATTTAAAAAAAGTGGTATTTCATCCCCAAATATTGCAAAGTGATTTAATATTTTTCTGTCATAATAATATAATAAATTTAAATTTCCATAAAGTAGTGAGTTTATTAGTCTGTCAATTTCAATTCATCATAGAAAAAAATTAGTTCTTTTTTCATATAAAAATAACAAATAATTGTAGTAACACTCTATATATATAAATATATATTGATTTCTCTACCTTTCTCCCTCATTATTTCATTCATGAAAACAAAATTAGTAGAATTATAAATCAATACACAATGATTTAAGATTAAATATTATTGTTAATTGATCTCTTTTTAAATTTTAAAACCGGATCAAAATATAGTTATTGAAAATTTCTCATATTATTCCTTAGAATTTACTTATTAAATCATTATTTATATATATATAATTTTGTATTAATTGAATATAATTAAAGAAATTAATTGTTGTAAAATTAATAGTAATTTCTTATTCCTGAAATATGCTTTACTTTATATTAATTAATTTGATGAAATAAAAAATTACTACAAATAATAATTATAAATCATAATTTCTATTAAAATATTATTTTCATGAAATGATATTTTATAAAATAAAATGTTGTAATGTGTTTTCAAAAAAAATTAATACGAAATGTTTTCCCCATTATTATTTTTGGACCTATATTCTTTGGTGTTTTTAGAAGTATATATCATAGAATAACTCACAAATAAACAACATGTGATTATTCTCAAATAGATTCAACCCCTAAAATAATGTTTTCCATTTTAGGAGACCTTTAAATGTGTATATCTATAATAAATATCTTTATGAGAATTTATAAATAATTGTAAATCTAATATTTTTTATCTCCTATGGTATTTAAAGTTCATTCACTCAATAAAAATTAAGAGGTATATCCATAACATCAATATCATCCATATTTACAATAAAATATGAAAAACAAGTTAAACATTACTTGGGATATAGAAATCTAAATATTAATTGATATTAAATAATGAAAAAACCTAGATTTAATTTTGATATTTTTTATAAAATCAATCATTTATGTAATTCTACAATTTACATCCTTTTGATTTCTTTTTAACATTATATTGAATTTTTTATGAAAATATATATATATATATATATATATATATATATATTTTATAATAAGTAATAATTGTTAAAATCAGTGGTCTTAATCGTACAATTCATCAAAATATTTTGAATTATATGAAAATATATTATTTTGATATATGGTGTTTATGGATTATCATTGTTTTGGATTATGGTGCTGAAAAATTTTGTAGAATAGTCTATGGGAAAATAGTGATGTCAATATACTGATGAAAATTCATACATAAAACATGTTAATTTTTAAGGGGTACAATCTATACTATATTGGATTATGAGAGTATATTAAATAAACAAATACTCTTAGGATCATGACTAGATATTAGATGGAGAGGAAAAAATAGTTGCAAAATGAAGTGAGTATAAATTAGGCCATAATATAGCATTATAGAAGACATTTTGATGGGTATTCTTCCAAAACCCAGTAGTATAGAAACTAATAAAGATGTTTCATAGTGCCAACGGTGTCTTGTTTAGGTTCTTGACCCTATATATTATGTATAACCACACATATAATAATTTTTTTAGTGTAAATATCATATTTAACCAAGGGAAGTTCCCCAAAACTTGATAATAAGTCCCTCCAATGGGAACCATAATATAATACTATTATTTTTGGGAATTTTTATTTCCTCAGTGACATAACCACAAACTGTTCTAATGAATCTTCATGAATATTTTTAACCATCAATATGATTACCAACATTAACTGACCTCATTATTCATATCATTTTCATATTCAGATTCATTATCATGTTCCAACCCATATGTTATGAGGATCAAACGTATTCTGAAACTAATTAATCATGTTTAATATTTTTTTCTTCCATATGGTAAATTATCCAAAAATAATGACAAAACCTGAATGATTTTGAAACACATAGACGAAACCCATAGATGAAAATTCCAACTTGTAGAATACTTATAAATAAGAAACTAAAAATCAACAATGATAAAACCCATCATAGGTGATCATTACATGTGGTATTAATCCGAACATGTGAATATTATGAGTATTAGTATAATGTTTAACGTCTGTAATATGTTTAATTGTTTTAGGAGATAAAATCAAATTAAAAAAAATTATAATATGTTTTTTATATATTTCATTCTATTCATATGAAATATCCCTTTACGAATAACTTCTATATCTTAGTATTTACTAGTATAGATGGGCCATACAAATGAGAAAATTATAATGGCTGTTATTTTAGGGAATAATATTTTTTGTAATTTCCTTATTTTGCACTCAATGATTATATAATTCTGAGTCATGGGGGTGATATAATTTTCTCCCTCATTATAACTTATAAAAAAATATTTTCTAAACTTCAGAATGATGACTTATTTTCTTCTTTGATTAAAATTATTATGAAATGTACTACGTGGTTGGGGAGTTAATGGTAAAATGAAATGGACAATTAATATATTGAATGAATAATTTCCATATTCAGGAATCATACATTGATAGATCACATGATTACATGGATTCAATATATCTCTACAATTCTATGAGGTAAATACCAATGTTCCAATAAGGAAACTAATTTGTGAAATATGACAGTAACACATAAATATCCAATAAATAAAAATGACAGAGGTTTTGGTGACATTAATTCATTGATAAAATTAATATTAGCATTAAATTCTATTGAGAAATATTTATATAATTACAACAGCGATGATCAAAGGACTGTGGGATCTCCTTAATTTCATTTATATTTATTTTAAAATTTTTATCTTCTTATTCCCTTCAAAAATAGTTCAACAATTATTAATATTGTTATTAATTATATTAACATTAGAAAAAAAAATTATAAGTGAAATCATATGGGTCAAGTTTGGACAGTTTCCTCCTTTGTAGATTCTCTATTGTATAACCACTATGATTCAATATTATACTTTTAATTAATTCTAATGTTTTGTATAATCAATAGAATAATATTTCACTAACATAATTCCAATAATTTTATTATTTCCTATCATTAAAAAGTGCATATCTATTGTGGTCTTGATAACTAAAATTTATTGATAGTTATTATTAAACCCTTATATTTATAAATAAGAACATTATTATTGTTATTATATTAAACATACAACATCGATATTAAAGGAACCATGAAGTTATATTATTTTATGTATATGACAAAAATAACCTAGAGGTAAAGAGTGTGGGAGAATATTAATAACTGAATGATAAATTATATAAATTTTACACTAAATATAACATTATTGATAAATTATTAATGAATAATCATTATAATTTTAAGGGTGTATGTTTATTCTTAAAAATATGTTTTCTTCAAAAATTTTATTTATGTATTTTATTTTGAAAATATTATATTTTATTTACAAGTATTTCCAAAAATATAATATATTAAATTAAATGAATTTTTTTTAATAATAATACCAAATTGATCATATTGTGAAATTTTGGGATTATTCGGAATATAATGATTTTTCCATGATTATTGATAAAAGATAATTTTTGTAAAACGAACATTTATTTTTAATTAAATAAGTCATGTTATTATTTTAAATTGATTTAAAATAAAAACTTCTAATTATTTAGTAATATATATTTCAAATAATTAAATTTTAATCTTTTTTATTCTTTATTTTACTATATATTTATTTTTAGTTTAAAAGAGTGTTTTCTCTGAAATCTATTTTAAATGGTATAATGTTTCTCTATTTTATTTATTTAAAAAACATTTTACAATTAATTATTTAAATAAAATATTAATTATCTATATAAATTATAATTTAAAACCATGTAATGATTTTCATTATTCATATTTTTAATATAATATCACAATGGAAAAATAAATCTATTGAACAACTATATTTTCTTCGCTGGTATGTGTTTTATTTTAAATTTATTTTCCAAAATTATTTGAATTTATTCTTATATAATGGATTTTATATTTAGAATCACAATAATTTGTATAATAAAATAAATTTAACTTAATTTTTGTTCATAATTAATTCTTAAATTAGTACAAATACTTTCCCATCTATATGGGGAAAATGAATTTACCTAGGGGAAAAATGTCAATTGTTAAAAAAAAACATAAGACTAAACTAACATTAATTGAAATTTATTTATATAATAACATCTAATTATAGATAAACGGTAAATATTGGAGATTTTTTTGCCTGTGGAAAGGGGGTATCAATTTTTCATTTCACGAATTCCTTATTTTCCATTCAACAATATTATAAAAGGACACCACTCTTCTCTCATATTCATACCTTCATAGACCAATTGAAATTAATATCCCTAAAATCATACTTCAATTACATGTCAATTAAATATTTTATTTTTTTATTTTAATTCCATCCTATGAATTATTTTATTTCAAACCTAATACTGCTGTATGAAGAAGAGGTATTGTTCTTAACCGATCATTATTAATTTTTTTATTCCATTAACATGAAATCATATTCAATTATTATGATATAATAACACCACAATATACTATATACAAAAAATTTTATGTTAATTTAATAACATAAATATATATTCTTTTCTATCATATTGAAATCAAATCCATTATTCGAGAGAATAACGGATGACTTCCTCCCAAACAAATGTAATTGGTTTTTTATCAACACCACTCACAACTTATTATAATGATGTATTTAATTATAATTTATGAAATTTTTAATATCATTATAATTTTTTTATATTATGATATTATATATACCTTCTATATTTCAATTCCATGGGGGATACGATAACACTGGTCATGTGTATGGATGAGAACCACCTTTCGAAGTAGTGTGATTGTTTTCACTAACACATTAAATTGAAGGGAATATGGGTAAATATTATTAATATATGTGAAATATATGATATAACTATGATATTAATTACTCAAATATGAAAATAAAAATGGAAATATATCATTTTCCTTCTTACAATTCCAATCATTTAAATAGGACAAAGTTGTTCGTGCGTACATGTGGACTACCATATCAAGGGATTTATGTTATTTACATAATCACAAAATAAAATGGAAAATATATAAATGAGTATTTAAAAAATAATATTATATTTATGATATTTTAATCATTTTGGATAAATAAAATAACACATACCATTATTTTGTAATTATCATGGAAAAATGGAATCGTTACTCTTGCACACATACAACCTACCATCTTTATGATCATATTGTAGTACAATTTCTATAAGCATTATTCATGGATGATTTTACAATGTGTAATTGATTTATAAAAATGGAAACTGGTTCTTGATTATTATTTTTTTATTAGGGAACAATGGAATCATTTACCTTGGTTAACACACGAAATCTATTTTAAACTAAGAAACTGAATGTCCTCACTCTATATGATGTGGAATTAATAGATATGTATTTTAACATGATAAAAAAATAATTAAAATTAATAAATTAATAATAAGTTAATAAAGTTCTAAAAATTTCATGAAATGTCAAATAAATGTGTATTCTTATTATATAAGATTTAATGGACATGCATAGAAAGTCCGGACTCGAGGAAACAGACTACATCTCAATTTTCCATTATTGAGACATATTTAAATGATATTCACATAATTTATTTTATATAATTTTTATTATTCTCCATTTAAATGTAATATCTTGAGAACTTCATAAATAATGACATTTTCTATTACAATAAGAATTATTTCATCCAAGTTTATTTTAAATGAATGTTAACATGTGGTATATAAATATATAAATTAATATATTTTCATTAGGTTATATTTCATGTTAATTATATTTTATATTCAATTATTATAAGTGAAATTTCATATTTTTATATTATTTTTTGTTTCAAATTATTTTATTTGTGTTTATATTCGACACACATAATAAATAAATTAATTAATAATCACATCTATTTTACGATCCATGTAGGTGTGTTTTATCCCAAATGGTGTAATCTCAAGCATCTTTTATGTTATAAAACTAGCATCAATTATGAGGTGTTTCTAATATCCCTTTGTAATGATATATAATGGGAAAAAAATTAATTATATTTAAGGTATTATTTTATGGTCTTATATTATGGGGATTATGATTTAAGAGTTAAAGAAAGGGAAAAGGATTTATGTTACAATATTATTTCTATTCATTGCAGTTTATGTTAATGGGTATTTTATTGGAAATAATATTTTCATATTTTTTTAATCCCAACATATCTTCATCTCTTATGTTTTTAAAACTATTCAGCATGTTTTATTTCAATTTCCTAACTTATTGATTGAATAACTATTTCAATTTTTATTTTTATACAATACTGATCGTTTATCATTTTTAATGATTTGGAATCATTACCTTCCATATCATTGTTTATAAGAATGTTACGAAAATTCTTATTTTCTAAAAATAAATTTCATGAGTTATCACAAATTTCTCCATTTTCTGACTTTCCATGCCTTACACCAATAGTTCTTGGTTTGGAGAATAGACTCAAGTATGCATATCACTAATATTAGAGGAAATATCCTATGTACATTCACACCCACACCCACAAATCCTATACTATTAAATTACCAAATTTAACTTAATTGAGCAACCTTGAATGCTTCCATCTATATCCTACAACCCTATTAAAACATGGGTTAAGAGAAAGTAAACACGTTAAAACAAAATCCCATCATAAATATTATGAACGAAACTCCAATGTGAACCTAAGGATACAGACTAGTGTCATGAAAACATACGAAAAACCTTAGTTTGTCATGTATCACTATGTATTGTATGGTCCTTCTCTATATAGGACAACATCAAAATGTTGATCATCTTCATAAGAAATGAAACATGTGGGAAACTCCCATGCATGGTTGAGTATAATAATACCTTGTAGGAAAGTCTAGAACAATAAAGCATATAAAAATTGAATAACAATAACCTATTTATTGGTTTATGCCTACAAATCATATACCATGATTATCCTGATATACTCCACAAATACACTCTGTATAATTGTATGTCACATCAATAATGTTATCGTAGGATTCTAACTCAATCATCCCACAATACATTCCACCAGGAGATCACACTACATGTTGTAGATAGTATTTCTAATGTTCATCGAAGAGGTAGTTCTCATCAGGTCTCTCCACTATAAGTACACACTAAAATTATTAAGAGACATTATACACATATGAAAATTACTCCCAAGTCCATGGGTTATATCCACAACTCAATAATTGTTAACCAATTCTGTATAGGATCATCTCTTGCATATTTCTAGTCATGTAGATAATAAGAACTCGAACAAGGAGAAAAATATTAATAAAGTATATCACCCTTGGCCTCACTGAATGATTCTAGATAAACTTTCAATGATGTGATGATGAAAGACTTATGTCCTATGTGTAAGAGGTTATTCTATTACAACCCTCATGTAATGGATATGAGGTACATACCCTATTGAAACATATCCAAAATATAGAGGATATCTCTCTAATCAATCATCAATGAAGATCATGACATGTAATGAACAAGGAATTCATTGAATAATAATTTTTTCATTTATATTAATATTTATTATTAAGATATTATTTAAAAATTATTGGGTATTGTTTTTCTGATTTCAAACTCAACACGGAACAATGGGTATCATTAAAATATTATGTTGCACACAATATTTAGTTATACAGAAAAATAATTTAATATTATTATTATTTAAAATGGTAGTTAACTCTTAGATATTTAATGAATATAACTAACTATAATATGATTATAAATGGTTATTAAATACATTTATATTTATCTAACAAATTTTAGAGGCTTAAAATAAGAGTGAATATTATTTTAAGCATGAAATAATGTAATATTTTTTTTAAAAGGTCGTTTTAATGACTTTTGATGGAGAACCCTTATTAAATCAATTTTTTGGAACTGTTATATTATTTATTGGACAAAAAAACATATTATTTATAATTGAAACATACAAATTTACATTGGATAAATTTATCGTAATTTTCAGAGAAAGTTCATTTTTAATGAATAGTGAAAAATACCACGTTTCTTGTCAAAACAACCTTTCCATATAATTTATTTATATAGTTAGAATGTAATTTTAATTATTTTTAAAAGGAAGTTGGAATTTATTTTTATCATTTAATCCAATGTCTTTCATTATAAGTATTTTCACTGTTAAATTGAACATAAACACATGTCAATCAATTGTTAGTTATTGCTTCTTAAAAACCTGGATTTTTGTTTTGATAACAGGAATTAATTATAAATTAATTTCTAAAACTGTTTTGTTTTGAATTTGTAAAAATAAATTCTATGTATGGAATTTAAAGATCCAAATTATGTGAATAGATACATTTAATTTTTAAATACTATGAATAGTAACATTAGTTATTTTATTTACCATGGTTAAAAGGTAAATCTAGTAAATATGAGGAAAAATCATTTTATAATAATGTTAAACAACCCTAAAACATGTACAAATCCTATTCGAATATATATTTTCTTCCATGGGAATTCTTGGGTCTATTTTTTGACCCCATGTATCCCCTTGGGAGGGATAATGATATTTTATATGAATTAATTTAAAGTAAGGAAAAATAAAACATAAACATGATTCTTTTTCCAAAAATTTTTTATATGGGGTAATATAAGTGATCGCTTAAACAATATAGAGTCACTATAAATATAAAAATATTTCCAATGTCATGATATTTAATTTATAATTTTAAATAATAAATAGATAAATTTAATGATGAAATAATGATGATGTAGTGATTGCTTCATTAATAAGGGACTCAAAAAATGATATTATAAATGTTAAAATAAAATCAATTTGGTTATTTTGATGTTATCCAAGAATTTTATGGATGATATTGACAGTTTATCATTTTATTATTGATGATTTTATAAAATAATCAAGTTGTTATGGATTTTTAAAAAGTGTTATGAATAGTATCAAAATTGACATAATTCATAATTTAAAATATACAATATTTTATTAAATATTATAATATTTCAAAAAAATAAAACATTATTCTAAATGGTTATTATAAGTCTAAAATTTTAATAATGAATCTTTATTTATACATTTTTCATGTTTTTCTAAATATTTTGACAATCAATGTATTAAATGCATAATAAAACAGTACGAGTAAAACGGGTTAAATAAAAATGATTAGGATGAAAAAATATCCAAAAGCTAAATTAATCTTATAGGATTATTTTATTTAGACATATATTCATATTATAGTATAAATAACTGAATTTGGGAACTTTTTTAATTCTAATATAATTTATAATAAATTAATATTTCTTAACATTCCTAACGTGCCTCTCCTACCACTTATAAAAGCCCACCACCTCAACCCAATTAATCAGACTATCAAGTCCCTTGGCTCATCCAACCTCTTCCCAAATAAACTCATAACATTCATATCTTCTTCTTATATGCCTTTACTTGGGAATAATGCATTTAAAGAAATCCTTTTGGATCAAATAAAATGGAATTATGAGTTTTTTGAGGAAGAACAAGGAACATACGTGACAAGTAAGACTCAAGGTAATGGAACTTTCACCCTTATATTTTAGTCAAAGAAATATTTTATGTTATGCCTTTTAATTTAATGTTTATTTTTTTGGAAATTATCATCTATATCATTATTGCTATCCATTTTATTTCCATGCGATTAGAGACCCTTTTTGGTATCATCAACTAATATTCTGAAATTTTAACTAACACTGTTATGCCCCTAAATTTTCGTATTGGAATTTCATAACCCAATTTACAGAATTTAGTTTTTACGCAAACTTCATTGATTATATTATTCCACGATTGTGTGTTGAATCACTTTTTTTGTTTTATTTTCTAAATCATTTTGTGTGGAAATACTATTTCTCCACATAATCAGCACATTGATAAATTCGTACATCATTCATACAAACATTCTAAGGGAAATTTAACTCAACCTCCATTTATTGAGTAAAATATATATTTCTTTAGTAATGTTTTTCCATGAATATTTCTGAATGAAAACTTTTTTTTTACATTTAATATCCACTTATATTATATTTGGTGTATTTATATTTAAAAGACATAATTGTGCAATTTATTTATCCTTAATATAGTGATACGGCCATTGTAAGGGACAACGTCTCAATCACCTTTCATTGAGGCATATCTTGATATTGTGCAAGTTTATTATCCTATAAGGTGTATATACTACCATTTGATATATTATATCATGAATCTTTTTTTCTCATGATATTATAGGTTTCATTTAATTTTATTCATTATTTAATTTTATTCTTGTATTTTCTCAAGTTGTAAGGGAATATTTTCCAAAACATTGTTTTAAATGTTTTAAAGATTCAATATTCTTAATCATTCTCATTAAATGTCCACGTATTCAAATTTTTTTTACAAATTTATTTATATGGACATTAAGTTTTTAAAATATTCTTTCCAATAAAAGTTTCAAAGTAGTATGGGACACATTGATTCAAAAAAGTATTTATTAATTGTTTTAAATTGTTTGGAAAAAGAATGAATATTTCAATATATTGAATTTATTTCTTATGATTAATGAGTGAAATGTTGGTAATTTCAATAATTTTTTTATTTAGTGGAACATGGAAATATGATGGGTAGTTACGTGATAATCAAAATACAGGTTGTTTTGTGATAATCTTAGGGTGGTTGAGCCCATGAAACCTCTCCAATTCATTGGGTAACATGAAAGAGGTAAACAATAATGCTCCTCCTATGAGATTTATGTAATGTACTATTATGGTTATTAAAAATATAACTCCATATGTAGATGTGAATGCTACATTGTATGTATGTTATTGATGCCCCATGTTTCGTTTATCATTTATGATTTCTATGTGTTATTCATAAATCGTATGTTATCATGAGGTATGTTAAAGATCTTATGTATTATAATTGAAATGTGTGGTTTCATTAATTTTTATTTATATATGGAGTAATGTTTTATTTCCTTATTTTATATCCCTTACTGAGATTCATTTCACATACCTAGTTTTTAAATTTTTTTTCATATGGTATATGGATTGGTAAGATAATAGATGAATTCAAGAATATCGATATATAGAAAATAATTCAAATTTTATTTTAAGGAGTTTTTTAGAAAATATTCGGTTGAGGAGAAGTGTCTATATTGTAAATTTTGAGATGTAATGTAATAGTTATCGCCTAATTATCCAATACTCTAAACATGAAATGATCCTCAATGTAGAATTCTTTACACAACTCAATATTATGTAATCTTTAAGGTTGTGGCCTTATAGTTGGTATCAATGGTCTCTTTAGATAACAGTAGATGTTAGGGTGATATCCTGGTGTAAGTAAAGGATACCATATAACTAATTGGGTAATTATGATATGGAAATATTTGGATGGTTACTGTAAAATAGTTTGTTTGGATACAAACATGAATAATGGAGATATAAAGAGGTTGATGGATAAGAGTAATATAAATTAATTTTTTATCTTTACCATTTAAAATAAATTTTTTTTCTTAATATTATATTGATTAATGTTTATGTTATTATAATTTTCATCAGATTAAAGATCATTAGTCAATATGGAAATAAATATATCTTGCACAACCTTATTATCCCTCCCCGACGATTTGAACGTCACTATTATGGTAAGAGCCTATTTGAATGATATTATAGCTTATTTAGTATTTGAATCACCTGCAATAAATTTATTGAGTTAACCAACACCTATTCATTTATAATACAATTTTATGGGTCATGTTTTCTTTTTGATAAGATTTCAATATCTCAACTTTTCCCACTCTATGGAAAAGTGACGTTAGAGAAGTGGAGAGAACATGTATTTTTTAAAGTATGAGAACATGAAAAAGGAGAAAGGGATCATCCAGAAGATCATGACATCTAGATTCAAGGTATGTTTTATTTTCTTTTCCATAAATAATGAAGCATCTTTGTATTGATATTTATAAATGATGAGGATAATCGATCTGGAGGAATGATATATTAATAAAAAAGATAGAAATGCATAGTTAATGGATTATAAAGAGCGCTGAATGAGTAAGAATTCTACATATAATGAATTTCAGAGTAACAATACATTAATGTATGATGAAATGATTAAATGTATTAATGATCTTTTGATGATGATATTAAATTTTATGACATTTTCTAATATGTGTAACACTGATGTTTGATATGTGAAAATGTTATTCATGGAATAATTACCTTTTCTTGTCTATACATAATTGATAACCTTAGGGGTTCCTCTGATATCCTATTTTTTAGTTGATTAATGACTATTAAATTTTGGGATAAAAATGAAAGGTATTAGATAAACTTTGAGGATAAGGCAGGATATAGTAATTTTTTAAGGAAATTATCTTATTTTTCAGAATTTTATAACAATGATATAGTTTTGAAAAATTGACAACCCATAGGATGGGTGACAACCCGTCGCATCTGAAAAGACTGTAGGAATTGAACCCATGACATAAGGTCGACTAGGGAGCATCTCCTACCACTAGACATCATGAAGCCCCTGGTAAGTATGACTTATTCTTTTTAGTCAATTGTTTTTACGGATCAATAATAAGTTGATTTTTGGAAATTTAGTTTTATCAAATGGATAACCTTATTATAGGAAATTGATTTGGAGATTATGTTATACATGTTATTTTGGAAGACATTTATTATTTTGGGAACCCTGTATTCCTAATGAAAATTGAATACTTTGGGATTTTATTTGATGAGTAATGGTTGAATTATATTTTTTATTATTATGGACGTATTTCAATTTTGGGTTTTTATGAAATTTATTAACCTATCATAGAAAATATGTGATTACATTAATTACAATTCAGAATGAGACTTTAAGAGTATTTGATTATATTTAGAGATAAAAGTGAAGATTAATCCTGGAACACTATGTGATCGAATCCTACTAAATTATTGGTTTCCAATCAATTTTTTGATTACATTGAAGAATTTTCTGTAAAATCGTTCATTTAACAGTCTTTTTTTGGCTTTGGGTAATTTTTGTTGAATTTGGGAGATTAATAGTAGTATTTCATTCTATAAAGTGTTATCCTTTTGGGGATTATCTTATCGTGTACTAACTATTTTGGTTTTGTATAATATCTAAAGACAAGGGAAATATATAGTTCATCTTTTTTGGATTTTTTGATTCTCTAGAAGTTAATTATAGTGCCCCAGATGTGACTAAATCATCTTTAATATTCATTATTTTCAGAAATGATGATTTTGTAGTATAAATTTGTTAAATTATGAAACTCTACATTAAAAGTAAGTATATTTCCTTATGTTCTTCATCAATCTCATATATAAATTCCTCGACTTCATGAAATTTATCATAAAAGAAAAACATTGTCCATTAAATTTTCCTATGATGGAATCAAAGAATGTTAAACCCATCAAATGTTTTTGGGTTTTTAGTAGTGAACATTATCTTAAAAATATTTTCTATTAATCTCCATCAGAAATTGATAGTTTGTTTCTATTACATATCCATGTTTTCCTACATGGAATCTTAGAATGTGCTGTCTTGCTGACCTTCTTACATATCAATCAGTATTTTAAAAAAATAGTTTTATTTACTCTTTTTTCTGATGTGGTAAATTCAATGAAGTTTTTTAGCCCAATTTTAAAATTGCGTGGATGTAATTTCCAAAATAGCGAAGGATGTAATGACCCTGGTATTTATTGAATAATATTTTTTTCATTTTTATTAATATTTATTATTATGATATTGTTTTTAATTTAGTGTTTATTCTTTTTATTATAGAGTTATCTACACGCAATAACATGATTATTTGAAATTATACATTACACACAACTTTGAGTCATATAGAAAAATAATAGAATAATATTATTATTTTATATAGTAGTTAACACATAGTCATTGTATTGGAATTAATGAAAAAAAAACTAAAAATATCATATAAATTTTTATTAAATATCTTTACATTTTTCAAATAAATTTTAGATTCTTAAAATAAGAGTGAATCGGATTTTAAGTAGGCAATGCTCTGTTATTTTTTTAAAGGTCTTTTTAACGCCTTTTGACGGAGAAACCTTTTTAAATATTGTTCTGACACCATTATATGTTCCATTTAGAAACAAACTACTAATTTTCATGAATAACGTCAAAATATACTTTGGATAAATGTTTAGTAATTTTATGAACATGTTCATTGTTTTAATGAATAGTGAAAAATTCTGCATTTTAAGTCAAATTTAACTATTTATCTAATTTATATATATATATATATAGATTGTAATTTTAATTGTGTTTAAAGATTAGTGGTTTATATTTTTATAATTTAATCCCATGTTTATGATTGGAATTAATTTGAATTTTATATTTTGTAAAAACACATGTCAAACTTTTGATAATTATTACATCTAAAAAACCACGCTTTTGGGTTTTGACAATGGGAATTAATTTTAAATTAATTACTGCAACCTCTCTGTTTTAAATTTGGAAAAATGTATTTCATTTTTATAATCATATGTTTTAAATTTTGTGAATAGGTACCTTTTATTTTTAGACACTATGAATAGTAACTTCTGTAATTATTTTATATACAATGGTTAAAGGGTAAATCGAGTAAATAAGGGTAAAAATATTATTTTCATAATGTTAAACTACCCTAAAACATTACCTAATCATATTTTATTAGATTTTTACGACCATGGGAATCCTTGGGTCAATATTAGGATCCCATGAATCTACTTGGGATTGACAATGTCATTTTATAAGAAATAATTTAAAGTAATGAAAAATATATCATAAACATGTATCTTTTACATAATGCATTTCTATATGGGGCTATATAAGTGATATATTCAACTATAAATAGTCCTTAAAAATCTGACACTATTTCCAATATCATGATATTTTAGTTATACTTTTTATAAATTATGTAAATAAATTTATGTATGACACAATGATGATGTAGTGATTTTTTTCATTAAAAAAATATTCAAATAAATGATATTATAAAATTTAAAAAAATTTAATTTGGTTATCTTGATGTCAAAAAATAATTTTTTCAATGATATTGATAGGTTATATTTGTAATAATGATGTTTTTTCAAGTAATCATGTTTTAGGGTTTTTTAAAAAGACATTATATGAATAGTGTCAATATTAACAAAATTCATATTTTAAAGTATAAAATATTTTATTAAATAGTATAAATTTAAAAAGAATTATAATATTCTGAAAAAAATTTATTATATCTCAAAAAAATTAATTATTATTCTTTATTTTGACATTTTTAATGTTTTGGTAAAAATTTTGATTCTCAAAGTGTTAAATGATTAATAAAATGTTAAAAGTAAAAAAAGGATAAATCCAAATGATAAGGATTAAAAAAATATTAAAAACTATGCATTTCTTATTGGATGATTTTTTTCCATTTATATTCATCTAATATTTAAAATAACTGAACTTTTAATCATTTTTTATCGAAATAGAATTTATAAAAAATTAATATTTATAGACATTTTTAATGTGACCCTCCTTTATCTTATAAAATGTCATCACCTATACCCATTTAATCACACCTCCTATGCACCTTGGATCATCCAAACACTTCCCAAATAAGCTCTCAGCATCCCTTTATTCCTCCTATAATACTTAACATGGGTAGAAGGAAAATTCAAGAATTAATTTGGGAACAAATAAAAGGGAGTTACGTGTTTTAAGAAGAAGAACAAGGAACATGCATGACAAGTGGGACTCGAGGTAAGGGAACCATTCACCCTATTCTTTTAATAAAAGTATTCTTTTATGTTATATCATTTAATATCAATTTTTTATGTCTGGATAAGTTCCTCTATATCCTTATTTCTAATTATTTTATGTCCATGTGATCAGAGACTCGTCTCATTCTCATCAACTCAACTTCTGAAATTTTAACAAACACCATTAGGTGGCCAAATTTTCGTAAGGGATATACTTAACCTAATTTTCACTCTTTGGGTTTTACGCATACCTCGTTGATTATATTATTCAATTATTTGGTTTTGAATTGCTATTTTTTATTTATGATGTAATTTCCACTTCCATTTGTTGGGATATATTGTTTTCCCACATAATCACCCCATTCATAAATTCGTACGTCACTTATATGAACATTGTGAGGGAAATCTTAACACAATGTCCATTCAGTGAGTTAAATATCCATGTCCTTGGTTTTGTTTTAACAAGAATATTTTGGAATGACCTCTTATTTTTTACACATAATACCTACTTTTATTTGGTGTATTTATATTTGACAGAAAAAATATTTTCATTGATTAAACCTTATATAATAATACAATTTATATAAGGGACTATATCTCAATCTCTATTAATTGAGGCATATATTGATATTTCCAAAAATTATTATCCTATATGGTCTATATACAATCCTTTTACGTATTATATCATGAATGTCATTATTCTCAGGGTATTAGAGGATTTGTTTAATGTTATTCATTAATTATTTTTCTTCATATATTTTCTCATGTGGTAAGGTACTATTTAACCCAAACATTGTTTTAAAAGTTTTAATGATTTTATCTTCTAAATAATTCTCATTAATATCAATGTTTTTAATATGGTTTTTTGGAAATAATTATATGGAAATTAATATATTAAAATTTTAATTCCTTTAAAAGTTTCAATAGTTTTATGGGACACTTTGAATCAAATATCACTTTATTAAATGTTTTAAATGTTATTATAAATGTCTTGAATATTTCAATATGTTGAAATGAATTTTTAGGAGAGATGAGTGCAATGATGGTAATTTTAATCTTTTATGTGTGGTGTAATAGTACTTGTAAATTTCACTGGTGGTTACGTGATAAAAAAAATTTGGGAGGTTCCGTGATAAACCTAGCGTGGGTGAACCTGTGATAGCTCTACAATGCATTAGGTAACATGATGGAGGAAAACGTTAATGTTTCTCCAAATATATTTGTCACGACCCGTCCTCTGGACCCATGCTGTGACTGCCCCAAGCCCGCCTCCCATAGGCCAGGGGCTGGCGACTAGCACCAATGCGTAAATCCAGACAAAAAGGTGAAGGCATTGCCTTTATAATGAAAACAATCACCACATAGTAAGCAAGCAGAAGTAAACACTAAGTAAAACTGGGTACAATAGTACGTGTAGAAAAGTTAGGGGGCTAGAATACAAACTCAAACTGAAAGTATGTTCATCTGGAAAGAAAGTACAGCAACTGAAAAGTAAAGCAGTAACACCTAGCCATCCCCTGGAAATCCCACCTGAAGGGTGGGTACAGATAGCCTCCTCACCTCCTCAGGACCAGCCGTCTGCTCTGTGTACGTCCCGCCCATTGGCCATCCTCCAGATACCGACTTTCTCCACAAGCCCCAACCACGATCAGTTTTGTCCATCATCTGCATCCAACACAACGTAGTGCGGGCATAGCCCATGCTGGGGTGAGTATACGCTACTCAGTAGGGACCCCGAGACCTCCGAAGGTCTCCCAGAATCCACAAAGGATAATCCACATAGGAAATATAAAATCTCGAAGTAACATCCAACACTACTTAGTTATATGCCCATATATATACCTAAGTCAAAAATTCCAGTTTGGCTCCAACATCCGAGCCCATGTTCGATCACGTCCACACAGGATCGTATAACCCAAACCACAGAGGAAGGCACAACCCAATCCATATAGGAAAGCAAAGTCAACCATATTGAAGATAATGATTGAAAGTCAAGACTCAGCTCACACAGGTATACATCATTTGTAATGAAAAAGGAGATGATCGGATATTGTTACCGATTCATCTATCTGGGACCCACGTTGGATACATGTACTATAGTCGTCGTCGTCGAACCTACGGAGGATTCCAGTATGGTTGTCATCATCAAGGAACCCATGTAGGATTCCAGTACGATAGTCTTCACCGTCGAACCCTTAGATGCTCGGGAACTCCTCCTCTATCGTGTTCAGTGGGCCTGCCGCTACAACCAAGCACTTCCCACTTACTTTGGACTACTGTAGTACTCCACCTGTCGAGTACTGTGGGAATCCTACTACAACCAAGTGCTTCCCACCATGGATCTGCCACTACAACCAAGCGCTCCCCTTTATAGCCTACAGATGTACTCATTCTGTTGAGTACCGCAGGTCTTCCGCTACAACCAAGCGCTCCTCTGATGTGGGTCTGCCACTAAAACCAAGCGCTCCCCACTGGGCAATCGAAACACTCCAAGTCGATCAATCAGCAGTTTTCAAGTCTCACCCAGCTCTAGGGTTTCCGCACACAGCACGCTCGTTCCGGGAGGGTCCGCTCCATGAGCCAAGATGTCGATACATCAACTGTCAAGTCGACCAGAGTTGATGTATCTCAATGTTCTGTCACGTCAATAAGAACACAATACGACAGACGACATGTCAATCGGACGCCTGGTCTGAGAGTTATTGGCTTTTTCGTCCCAGGGGCCCAGTTGGTTTTTAACCTAAAACCAACCCGACCGTACTCCAGCTGAATCCAATCCTCAAGAGGAGTAAGCCAAAAGAACCATATCACTAAGAGGAATTCAACAAAGTTGACGGCACGCCAATCGGATTTCCGGAGCTCATGTTATAAGTGTTTCCGCTCTGAGGGCCCTGTTGGATTCATGTTCAAACCAACCCGGTCGTACACAAAGTTCTCTGAAACCTTGAGTGTAATATACCGAAACGACCGTCTCGATCCAAGGACCCCATCACAATTGACTGTGTATCCATCGAAAGTATGTGGCCAATGTTATGGGCATTTAAACGAACCTGTCCGGTTTTTGGGGGGTTTTAGGCCCGGACTGACCCGACCCAAGACCCCCTAGGTCGGCCCAAACCGGGTCGACCCAACCCATGTATGGGTCCGGCCCAACCGGCGCAGCCCGGCGCGGGCGCGGCCCAGCCCGGTCTGGATGGCCGGTTGGCCTGGCGCGCGCACGGCCCGTGTGGCCAGCTTGGCCGACGCCGAGCTGAGCGGACGGGGGGGGGGGGGGGGGGGGGGGGCGCTGCCCCACTGTTTGAGAAACCACGACCCCCAAGTGGGGGCCACTCTTACTTTCTAGCCGGGGGTTACGTCCTTGGGTCGCCCCCTGAAATGGCAGGCTTGGTCCAGTCGGCCGGTGCTGCCGCCACGGGACCGTCGTGGTCCTGCCCTCCAAGGTGTCAGCGGCCGGCGGTTCCGGCCGCCCCACCTTGCACTGCCGTGGCTTTGAGTCGTGGCCTTGTCCGACCGGTGTGGCATGATGGCGCCTCACCCCTCCGCCGCAGCCCCGCTCTGGTCGTGGATTCTTCGAGGTTCTCCGGTGCGGCACGACGACGTCGCGGATTCGTTCGGCCTTAACGGCGCGGTGCGACGGCGCCCCGCTTCTTCGCCTGTTCTTCTTTGTTTCTGCGTGGTGCCGTTGAACTGTGCTACCTTTCATCGTGTCGCGTCAACACAACATCAAAGGGGGAGGAGGGTCGGCTATGTTCGTGCGGTCCGACCTCCTCCCGTTAATCCATTAACAAGCGGCTTAGGAATTTAGACATTTGGGCGACAATAGATGTTCATGAATCAAAAACAAACCCCTACCTCGATGAAGTCGTCCAATGAGGATTGTCGTGGGGAAAGGACGTCGTGGAAGATGGCGTCACAGATGACGGCGTCGTAGATCGAGGCTCCATAAGCATCGTTAGCATTCACCCGATGCAGTATGCAGTGCGTCGTCATTCATCTAAGAAGGCATCTCTCACCAGATGCGGAGAGGGAAGAAGACGGTACGAAGATCTCCCCTTGCGGTGACAGAGTTCTTCGTCGTAGACTCGGCGTTCTTTGCGTTCTTCGATGAGGAAGATGATGTTCTTCAGAGCACAAGAGTTCTCTCCTCCTTTTTTCGCACAACAAAACAAACCCCCAATAAAATAAGACATTGTCTTATTTTATTCACACACACACAAGTCACCGTTAATTTGAAATTCAAAAATATCTCATTCATTTCATTAAATTAATTCTAAAGTCTTCAACAGTCCAAATAATTGCGAGAGTTGACTTGTCATTTAAAAGGGGTGTGGGTGAGTTACAAAAAAATAATGGGGGGTTTGAAATCATAAAGGGAGGTTGATGAAATTGAAAAGGTGGGGCTCATGTGGGCCCCACCCAATCTTCCTTGCATCTTCTATTTCCACAAAACTTAACCATCGGTAAAGAAATAAAAATAAATTGTAAAACAATTTTATTTTTATTCCTCACATTTTTAACATCTCTTCCCAAGCAAACAAAACTCCAGGAAAAGTCTTTCTAAGCAATTACCGGCAGTGCGGTTCGATCGGTGCCCTTGGATTTCGATTCCGAGCACCTGTTCAAAAGTTAGAAAAACCCACCTATTCATTCACTGAATGTACCCGAGCTAAACTTCGGAAATTGATTCCAGGCACACCGGGTCTTAGAATCAGGCGCCTTCAGAAACTGCATACTCGTAGAATTCAAAATAAAATTAAGAAAAAATTTCCCTTCAAATATACAGGTCTTTACATTACTCCCACCTCAGGGCTTTACGTCCCCGTAAAGATTCAACATAAGCTAGGGGAACAAATGAGGGTACTGAGCATGCATCTGAGCCTCCTGCTCCCAAGCGCTCTCCGGGAGGTTCCCATGCTGCCATCTGATGCGTACTAGAGGAATCAACAGCCCACATAGGACCCGCTCTTATCGATCCTCGATCTCCACCGGGACCTCCGCAAAATTCACCCCATCGTCAAATATATGAGTCGGGTCACACACATATCTCCTCTGCTGAGATACGTGGATGTCGCCATGCACCTGGTGCAATTGAGGTGGATGGGCCAAGCGGTAAACCACCTCGCCTACTCTATTGAGGACCTAGAAGGGTCCGATGAAGCCCGGAGATAACTTTTCGCCCCGGACAAAACTCCGTAATCCACGTCGAGGTGAGACCCGTAGGAAAATGTGGTCACCATCCTCGAACTGTAGTGGTCTCTGCCTCCTGTCAGCAAAAGACTTTTGTCACCTCAGAGTTTTCCTCATCCGCTCTTGGATGACCTGGACCTTCTCTTGTCCTATAAGAGCTGCTAAGATTTCTTCTTTTTTAATAAGAGAAATCTGGTCTCATTCCCAGGATGAAGCACATTCTTTTCATAATACTATCAATCCTGACATGGATGATACTAATCCATAACAAGGATGATGTCTTAAGGACTCGACGCTACTACCAAGAGATCCAACAATTACTCTCACCTCCAAGGGTTGAGTCACACTGTCGGCATCAGTGTGTGGTCACTGGGTCTCCACCAGTAGGTATCTCAAAATTGAGGGTCATGTCAACAGTTTAAACCAGAACCTATTAGTACACAAAAAGTAAGGATGAAAATGTCACAAGGACAGGTGTCTTTTATTATTGCAGCTCATGTACAAAGACACACACCAAAAACAATAAAGAAACTAGAAGCACCAAGATCAAAGCTCCCATGCCTGCAGCTAGTCCCGCTCTTGTCCACCAGCTTCTGGAGCTCTATAGTCAAGGGCTTCAGCTGGCTGAAGCTGAGCTCTCCCATGTCAACCTATTCCCTGCGGTTGGGGTGTACATCTTGGTGGTGGTGGTGGAAACACCTCGATGCATCGTCCACCTCCAATTGCACGACCAACTACCCTGCCTCGGTCTCCTTCTCCTTACGATCCACCCCAATTGAACCTCTTCTTTTGCCAGGGAGGTCCTTCATTTATCTGCTGGTCATCTATATGGCGGGTCGAATAGTCACGTTCCATGTGACCAACCCCACCACAGGAATAACATTTTCCGCTCCTGGTAAGTCGTTCTCCATCTCAGGTACCTCTCATGCACAATCCTGTGTCATGCGGTCGATCACCTGTAGGTCTGGTCCTCTTGTACCTCTGCATCATCTTTCTACTTCCTGTTGTAGAAGACTCTGCCGCATGCTGGCTAGTGGCGGGTCCTTCTATAGGAGACTACTCATCAAGGAAACTCCCCACTAAGAGGGCTCGCTCCAACACCCCTGTCTGTGTTGTGATGATGTGAGAAAAAAATGATGCTCTAATCTCTCACCTGAACCCTTACTTGAAGGTTCGGGCCCTAAAGAACATGTCTCGTACCATATCTGTGGAGTAGCGCAAGAGATCGGTGATCCTCGCTGAATATTGTGCCACCGTCATGCTACCCAGCTGAAGATGAAGTAGCTCATGTATGCGCACCACTCGAAGGGTGGCTGGTACAAACTCTGCCCGGAAGAGGCTCCCGAAGTCTGCCCACATAAGGGATGCCTTGTCATGCACCTGGAGCATTAGGCTCCACCATCTGCATGCTGCTGCCTGAAGGAGTCCGGAAGCAAGGATCACCATGAAGTCTGTTGGCATCCCTACTAATCTAAAAACTCAAACTATAACCTCCATCCAATCCTCGACTGCCTGAGGGTCCGTCTCCCCGCAGAACCTGGGTGGTCTCTGATGCTGAAACTCCTGCAGTGCACTATGGCGACGTGAACTCTCAGCGGCTGGGGCTGGCGGCATCGGTGCCTCGGCGGTTAGAGGTACCACTGATACCTCCACTTTAAAAGGGCTCTGTACCGAGGCCTCATCGCTCGGTGGGTTGTCGTCTCACACAAAGCTCTGAACCCTAGTTGGCTGCCATCGTGGGGCCATCCTAAAAAAGAAACAGGTGTGCCACGGTCAAAACAGTATACCTAGTGAGATGACACAAAGTAATCACAAAGAAAACATTTTAAACACACATGCAATCAATGTTTCCGTGCATTGAGTCAGAAATCAGAAGTCAGGGTCCTAGTTTACAGAAACGTCAGCCGCCACACCAACACTAGACTCCCTGGACTGATAACCACAATCAATACCCTTAACATTATTGCTTCACATAGATGAAAGTTCAGAGTCCTGAGTTCTGCAGTAGAACCGAACTCCTTTAGTACCAATTTTTCACGACCCGTCCTCAGGACCCATGCCATGAATACCCCAATCCCACCTCCCATAGGATAGGGATGGCGACTAGCACCAAGGAGTAAATCCTGACAAAAAGGGGAAGGAATTGCCTTTATAAAGTAATCAAACACCACAGAGTAAGCAAGCAGAAGTAAACACTACGTAAAACTGGGTACAATAGTAAGTGCGGAAAAGTAAGTGGGCCAGAATACAAACCCAAACTGAATGTATGTACATCTGGAAAGAATGTACAACAAATAAAAAGTAAATCAACAACGCCGAGCCATCCCCTGGAAATTCCACCTGAAGTGTGGGTACAAATAGCATCTTCAACTCCTCAGGTCCAGTCGTCCGCTCTATGTACATCCCACCCAGTGGTCCTCCTCTAGATACTGACTTGCTCCACAAGCCTCAACCACAGTCAGCGCTTTCTATCGTCTGCATCCAACACAATGTAGTGCGGGCATATCCTATGCAGGGTTGAGCATACGTTACTCAGTAGGGACCACGAGACCCCTGAAGGTCTCCCAGAATCCACAAAGGATAATCCACATATGAAAGATACAATCACGAAATAACATCAAACACTACTTAGGTATATGCCCATGCATATACCTAGTCAACAATTCCAGTTTGGATCCAACATCTGAGCCCAAGTTTGATCAAATCCGCATAGGATAGTACAACCCAATCCACACAGGAAGGCACAACCCAATCCACATAGGAAAGCAAGTCAATAATATGGAAGATAATGACTGAAATTCAAGACTCATCTCACACAGGTATACATCATTTGTAATGTAAAAGGAGATGATTAGATGTAGTTAATGATTCATCTAGATGGGACCCACGTATTATACAAGTACTATAGTCATCACCGCCAAACCTACGGAGGATTCTAGTACAGTTGTCGTCCTCGTCGAACCCACGAAGGATTACAGTTCGATAGTCTTCACCGTCGAACCCATGGCTGTTGGGGAACTCCTCCTCTATCATGTACAGTGGGCCTGCCCCTACAACCAAGCGCTCCCCACTAACCTTGGACTACTGTAGTACTCCAATTTTTGAGTACTGTGGGCCAACTACTACAACCAAGAGCTTCCCATAATGGGTCTGCCGCTACAGCAAAGCACTCCCTCTCATAGCCTACAGAGGTACTCATTCTATTTAGTACCACAGGTCTAACACTACAACCAATCGCTCCTCCACCATGGGTCTGCTGCTACAACCAAGTGCTCCCCACAGTTCTATTGAATCACTCAGAGTCGATCGACCAGCAGTCGTCATGTCCCACCCAGCTCTAGGGTTTCCGCACACAGCACGCTCGTTCCGGGAGGGTCCGCACCATGAGCCAAGAGGTCGATACATAAACTGTCACGTACACCAGTGTTGATGTATCAAAAAGTTCTATCATGGTAATAGGAACACAACGAGATATACGGCGCGTCAATCGGACGCCCGGTGTGGGAGTTATTGGATTTTTCGTCCTAGGGGCCTAATTGGTTTTATGCTAAAAACAACACAACCATACTCAAGCTACGTCCAAACCTCGAGCAGAGTAAGCCAAAAAAACAATCTCACTCAGAGGAATTCAACAAAGTTGATTCCATGTCAATCGGACATACAAATCTCAAGTTATAAGTGTTTCTGCTCCGAGGGCCCGGTTGGTTTCGTGTTTGAACCGACTCGGCCGTACCCAAAGTTCTCTAAAACCTTTAGTGTAATATATTGTAACGACTTTCTCGATCAAAATATCACATCACAACAGATGGTGCGTAGATCGGAGCTATGTGGCCCATGTTACGAGCATTTAAACAATCCTTTCAGGTTTTTGGGGGGTTTTAGGCCCGGACCGACCCGGCCCTAGACCCCCTGGGTCAGCCCAAACCGGTTTGAAATGACCCGGGTTTGGGTCCGACCCATTAGGGCGCGGCGCGGCCCAACCGGCGCGGCCCAGCCCGGCCTAGGCGGCCGATTGGCCTTACGCGTGCGCGCGCCCCGCGTGGCCAGCTCGTCTCGTGCCGAGCTGAGCGGAAGAGGGGGGGGGGGCTGCCCCCCTATTTGAGAAACCACAACCCCCACATGGGGGCCACTCCTGCTTGTCAGCTGGAGGATATGACCCCTGGTCACCCCCTGAAATGGTCGGCCCTGTCTGGCCGGTCGGTGCTGCCGCTGCGGGAGCACCGCAGTCCCGCCCTCCAAGGTCGCGGCGTCATATGGTTCTGGCTGCCCCGCCTTTCACCGTCGCGGCTTTGAGTCATGTCCTTGTCCGACCGGCATGGACCAAAGGCGCCGCACCCCTCCGCCGCAGCCCCGCTCCGGCAGCGCCTTCTTCGAGGTTCTCTGGAACGGTGTCGCGGCTTCGCTTGGGCTTAACGGCGCAGCGTGACGGCGCCACGCTTCTGCGCCCTTTCTTCTTTGTTTCCCCGTGGGGCCGTTGCACCGCGCTACCTTTAATTGTGCCGTGTCAATACAACATCAAAGGGGGAGGAGGGTCGGCCGTGTTCGTGCGGTCCGACCTCCTTCCGTTAATCCGTTGACAAGCGGCTTTGGAATTTAGACGTTTAGGCGGCAACGAATGTTCATGAATAAAAAACAAACCCCTACCTCGATTAAGTCATCGAATGAGGATCGTCATGGGGAAAGGATGTCATAGAAGATGGTGTCGCGGAAGACAACGCCGCTGATGGAGGCTCCGTAAGCATCGTCGGTGTTTTCCCGATGCAGGATGCGGCACGTCGTTGTTCTTCAAAGAAGGTGTCTCTCACCGGTTGAGGAAAGGGAAGAAGATGGTACGGCGATCTCCGCTTGCGGTGATGGAGTTCTTTGTCGTAGACTCGGCGTTCTTCGCATTATTTGACGAGGAAGATGATGTTCTTCAGAGCGCAAGAGTTCTCTCCTCCTCTTTTCACACAATATAACAAACCCCCAATAAAATATAACATTGTCTTATTTTATTCACACACACACATGTCAACATTAATTTTAAATTAAAAAAGATCCCATTCAATTAATTAAATTAATTGAAGAGTCTTTAACAGTCCAAATAATTGCGAGAGCTGACTTGTCATTTAAAAGTTGTGCGGTTGAGTTAAAGAAAATAATGGGGGGTTTGAAAACGTAAAGGGAGGTTCAGGAAATTGAAAAGGTGGGGATCGTGTGGACCCCACCCCAACTTCCTTGCATCTTCCTTTTCCACAATGCTTAACCATCGATAAAGAAATAAAAATAAATTGTAAAACAATTTTATTTTTATTCCTCACATTTTTAACATCTTCTCCCGAGCAAAAAAAAACTCCAGGAGAAGTTTTCCTAAGCAATTACCAGCGCTGCGGTTCCATCGGTGCCCTCGGATTTCAATTCCAAGTACTGGTTCAAAAGTTAGAGAAACCCGCTCGTTAGTTCACTGAACCTACCCGAGAAAAACATCGGAAATTGATTTTGGGCACACCGGGCCTCGGAATCAGGCGCTGTCAGAAACTACGTACTCGTAGAATTCTAAATAAAATTAAGAAAAAATTTCCTTTAAATTTTACATGTCTCTACAATATCTAAGGAATATACTATGATGGGTATTCCAAATGTAAGTCCATGTATAGCTGTTAAATCTATAATATAATAATGTTATGGATTCCATATGTTACGTTTATGATATATTATTTCTAGGTGTTATTCATAAATAATACGATTTCATGAGTTATATTGAAGAGCATATGTTTTAAAATTGAAAAGTATGGTTTTATTGATTTGTATGTATTGATGGACATCTGTTTTCATTCCTTATTTTATATCTCTTAATCAACATCACTGCTCATCCCATGTTTTTTAAATGTTTTCATAGGTTATTAAGAATTTTAAATGAATTGAATAATTAGAGAATATTTATATCAAGAAAATAATTATTTTATCATTTTAAAGAGTTATTTTGAAAAAAAATCTATTGAGATGTATTGTATACATTGTAATTTCGGAGATGTAATGTAATAGTTATGGGATAATTCACTAAAACTGATAACCTAAAAATATACTCAATGTGGAATTATTTACATAACTCTAGAATTTTTAATGTTTAATATTTTGGCCTTATATGATATTTATTAGTGGTATAAGGAATGTAGTTGGTGTACACGTCATGACCCTTTTACCTCGAGTGCTACCAATTTTAGTAGATCATGTCTATGTCCATGTAACAGTAAATGGTGTGTGACTACCCATGTAATATGATCATGTAGTAGTACATGGGTATGCTCTTGTTCATTTATTCCATGTCGTGACCGTTTAGGAGTACATTGTGTTCATGTGGACATGAAATATTATCTCATATCCATGTACACACCTAGGTACCTGCTGATCTTATCAAAGGGGGACACACATCGTGGGATACATATCTTCCATCTAAAACCATATCTTCCACTATGTGGGTCCCACACTGTGTGTTTCTCTACATTACATTCCCTATATAAATTAACTTTCTAGATTTCTAGATCTGGTTCACATGTCTTATTCTGCTCGTCTAATGCGCAGTCTACCCGACGTTGCTGCCTATCATGCTTGTGGATAATAATTATGGGTCAACATATGCTCCACAATATTGGAGGGACTAATTAAAAGGGCCTCATTTTTTCATCAATTAGCTTTAACCTTAATATTGATTATGTATTCAGTATCCACACCCAGCCATGGAAATCCGGTCTCAATTATCTCACCAATTTAATCATTGAATTATCCAAAAGAAATACAGATCCAAGATCTACGATATCGGATATTTCCACCACAAAATTGTGAAAAATAAATAAATTCCTTAGTATGCGGGTCGAATCTATGTAAAAATTAATCCTTGATGATGAATCCATGTAGAACAATTGGAGAAATATATGAATCATTTTAAAATTGGATTGAACTACATCTGTGTGCTGTTGTCTGTGATTAATTATCATTAGAACGACGAATAAAGACCCATTGAAAATTAATCACCTAAACTAAATCCAATAGAAATATTTTCATCCCAAAATATTCATGATCCACATATTAATATATTTGATTATTGATACACTTTCATCATTGAAAACAAAATTTGAATATTAAACCAAATCAAAAAATATCCTACCTCATTTTTGATCGATCTGTGATGAAGAATGAAGTTGTACTGTAATCATTGGCGAGACCCTCAGATTTTTTCCCTCACCGGTCTTCGATATACAATCTTCTCATCTTTTTTACAATTTAATACCCTTCCATACATTCCAAATTCTATCCAATAGTTTACAGAGTTATTCTACTAACAAATAATATTTTCCATAAACATATATTTAATAAAGGCATTAGGTCTCAGTATCAAATGTAAAATTAAATTATTTTAATTATTTCATGTCTACAATGTATTTTCTATTAACATCGAACACTAAATATTGTTATTTCATGCCTATGGTAAAACCAACATTCTGCACTACACTGTTACCTTACATTTCTAATCTTGAACACTATTCAGATGTTATTCCACTTTCTCAGTAGAACTCTGTGCATGTGCTATTTAATAAATTTAATATATTAAAAATAATTATTATGGGAACACATGACCTCACAATCACATTCCATATCATTTTTATTCAATAAAAAAATCCATAATATATCTTAAAATAATACATTGAAAATTTGATTCGTTAAAATATCCCCACCTTGGGGTTTTAGATATGTGAAATGCCAGAAAAAGTGGCAACAAAATGGATTGTGGGTACTAAAAATGAATCTAATCATATTACTCATATGTTCTCTACAAAGGATTCATATCCAACCACCTGACAAAAAATAAAGGAACCTCTCACCCATAAAGGATCATCTCCTACTGATCTTCAATATTAATAAGGTAAACATCAAAGGTTTCTCCATCCTTGAAGTCCAAATCATCCCAATAGATAATGTGTGATGGGTCATGAATGCACCTCCTCAGCAACTTCATTTGGAAGACATCGTGTACCCAATCTAGCAACAAAGATAGATCTAAGTGTTATGATACCTCACCAACTATACATAGTATCAAACAATGTCAATGAATAATAGATATAGCCTACCACCCTATCCAAATATCAGTTGTCACCATCGAGTTTAATATCATAGGAGTTCAGGGTATCCCCCATAAAATATGAAGCCATTTTCCACCTATATGCATAAGGCTTCTGACTAGTCTCTATAGTATAAATCTTTTCCCTGATGATCTAAAAATTCTAAAATTTTAATCACACTAACTCTGGGTCCATGAGTGCGGAATCTGCAGGGATAGAACAACAAATTGCTGACCTACAATGGTGCATGAAAAAAAACATAAAATAGTTCCATAACGATTGTAAACTAGTAGATATAGTTGTACCCAAAATCTAGATACTATTAATTTCCCTATCTATAGCCAATTTCCAACATGTAATCTCACATTATGTCCTCCAGAACTAGAATTGTCTACCCAAACTGGCCATTAGACTGGTGGTGAAACGTTGTGCTTAAGAATAACTAATTCCCAAACTCCTCCTTCGATTCCATCCATAATCATGATGTGAATAGATCATCATGGTCAAAAATGATCGTCTATGGAACTCAATGGATTTGGATTATCTTATTTATGTATAGGAATCATAATACTTCAATTTAACTCTTCAACTGAATTTCCATGATGTGGTCCAAATTGGTGAGTTACTCAATGATATCCCAAATGGTACCATATCATTTGGATGTTTGTATTAATCCATCATGAATACGATGGATATTCCATCCCACATACAATCTAGAAACTCATGGTGTTGACTAAAACCCCCTGGAACACAGTTATCATCCTCCAGTTACAGACAAATATGGAATCGATATACTATCTCTACAAATCCCATTTTTATCCATAGCCAAAATAATTTCATTGGTGGTCCTGGTATATCATTCCCTCATCTTGATGTACTACCAAAGGAAATGTATGAAACTCTCTCAGAAACTCCCGATGCAATATCACAAGTACAACCTTGCATCCTCAATAAATAATGAAACACACCCCACCAATTTCAAATCAATCAGGAGACTATCCAATGAGGATATCAGAGTACGTAGGGTCTCAAAATGGGTTTCTACATGTTGTGACTCCTTGAATAAATTCAAAACAGGAGTTATAACATCCATGGACGAGAGAAATGTGATTTCATCTTCATTCACACTATATAACATCAACGAAGCTAACAGATCAAGTTCCTTATTCAAAAATTGTGAACAAGAACTCCTTCTGATAAATACACTATCATGATCCCCTTCTTGGATGTATTGAAAAAGTCAATGTCATAATCATTTATGATCTCTAGAAATTTCATATACCTTATGTAAATTACTTTCAATGATAGTATATTCTCAAGACTCTAGTGATAATAACATATGTTAAACTTCTCACCCATCAGGTTGTGTCGCCACATATTTAGTGAGAATAATACTAAAAAAATTATGATCATGGATTATGTAGTTATTCTCATGTGGTATCAACTAACATGAAAAATATGCATTCATTGCCTGTCTATGCATCAGAAAAAAAACAACACAAATTCCTAATGCATCGTAGAACACTAAATACCCAACACCCTATTATAGGAATCTAAAGATGTGATCACTCATCAGCCCCGCTCTCAATGGAAAAAAATTTATATTCATCCTCTCTATCGAAATGAAAGGATTCCCCTTTAGGGTAGAAAATTTAATGGGTGATAATATCCTAGAGAAATCATGGATGAATCTATTTTAATATCATTTTATCTCAATGATGTTGTACACATATTTCATGCTCAGGGGTAGGTACCGTGCTAAAACAATCCTCAATTTTGGTTGGTTCCATAACCAATCATATATTAAAATAATTTGTCCTAGAAGGTGGAATTCATGTATCCTAATTTGACACATAAATATATTTCATTAGTGTTAGTGCTGTGTGAGTACATATAGAACAATCCTCAAGTGTCTCTTGTAATCCTCCTCAGATATTGATTAAACAAGGATAACTTTGATGAATACTACCATGAACTGGATTAATAAAGTCTGAAATAACCAATTCATGAGTTCTAGAAACACTACTAGGGAGTTCTTCAATCCAATGGGCAAACCAATGTAATCATAGTGACAATATAGAAATTTGAATTTTATCATTGGTATATCAACATCCAGTACTCACAACTAGCGATAGCCAAACCTAAGGTCAAAATATGTGAACCATTGTTCCCATATCAACTAATCAAAGAGATAATTGACCCTATGCAGTGGATACATGTTCATCATGGTCACATTGTTCAAGAAACGATACTCCACACATCACTACAGGCTTCTGTTTTCATTCATGGAGAAAAAATGGGTCTTCCCTAGGAGAAATATTGGATCTAACTCCTCTACAAGTCCTCCAACTGAACCCTTAGCTCAGGAAGATCCACTGGATCCATGTGATATATCGGTGTAGATATATGTTCCTTCCTAGGAGTAGATTAATTCATATGCCTATATCTAGGTGGGGAGTTAATCTTTGAATGTCCACAGGGTTGATGTCCTCATACTCCAGCACCACTACAGGAAATTGGGAACTCATAACATCACTACCCCTTGGTTCAGGCTATTAAACTACTATGTAACCAGCTTTAACCGCAAATGCATGAGCCTATATTATACTACATGGGTATCCTTTTCAATGAAAAATGATTAATTAATCCCATCAATGTGGACACACCACATCGTCCACCTAAAATTGTCAATCGGGGCATGAATTTTGGATAAGAAATATATACCAATGATGTTGTTGTAAGGGATAAATTATACTATAGAGATATATGAATTAAAAATTTCACCACCCATATTCAATTCACACTGTCGGCCCAAGTGTATGATCACTATTTAATCTTCAACATTGGTCTCTAAGCATAATGACTGAGCCAAGGGATCTACCAAATTCTCTAGGTATCAAAACACGGTATGTGAAAATAATGAATGAATATAATCATCTTCAATCAGTACTAACAAAGGTATAAAATACACGTATCATATGTTTTATAATTATCGTATCCTCTAGGTTATAACCATCGAACTGTTATAGATTTCTCCACCCTAGTCATCCATCTTCCTGATCATGGCATGGACAACCTAGGGTGTTCTTGATATCACGTCAACTCATCTACCACCTCCAGTTACATTCTAAGATCCTATACCACAACCAAAACCCTACATAGAAACCTCTTCCGATCATGTCCTCTACACTAGTGGCCCATCCACAGTTTACCGATCAACTAAATTTTGTTTCAGATAATTTCGTCAATGATGTCTCATTCCATCACATGATTACCGCATCCTAAACCTGTGCTAACTGGAGTCATCTAGTGAGCTCTGAAGCACATAACCTCAATTTTGGTATCTCTTACTAATATTTTTCACTTTTAAAGTTCCCTAAGACTGAAATAAGATCCCTACTGCTATGGTCTCAACACTTGTGTGCCCACTACTGAAAATAATTGGTTGTTTCTGCTCATATATGAAATGCTCAACCACCAATGATCTCATTAGAACAAAAATGTATGTATGAATGCATAGATATATAATAATAGCTTTTATATCTCTATATTTTACTCTATAAAATGTTTAAGATCTAAAGAAGATCTCATGAACCATATCCATCTAGTATCTAGATGGGTTGGTAAACCTTGATTAATGAAAAATTTCTATCATGATTCTCCAGATGAATTTCAAAATCTCCAAGATATGTAATAACCTCATTATAGTTAGACATAAATCATTTTTAAAATGGTGATAAATCTTGAACAACACATGGATTTCCTAATCAGAATAAAAGGCCTCTAACCCTAGTCATCATCCAACGGATTCATGGAGAAGGCTCCCCACCCACACAAAAAAAATAATATGCTTATATAAATACTAGATAAAAACATGGGCCACCACATTAATAAATTACTTATCTGATTATAGGTATCTTTCACCGTGAAACCTAGGGGGGATATTTTTATAACAGTAATTAAATAAACATTGCATGCACAGCTCATCTATTGGCACTTTGGGAAATATATACTTTTCTATAGGTGGTGGTATAGCTGGTGCACCACCTTGAGGTGACATATCTTGAACCATTCCATGAGTTGATGTCTCACCACATAGGGGATTATCCTCATTATCCTAATTCTAAATAATAGTTTAGAAATATATTGGGGAGGAATACTAAAATTAATCCAGATGTACCACATTCAATGATTATATCAAGAGAGATAACACAATTTGGGCATGAAAACCACAACCAATAATTATAAAATAAATTTACCATTATTTTAAACATTGAAAATGTCTCATGTACTGAGTAGAAAAGAAGGACATTCATGTTTTTTTTATTGATATTTCATCTTCCACATGAAAACACAAGTCCTATACCCAACAAATATTATTTTAAAAAATAAACCATATTACCCCAAAACAATTTCACAGACTCTAGTATTATGGTACAACCTACTACTCTGATACCACACATTCACATCCTATCCAAAATGGTCCCAATTCTGGGATCCCCAAGGATACCTTCAAATGGATATGGGAAGGTGACTATAACTGAGTATAAATATAACTAACATAGAAGGCCATGGCCTATGAAGCTATTCAAATTATCACATCTCCAACCCAATATAATATTGAAAAATAAAACAATATAAAAACCATGAATCGACGCATCAAAATCCCACAACCAGAGTATGACAAGAAGTAAATTTTGTTAAGGGCTTCTAAATACAATTCTACCACATTGAGTTTAAAATAAATTACAACGTTAAAGTATATATAGGATCTATTATCAAGATATCACATAAACCCACCTTAGAAATTCTGATATCATTATGCACCATCTACTGAAGTTCTATCCAGGTCTTTTTATAATGTTTGATTTTCTATATAATATATGACATGTTCAAAAAAATACAATGAATGTGTGATTATAAAAATAGTTACGTGGACATCTCAAAACCCTAAATAATAGAACTATGAATTACATTCATACCTACACGGGTAAATGATGAGAATGTATATAATAATAACATCAAGATATACTCAATTGAGATACACAATATAAAGGTAGATAAAAATTTTATTTATATTATAGGATTCTAGCATGAAGGTTCCACAAACCACTCATCTGAGAGAACTCACTACTTGATTTAGATAGTACCTCTATCATCTGTTTGAGAGGTAGTGGTCATCAGGTTGTTCATTAATATGTTGTAAAGACCCAGAAATTTTAAGGAAATTTTTTTCTTAAATACATTGTAATTTTACGAGTCTGTGGCTTCTAACGACTCTTGATTCTGAGGCCCGGTGAGCTCGGAATCAATTTCCGAAGTTTAGCTCGGGTACATTCAGTAAACGAACAAGCGGGATTTTATATCTTTTGAACAGGTGCTCGTAATTTACATCAGAGGGCACGAATGAACTATAAACGCCGGTAATTGCTTAAGGGGACCATTACCGTAGATTCGTTTTCTCGGGAGGAGGTGTTGAAAAAATGTGGATTAAATAAACAGTGAATAAAATTGTGGGACAATTTTATTCTTTTATTATAAGTGGATATATCATAAGTGTGGGAGTTGGGGTGGGACCAACTAGTTCCTAACTACCCATGTGAGGATAAATGTGAGGTGGGGCCCACACAAGCCCTACCCCTTCACATTCCCTAACTCCCTAACTCCCCCATTTAAACAAGTTAACTCCCCCTTTATTTGAGTAACTCCCCCTCTCCCCTCTCTCCCTCATTAAAGCTTGCCAACTTATCACATAATTAATTAGACAACTCATGGTTCAATTAATTAAGTGAATTGGAATTTGAATATTTTAATTTTGAATGAATGGAATGAATTAATAAAATAAGGGTGGCCTTATTTTATTTTGGTTGGTTGGCTTGTTGTGTTGAGAATTTGGGGGAGAGCTCTAGTTTTATTTGAAGAACTTCAGCCTCAACGAAGAACACCATGTCTCCGATGAAGAACATTGACTTGCCGACCCTGATTTCATCTTCCTTTTCCTCCTCCATGGCAAGGAATGAAACACCGATGTGGGTACTCGTCAATGACGTCACTATTTGTTTTCTTCTCTCCATGATAAAAAAGAGGAGACGTTGTTTCCTTCTCATATGTTCTCTGTCGACATCTATGAAACCTCACCACGTGAAGCCATCAACCACGACGTCGACGTTCATCATCGTTTGTTGAGGTAGGGGTTAATTCAATTTTAATGGATTAAAATTGTTCTTTGGTTTTTCATTGAGCATCTTATTTACCTTGTCCGATTGCTAGCGTTTTATGTGGAGGGTACGGGCCGAATGAACACGGCCGGACTACCCTCTGTTGTTATCATTTTTTTTAATTTAGAATTGGCAATTGAAGGAGGAGTAAGCACGATGATGTCGCACTAGGCTGGGAAGGTGGAGAGGGGAATCAGTGCCGTCGTGCTGGTTGTGCGGAAAGAACCGTGGCCCGCTACAAGGGCCGCTTCGGCAGAGGAACCAGCCGGCCCGTCGGCCAGCCGGGCGGAGGTGCACCGCAACGTCGGGAGGGGCCACATTGGAGAATGGAAGCCCTCCCATGCGGGCTGCGTGCACAGAAGACCAACCGGTCTAGCCGGAAGGTTCGGGTAAGGATGGTGCCACAGGTGCAGAAGACCGGGGGGGGGGGCCCTTGGAGCTCTCTCAGCATCAGCCGAGCCTTCTTGGTCGTGCGCCCCGCCGGGCCGCACCGGGCCGTGCCGAGCCGGGCCGCGCCGGGCCAGGCCATGCCACGCCCCACCGGTTCTAGCCGAGCCCCTTCAGGTCGGTCTGAGCCACTTCAGGCCGGTCCGCACCCCTCGGGCCAGGCCACATTTCTCACCGGGCCGTTCCGACCCTTTGTTGGGTCAGACCTACCAAAACCGAATTGACCCAATCCGTCAGCCATCTAGCTTAATGGACCGGGCCTGTATTTCACTTAAACGGGAATAACATAAGTACCGTGTGTCCGATCAACGCGCCGTCTACAACACTACGACTTTTTTGACAAGACGGTCCTTTTGAGATACTCTATGTGAGTTTCGGATGATTTTGGATATCTGCAAGGTTAGAAACGAGCAAATTTCTTACCGGGACCCTCGGATGGAAAAACCATTATCTCTCAGACCGGGCATCCGATTAATGCGATGTCTATTGCATTGAGTTCCTATTGAGGTGAAATAACTTTAGAATACATAAAATCTAGACTTTGTGACAGTTTATTTAATGACTCCCCTTGGATCGTGGAGCGGACCCTCTCGGAATCGAGTGAGCTGTGTGTGGGAATCCTAGAGTTTGCTACGACTGCGACGATGATGACGACTGTACTTGGATCCTATGTGGGTTCGACAGTGAGGACGACTGTACTTGGATCCTCTGTGGGTTCGGCAGTGATGAGGACTGTACTTGGATCCTATGTGGGTTCATCAGCGATGGTTACTATACTTGGATCCTACGTGGGTTCAGTAGCGACAACATCTGTAATTGGATCGTACATGGGTTTGGAAGGGGAGATGATTCAAAGGCAAAATCTATCATCTACACGCCTATTCATGATTAGTAAACCCATATGAGATGAGTCCTGACTTTCAAACATTATCAACGATGTGTTAGACTTGTTTTCCTATGTGGACTAGGTTGTTCTTTCCTGTGTGGACTGGGGTGTACTTGGGCTCGGGAGTTCATGATGAACTGGAATTGATGACTTAGGTACATGTATGGGCATATACCTAAGTAGAGTTGGTTGATACTTCGTGTTTGTATTTTTTTTTCATTTTGGTTTATCCTTTGTGGATTCCGGGAGACCTTAGGGGGTCTCTGGGTCCCTACAGAGTATCGTATACTCACCCCTATATGGGCTATGCCCGCACTACGTTATGATGGATGTAGACGACAGATAGCACTGATTGAGGTGGAGTATAATGGAGTGGGATGGTACATGGAGGTGGACCACTTGGTGGGACGTACACAAAGTGGACAACCAGACCCGAGGGGCTGAGAAGTCCATCTGTCCCCACCCTTCAGGTGGGATATCCTGAGGATGACTCAGTGGATGCTGGTTTACTTTACTGCAACTATTCTTTCTTTAATATTGTGCTGTATTTTCAGTGAGGTTAGTATTCTGGCCCATTAACATTCCAGCACTTACTTTTGGACTTAGTTTACTATGTTTTTACTTCAGCTTGCATACTCTGTTTTATTTGTTTACTTATATAAAGGAAATGTCTTCCCTTTTTATTGGGATTTATTCTTTTGGTGCTAGTCGCCATCCCCTGGCCTATTGAAGGGGGGCATGGGGAAGCCATTTCATGGGCCCCGAGGATAGGTCGTGAAAAATTGGTATCAGAGGAGTCGGTTCTACCACAGAACCCAGGACTCTAATAATTTATTCCTGTGAAGCAATAGTGTTAAGGGTATTGAGTGTGGTTATTAGTAAAGGGAGTCCAGTGTTGGTGCGGTGGCCAACGTATCCATACACCAGGACCCTGACTTCTGATTTCTAACTTAGTGATCGAAAACACTTATTGCATTTGTGTTTCAAAAGTTTTCTTTGTGATTAATTTATGTCAGTTCACAAGGTATATTGTATTAATTGTGGTGCACTTGGTTCTTTTCAGGATGGCCCCATGTTGGCAGCCAGCAAGGGTTCCCAGTTACGTGCGATATGGAAGCCCACCGAGCGAGGAGGACTCGGTGTAGGGCCCCATTAAAGCGGAGGCAGCAGCAGTACCTCTACCCACTGGGCCACCGATACCCCCAGCCCCAGAAGCGGAGAGTGAAATTCACCTGAGTGCACTGCACGAGTATCAACGACAGAGGCCGCCAAGGTTCCTTGGATAGACGGGCCCTTAGGCAGCCAAGAATTGGCAGGAGGCTGTTGTTCGAGTCTTCAGATTGGTAGGGACACCAGCTGATCTTATGGTGATCCTTCGCGCGAGTCTCCTGCACACAGCAGCAGGTAGATGGTGGAGCCTGATGCTCCAGGTGCACGACGAGGAATCTCTACTATGGAAGGACTTTGAGAGCCTCTTCCTCTCAGAGTTCATTCCAGCCACCCTCCATGCGGTGTGCATCCAAGAGTTACTACAGCTGCAGGAGGGAAGAATTCCAGTAGCCCAGTACTCGGCGATATTTACCGACCTCTCGCGCTATTCCACGAAAATGTTACGGGACCCATTCTTCTGGGCCCAGACCATCGAGTTGGGACTGAGGCATGAGATCAGGGCTTCGATGATCTCCCTCAGCATTTCGACACAGGTAGGAGTACTAGAAAGAACCCTACATGTAGAGAGCTTCCTTGATGAGACTGCGCCAGTAGCGAGGCCTACCGCATGGCGACACATGGCGGAGTCTTCTCCAGCCAGCAGTAGACTGATGTCGCATTGGTCCAAGAAAATCAGGCCATCAGGTGGGCGGCCTTTGGATATTTTTTCGGAGGTGCGGGGCACACACAGCAGAGCCAGTCATATGAGAGGTAGTCAGTGCTATGCATGTGGAGAGCAGGGCCACATGGATCGTGAGTGCCCGACCCACCTTACATAAGAGTAGCAGATAGTTGAGGGACCACCCAGGAAGAGGTAGAGGTTCGACTGTGGTGGTCTGCAGGGAGCATGCAGATGAGGTAGACGAGCCGTTCGAGCAGAGGGTAGTGGTCGATGCTTTGAGGCTCTACCACCACCACCACCAGGAGGTCCGCAAAAATCATAGGGAGCAGGAGGACAATGGCAGGCTCAGCATCAGGCAGTGGATGCTTACGACCACGATGCACCTGATATTATTCAAGGTACTATCTATGTCTACTCCACCCTTTCTGTAGTTCTTATAGTCAAAGGAGTGATTCATTATTTTATTACTATTTCCCTTGTTCAGAGCTCGTAGAATCCGATTGAGAAATTTTCTCGATCCTTACAGCTATAGACTCCTACGGGAGCATACTTGACGATTACTCACTTGTGACGGCAGTGTGAGCTTTCTCTAACAGGTGAGAGCTTCGACTGGGATCTTCTTGTAGTGGCGTCGAGGCCTTATGACGTCATCTTGGGCATGAATTGGTTATCAATAGTCCATGCTCATATTCACTGTATTACGCTCAAAGTGCAGTGTGTCCTCACAGATGGGAGTAGGTTCACCTTCGCCGGCGAGAAGGGAGCCTTTTCAGCGTAGGATGGACTTACGCAGAGGAGAGGACAACCAATCACCCATCAGTTGGATAGTCTCATCCTAGGAGCAGTTGATGTGTGGAGTCCGAGTTTTCCTGTTGTGGTGGACCCGTTTGTGGATGTTTTCCCGGATGACGTTCTAGGACTACCTCCTCACAGATAGGTAGACTTCTATATTTACCTGTACCCCGGGATAGCCCCAATATCTACTCCAGCATATCAGATGGCACCCGTTGAGCTTAGAGAGCTGCATGTACAGCTGGAGGACTTACAGGGCAAGGGATTCATCTCACCTAGTGTTTCACCATGGGCATCTCTGATATTATTCTCCATGAAGGCAGATGAGAGCTTACGACTACGTGTAGATTACTGTCGCCTGAATCAGGTGACCGTAAAGATCAATTATCCACTCCTGAGGATAGATGATCTCTTTGATCACTTCAATGGGGCATGATGGTTCTTGAAGATAGACCTCAGGTTAGGCTATCATCAGCTCAGAGTTCGAGACGAGGATGTGCAGAAAACAGCCTTCAGTGGTCAGTATGGCCACTATGAGTTCTTGGTTATGCCTTTCAGCATAACCAACACTCCGGCAGTGTTCAGGAGTCTCATTAAGAGGATCTTCCAGCCTTACCTCGATCGATTTTTCATATTATTCATCGATGACATACTGATTTACTCGACTACTGAGGATGAGCATGCCAACCACTTGCAGGTTGTACTGGACACACTCCGAGAGCACCAGCTTTATGGTAAGCTCTCGAAGTGTCAGTTCTGGATTTGAGAGGTCCACTTCTTTGGGCACGTCATCTCTGAGGTGTGAGTTGTTGTGGATCCCGTGAAGATCGAGGCAGTACTTTCTTGGTATCCACCCAGGAGCATGATGGAGGTGTGGAGTTTCCTAGGTCTTACTGGTTACTATCGAAGATTTTTTCCAGACTTCTCCAAATTTGCATCACCACTTTCAGCTTTGATGAAGAAGGGGAAACCCTTCGTGTGGTCAGATAGATGTGAGTAGAGATTCCAAGAGGTGAGGTAGATATTAACCACTGAACCCATATTGATGCTACCAGGGGAGGGCGTAGGGTACATAGTTTACTGTGATACGGCAGGGACCAGACTCGGGTGTGTCCTGATGCAGGACCAGGTAGTGATCGCCTATGGTTCACGACAGTTCAGGTAGCATGAGCAGAACTACGCTACCCATGACCTAGAGTTAGGAGCAGTGGTCTTCACCTTGAAGATGTGGCAGCACTATCTGATGGGCGAGAACTTTACAGTCTATTCTGACCACTAGAGTCTTAGGTACATCTTATCGTAGAAGGAAATGAACCTGAGACAGTGGCGATGGATCAAGTTCCTTCAGGACTATGACTTTGAGATAGTCTATACTCCTGGGAAGGGGAACGTAGTAGCTTATTCTCTCAGCAGGAGGTCAAGAATTTAACTACTTTGTGAGGTGACAGAGTAGTTATCCACATTGCATATATCCTTTGTGGATAGAGAGGGGGAAGCCTTCCTACAGTCCCTCACAGTCACTCCTCCACTTCTTCAGCAAGTCAGAGATGCACAGCATGGGGATTTTGACTATGAGATGCGACGTATTCATATTTCCATAGGGTGGGAACCTGAGGGATTTTCTGAAGGAGCAGAGCATGTCATCCTCTTTAGGGGACATACCATGGTACCAGTTTCATTATCGGAGGGGGTGCTGAGGGAGTTTCACACTTCCCCTTTGGTGGTACATCCAGGAGTAGCGAAGATGTACCATGATCTCAGACGAGAGCACTGGTGGCCGGGAATGAAGAAGGTTGTGGCAGAGTTTGTTTCACGATGTCTCACCTACCAGCAGGTGAAGGTAGAGCACCAGGTACCAGCAGGTTTGATGCATCCCTTATAGGTCCCGTAGTGGAAGTGGGAAGGGAGATCCATGGATTTTGTTATGGGACATCCATGTACATCCAGAGGAAATTACTCCATCTGGGTGATTGTCGACCGACTCACCAAGTCGGCCCACTTCCTACCTATTAGAGAGAAGGGCTCTATAGAGAGCTTGGTAGGCCTCTATATTCAGGAGATCATACGGATTCATGGTGTGCCATCCTCTATTGTCTCCGATCACGATGCTTGCTTTACATCCCGACTTTGGAAGGGGTTGCAGGAGGTGTTTGGGACGCAGCTACGCCTGAGCACCGCCTGTCTCCCTCAGACGGATTGCCAGATGGAGAGAACCATTTAGACTCTCAAGGACATGCTCTGTGCATGTGTCCTCGACTTTGGTCGCATCTGGGAGGATAATCTACAGTTGGTGTAGTTTTTGTACAACAACAACTACCACTCCACCATCGGGATTTCACCATACGAGGCATTGTACGTCCGACCATGCAGATCACCTCTGTGCTGGACTGACCCTGGGGAGTCAGCACTCGTAAGACCATAGATGGTTCTGTCTATGACAGAGATGGTTCATATCATCCAGGAGTAGATGAGGACTGCACAGAGCAGACATAAGTCCTATTCTGATAATAGTCAGAGGCCACGAGAGTTTGAGGTTGGCAACAACATTTTCTTACGGGTCTCACCACGATATGGATTACAGTGGTTTGGTCGGGGTGGCATGTTATCTCCACGCATCATCGGACCATTCCAGGTCCTCAGTAGGGTAGGTGAGGTGCATTATCTCTTGACCCTTCCACCTAAGTTGCACCTGGTGCACAACATCTTCCACGTATCCCAGTAGAGGAGATACGTGCACGACCCAACATATATCAGTGATCATGAGGAGCTGGAAATCGATTACGGGGTGACTTTTTTGGAAGTCCTGGTGGATATCGAAGATCAATAAGAGAGGGACCTAAATGTATAGTTGATTCCTATAGTGCGCATTTTTTGGCAGTACGGGAACCTCTAGGAGACCAAATGGGAGCAGGTGGGTCAGATGCTTGCATAGTACCCTCATTTGTTTCCCTAGTTTATGATATAGCTTTACTGGGACGTATAGCCCGGAGGTGGGAGTAATGTAAAGACCTATAAATTTAAAGGAAATTTTTTTCATAAATACTTTGTAATTTTACGAGTCTATGGCTTCTGACGGTACTTGATTCTGAGGTCCGGTGTGCCCGAAATCAATTTCTGATTTTTAGCTCGGGTACGTTCAGTAAACGAACAAGCATGTTTATTTATCTTTTGAACCGGTTCTCAGAATTGAAATATGAGGGCACCAATGAACTCGCAATGCCGGTAATTACTTAACGGGGCCTTTACCATAGATGTGTTTTCTCGGGAGGAGTTGTTAAAAAATGTGGATTAAATAAGAAGTGAATATAATTGTAGGAAAATTTTATTCTTTTATTCTAAGCGGTTGTATCCTAAGTGTGGGAGTTGGGGTGGGACCCACTAGTTCCTAACTACCCATGTGAGGATAAATGTGAGGTGGGGCCCACACGATCCCTATCCTTTCACATCCCTAACTCCCTAACTCTCCCTTTTAAACTTGTTGACTCCCCCTTTATCTGATTAAGTCCCCCTCTCCACCCTCTCCCTCATTTAAGCTTTCCAACCTATCACATTATTAATTAGACAACTCATGGTTTAATTAATTAAGTGAATTGGAATTTCAGTTTTGTAATTTTGAATGCATGGCATGAATTAATTAAATAAGGAGGAGCGTTATTTTGTTTTGGTTCGTTGGCTTGTTGTGTTGAGACTTTGGGGGAGAGATCTAGTTTTATTTGATGAACATCATCCACAATGAAGAACACCAAGTCTCGGATGAAGAACATGGACTTGGGGACCCCAGTTTCTTCTTCCTTTTCCTACTCTGAGGCAAGGAAGGAAACACCAATGCGGGAACTCTCCAACGACATCATGATTTGTTTTCTTCTCTCCGTGATAAAAAGAGGAGATGTTGTTTCCTCCTCGGACATTCTCCTTCGACGTCTACGAAACCTCACCACGTGAATCCATGAACTGCGACGCCAACGTTCATCATCGTTTGATGAGGTAGGGGTAATGTTCAATTTTAATTGATTAAAATTGTTCTTTGGTTTGTCGTTGAGCATCTCATCTACCTTAACCGATTGCTATCGTTTTATGCGGAGGGTGCGGACTGAACAAACATGGCCCAACAACCCTCCAGTGTTCTCGTATTCTTTAATTTTGAATTTGCAAATGATGGCGGAGGAAGCATGATTCCATCGCTCCATGTCGGGAACGTGTCAAATGGAACCGGTGCCATCACACCGGTTGTGCGGAAAGAACTGCGGCCCGCTTCGGCAGAGGAATTGGCCGACCCGTCGGTCGGCCGGGCATAGCTAGACCGCGACTTCGGGAGGGCTCCGCGCTAGAGAATGGCGGCCTGCCCATGCGGGCCACGTGCGTAGAACACCGGTCTGTCTAGCCATCCATTTTGGGGAAGGGCGTCGCCGCCTGGTGCCACCGATGAAAAAGACTGGGTGGTTGGGTCCCGCCCCCCTTGGAGCCCGCTCGGCTTCGGTTGTGCCAATCGGGCCGGGCCGAGACACTTCGGGCCGAGCCACGCCACTTCGGGTAGGGCCACGCCCCTCAGGCCAGGTCGCGTGACTCACCGGGCTGGTCCGACCCCTTTGCTGGGTTGGACCCGCCAAAACCGAATTGACCCAATCCATCAGCCGTCGAGTTTAACGGACCGAGCCCATATTTCACTTAAGCAGGAATAACATAATGACCGTGCGCCCGATTGATGTGTCGTCTGCGGAACTAGGACTCTTTCGATGAGACGGTCCTTTTGAGATACTCTAAGTGAGTTTCAGATGATTTTAGATATTGGCCAGGTTAGAAATGAGCATATTTCTAACCGGACCCTTGGGATAGAAAAGCAAATATCTTTCAGACCGGGCGTCCAATTGATGCATCGTCAGTTGCGTTGAGTTCCTATTAAGGAGGCGGAACTTTGGGATACATCAACTATAGACATCGTGAAATTTGATGTATCAACTCCCCTTGGCTCATGAAGCAGACAATCCTAAAATCGAGTGAGCTGTGTGCGGGAATCCTAGAGCCGGCTGCGACTGCAACGATGATGACGACTGTACTTGGATCCAATGTGGGTTCGGCCACGAGGACAACTATACATGGATCCTCCATGGGTTCGGCAGCGATGACGGCTGTACTTGGATACTACGTGGGTTTGGCAGTGATGGTTACTGTACATGGATCCTACATGTGTTCGACATCGACGACTTCTATATTTGGATCCCACATGGGTTCGGCAAGGGAGATGATTTAGAGGCTATATCTATCATTTTCACCACTCTTCTCGAGTAGTATACCAGTGTGAGATGAGTCTTGAATTTCAAACATTATCATCGATATGTTTGACTTGTTTTCGTTTATGGACTGGGTTGTGCATTCTTGTGTGGACTGGGTTGTACTTGGGCTCCTGAGTTGGAGCCGAACTGGAATTGATGACTTATGTATATGTATGGGCATATACCTAAGTAGAGTTGGTTGATACTTCGTGTTTGTATTTTATTCCTTTTTGGATTATCCTTTGTGGATTCTGGGAGACCTTCGAGAGTCTCGGGGTCCCTAAAGAGTATCGTATACTCACCCCTACATGGGCTATGCCCGCACTATGTTGTGTTGGATGCAGACGACGGACAACACTGATCGAGGTGTAGTCTAGTGGAGCAGGACGATACATGGAGGTAGCCACTTGGCGGGACATAAATGGAGTGGATGACCGGACCTGAGGAGCTGAGGAGACCATCTGTACCCACCCTTTATGTGGAATATCTGGAGGACGACTCGGTGGTTGTTGGTTTACTTTTCTACAGCTCTTCATTCATTACTGTTGTATTGTATTTTCAGTTGGGTTAGTATTCTGGCTCATTTACTTTCCATCACATACTTTTGTACAAATTTTACTTAGTGTTTACTTCATCTTGTGTACTCGGTTGTGTTTGTTTACTTATATAAAGGCAATGCCTTCCCTTTTTATCGGGATTTACCCCTTTGGTGCTAGTCTCCAGCCCCTGGCCTATGGAAGGCGGGTTTGGGGTAGTCAAGGCACGATCCCTGAGGATGGGTCGTGACATAAGTACACACTGAATTCCAAAGGGATGAGATATAAAGATGATGTTCACACTCAAAGATATGGGTTATACCAAAAAATCAATTTGGATTAACATGCTATGTAAATGATGAGTACCATTATAGTGTCTGTCAGGATGATACTAGGAACTCCACCTAGGGATTGAAGATAACTAAATGATTGCACTATGGGCCTCTCCAAAGGATACTAAAAAATTGAACTCGTAATTTTTGTTGAAGGGATCATTTGCCTATGTGTAGGAGTTTATTCCACAACAACCCTTAGGAAATGGATATGGGGGATATAATCTAGTAATTAATTTCAAATATACAACGGAAATGGGCTCCATGAAAAGGTTAGGGGATTACAATGCATATAGTAGGGTTACATGACATGACTCTTTGAGCTAGATTTATTCCAATGTAAATGGCCCATGTTTGTGTTTGTGTAACAATACAACTCATACAGCTACTAGCATAATCTTCCTATGTACCTGTACAGGTGTATTCTTATGTAAACACGACTATGAAATTTCCCTGTACAAGTACACGAAAAGCCTATGGATGTAAAATATCATCTCTTGTCTATGTATACTCTGATGTACATGTTGATCTCATCAAAGGGGTCCACACACCATGTGAAATGGTCTCATATAATGTTTAATTATCCTCCTCTGAAAACCCTAGTAACTTTTAAGAGGGGCCTAAAAAATATATTTCTCTATGTTAAATTCTCTATATTAATGAATTTTAATGATTTCTATATCTTGTTAAATTAAATTTTTTTACTCATAAGATGATAGGGTCATCCTTTCTAGCCACCTACCTTTCCCATGGAACATGAATCTGGGTCGACTGATGCCAATCATCACCTGATATATGACTTTCGATAACCTCAATAATTCAGGAATCATCCTAAAGCTCCAGTGTCATCATGCATCCAAGAACCGCATCTGTGCAATCCAATTCAGTCATGATCTTCTCCCTTCTGTCACCATCCCATGATCCTAATTACATGCTGAGTCTAAATATACGATATTGAGTTGTTGTGTCTAGAAATGAATGTGTAATTTTTCATTCCTCTATATTTGGTTTGAAACACTGGGAAAATGAAACACATATGATGAATGTATTTGTAATATGGGATAAGACCATCAATCATAAAAAATATGGAATGAAACTCATCCTAGTTTTGTTGTACATGATTATTTTGTATTATAATGAGGAATTTAAGATAATAACAGAAACAATTCCCAATAAAATTCCAAAAAAAATAATCTCATCTCACAATACCCATGATCCACACATCAATTTTTTCATTGATTGATTTTTTTTCATCATATAAATAAAAAATTTGTAAAGAAAAAACTCAAACAATGAACTACATCATTTATCATTGATCACTGACGATGAATAGAGTTATAACATGATAATTGGATAGATCCTCTGATTCTTTCACACAATGATCATCAAACACTGATCTGGTCATCATCTACAAAAAGAATTTCCTCCCATACTCTCCAAAAGTTCTCCAATGATTTGTAGGTTTCTTAGAATATACCTCAAAATTTTCTATAAGGGTTTGCTTGGATAAAAAACTAGTTCGTAATATGAGTAGTTAAATAAAATCAATTTATTGAACAATTTTTTTTACACCAATGATCACTTTTCCAAAAATATCAGGGAACAAAAATCGTATTTTCAAACAAAGGGTAAAATATTCATTCAAAACTCAATTGTTCCATTAGATTTAGGACCCCTCCCCCATTTGTAATTATTTCCAATATTTCATGAAAATTGTGAATGCATCATATTTAATATATCTAAAATATTTCATATATGTATTCTTAGAATACCAGGCCGTATATTCGAACTTCATCTATCACATGGCCTCAAGAATAATCTATATAATATCCATAAATAATACACTGAAAATTTGTGTCATTAAAATAAATTACTTTTTAAGTCAATTTTTCTTGATATTTTACATTCTTATAAAAAGGATTTTACAAGAAAATCACACAACTATTTCCAAATTGGTCACTTTGAATATCTTTAAAAAATGATTTTTTATAATTAAAATATGAAAATATTTTCCCATCGCCATATTACCTCAATTTTTTATGATTTATTTTTCTAAATAATTTTTTATTTTAAATGGGAATTATTTATTTCATATATATAAATGTTTTTTATTATAAATACTTGTAAAGAAAATGGAAATGATATATTGCTTAAAAAAATATCCATGTTATATCTAAAAATAATTTTCCATCAAGGATGACATACTTTAATGTAACTCAATATAAAAATATTATTTTCTTCAATAAGTTTTTAATGAACATTAAACGGTATTTACATTAATCAATTTCAACAAGAGTTGAAGCTACATATGCTACACTATTGATATTTAATCATGATACTACAATAATTATTTCTAATGATATATTTTAATGACCCGGAAAATATGTATGTATATATTTTAAATTATATGGAATTATTTCGAGACTACAAAATTCAACGGTACATGATTCCAAGGCCCGAAGAGTACATAACAGTGTTTTAAACTTCTTTAACATATGTTCAATAGATGAGGGAGTGGGATTATCTATCTTTTGAACCGGTTCTCAGATTATGTTTCCTAGGGCACCACTGAATTCATAGCATTTGGATTGTCTTTGGAGAATATTAACATCATCCAACAAGGTTCGGACAGAAAAGTAAAATTTTGGACATTTTTGAAAAAAAATAATAACAAAATTACTCTTTGAGTTATTTTATTCTTTTCTAAAACCATTGAGAGGCGGTTGGAGAAACCAAAATGTAACGAAAATCATTAAATGAGGGTCATTTAATGGCTAATTAAATTATTGTGAAACCAAAACACTCATTCAATTAATGGTTCATTAATTAAGTATAATAAATAAACCATTTTAATGAAAACAACGTCCTGGTTGATTAATTTTATTATTCAACCCATTGAATAATGAATAAATGACCAAGAGAGAAATGTAAAACTTAACTACGACAACATCACCCTTCAACGAAGAATGAAGAAAAAATTATAACCATTAGAGGAACTGATTTGGAGATCGATGAGCGCTGACGAATGCTGAATGACAAAAAATGTGGAATTCCTTCCCTTGTCCACAATAGTTTCCACCGAATCCAGGTAGGGGATTTATTTTCCATATATTTTTATTGATTACTCTTATCCAGTTCATGAAAAATACAATTAAAGTGGATCAACCATCTAATGGTCTGATTTTCGACTCTTTCATTCTTGAGGGTTCTTGTTGTCAGGTCTTGATATGTATATTTTTCAGACTCTATATTATAATTTTTATCTCTCCTTTGATAAAATGCTAACATGAAGGGTGAATTCCAATGAGAACAAGGCTTGGGACCTCTGCCACTCTTATGTATTGTGCATTCATTTTTGGAGACCGAGCAACGAGGTTGGAAGGAAAATCAATGGGGCTCGTAGTGAAGGCAGTGACCCAAGAGGCCCATAGGCTCAGAAGAGAAGGAAAACGGGCCACTGAGGCATCTCTGGTGGGCCGCTGAAGTTTCCACCAGCAACTCACCACCAAGGATGGGGGTGGCCGGACCGTGTTAGCCATGTGGAGAAGGCGTCGCCTGCATGCGCTGCTATTTCACGGTGCTGCGGACGGACGGCCACAGGGGACACGGCGCCGACACGCTACATGGAGAATAGTGGCCTACTCAAGCCACTCGGCTAGCATACAATGGATGGATCATGCTAGGAATTTCAGGAGATGGTGTGAAACCCCACTGCCTCCACCAGGTGGGAGAACTGGACACCTCGTTTATGGTCTAGTGTAACCAGCCCGCACTGCATGGGATAGGTTCTACAGGCGAGATAGACTCGCTCCAGCTAGGCCAGACCTGAGCTAGTCAGGCTAGACCTGCACTAGGAGTTCCAGACCCAATGTCCCAATGGGCCGACTGTGCCAGACCCCTAATAGACCCGAACCCGACAGGCCCCGTTTCTCGAAAACAGGCATAACCCGCAGACCGAGAGTCCGATTGACACACCATCTGTGGTGTGAGGACCCTTGTGACGAGACATTCCATTTGGGATATTCCACATGAGTATTTTCAGAAGATGTAGTATGGCCGGGTTGGATCAGACTCAAATCCAACGGGGCCCTATTATCTTCTTTGTCTATATCTATCAGACCGAGCATCCGATTGACGTGTCATCAATCATGTTGGATCCCTTTTGACAATATTTTTCTTTGTTACACTTATTATCAGGACTTCATGGTAGTCGAAATACGACCTATTTCTTGACATGAAAATAATCTGAAAATCAAGCATGCTAAGTGAGGGAATCTAGTGGATGGTTGTGACGTGGTGAAGGAATATCGATCCACTATGGGTTAGTATGTAACGATCCTCTGTGGGTTATCACTTAGGGATTCTCTGTGGATCACCACAGAGTGATCCTTTGTGGGTAAAAAAGTATGGATCCTCTGCGGGTCAGCGCAGAGCCATCCTCCTGGGTTCAGCACAAATCGATACTGTATGGGACGACACCTAGCGATTCTCTGTGGGTCAGCACCTAGCGATCCTTAGTGGGTCAGCACCTAGTGACCATATGCGGTCTTGTTACAAATGCCTCACAACAAAATAAGATGATCTATCTCTATGTATAATCAAATTTATTTCTAATAATTAAGTAGAATACCTAATGTGAGATGTCTTTTAATTCGTTCCCAATGATTGAGATAATTCTTTGTGTTTATTCCTAGTGGAATTCCGAGATACGTTTTGGCATCTCTGGGTCACATCTGAGTATTTTTATAATCACACATGCATGGTATTCACCTGTACCTTGTTGTGTCTTGTGCAGACGATGACCAACTTGACTAAGACATTGGCGAACCCAGGCTAGACGGTAAACAGAGGTGACCGATTGAAGTGGTGAGCCACATAAACAATTTTTACCTACCAATAAACTATGATCCATGGAGGAGGATAATTAGAGCATGTTTTTCCTTTTTTATATACTCCTATTTCAGTTGGGACTATATACTGGCCCCTTTACATTTTGTACATTCTTTTATTCCCATTGGTTGTTTTAGTAGTGACTATACTTTTCCTTTTCTGTTTTATTTCACTTCTGAGCAGTGTTCCATATCTGTGTGTGTACAGGTTTAGAGGCAATGCCTTCACTTTTCATTTTTATCCTTTTTGGTTCTATTCACCAGCCCAAGTCCTATGGACGGTGGGATTTAGGTAGTCACGACATTGGCAATGGGGGATGAATCATGATAAAGTGGTATCAAAGGGGTTCGGTTCTACCTAAAAATCTATGACCCTATACTTTTTATTGGAGAAATAGTGTTAAGTGTCTTGAGTTTGGATTTTAGTCCTGGGAGTCCAGTGTTGGTGTGGCGGCCGACGTATCCATAAACTAGGACATTGAAATATGTTTTCCAACTCGGTTCAGGAAAACACCAGTGGCATGTGTCTTGAATTTTTTTTTCTTTTCATCTCTATTGAGTCAGCTCACTAGGTATAACTTAATGAACGTGGTTCATCTGTTTCCTTACTGGATGCCTCAACATCAATAGATAGCCAGGATTCTATTTAGAGATCATGATGACTTCCCATCGAGAAATGAGGTGTCATTGTAAGGCCTTCATACAACGATAGCTCCTTCGGGTGGTGTAACAGTAGCACCACCACCTGTAGGGTAGCAGTTTCCCCCAGCTCCACTAGCAGACAATGCGAGAAGACTGATCACATTGCATGAGTTCCAATTATATAGGCCTCTGTGGATTTAATATTATAAAAATCGGCAGGCAGTTTAGGACTGGCAGGAGGATTTGGATTGAGTTTTCCATTTTTTTCGAGATGCCAGCAGACAAGATAGTGATTCTAGCAGCTACTCTCTTTCAAGCCATAGTAGGGAGATGGTGGAGCCTAATTCTCCTGACACACAATAAGACAAGTCGCTCCTATTTGGACATCAAGAGCCACTTTATTTTATAGTTTGTACCAGCGACACTATGCTATCTGCGTATTCAGGAGCTATTACACATATATCTGGGATTCCTACTAGTGGGCTAATTCTCGAATATATTCACTGACCTCTCCCGCTACTCCACTTACATTGTACAAGACCGTTTTTTCATGGCCCTTACCATTGATCTGGGACTCTGACTAGAGATCAGGGAATCAATGATATCTCTCCACATTCTGGAGCAATCATGATTTCTGGAGCGTGCACTATTGGTGGAGGACATTCTAGCTGAGTACGAACCGACATTGAGAGTCACCCCTAGACGACAGGAAATGAAGATATCTATAGTAGTCACTAATCAGATGATGTAGAGGCCCAAGAAGAGCATACCTTCATAAGGATAACCCCAGTATGTAGGGTCAGAGGTGCAGAGCTCACGGGTTAGGGGTGGTCAGTAGAGGAGGGGACTATGCTACATGTGCGGCGGGTAGGGTCAAATGGCTCGTGACTGCCTAACCCTCCATACCGATGATATGAAGAAGGTCAAGGGACGATCAAGACAACAATAGAGGATTGAGTTAGGAGGACTTCATGGTGGCAGATGTGGTATATGAGTGGTCCATGCAGTATGTGGTGGGGGTTGGTTTTAGGTACTCCTGCCACCACACCCAGGTGGTGCACCCCATCCTCTGGAAGTAGGTGGACATGGATGAGATCAGCATAAGGTAGTAGAGGACTATGACCATGGTGCTCTGAATTTGATTCGATGTATGATTTGTGTCTACTCCACTGTGGCTATTGTTCTCATAGACACAGGTGTTATTCACACTTTCCGTGACATGACTCCACTTCGGAGCTCTGAGAATTTGATGGCGTCATAGGCTCAATCCATACGATTAGAGAATCCCAAGGGAGATGATTTGATGATTACAGTAGTTTTGTTTGTGTGAGCTTACTCTAGGAGAAAAGATTTTTGGCTAGAATCTCCTATTAGAAACATCTTGGACTTATGACATCATCTTTTGTATGGACTGGTCATCCACAGTCCAAGCCTAGATCGATTATTTTAGGTGAAATGTGCAGTGTACCCCTAAGGATTGGACAATGTTTTCGACCACTAGTGAAAAGGGCACCATTATATCACACGATGTACATTCAAAATGGAGGATGAACCCGATCAATCATAAGTTGGCTAGAATCACCATCAGTGTAGCGGATGAGAGGAGTTTGAGCTATCCTATAGTGGTGGATCAGTATGCGGATGCATTTTATAAGAATGATTTAGGACAACCTCCTTGCAAAAAGGTAGACATCAACATCGACATTTACCCCAAGACAGAATGGATATCTACGCCTACATGTCGGATGGATCCCATGGAGCTTTGTGAGTTGAAGGTATAGATGGAGGACTTGCAGAGAAAGGGATTCATAAGGCCCATGGTTTCTCCCTGGGAATCCCCGATTTTTTTCTCCAAGAAGGAATATGGGAGTTTACGACATTGCGTGGACTATCAACTCTAGAACCAGGCGATAATGATGAACAAGTATCCTCTAATGAGGATTGATGATATATTCGATCAGTTTTAGGGAGCACGACGGTTTTCTAATATACACCTCTGATCAGGCAATCATTTGTTCAGCGTACGAGATGAAGACTTACCGAAAATAACATTTAGATGCTGGTATGGCCACCATTATTTCTTGGTGATGCATTTTGGCATGAACAACACCATATCAGTGTTCTTGGGACTCATGAACAGTATCCTCCGGCCTTACCTCGATCACTTCGTGGTGGTCTTCATTGACGACATCTTGGTGAACTCGGAATTAGAGGAGGAGCATTCCACACATCTACAAATAGTCCTTGATATAATCTTAGATAACCATCATTATGGGATGCTCTCTAAGTGTCAGTTCTAGATATGAGATGTCTAATTTCTGGGACATGTTATCTCATAGGCCGAAGTTGCAGTGGATTAGAAAAACATAGAGGTAGTGCTTTCTGGGGAGCCACCAGGGAGTGTGACCAAAGTGCTAGTTTCCTAGGGATGGTTTTGTACTACAAGAAATTTTTACTCGACATTTCCATAGTATCATCACCCATATCATCTTTGAAAAAGAATGGAAAAGACATCATATGGATGGAGAGGATGCAGCAATGTTTCTAGGATCTGAGGTAGAGAATGACGAGTGCCCCCATCTTAAAGCAACCAGAAGGGGGCGTTGGGTATGTATTCTACTACAAAGCATCACAGACCAAACTGAGATTGTTCTTGATATTAGAGCATGCGATGATCACCTATGGCACAAAAAATCTGAGGCAACATGAGCAAACTACACAACCCATGACCTATAGTTAACAGAAGTGGTCTTTTCTTTAAAGATGTGTAGGTACTACTTGATTGGTTAATGGTTTACTATTTATTCAGATGACAAGAGACTTAGGTATATCTTCTAATAGAAGGACCTGAACCTAAGACAACTTTGATTACTGGAGTTCCTCCCAGACTATGAATTTGAGATAGTCTACAATACTGGGAAGAGAAACATAGTAGCAAACACACTCAACAAGAGGTCAGGTCTAAAGTAGTTCAGTTAGGCAACCGAGTTGCAAACCGCATTGCAGATATCCATCATAGATAGTGATGGTTTAGAAAACCTTCATTCTATTACTCTCACTCCCCCAATCCTTCTGTGAGTTTGGGAGTCATAGCTTGGGGACATTGACTACGAGGCATAACATGCTCAAATAACCTCAGGACTAGCTTCTTATGGATTTTCTATATGTGGGTATCACATAATCTTTTTTGGAGGACACACCATGGTACCAGTGAAGTGTTGGGATGTTGTGTTGATAGAGTTCCATACATACCCTTTTGTAGTACATCCTGTAGTGGTGAAATTGTACCAGGACCTCTGATGTCAGTACTAGTGGCCAAGGATGAATAATGAAATGGAATAGTTCATTTCATGATTACTCACCTATCAACATGTGAATTTTGAACATCACATTCTAGAAGGGTTAGCACAACCACTAGAAGTACTAGGATGTATGTTGGATAGAATCTCCATGGATTTCAAGATTAAGTTACCATGAACTTCCATGGGTGTAGACTCTATCTGGGTTATCATTTATCGAATCACCAAGTCAGACCATTTTCAACCAATCACAGATCGAGGATCAGTAGAGGGATTGGGATGCCTCCACATTTCGGAGATAATACAGAATCATGGGGTACCGTTGAATATAGTTTCAGATTGTGATGATCATTTCAAATCTTGGTTGTGGAAGGGATTACATGAGGCGTTCGGGACTCAGAAATGAATGAGCACTGCCTTTCACCCTCAGACAAATGGTCAGATGTAGTCGACTATAATGACTCATGAGGATATGTTTCATGTTGGTGTCCTTGATTGAGGACATATTTTGGAGGACCACCTACCATTGGTGGAGTTTTTTTACAACAATAGCTATAACTCTGCCATCGGCATGGCACCATTTGAGGTCTTGTACGGGAGACCATGCTGATAACCTCTATGCTAGACGGACCATGGGGAGTCCAAACATATGGGTCCAGAGTCTGTATGGGCTACTACTAAGAATGTCCATATCATCTAGGATTATATGAAGTATTCATAGCGAAATCATAATTCTTATGTCGATAGGGGATGGAGACCCTGGGAGTTCAATGGAGGGAGACCATTTATTCCTACGGTTCTCACCCCGACGAGAATTGTAGAGATTTGGATGGGGCGACAAGATATCTCTAAGGAACATAAGGCCTTTACAGATTCTCAGAAGTGATTTTAGGGTGGCATAACTTCTATAACTTCCACCACAGATGCCCGAGTTCATGATATTTTCCATGTGTCGCATTTGAAGAGATATGTTCTGGATCTATCACACATCATCGAATGGGGTGAGATGAACATTGATGAGGTGGCTATGTTAGCGATGTTCCAAGTGGATATATTGGATTGACAGAAGAAGGAACTATGAGAGCATTTTATTCCTCTATTACAAATTCAGTGGAAGCCTATGAATCTCAAGGACAGAACATGGGAGTAGGTTGCTCATATTTGTGCTCGATAGCCTCATTTGTTTTCTTTGTTTTTTTTCTTTTGGTGATTTCAATCCATAAGGTGGAGAGAATGTAAAGACCTGAAAATTATTTATAATTTTTTTAAATTATAAGGAATTATATCAATACTGTATAATTCGACGCCTTGTGATTCTGAGGCCCGGAGATCCCAGAACAGAATTTTCAAATTTTTGTAAGGTACATTCACTGAACTTGTGAGTGGGGTTTTCTATCTTTGGAACTGGTGATCATATTAAACATCTGAGGGCTTTGTTGAAATTGTATTGTTAGGATTCTATTTAGTGAACCTCAACATCAGTTAGTATGGGTTAGATGGATATGTTAAATTTTTGACCTTTAGGAAAAAATAATAATAAAATAACTATTTGTGTTATTTTATACTTTTCTTAAACTATTGAGCGAAGGTTGGTGAAACTACAATGAAATGAATAACATTATATGAGGGTCTCTTAATGAATCGTTTCTTTGTAGTGAAACTATAACACTTTTTCAGTTAATTGTTCATTAATTAAGTTTTATTAATATAACATATCAATGAACACATTGTCAAGATTGTTTCTTTTTGTTATTCAACTAGTTGGATAATTAATAAATGATCACTGGATAAACATATAACAACACACCTGTGACATCACACTTCAATTAAGAATGATGATCAAACGATGAGCATTGGAGGAACTGATCCAGATATTCATGAGCAACAATAAACATCGAATGACAACAAATGTGTAATTTCACCCTTCTTCCTCGATGGATTCCACCGAATACAGGTATCAGATTCAAATTCCCTATGTATTTAATGATTCTTCTTAAATCGTTCATTAAGAATACAAAGAATGCAGATCAACTGACTAACGGGTTGATCTGCTACTCTTTCATTCTTGCTGATGGTTGTTGTAGGGTCTTTGATTTGGGGATTTTTATTATTCTATAGGATGATTGTTATCACCCCTTGATAAAATGATAACGTGGAGGATGTATGCCAATGTGAATATGTCTTGGACACTCCACCACTCTGGGATATTGTGTGTTCACTATGGGTGACCGAGCAATGAGGAAGAACGGTAAATCTGAGGGGCTCACAGTGAAGACGACCACCAGAGAGGCCTATAGGTGCATATGGGAAGGAAAACAGACCACTAGAGCATCTATGTTGGCGTGCGGAAGGTACCACTAGCGCCACACCAATATAATGGAGATACCAGAGACCAGCGATGATTTCCGGCACACGTTAACCATGTAGAGAGGGCATCACCCGCAGACGTCGCGACCAGATGGCCATAGTGGGTGGAGGACTCGGCGACGATGCGCCGTGTGGAGAAGAGTCGCCTGATCGGGCCCCCAAGTTGGCACAAAATCTTCGACTTGTTTTGGAATTTTTGGGAGGTGGGGAGGCACCCTACTAGCACCGCCAGTTGGGATAACCAGATGCCCCATGTTTGGTCCCATGTGGACCAGGTTCTCCAGGCGAACCAGACCCGTATCTGTTGGTCCGGACCTGTTCCAGTCATGCCGGACACGTGCCAGCCAGACCAGACCAGAGAGAGCTAGGCCTTACCTGCACCATAAATGTTTCACTCGTTCTAGCCAGGACGGACTCGCGGGCCCAACGGGCCTTCTGGGATAGACCCCTATCAGACCTGGACCAAACCGACCCCATTTCACTAAAACTGACCTAACTCTCAGACCGGACATCCGATTGACATACCATCTATGACATGAGGAACCTTGAAACGAGGTGGTCATTTTGAGATACTACAACTTTCTTTTTTGAGAATTTTTATTATATCTAGGTTGGATCAGAATCGAAACCAACCAACCCCTATTTACCATATTGCCTATATCTTACAGACTAGGCATCTGACTGATGCGTCATCTGTCATGTTGGAACCCTTATGACAAGACGTTCCTTTGGATTAAATGTATGTTGTAATTCATGTGGTTATAATACGACTGAAGGCGTGAGGAGAGGATCCTCCAAAAATCAATCATGATATGTGTGGGAATCTATTGGATGGTTCTGACATGACGAGTGAATAGTGATCCTATGTGGGTCAGAACATAGCAATCCTATGTGGGTCTGTACTTAGAAATCCTCTGTGGGTCAGCACATAGTGATCCTTTGTAGGTCAGCACATAGCAAGCCTCTAGAGGTTAGCACTTAACAATCCTATGTGGGTCAGCACATAGTGATTCTCTGTGGGTTAGCACCTAGTGATCCTCTCTAGCTCAGTACATAACAATCTTATGTGGGTTAGTAACTAGCGATCCTCAGTGGGTCGGTAGCTGGGGACCCTATGCAATCCAGTATCACGAGCCTCTTGACCGAATAACATGATCTTTAATTATGAAAAATCATCTTTTTTCATGTTCTTTAAGTTGTGTACCTGCTGTGATATTTCTTCTATTCTGTGGCCGATGATTGAGATCATGCATTTTAGTTTTTCATTGTGGAATTATAAGGGTCCTCCGGGGTTCTAGTGGTTCATATGGAGTATTGTTATACTCAACCATACACAGGATTCACCCAAACCTTTTTGTGTCTTGTGTAGACAACTGGCAGATTGACTGAGACATTGGAGAGCCATGTATATACTATAGTACCCCAGGATTCTATTATGTAACCCTTAAATGTTTATTTTCATGGTTATAATTTTGAGGGTGGTGAATGGGAGAGTCGAGAGAAATTTGAATGATGTATTGAGGTAATGGGGAAGTCGCTCTGATGGCTCACAATTTGTCTCCCTGTGCGGCTAAAGAATAGTTGGTCCTTTTTAGGTATTGGATTCTACATGGTTGGAGAATAGTTAGATAGACCATGTGAGGAAGTCATGGTAGGGTTTTCATAGGAAGTGGTTAATTCTCTATTCGTGCACGGATTGTCTAATTGTGCGAACTAATCATGAAGGCACTTAAGTGAGATCCTAAAAAGTTGATCTCAGAAATTTTTTCCTCTAATTGGCTCGTTATTCATCCTAAATGGCCAAAAATCAGGATGTGTATTTTCCTACGACCAAATATGATTCTCCCATTGTTCAGGAGGGGATCAGAATGCTTCCCTTGTTGAATCATAGACAGATTGTTGAGCTGTGCGGTCGTTCTTCTTCATTCTTGTTCAGTTTCTTAGATCTACATAGATCTACTTATCCTCTTCCCTCAGTTTCATAGATCTACACCCATAATGAGAGTATCTAGGTTTTTAGATGCCCAATATGATGATTTTTTGTCTTGGTGTTGTTTAGAGACATTATTTATGGCGGGTTCTAGTATAATCAACCAGGTTTTGTTGACTGTTGTTCATTTGTTATGGTTTTCTTCAAAACCATTAATGTAGGAGGCTTCTTTATTGGCTCCAAATTGTCTAAATGATTTAATTTCCTTCAAATTTTAATTTTTGTGTTGAATTGATTGTGGTTTTATTGTTCAAAACAAGTTGGAAACTTTCTTGAGTGATGGTTGCGAAATCTCAAAAATTAGGGATTTTTAAGGAGTGCTTTGGTTCATGGTTTTAAAATAGGGATTTTAAAAAGAGGGATTTTCTTGGTTTATGGTCACATGATTCACCTAGATGTTTTCAATAAAATATAAATTTTTATTGAAATTAACTGATGCTTTGAAATGGGGTTTTCTTTGGTTTTTAATAAAAGTTTAGTTTTATTTAAATGGTTTATTGTTGAAATGGAAGTATTTGGAATAAATGATGTTGGTGTGAGTTCATGCTTGACAGGCCCTTAGTAATGGATGAGTACCATTGGGGTACAAGGGACGTGACCCTATATTGGGGCAAGTGTCATTGGGACACAAGGTAATTAGATGAGAGACCACTCATGAGTATGGAACTGTCAAACAAAGCATGTTTGGGTGTCTTGTGAACTGTGGAATGGGTATGAAAAATGATTATAGGAGATTGCTTTTAAACCAATGAATTAGTTATTTTTCAAGATAAATAACTTTATGGAAATCGGTTTTATTTTGTTTTGTTTTTTAGATTGTTGTAAATGGTTTTTGGAACTCAGTTATATTTGGTGATAAACTGTTTTGGAATATTTTTTTATATAAACTGTTTTTTATAATGTGGATAAAATTTCTATCCTAGTTGAATGAGTCGAGAAGTCATTAGAGGAATCCTACTTAGTTTTATACTCACACTTGATTTGGCAATGGGGAGCTATTTATGATGTTATTTTCTAAATAGGGACAAAGGTAATGTTTCCCACGTTTTTAGCACTACCTAATGATATTTGGGATTGTCAATGATTTTGGAGCTTGGAGAATGCAGAACATGGAGTATTTTGGTCTTTTGAGAATCTTTTGTTGTTTATCCACTATGTACTTTTCTACTTGGTTATTCTTCCATTTTTACGTCTTTTGATGTGGTTTCGAGATACATGTAGTGGTTGAGTTGTCTTTCATTTTTTCTTGCATCATATAGTGAATGTTAAGATATGTTTTATTGGTTTATTGATTTATTTCATAAAGTGTAAATCATTTCCCACATGTATTTTTACCCTTCATCATTTTTTTCTACCTTAATAATCATGGGTATGTCGCTTAAGGCCAAGTAATGACTCGTTGGACTCTCAAAACAATAGAATTTGTGGGTCATAGAAAATGGTATTAGTAAGATCCTTCCCTTGTGGTACAAATCATTAGTGTTCTTGAACATAGAGTTAGAAATAATTTTCATCTATTCCTTGTGATGGAATATTATATAGGGGTAGTATTTTCAAAACATGAAATGTATATAATAAAAGGATTTCACTAACACATTAATACTGAACTTTAATTTACTATGTTATTGGTTACATATGTGGTTTGGTTGAACATATAGAATGTTTCAAATCATATTGTCATGGGTTTTGACAATGCGATGAGCCTGACATACATTGTAGAGGAATGAATTCCCTCTAAAATTAAATATCTCATTGTGAGGAATGATTTAAGATTTTTTGCGAATATTTAAATTTATAAAAAATGTAGAATTACTTTTGAAATTAAATATTTTGAAAAGAGGATACTTTGTGTATTTTGAAAATGGTTCAATTTTCAAAACCAATAGTTGATTTTAAAAAATGGTTGAACATGGAAAAATGTAGTTTTTGTAAATAAATATTTAGATAGTTGATGTCATTAAATTTGAAATGTAAATCCATCAGTTTCTATAGAGTGAGATTGAAAGAGTTTGTTTTTTGGTTTAGAAAATGTAACCCGATATGCGTCGTCGAAACCAACCAAACGAATCCATGGAGAATGTTGTTCCACATGAACCCCTGGTGAACTGTGAAATTTTTTAGAGAATTGTCCATGATTTTCAAGCTGTGGATTTGGGGGACTGGAGGAATTATCCACAAAATATGGATCATACCATCCAGTTCATGAATCCAAATCGACCAAATATATGAGGTGATTATAGAAATGAGAAGGAGGAGGTGTGGCTAAATATGATTAATTGTATCTCTGATAAAATTGGATCACCATTAAAGCACAAATTCAAGTTGAAATCTTATATACTCGAGAATCTTGTACAACAGTTTTTGGATTTAGCAGTGAAAAATAAATTGGATGAAGGCCTTACATGGGACGATTTTAAAGAACTGTTCAACAAAAAATTATATCTTAATACGTTCAAGATCTAGAAAGTGATGAACTTCTCCTGCCAGGAACTGGAGAGCCTCCCTATCACAGAGAACACAACTAAATTCATTAATTCAGTCCATTTTTCACTAGAGGGTGTGGAATGAGTGTCTTTGAAGGCACACATATTCATATTGTGGCTAAGGAAGGAGATTCGATCGAATATTGTAGTGCAATGTATAACTGATTAAAAGAGATGGTGACCATAAATTCTTTGGCAGAATGTGATATCATGAGATAGATAGGAGGCAGATTGATGATACCTATAGGGAAAAGTGGGAACTCAAATGATGTGAGAAAGAAAAAAGAGAGAACTATTTAAAAGGTGGATGTAGAAATCAGAATCAGACGGTGGGATCTGTGAACCTTCATCCATGACCGCAGAGAAAAGCATGTTGCGTTCAATGTGGTTCGCATGACCACATAAAGAGACAGTGTACAATACAACATAGATAATATCATAATTGCAACAAGAAGGGCCATCTTTAGCACTATTTTCATAGTTCTCCAAGTCTAGGATCCCATGACACATATTAGGCAGCACAAGAATCTTATTCTTCGATAGGATGTGGACAAAAAAATCATTATCTTATTCATAACCGAGCTAGCCATAGTGATTCTCGAAATACCATATGTCCTTAACCAGAGAAATCTCAACAAGGAAATAGGTAGAACAATTCATTGACAAAGAAATTGTATGGTTCTGAGAAGATGACAGTTGCTGATCAAGATGGACCATCTATTTTGAGATGTACGATTTGTCACGACCCGTCCTTGAGACCCGTGCCGTGACTACCCCAAGCCCACCTTCCATAGCCCAGGGGCTGGCGACTAGAACCAAAGGCATAAATCCCGATAACTGGGAATGTGTTGCCTTTATAAAAGTAAACAAAACACACAGAGTACAAGCGAATGTAATAGACTAAGAATAAAAGGAAGTGATGAAAAGTAAGTGGGCTAGAATAAAAACCCAACTGAAAGTACAACTACAACTGAATGAAAGTACAACAGAAAAAGACAACAGCAAGAAGAACGGAAGCAGTTCCTAGGTCATCCTCCTCGGATCCTACCTGATGGGTAGGTACAGATAACGCAACTCCAGGATCGTCCACCACAGATCCTACCAAAAGGGTAGGTACAAATAGCCTCCACAACGCTCTCGCCCGTCAACCTCCTCCGAGTGTCATCTCATCGTGAAGTCCACCTCCATATACTGACTCGTCGTGTGGTCCACCTCCGGGTACCATCCAGTCCTCGAACACTCGGCCTCCTTCTGCACTGCCCGTCATCGGCAACCAACACAACGAGGTGCGGGCATAGCCTGTGTAGGGGTGAGTATAACGATACTTTGTAGGGACCCTGATACCATCAAGGTATCTCTAAATCCAACAAGGATAACCACAAACTAGAATCACAACAGATAACCCTTACTTAGGTATAAGACCATACTTATACCTAAGTTATCATATAACCCATCTCAATAATGAGGAAACACAAAGGTTATGAAATCAATGGATAACCAATACTTAGATATATTACCATACATATACCTATGTTATCAAGTGACCCATCTCAATCATGAGTTAAACACATAGTTTAAAGACTCATCTCAAACTAGGATTTTCATTATCGAAACCGTAACTGCGAAAGAGCCTTGTCTCTAAAGTGTACAATGGTCCTGTAATGACTCCGAGGTACTTCTCACTAACTTAAGACTACTGAGGTACTCCATCTGTCGAGTACTGTGGGCCTGATGCTACAACCATGTGCTTCCCACTATGGTTCTGCCGCTACAACCAAGCACTCCCCCTCATAGCCTCCAAAGGTACTCCTTCTGTTGAGTACCACTGGTCTGCCGCTACAACCAAGCGCTCCTCCGCCATGGATCTGCCGCTATAACCAAGCGCTTCCCACCATGGGACTACTGTTACAACCAAGTGCTTCCCCTCATATCCTCTAGAGGTAATCCTTCTGTTGCGTACCGCGGGTCTGCCGCTACAACCAATCACTCCTCCGTCGTGGGTCTGCGGCTACAACCAAGCGCTTCCCACCATGAGTTTTCCGCTATAACCAAGCGCTCCCCCTTATAGCCTCCAGAGGTACTCTTTCTGTTGAGTACCGCTGGTCTGCCGCTACAACCAAGCGCTCCCCCGTCGTGGGTCTGCTACTACAACCAAGCGCTCCCCACTGGGCTATCCGAAACTCACCGAGTCGATCGATCAACCGTCGTCAAGTCTCATTCGGCTACACGGTCTCCGTACTCCGCATGGTCGTCTCTGGTAGGGTCCACTCCACGAGCTACTGGTCAATACTCCAAGTATCACAAAGTCCCACAAATAAGTATCTCAATGAACCGCCTCATCATAGGGGTCTCAGCAAAATAGACGGCGCGTCAATCGGATGCTCGGTCTGTGAGTTATTAGCCTTTCCGTCTCAAGGGCCCGGTTGGATTTCGGGTACAATCCAACCCGGCCATACTTCAACTAAGTACAATCCTCGGGCAAAGTACGCCAAAAGTTCCATCTCATCAAGGGGAATCCAACAAAGTCGACGACACGTCAATCAGACGTCCAGAGATCAAGATATAAGTGTTTCCGCTCTGAGAGCCCGGTTGGTTTCATATCCGAACCAACCCGGCTGTTCTCAAAGTTCTCCGAAACCTTGAGTGTACTATACCGAAACGACCGCCTCTATCCAAGGATTGCTACCCAACTGACGGTGCATCGATCGGAGGTTCGTAACCAATGATATGGGCGGTTGAACGGAAACAACATGAAATTAGGGGGTTCGGGCTCTGTCTGACCCGGCCCGAGACCCCAGGGTCGGCCCGAACCAGGTCGACCCGATCCGGGTCTGGGTCCGGCCCGGAAGGCGTGGCGCGGTGCGGCGCGGCCCGGGCGGCACAGCCTGGTGCTGGTGCCCGCGTGGCTAGCGGGTGTGGGGGTTACAAACCCCCACGGTCGATGTAACCGGCCCGGCTTAGAGTCGCACCACTCCGCCTCCGGAACGGCTAAGCCGTTCTGGTTCGGCCCGCCTCTGCGGCTCAGCAGCGCCGGTTCCGTTCTGGCGGTGCACTGCCGCCGCCTTTCGCGGACCACCGTAGTTGCTCCAGTTATCCGTTTTCAATTCCGTCTTCGCCTGTGGTCCTCCCGGGACCTGCCCTTCGCTGTAAGGACTTCAAATCTCCCTTGCGGCCCGTTCGTCCATGGCCCGACGATCCGTATTCCAAATAAAAAAACAATTTCTCTTCATGGTTTTCCGGCGCGGCTCGACGGTGCCACACATCCTTGCCACATGATCCCATGCGGTGCGACGACACCGCGCCATCCCCATTCCAAACCAGAACAAGGTCAACAACAAAACCAAGGGAGGACGGTCGGCCGTGTTTGTGCGGTCGGGCCCCCTCCCATTAATCGATAGCAAGCGGTCCAATTTGAAACGAGGAACGATGATAGAAGAAATCATGAACAACAACAACAAAAATACCCTACCTCAAAATTGACGTCACACATCGTCGAGTCACGGAATTCTAACGTCACGGTAGTCGGGTGTCGTGGAAGCATGGTGTCGAATCTATCGTTTTCGAAGGAGGAGTCATTGTTGTAGACTATGCCCCTCACTAACGATGCCTTCTCCCTTTATTCGGAGGAAGAAGAAGAGTTGAAGGCGTGAATCATTCTTCGTCGGGAGAAGATGTTCCTCATTGGATGGTCGATGTTCTTAGTTTTAAGAGACGAACGCCCTTCTCAATTTCACTAGAGCTTCCCCCAAAATCCCAACACAACAAGTGCCAAAATAATATAATGGCCAAGACATTATCTTATTCACCCAAGTTATTCAAAATTCAAAAAACTTAATTAATTAATTACATGTTAGAATCCATTGATTAACATGTGATGGCAACATTTAAGTGGGAGAGAGAGGGAGAGGAAGAGTTTCCACAATTAATTACAAGGAATGTTAAAGAGGGGTTTCAAGGTGTTGAGGGAATGTGAAAAGTGGGGGGCTCATGTGGGCTCCACCAACCTTAGATATTTTTCCATGGGATGTTAGGTGGGGTGTGAGCCCCACCTCCAACTTCCTTTTAGAGGAAAAAACTTCCACTTAAATAAAATTGTTTCACAAAAATTATATTTAATTCTTATTGAATCCCCAAATTTTTAACTACCACATATGTCAAAACACAACTCTGGAAAAGGTCTTCCTAAGAAATTACTGACGCTGCGAGTTCATCGGTGCCCTCGGATTTCAATTTTGAGCACCGATTTAAAAGTTAGAAAACCCCACTCGTTCGTTCACTGAACGTACCGATCCTAACTTCAGAAATTAATTCCGAGCACACCGGGCCTTGGAATCAGGTTCCGTCAGAAACTGCATTCTTGTAAAATCCCAATGAAAATTAAGAAAAAATTTCCCTTGAATTTTACAGGTCTTTACACGATTATTTTGAATTCTACCCCTGTGCACGTGCTCTTAGATATAGGTTCATCTTATTCTTTCATTGATTCTTGTGCTATTGATTCACTATGTTTAATTTTTGGAATGATGCCTTATATTTAAAAACGGAAAACTCCTCTCGGTGAATGATATTGAAAATCCATTGTGTGTTGCGCGTGTGTTACAACATTTGACGGAGCTGAGCTAAAATGAGACTTCTTGATGTTGGACATGGATGATTATGATGTAATCCTGAGTATAGATTGGTTGAAAATGTTCAAGGTTTACATCAACTATTATAGTAGAACCATTAGTTTTCTTACTGGGGATGGAATAAAGCATCTCTTTATAGGAGAAAGGATGGAAATGAAAGGTGAAAATATATTTTTAGAACCTATGGTGGGAACGATCTCTTATCAATGGAAAGTGTTGAATTTGGCATCAGTGGAAGAGTTCGAGGAAAGTAGTTGTCCTGTTGTTGTGGATCAATTTCTATTTGTCTTCCCCAAGAACTTCTCATGGTTACCACTTCAAAGGAATGTGTAGTTTATGATTGATCTCCTTCCAGGGACTGGTCATCATTCCCTTAATTCCTATAGGATGGAAGAAGAAGAGTTATTGGACGTGAATGTACTGTTGGAGAAGTTGGAAAAGAAGGTTGTCATCTGGCCAAGTACATCTCTGTTGGTAGCACTATTATTTTTCATGAAAAAAGCAGATGGAACTCATTGATTGTGTGTTGGTCATCATAAGATTAACCAAGTTATGATAAATAATAGATATTGACCTCCACACATTGATGATCGGTTTGATCAATTTAGGGGAGATTAGTGGTTCTCCAAGATTGAAATGCGATCTGGATTTCACCAACTATACATTTAGAATGAGGATTTCCCAAGGACTACTTTTAGAAGCAGATATGGCCAGTATGAGTATGTAGTCATGCCTTTGGGTATATAGAATGAAATGGAAGTCATTATGGCTTTGATGAATCAGATATTTCCACAATATCTGGATTATTTTTTTGTGGGGTTTATGGACAAAATCTTGGGGTATTCAAAGACAAGGGATGACATTGACAATCTACTGGAGACCATCTTACAAATATTGAGAGATCATCATTTGTATCAAAAATTATCAATGTGTGATTTTTGGATACAGGAAGTACATTTTCTTTCCCATGTCATTTATAAGAATGGTGTTTCTATGGATCGTAAGAAGATAGATGTTGTTTGCTCCTGGAAACCACCATAGAATGACATTGAGATAAAATGTTTTCATGGTCTATCTGGTTAATACTGACGCTTTGTTCATGATTTCTCATGACTTGTTTCACCAATAACCACTCTAACAAAGAATAAATTCTCCATTCCAATAGACAGAGGAATGTAGAAAGTCTTTATAGGAGTTTAATGTTTGTCTTACAACGACTCATATCTTGAGTTTTTTTTCAGAATCATAATAGAGGTATGTGGTGTACTGTCATGATTCTAGATTAGGGTTAGGTGGTTTTCTCCTGAAGTATACCATGTGGTTTCTTATGGTTCAATGTAGATTATGGTGCTTGAGAAAAATTACTCAACACACAATTTGGAGTTAGCTGCAGTTGTACATGCCTTGAAATCATGGAGACACTACATCTTTGGTGAGAAATTGATTGTGTTTACTGATCATAAAGTCATGAAACACATTTTATCACTGTGAGATTTAAATCTGAGGCAATGTAGATGGATGGTGTATTCCATAATGATTGACATTGACTTGAATTATAAACCAGGAATAGGTAATTTAGTGGCAGATGCATTGAGTGGAAATTTATATGCTCAAATGGAGAAAGAAGCTTCATATGAATGGAAGTTGATGTCGGTCCTATCCGACATGCATGAGGAATTTTATGTCTGAGGTGATTTGGAAGTTTTATTTTTCGCTACACTTTTTACTGATTAAGAAAAAATGGTCCAAAGTAATAAAAATCTGATTCATAATGTCTGGTTGTGAGTTTAAAAATCAATGGTGGGGAGACAATTGATGGTTGAAATCTTGATGGGGGTTTATGTTTTTTTAGAGATAGTATGGTTGCACCTATGGATTTTTGGGAACACCTATTTCATACTTACCACCATTTGAGATGGACTGTACATCCAGGTACATAGAATATGTATAAGGTGTTAATGGTGCAGTTTTGGTGGAGCGGTAGGAAAAGGAAGCTGGTGGAGTTCATCTCGCGGTGAATAACATGTTAGTTAGTTAGAGTAGAGAATCAGAGACTAGAAGTAATGTTACAGTATTTAACTATCCTTGTGTGGTAATGGGATAAGACAACTACGGATTTGATTATAGGTCTTCCATAAAATGTTCGGAAACATGATTCCATATTGGTGATAGTGGATAAGCTTACCAAGTCAGCCCATTTCATCCTAATTTGTGAAACTAATTCTATGGATGATCTGCCAGATATATACATATAATAATTGATAAAGAGGCATGTCACACCTATTTTAAAAGTCTCATAATGAGATCTGAGGTTCATCTATTGTTTCTATAAGTACATAAAACAAACTCTTAGGACTCAATTGAATATGATCACGATGTATCATTCACAAACATAGGAAAAATCATGGAGAATGATACAAACATTGGAAGTCATGTTGAGGCCTTATATAATTTATTTTGGTGGCTCGTGGGAGGATAATATACCCTTGGTGTATTTCTCATACAAGAACAACTATTAGGCCTCGATACACATGGCTCCATTTGAAGCATTGTATGCACTTCCTTGTCGTTCTCCACTATGTTGGGTGGAAATAGGTGAAACATCACTAGCTAGGCAGAACCTAATCCAAGAAATAGCTGAGAAGATCTAGTTGATCAGAAATGGGATGGAGATAGCTCCACGTCTTCAGAAATGTAATGTAGATCAATGTAGAAGACATTTTTCATTCATTGTGGGTGATCATGTCTTCTTGAGGATATCTCCAAGGATTGGACATCATCATTTTAGGAAGAATGGCAAGCTATCTCCTAGATACAATGGCTATTTATAAATATTGGAATGGGTTATAGGGGTGGCATATCAGTTTTCATTACGCCCAATGTTCAGTCTGGTTCATAATGTGTTCCATGAATCTCTGACGAAATAGTTTCATCCAGATCCAGACCATGTGATCAGATGGGATCATGTATACTTTGAGTCAGATTCTTCATTGATACATATCCTGGTACTGATTATGGATATGAAAGAGACAGTCTTGCAAGGAAAAATCATCAGTCTAGTGTGAGTTTTATGGTAGCATGGTAAGATTCAAGAACAGACTTTGGAACGTGAAAAGGAAGTGAAGGAGTAGTGGCCGAAACTCTTTCAGTTGGGTGATGGTATTCTAATTTTTAAGGAATGGAAGATCAATGGTGGGTAGAATTTAGTACCACCACTTTTTGTTATGTAACCATTACTTGATTGTTTTCATCGTTATAATGGTAAAGGGTGATGAATAGGAGAGTTGAGAGAACATTGAATGATGTTTTGAAGAAAAGGGGATGTCACACGGGTGGCACACAGTTTGTGTAACCGTGTAGCCACAGCATGCGTAGTTGGTCTTTTTGAGGAAGTGGGTCCTACACAGTTAGGGAATGGTTAGATATTTTCTGCAAGGAAGTCATCCGACGGTCTTTCCAGGTAGCGGCTAATGCACAGTTAGCGCATGATTTATCTAATTGTGTGATATAACCGTGTGGGGAATTAAGTGAGATCCTAACAAAGTGAATCTCACCTGTTATTGCATTTAAGTGGCTCATTTTTTCCTTTTAAGTAGACATAACTTGGGATTTGTTTCTCCTAAGTCCGTATATGGTTCTCCCATCATTCTGGAGGTGATCAAAAGGCATTCCATGTCGATTTGAAGCCAGATTCTTGAGGAATGTGATCGTTTTTCTTCGTTCATTTTCAGTTTCATAGATCTACCTAGATCAACTTCTCTTATTCTCTCGGATTCTTAGATCTATGCAAGTTATGGGTAGATCTAGGTGTGTGGATGCCAAATATGTTGGGTATTGGCCTTAGTCTTGTTAGGATAAGTGATCTAAGGTGGGTTCTTGGATAATCGTCTTGGTTTTCTTGAGCATTATTCATTTATTGTGGTATTCATCAAAAAAATTTAGGTTTGAGGCTTCTTTATCCACTATAATTTGTAGAACTAATAATATTTATTTCCAATTATTTTTTTGGTGTTCAATTTATTGTCATTTGGTTGTTGGAAAATTGTTGGAAACCATCTTGAGTTATGGTTGTGAAATCTAGAAAATTGGGGGTTTTTGAATGATTGCTTTGGTTCTCAGTTTTATAATGGGCAATTTAAAAATGGGGTTTTCCTAGATTGTTGTAATTTTACTGGTAAAGAAGTTTTCAATAAAAGTGAATGTTATATTGAATTAAATGTATATTTGTAATTGTATTTACATTGGTTTTCAATAAAAGGTTAGTTTTATTGAAATAGTTTATTATGGAAATGGAGGTATTTGACATAAATGATATTTGTGTGAGTTCATTATTAATGGTCCCTTAGTAAATGATGAGTAAAATTGGGTTTCAAGGGATGTGACCCTAGATCAAGGGCATGTGTCATTGGGATAAATGTTAATTTGACCAAAGACCGCTCATGAGTATGGAACTGTCAAACAAAGCATGGATGTGTGGGTGTGTTGTGAACAATGAAATGGGTATTCCAAATGATAAGAAGAATTTCTTTTAAAGCATTGAATTACTTATTTTTCTAAAACAATAACCTTATAGTAAATTTTTTCACTTAGTATTTTTTCTCACTTGGTTGTAAATAGTTTTTGGAACTTGGTTAAATATGGTTACAAAGAGTTTGGGAAAATTGTTTCATATAAAATATTTTATATAATGTAACTAACTTTTCTGTCATAGTGACTTGAGTAGGGAAGTAATTGGGGGAAACCTAATGAGTTTTATACTCACCCCTGCTTTGACACTTTGGTTATTTTATAGATGCTACTTTCCGAGATAGGGGAAAAGGTAATGTTTCCCATATATTTATAACTACCTCACAATATTTTGGACGTTCAATGATTATGGATCTTGGATCATGCCGAGAATTGTGTCTTATGGCCTTTTGAGAGTCTTCAGTAGTTTATGCATGGTGTAATTTGATACATGGTTATTCGTTCCCTGATTCATATTCTGATGTTGTTTTGAGATATATGAAGTTGTTGAGTTTTATTTCATTTGTCCATGCGTCATATAGTGAATGATTGGTTATGTTGGGATGGTTTATTGGATTATTTAAAAAAGGATAAAGCATCCGCCTCTTGTATTTTAAACCCTTAGTCATTTATTTCCATCCCTTTTCATCTTGGGGATGTCTCTTAAGGCCAAGTAATGACTCGTTGGACCCCCAAGAAAATGAGAATTTTTGGGTCATTACATAGATGGTACACAAAGGCGACTGATTGATGCAGTGAGCCATAGATAAAAGTTGTACCTACCCTTCAGGTAGGATCCTTTTAGTATTATCTATGTAGCTTGTTTTAATTTTTTTCTATACTACTATTTCAATTGGGCTTGTATACTAGCTCCATTACTTATAGTACATACTTTTACACTCAATTGTGGTTTTAGTAGTAAATGTACTTTTCCTTTTCCATTGTGTTTTAATTGTGCATAGTCTTCCCTATCTCTCTGTGTGTAAATTTATAATGGAAATTCCTTCCTTTTTTGGGTTTCGACATTCCGGTATTACTGACCAACCCATGGCCTATGGATGGAAGGCTTGGGATAGTCATGACATGGGCCTCGGGGGATGAGTCATGACATAGATTACAGATGTTTTAAATAGAGTGTAGTGGAAACCTTTTCATTTATAATATTTAACCACGTGATGAATTAAAAAATGGATGTTTATATGAGTTTTTTATGATATGTATAATCAATGTACTTCATTTTTGATATTTTTCTTTTGAATTAGATACAATGGATTGAATCTAATTATACCTCATCGGTGAGGCCAATATAGCATATACACCAGGTTGAGTCCCATTATAGCTCACTATATGATAAGTTAATCCCTATTATAGCTCATTATATTACTTATTGTGCCCCATTATAGCATATTATTTGATAGGAGAACCCCATTACAACTCTATAATGAATTAGATATTGATTTTTTGGATAATAATATTGTAAATCACCCATATGTGAATTACAATATTTAATGGGTTTATAAGGTTTCAATGAATTTAATTTTCCATCATAGAAAAACATTTTTGTTATCAATTATATGGGGATTCAATAATTTAATTGATCATGACTAAAATCCCAAGGCTCATGATTACTGATTCATGTTAATATTTCTTATCATAATCCTATATTTTATGTTTCATGATTGATGATCTAGGTATTAATGGGTATGAATATTGTTATTTTATGTTAATTAAGATTAATTATGTCCTTATACCTTTATTATCATCATAATATCATTGTGGAAATTTTTTTAATTCTTATGTTTACCCTTAATATTAATTTATTCCCTCAATTTTTATGTTTCCTCTTCCCAAGAATATCGAAAATGATGTCAAATAAATTATTTCATGAAGGTTTGGATATGGATGATATGTATTATTTTGTAATAATAAATGCTTAGCATATTAAGAAATATTATCTCTTGAAGTCATGGGTTTTGATTGTGTAATAGTTTTCCAAAATTTTCTAATTCTCAAAACAAAAAATATAATTGGTATGTGTGATAGCCAATAATTCATTTTTATGTTCTGTTTTTTGGAATTGAAAAATTGGATCACATTTAGTGGTATTAAAGCCAGAAATAAAATGCTTATGGTTTAGCATAGGATCTAGGAGTGCGGGTTCCAAGCTATTATAGTTTATCAGAGTATGATTTATACAATATTTGAGGCAATGATGTTTTCATTAGTGGATATCGTAACATACATGGTTACCATCATCAAATTATGAGATTGAGTTTGCTCATTATTTCAAAAACTAAGTAACCAATTTTATGGTTTATATGGATGATATCCTTATTTGATTAATGAAATTTCATTATATGTTTTATTTAGTTGATATATTTTTAATTATTTGGTTGAATGTGAAGTATGAATATACATTTTGTGGAATTTTATTAAAGGAATTATTATATTTTAGGGTTTAATTGATCTTTTTTTTTCAGGTAACTAAGGAAACATGATTTTGATTGTATAGATAAAAATGTGATTGATAATTGATTTGGTGACTAATTGATTACTGTTATTTAAGATAAAAAAGACTACATTTTTTGGAATATGACAATAAACATATGAGATTAATTTTGAATTTAATACACATTTTAATGGTGAGTTTATTTAGGTTATATGGGACACAAGTTTATTTATTTATTGAATATTTTAGTTTTAACAATGGGTATTACTATTATAATTTGGATATTAATATATATTTTTATAATATGAATTTTTATTCATTTTGGAAAAAATATTACCTTATGATAAAAATTTTAGATGATGATAATGTCTAATGATAAGAGGAAAATCATATTATCCTTATTCAGATTACGTGATCCTTTCTATGTAGCTTTTCACACATCATGCATAAATAAAAATTCATAATGAATAGTCATTCATGGGATTAAAATATTGATTGGGGTGATATTTGAGTAAAAGACAAAATCATAATCATCTAGTAAGTATATATCCTTATGTTCTTCATTTATTTCAAAATTGAAGTTTACAACTCTTAGAAAAATATGTTAAATTTCGTTTTAGAATTACCATTATTTCTAATGAAATCAATGGTCTTTTTTTCGTCCCTTTTGTTTTTTTCATAGTTGAATTTATCAAGATCATTGATATTCACATGATAAATCATATATATCACTATCCATAATTATTTGGGAATTATGATTTTATTCCATATCCATATCTTAAAATTCCATCAATGTTACCTTATTTAGAATCCAAGATACATGCTAATTTAAAATGGCCTTCATACTTTTTGTCTCCCTCTCCAAGTTGATGTTTTATTTAACAATTATACAGAGTGGGTATCAAAAAAAATAATCCTTAGATATCAAATCATAAATTATTGATATCATTTTCAATTTATGATGACGAAATTGATTAATGGGGTGGGGGATAATGTAGAACCTCATGATCTTAAAATAAGAACATTATATTTGAAATCTTATTCGATAAGAAGCACCAGGCTAATATTGGGCATGAAATAATATTATATTAAATGTATTACCACTGTAACATTGACAATAAAATGGAATGTATAAATAGTATTAAATAAATTGTTAAATTTATAATCTTCCAAATAAATTTAAGTTTATTTATAAATCCATAGTAAATAATATATAAATCTTTATTAATGAAATTATATTCCCTAAAATATGTTTTCATCAAAAATGATTTTTTATTTATATTTTTAGAAAAAATTATAATTACATCCTAATTTTTATTAATTTAATTGAAAAATTCTATATCATTTTTATAACATTATATCAAAACAAAAATAGAATGAAATTTTTGGAATTTTAAGAATATATCGATTCATCAAATTTTAATTAAAAAATATTGATATTTGTAAAACTATGATTACATTTCAATAAAATATGTCCTATTATGATTCAATGGTGATTTATAGTATCAAAATAAATCATTATTTGTTTAACATCTATATTATGACCCATTTTCTTATGAAGAGGTAGTAGTTGTTACTCGCATGAGGTGACGCCCCTATGCCAACAATGGATTGAGATAAATCCAAATGGTTTCATAAGGAAATTGTGGATGATTTATCCTTCTGATATAAAACAACCTAATGATGAAAAAATAAAAATCATTCCCCCATTTGATGTATGAATACCAAATTCATGTAAAAAAATACTAAACCAAAAGACTATATGATGGTACATGAGGAAACCATGTGACATAACAAAATTAACCATCAATTAGTAGAGGCCAAATAATTTATGGAATCTATATGATAAAAACCGATATTCTCCAAGCTCCAAATCCTTTTTCTGGGACCAAGGTATCCTGAAAAGTCACTATAGAATTATGATATTGTTCCTTTACATATGTGTTGGTATATAACATCTAAAACACACCCTTTCCCTGAATCAAAGGGTGAGTATAATACATTGAATGGCCTCCTAAATGAATTCCAAACTCAAGATAACATGATATAAATTGGTAAAATATATATAAAAATTGCAAGCTTATGAAATATCTAATTGAGTTCCCATAACAAAATAGTTTTCCATGGAATGAAATTAAACTAGACTATAAAATATTTCTCAAATATTATTTGAAATACCAATTTCACATATCTACACATCCATAAATGAATTCCTATATAATATTTCCATACCCATGAGTGTTCTATTAATGATATACATAGTCATAACATGGAAACCAACACCAGGTTCCTAAATATAAAATGAACCTTCTACCAGATCATGCCTAATGTGAATGAATTGACACCAACCATATATGAAAAAATATCTTCCAAATCATGGAAATCCATTTAAATAAAACATGTAATTTATTGAAAAAATACCTATAAACAATTTTCCATGAATCAATATACTTCTATTATTTTAAAATCACCATTTCAAAATCAAGAACCCAAAGCACTTTCAAAAAATAGACCAACATATACAATTTCCATGAAAACATCACAAAATATCTATTCATCAAATACATAAGGGTTTCAAAAAAAATTAAATAAATTAAAATCAATTTTAACAAAGTCATCATGATATAATAAAAAGGATTTGACAGGGAATGTACATAAATCTCAAACATTTGAAAAAATGATGAATTGTATAGCACTTCAAAAATACATATTAGATATTATAGATCCGAACATACATATTGTTTCCTTCAACCAAAAGAATTATATCTCATAGATCCAGAACTAGTATATAATATATAAGAATACTATAGATGATATAAGAATATATCTATATAAAATAGTCATAAACATAATCTTTTCAGAAAATAAGGACCTCCAACAGACATTGGATCACCTAAGGATGACTCTCGGGTTTTAATGAAAAGACCCTCAAACCTTGTAGGGAAAAGGATATTGGATTATGACTAGTTTTAGTGAAAATTATTTATTAATTGGGAAATCCATGTTAGATATACAATTTTCACATTTCTTATTGTTCACAACATAGTTACTCCCCACAGTTTGTCAAATCGTGCACCAACAATATGATTTCTACTACCTTAGACCAACACCCTGCTTGGTGGCTCGCACCGTTATAAAAACTACGTGCCAACTGAGAATTGTCCTCTATATCAAGTGATATTAGAATCACAAAAATTCTCCTGGTAATCAACATGGTTTAGATTAACATTAAACAACCATGTTCCGAGTCAGTGACCTTTATTTCCCTTTGCATGGTTTTTTGGAGTTCTTTAACTGTTTCTATAAACCATGCTCACACATTGCGCCTCAAACATTTCCTCCAAAACATGAAAAACCCCACTAAAATATTGGAATCATACCCCAAACATTTTATATGATTATATTATTTAAATAAATTCCCATGTATATAAAACTGAGGGTTATAAATTCTCATAATAATGGGCCTTTCAATTATCATAAAGGAGAAAACCCCTATGGAATGAACGAGTTAGAGATATTTACCTAACTTTTCCTTATAATGTTCCAATTATTAATCCTGATTTCGACCATGTTTCTATAACACATGAACTAGAATTATTGTTTCCTCATGCATAAGTTTCTCTTTCATATCCATAATCCATTCTAGAACATCAACCAATGGTTAATCCTAATCAAATTCAACATGATCTAATCGAATCCCATGTTATGGATCAAGTTGATACGTTATCAATTGAGACACATTAAACATTTTATATACTTAATAAATCTCTCTTTAAAATGAAACTGATATTCCACTTCACTAACATATATAATTATCTAGAAAGGGCCTTTATATTGAGGTGATAAATGGACATGCATTCTAGAATGATGATGTCCAAATATTGGTGATATTCTTTAGAACACATTGTCCATCAATTTGAAATAAAATGGTCATTAATGAAAATCAATATAAAATTAAAAATGAATATTAGTATTCCCCATTTTCATCCTGATCAACTAAATCATCTCCACTATCTCTCATAAAAGGCTTGGTTTAACCGGTAAAGTCTCTCATATTTCCACAAAAAGATTGATAACAAATGGGGATCCCTTAAAATGATTAACATATAGCCATGTGTATCAATTTCGCATACGTATTGTTGTATGATAACTAAAATAATGACATGGGATACTTCCATGAGCCACCAAAATCCATTTCATGAGACATAATGATTTCATCCAATGCTTGTATCATCCTATCAGATTGTCTATCACATTGAGGATGATGGAATGTGAACATAGTCAATTGGGTACCAATTTTTTTCCGTAATGATTTCCAAAAATGACATGTAATCCTGGGGTCCCTATCCAACATAACCTAGACTACAACACCAAATCCCTTTACACTATCTCAAATTTTAACATTTTAAAAGTGCCCCACCCTATGGTATTCATGAATAAGGAAAAAATGATCCCAACTTGTTAGATGGTCCATAAATACCAAAATGAAACCATATTTATGAACCATACTTCTGGGACCTATCATATAATCCCTAGTAATTTTATTCTATTTCAAAAAAGGAATTGAAAAATGTTGTAATATTCATAATGGTTGATGTCATTCCACCTTTACCTTATTATTCTTGAAATATGTTGAAATAAACTCAACTACTAAAATTTTTATTCCAAGAAACCAAACCATTTACTTCCAAAATATTAAATATTTTGAACATATGTATGAAAAACCCATTAAGGATAGTGGTATGTAAAAATAAATTGTACCTGATAAGAAAAATTTATCATGATCGTATTTCTAAACTATAACATTGATCTTCAATCCAACGTCCATACCTTAAAAATCTTTCAACTATTGGGATTTGATCTCGTATACACATATTTGAAAAGGGATTTCAAATACTATTACACATGATGAAACAAATTATGATCAATGTAATTAAGGAAGGAATCTACTACATCAACCTAGTCAGCACAATCCTACTAAATTTCTTCTATGGCGGATATCATTTTCTACTGATCAGTTGCTTATTTCTATAAAAAGTATTTAAAATCATATTTAAGTAATCTAGAACAAAATTTACATTAATTTGTGTATACATTAATTCACGTTAAACATTTTATGTTATTACAACCATATTTATTTCCATATGTTCGACTTTAATTTTGATAAAATGTGTTTCAAGTACTTATTCTTCATGAAAAATGTTAATTTGTCACCATAATGTTTAAGAATTAGTGTATTCAAAATATGGACTAAAATAGCCAATTCTAAATCATTTTTTTGGGTTTCCCGTATCTTGAAATTGTAACAACCATGAACAAAAATATACAACGTATTATCTTTTCTTGATAACACATCACAACCCCAAACTAGATGAATCACAATAGACTACCTAGCCATATCTAAATTCTAGAATTGTTAGGATATGGGATGATTTTTGTCTATCCATGATCACTTGAAATGATTTATGACATTACTCATTCAACTGGATTTTTATTCATTTTATCATTAATGTCATCATTGATGATTCTAAATGTGAAAATTCATTTACAAAACATCTGTAGTTTCCCTCGATTCCATGTACACTATATATATAAAAGAAATTATTCGATAATGGAAAATAAATAATAGATTCAATCATTTCAACATCCATAATAATATAATTTCTGTAATTTCATGTACAAGGAAACATATATATTTTATCCAAAATCACACTTTGATAACATGGAATACAATCAATTCTCCCCCAAGATACCTAATCTATTTTCAAGTGATTATCATGAGAATTTTTGTCCTTAAATACATAAGTATATCATCCACCATCACTTCCAAAATGGAATCTAGATACCTTTTCTATATATGATACATCAATTATATAAATACTGATTTTAATTTTTTAATAAAAAAATCTAAGACAAATAACTAAGAATGGATAGATCTTATTCTGAATGGTTTTTTTAAATAACCACCTTCAGAAAGCATAATTTGATATATACCGAATATAATTCAATTTTAGAGAACCAATAGGATCAGACATTTTTATCTAATAGATCATAAATGTGTTGAAGAGGATACCAATTCATTATCGTAACATGGATACGATTTAATAATCTTTATAAAGCCTAATAATTACATATTTAATTCTATCAAAATGAATTAGTGTTTCTTATATAGATGGAATTATTCAGATGAACCATTACCTTTTCCACTTTTCCAAATGATCATTCAATTACCTCATTTCTACTATAACTGTCCAATATGATGGTGGTGTGAAAGGATATTTCTCTTTTAGGATATCTATCGCAAACCCCACTTATATTTTGGACAAAAAAATAAAAACGTTTTAGGAAATAAATAAAACAATTTTCCATATATAGTTGGATAATATCTATTCCTCAACTTGTCAATAGATTCCCAAAAATATTATTCTCAACAAATAAGAAATAATTGAAAACAAATATTCCAATAGTCATTATATAATTCAATCCACCACCAAATCACATTTAATGATATTTCTAACACTATCTGATGATTTTAATCTCATAGTTCTGGTATAACAATCAATATGGGCCTCAAATTTCATCATCCAACCTATTATTATATTCAAGTAAATACCATATATAACTATAATGGAAAAATTCCATGCCAACATAGCCCCATCAATTATTCGTAATCATGCTTCACATTTCAATGGTACATAATTTCATTCTCCCAAACGATTTATGAATTTCAAATAGAAATAATCATCTCATCATGTGAACCCAAATGATCAAAATCATGAGAATGAGTAATTTTATAGGACACACCCATTTAAAACTATTATTTAATGCGGTGGAATTTAAAATAGTCGTATATATCAAAATTTAAGGTTTTATTGATCATCCATGTTCACTAAATCATCTCCACAATGTTTCTTACTCTCTACTATTTCTTCTTTATTAACCAAATGAGATTTCCCTAGTTGAGGATTCAAGGTATTTCTAGAATTAACAAGGAAAAATGGGGTTTTCTAGAAAGATTTATTCTATGGGTATTATCTTTTCGAGGCATAAAATTACTATGAAGCATAAGATGTGCCACTAGAACCTGATATTGAATCACTATGACAATATCATGATATATGACACATCTGTTTCTAATCGTTCATGATCTAGGTGGTGTATTATTATCCTTCTTCGTAAGATCAACAAAACCACACTAAAACATCTCTTATTATTCTTAATTTCAGGAGTATTGGTAGAGATTCCCATAGTATGATATAGAGATATACCATCCATTGAGAATATGTTTCCCTCTTCCACTTGCTCCCAGTAGTGGAGTTCCCCCCAATTCCCATAAGAAAGACATGCTTCGTCATGCCATATTTTCTAAGACATTTCTATCTTCCACTATCCATATATTGACAATTAATATTAAAGTAATAATACAGAGAACATAAATATTTGACAAAATTTTTATTTTCTATGCTGACATTAAAATGGGTGGTTTCAAGGAACCACATGAAGAGAATTCTTATTTAAATTGAACTAAATTTAAAACTTTTGTTGCAATCATTGTTATTGATAGAATATATTTCTTGATACTAATGAATTATGTTTTTCTAGAAATTCCAAAACTAAAATAAGATATTTTTTTGGAAAAATTATTTAAAATACTCCCAATAAATTCCTTGGTCAAATTTAGCCTTAATTGGTATGTCCCTCTTCTCAGGTTCTAGAAACTCCACTAGATATGTTACCACATTCACATTCATCTCAGGTACATCTAAATATAAAAAATAATTTTATTCATCCTTTTTATCTTCACATAGTATTATTTACCTATATTAATAGGAATGATATGGGAATTATAATTATATAAATGTACAAAAATATCCAATTTCTCTAGTTCAAACATTTTGTTCCCAAAATCAACTACAGAAAAATAATGTAAAATACATTGAACCAATTGTTGTTTCACCTGTAGCTCTAGTATAACCACACTCTCATAAGCCTTTTCTATTTTCTTTCTATAGAGCCTAATTGGTAACATATTCTATCAATAAAATAGTACTCCATTTAGTCTAAAAAAATATCAAAAAAATTATAAGCTATTTAAAATTATCCATATCACACATATTATAAAAATTATTCCCAAATTCAAAAAGATTATCTTCAAAAATAATTTTTTTAATTCCACCATGCTTGTTGAAAATAAAGAAAGAAAATATTCCATAAAATGAACACTTTTTTTTGGAAAAACAATAAATTATAAACTCAATAATGATGAATTCTCTCCTAGTAAGAATTCAATACTATTAATTCATATTATGATCATGTCATCATCATAACCCATGATGATGCGCTGATAACTCATATATGTGTTGAAAAACAATCATGTATGAAAAATCCTTGCTAACATGATGTTCAATATAAAAATTTTAGGTATGCATTGTTATTTTTTTACATTTCATGTTATGATAACCAACCCCATGTTACCAACCTAAATAAATAATTGAATAACAGATTCCCAGGGATAGAGTATATTGACTCCATTTGTAGCATCCCACCCTCACCCATTTTCTTAAGAACAGTCACTAGGTGTTAATGAACATAGGTGGTTAATATTTTCCATTTTATATAAAAATACCATAAAATGAAACCAATAAAATTCAAATATCTAAATTACGCATGATTATAAAATATAATCCTATAAAAAATGAAACAAAAATAGAATATTAGGTTACAATAGTAAACAATGTGACATAAAAAAACAACCAATTTATTAAAGAACTGAAATATTCTAAAGTGACCAACCAGCTGCGACTAATTTAATCGACGAACCAAATCTATAGGCCCATCATACGATATCAAGAAGAATTAATTTAGAACTACGATAGAATTCCTTTACAAGTGTCTTGATATATAAAAGCTTAAAATTTTATTATATTTCCCATGAAGAGGGTGAGTATTAAATATTTAGTATTTCCCCAACTATATTCCAACTCAGACCACTATGATAGAACTTGTTATAACATTTAAATAACATGGATTAATTTTTTTAAAAAAAAATCAAATAAACCCAAAATAGTTATAAATAGAATAAAATAAAGAACTCGATTAAAAAATATCTCAAATCACTTTTGGTTTATCAATTTTAACAATACACACATAAATAGAAGCATGATAATATGAAATTTCCATTCTCGTGAGTGGTCTCTCATCAAACTACCATGTCATAACATGGTAAACAATAATGGGTGCCTCATTTGAACAAGTTCCTTTTATAGGGTCATGTTCAATGAAAACGAAATCATGCCCACCATATTTTCCAAAAACTAGGCCAGATCATATGAATCCAATTGAATAATAAATTTCATTTCTTAAAAAACATGGTCGGAAACTTTTTCTATATCGCAAGTTAAAGCCACTACTACAACATCAAAATTTTAATTTCATCAACATAATTAAAATTTCACAACACCAACCAATATCTCCAATATCCATGAATACATCACTAAATAGAATTTTTTTTCAAATCCAACAGGGGTTTCAAAACAATTTTTATCAATTCATGTGTATGTGAATATAAACCATTATGTTTTAATCTATTGGAGTCGAGAGAGAAGACAGCTACTACTAATACATTTTTAAAAAAAAACTACAGAAAAACACATAAAAAAGCTAGATTATATCTTCTATATATGGACTTATATCATTTTTCCATCAACCAAATAAAAAATATCTCAATATTATTGACAGCACAAAAAGTAGATCTATAAAAAAAAGACATGATCTATGATTCCAAAAGAAGGAATAATTAGAGATAAAAGGAAGACAATGAAGAATAAACACTTACTTGGGATGATAGATCTCAATTGAATGTTCGAACAACTATGAATTTCTCATATTTTAAAAGGAAATGTCTTTCTAAAATTTAATGGAATAAAAATTCATGTTATGATCAGTTTAGTTGAAAAGTGAAGGATCAATGAGGTCAGACAATTTCAATCCAAAATTTTTAGATGGATAAATTTAAGTCTCATAGATTGGCCATACATTTTAGATAATCATTATAAGGACCCAACCTTAAACATTAATTAATCTTGAGATATTTCAAGAATACACCTTGAGGATCTTTTCAGGTTTAATGTTTTAGAGAATTAGATCATAAAACATGCATTACATCCCACATTTAAACAAAGTGGTTACAATAAAAGATAGTATTCATTTTTTCCCATCAACAGAAATATATTTAAACTAAAACATGGATTCTTTCTTGACACTTCCTTGACATTATCATCATATCATGTACCCTTCCCTTGACCTGTGAAAAACATTTCATAAACTTGGGATGATCATAAAAGCTCAGTAAGTGATATAAAAATATGGAAAGGAAACATGAGTTCATATATACATAAGAATAAATGAAATCATACTCTACTCATAAAAAATAAGCACTTTAACATACCTCATCAAATCATGAATAAATCATAGAAATCATAAGACATAAAGGTAACTTGAGGCATTCATAACATTATTACGTAGGGAGTAACCCTCTTGGTTATATTTGGAATACCCATCACAGTATATTCCCTAAATCTCTTCCTAGAAACCTTAACATTTAACTCCTTTGAGTTACCCAATGCATTGGAGAGCTATAACGGGCTCACCCGCCCTTAGTTTATCACAGAACCACCCGTCTACATAATAATGCCCAAGAACCATAACATAATCGTATCACATAAAACATGCATAATAGAAACATAACATTTCCACTTTTAAATCACAAGATATTAATAGAACACATTTATATATAAACATTATGAAAACGATTTTCAATACCAAAATAAAAGAAAAGTAAAACATGGTATTAATTTTTCTTTTAAAAACAGGTATGGCTTGTAGAGGAAGCTGAAACTCAAATAATGGTCATGGCGGCAGAGAAGTCATTGTCTCTGCATACTTATGACAAAAACATTCCCTTTTGTCATTTATTAAAATGCTTCGTATACAAAATATTCCATTTGGATAAACATAAATGTCAAAAGATTTTATACACTGTAAAAAGAAGGTTGAGTATAAAACAAAATATGCCTCAACGAAAGGAGATTGAGACGGATTCCAATACCTCAGGTCCAACATGACTCGATAGTTCTTTAACCTCTTGAATAATAAACATGAGTTAATTTATCCTTTCATAAGAACCTTTTTCAAGTTCATTATTCCTTTTATATCACTTATTAACATGTCAGGAACACTATGTAATTATTTAAGTTAATAACGGTTATTTTATCGATCATTGGTACTTGAGTCAAAAATAAACTCTTTATAATTACTTGTTTTTCATGTATCCATTATATCCAGAGTTATAATCATGATGTATATATCATATATATCATATATATACATTATATACATGAATTTATAATCTTACATAACGTTTAGACGTAAGAAATGAAATGCACTGTTTATGGAGACGGTAAGCCGTACGTACGCATGAACGCTACTTTCATTTCTATTTCGAATTTTATGGAACAGAATCATAATGATATAAAGGTATATTATAATTCCATTATAATATCATTTATAATATTATTAATTACCTGCTTTATACGTCCCACATATGGCATTAACGAATCAAATAACTTTGAGGGGGCGGTAGTCTGCAGTTCCTAAAATGAAGATATCGCGTTTACCCATAATGGAAACCATAATGGTATGCCATAAATGAAAAATACAGAAGCTTAAGTAAAACATAAACATATTATATATCATATATAAATATAGTATCATCTTAAATTCCACATTTGAAGGTGTTAAAAGAATATTGAACAATCATCGTTTTGTGAGGTACAAATTCTCCATCCACGAAAAAAGTATGTTCTTTAACCATTAGATGTAGGTGTGTGTAAGTGTAGCTCGAATACCTCTTATAACAACATCCTACTATATTTAAGATACTTTTGTTATTATAAATAAATGAATAAAAAGAGTTTAGGGGGTTGGAGAAGCAAAATAAAACATAAGAACATAAGAGAATACACTACCTTTAAATCGGGTAACTCTTTTTGATTTGAGCTCAATGGATTCCTTGGGAGGATTTCTGCCCAATGTGAGGCTTCTAGTAGTAAGAGAGGGATGTGGATAGTCAAAAAGATCAGAGCTTGGCTGAACCAAAGGCTTTAGAGGTGTGGGTAAAGAGGTAGAGGTGGGGTCCTTTTATAAGAGGAGAGGAGGGGCACTCTTGGAAAGTTATGAGAAGATACTTTTTTATAAAATGATTTTCTGATAACAAAGGTCCCACAATTATATATTTATAGGATAAGGTGATAAGGGTTTGAAATGAACCCATCCAATAAGTTTTTTACAAGTGTAGGTCTTAGATTTTACATTATATTTTAATTTTATTTAAATCGATAAATAATGAGGTAATCTCTACATCATCATGGTGTCATAAATAATTTAATTTATTTAATGTCTAAAAATTATAAAACAAATATCATGATGTATTAAATCTTTTTATCTTTCTAATTAATATTTATAGTAAAAGATATTACTTGTATAACCCCATTTAAAAATTATTTTAGTAAAACAACTCATGTTTGTGACATTTTTACTTTAACATTAAATAAAAAGATATTAATGTCATTTTCCTTAAAAAGTTGCTCCATGGGAGCCCAAGTTGACCCATGGGTTGTCTTGGTCGGCCATGAAATCTCCAATAAGTGTAGGACATGTGTCTAGGTCTTTTCCTTTTATTATAATATCATTTTTTCCTTAAATTGCACTAATTACCTCTAATCGCGATTAATAAACTTAAAAGTTACTATTAACCAGAAAACATATTTTAATCCCATTAAACCACATTTTACTTTTTAATGACAACCATGTATGTCGAATTTTTTAAATTCAAAACATAGAGGTGCTAAAATTTCATTTAGAACAAAAATCATTTTTTAAGTACCACTTAGTGGTTTCACTATTCATCAAAAATTAAAGTTTTTCAGAAAAATACCAAAACATCACCCTAAGCTATATTTGACATTCCGAATTAAAAATTTATGCCTAATTTAAAAAATTCAAAATATATAAGTTACATTAATTAATTTAATAATTAATTCCCACTGTCAGGGCAAATGGTGTGTTTTTTTGAAACAATAAGTATCAAAAGATTGACAGTAGTTTATGTCTAATTTCAAAGTGAAATTAATTCCAATGACCACTATTGGATTAAATGGTAAAAAATATTCTAATTGAACTTTAAAACCAATTCAAAAGATAATCTGACCATATAAATAAATTATATGAAAAATCAGTTTTGATGTAAAATGTAGTATTTTTCACTATTCATTAAAAAAATGAAATTTATCGGAAAAATACCAAAAATTCACACAAAGTAAAATTTGACATCCTGATTCTAAAGAATAATTTTATCTGGTCCAATAGAATGTATAAGAGTTACCAAAACAATATTTAATGATGGGTCACCATCAAAAGGTGATAAGTGGTCCTTTAGTGAAAATTAGAGTATATATGCCTCAAATTGAATTCTTTTCATATTTTAAGCCTTTATCATTTATTGGATAATTGTAAAAACATTTAACAAACATATATAATCATATTTTAGTTATTTACATTCATTCCCACCAATATAATGACTACATGTTAACTATCATTTAAAATAATATTATTTTATTACTAGTGTGCAACGTAAGATTTCAAAGAAACTCTTTGTTGCGTATCGGGTACACTATCGAACATAGCAACCCCTTTAAAGTAAAATTAATATTTAATTCATAAATATTAATAAAAATGAAAATGATTTATTCTTTATTTACCTGGGATGTTACATCCTTCCCCCCTTTTGGGAATTGTATCCTCGCAATTTTATTAACGTATCAAAATAAGTGGGGGTATTTATCCCTCATAGCATTTTCAGATTCCCATGTTGCCTCTTCGACCATATGGGTTTTCCATAAAACCTTTACCTGGTGAATTACCTTATTCCGCAACACTTTCTCTCTACGGTCAAGTATCTGTATTGGTTGTTCTTCATAAGATATATTCCATTCCAACTGAACTACCTATGGGCTAAAAACATGATATGGATCTGGCATATACTTTTTCAACATCGAAACATGAAATACATTGTGTACCTGGGATAAAATTGGAGGTAAAGCCACTTGGTATTCAACTGATCCAACTTTCTCCAGAATATCATATGGTCAAATGAACAATGGAATCAACTTTCCTTTCATACCAAATCGCATCACACTTTTCCATGTCAAGACTTTGAGAAAAACATGATCACCTACCTCAAAAGATAGATCCTTCCTCCAGTTATCCACTTAACTCTTCAGCCTTATTTGAGCTTTTCTCATGTGTTTCTGAATCAGCTGAACTTTTTCTGCCAACTCTTCTACCAATTCTAGTCCTATCAGCTTCCTTTCACCTACTTCATCCCAAAAAGCTGGAGTTCGACACCTCTTCCCATATAAGGCCTCAAATTGTACCATCTGTATACTGGAATGAAAACTGTTATTATATGAAAACTCAACCAAAGAAATATGTTGGTCCCAACTTCCCTGATAATCCATCGAACAAGAACGTAGCATATCATCCAATGTCTGAATTGTTCGTTCTGACTGCCCATCTGATTGAGGATGAAAAGCTGTACTAAAATTTAATTAAGTACCCAACGACTTCTGAAGGCCTTTCCAAAATTTATAAGTGAACCTGGGATCACGGTCAGATACAATGGAGAGAGGAACTCCATGTAACCTGACTATCTCTTTAAGATACAAACAGGAAATTCGATCTTGAGAAAAAGTATCTCTTATAACAATGAAATGAGCAGATTTAGTCAAGCGATAAACAATAACCCAGATTGCATTATTACCTCGATATTTCATCGATAATACCACAACAAAGTCCATGGATATATTCTCCCGTTTCCACTCTGGCACTGGTAAAGGCTAAAGAATCCCATTCGGTAACAGTCGCTCTGCTTTTACCTGTTGACAAGTCAAACACTTCACAGTAAAATCAACAATATCCCTTTTTATTCCGTCCCACCAGTAATACTCCCGAAGATCTCTATACATCTTAGTAATGCGAGGATGGACTAAAAACGGAGAACTATGAGCTTCACATAACAAATCTCTCTTCAACTATGAATCATATGGAACACAAAATCTCTTCCCAAATCTTAAAACAAAATCATTATCAATATTGAATTTAGGCAACTTACCCTTCTGAACCAGCTCTACCTTTTTCTGCAACTCACTATCTTGCTTATGTGCTTGCTTAATTATTTCGGATAGAGAAGATTTCACTGATACCTGAAACAAAATAGAAGGACATCCTACACCAACAACTTCTATGCCAATGTTCATCAAATCCTTAACCAAAGGATCATGTTCCAAACGCAACATTGTTAATGAAGCATTACTTTTTCAACTCAAAGCATCAGTAACTTTAATATCATTCCCTGGATGGTAATGAATTGTACAATCGTAACCCTTGATTAATTCTAGCCATCTCCTCTGTCTCATGTTAAATTCATTTTGAGTGAATATATACATTAAAATTTTGTGATCGGTATATATCTCACACTTTAATCCATACAAATGATGCCTCAAAAATTCTAATGCGAAAACAACAGCAGCTAATTCCAAATCATGTGTAGGGTAATTTACCTCATGTGTTTTCAACTGACGTGAAGCATAATCAATTACCTGATCATTCTACATTAGGAAAAAACCAAGTCCATTCAATGGAGCATCATTGTAGATAACAAACTCACTATTCATGGAAGGTAGTTCCAAAATTGGAGAATTAACCAATCTTCTTTTCAGTTCCTGAAAACAATCATCACATTCTTTTGTCCAGATAAACTTAACACCCTTCCGAGTTAGCATAGTCATTGGACTAGATAACCGTGAAAAATTTCAAACAAACCTTCGGTAATAGCCTGCCAAACCAAGGAATCTACAAATCTCAGTTACATTTGTGGTTCTTGTCCATTCATCCACAACCTCTGTTTTTGCTGGATCAATAGTTATCCCATCTTTAGAAACAATCTGACCAAGGAAAGAAATTTGTTTCAATCCAAACTCACACTTGATGAATTTCCCATACAATTTCTTTTCTTTTAAGGTTTTCAAAATAACCATTAAATGTATTTTATTCTCCTCTCTACTTTTAGAAAACACCATAATATCATCAATAAAAACAACCAAATTTTTTCACCTGAGTCAACTGAGCCATCACTACAACAAATTTTTTAGTTCTGATTATGACCGTCTTAGGATACTGATTTGAAAGGTCATTTCCCTCCTTATTCCTTCCCAGAAAATTTGTTCTATTTCCTCTATGAAAAACCATTCTTAACACAGAAATATCATAGGAGAAGCAACTTGGTAATATTAAAAATCTATATAATTTCAATCTTACAATAAATTAATTTATAATCTAAAAATTTTCTAACTCCTAAAGTTTTCTAAAACGAACTCTGATACCACCTATAAGGCCCCACCCTTAAACATTACTTAATATTGAGATATTTCAAGAATACACCTTGAGGATATTATCAAGTTTAGAGTTTTAGAGAATTAGATCATAAAACATGCATTACATCCCACATTTAAACAAAGTGGTTACAATAAAATATAGTATTCATTTTTCCCATCAATGGAAATATATGTAAAATAAAACATGGATTCTTTCTTGAAACTTCCTTGACATTATCATCATATCATGTACCTTTCCCTTGACCTGTGAAAAACATTTCAAAAAAATGGGATGAGCATTAAATCTTAGTAAGGGATATAAAAATATGGAAAGGAAACATGAGTTCATGTATACATAAGAATCAATGAAATCATAATATACTCATAAAACATACGAACATTAACATAACTCATCAAATCATGAATAAATCATAGAAATCATAAGACATAAAGGTAACTTGAGGGATTCATAAAATTCTTACGTAGGGAGTAAACCTTTTGGTTACGTTTGGAATACCCATCACAGTATATTCCCTAAATATCTTCAGAGAAACCTTAACATTTAACTCCTTTACATTACCCAATGCATTGGAGAGCTATATCGAGCTCACCTGCCCTTAGTTTATCACAAAACCACCCATCTTCATAATAATGCCCAAGAACCATAACATAATCGTATCACATAAAACATACATAAAGGAAACATAACATTTCCACTTTTCAATCACAAGATTTCAATACAAAACATTGATATAGAAACATTATGAAAACAATTTTCAATACCAACATAAAAGAAAAGTAAAACATGGTATTTATTTTGCTTCTAAAAAAAGGTATGGCTTGTGGAGGAAGACAAAACTCAAATAATGGTCACGACGGTGGAGAAGTAGTTGTTGTCACATACGTACGACAAAAACATTACCTTTTGTCATTTAGTAAAACGCTTCGTATTAAAAATATTCCTTTTGGATAAATGTAAAATTCAAAGGTTTCTATACACTGTAAAAAGAAGGTTAAGTATAAAACAAAATATGCCTCAACAAAAGGAGATTGAGACGGATTCCCATACATCGGGTCCAACTCGACTCGATCGTTCTTTAACCTCCTGAATAATAAACTTGAGTTAATTTATACTTTCTTAATAACCTTTTTCAAGTTCATTATTCCTTTTATATCACTTATTACCATGTCAGGAACACTCTGTAATTATTTAAGTTAATAATGGTTATTTTATCGATCATTGGTACTTGAGTCAAAAATAAACTCTTTATAATTACAATTTGGTCATGTATCCATTATATCCAGAGTTATAATCATAATTTAGATATCATATATATCATATATATCCAGTATATACATGAATTTATAATATTAAATAACGTTTAGAGGTAAGAAATGAAATGCACCGTTCATGGAGACGGTAAGCCGTACGTACGCATGAACGCTACTTTAATTTCTATTTTGTATTATATGGAACTGAATCATGATGATATAAAGGTATATTATAATTCCATTATAATATAATATATAATATAATTAATTACATCCTTTATACGTCCCACATACAGCATTAACGAATCAAATCACTTTGAGGGGGCGGTAGTCCGCACTTCCTAAAATGAAGATATTGCGTTTACCCATAATGGAAACCATAAAGGTATGCCATAAATGAAAAATAAAAAATCTTAAGTAAAACATAAACATATTATATATAATATATAAATATAGTGTCATCTTAATGTCCACCTTTAAAGGTTTTAAAATAATATTGAACAATCATCGTTTTGTGGGGCAGAAATTCGCCATCCACGGAAACAGAATGTTCTTTAACCATTAGATGTAGGTGTGTGTAAGCGTATCTCGAATCCTTCTTATAAAAACATCATATTATATGTAAGATACTGTTTTTGTTTCAAAAGAAATGAATAAAAAAAGTTTAGGGGTTGGAGAAGCAAAATAAAACATAAGAACACAAGAGAAGACACTACCTTTGAATCGGGTAACTCTTTTTGATTTGAGCTCAAAGGCTTCCTTGGGAAGACTTCTGCCCAATGTGAGGCTTCTATGAGTAAGAGAGGTATGTGGAGAGACAAAACGATCTGAGCTTGGTCCCTCAAAATGCATTAGAGGTCTGGGTAAAGAGGTAGAGGTGGGGGACTTTTATAAGAGGAGAGGAGGGGCACTCTTGGAATGTTAAGAAAAGATACTTTTTAATAAAATGATTTTCTGATATAAAAGTTCCCACAATTATATATTTCGATGATAAGGTGATAAGGGTTCTAAATCCACCAATCCAATAAGTTTTTGACAAGTGTAGGTCTTATATTTTACATTATATTTTAATTTTATTTAAATAGTTAAATAATGAGGTAATCGCTGCATTATCATGGTGTCATAAATAATTTAACTTATTTAATGTCTAAAAATTATAAAAAAAATATCATGATGTAGGAAATATTTTTATATTTTTAATGAATATTTATAGTAAAAAATATGACTTGTATAACCCCATTTAAAAATTGTTTTAGTAAAACAACTCATGTTTGTGACATTTTTACATTAACATTAAATAAAAAGATATTAATGTCATTTTACTTCCAAAGTGGCTCCATGGAGTCCCCAAGTTGACCCATGGGTTTTTCTGGTCAGCCATGACACCTCCAATAAGGGAAGGACATGTGTCTAGGTCTTTTCATTTTATTATAATATCATTTTTTCCTTAAATTGCATTAATTACCTCTAATCGCGATTAATAAATTTAAAAGTTACTATTCACCAAAAAATAATTTTAATCCCATTGAACCACATTTTACTTTTTAATGACAAACATGTATATCTGATTTTTGAAATTCAAAACACAAAGGTGGTAAATTTTCATTTAAATGAAAAATCATTTTTTAAGTACCACTTAGTGGTTTCACTATTCATCAAAAATTTAAGTTTTTCAGAAAAATACCAAAACATCACCCTAAGCTATATTTGTCATTCTGAATTCAAAAATTACTTCTATTTTAAAAAATTCAAAACAGATAAGTTACATTAATTAATTTAATAATTAATTCCCACTATCAGAGGAAATAGCGTGTTTTTATGAAACAATAAGTATCAAAATATTGACACTAGTTTAAGTCCAATTTCAAAGTGAAATTAATTCCAACAAACACTATTGGATTAAATGGTAAAAATATATTCTAATTTAACTTTAAAACCAATTCAAAATATAATCTAACTATATAATTAAATTAGATGAAAAAGTAATTTTGATGTAAAATGCAGTATTTTTAACTATTCATTAAAAAATGAACTTTATCGGAAAAATACCAATAATTCACAAAATGTGAAATTTTAGGTCCCGATTATAAAGAAGAATTTTATTTGGTCCAATGGAATGTATAAGAGTAACCAAAACTATATTTAATGATGGTTCTCCATCAAAAGATAATAAGTGGTCCTTTAGTGAAAATTAGAGTATATATGCCTAAAATTGAATTCTTTTCATATTTTAATCCTTTATCATTTATTGGATAATTGTAAAAACATTTAACAAACATATTTAATAATATTTTTGTTATTTATATTCATTCCCGCTAATACAACGACTACGTGTTAACTACCATTTAAAATAATATTATTTTATTTCTAGTGTGCAACGTAAGATTTCAAAGAAACTCTTTGTTGCGTATCGAGTATGCTATCGAACATAGTAACCCCTTTAAACTAAAATTAATATTTAATTCATAAATATTAATAAAAATGAAAATGATTTATTATTTATTTACGTGGGATGTTAAAATCATGCTCTAACTAAGAAATATCTACATGCACAAGCAAAAAATATTCATGTTTGTCTTTCAAAATTACTGAAACTATATTCCTAATGTGTATTGTCAAAATTATCATGTGATAATAGGATCACATGTTTTCTCCGGGGAATATATATTTTTTGGAAAAACAATTAACCAACTTTCTACTTTCATATTGACAACTGTAATCCTTTACATAGTTTCCTAGAGTTTTATCACGATTTCTATAAACTATTCTCAAACTGTTCACCTCAAGAAAAGCGTCCAAACATGACAATACCCTGTAAACCACTTGAAAATTTTCACAATCAACACACACACATAGATATATAATATCTAAACAATATACACCTTATCAAAAAAACATGGGTCTTAAAATTTATATTTATTCTAATTAATTACATTTGAATCATCATCATACTTGATTTTTGTATAAGACTATATTTTGGTTAAAAAATAGTCTTTGAATAAAATAACTAGAAACTACAAATTATTTCTCAATTTTTTTTAGATATTAAAAAACATAATATGGAATGATATAAAAAATATATATAGTTAAAACATATAAAAATGATTATTAGAACGAATATAATGATTAGTACTAGTAAAAAAGATAATACAAAATCCAACTATACTTGAGAAATACATCTCTTGAAAAACAAAATTTTCATTATTTGTGTTGGTTTTAATTTAAATAAAAATCATCTCTATATTTATATTAAATTAAGTAAAATAGAATTCATATATAAAATCATAATAATTTATATTATATAATAATTTCATCAAAATTATATCATAATTAATAGTAAAAATAGTAAAAAAAATTACCACTGTTAGGTGGAAAATGGGTTTACTAGGGTGGGGTTAAACTAGTAATATAAAAGTTAAATTGACCTATAATGGATATAATTATATTTTATTGATATATTTAGGCCCTATTTAATCAATGGACCGATTATGGTCTATTAGGTCTCTATGTGGCAAATAAAAAATCATTTTATAACATTTTATATTCCAAAATAAAAATTTTGCTCTGCATCTCACTTATAAAAGGTCACCACGTCATCTCTTCTATTTACACCACCAAAGTCCTATTTATTAGAAAAAAATTCATATTCTATGCTATCTTCAATTCCCATGACATATATCATCTCCTTCTTATTAGAAATCCATTCTATGAATGATTTTTTTCTAACCTAGCAGGTTTTTTGAATACGATGTATCATGATTAACTAAGTCTTTTTATTTAATATCATCATAAACCTACATCAAGTATTCATATATTATGATTATAAAATAAATACATTATGTTTAAAATATTATATGTTATTATGATATTCTAATATCTTTAATCACTATACTCTTCCATCAAATGGGAAAAACCCATCACTCTTGTGTTTAGAGGACTTCCGCCTCACAAACTGATATATTTTATTTTCCATAATCACCAAAAATATCTTTTTTAATGATGGATTTATCTATATATAGAATATTTCCAACATATTAATACTTCTTGAATTATTATTCCACATATACACACTTACACTCCATTACTTTGGGGATATAATAACTTCTCGCGTGCATACAATGGAGTAACATCTCATGAAGTGAGGGAATTTGGTTTCTACTAACATATAAAATGGAAGGTAAAAAGGATAAATTTATTAAATATATGTGATATATATGAAATATTTATGATGATAATGACATATTTACCATTCTTAAAAGTTAATATATCTGTTTATTTCATAAATTTAATTTCATTGAAAGGCGATAGTGTTGTTAATGCATACATGCTAACTATTTTCCCATAGAAATGATGTTATTATATTTTTCATCAATATATAACATTGATAATATATAAATATATATATATAATTCTGTGTATGTTTCCGTATTTGAAAAAATATTATAATATTAATGATTTTCATATCATTCTAAAATCATATTACAACCCATAACTTCTTTCCATAATGACCATTGAACATTGTAAACATTATTCATGTGTATATACAATCATCCATCATTATGGTCATAAACCAACTAATTTCTCAAAACCATTTTTATGTATTATTATAAAAGAATAATTGACTTATGTTATGAAAAAAAATTCATGATTATTATTAAGGATATGATAGAATAATAATGTATTCTTCCTTGATCAACACAATAATTCTCTTTTGAAAAAATTCACCGAACATCCAAATGATAAAAAACATGGACATAATTTATTATGTACATAAATATGTACCTAAAATAAATATAATTAATGATTTAAATATAAGGTAATGAAAATGAAAATTATTTTTTACAAACCAATTACATGAAATTAAATTCTAATATAGCAGGTAATGGAGACAAAGGGATTGTAGATATTCGAGATAAGGGACTTCATGTCAATTTTCCTATATTGATGAGTGGTTTCATGTTATGAATAAAATTAAAATTATGTGGTGTATATACTGACCCTTTTATATGTAATATAATTAATTTTCCATAAAAATGTTATTTTATGTTATAATATAAATTATTTTATCCATGGGTATTTGAATTTAATATTACCACATTGTAAAAAAAATTCATAAGCCAATTATATCCCTACATTATATTATAACCCCATGAAATTATTAAGAACCTTATATTTGATAGTTTTTGTGACATAATACACAAAGAGTGTAAGGTACATTAAAATATAATATAAGTATCTTAAAAAAATATGATATATTTTATTTTCTCAATCCATGAAACACCACGTCAGTGTCTGTTACACTAATGTGGGACCTTCGTCAAATGCTTCTGTTACACGCAAGACTGAGTTTTACCAAACCAAAATATATTACATAAATATTATTATTTAATTTAATAATATTTAAACTAATATTAATGACCTTAATTACTTAACTTCCGAAAATTTATTGTTTATGTAAATATAAAATGAATTCATTGGTTATCGGTTAATGATAAATGAAAATAAGAACCAATTGGACCTAAAAAGAAATATTAATAATTTTATGCTTATAAAAGGGTTTTATCATGGTAAAGATAATTTAGTAAAATTAATTAATGATTTTAATGAAATTAATTTGTTATATATTCAATCAACTATTATTGATTTTCATCTATTAGGATTAATATCATTAGATTAAGGAAAATCTTATTTTACACATTAAAACCCACAATTTTTATTTCAACGCCTTTTAATAGTGAGTCAATTTAAAATATGTATTATTAAATATTAATTAATTTAAACTTTTGAAATAAAATTCATTATTTTATGGGAATCATAATAATTAGGTTATAGATAATGTTTTATATTTTTTGAGACATATCATTTTTATGAATATAGAAAAATAATTCATTTTAGTAGAAAATTGTCTTCTCAACTGATTTTTTTGGGGGATAAATTATGATTTTATTGGTTTTAATTTTTATTTAAATAATATATTAATAAATTTATAGTATTTAGTTTATTAGAAAAAATTACACTTTGAAATGTACTATAGAATTATATCAATCTTTTGGAAATTTTTACATTAAAATTGTGCATTGTCATCTTGCTTACGAGATGAATATTGAATTAATTTTTTCCACTTGTATGGTTGTAATTTGGAAATATTTATTCTTTATTTATATTCATAATAATTTATATTGACTAATAAGTTCAAAATATTTTTTTTCCAAATTTATTAGTGAATTTCATTAAAAATAATTACAATTATTATGGAAATTATAATCATAATAAAGGACCAAGCCTTTATTATAAGTGTCCAAATGACTTAGACTGATGTAAAAATCCATTTAATGGACATTTATCATACATAAAAAATAAATTTTTTTTCTACGGTTTATTTTTATAAATTTATTATAAAATAACATGTGTTCACCGAACTTGTATCCAAAACATCCATACCAGTAATTTACCTTCCTTATAAAATCCTACCACATCTCCACATTCCCCAGAAATCTAGAAACAAATATTTTTGGATAGGATCTACTCTAATAGATCCCCAAAATACATCCCCTATACCTTGATCCCTTCCATCGGGAATGAATACTTCCAAGGAATCCTTTTGGTACAAACCAAATGAAGTTACCCAATTAAGAGGTAACATATTCTCTCAATATTTTTACAATAATATCCATTCTCCACTCTATATACTAATATTATTAAATAAATAAATAACAACACAAATATCATAGATATTATAGTATTTTTTTAATGTTAATATTTATACTATCCAATATAAAAATCCATCTAATGTGTAACAAACATACTATTTCATTGTACGACGAACTATTACCTAACAAAATTATGATTGTTCATTTTTTCCTTACCGCCTATCAAAGTGTCCATTATGAAGGAAAATATAATTATATGTGTTATATGACATATTTATAAAGTATTTATGATTCTTTAATATTTATTTTGAAAAAACCATTATTCATTCTATCTTTTGTAAATATGAGAATTTCATTTGAGGAAGTGTGGACTACCGCCCCTCAAAGCGATACAAATCGTTCATACAATAAATGGAATGTACAAATGATAATTATAATAAACCTATGTAACATATATATCATTTAACTTATTATAAAATTATTATATGCATATTTATAAATTTTTTAATTATTTTAATACAACAAATAAATGGAAGTATCGTTCATGCGTACGTACATCTTACCGTCTTCCGGAATGTTAAAAACATTTATAAACATCAAATATAATGGACTATTATAAATACATATATAATGATTATATATGTTAATTAGTACATGTTTTATATTATATAAATAATGATACTATTACATACTTTTTTATAACAGATAATAGAATGTTAAAACTTACTCGAGCAAACTAGGAAATTTAACACCCGAAATTGTAAAATTAAAGAAAGAGACTTTAATAATATGTAATAAAATATTATAAGGATGTAATAAATGATATTATAAATTTGATCAGGGTTTTTTTATAAGTTGGTAACATATATTAATCCATTATAATAAATGATAAGGCCACACAACAAAATGAAGAATAAGGTAATTGAATTTCTTCACAAATTACATTCCACCTAGACATATTTAATAGACACCAATTAACTTTTATTTTGTGTATAGAAATCCATTTCCATGTTATATAATGAATCCAATTATTCTAAAGATATTAATAGTACCATTTAATTTAATATATTCTAAATAATATGATTCAAATTATTCAATGTGGTATGTGACACTTTGGAAGGATTAATGATTATTCTATTCTAGAATGTTCTTAATGTTAATCTGGGAAATATATCTTCCTTTTTATATTATTTTTTCACTGTAATTACATTGAGATTAAATTTTATATATTATAGATATTATTATTTCATAAAACAAATATCATTTCATATACAATTTTTACTATGCTAGTTATTTTATGAACTGCAGAATTATTTTTAAATCTGTATCTTTTATTAAATATAAATATTTGAAAAAGATTATTTTCAATTGGATAAATTTGATATTCGATATTAGGAATGATTTGGATATGAAATGATAGGTAGATCTAAGAAATTATATAGCTCATCTATTCATCAATAGGTTGTCATTAAACAAATAAATTGGCCAAATTAAATGGGTTTCTATACATTTTACTACATCATCTAATGAAATGTCTTGATTGAATAAGTTTTATTGTGCCTCAGAAAGGACATCAATTAGTAAATAATTACCCTCATTTAGTTCTAGTTATTATTCATCCATGAGATTCTGTGTTGAAATATCTATGGATACATTTAATTTTATGTCCATCGATTAAAAAGCATGAGATTCAGTTTCATGCCTTTCCATATTCATTTTTCCTTATCATGTTATTTGAATGACTTGTGTTATCTATTATATACCATACCATTTTAATTTATTTTCCTCTTATCATTATTTCATACAATTTACATACCATTATAGATCATTTTATCTCACCTTCATTATGTTTCATTTCTTTAATTCAATGATAATAAATTGGTGAATAAGATTTCAAGGATATAATTTATATTATTTTATTATCAGTCATGTTTGTTATTCATATTTTCCAATGTATTATGGGTATAATGGATGCAATTTTTATTTCCAATAATGCTAAACTGAATGGTCGTTCAGAATTTTCTTCCATGTTATCATGTCAATGTAATAAAATAATGCACTGCCTCCAGGCTTTTGGGGTCAGGTCGTTAAATTGTTATCAAAGGATGTTTAACAGCAAACATGGAATATCTATTTAGAAAACATATACCATTGATCAAAACCATAGGATAGTAATTATGGATAAGTATAAAAGAATGTCATATATTAATGATAAGTTAGTGATTATCTGGGTATTCCTATAAATACATCCTTGAATGTATACTACAAGTGAAGGTTGTTCAGGCCCAGTTTTACCATGGAGTAATAATTCTAACAAGGTGTTTCAGGTCTGACTAGGGGTAACCTGGAATACGACAATGAGCCCTACTACAAACCTAGTATGACACTCCTAGGGGATACACAATTCATATTTCATATTTTCATTAACTACCATTTTGAATGATTTTAAATTATATATGACCCAATGTAACCTAAATTTAGGATTCTAGGATTCAAGATGCATATATTTATGTAATGTTCTATACTATTTTTAGAGTTACAAAAATTTCAAAAATTAATGTGATAATCTAGTGTTTTCTATTGTTTATATATGGATTCTATAAGGAATATCAGTATCAGTACTCATGGAAAATGTAAATATTATGTAAATAAAGACTAAAATACATATTGTATTGGATATGAGCATGTTATGAATATATTAGGGAAATTTAGTCAGGTTATAAAAAATAACCATAATTGAATGGAGTAACATATTCCATGGAGAGAATATATTATTATGGATCTCTTTATGAAGAATAATACCACATCATATACTAGGAATAATAATTCAATTATACCTGAGAAATGGATTACGTCTCTAGGTATGATATGTACGACCTTATAATATGGTGAAAACGAAAAGGTTAAAATTCTAGTGTACGGTCTCCTAGGTGACACTAAATAGTTGTTTCCTCATATCCATAATATAAGAGACAAAGAATAAATTTATCCCATTGAATGGATAAATTCTATGGATTCATTCTTAAAAAATATATACCTTATGATCAAAAAATTCAGATGAATTGGATGTTCATTGGCACAATGAAAATGGAAGAAGTGAGTGTTACATATTATAAAGCTACATTTACAAGGATAAAAATTTATTCTACAGATTATATAAGAAACATAAATTTCAAGATAAAACACTTCTTTGAATGACATAATCCATGTCCTTAAAGGGAACTAGTGTCTCAAAAATTGTCTTCATTTCATGAAATAGTTTTATGTAGTATAAAGATAAGGAAAGGATTCTACATGTTCAATGGATTAAAGGGAAACCAAGAGAATATGTGGTCTTGTAAACCACATGTAAAGAAAAATGACTTTAATAATATGAAGGGATAGAATTATTTTCCAATACGTGATAACTATGGAATGAATCAACCTCATAAATGAATGAAAGGATTGTATGTTTTTTATATGAGTGGAGAAAATTTTCACTAGGAAAAAGTATGCAATAGTACAAAGGAAAATACATCAATTCAATGCAAAAAATACAAAGAGATGGGGTACTATATATATGAAAACCCCAAGAATCATGACAATATACATCAGTACAAGTTAATGAGTCAAGGTCAAGAAGATGTTATTACACAATTGAAGTGCAATTGTTATTATACTTATGCATTTTTATATAAGAAATATTTTGTAAAAATATTTTGTTTTCTTATTATGATTTCTGAAATATTTAAGAATTTTACAATAGTACAATTTCAATAATGATTTGGGATCATAGGTTTAATGGTACTAAGATATGTTATTTATTAGAATGTTATTATTTTCAGGAAACACATGATTGAGTCAATTAAAACCCCTAATATTTTCCAAATTTCATGATATTGGTAATGAAATTAATAATTTCAAAAAGTGTTGACTAACTTCTAATTTGTTAATGTTTTTTCAACATGTTGTATATTCCATCAATGATAGATTTTACAGCACCTTTCGATATAAGGATTATGTCCAATAATCTACGTCTTACTTAAAAATAAGTAAAAATTCATGTTTCCAATGTGGTTTTATAGTGATTGATGATATAAAAATACTTTAATAGGTTGAATGATGAAATTGTTCACAAAATTGTAATGTGAAAATTTATAGCTACTTTATGTTGATTAATTTTTAATTATAAATTCATTTTTTAAATTCAATGAATCTCATTCAGAATTGATAGGATTATAATTTATTAGAGAATTTAACCCATTATAAAATTCTTTATGCTTTTAATTGGATATTATTTTAGTAATAAATATATCAATTCACCATATGATGCATCAAGTACCAATAAATGAAGTATAAATAGTTAAAAGTGTCATAAAATGAAAATATGAGGTTAATTGAAATGTATATATACTTATATTCGTATAGAGTGAATGAATTCATTAACTATATAAATAAAAAAATGAAATTTTTTTGTCCAATTATTATCATTTATTATAAAAAAAATGAAATTTATACACACCTATTGTTTATGGTTTTGTAGTGAAAAAATTTAATCTAAACATTTTATCTATCACTCTCCATCAAAACTTTATTTTTGGATTTTTTTCTTCTATAACATCTTTCCATTTTCACCTATATACTATTACAAGGGAATATAGTTACATGATATTTGTACATTCCATTATATATTATTGATAATATGGTATATTAATAATTTTTATTACTTATATATTTCAACAATAGTCTTTTTTAAATCCCCTTACTATCAAGATAAATTTCAAATTGTGAGGACGTAAATTAATTAATGTGGGGAGAATGTAACACGCTGAAATTATAATGTAAGAACCTTATATATTATAGTTTTCATGAAAAGTGACACCAAGATCATAATGGGATATAATACCACAAAAATTTAAAATAAAATTACTATTTTAAAGTGATTTGATATATTTTATATTTTATAATTATTAAAACACCATGTTAGAAAGCATAATACTCAAGAGATACCCTCTTTAATGGCTTTGGATACACGCAAGACAGAGTGTGGCCAAACAATAATATATTAATAAAATATTATTATATAATATAATAAGATATAAAATCTTTGTTATGAATATTATTAACTAACTTATGAAAATAACTGGTTTATATAAATATAAAATTAATTCATGTATTTCAAATTAATGGGAAATTAAAATAATAACTAGTTGGAAATACAAGAAATATTATTATTTTTATTCATCCAAAGATGTTATATCTTAATAATCATAATTATTTACAATTAATAATTTATATTAATTAATTATATATTTTTTATATTAATTAAAATATTTTTGATATTAATCCCATTGTTTTTCTATGCATAAGATAAGAACAACCGCTAATTTACCCTTTAAAAAGAAATATTTTTACATTAATATAATTTAATGGAGAATAGAAAATAAGTATAAATTTTTACACATTAATTGATTTAATATGTGAAAATAACATTCATATTTGAAATGTAAACCTAATAATTATATTATGGTGATTTTTTATATATTCAGGAAACAAATCATTTTTAATGAATAGTTAACAATACTGCATTTTAGTTTAAAATTTTTTTCTCATCTGACTTATCTATAAGGATAAATTATTTTTTATTATTTTTAAATATTAATTAAATAATCATATTATAAATTTATCTAATTTTGGTTATTAGAATATATTTCTCTTTGATATTGAACGTAAAAACATAACAATCATTTGGAAAATATTACTTTAAAACCCCACATTTTCATCACATTTAAGGGATATTTTTTAATTAATTTATTCCACTTTTGTGATTATAATATTGATAAATTGATTAAATAGTTTTATTATGCCTAATATATAATATAAAATAATGAAATATTAGTTTATGATGATAAATAATAGTCAATGTAATTATAGTTGAAAATAATGATTAATGAAAATTAAGTTTAATCTATGTATATAACTTTAACATAAGGGTCCAATGGCCATATCCACTTGTACAAAAACAATTTTATGAAAATATCTTGTTCATAAACCTTCTATTAATTTTATGGGGTTTTAATGACTTTTTTTAGGTAAGAACATGGGTTCACCTAACATATTTCTAAAAAAATCTAAGAGAGTCCTTTTCATTCCTTATAAAAGCCCTCCACCTGTCACCATTCCTCACAACTCACAAAAAAATCAGATTCGGCCACTATATAGTCAAATACAGTACCAAAATACCTCCAATAGACCATTATGCCTTGCTTTGAGAAGTAATCCTTCCAAGGAGCCTTTTGGTATAATCCAAAAGAAGTTAGCCTATTAAGAGTTACCAATTTCTCTAAATCATTTTAGTTTCATTTCCATTCTCCACTTCATATAATATTTGTATTCTATTATTAAATAAAACAGAAGTATCCGAGATATAAAATTACTTGTTTATGTTAATATTTAATCCTACACATACAAACACCTCCATAAAATGGGAAAAATGCATATTGTTTCTATGTACGATGAAATACTACCTTACAAAATGATGAAAATTCATTTTTCAGTCACCACCTATAATTGTGTCCGTTATGAGGGAGAATATATTTATGTGTATTATATATGATATTTATAATTTAACTATAATTGTGTAATTTCTATATAGAACATATCTTATGCCTTCTATTTTGTTTAAATATGAAAACTTCGTTTTTGGCAGTGTAGACTACCTCCACTCTATGTGGTATGACTTGTTCATACAAAAAATGAAATGTATAAAAGATTTTTTTGATAATCCTATGTAACATATTATAAATTGATCTGATATTTGGATTATAACATACATATATATAAATTATTTTTCATTATTATAATACAACAATGAAATAGAAGTAGCATTCATGCATACATGTGGCCTAACATCTCCATGAACAATGAACAACATTTCTGAAATAGAAATATAATGGAATACAATAAATACATATATAAGGATTATATATTATAACTAAGACATGTTTTACATTATATATATTATTAAAACATTATCTAATTAATGATAACATCAAACAATAATAAAAAACTTACTCAACTAAACTAGGGAATTAACAATTGAAACAATGAAATTAATTAATGAGTGTTCATAAACATGTAATAAAATATTATATGAAATTAATATATTATAATTTAATCAATATTATGGATTTGGTATAAGTTATTACCGTATTTTAAACCACTATATAGGAGGATAAATACTACACAACAAAATTGAGGTTATGTAAAGAGAATTTCTTCCAAATTACAATCCATTGAGACATATTTATTTTAGGACAATTCACTTTTATTTTTTCTATATACTAACTACGTCATGTCATATGATTAATCCAGTTAATCTCAAGATATTATAATTTTCATTTAATTTTATACATTTGGAAATTTATAATGCAAACTATTCAATGTGGAATTGGACACTTTGGAATGATTAATGATTATTCTCCTCAAGAATGTTCTTAATTATAATCTTTGCAATCTCACTTCCTTTTTTAATAAATTTTCAATAAAAATTCCATTGATTATCCAAATTTTTATATGATGGATATTTTTATTTCATAAACGGTATATCCATTGACATATGGTGTTTACATTGATAGTTAATCGATGAACTGGAAAACTATTGATATAACAATTTTATTTATTAAATATTGATATTTGATAAAGAATTTTTTTCTAGGGGTTATATTAATTATGCTACATGATTAATTATTTAGAAGATAAATGAATTTTGTATCTACTACTTTTTTTTCTCCTCAATACATCAGCAGGTTCTAATGAGACAAATAAGTTTGACAAGGTAAAGAGGTTTTTATCTGTAGTTCTATACCATCTTGTGATATGACACGATGGAATAATATTTCATTTCCTAAGACATGATTTTCATTAAGAAATGATTCCCATTATTTAGTTCCTTTTAATATTCATTCCTGATACTTTTCATCGACTAATAGATGGATATATTTCATCTTCATTTCATTGATTAAATATAATGATTTCCAGTTTCTTAACTTGCTATATTGAATTTCCCTTACCTACTTATTTAAATGGATTGTGTCATAAACTATTTACCTTTACATGTTAATTATTGTAATTGATTGATTTTTTATTCTAATTTATGTAACCTTAATGATCATTTGAACTCACATTATTATGTTTCATTTCTCTAGGTCATGTAGAAGAAATCATTGACTTAGCTTTCAAGGCTTATGTTTCTTTCATTTTATTATATATCATGTATCCATATCATATATTATAATATATTACGGGTATAATGTATGTTATATGGACTTCCATGGAAATAAAACAAAATGTTCCTTCCTGATATAATTCCTTAAAATCACACCAATGTAATTATAAAATTCACTAGATCTATGGTTCGTAGGTCAGGTCATTACATATATAACTTCTTATTTGACTTTGCTATTTTAAGACAATGTGACTGGTGAATTTTAGTTATCCTATTTTCCAATAACCCTTTTTGGATTTTTATTTACATTTTATACACATAACACATTCAGTGATTAATTTCAAAATCTATTTCATTATCAATATAAGGGTTTCTCATTTTAACTTTTCTTCTTTGGGATATAGGTTATGATATACACATAAATTATTGTTTGAGGTTGAAATAATTACCCTATAAAATGTTATATAATTATAATCCTAATTATCATGATATTTAATATATCATTTTATGTCATACGTTTATGTGTCTTATGATTAATGTGTTACCAAAATAGAAAATTATTTTTTTATAATATCAATACTTTTCAGGATTTTTTATATTGATGGATATTTTGTATGAAATAATATCATTTTATTTTCTTGAAATAAATATATTTATTTTTAATATTGGTATATTTTTTTAAATGATTAATATCCATTTCCTACCATTTTTATGTCATTAAAATCATGAAATAATATTTTAAGTGATACTGATCTTTAGTCATTCTTATAGACCAAGAATCGTTCACTTCTATATATTTGGTTATTAGTTTTTTTAGAAGTATTATATTATAAATATATGTGAATTATTAATGATAAAATTCATGAACATTAAACTTATTTTAAATTTTTTTTAAAATTTTAATTATATATCATTTTCCAAAATATTATCTTTGGATCCATATATAAAATATAGGAAAGGAATGTATATTTTTAAAATTTGAAAAATTAATGGATTTTCCTACCACACTAAAGCATAAATTATTTCATGCATCATATTTTATATTTGTAAATTTATTTCAAATGAATAATATATATATATTATATTTTAGAATTTTTTATGCTTTAATTTCTTTTTCCAAATTGGAATGCATATTTTCATCATGAAATGTTACATGTCATATATGAAAATAATATTTCATCTAAGATAACATCCATGGTTGATACTCAAATTGAAATTATAATTTTATTAGGGAATTTTAAAAATATGATTTTAAAGTTATTTCCATTTATTATCATCAATGACACTTAATTTCAATTATTATCCACTAAGGATATTCTATAACGATATGATCCTCATTATTTTTCTAAATAGATTATGGTCATTTTAATGATAATATCAGGGAATTGGTACCATTTCCATAGATTAATATTGTCATGAAAGTTATAAAATATGCTTTTATAAAATTAAGATGAAATTTTTTCACTTTCTACTATAATTAGGTTGTGGTTAATAGGTGATGTTTACATAATTTTGAGAAGCATTAGGGATCACAAGTTAGACTGATATAGATTATACAACAGGTTGAGCCCCATTGTAGCATATGATTTAATTTGTTCATCCCCATTATAACTCAATATATGATGTATTGAATCCCGATATAGAATATTATTTTATGGGTGTATTGGATCATAATGTACATGAAAATGGATCTATAGAAGGTAGTGTGAATTTTTTGTTTAAAATTTTTTTGTTTTTATCCCTTCATGTATATAGTCTAAAATAAATTATATTAATTCAATTCACAATAGCTCTTAAATTATTAAAACATTAATCGGATAACACCCATGGTCAAGTTATAAAAGTATCACAATCATTATGATTGAAATAAAATAATCTAAATGTCATAAATGATGTTAATAGTATTCATAGTTGAATAAATTTAAACAGAGTAATCAAGTAAAAGATCACAATCATAATGATTATGATGATTATATTAAATCAATATAATGATTCAATCAGAAATCATTTTGAATTTCATTGAGTAATTAAAAAAATTAATCACAAAGATCATAATCATAGTATATTACAAAATTATTATAATCCAATTGGTTGCGATAATCAAAATAAGAAATAAAAAATGAATATTATAAATTATTTACTTTCTATTACGAAGAAGTGGAATTGTAAAAAATTTAAACAATATAATTATTTTAAACTAAAGAGAATGATATCCAATAACTATGGACAAATTTCGGTTGATTTATAGATTCAATAAAGTTCTACATACCCACACTAATGAAATCCCTTGAAACAATAATTGGATTTAGTCTTGATATCTTTGCAAGACCTCAATAATGAAAGAGATCAGTGCCTCTTTCTTCCTATTCATGGAATCCCTCGATCAGCAAATGATTGACATATCTATCTTCCGATCCATGGAATCCCTTGATCATAATATGAAATGATAAAAGTCACATTAAGATAAAAATTGTGGGAGTAATATGTTTATAGAACAAGTAGTTCATTAGTTGAACTTATAGTATTTCCGATGTAGAAAATTTTTTATAGAGATGTTGCATTCATAAAACATTCTTCAACATGTCATCTTTGAGCTAGTTCAATTGATCCAGTATTTATAGGCCATTGTCCCAATAGTCATCTTGGATTCCAATGGTCGTATTTTCTTGTGAAAATTCAGTGGGACTTGTGCCCTTTTAACTCCAATGGTAATCTTCTAACTGAAACACTGACATTATTTTATAATATTTATTTAAATAGAGTATAAAACAACATATTGATTAAATGGTTTTAATTTTGATATGATACAATTTTTTTGATACGATAAAAAGAGTCCAAATTTTCTTAACTGTTCCAATAAAATCAAATCTGAAAAGTAAATTATTATGATGATTATAGCTAAGATAATGAATAAAATTTATCTGTTCTGTCAGAAAATGAAGGAAGAGTTTGATGGAAATCATAATCTACATGTTGAATGAAAATAGTTTTCATTAAGTAAAATTAAGATCATATCTGGGTTCATAAAGAAAATCATGTAATATAATAAACCTTATGGGTACAACAATTATTATATTTATATAAAAAAATTAATGAAGAAATGTAAAAAATTCTTAAACTAAGTAAAATATATGAATTCATTAGAGAAGGATGTTTTTTATTTCAAAAAAATGAATATAAATGTTAAAAGAATAAATTTGAATCAACAATCTCCCCATTTTTGGAAGGAAAAACCCACAATTTAAGAAAATAGAGGATTATAAAATTAAATAGTTTTTGTTTACAGAAATGAAAAATTATACTTATCTCCCTTTGTGTTTTCAAACTCTTTTGAATATGATTTCAATTCAAATAACCTCACCCTTAGGATAAAAATGATTAAGGAATGCTTCATAAAAATAAACCACTTTCTAAAAAGAATTATCCTTGTTAATTATCATTATCTTATAATACCATTTATGATTATACCCCCATATTAGTAATAATATCTACCTATATAAAACATTCCCCCTTGATATAAAACACTCTCAACATTTTTATTTTCAAAAAGTAATAGGGAAGATATTCATGTACCTAAAATGTGTATGAGAAAAAAATATACAATGAATGAAATAATTAGATATTATATAATATTGAATGAAAAATTATCCCAAACAATAGAAAAAATTCAATCAAAGGAAATGTAGATATCAAAGACATTCAGTTAGAGTTTCAAGAAAATTTACAAAAAGTGTTCAAAAATGATTCATTTCTTTTACTTTTCATTCTCACTGTCCTTCTTCATGATATCTAGAAAAAATATATTTATCATTTTGAATTTTTAAATTTCCTCTACAATCTTATTAAGAGATTCTTTTGAAACCATAAATTTTTTTCTTGAACATCAAATAATTAGTCCTGGGCATGAAATTGTTTTTATAGGGATTTTAAGATCCTTTACTAAGTATTAATTGTGGTGTCTTGATCATCATTATTCATCACATAGACATAAATCAAATTAATTAGTAAGATATTTGGATTTTCCCACTCAATGATATCATTAATAGGAATCATTATCTATGAGATTTCCAAATGAAAAACTATGATCTCTCTTTCAATCACATTAAATTCATCAACTAGCTCCAATATATCCCTCTAACTATTTTTAATATATGATATGTTTCACTTTGTAACTAATTTAATGTAATAAAGTGTTCATTAATTAATATTATAATATCTTATATTGAGTATTTATGATATTTTATACTTTCCACAGGCTTGTTATTCCACATCAAAAAATTATTAAAATAAATTCTTTGTTTATTGGTTCTTTCTTCAAATAATTTGAAATAAATCTCATAGTCCATAACACTTTTTCTCTGAAGCATTACAGAGTCCTAAATGATGCTTTGATTCCATGAAAGAAAATTAATTTTCCCTTAAATTAATGGTAAAAATAAGATTTTATTTCTTATACTTCTAAGTGAATGGAAAACAAATTTCTATAATTTAAAATATATTTAATGGTATGAATCATTGTATTTATCATAATTTGAACGTTCTTTACAATGAAATTCAACATCATCATTTTCTAAATTCAGATACCTATTTCTATCAGATCTTTTTCATTCCACCTTATCAGAAATATGAATGAATTTGAATTTTTAAATGTTATTAGGTTTCTCTTTTTGGAGAAGGTATCATACAAGAAGGGGATTCTGATGATCTCACATGATTATTATCAGACTTTGACTTTTGATTCTACCCATCTTCATTTTCACCTTCCTCAAATTCTCCCTTCTCTCCCACATCATCTTGGATTTCATAGAAATTTTCTTCTACATTTATTTAATATTTTATAATATATTCATAAATTTATCTCATTTTAGTTTAATAATTTTTTATAAGACTTTTGTAGAGAATATTTTATTGATTCTGAATCACCAACAATTTGTTTTCTATTTCCTTTTTCTAGGACATATTAAGTAATTGTTTCTTCCAGAATTGGTTCCATGATATTTATTTCTGCACAGTATTTTTATACTCCTCTTATTATCTTGTCTATGTAAATGATATTGGCCTTTATATTTTTCAGATTATTTTTAATTCAACATTCCTTAATAATATCATTAGTTCAGATCCTTTCAATAAGAGTTTCAGTTGGATTGAGACCAAATTGTGGGAATCCATCATTTCTTTCCTCCTGTAGCATTCTCCACACGATCATTTTTAATGCTGTATAAACAGTTTTATTTATTGTGTTTATAATAGAATTGTACTTGGATATATTTTTAATTTATAAAATAATCAGTACAAATTGTTTTGGAATTCTTTGGCATCCTCCAACTACCTCATTTATAGTTTCATCATAAACATCCTTAGTAAAAAATTTCGATTCTGAAAAAAAAGAAATTTCCTTCTACTTGATGTATCTTCAGTAATCTAAATACCTCCAAAATTTCTTGGTACTGAATTAAGATGAATATTTAGAATCTTCAAACATTCATTAATGAAGATGCTAAGGATTCTTAAAAACAATATCAATAGGGTTATTATTGCACAAGAATTCAGATTATTGATTTTTACGAAGATGTAAACCATTATTTTTCTCATCCTCATATTCACACATAATTAATTTTAACGATATATAATTCTTTGAGAGTTTCTCTATCACCACTAATGGTTATTACAAATCCTGGCATCTAGAGTGAGGTCAGTCTATTGTTGGCTGAAAGATAAGTGTTTTTTATTTTATCTTCATGGATCTCAAAAATCAATTTCTTGTCCATTTCCATTATAAATGACCCATTTTAATTTGGAAACATATACGAGAGGAAAATTGTAACGCCCCGACCCCAGCTACCCAGAGTCGGTGCATTACTTCGTAACATTGGCATGATCACAAGAAAGATCAAATCTCGAAAGACCGATTGGTTTAGTAGCCTTGGAAACACTAGATATATTCATAAGTTTTACATTACATCATAAAATCAAAAACTACTACAACAACATAATGTTTCCACAGTCCACACTACAATCCCCTCATAATATCCCTGCAGGTCATTCATAACTTACATCTTCACTTCCTGGGAAAAATAAAACATAGAAAAGGGGTGAGCTCAAATGCCCAGTAAGGATATCAATATAGCGGAAACTTTCATCAATAAGAATAAACATTTAAGGCAATGTATAACTAAAACAAAAACCTTTTAAACATGAACTTTCAACATGGTATGGCATAAATAAAATGAAATAATGCCATTTACTTATTCACATGGATATTCCACTAATCGAATAATCACATGCAAAAATAAATAACCACTTTCATAATGTTGGAATGCATAATGCCAGACTATCATAACCACATAGCAAAGGCCTCGTGCCAAGACTACAAATAAGATTTTGTCAAGGCCTTGTGCCAAGACACTAGTTTGTCTCATGAGACCTACCGATGCATCGAGGAGCTATAGTGGGCTCCACCCGTCACTTATTAAGTCCAATGCATTCCCATATGAAAAGGTTTAAACATAACATAAACATTCGTATTAAAACTAGCATACAAAATGTCAATAATTTCACCATAAACTATGAATGGTATAAAAATAGCACATCCACAGTCAAACATATCACAAAACCTTCAATACAATATAGAAGTTTTGTATCATAATAAATCAACTTCAAATAATCTTAAAATCCATCAAAGGATGTTGACATAGATGAAATCAAAATTCTTTTTAAAGAAGTATCTCCTTTTATTTTGAAATCATTTAAGATCCATATAAAATAAAACATTTTCTTTGAAAATATTCTTATAAGCTTGTAAGGAAAACTTTGAAGATTTTATAACGGCGTAAAATAACCGCACCCGCCGTATAAGTTAAAAAAAACATTCTTACCTCAATTCTGTCGAAAAGGTTAAAAAGGACCTTGTTTTGAAAACGACAGAATGATTCCTTTATAAACCACTTATAAAAAGTCAAAAAGGGTATAAATGACTTTAACCCATATTCTTGTAAATAGTAAAAATGTTTTGAAATACATTTTTAAGAAACATGGATGTGGATGATAAAGAGATCCCGGTAGATTATTACATATAAAAAACCTCGGATAATGAAGAGATTGTGAAATAACCCTTACCTTGTACTTTTCCTTGGTTGGGGTAGGTTAACCTCCTGTATAATGGTGAAATAATTGTTATTAAATTATACAAGAATCATATATATTAATATGATATCATATATGATCTTTTAACATTGATTTATTAATAATATCTTAGAATTATCATCGTTTCGGGTGTTAACTTACTCATTTTCTTTTATATGTTTTGTTACATAAGCCATGTTTGTTGTATCTTATTCATATCCAGAATGATATCAAGTCCTTAAACATCATTTTTAAATCATAAAATGATAATTATACATGAATGGATACGATGGAGAATGAATCTCATCGCGTTCGTGGAGACGGTAGTCCGTACGTACGCACGAGCGACAATATCATTCTTTTGATATTAAAATAATATATAAATGAATGGTATATCATATATACAGAATCATTAACATGTTATATTTATTATTTACATGAGTTACACATCATTATTATACCCATCCAAATAATATTATATTGAATAACAATTACACCACGACGTGGAGACGGTAAGCCGTACGTACGCACGTATGGTGACATGTTATTCAAAGGGTGGATAGAATACTGAATATGGTTGTACCATACTTATAATAACATCACAGTATATGTGAGATACTGGAGTTATTATTTTAGAATGGTAAGAACAAAGGAAGAAGAAGTGGAAGAAGAAATGAACTTAGAAAAGGGTGGTGAAATCATTACCTCTTCTTCGGGTTCTACCTTTTGATTTGATCAAAAGGGCTCCTTAGGTTGGCTTTCTGATCAAACTAAGGCCTCTAGGTTGTAGTGAGGGATGTTGGGAGATTATTTGGGCAGAGTTTGGCCGAACCAAAAGGCTTTGAAGGTGTGAAGAAATGAGAAGGAGGAGTGCCCTTTTATAAGAGGGGTGAGGGGCACCTTTGGAAAAGCTAGAAATATTAATTTATAATAAATTCATATTCGGTTTCTAAAGGCTCCAAAGTTGACTATTCAAAGGATGAGGTGGGGATAGGTCGAAAACAACTCATCCAATAGAATTTAGACAGGTTTGGGTACTTATATTAACCTTATCTTTAAGTATTAACTCTAAGTTAATTAGTTTCACTTTTACAATGTCTCTTTGTATTTTTATATATTATGGTTAATAAACTTACTATATACATCCAAGCGACCCCCAAGTGGTCCATTAATGATTAACCATAATATAAGTCTCTTGGCCGAACCTTAGATTTTTAGGAATTTAATATCAATTAATAATATAATATTTGTTTTAAGAACTCTTTTATGTCAACTTTGACACTATTCAATAGTTGATTTTTGTGAAACTAATAACAGATTGATTACTTCGAACAAAGTCCATTAAATCAATCCTAATATATCATATTAGCCTAGAAAATTAGTTTAATTCATTTAAAGTTTCATATTATATTTATTTGGGTATTTATAATATCAATTATTTTAATTTTTCACTATTATAGTAATTACTGCATCATCATTGTGTCATAAATAAAATAACTTATTTAATGTCTAAAAATTATAAATAAAATATCATTATGTAGGAAATCTTTTTATCTTTCTAATGAATATTTATAATCGAAAATCCAACATGTATAACCCTATGTAAAAATTGTTGTTCTAAAAGATATATGCTTGTGTCATTTTTGTATTCATTTTGACTTAATTAAAATAAAGTGTCATTATCACTTACAAGTGGATCCATGGGGTCCCAAAATAGACCCAAAGATGCCCATGGTCGACTATGTATCAACCAATAGGGTTAAGACACGTTTTATGGTAATTTAGTATTATTATAATATTATTTTTTTAACCCTTATTTACCGGATTTACCCTTAACCATGGTAAATAAAATATTTACCGCAGTAATTATTCAAAATGTCTAAAAATAAAAGTTCCCTATTTACACAATTTGAACATCCTGATTCCAAATATGGAATCCATTTTTCTAAATTCAAAACACAGAAGTGGCAGAAATTAATTTAAAATTAATTCCCGCTGTCAAAACAAAAAGCGTGTTTTTAAGAGATAATAACTACCAAAAGATTGACACTTGTTTATGTTCGGTTTAATTGTAAAATTATGTCCAATGACCAAAATTATATTAAATGGTAAAAATATATTCTAAATATACTTTAAAACTACTAAAATTCATAATTTATCACTATTAATTATTTTGATTAAAAAAGTTGTTTTTAAATAAAATTTAGTAATTTTCACTATTCATCAAAATATAAAAGTTATCCGAAAAGTACCAAAATTTCACCCTAGGATAATTTCGATATTCCGAATCCAAAAATGAAGTCCTTTTTGAAATATAAAATATATATGATTTCAAAAAGTAGGTATCACTATTTACAACGGCTAGTTTAATTATTTGTGGTGTGTGTTAGAACTCGAGGTTGCGTACAACACACGCTATCGCATTATTCGAAGGGAAACTTACCGTAGAAGCTTGGGGTGTTACATTCTCCCCTCCTTCAAATAATTGCGTCCTCGCAATTTCTAGGGTATTACTGCATAAAAAGACTCGGGTGGTTCTTCATCATAAGTTCCTTGGGTTCCCACGTTGCCTCTTCCATCTTATGATTCCTCCATAAAACTTTTACCAGACGCGTCGTCCGGTTTCTCAGCACTTGTTCTCTCGTATCAAGAATCTTGATGGGCTCTTCGCAATAGGAAAGATCGGGTTCCAGTTCTAATTACTCATAGGTGAGTACATGCGTTGGGTCAGGCATGTATTTCCTCAATAGGGATACGTGGAACACATCGTGAACTTTGGAGAGACTTGGCGGCATTGCCAATCGGTAAACTACAACCCCAATTCGTTCTAGAATTTCGAAAGGTCCGATGTACCTGGGACTCAATTTACCTTTCTTACCAAAACGTATGACTCCCTTCCACGGAGATACCTTCAGGAAAACATGATCACCGACTTGAAATTCCAAATCCTTACTTCGATTATCGGCATAGCTCTTCTGCCTACTTTGAGCTGCTTTAATGTGATTTTGGATTACCTTCACCTTTTCCACCGTTTCCTCCACCAGTTCTGGGCCTACAAGTTTTCTTTCACCAACGTCATCCCAACAGGTTGGTGTACGACATCTCTTTCCGTATAACGCTTCATATGGTGCCATCTGAATACTCGAATGGAAGCTATTGTTATAGGAAAATTCTACTAGTAGTAAATATTGATCCCACATACCCTGAAAATCAAGTGAGCAAGATCTCAACATGTCTTCTAAGGTCTGAATAGTCCGTTCTGATTGTCCGTCTGTCTGAGGGTGGTAAGCAGTGCTCAAATGATGTTCAGTATCCAGGGATTTCTGAAGACTTTTCCAAAATCTTGAAGTAAAACGGGGATCACGATCAGAAACAATCGATAGGGGTACTCCATGAAGTCTCACAACTTCATTAATGTATAGTCTTGCTAGACATTCCAGGGGTAGATCTTCTCTTATAGCAAGAAAATGATCTGACTTGGTAAGACGATCAACAATAACCCATATTGCATCGTTCCTTCTAGGAGTCTTTGGTAGCCCCATGACAAAGTCCATTGTAATATTGTCCCATTTCCACTCCGGTATGGGAAGAGGTTGCATGACTCCTCCAGGCTGTTGCCTTCCAGCTTTCACTTGTTGACAAACCATACATCTTGACACAAAATCAGCAATCTCCCTCTTCATGTTGTCCCACCAAAAATGTTCCTTCAAATCTCTATACATTTTGGTGCTCCCAGGGTGTATAGAGAAATTGGAACTATGAGCATCATCCAGCAATTCCCTTTTTAGATCAGGTATATCGGGAACACAAAGTCTCTTCCCGAATTTCAAAATTCCATCTTCATACACAAAGTCTCTCAATCTCCCATCATTCACAGCTTTAATCTTCTTTTGGAATTCTTCATCATCAGTCTGAGAACTCTTAATCCTTTCTAGTAAAGATGGTTTGGCAACCATTTGAAAAAGCATTGATGTTTCACCTTCCCTGGTTATTCCCATGTCCATCTTCAATAGATCCATGAAAATTGGATCCCTTTCAATTATCATCATGTTCAGAACTCCATGGACTTTTCTGCTCAAAGCATCTGCTACTTTGTTTGCCTTCCCCGGGTGGTAGTGTATCGTGCAATCATAATCCTTGAGTAATTCAAGCCATCTCCTTTGCCTCATGTTGAGTTCTTTTTGTGAGAAAATATACTTTAAACTCTTGTGATCAGTATAAATCTCACATTTTTCACCATAGAGGTAGTGCCTCCATATCTTCAAAGCAAAGATCACAGCTGCTAACTCAAGATCATGAGTAGGATAGTTTTGTTCATGAATTTTCAACTGTCGTGATGCATAGGCAATAACTCTATCATTCTGCATAAGGACACAACCAAGTCCTTTCTTTGATGCATCACTATAAATAACGAACCCATCATTCCCCGATGGTAGAGTCAATATAGGAGCATTGACTAATCTTCTCTTCAGTTCTTTGAAACATTCTTCACACTCTTTTGTCCAAACAAATTTAACCCCTTTACGTGTGAGCTTCGTTAATGGGTTAGCCAATCGGGCAAAATTCTGGACGAAACGTCGATAATAACCTGCCAAACCAATAAAACTACGTACCTCAGTTATACTCATAGGTGCTGGCCATTCTTGGATTGCCTTGGTATTAGAAGGATCAACAGAGATTCCATCTTTAGAGACAATATGGCCAAGAAAAGAAATCTCTTGAAGCCAGAATTCACACTTGCTAAACTTTCCATATAATTCATGCCTCCTCAGAGTCTTCAAGATAATGCACAAGTGATTTTCATGATCTTCGTAGGTTTTGGAGTATACCAAGATATCATCAATAAATACCACCACAAATTCATCGAGATACTCCTTGAAAACTCTATTCATCAGATCCATGAATACAGAGGGTGCATTAGTCAATCCAAACGGCATTACAGTAAACTCGTAATGCCCGTACCTGGTTCGAAATGCTGTCTTCGGAATGTCTTCCTTCTTTACACACAACTGATGGTATCCAGATCGAAGGTCAATCTTTGAAAAGTATTGAGCTCCATGCAGTTGGTCAAATAAATCATCAATACGAGGTAGGGGATACTTGTTCTTTATCGTTATAGCATTGATCTCCCTGTAGTCGATACATAACCTCATAGATCCATCTTTCTTTTTAACAAAAAGAACAGGGGCTCCCCATGGAGAAACACTAGGGCGAATAAATCCCTTATTACTCAATTCCTCTAGTTGTTTCTTTAGTTCGACTAACTCTACAGTGGCCATTCTATAAGGGGTCTTCGATATAGGCCTTGATCCAGGAATCAAATCAATGGAAAACTCAACTTCTCGTTCTGGAGGATGTCCAGGTAAATCTTCCGGAAATACATCTACAAATTCTTTCACAACAGGTACATCCTCTATTTGAACATTCCTTTCCTCACCGACAGTTATTTCATTCTCTTCCTCCCCGATAATTGAATTAAGTTGAGCTACAGGGGGTGGATCTAAATAAGAATTAGGTGGTGACGATTCTGCTCTAAAAATAAGGTGTTCCTTATCATTATCATCAAGAATCGTAACCTCTTTCTTCTTACAATAAATCTTCGCATCATAGTCCGAAAGCCAGTCCATACCGAGGATTATATCAAACTCAATCATAGGTATGACGATGAAATCAGTAGATAAAGAAAATTTATGTGCTCTAATCAGAGTTTATCTAAATCTAGCTTCCAAGGTTTGTACTAAACTTCCTCTGATACCAACTGTAACGCCCCGACCCCAGCTACCCAGAGTCGGTGCATTAATTCGTAACATTGGCATGATCACAAGAAAGATCAAATCTCGAAAGACCGATTGGTTTAGTAGCCTTGGAAACACTAGATATATTCATAAGTTTTACATTACATCATAAAATCGAAAACTACTACAACAACATAATGTTTCCACAGTCCACACTACAATCCCCTCATAATATCCCCGCAGGTCATTCATAACTTAAATCTTCACTTCCTGGGAAAAATAAAACATAGAAAAGGGGTGAGCTCAAATGCCCAGTAAGGATAACAATATAGCGGAAACTTTCATCAATAAGAATAAACATTTAAGGCAATGTATAACAAAAACAAAAGCCTTTTAAACCTGAACTTTCAACATGGTATGGCATAAATAAAATAAAATAATGCCATTTACTTATTCACATGGATATTCCACTAATCGAATAATCACATGCAAAAATAAATAACCACTTTCATAATGTTGGAATGCATAATGCCAGACTATCATAACCACATAGCAAAGGCCTCATGCCAAGACTACAAATAAGATTTTGTCAAGGCCTTGTGCCAAGACACTAGTTTGACTCATGAGACCTACCGATGCATCGAGGAGCTATAGTGGGCTCCACCCGTCACTTATTAAGTCCAATGCATTCCCATATGAAAAGGTTTAAACATAACATAAACATTCGTATTAAAACTAGCATACGAAATGTCAATAATTTCACCATAAACTATGAATGGTATAAAAATAGCACATCCACAGTGAAACATATCACAAAACCTTCAATACAATATAGAAGTTTTGTATCATAATAAATCAACTTCAAATAATCTTAAAATCCATCAAAGGATGTTGACATAGATGAAATCAAAATTCTTTTTAAAGAAGTATCTCCTTTTATTTTGAAATCATTTAAGATCCATATAAAATAAAACATTTTCTTTGAAAATATTCTTATAATCTTGTAAGGAAAACTTTGAATATTTTATAACGGCGTAAAATAACCGCACCCGCCGTATAAGTTAAAAAAAAACATTCTTACCTCAATTCTGTCGAAAAGGTTAAAAAGGACCTTTTTTTGAAAACGACGGAATGATTCCTTTATAAACCTCTTATAAAAAGTCAAAAAGGGTATAAATGACTTTAACCCATATTCTTGTAAATAGTAAAAATGTTTTGAAATACATTTTTAAGAAACATGGATGTGGATGATAAAGCGATCCCGGTAGATTATTACATATAAACAACCTCGGATAATGAAGAGATTGTGAAATAACCCTTACCTTGTACTTTTCCTTGGTTGGGGTAGGTTAACCTCCTGTATAATGGTGAAATAATTGTTATTAAATTATACAAGAATCATATATATTAATATGATATCATATATGATCTTTTAACATTTATTTATTAATAATATCTTAGAATTATCATCGTTTCGGGTGTTAACTTACTCATTTTCTTTTATATGTTTTGTTACATAAGCCATGTTTGTTGTATCTTATTCATATCCAGAATGATATCAAGTCCTTAAACATCATTTTTAAATCATAAAATGATAATTATACTTGAATGGATACGATGGAGAATGAATCTCATCGCGTTCGTGGAGACGGTAGTCCGTACGTACGCACGAGCGACAATATCATTCTTTTGATATTAAAATAATATATAAATGAATGTTATATCATATATACAGAATCATTAACATGTTATATTTATTATTTACATGTGTTACACATCATTATTATACCCATCCAAATAATATTATATTGAATAACAATTACACCACGACGTGGAGACGGTAAGCCGTACGTACGCACGTATGGTGACATGTTATTCAAAGGGTGGATAGAATATTGAATATGGTTGTACCATACTTATAATAACATCACAGTATATGTGAGATACTGGAGTTATTATTTTATAATGGTAAGAACAAAGGAAGAAGAAGTGGAAGAAGAAATGAACTTAGAAAAGGGTGGTGAAATCATTACCTCTTCTTCGGGTTCTTCCTTTTGATTTGATCAAAAGGGCTCCTTAGGTTGGCTTTCTGATCAAAATAAGGCCTCTAGGTTGTAGTGAGGGATGTTGGGAGATTATTTGGGCAGAGTTTGGCCGAACCAAAAGGCTTTGAAGGTGTGAAGAAATGAGAAGGAGGAGTGCCCTTTTATAAGAGGGGTGAGGGGCACCTTTGGAAAAGCTAGAAATATTAATTTATAATAAATTCATATTCGGTTTCTAAAGGCTCCAAAGTTGACTATTCAAAGGATGAGGTGGGGATAGGTCGAAAAAAACTCATCCAATAGAATTTAGACAGGTTTGGGTACTTATATTAACCTTATCTTTAAGTATTAACTCTAAGTTAATTAGTTTCACTTTTACAATGTCTCTTTGTATTTTTATATATTATGGTTAATAAACTTACTATATACATCCAAGCGACCCCCAAGTGGTCCATTAATGATTAACCTATCATAATATAAGTCTCTTGGCCGAACCTTAGATTTTTAGGAATTTAATATCAATTAATAATATAATATTTGTTTTAAGAACTCTTTTATGTCAACTTTGACACTATTCAATAGTTGATTTTTGTGAAACTCATAACAGATTGATTACTTCGAACAAAGTCCATTAAATCAATCCTAATATATCATATTAGCCTAGAAAATTAGTTTAATTCATTAAAAGTTTCATATTATATTTATTTGGGTATTTATAATATCAATTATTTTAATTTTTCACTATTATAGTAATTACTGCATCATCATTGTGTCATAAATAAAATAACTTATTTAATGTCTAAAAATTATAAATAAACTATAATTATGTAGGAAATCTTTTTATCTTTCTAATTAATATTTATAATCGAAAATCCAACATGTATAACCCTATGTAAAAATTGTTGTTCTAAAAGATATATGCTTGTGTCGTTTTTGTATTCATTTTGACTTAATTAAAATAAAGTGTCATTATCACTTACAAGTGGATCCATGGGGTCCCAAAATAGACCCAAAGATGCCCATGGTCGACTATGTATCAACCAATAGGGTTAAGACACGTTTTAGGGTAATTTAGTATTATTATAATATTATTTTTTTAACCCTTATTTACCGGATTTACCCTTAACCATGGTAAATAAAATATTTACCGCAGTAATTATTCAAAATGTCTAAAAATAAAAGTTACCTATTTACACAATTTGAACATCCTGATTCCAAATATGGAATCCATTTTTCTAAATTCAAAACATAGAAGTGGCAGAAATTAATTTAAAATTAATTCCCGCTGTCAAAACAAAAAGCGTGTTTTTAAGAGATAATAACTACCAAAAGATTGACACTTGTTTATGTTCGGTTTAATTGTAAAATTATGTCCAATGACCAACATTATATTAAATGGTAAAACTATATTCTAAATATACTTTAAAACTACTAAAATTCATAATTTATCACTATTAATTATTTTGATTAAAAAAGTTGTTTTTAATTAAAATTTAGTAATTTTCACTATTCATCAAAATATAAAAGTTATCCGAAAAGTACCAAAATTTCACCCTAGGATAATTTCGATATTCCGAATCCAAAAATGAAGTCCATTTTGAAATATAAAATATATATGATTTCAAAAAGTAGGTATCACTATTTACAACGGCTAGTTTAATTAGTTGTGGTGTGTGTTAGAACTCGAGGTTGCGTACAACACACGCTATCGCATTATTCGAAGGGAAACGTACCGTAGAAGCTTGGGGTGTTACAAAAATAAAATTTCATTCAAAAGGAACATTATGAAAATATACTTCTTGTCTAGCTAGAATTCCGATTTCACTATCATAAATATGAAATGATACCTTAATATATTAATCATCCTGCACAGTTTTATAAACTAGTATGAGTTCAAAAATGATAATAAAATCTTGGTTTTTTGTTTCTCCACAAACTAGCTCCCATAATTTAAATATTATGATTATTTTTATAGAAGAATCATACTTTCCATAAAACTCTATGGTGAGAAATCTTTCACAGGCGAAATTCATTTCTTGAGTAGCATTTCACTTCCATTTCCTTTAGATAAGATACAAATTATCCAGACATTTTTACTATCGAACACACTGAGTATGGAGACCTTATGTCATGACTATTTGAGAAGTAGTAGAGCATGAACACTAAAAATGAAAAAATCGATGTGGTGCAAGGAGGGTGTCCCTTTTGAAAGGTGAAAGAAATATGACATTTGAACATATATAGTCCAAATTAGTTCAAGGATATCCAAATGTGGAAATAAATAAATAAATTCATGGGGGTTATTTAAAAAAAATTATAATATTCGAAGTGAATTTGAGGGAAATTTAAAACAAATACTAGAAATCACGAATGTATTGAAAACTAAGTAAAAAGTAAAATAAATTATACCTCTATGAATGTCATGATTTATTAGTTGGTTTCAATAAATGTTTCTTTAAAATTATATAAAACATTAATAAAAAAAATAAAAAAATCGATGACGAAAAAATTTCTTATGCGGAAAAAAAATTTGGTGCTGAAAAATTTGTGATGGAAAAAATTATCGTGGTGTCAAAAAATATTTATAAATAAAATATCTCTAAAATAGTAATCATATGTAATAATATTTTGAATAATGAGTATCTTTATGTAAATATATTTCATTAATAAGAAGTACATATTAATTATTACATTATAGTGATCATTCATATATTATGTTCAATGCATCCAAATATACATGAATATAATGGTTTTGTAAATATATCAACAGGTTGATCATAAATTATGATAAATTTTAAAATGATATCTCTTTTATTTGTATGATCCCGATGAAATTTATGCATAATACTTGTGTGTTTTTTATGTATGTATTATATAGGGTTTTTATTTTGAGTTATGGAACTTGTGTTATCGCATAGTATTTGAGTTTTAGAAAAACACATTCCACAATTAGTGAGTGTGTGTTACATCCAAAATAAATGAGCACACAACTTTCCAACTTCCACATAATCAAATTCAGTAGTGGAAACTACCACTGTGGTTTATTTCAAACAATAATGAGAAACTAATGAATCAACTGAGAAATTAAATGTTCGAAATTTACTTCTCCAATATATTCTACAACCACCAATGTCATCATCTGAAAAAAAATTTAATTCAAAATCATTTCTAGAAGTGTAATAAAGTCCAAAATAAAAATTTCATTTAAATATCAAAAAATTAATTTTACATATCTTAAATAGTATTCCACTTTATTTTCTTGATACATTTCACCTAAACATATAGAAATAATTATGTATAGATGACTAGCTGTTAAGTATAGAAGAGGTCCCTTCTTCCATCTAAATGTAATTGGTTTTAAAAGATATCTATCATTAGTGATTTTAAAAATATTTGAGGAACTGATTAGACTATTAAGAGTTTTAGTATTTTTCATATCAATACATTTTAGGAAGATATTTAATATACTTATGTTGTTATATTTAACGTACTTTTGGTTTTTGATATATTTGAAAAACAAGAATGAATTTTAACTCAACCGTCGTACTCATATAAAACATAGATATCCTAATATTTGCTAAATAATATATTGAATATTGTTCAGTTGATCCAAAAATATTGTGATCAACATAAATTTTAATGATCATAACATTTTTTTTCTTTCATTATAAATGTGTTGGATCTGTAGTTCCATTAAAACACTATTTTGAAGACAATATTTTGTTAATATATCATACAAAGCTCCACGGGCTAGGTTAAGGCCATATAATGATTTGGAATGTTTGAAAACATATTTAGGATTTTTAGTATCATGAAAACCAAGAGTGTTTTCAAAAATAAACATCCTCTTGAACATATACATTCAGAAAATAAAACTTCTTATCCATTTGATAAATTTTGAAATTAAAGAATGAAATTAATTATAATAGAATACAGATATATTCATTTTTAGCTACCAAAGCATGTGTTTCATCATAGTATATTCCTTAATTATTATTATATTCTTTTTCATGTAGTATTTCTTTATTTTTAATAATTATTAAATTTTTATCACATTTTTTTAAAGACCCATTTTACTACAATAAAAAAAGTTTATTTAGGTATTTCATCTAAGGTCAAAACATTATTCATATAGAATTTATTTAATTCATCTTGCATTACTTTAATCCAATAATCATCACCTAAATCATCATCATGACTTTTAGTCTAGAACATTGAATGAAAATATACATGTTATTATTCATTTCCTATAACGTCTAGTACATATAGGATGACTAAAAAAAGTGATACTATCACTAGGATGATTCTAAATAAATAACTCATTTGGATTTTGTAAAACCAATTCATCAACCTAAAATAGAAATTCTCCCTAAGTGAATACATCCGAAATATTTTCTTGAGTATTTTGCTTATTATAGTATTATTATATCAATAGTTATACATTAGTATTGGAAAACACATTCGAAGATATACGTTGGGAATTTTTTAAAATTAAAATGATTAGTTTCATCATATTTATCATGTACTCTTTCCTCAATTGTTCAGGAAGTTTTTTGAAAAACATTATAACCATTTTAAGTAGTGGAATTGTTTAAGAATATACCTTCATCATATTTGGGTTCTAATTTTTGTAAATAATATTTTATATTCAAAATTAATTCATCGCATCCAAATATATTTAAGAATGAGACCATTAGTTATTGTTTAGTCTATAATTCAAAAGCTATTTTAGAAAGAAAATTAAAAATTAAAACACTATTTATAGTATATGAAGAAGTACTTATATCTTCTCCCCAAAAATTAATTTCAATAGAATATCAACCCAACATCGTTCATGTTATCACATAAATAATACGATTTCTTTTTTCAACAACCCCATTTATTGAGGAGTTCTAGGCGCTAAAAAGTTATGTTTAATTAATTTTTGACTATAAAAACTATCAAAATAATAATTTAAAAATTCTCCACCATGATCTCTACAAGATGGTATCAACAAAATGTTTTTCTCATTTATAAATGTGGCTACAAATGTTTTAATATAAAAATAGTCTTCAGATTTCATTCCTTGAAAAAAAAAAACCATGTATATCCAGTGTATTCATCAGCTAAAACTTATACATAATACATTAATCCAATACTTAATGTTTGTATGGGACCAAATAAGTCCATGTTCACCTACTATAATGAATCAAAATTTAATACATCATGGGTTGATTTAAAGAATGACTTATGTATATGGGAATCATGATAATGGTCATACACTTTTGAAGAATCAAATTTATGTTTTGGTAAATACTTAGTATGTATTTTCAAAGAAAATTTATATATGTTATTAATTTTACAATTTCCTAACCTTATATACCATAACCAAAATTGATCTTCCATTTCACTAAGGCAAGGTAAGTCTTTACTCCTAAGGGATTATATATTTAGTGTGTAAACATTCTCAAGCATATGGGACAAAAGATTAAATTATCTCATGAAATTGTGAGTTACACATTTTTCATTCCAAAAATTCACCTAGAAAAATTCATCAAATAATATCCTTGTTCTTATAAGTATTGGTTTAAGACAATTAATAAATAAAATATTTTATTCAATGCTTTTCCATGAAGAAAAGTATTTCATATACCAGCCATCATTCCTTGATAATTATCTCTGAAGGTAAATATTTCACCGTTAATTTCTATAATATTTTAAAATAAGTCATTATTACTAGACAATATCCAAGAACATACCCAATCCTTGATCTATATATTATTTTTTTGGTACATACTTTGTTTTCCTAAAAATAAAACAATTATTTTTTCCTAATCCAATCTATTTTGGATCAAAAAATTATAGAATGAAATTTTTTTTGAACCCACATATCTTCTGAAAAATGGGATTTGTGGAAGTCCAATTATTGAATTTTATTTAAGGGAAAATTCTATACCAATGAAATCAACATTAATTTTGTTTAAAAAATAGATAATTTTAAAGAAAAAAATAAGTGTTAATAAAAAACAGTTTTGATGGAATATGTCACAATCCAAAACTGTTATCTTTTGGAGGAATTTTCATATAAATTTTGTCAAATCCATATTTACTAATGATGATTTTATTAAAAAAATTGTTAAAGTAATGATTTTATACTTTATTCTTATAAAAAAATTCATATGCATGTTAGTATTAGGTATAGAAGGGAGTTTTGAATCCAAATTTTTTTCTCAAAAATAAGCTTTTCTATATCTATTGAATGTATCTCCTTCTCATAATTTCCATCTTCAATATTTTTTAGAAATTGAATTAATTTAAATTTTTTTCTTATAATGATATTTATAATGTTATAATATTTATAGTGTGGAAGCATTTATTGTAGCATTTTTCTTTTAAAATTTCACACTATTTTTAGTATTACCATTCTCAAAAAATATTGAAAATATTGAATCTGCTTCATCTGAGAGTAATGTATTATTATCACTAGATGAGGACAATTCATCATCTAAAGATGTGGAATTGTGATCATCATTTAAATTTTCATTTGAAGTCAAGTTAGTCAAAGATTTACCTATGTGTACTGTGTCCCTAAAATATTTCATTTTAGTATTTTTGTTTCCAGGAAGATTAATTTTCCTTTGTCTAGAATTCAAATTGTATGAAGATTCATTAGAAGTGTATCCACCACTAGCACTCCAAGAGTAATATTACTTTAATAATTTCATTCCTTTTGACTTATAGTACTTTTTTATTCATCTAAAAATTTCTTTATTTTCTGTATATTCATTTTAGATTTGGACAATTAGGGCTAGTGTGCCCAGATTTCATGAATTCTTAGTAAGAAACATCATAATATTTATTATCATTATTTATTTTTAATCGGTACTAAAATTTCTTCCTTCTAACAATATGATTCATTCTTCATGGAATATTTTATAATTCACTCTCAAGAATGTTCTGATTCAATTTATTCTAATTCAACTACAACTTTCTTTGTCTTGGTAGACATAAGAAGTTTCTCAAGAGTCTTGTATTTTATTTGATTTGAAGTAGTACTAAAAGAAACTCCAACACTATTTTTCTTAGAATTTTATGAATCTCCTTTAAATCTATTTTCATGTTGGAAAATAGTTCAAAAAAACTCATCACGAGTAAAACATCTAACATTTCATGATTTGGAAATAGAATTTCTTTTTGATTCCCACTTATTGGGCATGATTTCTATGTTCTTATCAACAAGGGTTTAATCATCAAGTCCTTTATCTCCAATGGATTTTAAACTGTTCATAATTTTCATAAATCCTTTTTTTAAATTACAACCAGGTTCTTTATATGGTACTCTAGAAACTATTATTCCTTGTGAGGAATTTTATTCCCTCCAGTCAGCAAGAAAAAAAAATTATCTCAAGTGTTGACTAAATAAGGATGCATTCTATCTCTCCAAATATCATTATCGTTACCATAAAATATTGGTGGTGTTGTAGGATTGAGATTATCGATTGAACTAAAATTAAGTCCTATCATCTTTATAAAAATTTGAATATTTATTTTTCAACAGAACACATTATTGTAGCAAACATTTATATAAATAATTATAAAATAAATATGACTAATTTATAAAAGTAAGGAAGAAAATATATAAATAGTAGAAACCTCCATGAAGAACAATTTTTGGATCGTAATATATATGTAGAATAAACAATAGAAGAGGGGGTGGAGTGGTGAATCAAAGGATTCAAAACATTTAATTTTTAACCTGAATGATATTTCGTTTAAAAGAATTTAAAATAATTAATTTATAAATTCCTTTTAATGTATTAAAACATTACTAGGATAGGTCCCTGGGCCTAGTTATAAAACTTTCATAATCATTTTTATTGTAATATTGTAATCCATATGTCATAAATGAAATTAATTGTATTCATGGTAGAAATGATTTGAATAGAATTAGCATGTAAATGATCATAATCACAACGTTTATGATGATTAGAGTAAAATAATAAAAGGATTCAATCATAATGCATAGAAAATTTTATTGATTAATTTAAAAAATCTTAATCATATAGTTCGTAATCATAGTATATTACAAAATTAAATTTTTTAAATTTTGTAGGACAATAAAAATATGAAATAAAATGATTAATATATAAAATAATTAAAATTATATTACAAATCAGTGTAAATGTAAAAAATTAAGAGAATAAAATTCTATTTACCCAATGGGAATGGTATCCAATAACCTTGGATAATGGTCCCTCGATTTATAAATTAAATAAATTATATCTTAACCAAATCTAGTGTAAACCCTCGATATGATGATTGGCTTATGTCTTACTATCCATGCAAGCCCACGATCAATAAGAGGATCAATGTCTCTGTTTTCCTAGCATCTAAATCTCTTAATCAGAAAATGATCTGCACATATTTCATCCTATCTATAGAAGACCATGATCATAATCACCAGTGATCAGTGTGTCTCTATGAAAAACAAAATACATGAGAGTAACAACTATGTAGAATGTGAAATTCACCACATCGATTTAGTGTCTTTTATACTAAGAATAAATTATACAAAGCCCCCAAATTCATCAAAATCTCAGTACCACATTAGCTTCGATATTATTCTAATGATTTGGTATTTATAGTCCAATGTACCAATGGTCTTATTGTATTGCAATGGATGGATTCTATCCTAAAAATTTGGAGGGACTTGGACATATAGAAATATAATGATCATCATCTAACTGAAATAAGGATGTTGTTTTATAATAAATATTAAATTAAAATTATATGAAATCATTTTGATTAAATGGTTTTCTTTTCGATGTGATATTTTTTATCAAGATATGATCAAATGAGTCTGAAAAGAACTTAACTATTTCGATAAAATAAAATATAAATAGTAAATGAGTACGATAAATTTAGTTAATACATTGAATACGATTTTTCTTTCTAGTGCAATACTGAATGGATAGTATGATGAAAATAAAAATATGCATGTCCCATGAAAATCATATTCATTAATTAAGATGAAAATCATATCTAGGGTTATAAAGAAAATCATTAAATAAATAAAATTTATGGGTTCAGTTATTATGATATTCATATGAAAAATCATTATGATGTAAAGTAAAACAAAAATTTATTAATGTTAGTAAAATCTATAAACTCATTTGAAAATAGAAATTGTGACTTCAGGAAGAAAACATAATATAAAATCCAAATGAATAATTTTGACTCAACAAGGTGATACCTATTTCTTCTCATCAATTCATGGGTAAATTATTATGTATTTTGATGAATTATATCTTCATTGAGCCATATAGTTATTAAAAATTTTATGGGTTCAATGAATATAATATTCCACATTACAAAAGAACTTGTGTACAAATATCTATTTAGTTTTAATGATTTTATTAATAAATATTGATTTAAAAATGGATTAAGATTATTGATTCCTATGCCTATTTATTTTTTAAAATAATTTTACCATGTTTCATGATTGATGATCTTGGTAATTAGGTGAATGATATTATTTTATTATGGTAATTCACTTTGATGATGCCATTATGAATTTATTTATGGTTATTATTATTAATAAAATACAATTCTTATCACATATCTTTACACATATATAGAATTTGAGATCACCATTCATATATTTTCTCTTCCCTAGTTTATCATAAATTATGTTTAATGATTTATGTCTTGATGGGATTCATATGGATAATGATGATGAATTATTTTTGAAATAATGAAATACGAGTATAGTGGGAGAGAAACGAAATTTATGTCATGGGTATTATTTACATAAGTGTTTTTCTAGATTTTCCAAAACATTAATCTTAACATTTATATAGGTATTTAAATGATTTTGTATTTCCATTTGAAGTGTTATGTTTTGGATGCCAAAAATTGTGTAACAATAATCTGTCTGATATCTAGAAATACGAAGTATTTTTTCAGCATCAGATCACGCTGTGTCAGATAGTAGCTATTATAATCATGAATACTGATTATGGATATATCCATTATAGTGAAACATATTCATCTCCCATATTATTTCATAAAATTAATGAAATATTGATTTTCTCATGGAATCAAAAGGACGTACCCATAAAATTTTAAGATAGGTTTTTGTAATAGAATTAATAGTGTTACGAAATTTCTAATAAAAATTCTAACACCATGAATGGGATATGGGTAGTATTAATAACTATATTACTGATGATTTTATATGGTTATTACTTCCATTAAAACCAAATAAAATATTAACATATAATTTAGATTACATATAATGTCTTGATAAGTAATATTAATAAATAACTTTTGGCCATTTATTGTTCATTTATGTATCAGTAAATTTGGTTTTTCCATGAATGGTTATCACATTGAAGATGAAATAACAGTTCCCTAATATGATGATAACAATAATGGCCTAGGAAAATATTCTTATAAACTATGTAATAAGGTTATATGTTGTTATTTTATAGAACTCTACTAATGTAGACATTTAAGATACACTACACATTTTGAGATGAGATTTTTTATCATAATGTTATCAGATGATAATAAATATGATGGGATGTTTTTAAATAATCATACCAGTAGAAATTACACATGTTTATGGAATGTTAGAGATTCCTACATGATAATATGTTTAACAGTCCTTAGAATTATATATTATTGTTAATTTATATCATGAGTTATGTAGTTTTTTTGTTATAAAAAACCATGATAATATATATTTATATAGAACAATTTTTTGAATATTTTAAGGGTCATGAATAATTTATTATGAATTAATATTCCACTGATGTATTTGACTCATTCATATTTATATATATTGATATCTAACATCTTTTATTTAAAAAGAATTTTAAATATGTATTTTTTTGTCATGGTGTGTTGATAGGTTCAATTCAATTAGTCGAAGAGCAACATATCATGAATATAGGTTGATTTCATGATTATGATACTTGTATTAGGATATATAATGAAAAAGATAATATATTAATAGTAGAACATTGAAATTTGGTTTTATTCAATGATGAATTGGATTAATCCACAAGAGTTATAGTACATTTAAAATGATGTGGATTTTAAACATTAAGAGAAACAATCTAAATTCATTGGGAAAAAACTAATGGGATATACATTTAGTATTCTTATTGACCCAGATAAATTTATATCTAAAATATATTATTGTATTTAATATTTGTATCAAATACATGGAATAATATATATTTATTACTTTGTATCATATATATATAATCACATTTTTACATGTTTTGAATATTAATATAAATATATATTAGCATGGTTTTAAATATTATATTTATTTATTTATCAAATTGGTACTATTTGTTGTTAATGATCCATAAAATTGGTGGGGAATGAAAAATATTTTTAATGAGTCTAGTGGGAAGATATATGTATAATATCAGTTGAATAAATATTAATTCATTTATATAATATATTTTTAAATTTATCTATGACTTATGGGAACATCATGAAAATACAAAAATAATAATATTATTATTACTATTATCATTATTATAAGGTGTGGGGTTCTTTTACGGATTGATAGGAAGTCAACAGATTTTGTTCTATTATTTTTTACTCAAATAGAGATATATTAATACACAGTTATATCATCTCCTTGGTTTATATAGAATTTAGAAATTTAAATTTCCCCAATGTTTAATTCTAAAAATCAAAAACTTATCTATGGTATTATTTTATGCTAAAGAAAATATCTTCCTCCACCAAATTAGCTCTCAAGAATGAGAGTTAAAGAATAAATTCATCAAAAAGTGGTTTGTGTTGTGATGAGATTTTATTATGTTAATATGATTGGAACCCCCATGCCAGCACCTAGAGTGGAATAGTTGAAACTTTTCGAATATACGATCACTTGTAAATAATTTCTAGACTAATAAGTTCCATCAATCTTAATTAGAAAATCGAAGTATTAAACTATATGGAATTTAAATGGTCACCATTATAGAAAAATTATGTTCTCAATATTGAAAAAAATCATACATTCAAAATGATTATTAATTATACAAGAAATTATCATCCTTTTCACCCTCTTTCTGTCAATTTTCATGAAATATATTCATGGGTTGTAACATTTATCATCACAGACAATAGAATTTTTTTTGATAAACCCTAAAATAATGAGTATAAATTAGCCTCAATAATTTATTATATTATAATAATAACTATTTCTTTTTATTGGAGAAGTAACATACAATTTAAAATGTTTTTATTAATATTTTATATATTTAAATAATTTTGTTATTTTTTATTTGTAATTTAATTAATTAATTAAATGAAACATATGATGTATTCTTTCCCAATAATATAATCCAACAAATAATGAATACATGTAGATACCATTTAGGGGTCCCACAAGGATTTCATGGCTAGACACCACATATAACTACATTTCTCGATGGTCATGTCATTAATATAAACTTTTTTAATTAAAAACTACATGTGAGATTTATTAATACACATGTGTATGGAAATTAATTATCAAATTATTTATAATTAATAATAAAATGGTGTTTAACTAACAAAAACTTGCGGATTAATTAATTAATATTCATGTAGTGTATAAATAAATAAAGCCCATATAGTGTGAAATTATCCTAGATGATGTTCATAATTAATTAATAGACACACAGTTCCTAATTAATACACATATGATTTGTAATCAGTTAATATTTGTAGTTTAATTAAACAATACATATGTTGTGCTTGATTAATATAAATTTAATTTAAAATTAATAGTTGCATGCACATAAAAGAGTTATTTCTTATGAACATAGTCTAGAAACTGTTTATATGTAGAAAAGGCCAAGATATGTCGTACAACATGTAATTTTTTTATTGAAATAAAGATAATTACTACATCAATAAGAATTAACAGGGTTTTCATATTTCATTAACAAATATTACATGATTTGTGATACTGTATAAATAGTATCTAGTAGATAATTAACCTTCATGTGATGATGAAAAATATATTCTATGTATTTCTTAATTTACAAAGTATGTACACTATGTACATTAAATGTGGTACACATTGTGAAAATTAATATGCAATCATGGTAAATTTATTTATTATTAATTTAAATAAATTATATGACATTATTTGTCTTATGATTTTACTATGCACGATTTTTATAGTTTTTTAATTTTAAATCATGTACACACTATATATCATTCATATATACACATTGTACATATTAAATTTAAAGTAAAATAATTTTTTTAATATGTTTAAAATTTTTAGGGACTAGAATGTAAAGATCCATTTGGATGGAAATTAATATAATTGATTTAATAAAGTAATAAGGAAAATTAAATGAAGATAGGTTGTTTATTCATAACTAATAGTGTATAAATTAATGAAACTTTATTAAATGTATGCTAATTTCATATTTCGACGATTGCAAGAATGGTTGACCTTTGTATGTGTTACATTTCTTATTATTTTAATATTTTATTATTTTTGGAAATTATAATTATTAAAATGAAAATATGACATGCATACCAACCCCTCTTATTATTATACAAGTACATGCATATCTATGGTTATATTTAAATAAAGCTCATAATAATAACATTGACCCCCATCACCTGTGCGTGAGTAATGCATATATGTGGTTGGATCCCTAATGTGAGCTGAGGTGGTCCAACAAGGATTCATAGTGAAATTTAAATAGTATATAAAAATTAAAAAATCTAGAATGTTGTAAATCTATCCATGATAGACTTAATGAGTTATTCTCATAGTGCCAATAGTTTGTTTATTGGAAACTCAATAAAAAATATCTGAATTTTCTCCAGATAATTAGAAAAAAAAATTATCCGATGAAGGAATATTTTTTTGTGTGGATTCATTATCATTATTTTTTGAGTAAATTAATTAAACAATAATCAATAAATGATGGTATAAAAGAAAAGGATTATTTGTAAAATTATCTTTTTAGAAACATTGATAATTAATTTTTTTAAAAAATTATATTATATTAGTAATAATTTATTTTGAATAATAAAAAATAATATCATATGTATGTAATAAATCAATAATCTATCCAATATATTACTTAATATGGGACCATTTTTAATCTTTCCATTTAAGATATTATTAGAGGAATTATTAATTATTAGGAATGATAAATAGTGATTATTGGTTAATATAACCAAACATGTATTAGATTAGTCTAATTATTTATTATCAATAAAATACTAATAGAATTATTTGAGGAAATACATCATAATATTTCTTGAATAGGGATGTCCAATTAACTGTTCTATGAGTTACAAGAGATAATTTCCCAAAATAGCCTACCAAAAATCGATCATATAATATCAATAATACTTTTCCCAGATATAAAATGGGGAATATGGATAATTTCCACTTGAATGTCTATGTGAAAAGATAAAAAATTTCTAATATTGAAGTTTATTGAGACTTGATATAATAGTGACAGGCATAAAATTTTATTAAATTATTTTGTATCACATAATTTTGAAATATTGTTAATGTATAAAATAATTTAAATAACTACTATAGAAAATGAAATAAAATATTCTTCCACAATGATAACACTATTAACATTACCTAAATTTATTCATTCTATTATATTAAAAAAATCCATAGTTGGCACATATTTATTAAAACTACATTACTACAGAAATTATCTGTTATATTTTGGAATCCCATATTCATGTTATGTCTTCAATGTAGGGAAGTGAGTTGTATCTCACATTGTATTAAAAACATAAGGATGGTTTGATATGTAACTTAATATTGATTATTTTATTAGTTTTCAAAAAAAATCAAAAAATCTCATGAGGGTATAGAATCATATCACATGATCAATCATTATTTTGATCATTATCAATGGAAATAAACATAAGACTAGTTTGATATGATTGAGGTATTATTTATATTAAATAACAAAGAGGTTTCATTTTACATAACTCATATAGTCATGATAATTTGATATAGTAAGTGACAAAATTACAGGGTTTATATAGTCAGATTAATTGAATGATGATATCATTATTTTTTCACTCACATGAAGCATTACCAACATTTATTAAATTTATCAGGAAAAACATAGAGATGTTTCTCCCATGCATAGCTACTATACATATGAAGAATAAAAGGACCTGGGGTATGAATATCAATCATTATATATTGTAAGAATGTTAAATGAAAAAGAGAAAACATCCTAATACAATCTATAGGTCTATACTTACTATGAACCCCATAATGATGAAAAGATGGATCAATGGGAAAGGAAAAATTGGATTTAATTTCAATATCATGAGTTACAAAAATTTATTTGAATAAATAAATATAATGAGTAGAAGTATAAGATGCTAATAGATGTATATTAATCAATATAAATCTTTCAGAACACTTCATTGGAATTACATACATAAAGTTCCATATATGTACCCAAAACATTAAATCAAGAAATACAGAGAGAATATTTATCCTTGATGGATTCGTAGAAGATGTTGTTGAAGAGTTATTCAAATATTAATATAGATAATGGTAATAAATCATTATTTTATAAATTTTTTATGTGAATCAATTTAATATTATTTATTATTTCCAAAAATAAATTTTAGTGGCCAAATTTCACATAAATATATATTTTTTTAGTTTTAGGTATAGAAGTTACCATGGTATTTCATAAATTTTTATTAATTTTTTAACTATAAAATATAAAATATTAATAATTTCCAATTGATGATGAATAGAAAAATATTTCATAAACAATCTGATAATTCTGGAATAGTTTATTAACATATAAAATCGATTATTGATGAATTGTTTATATCCAGAATCAAATTGTTGTCATTTTTGGGATAAAGCTCTTTGTATGTGGAATAATTAAACAAACACTTTCATAACAAAAAACCATTTATAAATAATTGAACACATTAAATATAGTTGTGTTGGTTCATAGAAAATACATGACCAGTTCTAAAAAAATATAATAGGTGAGGATTAAACACAACATAGGATTAAACTATGATATCTATATGATGCATATGGTTGAAATTAACACCCATTATAAAAGATATATTAACTTCGTGGTGGCTTGTTTGAGTGTTCCCGAAAAAAATTCATCAGTAATTAATAAGTGGATTAAGGGTAATCATAAAATCACATTACCTTGTAATTAAATGTTTTTATTTTAGTAAAAGGTGATCGATAATATAATTTAAATTAATTGAATATAATCCAATAATTTATTTTATGAAATATTTCTATAAAAGAAAATATATCTATAACATTGTTTCCATTTTTTTGTCTAATATATACCATAAAAAATCCTTCTGTTACTACATATACTTCTTGTTTAGAGATATTTTTAATGGAAATATTTCACTACAAAAAATCATAATGTAAAAAAATGTGTCCATATATCTTAATTATCTCATATACACTAAGGATATTAACATACAATATTAAAAAAAATATACAGTACTGTGAAGCACATTGAATTATGAGAGTGTGTAAGAAGGTTGGATTTTGGTGCATACTAGGATCTCAATGAATTCATATTGGCAATGGAATATAAAAAAATCAAACAAAAATGGGATGATATGTTCCAAAAATTTTATGTTATGTTGGAAGATAAAACAAAAAGGTGGTTCTATATTATCTATGGTTGATTAATTATTTTTTTATAAAAATAATGAATTTGAAATGGATGATATCACGTGATAACTTCTATGAATAAAAATTATATATTCTATTTTGGAAAAAATGTAATATAATTCTAGTGAACCATAATTTCAATGATTCTATACATTAATATACTAATATGTGTTCATCGGAAATAATATGAAGATGAAACAGTTCAGTAACAGTAATGAGTTATGGATTTTGAATAAGATGTTTACAAAATATTCTATGAAATAAATTTTACATTAACCATACTTCTATAAAAATTTGAATTATATTAATAATACAATCAATTAAGTAAAATTTCATTTTAGAGGTTGGATGTCAAGGACTAAATATTTATTGGACACCCTATATATTTTTTCTATAAGTCAATACTAAACAGGTTGGTGACTCTAATGATTTATTAAAATATTAGAAAACTATATATAACCTTCTATTGGGGGAAGTAAGAATATTGATCATTAAATTTTCATTCAGAACACGAGAGCCCCATGTGTCTAAAAAAGGTTAGGGGGATGACATATTTTTTTACAAGATAGTTATTATAATAAAATTTTGAGATATGTAGTCATACATGCTATTAATATAATATTATAGAATGAAAGTTTTTCCAATATGACATAAAATTACTACCATGTCCTCTAGAATAATATATATAAATTTGTATCTATTCTGATGATTAATATATTAATTGTATAAATATTGAAAATATCTTAAATATAATAAAAGGAATAATTTTGATCAAAATTGTTTCATAGGTCTTATGTTATAATATAAGTCCATAATAACAGGAAAAGAAATTAGAGAATATTATGAATGAAATTTTAAAATATTATTTTGTACTAATATGTATAATATTATTTTATTTATATAAATCTTGGATATTATATATGAATTAATTGAAATTATCAAACTAAACTAGTCAAACTACATAGTCTAATTATTAGAACTCTCAAACCATACTAATTAATTTATAAATCTAGAATCACATAGATAAAGAAAAAAATGGGCTAGGGTTTAATGTATATAATTATATATTTCATTCATATTATACTAATCCACAGTCATAGTGATGTTATTTTAATATTATGAAAAACATACAAGATATTATGGAAGTTGTAACTAAAATAATAGAGTATGTTATTGATTTTTCTATAGATTCATAAGATAGTAATCAATTAATTGTTCAATTTTGATTTATAGGTAAGAGTAGTTGTATTTTCATATTTATTATAATATTTTCCAATGGATTTTATCTAGGGAGTTAGATTTATTATAAGGGAATAGTAAATTAAAACATTGGTATACTATGAATCGGGTTACATTCTGAAGAAATCATGTATTAGTAAGTATTTTCACCACATAGATATATCGATATTCCAAAATAGGATAAAAATAATTTTAATGATTCATATATATAGCCATAAATATTAAAATTATTGTAATCTTACAAGAGATAAGGGGTTATAACATGATGTATCTAGTTCATATTGATGTCTGTTACTATTGGTTTCCATGAACCAACTACATTGTAATTTAAATTAGCTATATATTATTGATCATGAATATTAACAAATAAATTATCACATGTTAATTATTATTTCAGTAAAATTTAATGTGATGATGTCATAGATTATTATCTTCATTAAAACGGTCATAGAACTTCCCCACTATGGTAATAACATTGTTATTTTATGATGACATTTTTATAACATATATTATATTTTCATATAACATAATCTGATAGGATATAGATGATATTTAATGTTATCTGTTGGTAAAGATAATAGGATGATAGTACGTATCATGATTTTCTCTAATGAAAAACACTAATATGGTATATACAAACTATTGCTCGACAAGAATAACTTTCATAATTAGATGAAATTTGATATTAATGTATGATAAAAAATTTATTCGACAATATACTATAATATTTTTATTAATTCATATAATTATTCTTTAATATTTATTATTAGAGGACCACTTTGGGATATACACGACACTGATATAGGAGGGGGAATTACTATTGGAAAAGTAAATCCTTGTGTAAGTTTTAATCTTTTTCGCACTGAGATCTATTGAATCATGATTATATTTATCTATATTACTTATCACCTTCATGTATATGACTATAGGTAAAAATATACATTATATTTTACTTAGATAACTGCGCAAAAAGGGTACTTAATACTTCTTATGAATCTAGATGGTTATTGCATGGATTTTATAGTATAATATAAGTTACCAAATATAGTGGTTAGGTATTATGTCAATCAATATCCATGTGTGAGTACTTACAAATTAGGAGGTTGGATGGTACAAATACTCTTCCATCATCATTTTACTACCTTAGAAGATATTAATAAACTTCTTCCTAAAGATACATAAGAACACATAATATTTAATTCCCCATGTGTGGCTCATATTGGATTTCATAGAGTTTATTTTCTTCATTAATTTATTACTTTTCATGTTATCACTTCTATTACAATATTCAAGAAACTTCTTTACTTCTTATTTGATTTTTCTAGAACTAGTCTATATGATTCCTCTATCTAGTTCTCTTTATCCATTCCATTTCTTCTAAATATTTTCTTCAAGATAAGTTATGTATTAGAATAGTTCATTCGTTCAATTGTATACATTATCATTCATATTTATTTATTTGGAATATTTCCAACCAATTTCGTAGTACTTTCATGTCCATATTAAATTGATTATTCTAGTAAAGGTTCTTCAACTCTTTCTTCTTACTTCTCAGCTTTCTTAATCAACAACATTTCCTTATGACCTGATAAAATCCAATTTTTTTTTCTATATTGTATGTTTAGTTTGGATCATTATCACTTTCTGATACATCCTACTCTATTAGGAATAAATTTACACTAAACATTTTCCCAAATGATAATATCTCTCATGTATAATGACTCTTGCATTATTATGGTGATTTTTTTAGAAATTTTAATCCTCTACATGTGAAAATGGTTTCAACCATTTTTGGTACTATTAAAACACGTAATACATGGTCAATTCCATAGGTAGTCACATAAACTCTAATATTTTTTCCCACACACCACAAAGTGAAGGTCCATATACTAACATACTTCTATTTAACAATTATAATTCCCAATTCATATGGATCATTTGAGATTTTAATAATATTTTTCGAAAATCTAAAACATTATAGAAATAAAACCCTTCATGGGTTTTTTACAACATGAATGATAAAATTAAAATCAACATAATAATTGTAGTATTAAAATCATTTTATAGTTTTGTGAGGATTATTTGATAAACCTATTCCTAATATATATTTTTGCTGCTGATTTTTTCCCATGAAACAACATGGAAACATCGCATATGTAATTCCCAAGTTAATTATTATTATTTATGAAATTATTTGAAGACCTTTGTCTGATATATTTTTTATTTTGACGAATCTAATCAATCATACCATTGAATAATTATTTAGCATTGTTTTACTGCCCTCTTCCCCCACTGATTGTGTTTTTAGTTGATTGTTCAATTTCATCTTTCCATTAGACAATAAATGATCTAATATAATCATTATTTATGATGAATTTGAAAAACTATAACTGATGACATAGTAATACTAATCATGATTTCTTTATAACACCTTCCTGATAACACCTCTAGAAACTTCTCCATGATCTAATTTGGTCAGATACATTTGTATCTATTCTATGATAATAGGATATATAGAATTTATTCTAATCATGTATATATGGAAAAATCAATATATTAAAATAAAATGGAAACATTTGTCTCATTTCTCACCTAAAAAATAATTAGAACACTATATCTAATAATATTTAAATCATTACACTCACATTTTTAGGGAAACTTTTTGGAAAAAATTAGAAACCTTTATCTGTAAATATTAAAAACTTTATACTATCTGATAAACTACTTGAGAAACCCTATATTGATCATTAGTCAATCTTTTCATTCATTAATATTCGTCTATTTTTTCTAGAAATTGATTATTTTCAGAATCCTATGTTTGATCATTCAATATCCTATATTCAGTTAATTGAATTGGATGAGTTTCCAATTTTATATAACCAAAATCATACAACAACATATTGTAAAAAGATTCACATTATAATGTGAGTAAATATATCATATATTATGTCTATCCAAAAAAGATTCCACTATTTCTATTACCTATGTAATTCATGATTTTTAACATTTTGAAAACCTATAATGACCTTTTTTACAAAGGAACTCTCAATCTAGTTATAACTTCTCTATATTACATCATGATCTTTGTACAATTCCATCCGATGTACTTTTTATATCTATTATCCTAAGATTTAACCATTTCTTCACAATTTTAAGATATATGAGATATTCCACATCACATTATCATTATAATAAAACATTCTATAGAATCTATTTAATCTCGCATTTGAAATTATATGATTACACACATTTTTTCACTATGTTATAACTTTTTCTAAAACCAATTTTAGATATAATTGTGATATTTGGTTAACAAAGAAAACTACTCCTAGAAATATTAGATATTTGTTTATGATTAATGACTTTCCATTGAAACATTAACATAATTGATAGAAATATAATTTACCCCTTTATTAAATTCTTTTTCCTAAACAAATCACTGTATGTTAGAAATTTTATATTTCTATATACGGTGGTCACTCAGAAAACTCAGTCCATATACCTCTGTTTGATTTTCTTAAAAATTGTTATCTATTCAATATCACTATCACTATATTATTATTTCATAGGAAAATTATATTTTTCAAATATTCAAATATTCTTTCATCTATCCATTAAAAAACTACTCAACAACATCACTATGAATCCCCTTTAGGAAACCTCTATAATGTTGATAAAATTTGTATTTTCCAGAAAATATTGAACATGTTGTAGATGATATTAACATCTTATAAATAGTAATAATTAAACTCAATGACATTAAATGATCTTCCTTAACATACTAACTCATTGTTATATAATATTATCATTATTATCATGTTACCAAATAATAATTGTAGCTACAAAAGGATAATTCAGCCGAAAATTCTAAAACTTATTAATAAAAACCTATTCAACATATTGAAATCAATTAAATATAAATATTTCATTGAATACAAATGAAAATAAATAACATAAAAATTTCAAAAATACCTCAAAAACACAAAAGAGACATTATAGTCTCCCCATTTATATTTTTTTTGCGACACTTTCACTATTCTGTTCAATTGAATATGTTAATGCATGAGTATTTCATTGAATATATTCTCCACTATATTTTTTCAATCAGTCATTTTAGTTTCTTCTCCTATTAGTAACATTAAATACATAGATCATGGGAAAGGGATATAAAATAAATATTAATAAATATTCTCGCCATTATATAACCATAATTATACATGGTTCTTGCTTGGTACAGAAAAAAATGGAATTGATTTAGACCCACATTTTCGTCCTTTCCAACTAATCACGATAACACATGGAATGAAAACCCATAAAAGTTTATTCAATGGCAATAAAATTAAATTTCAAAATAACTAAACATAATGAGATATGAATGTTTTTTAGGAATGGTCTTCTGAAAACTCCAAAACTCGCATGAATGAACATATTAAAATACATCATGTACACCAAAGAGGAAAAGATGAAATGGGGAACATCCAAAAATAAAATTTTCTTAGGTTTTTGATTAATTTAATTAATACCCATTTGTGTTATGTTTTGTATATATTTAAAACAAGTATTATGGAGTAGGAAAATTGAAAAGTATAAAAAAAATAAACACTAAGAAACATTTGTAATAATCTTATTGTTATTGGAATATATTTCTATCAGAAACATTAACATTTATCAAATTGTATCACCCTACAAGATAAATTTCATATAGTATTATTCAGGATAAATATCTTACAAATATTTGTTTGGAGAAATTAATTTGGATAATAAACAAAAATTACAAATTTTAATGTTTTTTTCAACACTTGAAAATTTTCATATCATCTCCATGAATTATCCTTCCATATAATATTGAGTAAACATGTATAGGGGACATTATATGATGGAAAAGGTCATAAAATTGATTTCTATATTAATAATCCATTATTCTTTACTCATGTTCTAACCCTAATAAAATTATTCACCATTAAATGCTTTTTCACAATGAATAGATAATAAAATCGTTATTTTAATTAGGCAGATCATCCATGGTCTGTAATGGGAACCATAATGTAGAGATGATTTTTTCATCCAAGCATCTCTATTTCCTCCATTACAAATGTTTTATCTATTGAACATAAATTATTATTGTGGAGAAATAGATCTTAACACATATTCAATTTTATTTTGTTTGATATTTAATTCCTTGAGTGGTTTTAATGAACATTCATCACCCAATATAATTCTCATAATATTAGAAATTTATCCCTATACTATAATTATTTTATTGAAATTTGTTTGAGTATGCCAATCAATATTTCACCTCACAGAATGAACTTCCATATCGTCATTGGTAACTCTACCATTTCCATTTTTATATGTAATTGATTATTAATCATTCATTTTACTCATTGTTCACTAATCCTCTAGAGATATTACAATGACAAAAATAGAATCAATAGAAAAATGTTTGAATTTTACACATGAATTCTTCTGAGTATAGTTATTATTATTTTTTCTTCTGGATTCATAATATTTCATCACACTCTATTAATTGGATTCCTATATACTATCAATATTCTTCTTGGGAGACATTTTTGATTTACAATATTCTATTTTCATAAAAAAGATGATACTTCGTTCTTAAATAAAATATTTGGAATTATATTCTTGTTGGATTTATACACCTCTTTAGATGATTATTTACCAACCCTATGACGACCATATTTTCGAAAATCATATATATTATAAATAATCCCAAAATAGTTGTATGTTTCCTTATTTTTCTTATAATTTAATGTTTTATTCTTATTATATAACATAGTACCCATTTACATGGGATTACATTTTTATTTTTCATCTTATGTATTACACAAACCATAAAATGAAAAATGAAATAATCTATTTTAGAAACAATAGTGATTTAAAAACCATGGCCTTTATATGTCTTTTGAATTATGTTTTTTTTGGTTTTTTTCTTATCATGGTGGGAAATTTGTGGTAAGAAATATTATGTATTATTTTTTGATCCCTCTATAGTCATGTTTCTAGGATTATAATCACCATTAAGCTTCAATAATTATCTATATTTTGTTTCTCCATCATTTACATTTCATTAATTTATATTTATAAAAATTATTAAAATAGTTTTTGGTTTAGTCTTATTATATAGAATATTATTGAGATATATCAAATTCTGAATTCATTATCTCTTTATCTAATGTAAGAGGTCATATAACCTTATAATTTTCTATATAAAATAGTTTAGTAGTAGAAAAAATTTCCTAATTTTTTGAGTATCAATATTTATCTTCATAAGATTGGCCAACCAAACATCCAATTTGATAAATATTGAGTGGAAGATATTGTTCTAATTATCAACTATAATCACCTTATATTTAGTGAAATTATTCACTTGTTCAATAAAAAATTCACGAGCCTTAACATTTTCATGTAATGAAGTGTCATGTTGCATAATTATATTAGATTTCATTTCCAAATTCAAAACGTTATTATCAATTCTATTTTTCATCTTTTCTTCATGGGAATCAATCGTTTCTTCTATAGTCATCTTGACTCAATCTGTCCCTATAAATTTATAAAGGAATTTTTTTTCAAATTATAATTAAACTATTTATCAAATAAATTTTTTAGATTCAATGAATCGAAGTTTTTTAGATAGATTTAAATAATCTATAAATATTTATTACAATGACTTCCCAAATTTATAAAATTATTCTCCCATATGGATGATATCCTACAATATAATTTGAAACACTACATAAAAGAATATATAAAATTTCAATTGGAACATAATTCAAATCTCCTCTAAATATATCAACTCATATATGATGATGGGTTGTAGATAGAAAATAATCACTATTAATGAAAGGATCATATTATTGTGGACACTTATACACCAATTCGCACATAAATCATAAACACATGACATTCTGGAATCATTTGACATAAAAAATATTTCATTCTCTATAGAGGGAACTTGATACACTAAATAATAAATTACCAAACATAAAATTTAATTTTTTTCATGTCATATAGAAACTGATAATTCAAATTATATAGATAAGAGGTAAAAATACTTCAGTTACATTTCTCTTTATTTTTATTACTCATCATGGTATCAAAATATTTATAATTATTCATAGAGATAATGGAATCATCATTTAATCATCAATTCAACATGAATACAAGAAAGAAACTCAAATATTCAAAAGGATAATAATGGAAATTTAATGAATAAAATTGATATGAACCATATTCTAATACAAATTGATAGTAAAATATTGGGATATAATCAAAACTAGATTGTGGGGGTGAATAAATATTGAGAATTATTAACTTTTTTTTAAATGTTAACCATTCTCCCACCCCAATATTTGTTCGAATATTTATTATATTATTTTATTTTCCTTCTCCTTTGAAAAAATATATTATCTAGTAAAACTAAAACATGATATTTTTGAAATATTCACTAATCAATTATGAGTATATTTTGATTTTTATTTATGGTTATGACTAGTACATATAATCCCATATATAATATGAGAGATAGAATATAGTATTTTATAATGACAAAATCCTTAAACATGATTGAGTCCATATTCTTTAGTAGGGGGTATGGAAACAATCGTTTTCTCTAAACAAGTGATAACCATGTAAAATTTTCATCTACTCGAGCCTTCATTATACTTAATCATAAGTAAATCACTAACTTCATCTTTAAGATACATTATAACACTAGGAAATTAATATTCCAAATAAATATTTTATTGGATTTCACTATGAATTTGGTTTCTTCACATCCTCTTCACATTGTATCTTATAAAAAATAAGGCATGAAATTTCATTATTTCTTCCTTCATCCATAAATCAGAAGCCTTTTTAACTCCATCAGCTAAATCTTTCTCTCCATTCCGCAAAGTCCAAACATGTATATCTATTGAGGTTTTGTATAGTTATTGTAACACCCCGAGATTTTATGAAAAATATACTTTTAATTTTATTAATGTCTTGTGTTGTACGCTACACCAAAAGGAGCTTGCACAACACGCATCCTTGTCTTGCCTTGCATTACACGCAATCACGACCTTCCTCGATAGCGTGTGTAGTACGCAATACCGAGTTTCACTAAACAACGATATGCTATAAAAATATTATTAAAACTAGCTGTTATGAATAGTAATAACCACTTTTTGAAATCCAGTAAATCTTATTTTTCAAAATGAACTTTATTTTTGGATTAGGAGTATCGAATTTAGCCTAAGGTGAAATTTTGGTACTTTTCGGATAACTTTCATATTCTGATGAATAGTGAAAATTACTAAATTATAATTAAAAACAACTTTTTTAATCGAAATAATTAATAGTGATAAATCATTAATTTGAGTGGTTTTAAAGTATATTTAGAATATATTTTTACAATTTAATACAATGTTGGTCATTGGATGTAGTTTCACATTTAAACTAGACATAAACAAGTGTCAATCTTTTGATAGATATTGTTTCTTAAAAACACGCTATTTGTTTTAACAGCGGGATTTAATTATAAAATTAATTAATGCAACTTTTATGTTATGAATTTGGTAAAATAGACTTCATTTTTGAATTCGGAATATGAAATATAGCTTGGGATGAAATTTTGGCATTGTTCTGAAAAACATCAATTTTTGATGAATAGTGAAACTACTAAGTGGTAGGTTAAAAAACTGAATTTTTGCATAAAACTTAATTTTACCGCTTCTGTGAATGGAATTTCCAAAATCCGAGAGACACGGTTAATATCAAGGACTAAAATGTGGTTCAATGAGATGAAAATAATTTTTTGGTGAATAGAACTTTTTACTTTTTTTACCACGGTTAATAGTAAATAAGGTAACTAAGGGTAAATATGATATTAATATTACCCTAACACATGTCCTAATTCTATTGGACAAGTGTAATTCGACCAAAAACAAACTTAGGAATAAAATATGACCATTTAGGCCCACTTGGATTAGATTAGGACATTTATTATTAATTTATTTAAAGAAGGGTTAAAATAGTTAAAATCAAAGTTTAATAAGTAAATCATTTTTAATATGGGGTTATACATAAGATAAATTCGACTATAAATATTCATTAGAAAGCTAAAAAGATTTCCTACATGATGGTATTTTATTTGTAATTTTTAGACATCAAATAATATAATTTATTTATGACACAAAAATGATGCAGTAATTATCTTATTAATGAAATATTGACATAATTGATGATATAAATACCAAAATAAATGTAATTTAAGACTTTTTATGAATTACACTAATTTTCTATGTTACTATGATATAATAGTGTTGATTTAATAAACTTGGTTCGAACATATAATTCTGTTATGACTTTCACAAAAATAATATATCAAATAGTGTCAAAATTGACACAAAATAGTTTTTAAATCAAATATTATATTATTAATTGTTATTTTATTCCTAAAAATATAAGGTTCGGCCAAATTACTTAGATACGGATATATGTATTAATAATATACAATTTGGGGTTCGTTTGGCATGTTATAGTAAGTTTATTAACCATATAGTGAAAGAAAAAAAAAGACACGGTAAAAGTTAAATTATTTAACTTAGAGTTAAATCTAATTGATAAGGTTAAAATAATACCCTAAACTTGTCTAAATCCTATTGGTTGATAGTATTTCGACCCATCCCCACTTTATCTTCGAAATAAGACCCTTTGGAACCATTATAAACCGATTTTGACTTTAATATAAAATAATATTTTGAGATATTCCTAAGGTGCCCCTCTCCTCCCCTATAAAAGGACACCTCATCCCCCTCCTCCTCACACCAATTTGAGCACTCAAGCTCGTCCAAACCCTGCCAATTTATCCTCTCCACTTCCCTAGAAACATCCTAGAGGTTCTGGTCTTCCTCAAAGACCAATTTTAGTGCCCTAAGAGGAGGTCTCAAAGAGGCACTTCAAAGAAGAGGTAATTACCGTTACCAATTCTTTCATCTTTATTTCTTCTTCCACTTATTCTTATTAGGTTGTTTCATTATGAAGTAATAACATCAGTATCACTCATATACTGATATGTTATTATATGTATGAAATAACCCTATTTCACCATCTATCCATCCTACGGAAAAAGAAATCACCGCGCGTGCGTACGTACGGATTACCGTCTCCACGCTGTGGTGTAATCTATTTTCCACCACCACCTTACATGGATGGGTATAATGGTGTAAAGAATAACTATACATAGTTATTACAACATCATATTTATTCTGATATATTGTATAATACACTCCAATTCAATTCAATATTTATAGAAATGATATCATCGCTCGTGCGTACGTACGGAATACCGTCTCCACGACGCGATGAGATTCATTCTCCATGTTAACCATTTAAGAATGATTATAATGTATATATAAGAAATAATAATGAAATATATGACATTATAAAGCTACTGTATTTATGTATATATATACATATGTATGTCATCTACTTACTTCCATTTCAAGACAATAAGGAAATGAAAACAGCGTTCATGCGTACGTACGGACTACCGTCTCCATGAACGGTGTTTTTCATTTTATTTATCTACCTATTATATATATATATATACTGAATATATATGATATATAAATCATATTTTATATTCTGGAAGTAAGTAAATCATGATATAAGTAATAATGATGTCAAGAACAACAAGTCAAAACACCTACGATAAATGAAACGATTTTACCCAAAACGCTTCTTTAACATGGAATTTACAAAAGAACGTGTAATATAATGTCATAAGTGAACCATATATGATATCATAACAATGAATATGATTCTGTAATAAGTCAATAACATGATTTAAATCATTATACAGGAGGTTCGGACACTTACAAAGCAAGTCGGACCTAAGGTAAGGGGAATATCACAATCTCATTTTTATCCGAGATTGTTTATTCGTAAGTATTTACTGGGGTGTATCTTATCATCCACATCCATGTTTCCTCAATATGTAATATTATTTCCATCCACCTACAATGTTTTAAATCCAATTTTACCCTTTGGTGATTTTTTTGTAAAAGATATGAAAAGAATCTTTTGTCGTTTTTCATACGAGGTACTTTTTGACTTTTCCGACAAAAGTACGAAGAATGTTTTTTTTACTTATACGGCACGAACGGATTTCTACTGTTTTATAAAGCCTTATTTTCATGAAGCTTCCTCTAAAAGATTTCATGACTATTTTCAATAAAATATCTTTCTTTTAAAATTGCATGATGTTTTGTGAAAAAAAATTGATTTTGAAGAGGAAAGGATATTTTCCTCAAGAATTCAATTCAAGTGTTTTATCAAAATTATTTTCCATATAAGATAATAAAGGGTTCTGTTTCTATCCATATTTTTACAATGATTTGACTATGTTGTGATGGAATTATGTTTATGAATTCCTTTATCTTATATGAATGGTTTTATGATGTCATGTTGTTTAAGAATCCCATTTTTATTACATGGGTTATGCAATGATGTATGATTTAGGATTTTGTGGCACACATAAGAAAGGATTCATTAAGAGATGGGTGGGACCTATATCTCCCTCCAATGCATTGGGTAAAGATTTCATATCTCATGAGATAGACATGGCTGGAATGGTAGGTTATACCGGTTCAGTGAAACAGGATTGAAAATAGGATTACTCGATTCAGAAAGGGACTTTGTCCACTAAGATAGTCTTGGCAATGAGTCTTGACTAACAAGAAATTATTCTCTATGATTATGTGTGTATGCCACAATGAGTAATGTTTTAAGTAAGGGTTTCATTTTCACTGCTATGATTTATCCCATGTTATGAAATTATGCTCTCTTTTGCAGGTTAAGATTTCCAAAAATGTTATGTTCTTATGAAAATTATGTGATTGATATTTCTTTTGTTTACCCTTACTGAGCATTTGAGCTCACCCTTTTATGATTTCTTTTCCCCAGGATATAAAGAAAGGTTTTAGGTATAAAAAAACGGATGAACTTTATGGGAGATATTGAAGAACTTTCACCACGATTAGAACATTACGTTCCGAGTTTCCAAAGACACTAAACTATTACGATCCTTTAGTGTGTGTTTTTGTTATGTACTAAGTATTCCGCAAATGTAATGTAATGTCCATGTACGTCAGGATTCGGGTCATTACAGTTGGTATCAGAGGAAAGGTTTAGTCAACCTTTGGAAACTAGGACGCGAAAACGTTAGTGAGATCCCTAGAGATATTTCTAAGGTATGTCTAGGGATGTCCCTAAGGATAAGTATACGTATAGGATATAGTCCTATAACTACGGTAATGATCTTAGAATTTAACCTAAGATGTTAGATATTGAGGGTGCTTCCCCTTTACTATATTGTCTTACCTAGCATGATTTCGCCTCTCACAAAATTCTTTTTGTGTTTTAGTTAATGGAGGGAACCAGAAGGAATTCGGTTAACATTGAATCCAATGGACAAGTTGGTGACTATGAGCAACAAAATTGTGTAATGCCTAAAGATAAAGATATTGTGATTATGCCGAATCAGTCATCGCGATATATGATTAACAAGGTGAAATTTAGTGGTATGACTAATTCATCAAAGAAGAGGAAGATAAACTATTATGCATGTTCGCATGTTGAGGAGCATAAAAAAAGGAAGATTGAGATTTCTAAAGAAGGGAAGAAGAACCTTGAGGAATACCTCAAATGGAGGGACCGATGTTATCTGTGTGGAGAAAAGGGTCATAGAGTGACAGATTGTTATGGAGTTCAATGTCTTATTTGTGAAGAACATGGGCATTACCCAACTCAATGCCCTGACCTAAAAAGATACTTCTAAATCAAGTAAGGACTTCTTCCAGGACAGTCATTGATGTGGATGGACTGAAGTGTTTATGTATTGGTATTCAAGAATAATGTTGTTGAGGTACTTTTATGGTGTATTGGAAGTGATTGAGATATTTTTGGAAATAAGATGATATGCGCATAATGAAGGGAAAATTAGAAAATGAAATGTTTAACAGTATTCATGAGCTCATGATTGATATAAGGACTAAGTGATATCATGGTTTGAGTATATAGAATTTTGAGGATTTTGGTATGTGGAAAGTGTTAACTTTTAACTGCATTCATGTTTTCACTAAGGTATTCAAGAGAATACATGATTAAGGACTTTGAATGTTTAGAATGTGACCAACAAAACATATCTTATGATATATGGGGATCAACGATGGTATTAAATCTCTGGTAATCGTTTTCACTATGTTATGAGAGTGGACTGCAGTATTATGGATAAGCCTAAAGATTGAAATGGATTATGTTGGAAATAAGTGATTATTGTTTAAGGATAGAAGTTTTTTTTCGATATTATTGATGGGATGTTATAGTAATGTAGTTTTAGAAAAAAGGACAACCTGCAGGACGGGCGACAGCCCATCGCTTCGGACAAGGCTGTAGGAATCGAACCCACAACCGAAGTGCGACTGGCCTTTATCGCCTACCACTGACCTACAGGAAGTCCCTGTTTAGTAGAAACTAGTTTTATTATATTAAGCAGTATGATATATTAAGTATAAGTCCATTTTAGGAACCATATATGATTAATCTCACTATAGATCGACTTATGTATATAATTTTTGCTAACCTTTTGTTTGAGATAGATGAAATGACCAGTCATTCTATCACATGATCTGATAACACTTCACGAATAACAAATTCAACTTCATTTATTTAAGAGATGAAGTGGAAATTGTTCAAGGCATGAACAATAGTGAGATTGTACCAAAATAAAGAAAGTATTTATTCTAATTCAAATTTTCAACTTTAGGGAAATGATCTTGAAAACCAAAAATGTTGTCCTAGTGATCTTATACCTGATGAATCGGATGGTACCTTAGATCGTCACAAATTTATGGATTTGTGATTATTGGCTTTTCCATAGCCATGTTCTCTACCACTCTCCATCAGAACATGATGGTTAGATTTTTCTTCCATATCCATATTTTCACCTATGTGGAAACCCAGTAATTAGTTTATTTGGGTAACCATTACGTTTCATACTTTAGTTTTTAAATATTGGTTTTGGTATTCTATTTTACGATGTGGGTTTCTATCAAAGAAACTTTCAAATAGTAAACCATTTATAACCCCGACGAATTTCGAGGGCGAAATTCATTTTAAGGGGGGTAGAATGTAACACCCCGAGATTTTATGAAAAATATTCTTTTAATTTTATTAATGTCTTGTGTTGTACGCTACACCAAAAGGAGCTTGCACAACACGCATCCTTTTCTTGCCTTGCATTACACGCAATCACGACCTTCCTCGATAGCGTGTGTAGTACGCAATACCGAGTTTCACTAAACAACGATATGCTATAAAAATATTATTAAAACTAGCCGTTATGAATAGTAATAACCACTTTTTGAAATCCAGTAAATCTTATTTTTCAAAATGAACTTTATTTTTGGATTAGGAGTATCGAATTTAGCCTAAGGTGAAATTTTGGTACTTTTCGGATAACTTTCATATTCTGATGAATAGTGAAAATTACTAAATTATAATTAAAAACAACTTTTTTAATCGAAATAATTAATAGTGATAAATCATTAATTTGAGTGGTTTCAAAGTATATTTAGAATATATTTTTACAATTTAATACAATGTTGGTCATTGGATGTAGTTTCACATTTAAACTAGACATAAACAAGTGTCAATCTTTTGATAGATATTGTTTCTTAAAAACACGCTATTTGTTTTAACAGCGGGATTTAATTATAAAATTAATTAATGCAACTTTTATGTTATGAATTTGGTAAAATAGACTTCATTTTTGAATTCGGAATATGAAATATAGCTTGGGATGAAATTTTGGCATTGTTCTGAAAAACATCAATTTTTGATGAATAGTGAAACTACTAAGTGGTAGGTTAAAAAACTGAATTTTTGCATAAAACTTAATTTTACCGCTTCTGTGAATGGAATTTCGAAAATCGGAGAGACACGGTTAATATCAAGGACTAAAATGTGGTTCAATGAGATGAAAATAATTTTTTGGTGAATAGTAACTTTTTACTTTTTTTACCACGGTTAATAGTAAATAAGGTAACTAAGGATAAATATGATATTAATATTACCCTAACACATGTCCTAATTCTATTGGACAAGTGTAATTCGACCAAAAACAAACTTAGGAATAAAATATGACCATTTAGGCCCACTTGGATTAGATTAGGACATTTATTATTAATTTATTTAAAGAAGGGTTAAAATAGTTAAAATCAAAGTTTAATAAGTAAATCATTTTTAATATGGGGTTATACATAAGATAAATTCGACTATAAATATTCATTAGAAAGCTAAAAAGAGTTCCTACATGATGGTATTTTATTTGTAATTTTTAGACATCAAATAATATAATTTATTTATGACACAAAAATGATGCAGTAATTATCTTATTAATGAAATATTGACATAATTGATAATATAAATACCAAAATAAATGTAATTTAAGACTTTTTATGAATTCCACTAATTTTATAGGTTACTATGATATAATAGTGTTGATTTAATAAACATGGTTAGAACATATAATTCTGTTATGACTTTCACAAAAATAATATATCAAATAGTGTCAAAATTGACACAAAATAGTTTTTAAATCAAATATTATATTATTAATTGTTATTTTATTCCTAAAAATCTAAGGTTCGGCCAAATGACTTAGATAAGGATATATGTATTAATAATATACAATTTGGGGTTCGTTTGACATGTTATAGTAAGTTTATTAACCATATAGTGAAAGAAAACAAAAAGACACGGTAAAAGTTAAATTATTTAACTTAGAGTTAAATCTAATTGATAAGGTTAAAATAATACCCTAAACTTGTCTAAATCCTATTGGTTGATAGGATTTCGACCCATCCCCACTTTATCTTCGAAATAAGACCCTTTGGAACCATTATAAACCGATTTTGACTTTAATATAAAATAATATTTTGAGATATTCCTAAGGTGCCCCTCTCCTCCCCTATAAAAGGACACCTCATCCCCCTCCTCCTCACACCAATTTGAGCACTCAAGCTCGTCCAACCCCTGCCAATTTATCCTCTCCACTTCCCTAGCAACATCCTAGAGGTTCTGGTCTTCCTCAAAGACCAATTTTAGTTCCCTAAGAGGAGGTCTCAAAGAGGCACTTCAAAGAAGAGGTAATTACCGTTACCAATTCTTTCATCTTTATTTCTTCTTCCACTTCTTCTTATTAGGTTGTTTCATTATGAAGTAATAACATAAGTATCACTCATATACTGATATGTTATTATATGTATGAAAAAACCCTATTTCACCATCTATCCATCCTACGGAAAAAGAAATCACCGCGCGTGCGTACGTACGAAATACCGTCTCCACGCTGTGGTGTAATCTATTTTCCACCACCACCTTACATGGATGGGTATAATTGTGTAAAGAATAACTATACATAGTTATTAAAACATCATATTTATTCTGATATATTGTATAATACACTCCAATTCAATTCAATATTTATAGAAATGATATCATCGCTCGTGCGTACGTACGGAATACCGTCTCCACGACGCGATGAGATTCATTCTCCATGTTAACCATTTAAGAATGATTATAATGTATATATAAGAAATAATAATGAAATATATGACATTATAAATCTACTGGATTTATGTATATATATACATATGTATGTCATCTACTTACTTCCATTTCAAGACAATAAGGAAAGGAAAACAGCGTTCATGCGTACGTACGGACTACCGTCTCCATGAACGGTGTTTTTCATTTTATTTATCTACCTATTATATATATATATATATACTGAATATATATGATATATAAATCATATTTTATATTCTGGAAGTAAGTAAATCATGATATAAGTAATAATGATGTCAAGAACAACAAGTCAAAACACCTACGATAAATGGAACGATTTTACCCAAAACGCTTCTTTAACATGGAATTTACAAAAGAACGGGTAATATAATGTCATAAGTGAACCATATATGATATCATAACAATGAATATGATTCTGTAATAAGTCAATAACATGATTTAAATCATTATACAGGAGGTTCGGACACTTACAAAGCAAGTCGGACCTAAGGTAAGGGGAATATCACAATCTCATTTTTATCCGAGATTGTTTATTCGTAAGTATTTACTGGGGTGTATCTTATCATCCACATCCATGTTTCCTCAATATGTAATATTATTTCCATCCACCTACAATGTTTTAAATCCAATTTTACCCTTTGGTGAGTTTTTTGTAAAAGATATGAAAAGAATCTTTTGTCGTTTTTCATACGAGGTACTTTTTGACTTTTCCGACAAAAGTACGAAGAATGGTTTTTTTTACTTATACGGCACGAATGGATTTCTACTGTTTTATAAAGCCTTATTTTCATGAAGCTTCCTCTAAAATATTTCATGACTATTTTCAATAAAAAGTCTTTCTTTTAAAATTGCATGATGTTTTGTGAAAAGAAATTGATTTTGAAGAAGAAAGGATATTTTCCTCAAGAATTCAATTCAAGTGTTTTATCAAATTTATTTTCCATATAAGATAATAAAGGGTTCTGTTTCTATCCATATTTTTACATTGATTTGACTATGTTGCGATGGAATTATGTTTATGAATTCCTTTATCTTATATGAATGGTTTTATGATGTCATGTTGTTTAAGAATCCCATTTTTATTACATGGGTTATGCAATGATGTATGATTTAGGATTTTGTGGCACACATAAGAAAGGATTCATTAAGAGATGGGTGGGACCTATATCTCCCTCCAATGCATTGGGTAAAGATTTCATATCTCATGAGATAGACATGGCTGGAATGGTAGGTTATACCGGTTCAGTGAAACATGACTGAAACGAGGATTACTCGATTCAGAAAGGGACTTTGTCCACTAAGATAGTCTTGGAAAGGAGTCTTGACTAACAAGAAATTATTCTCTATGATTATGTGTGTATGCCACAATGAGTAATGTTTTAAGTAAGGGTTTCATTTTCACTACTATGATTTATCCCATGTTATGAAATTATGCTCTCTTTTGCAGGTTAAGATTTCCAAAAATGTTATGTTCTTATGAAAATTATGTGATTGATATTTCTTTTGTTTACCCTTACTGAGCATTTGAGCTCACCCTTTTATGTTTTCTTTTCCCCAGGATATAAAGAAAGGTTTTAGGTAAAAAAAACGGATGAACTTTATGGGAGATATTGAAGAACTTTCACCACGATTAGAAGATTACGTTCCGAGTTTCCAAAGACACTAAACTATTACGATCCTTTAGTGTGTGTTTTTGTTATGTACTAAGTATTCCGAAAATGTAATGTAATGTCCATGTACGTCAGGCTTCAGGTCTTTACAGTTATAGTAATTATACACTATTTTCTTCCTCTCTATTATTTCATCATTTGGTACCTCTCATTATGATTACTTTATTTTATATTTCCTTATAATGTTGATTCATCAAGTAAAAATTTGTTTGATATTAATTTATTCTCATCCTTCTTTTTGTATAACCTATTTTTCAAATTATCTCCACATTCTATATTTTTTTTATATCATTTACTAATTTAGCATCGTATGATACCCACATTTCTACAAAGAATGTTTTCTCTTGATACATCGACCCAAATAATGACATAACATACACTTAAAATCTAATACAATCACATAGTATAAATTATTTAGCAATTTAACTCCTCTACACGTGAATAATGCTTCAATAATTTTTAATTCAATTGAAACTATTCATATTGGTGGAAAAATTTTCAAATATTTGGGGAAAAATGTGTTTTCTACCCTACTCGAATACAGATTCTTAACTAACAACATATATTTTATTTTACTAGAACACATGACACTTAATTTGGAATATTCCAGTTGTTAATAAAATTCCCCAATCTTCATAAAGTTACTAAAATTGAAATCATTATTCATGATTCTTAAAATATGGAATTATCCTTCAAAATAACCATAAAAATTGTAATACCATAATATTTCTAATATTCTAAAAAACTATTTTTGTGACATGTTCCAAATATATCTTGTATTTAGTGATCCATTGTCCATTGTTATTTTTCATATTAATATAAACATCAAATACTACATTCTCAAAATACATCAAATTAAATAGTATATGTGAAAGAAATGTTGAAGCATTAAATTATTAGTTTTTATGTATATTTTTAATCCCAACATTTAATATTTATTGGCTATAACTTTGGGGGGTCTTACCCAAACAGGAATTTTTTTTAATGGAATCTAGAATTAAAAAATTACAATACCTAGACTAATCATTGTAATTATTTATTATTAACATCATCTAGTTACATATATCTAAAAAATATTTTTAAATAACTCAATAACCTTATTATGGCCACCTTCCATTGAATAATCATTTTGATAAAGATTATATGGATAACACCATCGGGTAACCTTATACATAAACATTTATCTAATTCATTTTCATTGAATTTTTCTGCTAAAAAAATATCTATTTATCTTCATACAATCAATCAAAAAAATTAGGAATGTTTTTTATCATTTGGAAAAAATCAACATTACAACATTTTTTCTTTGATAACCTTCTTCTGAAACACTTCTTTAATCATTAATAAATTTCATCATTTGATGACCTTCTCATAATTTCTGTAAAACCAATTTGTGTTAAGAATCCTATGTTTGACCATGGGATAACATATATCTAGTGGATTATGACTTATAGCATACATTATTTTAAGGATTGAATTCATTCCATATAACCCTTTAAAACTTCAAACATCATCTAGAGAATTACTCAATATTTTAATTCAAGTTGTTTATCGTTTTATCTTCCTATATCGATTAACGATGATCCACTGGTGTGTTTTGTCATCTTTTTACCTTCTATATACTTTATTAAAAATTAATCCCCTATTTTGTTTTAAATTTATTACTTCTAATATTTATCTCTATACATTTCTTTATGATGGAAATGATATAAATGTTATAAAACACATAAAAAATATCTTTATATTGTTTTTAAATATGATTTCTTCCACAACATAATATCTGCGTAACAAAAAATTTCTGTCTCCATTAAATCACCAATATAAACCTAGATTATTATTCCCACATTTATCATTTTATCTACATTGGATAAAATAAAAAACAAAAGGCAATTAAATGATTGGTCAATGAACAAAACATCACAGAGAAACATCATATATTTCTTTGACTAATTATAGTCTTTCCATTGCAACAAAGACTATAATTTATTTGAGTATTCCATTCAACTTTTTTTTCAATATTTTCCCCCACTATTTCTTTATATATTAGAATTTTTATATTTTTCATACAATGAAAACACATAAAAATCAATCCACTAGCCTCTATATAATTGTATTGACAACATTTATTCATTCTGTTTAACAAAAATTGTATAGTACATTTAAAGGAATATTCTACCCATTAGGATCTAGAAAACTCATTAGGTCTATATAGTAAAATTTAGGAAAATCACTAAGTAAAAATCCATGATATTGATAACAAATGTGTTTCCCAAACAATTTAAGAAAAATTTATAGACCTTAAGAACACTCATAAACCACCATAAGTATAAAAAATTCATCAAAATAACATAATTATGATAGTAATAATTAAGTGAAGCATCCAATATTTATCAACATGTTACCAAATTAAAATTTTATCTAACCCTTGATACTTAAGAAAAAACATTCACAAATTTATTCATTTTATCATCTTAAAAAAATTGACTCTAAAGAAAAAAAAATTATTTCATTTAAAAAAAAATTAAAACTCCAAAACATCCATTGAAAAAAATATATAAAAAACATGGAGTGGGATCTTGAATTTCCCTGTATTTGTTTTTTTTGAAATACTGATAATGATATTTTCAAATTAATATTTCTATATTTTAATATTTCTCAAAAAATTACTTCCCCTATAGATCGTTGAATAATTTATATCACATTCCAACCCCCTTATGAAAATGAAATTAAATTTTCTTTGGAAAAAGGTATCTCATCATTATTAATTTATTTTATTTCTATCATTTCACATTATTTTTATGTGTTCTAAGATCAGAAACAAAGAAGAGATGATATAATTTTGAATACGTTTTGTCCGTTACTAACTAATACTAATAAATCTTATGATATTTAAATATTAATCTTTTTTTGAGGGTTATCCACTTTTTTACATGGATGAAGAAACTAAATGTGATATGAAATTTTTATGAAAGGGATAACTAAAAAACCTATTCCCCCGTCAATAAATTGATCAAAAACATTCATGTACACCAATAAGGATATGTGACCTTGGACAACTCGCATAATATATTTTTTCTTTTATCATCTATGATTTAAATTACTCCTAATCTTTACTAATAATATTATTATTTTAATCTGTTAAGCATAGGATAATATATTCATAATTTCAATAATGAGATGATTGTCAAGAAATTTCTAAAATAATGAGATTTAAATGTGTTTATTATAATTTCCTGACCCCAGAAGCCCATTCTCGTTGCATTATTCTAATACATTGGCATGATTACAAGGAACCAGGTCCCGATGGACCGATCTGTTTAGCAGTCTTAGAAAATATATTAAATAAATTAACGATACATTACACATTATAACATAAAAAACAACATAAATAATATTTTATGAATTCCATTATTCCTTTAGATTAACAATGCATATCAATCATAATACACTTCTTCGAATCCTAGGAAAACAAAACATAAGAAATGGGTGAGCTAAGATTCTCAGTAAGGGTAAATAGTTTAGCAAAGCTATAATCTTTTAAGGAAAGATGTGTAATAAAAACAACAGCCTTCCAAACATAAATGTGAACATGATATGGGAAAGAAAATCAAAATATACCATATAAACATGCACATGGATATTCTCCTAGTTGAATAATCACATGCAGTAACTAATTTTATAATAGGGAAGGCATAATGCCGGACATCAGAACCACATAGTAAGGGCCTCATTCCAATACTAAAAAAAAATTTATCAAGGCCTTATTCCAAGATAATAATTTGTCTAATGAGGCATGCCTATGAATTGAGGGGATATAGCGGCCCCCTGCCATCACATATTATGTCTAATGATTTTTTCATATGAAAAAATAGAAACACTACATAAACATTTCTATAAAAACTAGCATACGAAATGAAAATTCTTTAACCATAAACTATGAATGTTATAGAAATATCACGTCCAATGTCAAAAATATAATAACTCATTCAATAAAATAAGAAATATTGTATTATAATAAATCAACCTCAATCAATAATAATATACAATAAAGAATGTTTACATAAATTAAAATAATCAATAAAACTCTTGGAGATAAGTACCCCTTTTAATGAAATTAATTAAAAGCCACAAAATTTATATAGGAAGTCATTTAAAAGAGATTTTTGAATCAACGTGTCCCATACCACTTTGAAACTATTTAAATAAATTAACATATTAAAAAAATCATGTCCATCTAAATTAATTCTTAAAATTATTTTTAAAACATTGACATTAATTAAAAATGATTAGAAAAATAAATCATTAAAAAAATTTGAAATGATGATCTAGTTAAACATTACCTTCCATTAAACCTTATAGTATTCATTTTTAAAACATTTCAATGAACCATGGACATATATGAAAAATATGTACCAATAGATACATACAGATTAACAATCTCATGTAATAATGAGAATGAGGAAATAACCCTAACCTTCTACATTGCTTTTGCCGAGGGTATGTTTAAACTCATTTATAATTACCATAGTATGTTATTAAATTTTAACCCAACGTATATTTATATTTATTATATCATACTTGATTAATTTGTGAAATTATACAAACCATTTAATAATAATTTCCATGATAAAATAATATTTCAGGTAATATTCGCTTTCAATATCGTACGTGTTTTAACTTTTTATTTATGATCGTATAACATATATAATGATTTAATTACTTCCAGAATATAAAAATTGATATATGTATCATATATATTCAGATTATAAATATTTATACATGATAGATATATGAAATGTAAAACACAATTTACGGAGACGGTAGGTCGTACGTAGCATAAACATTGTTCCATTTTCATATCGTATTAAATAGAAGGAACGGAATGAGATATTTGTATATATATATATATATATATATATAGTAGCGGTATTCTGTCATATATAAATAATCATCATTGAATGGTGAACGTGAAAATGAATCTCATCGTTTCGTGGAGACGGTAAGTCGTACATATGCACGAGCGATGATATCATGTTACTGATGGAGAAATTGTATGTAATTTTATGGTATATTATATATACAAAATCATGAAAATTTTGTATTAATTATTTAAATTAATTATACTCATTGTTAGAACCATACAAATAATGAAGTGTTGAATAAAAAATTATACCACGATGTGGAGACGGTAAGCCATATGTTCGTACGAATGATGACATTGTCATTCAAAAAATGAATAGATTAATTAATATGGTTGTACCATATTTATTATAACATCTGAATATGTAGAAGGTATGGAGCTATTATTTTGGTTTAGAAACAACCAATGAAGAAGAAGGGGAAGAAGAATATAACTTTGAAAGAGGTGATGATCAAATTACCTCTTCTTCATGTGCTTTTTTTTGGTTTGATTAAAAGTGATATTTATATTGTCTTTGTAAACATTTTATGGCCTCTAAGATGATTTGAGGGTAGCTGGGAAGATATTTATAAATATTTTTTCTGAGCCAAATGGATTTGGAGGTGTGAATTTGGGAGAAGGGTAAGTAGCCTTTTATAAGAGATTTGAGGGGCGCAATCAGAAGAGTTTGAAATATTATTTCATTATAAAATAATTTTCTATTTATAATATCTAAAAAGGATTTATTTAGAGGATAAGGTGGAAATGGGTGTAAATTATCTTACACAATAGGTTTTAGACATGTTTAATTCACCATATTAACCTTATCTTTTCGATTTAACTCGTAGTTTAATAGTTTAACATTTACCATGTCTTCTTGTATTTTAATTTTTCATGGTCAATAAAAATACATTAAAATTACCAGATATCCAAAAGTGGTTCAATAATAACATATATATCATTATATATGTCCTTTGGCCATTCCTTTGATTTATTGGATAATTATATAATTTAATAAAATAATATTGGTTTAAGAAACTATTTTACTTCAATTTTGACACTATTTAGTATTTAGTTTTTATGAAAGTCATAAAAACATGATTACATAGAAAAAAGTCATTGAATCATACCTAAAATGTCATATTAAACTAGAAAATTCGTGGAAGTCATCAAAAGTCTCAATTTATATTTATTTTAATAATTATAACATCAATTATTTTAGAGATTAATTAATAAGGTAATTACTTCATCATCGTTGTTTCATAAGTAAATTTAATTATTTAATATATAAACATTATAAATAAAATTACATGATGTTTGAAAACTTTTTCACTTTCTAATGAATATTTATAGTCGAAATTATATTATGTATATCTCTATATTAAAAATGGTTTAGTTATTAAAATTAGAATTTAACACTTTTAACTCTTCATTAAATAAAATATAATAAATGTCCCAATCTAATCCAAGTGGATAAAAATGGATTATATTTTTTACTAAGGTTTATTTTGTTCTAAATACACTTATCCAATAGAATTAGGACATGTTCTTGGGTAATTATAAAATCATTTGTATCTTTAATTACAATATTAACTTTTAACTATGGTAAATATAATTCACAACTTACTATTTACCACCAATTTGATTCATCCAATTGAACCACATATTAATAATTTTTTCAACAATTTCTCTCATATTTTTTAAATTCAATTCATAGAAGCGGTAAAATTATTTTTTATGAAAATTTGCAAATGTGCCTAGAAAGTGGGTTAAAGATGTTAAAAAGTTCAATAAAATTTTACATATCTAATATTATTATAAAATGAATACAATTAATTAAATTATAAAATTATAGGTATTATGTATCTATTTTTAGTTTAAAATAAATTTAAATAAAAATATTAATTATTTTAAAAAATCAGTTTGAAGCAATAACGTATTATTTTTCACTATTCATCAAAAATTTAATGTTTTCAGAAAGATACCAAAAATTACCAGTAAGATAATTTTGATATTTCAAACATAAAAATGATATCTATTTGACCAGATTTAAAATATATATATTTTTTTATTAATTAATTGAAAAATTAATTCCAATTGTCAGAACCCGAATAAGTGTTTTTAAGAAGTAATAACTATCAAAAGATTGACATGTGCTTATGTCCAATAGAAATGGGAAATTACATAAAATGACCTAAATTATATTAGATGATAAAATTATAATCTAATTTTACTTTAAAATCACTCTGATTCCTAATTTAACACTATCAATTATTACGAATAAAAAAAATTGATTTCAATTAAAATTTTTCATTTTTTACTATTCATCAAATTATGAATGTTATCATAATAGTAACAAAAATTTGTCCAAACTAACTTTTTATGTCACTATTCTAAATAATAATAAAATTTCATTAAATTGAATATTTATAAGTGTCTAGTATTTGATTTAAAAAGTGTTTTACATTAAAATATGGAAAAAACATTTAAAAACATATTTTATCTGAAAAATTGAATCATCGCTTATATTGTGTCTATGAAACAAAAAAAATATGAATGTTAAAATTATATAAGATATATATATAATTTAAAAATGCAGTTAATACTACTCATAACCATTTTTTAAAAGACTAGTTTGATATGTCGTGATGCACTTGAACTTGGTGTTACGTGTAGCGCAAGATATTGAATTACATTAAAGAGATAACGCACTATGAAATCATGGGGTGTTGCATTTTCCACTCTAGAAATAATTTTTTTCCATGCAATTTTAAATAGTTCTTTGAAAATAAATAGATGACAATAGAAAATACCTTTGTGTAAAAACCAAATTGGAAAGAATGTTACAAAAATTTAACCCTAATAAGGGGAAAAGGGAAATCAACAAGTCACCACCAAATTAATATTTTGAATATGGGAACATTTGTGAAAATCAGAGACACACAATTATAGGAATAGCGTAAATATTAATAGGGAGTGATTAAGGTCATCAATCCAAAACAAGTGAATAATAAATGGAAAATTGAGGGCCTCAAACCTATAAATCTATTATTATTTAATATATCATTGGATCAACAAAAAATAATTAATTTTGATAACAAATATTTGGTTTTAAGTTTAATTCCTTAATGTTTAAGAATTAATTTCTCTATAAAATAAGAAAAAAAGAATATTTGACAAGTAGAGTTACATTCATTAAGTAATTTCTTACACAAACTCATCTTTCATTCCAAAATATAATAGAACTCAAAAATATTCTATTTAACCTAATCGTATAGGGTTTTAGAAAATTTTTTTTATAAATCAACTTTCATACAATTTAAAAAAAACAACATTATACAAACCAGGACATCACATTGGTCAGTGGTAGGTGATGCCCCTTGTTTCCCTTCAGATGCGGGTTCAAGTCTCGTGAGTGTGCCAGATGCGACATGATGTTTCTTGACCTCCAAGTTATATATTTTATAATTATCCACAAATAATCTTATGAAATTTATTAAAAATAAACAATTATATCCGATTTCCAACTTAATCCAATCCAATCTTTAAACTTATCCAAAATACTTTGGTCCAAACTTACATCCCAAACATTTTAAGAAAGGTCACATAAAATACATTTAAATACCTTCATCATGTATTCTCTTAAGACATGGTAATAAAAAATTACTAAAAAACCATATTGAATATGTTCATTCTTTCTTATTCCTTTTGTAAAACATATAATACTTGATATACTCTTTAAAACCAAAAAAGTTGTAAACACCAACAATGTTGGAATAAACAAACAATTAATTAGTTCTTAAGTATTCCATAATATCCAATATATTTTATCTAAATCAATCATATATTATTCAAAATCACTACCTTAGTATTAGGTCCATATTATGGTTTATCTTTCTCTTAACCATGTATTTTCCAGAATGTTTTACTTGAAATTGTGTCACTTTACTTGGTACCATACAATCTAAAATCCTTAATGAAATAGTACTTCAGTACAATCCTTATTTGGTTACATAATTCATATGATAATCACATCATTGATACAACACTCAAATGTCATAATTTAATTATAAAAATATAAGAACACTAATTATTCCTCTTCATTTTTTGTAGTATCATAACTTGATTATTATCCAATAGCATCATTTAGGGTATACATTAATAAATTAGTCATTGATTCTCGTATTGTCCCAAGTCATTTCATATGAATCATTGTACATTTGAAACATTTTTCTTACAATAAAAATCACGTACTTAGTTTCCCTTTTTCCATAGTTATAACAAACTCCCATTCCCTTAATGAATTTACCATGGTTATTCTTTCAAAAGTTATCACATGTGGGAAACTCCTTCTTTCCCTTCTTCCCATTATCCATATATGTCTCTATAATCCTCTTCTTCTCTAGGTTCCGATTAAATATATAGGAAAAAGTTAATTATTTACTCTTTGGATCATGCGTGTTTTTGGAGATCAAATTCATTCTACTGGGATCCATTTCTAAGTGATGACATACACTATGTTAGATCATACGATAATTTATAAAAAAACCTGAAAAAAATCACAACATTAATTGATGATTTTAACTCATCCAGTATCATAATCACAAAAATGGTTTTTTCCTAAAATATTTACTCATAAATAATTTATAATATTTGTTAATGAAAATGTGAAATATACTATTCATATCCCCCAGGAGTGTCAAACTAGGTGCACAGTATGGCCCGTTTTTGTGTACCCGGATACCTCGGGTCAAGCTCAAAACTCATTTTAAGAGTTTTCACTCCTAGGTACATCTATTCGAGAACCACGACCACTTGTATTAACTAGATTGAGATGAATTTCTTGGAAAACCCAAATAATATCTGCCTTATAAATTGTTTTGGATGTTATTCTATACTAATCATCAATTACTATCTCAGGGTAATGTTTCCTTATCATATTTTATCTAAATGTAATTACCAAGGTTTTGGATTAACATTCTATGATACCAACTGTAACACCCTGGCCCTAGGATCCCCGAGCTTGTGCATTATTTTAATATATTTTCATGATAACAAGGAATCAATCCCTGATGGACTGATTAGTTTTGCAGTCATGGAAAATAGATTAAATGCATGAATGATACATTATGCATTCGAACGTAAAACAAAACATAAATAATCCTTTGATAATTCCATAATTCCCCTAGATTAACCCTACATATCAATCATAATACACTTCTTGGAAACCTGGGAAAATAAAACATAATAAATGGGTGACCCCAGAAGCTCAATAAGTGTAAATAATTTAGCAAAAGTTATAATATTTTTAGGTAAGATGTGTATTAAAAACGATATCATTTTAAACATAAACACGAACCTAATATGGAAGAAATAAATAAAAAATTAAAATATAAACTTGTGCAAGTATAATCTATTAGTCAAATAATCACATGTAATAACTATTTTCATAACGCGGGAATGTATAATGTCGAACATCTTAACAATTTTTTCTAGGCCTCGTGCCAGGACTAAAAATAAACATTTTGTCAAGGACTTGAGTCAAGACACTAATTTGTCTAATGACACCAACTCATGCATCAAGGGGATATATTATTTAGAGACCCAAAATTGACATACATGGACATTACTTTACTTTTTCTGAATACTTAATACATTACAAAACAAACGCCCAAAGACCGTATTAGTTTAGTGTCTTTGGAAACTTAGAACATAATCTTCTAATATTAGTGAAATATCTTCAACATATCCCATATGATCATCTAATGTTTTCTACCTAAACCCTTCCTTTATATCATGGTGGAAAATAAAACATAAAATGGTGAGCTCAAATGCTTAGTAAGGGTAAGCATGGTGAAGAAAACAACCCATAAACATTTGAACTTACAAATAAATAACATAAAGTTTAAACCTCAAAATATTGAGCAATAACATTAAACATGGTAGTATGTAAGGCATAAATAATAATAGAAAATAAATCATTATAAAATATCATGGGAATAAAAAATGTAATTGTGGTAACCATGAATCACATGTTGTGATTTCCATAGTAGCTAAGGCATTACTTCCAAGACCATCAAAGTGGACAAAGTCCATTACTGAATCAGGTTTACCTACCGTTCTATCCCCGTATTACCGTACCATATTTACATTCCGTAACATCAATGTCTATCTCATGAGATATATATCGAAACCCAATTAATTTTATGGAGATATAGGGCCCACCCATCTCATAATGAAATCATTCATACTTGTGCCACAAAATAAACATAAATCATTCATCATAACGCAAAGTATAAAATGGGTTTCATAATCATCATCACATCATAAAAAAATCCATATAAAACAAATAGATATCATTTCATAATAAGAAGAATAATACCATGTAAATAATAGAGACTTTATACTTGAAACATAATCATACAAAATAATTTCCTCTTATATGGAAAATATTTTTGACAAAAAACTTGAAATGAATTCTTGATTAAAATATACATTCCTTTTCAAAATCATTATCATTACTCAAAATGTCGTGAGATTTTAAAAGAAAATAATTTTGTTGAAAATAATCATTAAAACTTGTATAGTAATATTCATGGAAATAAGTCATTATGAATGCATAAAAATCCATTCATTCTGTATAAGTAAAAAAACATTTTTCTCGTACTTTTCTCAGAGAAGTCAAAAAGTACCACGTATGGTAAACAAAAAAAGGATTTATTCCATAACACAAAGTAAAAGTCAAATAGGGGTAAAAATTACTTTGAACATACATGGAAGAATATTAAACACTTTATGAAAAATATATTATGGACATGTATGAAAAATATTACCCTAAACAATATTTACGTATAAGCAATCTAGGATAAAAATGAGACTGGAAAATTATCCCTTACCTTAGGTCCGATATGATTCGTATGTATCCTAAACTCCGGTATAGTGATTTAAATAATTTCATTGACTTAGTACCGAATCGTATTCATGGTTATGATATCATATATGGTTCACTTATGACTTTATATTACCAGTTCTTATGTGAATTCTATGTTAAAGTAGCGTTTTGGGTAAAATCGTTTCATTTATCGTACGTGTTTCGAATTTTTGTTCATGATATTATTACTTATATCCTGATTTACATAATTCCAGAATGTAAAACATGATTTATATATACTATATATTCATCATAGAATGATATATGATAGATTGATAAATAGAATGAAATACACCGTTCATAGAGACGGTAGGCCGTAAGTACGCATGAACGTTGTTTTCATTTCCTTATTGAATTGAATGGAATTAAGTAAATGAAACATATATGTAAATAAATAAAATAACATTATTATTTAATATCTTTAATTATTATTTATTATATATTCTTTATAATCATACTTGAATGGTTAATCATTAAAAATGAATCTCATCGCGTTCGTGGAGACGGTAGTCCATACGTATGCACGAGCGATTATATAAATATTTATTTATTAAAATCATATATAATTGGATGGTATATCATATATTAAGAATAATAATAATTTTATATTATTATTTATATCATTTATACTCATTATTATACACGTCCAAATGATGAAATGCTTGAATAACAATCTACACCACGATATGGAGACGGTAAGCCGTACGTAGGCACGTGTGGTGACGTTTTCATTCATAGGATGGATAAAATAACTAATATGGTTGTAAAATTATTATAACAGCATCACAGTATATAGAAGATATTGGAGTTATTATTTTATAATGGAATCAACAAATAAGGAGGATGTGGAAGAAGAAAGGAACATGAAATAAGTGGTGAGATATTTACCTCTTCTTCGGGTTCTTCATTTAGATTTGATCAAAAGGGGTCCTTAGGTCCGATTTCTGACTAATGGAAGGCCTCTATAATTCCAAGAGGACAGTTTAGGTGGTATATGGGTAGGTTTTGGCCGAGAAAATTGGCTTTGGAGGAGTGAATTAGAGAGAATGGAGAGTTCCCTTTTATAGGAGGGGTTAGGGGCACCTTAGGAAAAACTTAAAATATACTTTTATAATAAATTCTTAATCAATTTAAAAAGGCTCTAAAGTGACTTATATGGAGGATAGGGTGGGTATGTTTCTAAATCCTTTCATCCAATAGGTTTTCAGCAAGTTTAGGTTACCATTTTAACCTTATCATTTAGATTTAACTCTTTCTTAAGTAATTTAACTTTTACCGTGTCTTCTTGTATTCTTACACTATATGATTAATAAACTTACGATAAACAGCCAATCGAACCCTAATCGGTTCATCAATGACATATATATTGTTATATAAGTAGTTTGGTCAATCCATATATTTTTATGACCATAATATCAATAAATAATATAAGATTTGTTTTAAAAACACTTTTATGTCAATTTTGAGACTATTTGGAATTTTGTTTTCTATAAATTCATAACAGCATTATTACTTCAAAAATAATTCATCTAACCAACCCTAATATTTTATAGTGACCTATAAAACTAGTTTAATTCTTTAAAAATCTAAAATTACATTTATTTGTATATTTGTAATATCAATTTTGTTAATATTTCATTAATAAGGTAATTACTCTATCATTATTGTGTCATAAATAAATTTAATTATTAAATTTATAAAAAATATAAATAAAGAACCATGATGTAGGAAATATTTTTATATTTCTAATAAATATTTATAGTCGAATTTATCTTATGTATAACCCTATACTAAAAATATTTTAGTTATTAAACTTTGATTTTAACTATTTTAACTCTCCTTTAAATAAAATAATAATAAGTGTCCAAATCTAATCCAAATGGACCTAAAGGGTAATATTTTATTTCTAATGTTGTTTTTGGTAGAATTATGCTTATCCAATAGAATTAGAACATGTTTTAGGGTAATAATAAAATCATTTGTACCCTTTATTACCCTATTTACTTTTAAACGTGGTAAATAAAAGTAAAAAGTTACTATTCACCAAAAATTATTTTTATCATATTGAACCACATTTTACTCCTTGCTATTAACCATGTCTCTCAGAATTTAGAAATTCAACTCACAGAAGCTGTAAATTATGTTTTATATAAATTTTCAAATTCTTCTAGCAGGTGGGTAAAAGATGGTAAAAAGTTCAATAAACTTGTTATATATATAAAATTATTATAAATTGACTCCAATGAAATACATTGGAATTATATGGGTATTATGTATATATTTTAACCTGAAATAAATTTAAATAAAATAAATGATTATTTAAATAAAAAGTTGTTTTTTACTAATAACTTAGTGTTTTCACTATTCATCAAAAATTGAATGTTTTCAGAAAAAACCAAAAATTCCACATAAGCTAATTTCAATATTCCGAATCCAAATATGAAGTCCATTTTGAAAGGTAAAATTTATAAATTTTCAAAAGGTGGGTATTACTATTCAGAATGGCTAATATTTTTATAACATATCATTGTTTACTGACACTCAGTATTCCATACAATGCAAGCTATCAAGGAAGGTTGCTCTTGTGTGTAATGCAAGGCAAGTCAGGGTTGTGTGTAGGGAAATCTTCCTTCAGTGTTTCATATATCATACTCAAAATATAGTTCAGTTATTCATTGATCAAAATCTATACTTGGTGTTGTGTAAAATGAATTTTATTCGAAAGAACTTGAAATTGTGTGCATCACAAGCCAATAATTGTGTTACGTATAATACAATCTAATACACTATTGCATATAGTGCAAGATAATATTGGTGAGGCATACCAAAAAAGATATCAATGAAATTAAAAAGAATAGTACTCATAAAATCTCGGGGTGTTACATTATACCCTCCATAAAATGAATTTCGCCCTCGAAATTCGTTAGGGTTATAAATGTTTTTCTACTTGAATGTTTTCTTTCATATAAACCCACATAGTAAAAAGGAATACTAAAAATATCATTTTAAAAAGAAACATAATAGATACAAAAAGTAACTCATCATTCGATTTCCACATAGGATAATATAGGTGAAAATATTAATATGGAAGAGAAATCCAACCATCAAGTTCTGATAGAGAGTGGTAGAGATCATGGATATGAAAAAGACAACCATAAAAAATCCATAAATTTGTGATGATCTAAGCTACCATCTAATTCATCGAATATGAGGGTACTACGACAACATTTTTGTTTTTCAAGATCATTTACCTAATGTCAATAAATTTTTGAACTATGAGAAATACTTACTTGATTTCAGTGTAATATAATCATTGGTCGTTCCATGAAAAACTTCCACTTCATCTCTTATTTAAAGAAATGATGTTCTATTTGAACTTCTTGAAATGTTAGCAGATCATGAGATAGATTTATTAGTCATTCCATCTGTCACAAACAAAAGGTTAACAAAAGTTATTAAATATACGTAAGTCCATCTATGGTAAGATTAATCATATATGGTTCCTAAAATAAAATTATACTTCATATATCATACCCATTAATAAATTAAAACAAATTTATACTATCCAGGGACTTCCTGTAGGCAGGTGGTAGGTGATAAAGGCATGTCGCACTTCGGTTGTGGGTTCGATTCCCACATCCTTGTCTGAGGCGACAAGTTGTCACCTATCCTATGGGTTGTCCTTTTTCTAAAAATATACTATTATAACATTTCAGAAATAAAATAAAAAAGTTATAGCCTTAAGAAATACTATATGATGTATAAATTAATCCATTCCAACCTTTAGGATTATCCAAAATACTTCTGTCTGATTACTAGAAATGTCATCTACTGAGGATGTGAATTACTTCATTTGTCCCCCATATATCATAAGATATATCTTATTGTTGGTCACATTCCAAAAAAGTGAATACCTCAATCATGTATTCTCTTGATAACTGAATACCCATTGATCTTTAGTGAAAACATGAATGCTGTCAAAAGCTAACTCATTCCACATACCAAAATTCCAAAAATTCTATATACACAAACCATGATATTACTATGTACATATATCAGTCACGAGCTCATTAATACTATCAAAAAAATTATTTTCTCATTATCCCTTCATTATGTGCATATCTTCTACATTCCAAAAACATCCGAATAACCTTTCATGGTTACCGGTACCATTCAATGGATACTTTCAAATAATCAAGGAAAAACAATAGTGTAATAATCCTTAGATTTTTCATTATCCCACAGTACCATTAAATTACCGACACAACAATACTCTTGATAAACATAAAATCATTCCAATACCTTCTTAAACCATTGATCGAGCTTCATCATTTTATTCCTAAACACTATTTTCATATCATATATCATTTGTTGTTTCTTCATCATCATCAACATAAATACTACTCATACGACCATACCGATTCTCTTCATGAGACTTTCCCTTAGGCCATTGGTTTTCATAATTCCCGTACATTCCACATTTAAAACATTTAACTATTGCTGATGTCTTAGAAATACCGTTATCCTTGTCCATGGTGTTAACTGAACCTTTTCCATTGTAATTACTATCTTTGTGCCCTTCTTTTAAAAACCTAAAGCATCTTCTTGTTCCTTTGAAACATTCTCCATGATGCCCCTTCCCACATTATTTACATGAGGGGAATTGAACTTTATTTCCTCTATTATCATCATGAAACTCCATCTTTCACTTATTATATGAGTTAGGGATCTTAACAAAGTTGATATTATTGATCATATTATAAGATTACTGGTTAGGAATAATAACTATATATAGATTTCCACATCCAATTTCATTTGTTTTCTCACGAATAATGTCATTCCATTGTCCATCATATTCTCTATTACAATGAATCTTCATTTTTCCATCCATTTTTTTAAAACCCGAAATAAATATTGTGAGGGGAAAATCATGCTAGTAAAACAACAAAATAAAGGGGGTGTAACTTCAATATCTATCATATTATGTTTAAATCTATGATCGTTACTGTAATTCTAGGACAATAACCTATACATATACTTAAAATTAGAGACATCCCTAGACATACCTTTGAAATAACTCTAGGGATTTCACTAAAGTTTTCGCATCCTAGTTTCCAAAGGTTAACTAAACCATCACTCTAATACCAACTATAGAGACCCGAACTTGACGTAGATGGACATTACATTACTTTTTCAGAATACTTAATAATTACAAAACAAATTTTCAAAGGCCATATTAGTTTAGTGTCTTTGGAAACTCAGAACATAATCTTCTAATCATGGTAAAAGATCTTCAACATCTACCATAAAGATCTTCTTTTTTCTACCTAAAACCTTCCTTTATATCTCGGGGGAAAATAAAAAATAAAAAGGGTGTGCTCAAATGCTCAGTAAGGGTAAGCATAGAGAATGTAAAAAAACCCATATACATTTGAACTTAAAAAACATTAACAAGATGTTTAACCATACAAATATAGAGGAATGACATTAAACATGGTAGTACGTATGGCTTAGATAATAATAAAACATCAATCATGATAAAATATAATGGGAATAAAACATGTAATTGTGTAAACCGTTAAAAACATGTTATTATATCCATAGTATCCAAGGCATTGCTTCCAAGATCATCATAGTGGACAATGTCGATTACAGAAACAAGTTTACCTTCCTTTCCAGCCATGTACTACTGTACCAGATTTACATTCCATTACAGCCATGTCTACCTCAAGAGATATAAATCTTTACCCAATTCATTAGAAGGATATATAGGTCCCACCCATCTCATAATGAAATCATTATTACTTGTGCCACAAAATAAACATAAATCATTCATCGTAACCCAATAAATAGAACGGGTTTCATAAACATCATCACATCATAACATAATCCCTATAAAACAAATCGATATCATTTATTCATATGAATAATCAAACAATGTAAATAATAGAGACATTATACTTGAAACATAATCATAACAAATAATGTCATCTTATATGGAAAATATTTTTGACAAAACACTTGAAATGAATTCTTGAAAAAAATATACTTTCTTCATCAAAATAATTTTCATTTATCAAAATGCCGTGTGATTTTAAATGAAAAGAATTTTGTTGAAAATAATCATAAAATCTTGTATAGGATGCTTCATGTAAATAAGGCATTATGAAACCGTACAAATCCATTCACATCGTATAATTTAAAAAAACATTTTTCTCGTACTTTTGCCGGAAAAGTGAAAATGTACCACGTATGGTAAACAAAAGAAATATTTATTCCATAACACAAAGTAAAAGTCAAAGAGGGGTAAACATGACTTTAAAAATACATGTAATATTATTAAACACTTTCTGAAAAAATATTTTATGGACATGTATGAAAATTATAACCCTAGTAAATACTTACGTATAAGCAATCTTGAATAAAAATGAGATTGCAAAATTATCTATTACCTTAGGTCTGATATGCTTCATTGTATTCGAAAATTCTGTATAATGATTTAAATAATGTCATTGACTTATTAAGGATTCATATTCATTGTTATAATATCATATATGGTTAACTTATGACTTTATATTACCGGTTCTTTTGTAAATTTTTTTAAAGCGGTGTTTTGGGTAAAATCGTTTAATTTATCATACGGGTTTCGTCATTTTGTTCATGATATTATTAAATATATCATTATTTAATTAATTCCATAATTTAAAACATTATTTATATATTATATATATTCAATACATAAATATATATGATATATTTATGAATAGAATGTAATACACCGTTCATGGAGACGGTAGTCCGTACGTACACATGAACGTTGTTTTCGTTTACTTATTGAATTGAATGGAATTTTGTAATTGAAACATATATGTACATAAATCAAGTATAATTATTATGTAATATATTTCATTATTATTTATTATATATACTTTATAATCATACTTTAATGGTCAATCATGGAAAATGAATCCCCTTGCGTTCGTGGAGACAGTAGTTCGTACGTACGAACGGGCGAAGATATCCTTCTTTTGATATTAAAATCATATATAATTGGATGGTATATCATATATAAATAATCATAATAATGTTATATTTATTATTTATATCATTTATACTCATTATTATACCCATACAATTGATAAATGTTTGAATAACAAACTACAACACGACATGGAGTCGGTAAGCCGTACGTAGGCACATATGGTGACATTTTCATTCATAGGATGTATAAAATAACTAATATGGTTGTAAAATTTTTATAAAAACACAATAGTATATATAATATACTGGATTTATTATTTTTGAATGGAAACAAGAAAGAAATAGTATGTGGAAGAAGAAAGGAACTTGATATAGGTGGTGAAATATTTTCTTTTTCTTCGGGTTCTTCCTGTAGATTTGGTCAAAAGGGCTCCATAGGTTGGCTGTCTGACTAAACTAAGGACTCTAGGATGAAGGGAGGACATTTTATAGGGTATTTGGGTAGGGTTTGTCCGAGTCAAATGGAATTGGAGGTGTAAATTATAGATAAGGTGGAGTTCCCTTTTATAAGGGGGGTGTGGGGACCTCAGAAAAATCATAACATATTATTTTATAATAAATTAATATTCTGTTTATAATGGCTCCTAAGTGACTTATTTCGAGGCTGGGGTGGGGATGGGTCGAAATACTCTCAACCAATAGGTTTTATACAAGTTTAGTTTAACATTTTATGCTTATAATTTAGATTTAACTCTAAGTTAAAAAATTAAAATTTTATTGTGTCTTCTTGTGTTCTTACACTATATGGATAATAAAAATACCATAAACTGCCAATCGAATCCTAGTTGGTTCCTTAATGTCATATATATTATTATATATGTATTTTGGCTGAACCTTATATTTTTAGGACCACAATATCAATTAATAATATAATATTTTTTTTAAAAACACTTTTATTTAAATTTTGACACTATTTGGTATTTTGTTTTCTCTAAATTCATAACACCATTATTAATTCGAAACAAATTCATATAACCAACCCTAATATGATATATTAACATGGAAAATTAGTTTATTTCATAAAAAGTTTTAAATTACATTTATTTGGGTATTTATAATATCAATTGTGTTAATATTTCATTTATAAGATAATTATTGCATCATCATTGTGTCATAAATAAAATAAATTATTTAATGTCTAAAAAATATAAATAAAATAAAATTATTTAGAAAATATTTTTAACTTTGTATTTATTATTTATAGTTGAATTATCATATATATAAGTCTATATTAAAAATGTTTCAGTTATTAAATGTTGATTTTTACTATTTTAACTCTTATTTAAATAAAATTATAATAAGTGTCCTAATCTAATCCAAGTGGACATAGAGGGTAATATTTTATTTATAAGGTTTTTGTGGTCGAATTATACTTATCCAATAGAATTATAACATGTGTAATGGTAATAATAATATCATTTTTACCCTTAATTATCCTATTTACTTTTAACCGTGGTAAATAAAAGTCAAAAGTTAATATTCACCAAAAATTATTTTTATCTAATTGAACCACATTTTACTCCTTGATATTAACCATGCCTCTCGTATTTTCTAAATTCAACTCTCATAATTGGTAAAATTATGTTTTATGTAAATTTTCAAATTCTCCTCGGAGGTGGGTAAAAGACGGTTAAAAGTTCAATAAAATTATTATATATCTAAAATTATTTTAAAATGACTCCAATAAAATAAATTGGACTTATATAATTATTATTTATCTATTTTGACAAAAAATAAATTTAAATATAATAAATGAGTATTTAAATTAATATTTGGTTTTAACCAATAACCTAGTGTTTTTACTATTCATCAAAAATTGAATGTTTTCAGAAAAATACCAAAATTTCACCCTAAGATATTTCGTATTCGGAATCCAAAAAGGAAGTCCATTTTGAAAGATAAAATTTATATAATATCAAAAATTGGGTATTACTATTCATAATGGATATATTTTAGTAACAAATCATTGTTTAATGAAACTCAGTATTGCATACAATGTAAGCTATCGAGGAAGGTCGCTCTTGCGTGTAATGCAAGGCAAGTTAGGTTTGCGTGTAGGGAAAGCTTCCTTTGGTATTTCTTATAACATACTCAAAATATAGTTCAAATATACATTGATCAAAATCCATACTTGGTGCTGTGGAAAATGAATTTTATTCGAAAGAACATGAAATTATGTTCATCACAAGACAAGAATAATGTTGCACATAATACAGGCTAATACAGTGTTGTATATAGTCCATGATTATCTTGATGAAGCGTACAAAAACTACATCAATGAAATTAAAAAGAATAATTCTCATAAAATCTCGGGGTGTTACATAGAAGGCCCCACCTGTCTCTTACTAAGTCCAATGTATTCCTCATATGAAAAGAGTGAAACATAACATAAACATTTGTATTAAAACTAGCCTACGAAATGTCAATACATTAACCATAAAGCATGAATGGTATAAAAATGACACATCCATAGTAAAAAATATCAAATATCATTCAATACAATATGGAATATTGTGTTATAATAAATAAACCTCAATAAAGAATAATATCCAATAAAGGATGTTGACATAGTTGAAAATAATCAATAAAACTCATTGATAGAAATACCCATATTCATGAAATAATTAAAATTTCTCCCAATTTTTAATGGAAGATATTTAAAAGATATTTTTGAATAAAATTTTATCATACCACTTTGAGACTTTTCAATGAAATTAACACTTTAAAACAATCATGTCCAATTAAATTAATCCTTAAAATCATTTTAAAAAAGGTCATTAATTTAAAAGGTTTAGAAAAATAAATTATTAAAAAAAATAAATTATGATCTAGTTAAATAGTCCCTTCCATAAAACCGTAACATATTCATTTTTAAAACACTTTAATTATACATGGAAATAGATGATAAATATGTCCCCGTATATTATTATAGATAAAAAATCTCGGGTAATAATGAGATTAAGGAAGTAACCCTAACCATGTACATTACTTGTATCGAGGGTACGTTTAACCTTCTGTATAATGACAATATTATGTTATTAAATTATACCAGAACAATATTATTATTTATTATATCATACTAGATTAATTTTTGACATTATACTAACTATTTAATAATAATTTCCATGTTAAAATTACATTTTGGGTAATAATCGCTTTCTTTTTTGTACGTATTTTCTTAACTTGTTATTCTTGATTGTATCACTTATATCTTGATTTAATTTATTCCAGAATATAAAAAATTATTTTTGTATCATATATATTCCTAATATAATAATTTTTTATAACATATAGATATATGAAATGTAAAACACTATTTACGGAGACGGTAGGTCATAGGTACACATAAATGTTGATTCTGTTTTCATATCATATTGAATTGATGTAAGTGAAGGAGATATATATCAATAAACACAAACATAGATATATATATATATATATGTGTGTGTGTGTGTGTGTTTGTGTGTTTGTGTGTTTCCAATAGCACTATTATTTCATATATTACACACTTATAAATAATGTATATATTTATAACCATCATTGAATGGTGAACGTGGAAATGAATTTCATCTTGTCATGGAGATGGTAAGTCATATGTACACATGAGAGACGATATCATTGTTTTGATGGTGAAATTGTATATAATTCGATGGTATATACTATATACATAATTAATACCATGTTAAATTTATAATTTAAAGTAATTATACTCAATTAATCTTGTCATTCATTAATAAGATAATTACTACATCATCATTGTGTCATAAATAAATTTAATTATTTAATGTCTAAAATTTATAAAAAAAATATCATGATGTAGGGAATCTTTTTATCTTTCTTTTTAATATTTATAGTGTAATATATCTTATGTATAACCCTACATTAAATTTTTGTTATTAATTTAAATTAGAATTTAACACTTTTAACTCTTCATTAAATAAAATATAACAAATGTCATAATCTAATCAAATTTGATAAAAAAGGATCATATTTTTGTCCTAAGGTTGATTTTATTTGAAATAAACTTATCCAAAAGAATTAGTACAAGTGTTTGGGTAATTATAATATCATTTTTACCTTTAATTACCCTATTAACTTTTAACTGTGGTAAATAAAATTCAAAAGTTAAAATTCCCAAAAAAGTATTTTCATCCTATTAAACAACATTTTACATAATGATTTCAGTTGGTTCTCTCGGATTTTTGAAATTCAATTCACGGATGCGATACAATTACGTTTTATGATAATTTTCAAATGTGTCTTGAAGGATGGTAAAAGATGTTAAATAGTTCACTAAAATTTTACATATGTAATTTTATTATTACATGACTCCAATGAATTACATTAGACTAATATAGGTATTATTTAAATATTTTTACTTTAAATTAGATTAAAATAAAAATAAAAATTATTTAAACAAAAAAAAATTTATAATAACATAGTGTTTTTTAATATTCACCAAAAATTGAATGTTTTTATAAAGATACATAAAATTTACCATAAGATAATATTGACTTTTTAAATTCAAAAATTTTGCCTATTTTACCTAATTTAAAACATATATGTTTAATTAATTAATTAAAAATCAATTCCATTTGTCAAAACCAAGAAGCAGGTTTTAAGAGGTAAAAAGTATCAAAACTTTGACATGTGATTATGTCCTATTTAAATGTAAAATTACTTAAAATGAATTAAATTATATAAAATGATAAAAATATAATCTTATTATAGTTTAAAACTATTCAAATTCATAATTTTACACTATAAATTTTTTTAATTTAAAAAATGTGTTTTCAATTAAAATTTAGTATTTTTTATTATTCATAAAAATATGAATGTTATCCAAAATGTACCAAAAATTTATCCAATCTAAATTTTTATGTCCCTTTTCTAAAGAAGATTGTATTTTCATTAAATTAAATATTTAAAAATGTCAAATATTGGATTTAAAAGGGGTTTTCAATTAAAAAGGGGGAGAACATCATTTTTTTAAGAAATATTATATTATCTGAACAATTGAATTTTTATTATACTATATATAAGAAACAGAAAAGAAGAATGTTAAAATTATATAGGAAATATCTAAAATTAAAAATTTTGGTTAATACCATTCATATTCATATTTTAAATGGCTAGTTTTATAGGTCGTCATGCACTTGAACTCGATGTTGCGTGTAGTGCAAGCTATTAAATTAATTTTAAGAGAAAACGTACTATAAAATCTTGGGGTGTTACATTAATAATAACGGAAGAAACATTAACATTTCTTCAAACTCCCCCATTCATGGATATTTTTGATATGATATTTTTATTTATGAATCTCTTAATTGATAAGTTATTAGAACATCACGTGGACAAAAAACTGAATTGGTTCTTTATTATGTGTCATTCTGGGAATTAAATTCTCCAAATCATAACAAATAATGATACATTTTGAAAATATTTTTTGAAACTGTATTGGATTAATCACTAGATTAACAATTTCTTAACATGGATATTTATAGTTGTAATATTTTCTCCCTACGTAGGTTCACACCCGGAGTACATGCCACACCATCCAATCCCTATTTTGAATGAAGAAGTAATAAAATAAGGGTTAAGTTAGTAATGTGGATATTTCACTCTTGTTAATGTGAACCAAAATAATGAGATAATTTTCACACCCACTATAATCCATTCCTATAATTATTAATACATACATGTTTAAAAATAAATTAAAATTTAGGATAGATTGATATTAAAACATGTTCAATTTCAATGTGTTGGAACATTATTTTCTCCAGATATTTTAAATAACTAGCATCATACTTTGATACATTCATCAACTTAATGAATAATTCATATAATAGAGTAATTTAAGAACAGTATTTCAATGTTTTGCATCCATGATTCACCCCACATACAAAAAATATTAACATTACATGTATATTGTTCTTTTACCTTTTCAAATATCTTTTCATGTGTTTCTTTTATTTTTGGGATTCGTTACAAATCACCTTTTGAGATTACTATGGTAACATTATGATCATTGATAGAATTTTTAGATATTAAACATGGCTTATTCTATGTTTCCTACTACTTATTTTTTTTTGATATAATAACATTCATCACCCTCTAGTTTTATAATAAATGATCTTTACAATTACCTCATTGGTAGAACACATGTTTGAAAAAAAAATTATTTCTTGTCATCTATTAATCAACCCCCTTTCAAAAATTATTCTCAATATTTTTCATTGTGAATTTAGATAAATTATTGGATGATCAAGTACCAATAATGAGACATAAATCATTTCATAAATTATATGTATTATCATACATTCCAAAATAGAAGATACTTTTAGGATTTATCTTATTAAATTAATATATATTATTTATATATTTCTTTCTCCCATATGAAATGAGATTCCATTATGATTCTCGATTTTGAGGTATTTACAATAATAAAATTCACAATTCCTGATTCTATTATTGAACTTATCTTGATCCATAAACCAATATTTTATTATTTATTTAGTATGTAATTCTTTCTTTTTATTCATGTCTTGTTTTTATATTCCTCGAGAACCAACTTATGAATAGATTTTATAATAAAATTTATTAATGGTGGTAGGAATATTATCACTTTTATTCATCTATATTTTTCCAATGTTTTTTGGAAACCAATATATTTCATGAAATCGTGTATTGACACAATTTTTCATGATGGGTTGGATGGTACCACATTCATTGAAACTATTATGGATAAAATACTGATTTAAGACATTATTTTCATATCATATATATCATGTACTATATTCTATAAATCCATCAATGATAATTCAGAAGAAGAAACAACTTTCTTTTTCTTTTTTGAAGTCTCAATACACATGTTCTAAAAATTTTAGCAACTATAATTCCAAATAAAATTGTATCATACTAAGGATTATTTTCAAAATTTCCATTATAATCACTATCAACATAATGAAATTTATCTTTTCTTCAACTAAATATTCATGATAAATAACAATGATTTGTATCAATGATTCAAATACCATAATTTTCATAGCTTTATTTTGATGTGAAAATGGTTCACATCAATAATATTCATTTATTTTTTTTCAAGAACATGGATCATGTCCTTCAGAGTCTTGATGATTCATTATTTATTATAAAACGTATATTTCAATTTTTTGTCAAATTATAAAGAACTTATTTTAAGATCCCCTATTCTTGCTTCAATGTCTCCACTTGGTTTGGAGATAATTTTGTAGTCCTAAACCTATTCATGGAAATACTACTCCATGTTATCTACTTCTTCATAAATCTTTATTATCTCAAACAATATACAATAAATGTCCCCCCTTGAATGGTAGACTATATCCTTGGAAACATAATGAAAAGTATCCCATAATCTGTCCACTGATATATCTTCATAATTTGTTGATTGATCATATTAAACCATTAATTCATGATCTTGTTCTTGACGACATTTTTACATCAATTTTAATATATCACATGATACCTAAACATTGTTTATTTATTTTATTTATAAAATATTTCATTCTCATCTGTGCAAACATGAGAAAACTTCTCTTAACATCCCATACATGATATATAAAATTTTTAATCATGGCTTGGAGAAGATGATACATCATCATAATTATTAAAGATGTATAACTTATTCATATTTCATTCTTTCATTCTATAGTTCATCATTATCTTGGTATAAATTGAATTATTATTTCTAATAACTGAATATTTACACAAAATAAATATAATTTTAATATAGTAAATAATCCAAAGAATTTAAAAATTGATTAACTACAACATAGAGGATCATATAAAGGTAACCCTGGGCTAAAATACAAATTAAGCAGACCATATTGTGATATACTCTACACTATGGGGTTAATTACAATTTTTATCTTTTTTACATTAATAAATTTTAATCCTTTTATCTTTGAGATATAATATAACTATAATTATATTATTCTAAAATTATTATTTAATGCACATATATGAAAGAATGTAAAAAGTTCAACTTTATATTCTTTCCTGGTTCACTGATCAATAAGAGTATGTAATCATTTCATGGTATGGTGAGTAAGAGTAAATGGAATCAACAAAATATTTTGAGACACTTAATATAATAAGATGGAATGAACAAAATCACACAACAAGTGTGAGTCACTATACTATTGGAGGTGGGTTGGAAACAATACACTTTCCTATAATAGTTATAACCAAGTCCATAAATTATCTCCCCATTGGTATTTATACCACCTCTTAAGATAGTATTCACCATCGTCTTCATGTTAAATGATAAAAACATAAAATAAATTCACTATATGATACTAAAATTTGATGACATAGTGATTCATCACATATTAAAATCCTTGTTCATAACCTTTTTATGTAAAAAATAGTATTTATGAAACATTATTACTTATTCTTTCATCCATCTAGAACTATTCCCTTATATCCTTATATCCGATTGCATTTGTCAATTTTTATTTGTCTAATAATTTTCATCATGTGGGGGTATGTGTTGGTAAAATCAATCTCTTTATTTTTCTTTTTTTTAATTATTATTTCATTATATGTAAATATCTTTTTTGATATCATCATATGAACATATCTATAAAATATTAATTCTTGTAGTAATAAATTGTCGGATCCATCATTCTCATCTACATTATGCATCAAAAAACAATCAATCTGATCTTTTCTTCTTCATTAATTCATATTATTCATAGATATTTTGGTCCATTTTACCTATCTTATATCTCCTGATCCTCATAAAACATATACTATCAATACATCGAACCAAATTAGAAAATATCTCTTGCTTAATGGATGAAACATTCTAATGATGATAATTATTCATTAGATTTTCTCCTCTATAAGTTAATAGTTGTTCCCAAATTTTCCATGATATTGAAAACCATTTTATATGATTCCTTTTATAAGACATTCCCAAAACTCAAATATATTTTTCCACATGGATAAATATTGAATTTAATTATTTCATATTATTCTAATTTCATTGGAAAACAAAAAAATTATTTTGGACCATTCAATAATATACTCATTTTACTCGTACATCGTTATACATTTATAATAAAAAAAATATTTTTCGTAATGGAAATATTTAATATATTATTTTGAATATTCAAAATAATTATAAGTTCACAATATTTTTATTTCCCAATGCAATTTATATCTTAAAAATCTTCATAAAATATCCTTTGTTCGATGAAGATTTTTTCTGGTAACTTAAAAATTTACAGACACATCATGAAATTAAATCACATGATTCTTCCTCTAAACAATGAAATTATACAGAATCATTTATACGATCATTTATATTTTACTACAACTCTAATCAATATTCCAATTTAATTATTAATGACGATTATTTTGTGGGGTTTTCTCCTATCTATTGCGTTCGTATATGTTTTTCAGTTATCCTCCGACCATTTAACACACTCAAATTGTGTCCAATTATTATATCCAAGGAATTTTTGGAACAATATAAAATGAAATTGTAATACTAAGACCATTGTGTGTGTCCCACATTCCTATTAACTTCATCTTAAAACATTATTCCAATGAAAAATGATAAAAGACCTGAATAATCATATTCTAATCCTATTTCATTGAAACATCAATTTGATGAAGTTTATATGGAAATATCTTCCTAATAACATCACATATAAACTTTAATCTAACTCCATTTCTAAAAAACATGACCATACACTATCCAATTATCCAAATATGATCCATACACATTTTTTAGAAACATTTTTCAGATAATTTTGGATCATTTATCTGGCATCATCAAAACAATTCTTATGTTATATAAACATTTTCTAAAAACATCTATGATAATTGAAAATTATATTATTTCAATTATTTTCTCCCATTTTATCAGAAAATTTTTCATTCATGGAATCATTTGTTCATTCATTTGAGAATGATCCTATGGTAGAGTCATTTTGATGACATACCTCATTTTTATAGAAGATTTCATTTAGTAGAAAAAATTGCAACATAAGAATTCAAATGGAGTCTCACATTATATTTTCATAAATGATATCGATCCTAATATTATCCTCTAACAAAGACGAATGATAAACTATTATGTTTAAAAATTGTTTCAACATAAAATGAATTATATTAAATAATACTCTTTTATCCATTTAAAACTTATTTACATCACAACATGATCATTATACAAGTCTATATGATCTTTATTAAAAATCACTTTTACTAAAATTCAATGGCCTCTTCTGAATGTTTTGTAACATGAGTTCTATGACTATTTAAATTCGTTATTATTAAAAAAGTCATAGTCTCAACATAATATCTCATTTATTATAATTTTATTAATCTATATTCTCTATTATTCTCATCATTGGTTAAAATCACAACCATAAGGAATTTTGATGATTGATCATTGGAGAAAACTTTACATATAAAGATCCTATAATTTTTTTTAGTTTCTATCAATTGAAGACCTAAATAAAATATTTCAAAATCTTTATTAGTCATTTCAATTATAATTTCTCGAAAGCATTTGTATTTCTATCAGACTTTATAAATTTAGGTGCCTGATTTATACTCATAAAAATTCTTTTACTAGACTATCTCTTAATATCTTTATAACCTCTATCTATTTGGATTCATTAACAATATTAAATTTTTTCTTTGGTAACATTCATTCATTTGACTCTTCGAATATTATTTCATTTAGCAAGTTACATTATTCTATAGAACATAATGATGAAAACCATTATTGAAGCTTCAATAATGTTGATAATAAATTTTATTCATTATTTAAAATAGAACATGTTGTAGGAATTAATAATAGCTCTCCAATCGTCACATGAAAAATAATTTCCTTGAATATAAATATCTTCTGATAACATTAGTTGGGTACTTCATCTATATATTGTCAATATTTCCATACATGTTCATTGACACTACGATTTGATATTGTAGCTAATATTTTTGGAAATTTACTTATTGTAAATTATTTTGTATATTTACATTACTGAAATCTATTTTAATCATTGATAATAATTGAAAATAAATAACATCCTTTGAAAATAAATACGACTAAAAAAAGTGTACAATCATATTTAATTTCATATATAGGTCCACTATATGTTAATAGGGATGTTCAGTACATTTGGTGTGTCATGAATGATACATTATTAATGAATATGTTTATAATGGGTTTTCCCTTAGTTTTTTTTAAAATTTAGATAATCTATTTAAATATTATTATCATGATTAAATTAATGTTCAAGGTTTGTTGATGGGTTCATTTATGGAATTTGACTAATTACACATCATGAGTATTGGTTGATGGCATAAGTTTACAATGATAATGATTAAATCCCATTATAATTGAATTATATTACATATTGATAATTCATTTGAGTTTTCCATTATTGAATCATTAGTTTTTTATATTATAGGTTCTTTTGTATGTAAATAGACTCTAAAATTGGACTTTAGGAAATTACAATTAATTTTAAAAATGTAGAATCACAAAGGGTGTTAGATTAATTTTTCCATTTAGGTCAAATAAATTCTATTTGAGATTCTTAATTAAAATAAATATGATTCAATATATTATTGAAAAATATTTATTCTGGATTTAATGATCATATATATTTATTCACTAATTGTTTTTGAATGTTTATGAAAGTATTTATTCAAAAAATATTATTAATTATATTATATTTATTTACATAATAAATATAATTTTTATTTGATGATTTGTAAATACGGAGGAGGAAATGAGCACTATGTTATACTGTCTAGTTGAAAGAATTAATCAAATATCCATTAAATTAAAAATAATTTATTTAAATAATTTATTTTTCTAACCTTACTCTTTGTTAACATCAATAAAATTGTAAGAACCTGATTTTTTAGAAACGGGACAAAACACGGCCATGTTTAAACTTTTTACTAGTTTTTGAGAAGTCTGGAAAATCTAGGAAGTTTCCAGAAATTTACAGACTACACACCATGTTCTTTAAGTACACGCCGTGTAAGAGTTACCCGAGTGACCGACCGTGTGCTCGCCGAGTACATGCCGTTTGAAGACCGTGTAGAACTTTCCTACTACACGGCGTGTATTTATAGACACGTCGTGTATCCCTTACCTGTGCGAGGACAGGTACATGTCAGGTGGTGCCCAGGTGTAAATTTCCATCTACACGATGTGTAGCCTTCCTTGACACGCTGTGTACCCTTGCCCCATGTAGAGGCCGAGACCCTGGCTGTGTGTTGACCGTGTACACGGTCCATGCCGTGTGCTGGACTCTACTCATTTCAGACTATGGAAACACATATACATGGTGTGTACTTTTTAAATACATGTAGTTTAATTTTTTTATTTGATTGATCGAGGCGTCATCGCGCCTCATTCCCAGATTTCCCTTATTCTTTCCCATTTGATGAACAGTTCGTCTGAGAACTCCCAAAAACTCAAACCCTTCCAGAATCTCCATACAACCTCCATTCATCGATCAGTCAGTGGCAACGGGACCGCATCCGAAGGGCTAACCCCGCGCATCCTTCTTCGTCCTTCATTCCTCACCTGTTTCTCTGCAGATTCCATCTGAACTGAATTGTTGGATTTGACAGAAACGCAGATCCACAACGACTCTGTCCGATTCAGAGGCTGAAATTAGTGGAGTGTCATCGTATGAGTACGAGGTGGGTGGTTCATAACTTCTGTCATGTTCTCGTAGACAATTTGGGGTTGCGACCTTCAGGCGCGACATCGGGTGTTGAGAGAGACCCTGTTTATTTGTTTTTATTTAATTATCTGCATTGTGGAATGCCTCTGGGTATTCCCTAACCCTGTTGCGATTGAGCGAGACCGGGTTAGAGGTCATTGCTCATTTAGGGCAATTCGGCCAGGGGTGATGAAATGCATGTGAATTGGAACATTTTTTAAACTGCTGTGTTATACTTCTTATTGAATGTGTGGAGTTAAACTATTTAGTTTAATTGTTAAATTGTGAATGAGTAAGGTGCTGGTATGGGATAGCACAGGATATTGCAATTTGACTGTTTAGTAATTGCCTGTTTAAAGTGATGTTTCCAAGTATGAATATGAAATCTGTAGTATTGCATGTGTATAACTGTTTGTTGTGTTGGGCATGGCCCGGATATATTGTTGAGTGATGGGGATCACAGGTTGGGGCTTTGGCTCGGGATAATTTTGGTGGTTGCTTCAACGGGATTGGGCGTCATGGACGTCGGTTGAGGCAGTTGGATAGTCAGGTTGGTATTTGGCCCTGGTTACATGGATTGCGAGGCCATCTGACTTGAGCGACAGGTTCGCAGGGACACGAGTTGTCAGAGGTGTTGTGGCTTGGGACATACTGAGGTGATTAATGCTCACCAGGTACTTTTGAGTAGTGTGCACACAGATAGACTCTGAGATGAGGTGGTACGACAACTCACTGGGTAGAGGCCCCTGGTAGATGCGGTTAGGTATATTTGGTGTGGGGTTTCTTGCTATAGGAAGCCACGTGGAAGGTGAGGAGCCTTCGAGAGACAGCTTTGAGGCGGTCAGGTTGGGTGCAGAGGCTCGCCGTGATTTGAGGGAAGACATCATTGTCCCTCTGGTTATCTTTTGAGGATAGGTATCTTTGTTCCTCCGGATGTTGTGCTATGGGGAGGTTGAGATTTCGAGCTGGGTTACGAAGGTTGGGCAAGCCTTCTAAATGTCGGAACATGAGACACATGGTGTCAGGTGGCACGAGGTGACAGGCTGCAGATCAGACTTTCGGGCATTGGGCGAAGTAGGTGACACTTCCTGGTGGCTGCTGAGCACTAGTGAAGTCCTTGTTTACTTTTGGGCATTGCATCATTTTTTGTTTTTCATATATAATCATGTATTCCTAAACACTTATATTTGGTACGCACCTCTGGGTGGTATCCTACTGAGACTTGTCTCACACCCTACACGGGCCCTTCGGGACACATGTAGACTTTATGAAATTGTGTGCAGGTAGAGGGTCAGCCTCAGGAGCTGGACATTAGGGTGGTTGACTTGGAGACTGGCATGGACCTTGAGGTCATGTCATACTGGAGTTACTTGTTCAGTATTCTTTTCTTGCATCAGCATGTTTGCTTTATATTATTTCTACTACTTGTTAGCCATTGACGCCATTATATATGTATTGATGTGTATGACTTGCTTGGATGTATTCTTGGTTGTTTTAGTAGTTATTGCAGTTGATTCATAGCATGATGTTTTGTTACTCTCTGTTGTTGTTGATTCTATATTGCTTCCACTGTTTATTGTTATTGAATGTGCTTCCGCTCTTTGGGTCGGGTTCGAGTCTGCTGAGTCATTTATTTTCGCTGCATATTTTATTTTATTAATTTGACTAGAAAATATATTTCCTCCGAGAGGGTATAGCCTCCCCACTATACCTATTCAGACCCTCACAGCTATTCGGTAGCCTTTGGCATTCAGGGGAGGTGCGCCTAAGGTAGTAACACCCGACCCGTTCGACACTGTTCGAGTGGCTGGCCGGGTCCGGGTTGTTACAAAGTGGTATCAGAGGGGGTCTTCATGACAAGTATTTAGTAGCGTTGCTTTTCTAGCTAATAATTATTTTGAGACTTCTCATTTCATTTTCCTCTAGTTTTACTATTTGATATATGGTAGACTAGAGGTAGGTTGTTGTTGGAACTGGATTTTGGAACTTGTTCTTGGGTGCCTGCAGCCCCATGTACGAGGGATGGATTGAGTTGCCGGGGGTGGGAATTGCTGTTTTCTTTTTTCTTAGATTATAGTTGATATGATTTCCACCTCGGTGGATCACTTGTTGTGCGAAGTTATTGATTATGATATGTAAACCTTGGATGGTATAGCAAGGGTTGCTTGCTAGGCTTTTTATAGGCACATTTTAGTGTATTTCAATTTCATAACTTCATGTTTGCTTTGTGAAGAGATAATACCATGTGAATAAAATCAATTTCCATGATATGTATCCTCTGAAATGTGGATAGGTAAAACTTCTGATAGAAATGATTGTTTATGGAAATGTATATGCCATGCTTTGTATTTTTAAAGAATTTCATGTTGCAGGATATTTGGGTCTGGCTCTTATGAGAGCAGACATGTATTATGGTTGAGGCGGTGTAACTATCAGGATTGGGCGACTCGGTCGTCAGGATTGAGGCTACGTTGGTTGTTAGGAAGGGCATGACCCGAGGTACTAATGATACTTGGCTCTATTGAGGGAAGGTAAGGAGGCCATGAGGTCGGGATGTCGTGGGGCATGGGTTGCGGTGAGGGGGAGTAAGGGTAGTCGTATGCACTACCTTTTACTGATTTCCTTATCTGCGTAAGATATATTGTTATATATATTTATGTGGGTTGTCTGGAAATTTATGGTATTCGGCGGGTTACTTCTTCACAACACGATGGAGTGACAAGCAGGAGAGGATATGGTACCGAAGGATCTGGTTCATAATCCGGGGAAGGCAGAGCATGAGCCGCAGGTACAGCCTTAAGGACAAGATCAGGTTCGGGATCCAGTTCAGACAAGGCAGCAGCCTGGTTTGGCAGTGTTCGGACTGTGGCTTGACGAGCAGCTCTGAGCTAGCCTAGTACGCGTCTTCCAGGGGATTGACAGAGGCGCACAGGGTATAGATCCTTCTATGTCATATTTGACACAGGAGTTCCAGTCGCAGCACCCGCCGCTTTTTCAGGGTGAGGGTGGTCCACTGGAGGCATAGAACTGGATTGAGAGTATGAACATGATCTTCAAGTTGCTCGAGACACCTCAAGGGCGGGGGGTCAAACTGGCGATGTACATACTGAGCGGACCGGCGAAACGTTGGTGGGATGTGCAGGTACATGCTCATAGGAACGAGGGACTGGCGTGGAAGGACTTCGAGGACAGGTTCTTCGAGCACTTTTTTCCAAAGAAGCTGGGGGAAGAGAGAGCTTAGGAGTTCTTGATTCTTCATCAGTGAGATATGTCTGTCATGGACTACACAGCTACTTTCACAGAGTTGTCTCGCTTTGCACTTGGTATGGTGAGTGATGATGCAGCTAGGGTGAGGTGCTTCGAGGATGGCTTTCGACACGCCATTCAGGTCCAGGTGAACATCATCAGCCTGGGTTATTTATCCGAGGCGGTGAATCAGGCGCTCATAGCCGAGGGCAACAAGAGAGTGAAATCTCGTTTTGGCAGTGTGAAAACCCCAGGTGATGGTTCGAACAGCAGGAAACAAGGGAGAGATGAGTTCCAGGAGGGCAGGCAGGCCAAGGACTCATTTAGACCACATTGTGGATGTTCAGTGGTAGTTTTCTTTCAGTGCGGACAGCCGGGACATGTTCGGGCTCAGTTCGATAGGCCCCCGAAGGAGTGTCGGCCATGTGGACAGGTCGGGCATCTGGAGAGGTTTTGTAGGCAGTCTTCTCAGACAGTCAGTAGGCAGGGACTAGGAAAGACTGTGGCGTCAGGAGCTGGTTCAGGTTCGGTACAAGGAGAGGGTAGTCGAGGTTCAGCTGCATGCGGAGGACGTGACCAGGATAGCGGGATTCAGCTTAGGGGCCAGTGGCTGGTGACTGGAGAAACAGTGTAGGGAGGTCAGGCATCAGGCAGTTGGGCTTCAGGCCAGGTGCACGCTGTGGAGCTTCCAGGGATTGAGCAGGCTGGAGAGACGACGACGGTGGCAGGTACACCGCGGGTGTGGCCGAGAGTTTCATTACTTTCTTTTGGCATGGCCTCTTGAGGCATGTCTGGTTGAGTGCATAGGCTGCACAAGATACTTGTGGACTAAGTAGATGCTAGTTAGTGGGATTTTCATCATATCAGATGCGTTTTATGTTTTATTTATATATTTGAGATGTGTGGCATTAGGAGCATAAAGGATGCAGGTTACTTGAGGTTTCGTGGGCATCGGGGCATCATGGATGCGGGTTACTTGAGGTGCATGGCACCAGGTTTGAATTGAGAATCTATTAGATGCAGGACCTCAGGGAGGCGGACGCTGATGCGGTGAGAGTTACATGGGGTGTCGGAAAAGACACGTGAGCACCGAGGAGGTGTAGGGGTGACGATGTGTCACGGGAGGACCATGGGTCTGTGAAATAGGTCGTTGGGCCTTGTTTATTTATTTTTTTCTTTAATCTTTGTTTTGGTTGAGACCGAGTAGGTGATTCCTAAGGTGGGGAGCCCTTTTTAGGAATTTAGCAAGAACCATGAGACCAGGTTAGTCTGGGTTGTTTAACTGGAATGGGCATGTTCGGTGACATTTCCTAGTTTCGTTTGGTAGCTTGGGGAGGAGCTACGTTAAGGTGTGGAGTTTGTAAGAACCCGAGTTTTTAGAAACGGGTCAAAACCCGGCCCTGTTTAAACTTTTGAACGGTTTTTGAGAAGTCTGGAAAATCTGGGTAGTTTCTGAAAATTTCCAGACTACACGCTGTGCAATTTAAGTACACACCGTGTATGAGTAACCTGAGTGAATGGCAGTGTGCTCACTGAGTACATGCCATTTGAAGACCGTGTAGAAATTTTCTACTACACGGCGTGTATTTATAGATACGTCGTGTATCCCTTACCCGTGCGAGGCCAGGTACATGTCGTGTGGTGACCAGGTGTAAATTTCCATCTATATGGCGTGTAGACATCCTTGAAACGCCATGTACCCTTGCCCCAGGTAGCGGACAGGACCCTGGCCGTGTGTTGACCGTGTACACAGTCCAGGACATGTGCTGGACTCCACTTAAGTCGGAGTAAGGAAACATATATACAAACCATGTACTTTGTAAATAAAAACCGTGTACTTTGTTTTTATTTGATCGATCGAGGCATCGTCATGCCTCATTCACATATTTTTCTTCTTCTTTCCATTTGGACAAACAGTTCATCCGAGAACTCCTGAAAAACTCAAACCCTTCCAGAATCTCCGTACGACCTCCATTCTTTGATCCATCAGTGGCAGCGGGACCGCATCGGAAAGGCTAACCCCGCACATCCTTCTTCGTCCTTGATTCCTCACCTGTTTCTCCAAATATTCCATCTGAATCGAATTTCCGGATTTTACGGAAACACATATCTACCACGACTCAGTCCGATTCAGAGACTGAAATCAAAGGAGTGTCATCGTACGAGTACGGGGTGGGTGGTGAATACCTTCTTTCGTGTTTTCGTAGACAATTTGGGGTTTCAACCATCGAGCGCGACATCTGGTGTTGAGAGGGTCCCTATTTATTTGTTTTTATTTAATTATCTGCATTGTGGAATGCCTCTGGGTATTACCTAACCCTGTTGCGATCGACCGCGACCGGGTTAGAGGTCGTTTCTCATTTGGGGCAATTCGGCCGGGGGTGCCGGAATGCATGTGAATTGGACCATTGTTTAAATTGTTGTGTTATACTGCTTATTGAATGTCTCTAGTTAAACTGTTTAGTTTAATTATTAAATCGTGAATGAGTTAGGTGCTGGTATGGGATTGCACATGTTTGTGCAATTTGACTGTTTAGTAATTTCTTGTTTAAAGTGATGCTTCCAAGTATGAATATGTAATGTGTGATATTGCATGTGTTGAACTTCTTGTTGTGTTGCGAATAGCCCGGACATATTGTTGGGTGATGGGTATCACCGGTTGGGGATTTGGATCAGGATACTTTGGGTGGTTGCTACCATGAGATTGGGCGTCATGGACGTCGGTTGAGGGAGTTGGAATGTCAGGTTGGGCTTTGGCCCGAGTTACTTGGATGGAGAGGCCATCTGACTTGAGCGACAGGTTTTCAGGGACACGAGGTGTCAGAGGTGTTGTGGCTTGGGACATACTGAGGTGATTACCGCTCATCGGGTACTTTTGAGTAGTGTGCACACAGATAGTCTCTGAGATGAGGTTGTACGACCACTCATTGGGTAGAGGCCGCCGGTAGATGCAGTTAGGTATATTTGTTTTGGGGCTTCTTGTCATATGAAGCCACGTGGAAGGTGAGGAGCCTTCGGGAGATAGCTTTGAGGTGGTCAGGTTGGGGGCAGAGGCTCGTCGTGATTTGAGGGCAGACATTGCTGTCCCTCTGGTTATCTTTTGAGGACAGGTATCGTTGTTCCTCTGAATGTTGTGCTATGGGCAGGTTGAGCTTTCGAGCTGGGTTACGACAGTTGGGTGTGCCTTCGAGATGTCGGTACTTGAGACACATGGTGTCAGGTTGCACGAGGTGTCGGGTTGCGGATCAGACTTTCCGGTGTCGGCCGAAGTAGGTGACACTTCCTGGTGGCTGCTGAGCACCAGTGATGTCCTTGTTTACTTTTTGGAATTTCAATGTTTACTATTTATCTTATATAAGCATATCTACCTAAACACTCATATTAGGTACGTACCTCTAGGTGGTATCCTACTAAGACTTGTCTCACACCCTACACGGGCCCTTCGGGACGCGTGTAGATTTTATGAAATTGCGTGCAGGTAGAGGGTCAGCCTCAGAAGATGGGCTTTAGTTCTGTTGACTTGGATACTAGCATGGACCTTGAGTTCATGTCGTACTGGAGATACTTGTTCAGTATTCTTTTCTGGCATCAGCATGTTTACTTTAAATTATATCTACTACTGGTTATCCATTTGTGCCATTATATATGTATTGATTTTTATGAATTGCTTGGATGCATGCTTGGTTGTTTTAGCAGTTATTTCAGTTGATTCCTAACATGATGTTTTGTTACTCTCCACTGCTGTTGTTTCTATATTGCTTCCACTGTTTATTGTTATTGAATGTGCTTCCGCTCTGAAGGTCTGGTTCGAGTCTGTTGAGTCATTTATTTTCACTGCATATTTTATTTTTTTACTTGGACCAGCACCTTTAATTCCTCCGAGAGGGTATAGCCTCCCCACTATACCTATTCAGAACCTCAATGCTAGTCAGCAGCCTTTGGCGTTCAGGGGAGGTGCACCTAAGGTAGTAACACCTGACCCATTCACCACTGTTCGGGTGCCTGGTTGGGTCCAGGTCGTTACAAAAATAATAAAAATATTCTGATTATCATTATTAGAAATGGGGTACCATAAATTTTAATTGAATGATAATGGATTGTGTGAAATTGTGTATTCTCTGACAATGCAATATAAATGCATGATTAGATCGTTTCATATTATTATAAAAATTTTGTGAAAATTGATTTATTATTTATATTATTCTCACCATTAACGAAATATCTAGTTTTCCCAACCAATATCATGAAAATCTCTTCAACCACCATCATCCATCTCATAAATTAAAGATCAAGAATCGGTACATAAAACCCACTATAATGATTTTTATTAATATGTTTGTTATAGTAGGTGATTGGTATCATCATGTTACAAACAATAGTGTATTAGGTGATGATTTGAGATCAATGGAGGACATGTGGATCACCTATATTGGGATAATATCCACTCATAATTATAGTTAAATTATATTAGAACTTGAACAATGATTGTAATACCAACATAATATTTGAATAAATGTTTCTTAATGGAGTTTAATTACTAATAAAAATAAATTATAAATTCAAAATGAAATGATATATTCTTGATTATAATGATCTTGTTCAGTTTTATTTATATAATTATATTAGTCATGTTGTTTATCATTTGGAATTTTTTTTTGAACGTGAATCTAATGAATAGATATCAAATATAGATTTCATGGATTCATTAAAAAACATGGTTGACCGTCAAAAAATATTTTAATAACTGATGATTCATCACCAATCAGTATGGTAAACATTAATTTTCTTATGTCATGGTAAACCCTAAATATATGATAATAAAAATATGTGAGTAGGGGTTACTAAGATATTACTCTATAATATTTTTGGAAATCTGTACTACTAATAACCATATATGATCTATTCACGACATTGCAACCTTGGCCATTATTATTCAAATAATTCACAATGTAGAAAAAACAAAAAACTATTTTTAAAAAATGTAACATATCATCGTTCACCTATAATGTAGAATACACCATTCTAGAACAATTTATAATAATCAAGATCAATAATAAACAATATATAACTTGATTCCACCCATTAAACACATAATCACAAACCAATGACTATTATTTATATGAAGGGTTACTTATTTTATCCTTCCCCACTCCATGTTGCAAATATAAGAAAACCATCAGATCATTTTAATATTTATTATTTATTATTACCTTTTGAATGATTATTTATAAAATTTAAATTCATTTTCATTCAAAAAAATAATATAATATTGATAAAAAATATAAAAATATTGTAAATAAAAATTTAATACTTTATATAATAAATTTCATGGAATAAAAAACAATAAAACAAAAAATCATGTCTTCTTATTCTAAAGTTATTATTTTTTCGTATAAATTTCATAATCGAAATAATATAAAAAACTAGAAAATAATAAACAATTTATCAATTAAATTATGACATATTAATTGATTAAAACATATTTTTATCACGTATTTAAAAAATAATATTAATTTCACACTCTGGAAAGAAAATCTATTGAGGAAAAAATTGTGAAATCTACCATAGATGTGTTTGTTTTAAAATTGAAAATATATTTAATGGTTGATCTTAATGGAATGAAACACCAATTCATACCATCATAAGTTATCGTTGAACCATTATTAATTGACCAAATTAACTATGATTCTTATTAAAGGATATTTTATTCCTATAGTGTAGTGGCCTTCATAAAACTTTTGAATGACCCATACGATTTTTAATGACCCCATGTTTCTCTCTACTTTTGGGATTATGAACACTTTTTGGTTGACTGTCCCCCCCAAAAAATAAAAACATACACTTTTTAACATATTATTAATATTTTTAGATGTATAATGGAACATGGATGAAAACATAGTAAATTTCAGAGAATAAACACTACATAACACGACACAATTGAAATATTCATAAATCAATAATTATTTCCATCTATAGAGAGAAGGTGAAGAAGAGTTTTTTATGTTGGTATATATTACATTATTAATTATTATTTAAATAACTAAATTTAAGGATATTACCTTTATAATCCTTTAATCCCTCTGATCTCTTAGTAGTATCGTTTTTTATGATAGTTGACACTAGAAACTAGAGAGAACTGGATAAAGATATTATAAAGTGTGTTATATATAGGACTCCTTATATTAACACCTTATTCCCCCATCTCAGTATATATATTGATGTCAACCACAATAATAAATTAATTCAATGTCTCTAAATATTGAAAATCAACCATAATTTCATTCTAAAACATAATTATCCCGAGATCAATAACTTATAAAAAACACAATTTCATCCAAAATGAAGGCAACATTGAATTCCCTAGTCGAAATTTTCAATTAAAACATTTTTCATGTATTTTTATTTAAATGAAATTCTTCTATGACATAATCATAAATAAAATCTATATTTCCTTAATAAATAATATTTTCCCATACATCATGTTCAAACATTATGATAACTATTTAAATAATAATATAATTTTAAAATAATTACATTTTCATGGGGAAAACATACGTTTCAAATTGATGTGTGGAATATATTTTCAACAACATAATAAAAATAATGGTATTTTCAAATATCCACACATTGTTATATTTTTTGTAAAGAATGTTATTCGGAGAAATCTAACTAAAAAGTTATACTCATTCTTTCTTCTTGTGGTATATCTCATCAAATATTTCTCCCTAAACCTAATAATATTTTATAACATTCATAATAATGGATTCATATTTATTATTAATATATTTTATTATATGTCAATAATATATATAAAATTCTTAGTAAAGGAAATTTATATTTCCAAATAATGATATTCCAACATAATAATATGAGATGGTTTTGGAACATATTTTATTAATATAGAAACATGAGTTAAATCATTAAAACAAAAATACTAAATTGATAACTACAAATGATCTTCTATTTCTAATACTTCCAAAACGATTTTTAATTAGAACCAAATATTGTGGATCTGATAAAAAAATTAATGATTGATAAATATATTATCCCTAGTTATTGTAACATATAGAAATCAATATTTTGGATGATTCCATAACACAATATCTAAAACACCTCAATCATACCTCCCCATATTTACATGCTTAAATCAAGTAGTGGTTATCTATAACCATCATCATTTTACCATAAACACTATAAAATCAAATACTATAACAGATAATTAACAAAAATAACTTATGAAAATATATAAAATGTATTTAGTTATAGATAAACGATATCTATAATTCACCTATTTAAAAAATAAATTATAGCATAAATGATACACATTAATAGAAATCATAAATATATCAAGGGATTCTTTCCAAGATGAAAAATTTTAAAAATATATTTAAAACTATAAATAATAAAATATAATACCATGTTCCCTCTTTTTCTAGTCTCTAAAAAGTGATCAATGTACTCATACAGGATCCCTTCAAAAATATGTTTTATAAAATAAAAAATTATGGTCCACGATAACACTATGTTTGTCATGTAGTGTTTGATCATATAATATATTTTACTCATGAAAATTTGTCAATATATATTACATAATTTAAAATTTCTTGCAGTGGGAGAATATAAATTAGGGAATAATATAAAATACATAGGAAATAAAATAAGGTTAACAGTGAAATAATGATACCTGAAATCACAAACATTAGCCAACTCCAAAAAAGTGAAATAATTATAGGAATATATCAAAGATTATCTACTCACATATCACTAAGGTTAATTCCCACAACTATGTCCCATGAAATACTAAAAAACCTCATTCTAACACCCACCCATCTACAGTAAGTCCCTACTAGATAATTTTTTAATATAACCCTTAGAATTAAGATTCCTACACCATCCCAATCAAGGTGTGTGCTTAGTGACATAACAGAAACCTATTGAGTATGTAATGTAACTAAATATCTTATGAAATTATCCTCCTATAATCCACTATATCACCACATCTCAATCCACTGGGTTCAGTCGGAGTGCCACATGACCTCATTCACAAATCCCCAAACAAAATAGGTTACCAGCAAGAATAGAGTGTATAAGTGCATCATTAGGGAGAATATATCGTAATTAACATCTCATAGTAGAAATAACTAAGTCTACTATTAAAAAATATAATTATCATTTAAAAAGTAGAATTTAAATATAAAATGAAGAAACACATGTCATATTGTGAATAAAATTTACTAAATGTGTCTAGATAAATAATATAAGGTGTAGATAAATAAAAAAAGAAAAAGTGGACCTCTAGAGTATATCCATATCCTCTACCTACTCTAATATAACCCTCTTATGAATCCTTCAAAAGGCCCTCTAGTAGTGTTTCATCCATAGAAAAGTAATATTAACTACCATCGAAATTACCAAATTGGAGGTGAGTTTTAGACTCAGTAGGACACCACTAATATGTCATTTACTTGTATGATCAGTTAAACTGTTGATTTTATAAACAAACCAAACCCAAGAGCCCTTGTTCGAACCACAATTCCCTGAGGCATTACCATTATTGATTCATCTTTAATAATGATGTAATTTATAGTTAAAATTATTAATCAAGAACTAAATATATGAAGAATAATCATTTTTATTTGTTATATATTGAAACTTATATTCATCATATAGTGAATAATGTTCATGGAATCTTGTTCTACTTAAGGGAAACTTGTAATTCACAAGGCATTTAGTAACAAACCCACTAAATTTCTATAGGGATTGATTTTATCACAAGAAATCCATTATGAATCCTCATATCCCTACCATGTTCTTTTATCACTCTTCACCATCATCAAAAGTCCTATCCACTCCCCCTGTAAGGGATGAACATCTCAAGATAGTCCACCTAAATTGGGATCCTAAAACAATACAAAAAACGCGTGCATAAAATAGTAGAAAAGATAAACGTTCATATCATATCATCTTAAGTAATATAGCATCATACAATACATGTGGTCAATATGGAAATTGAATAAAAAATCTATTTACATACATAAGGAATCGATGATTACATAATGTTATCATATGAAAGAAAACCACACCAATATGTGATAATGATCAATAACAACTATATTGTATGCCAAAGTAATTGATATATCATAGTAAAAAGTGTATCCATGTTCCAAAAATGTAGGTAACTTCTGACCTCAATGTCATCAACTCTGACATCAAGGATAAACCATCTTTTCTAGTTCTAATGATGTATTGGAAACCTTTTTATCCATAAAAACCTCCTCATGGGTATTATTTGCATAGTTATGACCTATTACCATTATAGTTTCATCTTGGATACCTAGAAATAATTCTACCTTTTTTTCAAAAAGAATAAAATTTCATATTTGATAATTGTTTCTCTCTCTTGGTTTAATTTCCAAATTATCAAAAACATTTCAACACAATGATTGATATTTCATCCCCAAAGTGTAATAATAAAATCATATTTGAATATACTATATCTCTAAAGAATAATATTTGTTTTAGAATCTATTTATTATAATTCATTGATATTCCCATGTGACTAATCATTCATCATCATTGATAATTAGATAATTATCATCATTTAAATATAATATTTTCTAGTGTCTCCTAAAAAATAATTTGAAAAATAAACCTCAAATTAGGATAAATTAGTTGAATAAAGTACTACATTGAACTATCTATCTTTGTAATTTTCCATTGGAAGAATATAGAGGTGGGAGTTCTATCATGCCTATAAATTAAATAAAGAAAACAATTTGATTAAATAGGTTACACAACTCCCTCTTAATTATATTTTTAGGTAGCTTAGACTCAAATATTCAACAATAAATGAAGTATTTTAGGGATATTATATTATAGAAATAAAAAACTAAAATACATGATTTAAAAATTATTAAAATAAAAAATTAAATTTCACTATTTAATTACATGATTTAATTTAATTTTTTTTATATTTTAAAATCATTGAATTGTGTTACATGTCTGATCACGAGATGATGTAATTGAAATAGAAAAAAAAAATTTCCCCACAAAAAAAGTTGCATTAGTGTAACATGGATTTACACATATGAAACTCTTTACCATTGCGTGGTGGTATGGATTTTACCCTTCTATATTGGCCAAAATTATTCATACCCATAAAAATATTTGAGGATACCCTTATATAAGCTTCCGAATATTTTGGTTACCCTTATATAGCATATAGACAACCCATACACAACTCCTTTTTTACCTAACAGAGTACCCTTATGTGATTCAATACCCTTATAAAATCATTTATTCAGCCTTATGAAATATAATTTTATGAGTGGTTACCCATACAAAAATAGTTTATATGCTTATGATTTGCCCATACATGATATCCTGACACTTATGTGGAACTAGGATGACAATTATTCAGTGTGTGGATACCCATACATTGTGCCACCTTTTCAATTGAATAGTTCTTGAGCCTTGGTTTACCCTTACAAAACATCATATTTTCCCTTAAATAACTGTTATAAAAATGTTCTTATCCTTACATAGTGTCTATTATAACCTTGTATATGGAATGAATAAAACAATCAAGTTAACATAATTATGGAAAACCGATCATTATTTTTTACAAGTCCTTTTTACCCAACGTTACCCTTACACAAATCTATGAAACTTAAGTAGGGGAATTTTTAAAGAAAAAAGAATATTTTATAAAAACAAATATCTAAACTGAAGAGTATATAAGAAACAAATATGAATTGAGAATATTTCAGTTCCCTCCTCTAATTACAAATCATCCCCATGAAGAATATCTAGTGGTTGAGCTTGAACAACTAAGACCACTAAACTCAAAAAACCGAAGAACACTCCCACATACAATCTTGGATACATTTATACAATCCATGAATCTCAAGAAGCTATAAAATCTACCCTCAATATGCATTTTCTCTAAGGTCCACAATACACAATACACAATCTTCATAATATGTATATGGTTCTAATTCAATTTCCACATAGTTAATGACATTAATAGGAGTGTATGTTCACAATTGGTTCTATAACACCTGAAACACATCATTGTACCTTTTAATAGAGAAAGAATATCGAGATAGTACACCACAATCCCTTCTATCTTTTTTATCTCATGTTGTCAAAAAAACATGTTGCACACTTTCAACGCTACCATAGACATTTTTGGATAAACATCGGAGTCAATACCATGAAAACCAAATTTCCAAAATAAAAAATAATAATGTTATCTTGCTATGGCCATTGTAAAATTGCTTCTTACTACGAGTGGTTATTAATGAACTAGGGATTAAATAAACACTCATAGAGATCTCCTAAACTAAATGGGTCCTATAAACCATGCCTTAAATTTTTAATCCCCACTAAGTGATGAATAATATGTCCTATGGTTGGGATCATCATATAGCTTCATTTGAATTGAAGCCTTGAAACAATTATTGAATGGAAAATAATAAAGTATATATAATCATAACATGCTCAATTAATGTTATGAATGCAAGCTGGTATCATATCATCTCATATATGTATCATTATCTTAGAATGTCCATCTGTCTAAGGATGGTATGTTTTTTTCAATGTCACAATAGTTTTTCCATTCTAACAAGTCTATCAAAAACCTTTATGTAAATGATTCATCACGATCATATTCAATTCTCAAGGGAACTCAATTAAAATATATGATCACATGGATATATATATATATATATATATATATTTTCTAGCTTATCTAATGATCCTATATCTATGATCAGTAAGAAGTGTGAACCATCATTTTCCAACCTAAAATATCCAATAGAATATCCAAACGCTTTAGGGTGTATAGTAATACAGTCATCAATTCAATTGTGAATTTTTTTCTACATACAAAAGGTATGATGATTTGGATATATAAAACCAAAAGTATTCAAGATATTTTTCTTTACCCTCTAGAATATAAGGCCTAATGATTTAAACAATGTGATTTCCCTATTCATACATGGCTGAATTAACTATCATGTGATGTTTTGTTATTTCATTTATACACCATGATTTACCACCCTCCTATAGATATCAAAGTACCTCATTAACTAGTCTCTAATGGAAGCATTGACTACTACTCTATATTATAAAAAGACCACATTATCATCAACAAATGACCATATCATTATTGGGTCACCTCAATCCAAATTCTACCTATTCATAATTCATTTTTTCAGTCCCTAAACATTCATTTAGTTTATCATCCTGATAAAATGTGACCACTAGAAGACCTGAATCCATCAGCCGAAAAACAATATAAGAAATTTTCTTCTAGTTATCCAATAATATCATCTATCTCAATTTTTGAGCTAAAATATTCTCACCAAACTCCTTCTACACCAACATCTAATGGAAAATATAATACTTTATGAAATTACCTTTCCCATGTCAATACATCTTTTAAAATTCAAATGATTAAAGATAATGCAAAATGAGAATCTTCTTTACATTAAAGATACTCTATGGGATGATTTAGAAGATTATCTTTTTTCAATGTAGATAGAAAAACACTAGAATATTTGATGGTGTCTCCAAAATATTAGAGTTGAGAACATGGATACTAGCTCTAAATCATGAGTGTGGTAGGTTTTATTATTTCAACATAATAGGGATGAATCGTTAGCCTATAAATGATGTCTCTATATTAGTAATGATACAAATACAATGGATGGTAAATCACATTATACTCAATATCCAATCCTAGGCATGGGATGTTTCAATATTATCAGTTTAGCCAACATCTTATTCAATTAATGAATTTTTTTTACAATAATATGACCATTGGGTCTGTACTCCCTTATACATCATCACATTCATGTTTTTATATAAAGGGGTGACTTCTATGGAAAAATAATGATAGTATATAACCAAACCCAAAAGGTTCATGAACATGACCATGATTTTGTGGAGTGAACAAGACATCACTACCTCATCTATAATCAGGTCTATAATGGTACTTATCCCAGAAACAAAATTCCCCAACAACATCACATCTGGAATCCCAAAGACACAGTTCACTATATTGTAATAAATATGATTTTCTAAAATAATATTATGTACAATATATAATTTAATATCATAAAACTTCTGTGTTGTAATGTAGATGAAAAATTCATCAATGAATGCCACAATTAACAATTTTATGTATGGATGAAATATATTGTGTATAAGGGCCATGAACACTACTGCTAAATTTTTCAAATCAAATGAAATAACCAAATAGTCATACAGTCTATATAAACTGTAAAATATCTCCATTATGAATCCTTCTCTAAATTAGAGCGGTTGATTTCTCGGTAAAATATCATTCTTGGGGATTCATTATGATTCTTATAACAGATCAAAAATATCATTGATACTAGACATAGGATATCATTTCATCTAATGATATTGCTTTAATTTTTAATGTTCAATGAAGAGTATATGGGTATTGTATTATTATAATATGGATAACATAGTTTCACACAACAAGGAATTATTAGGCCTGATAAATCCCTTCATATCCATTTTATCATGATTTACCTTGACCTCTTTTCAGCTCAGTAGTTTCCATATTATATGGTTTTCTAAAAATGGTTTCACACTTGGCATGAGATCTATCTCAAATCTAGACCTCTTTTTGTTGTAAGTCATGTGAATTAATATATAATGATGCCTTATTAGAGATCCAGTACTTATGAAAAGATAATAGGGATGACACCGATTTAGAAAAAATAACAAACAATGACATTAGTGTTATGATATTCCTATGCTAACTAATTTCTATTTCAACTCTATAGGATATAATTTCCTTCTACCTAGTCTCCAGGATGTTCGGGAAGAACACTGAAGAGAATGAAATATGCATCCCATTTTAATCAATGTGATCTCTAAATGTGGTCAGTAAGTCAATGCCAAGAATCAAATCAAAGTACATCGTTTATCTAACCTTTGTGTCCCATACAAGTAGAAAAGTTTTGATAGACATAATAAACTCTGGGAATCATTTGAGATAGTCTACATTGATTTTAAATGGTTACCAAGGGAGTCTAACTTGGAGGATAACTTGACCAATATTTTGTGTCTAGAAGATACGCATATTGAAATGAATGAATGTGAATCATCGCTATCTAAAATTGATATAGAAGAGCTTAATTTGATTAAGACAATACCTTAAAAAAGAGATGATTATTCACCACCAACTACAAGAGTCTTATCCACTTTATAAGTGGCTAGCCTCATCACGATGACCTTTCAATTATGATGAATAACCAGTATGAGTGTCATCCAAAGGACCATTTTCCAATCTATATCTACTGAGGAGTCTGATCCCTAACTCCCCTAAATTATCATGATCTCCTATCTATAGAGAAAAACAATTGGAGATGGATTATATAGCCACACAATCATTTTGATCCATGTGGTTTTATGAAATATTATTTTTAGTGTCTAATCTTTCTATAGCTTATGCACAATGGGGCTCCTTTGGAGGGGAATAATGAGACAAAATTAGGGGCACATGTATGCCTAAACCCTATACCATAATCCATTTCTTCATCTTCTACCATAAAAAAATATGTAGTCTTGTCATCATTTAGAGGTGCACAGGTGTGAGTAGTGAGGGGTAAAAAAATAATAGTATAGTTGAAATCCTGTAAGATCCTTTCTATGGTCAAAAAAATATATAAAAACATTGGGCATGATATCGAGTTAAATATTCTAACCATTTATTGATATCAAGATTTACCCAGATCTAAAATTTTCTATCCTTATGATCTTTATTCACGACTATAATAGTTTCAAAGAGATCAAGATCAATAATATATGTGTTTTATGAAGAAACTATCATGAGTCACTTCTATAGTTCAATGAACACCTATTATTGTTAAAACATAACAATATTGGGGGAAAATATTTGAATAATGAGGCATAGAAGGCCTCTTAGATAAGATCATCATGCCATCCAACCTATCCCATGACTTCTCGACAATTGATTGTGGGTCCCTACACTGTAAAATATATTATATTTACCACTTTGATACCGAAGTATTAATAAGGTTGAATATTCACCCAATGATAAGTATCTATTTCGCAACAATTTGTGGTTCACTAGTTCCCTAAAATTTTACAGAATTATAGAGATGGAAATAAATGGAATTTTGTCTACCATGGATATTATTGTTAAAGATCTTAGATAGAGCGGTATGATGTGTTAATCCAGTGGAAGGTGTGTGTGAATGTGCTTTATATCTCTTAGCTACATAGCAAGTGGACCAATAAAAAATTTACAAGTCTTGATCCTAGAATGACTATTTTATGATATGCCAAATTGGATCCATGAACCATGTAACTGAGTAGGTAGTGGAAGTCAAGGGCAATCTCATAGGGAAATAGAGGATAATAAATTATAATAATAAGATAGTTAGTATCTATTACATATCCAAACAAATAACAGAACAAAATTAAATAAATTGAGTGAAATGAATTCTGAAAACAATTGAAATCAACAAATGGATTAAAAACCCAAGAAAACAAGAATTTCATTTTTTCTATTTGATTTATTTTTTTAAAATTATAATATCTACTACATAAAATTTCATATTATATATGAAATGGTTCATCAAGGGGATTCAAATAAATTATTTTTTCATGGAATGATAAAAACATTATTTGTTTATTTGAAAGGTCAATCCATGGTTTTAGTGAATGATTACATAAAAAAGTGTTTTCAGATCATTGAACCAAAAATTTCTGGCACCAAACTCACCAAATAGAAATGGATTCACCAATCTAATCAAATTTAGTTATAATCAAAGGAGTTTTTCAAAGTCCCTTAAGACACCAAATAAGAATGTGAAATTAATTAAATTAAGGGATTATAATAAAAAAATCATTGTTAAATAATACATAAAACAAATTAAATGATAAAACCACCAAATCATATTACAACATAAAAAAATTAGACTCTTATAACCATTTCCATGGAGTGATGATTTATTAGAAACTCATTTCTTAACATGAATAATAATAGAGAATTGGATATGAGATGAATTACAAAAATTAAAAATTAAAATGAAGTAAAAAATAGAATACATTTGGTTAAAGACATATTTTAAAGAGATGTAGAACCTCCCCATATAATTGAGAATCCAAATTCATTGGGAACCCACTCTAATTATGGAAAATTATATTACACTACATGTACAGAAAATTATACAACATGTACTTTGTTCAACCATATTAATAATTGTTTTCTCCACTAGTAGGCAGAAACCCTTTTCTACTTTTAAATATCATGATTCAGTGGTAATTTAGTAAATGTAAAAAATGTGTGGAACATAAATATATGGATTTAAACAATTATGTAATATAAAAATTTATTCTGTAAGGCCTTTCACAGTGTGTTTAATGATATACATATAGTGAGAGGTCTAATTCAAAGAAAGGGTGTGCACTCGGGCTGGCCGATTCATGTCCAAATGTATTATTTCCACAATAAAATGCCATAAAAATAATTGAGAAAAATGAATTAAATCATTTCATACATAAAAAAACATGTATAAATAAAAAATGAATTTTCATACTCAATAAAAGTATGAATCGGTATGTAAAAATCAACCACATAAAACTCTACCAACACACTATCCTTTAATTTCCCCCAAGATAAAACTAAAAATTATCCTAAAATAATTGACACTATAAAAGGTAATCATTCAATTAATTAGAATAATAAATATTACTATTATAATAGAGGATTTGTTTAAAATCACAAAAAAAACATTAATTCAAAATATAATATAATCATTACTCATATATAATATTATTAAATACATTAATGCTATTTTATTTAAATTATTTAACTTTTCATAAATAATAATATCCCTTGATAATTAACCTCATTAAGAAAATGATACAGTCATCATTAAAGATAATTTATTTAGAGTTATCCAAAATATCAAGTATATTTACTCAATCAATATTATTTAATGTCATCCAAATATCGCTATTTAAATAGAATAAAAAATAATTAATCCTTTCAACAAGTTGTGATTGTTTTTAGGTTAATGGAATTTAGGCAAGGATTTCAATACAATCCCTAGGGATTGATAATGGAGGATGAATTATTAATGAATAAATAATGATACTCAATGAAAAATATTATAAAAATGAATCCCTATCAAAATATCTCAAAGGACAACAAAACCATTATCTTCCATTGAAAACATTTGTTCACAAAAAATCTCGTAATGTAATGAATGAATTTGGTCCTCAGTTGAATTGATCACAACAGAAACGTTAAATCATATTTTTTTATGACAATATACGAAGACAATGAATGGTGTTTTTTGGAACCATTTTCAAAATAAAAAATGTGATATTATACCCAAAAATAATTTCATGGACTCCCACCACAATATACCATAAATCACCAAACTCCCAATTTATTGCTCAAATGAATAAACAAATAATATTATCAAATAATTTTTGTAGGATGGATAAATCTTCTTGTATTGTTGATTATTTTGAATTTATTTTGTTGATTACTTGTGTTTCACATATATAAGATGTACGATGGGTATTAAAGTAAAAAGTGTCTAAAATAATTAATTAAATTACTCACAATTTTAAATATGATTCAAAATTATCATGTTTTGAAAATAAATACTTTCATCTTCATGTAGTTTTTCAAATCCCAAAAATCGCTCTTGAAGGAGAGAATATGAATGAATATAAAAAATGGATTACATTTCATAAAAGTAATGATTATAAATATGGGTTAGGGGTTATTAGTTGAATAATAAATCCAAATAATATGAATGGAAATAAATAAAAAAATACTTCTTCCATTACGAGATCGAAAAGTGGAAAGGAGTCGAAAGAATATTCCCTTGGAATGCTAGTGTACTATCACATTCGATGGAAGTAAAAAATTATATACATAAAAATAATCACATAGAAAAACCAATAGAGTTATATAGAATTGATATATATTGTGAATAATAGTCACTGAGCGGCCTCAAGGGAGGGAATGTCATAGTTTGGGGATCTTATAGGGAGGGATTAGATGTTGACAATGATTGTGGTGCATGGCCCTTGTCCCACTGAGCATCCATAAAATAAATATCATAATCCCAAAATAATGATATACATCTGGAATACATGAATGAAAGAAACCGAAAATATCCGGTCAGCATCACCCAAAGTGGTAGGTCGGTCCCCTCTAAGCGTACAGGGTTCTTGGTGATCCTATATGAGAAAATTTGTGTTCCACTATTTTCTATCATTACCATGTTAATATGGATGATATATACTTTAATATTAGGGGAAACTAATAAATCATGATGGAGATTAAAATCAAAACCCCAAAAATGATGTTTCAATCAGTTGGAATATAATTTTATAGTTTATGATACCCTTTTGGCTAGTAATCATCGAATGGAAGTAGGATGTGTGATAGTAGTGGAGGCCGAGGAAAAAATGTCAGATTATAATGTAAGATGCTCCATGTTACATCTATATGCAAAAATTATTTCATCATGTTGAGGAATAAGGAAGGAACAAAAGTTTTAGTGGATGTAGTGGAGGGGATGGGAGACGATCATGATGATCTTTTATGAGGTGGGATCATATTAGACATCTGGTTCAAGATGCTCCCTCCACACAAAGGGTATGATGAGGTAGTTAGGGCATTTAATGGAAAAAATAGGTTATGGAGTAGATAGATGGGGTAGAATATTCACTATTTGTGATACACTGCCATTTTATAACCATTAAATCCTTCTCCAATATTTAATTCCATCAAAATCATCTTGTCACTTTTCGTATCCCTTTTTTCATTCCTTCAAACTAAAATGTCATAGAAAAACATCAAAAAAGGTCCAAAAAGTATATGTATTGACCTAAAAATAAAAATTATATGGGTGTTTCCATTTATCTCATAAATATTTTCCTAGAATACAGATTTCCCTCATATACTAATTTAGAGAATCTTGTGCTCATCTAGATTGATGATAAAAACATTCGCACTGTAGGTCACTAGAAGGGTGAAACTCATTAATGATGAGGTGGGGTGGGTCTAAGGTTATGTAGATATGTGCATTGGATCTATTGGTGTGTTATCCACTATAGTGGATTTCCCAAATTACATTGGGGAAATTTGTACTCCAGCCACTGAAGTGGAATTCTCTGATGTTGTGGATGCTAGTGCAGGTGTTGTGTAAACTACTAGCGTGGGTGGCTCAATGTATATAGTTGATGATGATCACATTCCCAGAGACACGAGACTAGGAGTTATAGATGTGGGTGTCCCAGTTTCCCTGGGATCTAGGTATACTATAATATATTTGGCATCAAGATGTAGTGGTATTAGATCTTCCAATGTTGACGGATAGGAAATCGTTATGCCCATTATTGAATACTCTTCTTATGACTCAACATGATCCCAATGTGATGTAAACTTCTTCTAATAAAGATAGATAATTTGATACTTATCCATCGAACACTCCCTATCTTCCATGATCTATAAGGGAAGAAAAGGAAAAAATAAACAAAATTAAAAATATTTAAAAAAATTCAAAACCACATGGTATGTATATTAGAATCCTACAACAAGTATTGTATTTATGATGTTTCTATTGTTATATAGAAAACACAACTAATACTAGTTGTGTTAACCATCATAAGATACACATAATTTGAAAAAAAAAAGAAAATATCATGTATGGAATGATGAATGTTTTTTCATGTGGATCCATTTATAGGGATTAATAAATTTATATGTAGTACAGAGTGTTTACTAAACAAAAATTTTGTGTATGTCTACAGGGTTAGCCAATACACATTACAAATTGTGTGTGGGATCTCCTTGGTTTGGAAGAGGTACTCCCTCACTATGTGTTTTAATATCAAATGTTTGTTATTTTCAAATTATGAATTGATAAAACATGGTCATGAACACATGGTACTCATAGAATGTTCTGTATGTGTTCCTGGTTACTATGGGATTCTTTATAGTACCACCCTGATATGAGAAGAACCAATTATTTCATATTTTTTGCAATCATAATGGAAACACAACATACCAGGATCTGGGAATGAAATTGGATGAAAATTTCATATAGAAAACTCTAAAATAGGGTATTTTGGTTGAGGGCATGAGGAGAATATGACATAATCGAATAGAAAATAGGGTGGGTGAGTGTGTCACCTGGGGTTTGGGTTCCTAGTTTTATAGGAAGAATATATAGAATGTAAAACCAATTTCATGACCTGAATATATATAAATATAAATATATTTATTATTATTATATATAACATTTGTAAAATATTATATTTATTTATTATTATTATCAAAAATATTTTAATATATCAATTTAAATATATGCATGTAGTGTATCACAAAATACATATTGCATGTTTTAAAAATTGAAAATTGAACTATAAACAACATTCATGTTCTTATGGTGAGATTCATATCAATAGATAGTTTAGTCCAAGTGAGCACCCTCAACCATAGGATTGGAGTTTGTAGTGAAAATCATGTTATTTTTGTTTTGAAATTTTATAAATAATTTATACACTACCTGGTCTGTGATTTTATTTTATTTTTTAAATTAAATGTTGTATTGAAATATCTGAATTCTATCCTCAGACTTTTGGACCATGGTATTTGAACCAACTAATCAACCCATGTAATCCTCTTATTGATTATTATTTATAATTATGTTTTATATATTTTCATAATTTTAGTAATTAAAACACATGACATCTATAAAAATACATGATGAGTGGTTTTATTTAAGAGACAATGGATAGAACTGATTTGGTTAGAAGGATTAAAAACCATGTTTCTAGGACCAAGGGCTATGATCCTGCCTTCAAATTGATCCCACTAATTGGTTTTAATTTATTTTGAAATTATGTTATTATTTATCAATACAACACATATACAATTTATTAAAACATGTGGTAAAAAGGAATGAATCATATTCCAATGGTCTGTTATGAGGGATTTGAACTGGTAAAGGCTCTTATAACCTATTATTATCATTCCATCAGTTCATGAATCATTTTTATTTATTAAAATAATTAGTTTTCATTTATAAAAATGGTTATATTATAATCCACACTAAAATAGATGGTACATGCTGTGAAAATTTATACATGTTCTATGAATCCTAATTTATTCATTTTTTATAATAATATTTTTAGGAAAATAATATGAACATTATTTGATGGTTAATTACAGACCATGTATTTATTAAAGATAGAAAGGAGATAGAGAAGGTGGGTTTTTAGGTCAAATCCATAATACGCCATTAATTTAGGTATTCAGATTAAAAGGAGAAAGGTCTCATACCAGTGATCTAGGGGAGGATGTGACTTCCGATATGTAATCCACCACATGTTTCTAGAACTTTTATGATATGAAAATTTTCAAGACTATAATGTTTTGTGGGAGATGGGTTACCGTATCCTCACTCTAGGGATATTATATATTTACTATGGAATCATTACATTAATAAATCCTTTACTTCATCCTCCACAATGGATTTTTTCTCTAAAATTAATAAAACCTAAATTAATTTTCGTGAGGCATGAAATCTTTTTGAGATGTCAAAAGATGGTTCGAAATCATTGAATTACTCAAATTCAATATTATGATTAAAAAACATTCCCCCTTTTTAAAATTGGGTTTTTTCAAAAACATTTTAATAAATTTTTAATTGAAATGATGAATAGCCCATGTGATTATTCACATCCCTAGTAAAACAGAATTGGAACACCCCACTTCACAGTCATCTATATTACCCATAATAGTAATTATTATATGTTTTAGTCAGAAAAATTTCCAACCATTCCACAAATTTATGTTTGGACTAACTAGTGTGTGTTAATGTTTTACATTATCGATAACCAATTTTCAGTGTTACCCAATATTTATTTTAGAAGAAAATAAATTGGTGGGGTAAATGATTTACATGGTTAATCCTCATAATAAAATTCATCAACAATGTATGGATATTAATCTTCTAAATAGTAGTAAAAAATTAATAGGTCATATGGATATAAATCCTCTCAAAGAAAATAATAATGACCCCCATTTGAATAATTATACATGAATATGGCAGGTTGAGGTTCCAATAAATGAATGAAGATGTTAAAAAGAAAATATGAAGATACCATCAATAAATCATTACTATGGTAACTTTTTATGTCAAGATCCAATGAAATAAAAATAGAATTTTGAAATCCCACAGACTGATGAACCAAATTAGATCCCTAATCTATGTAACTAATGTCGATGTTTGGGTGGAATATAAAGTGAATTAATGGGGAAAATATTTCAATCATATGGGTGAAATTCCAGATATTTTCAAAAAAAAAAGAATGAACACAAAATTAATGGAGTGAATATATTTCAAAAATAATTAAGATGTAAAAAAGGAGAAGAAAAACTATAAAAGAAGGATATTGGGGTTTCAATATCATTCAAGTTAATTACAAAATTAATTCCTTTCCATTATAAATCATTAATCACATGGTTTTCAATGGGTATTCAATTAATGTTTTCCATGTTATGTTAAAAAATAATTACATATTTAAAACCTAAATCCCTTATTAAAGTGATTGATGTATTAAAAATATTCATATCAGTTTTTCTTAGAATATTGGACATAAGATAGCCTAACGGTCATGTATTCACCCATTTAAACTCCTATAGTTATTTCCACTTCTTTCATTCTTTGTCTTATATGAAACTAATGGTGAATGCAGAATTAATTAATTAAAGGGATTATAAATAATGTACACAATAAATGAAAAAAAACTAGAAATTCAATTATAATTCCCCAAAGATATGTTACAATGTAAATAAATTATCATCTTAGGAGTAATCGAACAGTGTGTGGATTGAGTAATACATAAATCCATTAAATGGTTTCAAGAGTATATGGGGTGAAGAGAGGAATTAAACTAAAACCAAATGAAAATGATTTAAAAACTCTATATGGATTCAGAAATAGATTGATTCAGAATTTCATTTACACCAACCCTTTGAATTTTCATCCCAAATTTAAATGGCCACCTATATTTTTATAGTAAATAAAATTACATTCCATGTACTAAATGTGCATGGTGTGCACTCTGGGAAAGCATCCAATTATCAATTTATCTACTTGTAGGTATACAACTATCCCCCCCCCCCTTGAATTTAATAATAATGTGGCCAGTTACTGGATGTATATGGTTTAAGGAACCTCTACACATGGAATTAATCCTTGTCATTTTCTACCCATAAATTTTGAATGTTCAAATAGGTTATGTATATGGGTATACATGAAGTGTGAGGACTTATCCATGACATATGCATGTACATGGGTTGGAAAAGTTGTGTCTTATTCATCTATATCATAAATTTCTTTATAATGAACACCTTCTGTTCCATTTTTCTATATAATCTATCTAGATGTGTTTCTTCCACTATGAACACTATAAATATAATGATGAACACATAAATAATGAATTAAATCCATAATAATGTTTTTTCGGAGAAGAAAGATATTTTAACTCAATTCAATGTATTAATTAGTATGGAAAAATCAATCACATGAAATACTCAGTAACATTGGGAACATTAGGAACATATGAAGTCCCAGTAATCCTATGGGGTTACAAAAAGAATTTTTAAGATTATACCTATACCAAAGGTATACCCCTCCTCAAACTATCTTTAGTGACTATCCCTACGTGGTAGTCATAATCATAATATATATTCAAACAAAATAGCATGCTCAGTTCGAAAAAAAACACCCAATATTGGTATGTCATAACAACATGTAAAATAAGATATTTCACAAAATTAGAGACACAATCCATAAAGAAATAACCCATTTCAATACATTAAATTAATAATATACTATTTGGAACCACAAAAGGTATACATTTGAAATAAAAACATACGTTCCCAATTATGATGTATGAACACAACCCAAATATCATAAAAAGGTAATAAAATCCCATAAATGGAATATTAGAGGTTTTTTATATATTTTCAAGCCATGACCATTGAAATTCTCTTTCACTGGTTTTATAATTCTATCTCAGTTATACAATTTCTTATGTTAGTTAAAAAATAAAATAGGAAATTATTATTTGATACCATTTTGTAACACCCCATATCGAATCAAAATAATCGATATAGTGTTACACATAACCTCATTATATCATTAAATACTATTAAAAATCCTCATGTTCACCTCTCTGTTGGAGTTGGCTTCTAAAAAGATGTGAAGTTCCAAATCCGTTATTAAGGAGACTCTATGCCATGTATCTTTCCATAGAACAAATATATTAGTGAAATATAATCCAATATAAGGATATATTTATCATATAGAACCTAAATAATAAACATAACATATATTTCATTTAGGGAATAAAAATACCTCTATATGGAAGACCACATCAAATTATATGAGGAATATATATATTTATATATATATATATATATAAACATTGGGGTCCCCTAGATTTTGTCCTGGTCCAATACCAACTGAATTCTATTATACTCAGCTATCCACAATATGGTACATGCCCCACAATAAATCCCTAGTCCCGAAATAATTAAGATAATTCAAATTCTTGAATAGGGTGGGAGTGTATTTCTCGGTTGGGAAGCACCAATTCATGCATTGAATTTGTTCTCATATAATCAATGTATTCCTAAAAAAGAAATGTTTGTGAAATAAAATAATTCAATAATAATAACCTTAGTTTTAACAAATTCCCCATGAGACCATTAGTATCTAATTCAGTTACAATATGGAAAAAAATTCATTGAGTCAAGATAACTAACGAACTTTCTGGTAAAAGAATAATTACGATTCCTGGTCACCATATAAACATACTACTCAACATTCAAAAGACATCAATTTGGTAATATTCTTGTTATCATATAGGCATCAAGACCTACTCTACATTCAATTTTAATTGATTATCATTACCCATTCCAAGCACTAGGCAACACGTTTACCACACGATGTACATGAAGAATTACAATATCCAAACATTTTTCTTAGTTTAATAATCATAATCATCACATGTCATGCACACTTCCCCTTTATGAATTGAAAATTTCGGATGGTACACCGTCACTTTTCTCAAGGAAAAATATCACAAACAAAAACATAACAAGTTAGAACACAAATGAAATCATATAATATCATCACAAGTAATATACTAACATACAATACATGTGATCAACATCCAACATATATAAACATGATACAAACATACTTATATAATGAAATATCACATATGTTTATCACGAGTTTTGCACACACCCACATATGATCATTAGCAATAATAATTGTGATGTACTCTAATAGAAGTTTTATATTATGGTTAAATGTTTACTGAAGTTCCAAAAAGTAAGGAACTTCTGATATAAATGTCATATATTTTCAAAATCAAGGTAAAACCAACCTTTTTCATCATTAGAGGTAGTGGAAACCTCTATATCCAATTACACTTCTCTATTGGATTTACTAGTATCACCAACCATTAAACATTCTAGGATCTCCAAGGGTCCCAAGAACCAATAATAAAAGTGTTCTTTCAAATTGAAATCAATTGACACTTTTGATAATAATTACACTCTCTTACAATATTTTATGAATTATCTAATCAGTTCAAGAAATGTTCAAAAAATATCCTTATTGATAAAAAAATAAAACCACATGTGATAATTCTATATATCCCAATAATCATACTCATATGATAATCTATTTATTATTATTTCTTGATATTATAGTATAATTTTTCATTCACAATCATTTCTCATTTTTTTATTATCATCTTATAAGTATATCCATATTCAATTTCTCCCAAAGTATTATTTCACAATTACAATTGAAATAAAGAGTATAAAAATGAGTAAATTGCAATATTGATCAATCTCCCTTAATGGTTTCATATAGGAAGAGGAGATAGGTGAGGGTTCTATCATGACCATAAGAAGAGAAAAAGAACATGGTTTAATAATTGAGGTTCTACAGCTCATATTTAAATTTTTTTCTTGGTTTAAAATCATTTGATAAATAAGAAAAACATGTACATTATTGTTCAACTATTGTAGAAATAACAACCCAAATATAAGTTGTCCACAATAATAATATCACAAATAAAATTACATTATATTATTTATGTTTTGACCAATTTATAATACTATTGCATCTATTTCATCTTGGTCAATGATTTACATATTTGAATGAGTCTGATGATTTAATTCCATTATTATTATAATTTTAAAACATATAAATGTGTATCAGGGGGGATCAGGTGAAGATGGAATAGAAATAGTAGAAAAAATCTTCATAAAAACTGTATAAGGGTAACATGGTTTTACCCTTACACTACATATATCCTTAGTGTGTGGGTAAAGAGTTTAACATTAAATAAAATATAATGATCTTCATAGCCATGAAAATAATCTTGGATACTCTTACTAACTCTTTATAATTCATAGGTTACAGTTATGATGTGCATGCACTAACCATACAGAACTCCATTTTACCATTTTATTACACCATTATATGATCCAAAACCCTTATACCACCCATGCGTTACCCTTACACTACAACAAAACTTTATTATATACCATTAAAAAATTCTTGGTACCCTGATGTAGTAACCTCATATAAGATGCAAACCCTTAAACAAAATTGGGATGACCCTTACGTAGTAAGTGGTTACCCTTAGGTAGTTCCACCCTTATGATTATAGATTTCATAATCCAGGTTTTACCCTTAAATAGAAGACAATTAAGCCTTAAACAAACCATAAAATGTTTTATACCCACACCCTAGGTCTATTATACCCATATAATGTTCATGGATAACTCCCATTACAAAACTTATTATCGAAAAACTGCTTTATTCCATTACACATGGCCTTTTAACGGACCGTTACTCTAATATAATACCTTAAAAAATTATATGGGTAATTTTTATTGAGAAAAATTATATTTAAAAAATAATAATAATATAAATATAGGGATTAATAATATAATAAAATTGATTTTATTACACCCAGAGTGTGTTCTAAAATAAAATTAAAACTCATCATATCACAAGCTGTAACCCTCACACTAAAGTTGTGTTCTAGTACTATATATCAAACCAAGACATCTCATATCATTACCATCACAGTTGGGTTTTATCAGCATAACCGCATAATTTATCTATTTACAATAACTAAAGGTGGAATATTAAAACCCCCCACATAACAAGAATTATTCATCATGTTTTTTATTACCACAAACATATGAATCAAAAAACATAATATGCATAACAATAAGATTAAAAATTTGGATTCATACATAACTGGAACTAATCCCACACCCAAAAAAATTATAACCTATATGTTATAACATATGGATAAAACTAAACAACCCTATGAAACTCAAAAAATATGATACTTATAAATCTATAATTCATAATCACATAATTACATGAACCTAAGATCACTCACTGCCCCTACACATAATTGTGTTGCTTTGGGACAAGAATTTCCCCATACTGGCCCAATTACATACTTACATCGACTATCAATCTATTTTGAACACATGGGTAGTAACCAAAAAACAATACATGGCCAATTTTATGCTTGATTCATTTTAAAATATCTCATGTTTTACACTCACACATATACTATAAAATTAGCCACTCAATATAGTAATTAGAACAACATTTTTTACAGTATCGATGACAAACTATCTCTCTACTTTCTAAATACACATAAATCACATTTCTACTCTACAAAATCATGTATTACACACTAAATGAATCAAGGGATGCATTTTGACACCACCATGATCCATTATACACTCTATAAAAAGTGGAAACTCATCCCAACTGAAACCCAACCAATAACTTATGACTCGACACAGACCCAAAAAATAGGGAATGGATACCCCTAAATAAGCCCCACTACCATCACTTTTTAACTCAGAATAATCCATTTTCACTTAATCACAAAATCCAATCACATTGTTGTGTTCCTAATGATATTCTATACCTCATGCCGCTATGGATTTATATCCATATGACATCCATAAACCCTCTAACATATACATATAATGATGAATTCTGTAAAAATATTATAAACATAATCCTATTTCACCCATAAAAGATCTTCTAGCCCCATAAAAATATAAAAAATGAAACTTAAACCCAAAAAAGAAGGAAAATTAAATTAATATATCTAGTTAAGTATAAAAGTGATAACCTATAACAATATCAGAGTTACCCGTTTCCGTAATCATTATTAACCCCACCACACATGCAATTTCCAATCCCAACCATTTTATCTATAACTTATATCAGTCAACAATAACCGAATAATAAATTATATTTATTTATATTCTATTAGACAAATTATTTCAAGGTTGTATATTCTTGGTAAAGTCACCATTATATTGTGTAAAAATTAAAACATAAACCACAATATTTTATATTCTCATTCCATATTTGAAAATATCCTCTACAAAAATTCACAATCAAACTTTATCCAATTAGTCACATATTTTAATCCAATTTTCAAATATCAATATAAAAATAAATTGGGATACATATCTCTAATATAATAATCAATGACGTCATGGTTATCCGAATCATAGAAACATTATATGAATCATAAAATAATTAAAAATTAGTAAGGTAAATTTTAAAATACATTAATTAATTAATTGTTTAAATCATGTCTTAAAAATATTAGAATCATTGGATTTTGAAAAGGAAGAAGAATGAAATACAATTGGAGTAAGTAATCACCTCAAATCAATGGGGATGGATTCTCATAACCCCCTAATAAATAGCGATTTATGTTGGACGAATTTATCATAGATAAATTTGATTACATCTAACTCAACACCCTTAACATCATAGGGTAAATTAAGGAATATACTTAATTTATGGTTACATTCATTTTCCCAAAATAACACTAGGATGCTTCGGGTTCTCATTCGTATTACACTGAGTAACATGTTCTCCACTATTCTTTATGTGAAATCCTAACAGCTATCAAGTGGTGATATTGAACCTATAGGGATAGTACATTGAACATTTCGTATTTTATGGACCTAAAAATACAAGCGTGAACTATAGTTATGAAATTATTCACCTCATATACATTCCAATTCATGGATGCCCGGTCCACCTCTCTAACACCCCAAAACATAAGAAAACGTGTTTTTATACTCCATATGGAAATGATATTAAAATTATAATTCATATATGAATCCCTAGTATAACAATTAAAATATATTCAATGCAAAAAATATAATTTCCCCAATATTTCACATCCTTTAATGTTATTGGTCATTATAATTTCCTTAATATTACGACATTTATCCAGGTGAATCATCCTAGACGATACCATGCTCTAGTTATTAATATTTCAAAAATTAATTAATGATTTACTATTAAAAATAACTAATCATCTACATTATATTCCATTCAAGCTATATTTGAATTGTTTTAAGCACCCAAATCGAAAAATCAAAAATAGATGTCCTCCACTAGATGAGTAATCTAATAGAAAACCCAATTTATCTTAATTTATCAAAACAATTATCATACGGAACCCCAACAATTCAATTTCCTCAAAAGTAGTATTTTACCACCACATTTCCAATATAATACCACTAACTAGATTTCTTCTTTCAGGAAACACTACTAAACAAAATGATCTCTACTACAACTATATAGAAAAATACACAACCTATCAATTTGGAAACATGAAAATGGTATATTCTATTGTATATGAATAGAAAAAAAATGATCATAGAACAAAATATGGATCATAGTTTCTCCATCATAATTTCCACATATTTCATTATTATATGTTTGCACTGGAAAACGAGTCCATTTAATTCACTAAATTCTTTAATACATGATTCTAAAGCATAGCTCATTCCACAAGCTTCGATTTGACAGGGTATGGATCCCAAATGGAGTTACGGATCAGAAGTTTGGACATTTCGAAGTCAGGCTGATGGAAATGACAATCCAGGGCTGTTTTGGGGAAAAGTATGGAGTTGCACGCGAAAGAGGGAAGATTTTGAAAAAAAGGAATGTTGCACAAAAAAGGAATAGTGTGTTCAAACCCACAAGAAATCCCAAGTCGCGCCAAAAGCGATGTCAAAAAACCCCTTTGCGCGTGCGCCCATGACGGGTTTTGAAGAAAACCTCTTGTATGCAAGGGAATTTACGTGCACCGCCATGCATGGAAAACCAATTACGCGCTTGGAATTTTACAGGTACCACCTAGCGTAGAAAACCTCTTGTTCACCGAATTTTATGCGCACCTCCTTTCTCGGAAAAACTCTTTTGTGCATAATTTTACATTCACCGCATTGTGCAGAAAACCAATGGCATGCACGTAATTTTACGCAAAGCGCCTTGCGCAGAATACCTCTTGCGTGTGGAATTTTATGCGCACTGCCTTGTGCTAAAAACCTCTTGCATGCAGAATTTTAGGCGCACCGCCATGCGTGGAAAACCAATTGTGCGAGCGGAATTTTACGTGCACCACCTTGCACGGAAAACCTCTTGTGTGTGGAATTTTATGTGCACCCACTTTCATGGAAAACCGCTTGTGCACATGGAATTTTATGTATACCGCATCCCCAGATTTCGCCTATAAATAAAAATTCACCCACCCATCTCCAAGGGGGGCCTAGAGGATGACCATTGCCCTAATGGACGTAAGTCTAAAATTTCGATGCATGCATGAAAAACCACCCATCTGGCTTGCAAAACATCCATTTTGCATGAAAAGGCCCTAAGGCACCCCGTTTTGCTGGAAAATCATATTGTTTCATAAAAAGAGGGCCAATGTGCCCAATGTTTTCCCACGCCAGTGCTGAACCTATCCAATTTTGCGAACCCATTCCATATTCCATACAAAGATCCTCTATTGCACACAAACCTCCCCTATTGTGCGAAATTCCTCCACTATTGTGTGCAAAACTCCCCTATTGTGAGACCATGTCCAATATTTCATCAACGACAACCCTATTGCATGCATCCGTTTGCTACCATCACTGACCCCCATGAAAAATGGATAGTCACACACCAAACTTTTCAGGCCAGGACGTTTGGATTTTCCATTGCACCCTTATAGACAGCCACCATCCACCTATTGAATACCATGATTTGTGATACTCTCCACACACCCTGAAACACCTTCAGTTTACATATTCCTCTTGGTTAGTTTCCTCAGTCGGGAGTTGAGATTCCCATCTTCAATTCCCCAAGTGCATTGTGTCAAAGCATTCCTCATGAAATTCATCCAAACCCCCAACACCTAACTCCTATGCCATGTTTAACTAGAAAGGGACACCCCTGTGTTAGTCCCAACACCAACCATTCTTAGGCCCCATATACCTAACAGTCCTCCCTACATGATTATAAATTATAGTATTCCCTATGTGACAAATATTGGATGCCTCTTTCTCCAACCAAGAGATGCTTTATTCTCCAAGCATAAAATGCCAACAGTTATATCTACATGACTATAAACTGTTGCATTCTTTATAATTCAATAATATGATACCTCTAATTCCAAATAAAATATTCCTTATGTTCCAAGCATAAGATGAATTATTCCATGATCATAGTGGTATAATTTCAAGAGCAGTGTAGTCTGTTCAAACATTCCATCACTTCACCACATGATTTGTGTGTCCTTCATTCAATATTTCTCCACATCCATGTCTAAAGGGACCCTTTAATAGCCTATTCCCATGCCGCATCGGTTCACCTACTGTCATGGGCCAATGCCTCGTAAGAATTTGGACAACACTTTGAGCCAGGTCTTGTGTTTCAAACATGGTCAGCATTCGACCCTCATTTTCTTGTCCCCATTTCAGGAAAACGAGATATGGATGCTGTGTTTTGAACACGATTAATAGTATTCCTCTATCTCCACACCACCCTAATTGTGTTACTAATGTCGGGAATGTGATTCACACATTTCATCTCGCATTGTTCAGACTAATTCCAATTCCATTGGCATTATCCTTCTTGAGCACTAGTGCAAAGGAAAAGGCCTCAACCCACCAGTGGATTGGGATTCCCTCATGGCCAGACATGAGGAAGACATTACAGGAAGCTTCCTTGCGTAAGCCCCATCCACCATTTCCACTCCATAGCAGCTCCTGGGCAGCATTCTCACATAAGCCCCATCAACCATTTCCGCTCTATAACGGCACCTGGGAAGCATCCTCGCGTAGGCCCCATCCACCATTGCAGCTCCATAGCGGCACTTGAGAAGCTTCCTTGAGTAATCCCCATTCACCATTGTCGCTATATTATGACACCCGGGAAGCTTCCCTACGTAAGCCCCATGCACTATTGCTGCTCCATAGTGGCACCCGAGCAACATCCTTGTGTAAGCCCCATCCACTATTTCCACTCCATAGTGGCACCCGGGTAGCATTCTCACGTAATCCCCATCCACCATTGCTGCTCCATAGTGGCACCTGGGCAGCATCCTCTCATAAGACCCATCCACCATTTCCGCTCCATAAGGAAACCCATGCAGCTTCCTTGCATATGTCCCAATCACCATTACCGCTCAATAGTTGCTCTCGGGAAACATCCTTGTGTAAGCCCCATCCACTATTGTTTCCCCATAGCGGCACCCTTGCAGCTTCCATGCGTAATCCCCATCCTCCATTGCCATTCCATAGCATCACCCGAGAAGCTTCCTTGCGTATGCCCCATCCATCATTTCCGCTCCATAGCATCACCCGGGAAACTTCTTTGCATAAGACCCATTCACTATTGGCGCTCCATTGCGGCACCCAATAAGAATCCTTGTGTAAGACCCATGCACCATTGCCACTCCATAACGACACCCAGGAAACATCCTTGTGTAAGTCCCATTCACCATTGTCGCTCCGTATCAGTACCCAGGTAGCTTCCTTAAGTAAACCCATTCAACATTACGGATCCATTACGGCACCCAGGGAGCTTCCTTATGTAAGACCCATGCACCATTTCCGCTCCATAGAGTCACCCAGACATCTTCCTTGCCTAAGCCCCATGCACCATTACTGCTCCATAGCAGCACTTGGGGAGCTTCCATGTGTATGCCCCTCCACCATTTTCGCTCCATAGCGGCACCAAGGCATCTTCCTTGTGTAATCCTCATTCGCCACCCTTCATGAATGCACCATTGTGTTTTGATCGTCAGGTCCTTACTGCCTCTTCTTTCTCACACCGAACATAACTCACGTGAGATTAGAGTAGTAAGTATCGACCATGACATCCTCTACCGGTAGCCTAGGTTGTAAGATAAAAACACAACCTGAACTACAGGGTCTTTGATACTTTTCAAGGCACGGTACGTAAGAAGTATCCCTGATGTTCAAGCCCAACACCCAGTCATTCTGACCGTCTTCACGTCATTTCACCAACACCTCGGGCAGCCTACAGTGTAAGCACCAAACACAACCTAAACTATAGGGTCATTGATCCTACTCAAGGCGAGGTAAGTAGGAAGCCTCCCTAAGGTTCAATCCCAACACCCCCATTAGTTTAGACCACCTTCACTTCGGTTCCCACAACAACCTAAACTACGATGTCTTTAATCCTTGTCAAGGCAAGGTACATAGGAATCATCCATGAGGTTCAACCAACCATCTATCTGGGCCCCAGGTCCTCTTTCTATTCAGTTCACCATCATCCTTCACGATGTTAAAATGTGGAACTCAATCAGTGGTAAACCATTTTTCCCCCATTCAGCGGTAAGCCGTTGTCAACCTCATTCGGAGTTATGTGGTTGAAGTCCCCAATCGACCGAAATGCATCGTCATATGGACTACATGAACTTATATTCCCTACCACAGGGATCCATAGGAAACCTCCATGAGGTTCAAGACTATCACCCATGTCACATCCAGATCAATCCCTCGATTCCATGTGTTTTGGGATGGTCATGCCCCTACCCGGATGTTCAACTTCCTCAGGGTCCCATCCTTGCATCCATTCTCACAGGCCACCTCCTCATGTGTCCCATCGTCCCACAGAACAATGCAGACACTGATTCCCTACCTTGGGGATATGTAGGAAGTCTCTTAAAAGCTCAATAACAACATTATCGTCACCTTAACGATGGTCTTATCCCATTCCCCCTCCACTCCACTCAAATATCCATCATTCATCCTGATTCTCACCCGGGCCGCCACATCCTGGTGGGATGATGTTATCCACCTCCTCACTACGCGTAGCAGTAATTGGGACGCAATTCACATGTATGTCTTCGAATGTCTTTGGGTCGTTGTTTTTTTGTACACCCCGATTCTTCAACCCGTCAAACTACGTGGTTTTTGATATCTGTCATCTAAATAGGGTACATTGGAAACATCCATGGTGTTCAATCCCAGTCAATGGTAATCCTTGGTGTTCCCCCATTCTAGGGTGCACACTCCCTGATCTGCCCTTAGTGGTGTCCTGATCATCCTTCACATTGTGACATCTGCCCTTTATGGGACACACCATCTTGGGTCTGCTCTTATAGTGTGTTCTAATCCTTCCACCCGGTAAACCATCTAGGTGTTCCTGCCTAGGGAAGTACCCATATGAACTGTCTATATAGGACATTATGATCACCCTTATTCCATCTCCGCAATACGTTAAACTCGCAGCCTACATCGTGATAAACACGACATGCCTATAGAAGACCTTGGAAGAAACTCCATTGGTGTAACCATCTCTTATAGATGTTAAACTTGTGGTATACCCTATTTTAGACATGGGAAGCTCCGGAAAACCCCAGATACATTCCTATAGAATAAGATATCCTACGACTGATGTGGGATGCCTCATGTTCTGCACCCTTGAGATTTCATCTTATGAAGAAGAATACAGATTCCACAATGTCCACACTTCTCGAGATTCCCTGACAAGAATGATGTTACCGTTTACTCTAACCGGAGGTTTCTACCATGTTAAGACCCCATGTAATGTTCAGATGGATGTAGTGTAATTGACCAGAGTCCCCAAAGATATGGCACCAGGAATGATATTCATGAACCATGACTTAATCTTTAAGGGAGAACTAGATGAGGAAATGAGTTCCGAGGAGGAATCCACTGAAGGAAGAACTGACATCCCTTCATCCTGTTTCGATCAAGGAGAAAACATCCCTGAACAAGGAACAGATGCCACCTGCCTTTGGCAAACAGGAATGTGGGGCATCGAAACTATGCCTTTTATTCTCAAGCATATGGACACAAGTTCCGTGGTGAATGAATCAGAAATAGCACATATGTGACACCTAACTCTCATTCTATCAACACCAACCTTCTCCCATTAAACATGTGGGTAACTTGTGAATTGGTGGGTACAGTTCTCCAGGATATTGGGATTCTCATTCCAATATCCGGTAGGGAACACATTTAATAATTCATTATTTATATATATAAATATATATACATAACTACAATAAAAATTGATATATCATTATCACCATTAAATTATAAACTACGAGTCGTGTCTCTTGATCTTACACTATCAAGAACCTATAAAAAATTTATTGATTAAAAAATCCAATGTTTATCAGCACTAACAAAAAATATGTACTAAATTTTTTGGAACACAATCGGTGACCGTGTAACCAAATCAAACCAATTGAAGTAATCCCTAATTTTTATCCCATATTTCAAAATATTACCCAATTTTATACAACACTTTTCCCATTAAGGGAACAATAATCACTTCAATCATCCTATATCATCCTCAAATTAGACCAATATTGTTTCCCCAAACCATTTCATAAGTGGGAAAAATATTCCAGTAATTGCAACATCCTCTTTTTGATTAATTCCTAATATCATTGTCTCATAATGAGTAAAATTTCCCAAATTTTGTTTTCCAATTATTCTCATGGTCAGTCTATTATACATTATGATTATTTTTGGATTACCAAAAAATCCTAAATAATACACTACGACAACCCTTTTTTTGAAAATACCACTAATGATTTAAAGGATTTATAATACTCTCATTTCCGTGTGATAATCACTTAGGAACTATATATAATGGATACTACCTAACCACGCTTTTGATTCATGGATAAGCTTCCTTTTGGTAAATGTTCATCAAGAAAATTTCATCCAAATATGATGAATTTTTTACAATTATAACCAATATCATTCATTTATACTAGGGTTCCTAAAACGACCATAAAAATATAAAAAGATGTTCAAAATACTTATTTTATTAGTGTGATACATATCCTCAAAAATAAACCAAACATGCCTGTTTTTGATTCAAAAATCTCTAGTCAGGAGAAATAGTCATTTCCCAATTTTAAACTCATCTATGCCCCCCGACTAAAATCAAAATGATTAATGAAATTCAAATTATATATGGTCCAAATTTCCCAATTGAGGAAACAATGATCTCATAGTCCTAACATACCCAAGGTAAATACTTACAAAATCAATTTATTTAGATCGTACATATTATTATCTAATAAAATATCTAAAAAATATTCCCGTAAAACTGGTCTAAAAACAATTTATTATTCTAATAAGGATTAATTAGTATAAATAATACCTTACCATACAATCATACACAATATTCTATAAGGAATAAATATGAACCATACCCCCAACACCCATGTTTTCTTATTCAAGAGATATCCACACCATCCACCCACACTATAATCAACCCAACTATCCCAACAGACAAAAGGAACTCTCTAAAACTATAACCTCACATAAAGGAAAATTTCATACTCAGCAATCCACTATAGGACTGAAAAAAATTAATATTATATACTATGCAACCCACTATAGGCTTATGATGTATAGTGAAAATAATCATATAGATAATAATGTAAAAAAGAGAAACTAATTGTAATGGTTTTTTCAATAAATTAAAGAATAACCAATATGTTATTTGGTAAAATTATAAATCATATATTTTTATTGTCATAATTAATTAGTACATTTGTTGTCAAAATCCATCACTCAAATAATTCCTCATTATCAATTTCGTAATCCAATAACCTATTATAACTGACTTCAAACCAATATGAAATCTTTCCATTGTCTAAGACTTCCATTTGTAAAAGTGATAAATAAACTCATTCCCCCATTCCACTAAAGGGATTGAAAAAATAAACTAGTCACAATCATCACCCTTGAGTTAACATCGTAATTATAATGTCAAAAAAATTAAAAAATCAATCCCACTCATTATATCTATTAGATTTATATCATAGGGTTTAGAAACACTTTGGTATATCATTTTAAAAAAATATTTATCAACATAATGCATAAATTACCCATATCTAAATATAAAATAAAATAAAAAAAATTAATTTTTTTTACACCCAAACTAAAATTATTTAAATGGGACTATATTGGGAGAACAAAAAGATCTCATGTCCTCCTCATTTTTTTGAGGGTTCAAACAAGAAATTAGATATATTAACTGATGTGTGGAGACTATAATCGAATTATAATAAAAAAAATAGTTTATTAATAACAACAATATCATATAACATGGAAATAAACACATCTAATCACATATATTATCTAAATAATAAAAATAAATATATAATATCATCATAATACATAAACAATTCACATTCTAAATTTTTAAGTACACTCTATGGCTCTCCTACCATTTAACCGACTGAAAAATAAATAAAAACAATATATACACAACTATAATGAATATTTCCATCCTAAAAAATATCCTATAAAAAATATAGCTACACTGACCAGATCTTCTTCAAAAGATTTCACCAAAAATGAATTCATAAGGTCTAAACATTGACTAAGGTTCATATATAGGGGTTATCATATAACATAGTAGGGTCTGATCTTGACCCCCTTATATAATCCATAATATATCATATATCAATGTATATTAAATAAATAAAGACATAATTCATAATAAACATCATAAGGCATATATTGATCATGTTCTAACCATGTAGTGGAGAAACGTGACATCAACTGCTTTATCCATTTATATAAGAGATGTCAAAATATTACTAGAGAATATCTCAGATTGTCTAAAACCCTCCCTCTTATAGTATGGCCCAAAACCATGGCTTCTGAAAACATCATCTAAAACCTGTTCCAAAAGAAACATACATTGGGTAAGGCCCTACTATCAATATTCAACATCCTTCTATTTTACCTAAGATGAACACAACCTCTCACTCAAGGTATTTCTATTTTCCAATACCTGTGAATTTTAGTATGTATTTATTTTAAAAATATAATATATGTTTGATTTCTTGTAAAACACATATTCAAAAACTAAAATGAACCATCACATATTTTGTGGAGATAAAATGTTACAATGCAACAAAAAATTAATATACAATGAAAATATTATATGAAACATCATTAAAAACCCAATATTTTGTATATACCCACATGTAAAAAAATAATGATCATTAAATGATTATCATTATGGTTATTATTGAAGTTCATATGTGAAATTATAATAATTTATTTGAGAAGATAAATTAGAAATATAATATAATTTTCTAGTAATAAGTAAAAAAAATGATGAATGATTTTATAGAGGTATGAAAAACAATTATAATATTTTAATATTACAATTGGACATATGGAAATCAGATATAATATAATTGTGTATGTATCTATTTTATATGTGGTTATTATATGTAATTTTATTTAATATTCCAATAATGTATTTAAAAAAATGATTTACTTAATAATGTTATATTGAACATAAAAAAATAATACATGAATAAAATAAAAATATAATAAATAATTTCCATATTTTATGATAACAATATGTATCATTTTTAATAATATATTATTATCTTAAAATAATAAGCTGAAGTGTCTATAAAATTCAATATAATATTTTAATAATAACGGATTGATAAAATTTATTGTGTGTAATATAAAAAATGGGATGTGATTGAATTAATTCAAAAGTCAAAAAACATTAGGAAATTGTTTTCATTATTTTGGCTATTTTTACTTTGAATAATTAAATTGATATCTATTGAAAATGAATATATTTGAATTATTTATTTTTATAGAATAAAATAAATTAAAATTAATATAAATATTATCATTTCCTATTAAATAAGAATAATTGAATTTTTTTATAAAAATAAATTTTTATAAAATTTTTTTTATATGTTATAAATATTTAATTTTAAAATTTAATATTATCATATTTTATAATAAAATGAAATAATACTTAATTAATGTTATTAATTAGTTTATCTATTTTATGTGACATGCTAAATTTAAATTTTAGGAAGTAATATTTTACCAATGTGCTGATTAAATTACCACAGTATTTTTCAAATGAGATAAATTTGTTTCAAAAATTATGTATAATTATATTATCAATTACCTCTTAATTAATATATGAGGGAATTATCTGGCTCCACTTATCATACATCAATTATCTGGCTCCACTTATAATTAATGTAGTGATATAAAAGATAATTTATTAACATAACAAGTATCCATAAATTAGTATTTTTTTTGAATTTTAATAATATTCTAATTTAATGAGAGTGTAATTTATTTTTCAAGAATTCATTAAATCAGTTGAAATATTTAAATCTGTAGTTTTCAAATAAATGATGATAATAATTAAATATTAAAATTATCATAATTAGGAAAATATTTCATAAAATGGAGTCTATTTTTAAAATCTATAAGAAAAATCATAGTTGGGTCTAAATGTTTTTTGATTTTTCTAAAATAGTTAATTTTTTTGTTAATAGTGAACTACACTAATTTATAGTATTTAACATTATAAGTTAAGTGCATGAATATTTTATTCATTGATGATGTACAAACCCATTATATAGAAATAAAATACCCTTTATACTCTAAATATTTATGAGAATCCACACTATTGATTTACTTGATTAAAAATAATAAATAAATAAATAAATAGAATAATCAAAAAACACCCCTCTCCCCCCATATGAATACCACCCCTCACCACCCCTTCTCCTGACATAATATAATTCATAAATATTATCTAAATAATTACAAATTCCATTACATAGCCTCTTATATATGACTATGGAATTATGGTCTAACAAAAATAGAAAATTCAAGTGTCTTATAGAGGTTCTCAACAAGGCGATTTTCAAGTGGTAAAATTATCCTTCTTTGTCTTCTAATTTTTTTCTACTATTCTTATCCATTCATCACCTTCCCTGTCCGAAGAGGAATTGAAACTACCTTATCATAAATATAATAAATTTTTTTATTTAATTATTCATTAGAAAATCCCTTCTCCTCCCCTTTTATTGTATAAATTAAAACATTCACTTTGATGTGTCTATTCACTACATTTGAGGATAATTAGATTTCATTTACCATTACCATCTTTAATGCAGGTCATAAAACCATTATTATTATTAAATAATATTTTAATATAAATATAATAAATATTTCTTTTTATTTGATGAACATATGAACATATTATTATATAAAATGATACATGTTCATAATGGCCATAAAAGCTTCCAAAATAAATTTAGACATTTTCCACAACATGTTATCTAATGAATCATTATAATACCCTATAAAAAATTATATTTGAGACCATTTAAAATTATATAATTTCATTTATAAAAAATAATGTGAATTTTGTATTTTTTATTCACATTTTACAAGAACTCCAATAATTGTTATCAAGGGTGCTGGTTGTAAAACTATTCAACGAATGCTTACAGAACAACTAAAATAAACATTATAACTCCAAGATATAGTTATAAATGTACTAAATAAAAATATAATAAATAAAATATATTTATAATATGGTGTGAATTATGTAACTATGCATTCCAATTTTACTATCCATGATATTGAGTATATGTGCATAATAATTTCAGAATAATGTAAGGGCTTCTCATCTCACGTTTAGTTGTGTGAGATATATTCCTTATTAAACCCTTATTTCTATTGTGGAGTGTAGATATAGAAATTTTATATATAATATCATGAATATATATATATATATATTCATTTAGTTAAATGATTCATTTTATGGTCATTAATTTTCTGGGGAATAAGATTTAACTGATTAACAAGTTGTAATGGTATTCTTAACCGAATTTCTATTCTTTCAGGAAAACAACTTCTCTGTAGACTATGATATGATATCATTTTTTCTAAAACAACATTTTATAATATAATGTTTAATGCATAGTTTCTTATGTCAATTTACCTTTGATAAACATATTCAGTTTATTTTTTAAAACACTGTGTTTTTAGAAAAATTCATTTCAATGATTCCTTTTAAATATTTAGAAGGAATTATTTTTTAAACTCGTATGGGATAGTCATATTTGACCACATTAATTATTCCATATTGAATTGATGAATAATTTTCAGTTTTTAAAGGATAATTTCAAAGATATGTTTTTATATAATTTTTATGTTTTTAAAATAAATTATTCCCAGACTAAATGGTTTTTCTCTAAATAAATTTTCAATGATTTCATTAAATTATTTCATCTATTTTAACAAAAAAAAATTGGTTCTTATGATTAATTTATAATGATCTCCAATTTTACTATATAAAATATTTTTTTTATGAATGTTATATGTTATGTTTGGCTATGACTTTACTATTTTGATACTAGTCATCAAAATACACTAGATGGTTTATTATAATGCAAATTTATTAGAGAAAGATATTAATGTTTAATATAATTGTTTCAATATGAATGTATATATTTATTATGTTTCACCCTTTTCATATGATGCACGCATTAGAAATTGTATGTGTCGGGTGAGGCCATTGTATCCCTCCGATGTATCAGTAGGACACTTGAGACAAACTAGTTTTTGTATTTTCCATTGTCATATATAATTATGTATGGTTTCTTGTCCAAAGCCATGATGGTATGTATATTATTTTTTGGCCAATGCCTTGTCAGGTGAGGCGACTCTATTCATACCCTTACTAAGAATTTTATCTCACTGCATTCTTATGTTTTATTTTTTTAGGACTTTAGGATATATATTTGGGTTGACATGCTGGTATAATATAGGATAAGTTTTGTGTTTCCAGTGGATTTACTAAATTATTTCCATTTCAAGATGTAGTGTAAGAATTATATTCATATCTGGTTTTCCAAAACTAAAAAACTATTTGGTCATTTGTAATGTGATTACTTTTACTTATATAAATGTAATAAATTAAGGAACATGATCTTTGATAAGGTTTTGGGGTATTTAAAAATTATATTCTTATATAGGTCTCTCAAAATTCATAATTAAAATCAAATTTTTTTTACAATAGATCATAAACACTTCATCAAATCAGAACCCCTAAAAAGATATTTATTTCATGACCATTTCATCACATCATAACTCATATAAAAGGAATGGGTTTTATAAATATTATGACATCATAAGAATAAACCATTCATATAAATAATATATATGTTATCCTTGTATCATATTAAAAATAAAAAATAAAAAAATTAATTTCTTTTCATGAATGAATAAAAAAATCATAAAGAAAAACATTTATAAATGTAACCATTCAATTTTGAAGTAACTTATTAAAAATATTCAAATTTCTAAAATCATATGGAATAAATCATAATTTAAACTAACCAAGGGAACATGTAAATGAATCTTCAAAAAAATGATTGGCCTTAATGGATAGAAATTTTTTTAATTACATAAATGTAACAAAATCATTACTTCTAAAATTCAATTGTAAAATTGGCAATTTACTGATTTTGAATAAAAAATTGGATTCTTTCAAACCATTTTATAAATATTCTACCATATGTAAAAATTAGTATAAAATAATAGTAGTGTCGTAAAAAACCACATATAAAATTGTAGGGTTATTATAAATATTATTCCATAAGAATACTCATATAAATCATATTCTATTTAATTTAATTCATTTATAACTTATTTATTAGTAATTCATTATTAAAATTTTAATTTCGAGTGATAATTGCTTCATTTTTTAAGTAATCTCTTTTTTGTGTTATCAATACAAATATACTTTTCATAGATCCATCATATAAATTTTTTATTAAATTTTTTAATATAAAATATATTCATTATATATAGAGACATCCATAAAAGTTAGGTAAAGGAACATGAATTACAACTTTCATGGATTTGGTAGGCTCATACATATGCTAGAATAGTGTGATCATTTTTCAACAGATATAATGAATGAAATAAATATATTAACTAAAATTTAAAAGATCAATATTATATCATATAGATCAAATATATTAAACAAATTGATCCGCATTAAAATCGATGTAATATAAAAAATAGTAACATTTCACATTTCTTCTTGGATGTGGTTTTCCACATGTATAAATAAGGGATGTAATCTTTTCCCAAAGGATTGGATCGTATGAAGGAGGAAAAGGAATTATCATTAGAGAATTAATTATTTTTATTAATACAGTATAAAATTTTTATTCACCTCATAATACACATCCAGGAAATATGTTCATGAAAATTGAACTATATCGCTATATGGATACAATATAACATACGTACAAATGATAAATACATTCAGAAATAATTTGATGGAGAATATTTTGTAAAATAGTTTTTAAAATATCATAATTATATTTTTGTATATAGAATATATAGAAGATACTATTTTATGAATATTATAAATGATTTGTATGTGGTAAATGTAAAATTTAAATGAATTTGATTTGTTTAGGGGATCACCTATTCTTTGAAATGATACATTTAGTTCATATAAAATGGGCTCAGGTTGAAGACTATTGGTATGTAAAAAAGAAAAATTCATGCTTCTAGTGAAGGGTATAAGATAAATTGGATGATATTGTTCGATTTTGATGGCTCAATTTAGAGTGAAAAAAGAATATGTGACCCAAATTTAAAATATAGGGGTGGAACACTCAACAAATTTCCTAACATAATAAATCACTATAAATTTACATTCCCCTTCAATAATTTTTTTTGATAATATCAGAATATAAAATGAGTATCTGTTGATATAATATAATTCAATAAAAATTTTACATGTTTAGATCATTTTTGTACACATATCATTTAGTTTTGATCACCATTACCCTATTAAATATTACCCTAATATTAATCATTTATACCCTATTCTCGGTCAAAACACTTACAATAAAATGACAAAGAACCCAGAAATAGACTATAGTTGACATTTAAAACCATGTATAATTCATTTTAACGAATCAATTATTGTTATGAATTTTATATCATGTTATTAAATAATATTTATTATAATATATCATTCATCTCAATTTTAACACTAATAGACTAATTTAACATTATATACATCAAGAAAAAGGGGGAGTTAGAATATAATTCTCTCAAACCTCACTAATATGGAATATAGATATAAAAAATCATGGTGGAATATATAATATTCATTATTATATCACATTCAATATTATTAAATTGGTTTATAATATTACATTATTTAATAAAGGAATTATTCATCAGAGTGTCGTAATCAATTAATTTCATTATATAATTACTAAAAATTATAACTAATTTCTTATCAAAGGAATAAATTAATTAATATTAAAATATAATCGTATATTCATTTAAAAATTTTTTTCCTTAGGGGACACATAATATATATTTCAAATATAGAGAGTGACAATTTTTATCATTCATTCATTTAAATTTTATATTGGCCATTATCGTGGAAATGTATAAATTAAAAAAATAAATTTAGAGTAAATGGTGATACGCGTCTAATCAAAATCATGAAATAATAACTGTAGTGAAAAATTATGTATTCAAATAAAACATTTAACATTTTTTTACTTGATATAAACTTTAATATGGGGATACATTTTACCGAGGTCACTATTCGTATTAATTAAATATTAAAGGGGCATGTTTACCATATATTATCCACATGATTATTAATATTTAATTAATTTTTTTCAATTGAAAACCTTATAAATGGATGAAATTATTTTTAATGTATATGGGACAATTGTGAGGAAAACCACCTTTAAAAAAAATATTTTTTAAGCATGAATTTTGATTTTTGTTATCATATACATAATAAAATATTATATTAATTTGAAAATATTTGATTAATAGTTTTCAATAATTTTCATTAAAATAATTTACCAATATTTATTAATTTAATTTATTTGAATAAAAAGTCATTGCTAACTAAAAAATATATGTTAGAAAAACATATCCCTTAATTTTAAATGATTTTTATTATCATTTCAAATTATTTGATTACTATTGAATATATTTAGTAAATTTATGACCATACATTTTCAAAATTAATTTATTAATATTCATACCCACAAATCTAATGGCTGGGTTATAATAATATTATAATAATATATCATGGTCCGTCTAATCTCACAGTTTTATGTAACATAATCTATTGAAGATATTCAATTTATTTGAAAAAATATATTTCATTAAATATTTTTATTTCACATTTATCCAAAATTAAAACAAAATCCAAAAAAATCCCTTGCTCTTATAATATTAAATAAAAACACTTTTAAATCATCGTATCATGATGTTCCCATATAGATTTTTAAAATTGGGGGTTTCCCTAGAAAACATTAACAACATGAGTGGTCTTGTTTCAATTCTATTTGACCATATAATCTTGAATCTCAACCATGTATTCCAGAAAAGAAATATCTTTCTATAATGGTTCCTCATATGAGTTCATTAGATACATTAGATTAGAAATGTACTTCATAATTAGAAAAAATTGTAACATATCATCACCTTGTAAGAGATACGGTGGGAGTTCCAATCAATAAGGTATAATCCCAACAAGAAAAATAATTTCCCTATAACTATGAAACCTAGGTATTAGATTTCCCTTCATTGAAAATAAAAGAAACCTATTCTAGGGTGATATTGGTAAGAAAACCTTTTCGAAAACATTAAACGGTAGATATTTCCATTGATTGATAGTATATTTTTTATCGATTATAAGAATCTATAATGTTTCATTTAATAGAACAAACCTCTCATATCATTTCCTCAACTATATAATGTCCTAAAATAATTATGTATCCAATTTATTTTAGGAACATTAGAGTTTACACTTCCTACCAAAGAGGGCATCATAACGTTCTATATAAATTCTTGTGTTTAATCTATTTATATAAGAAAATTATAATAAATCAAGGTGTTGATACTATCCACCATTGAAATGTATAAATAAAACTCTCAACATGTATTCTTGACATTGAACCGTCCACTTAGATTAACCGTATATCTAAAAATGATAATAATTAATGAAATGTTACAATTTATCCATAACCAGAAGAAGGCTTCTTGAAACAATTGAGGTAAACCTCATATCCCATTCATATAAAATATATTATGGCATAAAATGAAATATTAAAACTTCATTAATTGATAACCAAGTATGTTGATCAACATACATATATTCCCAAATGAAAAAATGTGTGATAACTTCATATTTTGATCAATACAAACCCATATAGAAGCATTTCCCTTAGATATTTAGGGATCCTAATAAAAAAAATACACTATGGGTTTTCCCATTTCTATTCTATTATGCGTAATGAATGTAATATCACCTTAGAATTATATCTATTATCTTTATCTTGTTGAAATAGCATGCACCAAAAAGCATACTTTTCGATATCTCTCTTCATGGTATCCAATAATATATTCTATTTCAGATATAAATACATCTTTTTATATCTAGGATATACAAATAATTAAGAACTATTAGCCTTATCCAAATACGCATTCATCAAATTCGGTACCGAAGGGATGCATGCATTGTTCATGAACCTAATTATTCCATCACAATCTATAAAAAACTCAGTGTAATTTATCTCCATAATTTATAGTTATAAATATTCATTCTGAGCCACTCTAATCATCACATTGATATATGGGTGAACACTCATTTCAAAAAGATAAGATTTATCCCCATCATTCGGGACATTCTAATCGATCTTTTATATGTCTATAAATATTATATCTATTGTGATCCTCATTATAAATAATCATGAAAGATCATTGTGACTCACATTATCTCCCTCCTTGTTCACTATACCATGGTTAAAATGTATTCAACAGTTATAATTTTAGATGAGGTCCAACCATTTTCATTGGGGAAGATCTGTTATTTTTGAGTAAAAATATATTTATAATCTAGTGATCAATATATATGTCCCAATGTTATATATTGACAAATTTCTCTATGTCTGTAATGAAAAACGTATAATAGCTAACACTGAATCATGTGTTGGTTAATTTTTCCCATGGTCCATTAAATATTGTGGAACATAATCTATAACAATTTATTTTTTCATGAGGGAACATCCTAATCCCAATATGAGTCATTATAGATTTTATTCCCCTCTCCACCGTATGTTAGTGTATGAACAGAATCCCAAACTTGTCCTCCCTTCAGTTTCATATCAAATTCCTCAAAATAATCCATGTAAAGGAACATTTATACCTTCGAAGATAAAATGTTCCTTAGATTCTATAACCATAAAAAAGTTTCTAAACATCACCAATGATATACAAAAAAACTAGTAAAAATATATAACATATTTATAGTGGTTGATATTTTCAAATGATCAATAACATCAATCATTAATGTTTATACTGATATACCCTCATATGAGATAATATAACCCAAGAAAGAAACATTCTAAAAACAAAATTACCACATGGTAAATTTCACATATGGTTTATCCTTAATTATGTCATAAGAAAATTCATTGTGTGATATTCATACTATTAATTTCCATTTTAATATATAATAATTTCATCTATATAGAATTAGATAGAAAGATAAAGGTATTTTCTAAGGAGTTATTGACTAAATCAATCATTATAGAGGGAGAAATAGTATGTCCAAATGGAATCACTATAAAACCCTTGAATCCATACCATTAATTGAATGTTTTATGGGGTATATCTCTTTTATTAACCCTAAATTTATGATATCTTTAAATTATATTAATCTTGGGATATATATTATTCCTACATAGTCAATCAAATATGTCATAAATATGGGGTAGATGATACTTATCCTTGATTTTGATATTTTTATCTTCTCAATAATCAATTCAGAGTTCCATTGATCTATAATTATTCATATCAAATAAATGTTTTGTACCCTATGGGGACACACATCCTGAAATGAACCCATTTAAAATATTCTCCTAGATTTTTCTCCATCAATTCTTGAAACTCAATCAATTATATTCTACATGGAGTCTAATAAAAAAGTGTGGCATAAGGTATGAGTTCTATTGAAAGATAAATTTTTTGATTTATGGGGATACCATGAAATTATTATAGAAATACAAAAATAAAATCAAACACAATAATCATATCCTCAATGTTGAGTTTCTCCCTAACAATTTTAGATAAAATCATCTTTTAAATATGAATCATAACCCATAAGATGGATGTAATTTCGATCAAATGTTAATTTCTTTTATATAACTATTAGAGGATCCTTGGTTGGTTCAAAATAAGAAATTTAACATCACTTATATAGTAATTTATGATGGATTAGTGTATAAAAATACAATCCATTAACAAAATAACATTTATGTAAACAAGTGGAAAAATGGAAATATATTTTATAAATGAATTCTTCCAATGGTCAACCAGATAACTATCATTAACATGGTATGTGTAATGATACAATTAGGTGTTCATACTACTAACCCATATTCTAATTAATAGTTGGTACATAAATACACTTATAAATGAATCTAGATATAATATAGTTGTTAGATCCATAAATAAAGAAGATATTCACAGTTCTATAGTTGATGGTAAGTATACCATTATACTCTTGTTATTATAACCCTCATTAGAAAAAATGTTCGCTTACAAATTCCACTTGTATATTAGATTAATAGTTTGTTTATATTGATCATTATAATCAAACATCTAATTTTAGAAATGGTTCTGCATGATTCCCATAATCCGTGTATTTGAAACACTAGTGAGTCAAGGGATCATTTTGTGGTTGTATCACGATACTCACATCATCATATATAAACTTCCCTTAACATCATCATTATATTTCATATCACCTAAATTTCCATAAAAGAATCATTTACAAGTTCCCTTAATGAAAATTTCTAACATATTTCATTCCACAAATTGATCATAACGTAATGGTCATTTTCTTATAATTTCCTTTATATTCAATGTTTATCTTCTTTCAAAACCATATGATTAATGGGTAACTAAAATATTAATATATAATAATATAGTATATTTAATTATTTAATCATATATAATTAATTCCTATATTTCTAACATAATTTTGAGACTTTTTTTAAATCAACTAAAAAATCCACTATCATTACATTCATGTTGGCTTATAATACCTAAAGCATACCTAAAAAGGCTTCTAAAATTTTCATAATACATACTTATTGATTATTTATCCTTCTACTTCAACTAAATGAATTACATCTCCATTTACTAATGAACAATTAATCATCTCTGGCTCTCGATGGAGTCTCGACAATGGATCCCTAGGGGAAGATGGACGTCGATGGTTTTTCCCCCCTTCCCGGATCTGTGAGGGGGGAGGAAGGCCCAGTGGCGCCTCCTCCGGTTCTGTGGAAGGATTTTGTTCCCTTCTCTAACCCTAGCTTTCTCCCAGAGTTCCCGACAATTTCCTCAAGTCTGAAGGTTCCAAACCTTCACTTTGGTGATCCGTATCTCCCAATCTAACTTTTAGAGTTCTCTACAGCCTCAAGTCTTCTGGATCTGACCCTCGTGGCCCACTTCCGTAATCGAAGGCCCACGATTGAGGAGTTCGATCACATAGTATTCAGTAATTGGGACTTGAAAGACCGCACAGTCGTGGGTCTTCTTGAAAAATGCCACCAAATGATCTGTTTTTCATTGGAAGAAGACCTGATGTGTGCGTGGTCTAGGGCTCCCCACAGGTGTATCAGCTAAAAGATAATTCTTCTTTGATGGACATTTGATCTCTGCATTAATAGGGACGATCCTTCTGTAGTGATATGGGTAAGTTTTCCTCATCATCCCATGCCTTTTCAAAATCCATCAATCATCCGTATACTCAGGAATTTGGTGGGCTGTTTTCTTTTTTATGATAATCGTACATCCTCTGTGATTCACCTGATAAATCCATGGCTATGTATTGATTTGGATGTCTTGAATCCACCGGTCGAATGGATCTTTATTTCGGTAGGAGAAGTGTTCAAGAGGAATCAAGACGTTGTTTTTGAATCTTGGGCTGAATTTTCTTCGACTTTTTGTCGATTGGGCCATATGGAATCCACCTTCCATGGTGGAATTATGAATAGGAGGCTCGATAGTTCTAGGGAGAGGCTAGAAATGACCTCTAGTCAGAGTCCGATGATCGTTGTGGAAGCTAGGGAAGGCAACGCTTCTAGTTTGGTAGGCTAGGAGGACTCAATTTTGACTAATCATGCACGAGTGATGACAACCACTGTAGTGGGGCAGGCCAATGGAGGAGCCTCAGTGGCAGTGAAGGATGTGGAGGCGCCAGGGGTCCTCTCCGTTGATGCTCTGGGGCATGAGTTCAACTGTATTCCTTCTGGCCTCCCAGTTAAACATTGTATTAGGATCCCTGACCCACGAGTGGTGGATATTTTTTCCAAGCTAAGTAGTGATCTGGCTAGTGGTAATAGGGAAGTGCCTATCATGTGTGAGGATGGTACTTCCATTGCAGATAAATTGAAGTCTGGTGGTTTGGGTAATGGACTAGATATTGTTCCCTTTGTTGTTCCCAGTGCTGATGTTGCCTTTGTAGAGGCAAGGGGGTTGTCCGAGGTGCCTATTTCCTGTAGTTTGAATGGTGCTCTGTCTGAGTTGCCTGGAGCCCTAGGTGTGAACATAGTTCCTCATCCTCAGGAACCTATAGGGCCAATTCATATTTACAATCGATTCACATGATTGAGTGCTAATGGAAAGTAAAATGCTGACCCGGAAGGATGGCAAACACACACGTCAAAGTGGAAATGCAAGCAGGTCAAGAAAAGGTCTCCTGAGGACACCGAACCAAGTGACATCAATGAAGAATTTATGGTGTCAATAGACTATGAGGATGAATCCCAAATGATGGTCGGGTCCGACTCAAAAAATGGGATGCAAGGGAGCCTTTCCATTGGGGATTTCCCAGCAAATAGGGGGGAAGGCATGACCTCGTAAAGACTACTCAAACACCCCGAGGACTATAGTTACTAGATCCTCAGGAAATTCGAGGGAAACTGGGATTGAGAAAGGATTAGGTGACCCAATATCTTTTGAAAAGGGTCATCATCTATCTGAAGAGTTGGGCAAGCCAATCCCATGCGAGAAATTCAAGACCTCCGATGGAGGGACCATGGTTCCATACATGGAGCCAACACTGGATGGTACCGAAAGCATATTAGAAGATGACTTGGAAGTGGGGAATGGTGAAGTCTGGAGGTATTCTTACATTCTGAGGGGGACAAGATTGAAGAACCACTCAAGATCGGTGCCTCACCATAGGTTTTCTGCAAAATTTATGAGCATATGCTGAGTGTTTAGACTAATGAATAATAAGGTGAGTGGATTACCAAACAGGACCTCATCCTGGCATGGGTCTTCAATGATAAGAACATCAACGCAGAAGAATTTATCCAAACCTGGTAGACGATGGCGTATTATTTAGAAGATCATCTCAAGAATGATCCAAATACTAAGGTAACAACCCTTAATTGGAATCTTTATAGGGTGGTAGACTCAAACATTCTTAGTCTTGTTTTGAATAACTTTGTGGGTTTATTTTTCGGATAACCCCTTGGCTGTGGACTTTTTGCGGGTTTCTCACTTTTTCCCTTAAAATTTTTTTGAAATAAATATTTAATTTTCAGATCTAATGAACAATACATCGAAATAACATATTGTGTAATTAACTGTAAAACACATCTAACTCTACAGAGACAATTGTTTATCGTTTCATCAGGTTCTTGATTAGTGTCCATCAATGATCTTGTAACACCTTGAGGAATTGAGAATTATTTTTTCAAATAAATATAATATTTTTAATCTTTTAAATTACATGATACACCATGTTTACCTTTTGTTAAATGCAATATTAGGTTTATCTTGTTATACACGCAACACTGAATTTAAATGAAATGTGATATATTATAAAAATATTACTATTTAATATGATAGTTATCACCAAACCATTAGAATTGTAGGAATAAATTTTACTTTCTAAATTACAAAAAATATTGGGTTTACATATGTAAATAAAATTTATTCTATGGTGACCCATTAAATTTAAATAAAAATAATATTTACTAAAATAAAAATTAAATAGTTTACTGAACAATAATTTTTACAGACCAAATCTTAGTTTGCCTCAAAAAAAATACATTTAAGACATATTTTAATGATATATATATATATATATTATATTCAATACAAATTTTATATTTCATCTAATTTTTTTTAAACAATAGATATGAATATTTACAATTTTACAATTTAAATGATATTCTCTAAGAAGCCACTTTTTCTCTTTTTGTGTAATTATTTTAAAATTAATTATTTCGTCTTTAATTTTTTTTCTGAAAATATAATGTTAATATTTGAAATCATAATATCAAAATTATATTGGAGTTATTTATTTATAATTTTATAAGAATATAATTTTGAGGATGAATGATAAAAATATTAGTTTTAATTATGAATTTTCGATTTATTTTAATGAATATAAAGATATCCAAATTGATTGAGTATAGTTTTAATTGTAAAATTTGTAAAATTATATATATGTTAATTAAATATTGGTCATTTTAATAAATTTATAATTTAATATTGTTTATAAATTCTTTTAATCATTGGAATGTATTCTCTTTGAAACCCTATTATCAAGTCACATTTGCGCGATTAATTTTAAATTAAATTCCTCAAATTAATCTAATTAAATTTGAAAAACATATTTCGTATATGGAATCATAATAATTTATGTTATCCAATATGCTGACTATCATTTTTTACCATAATGAATTATAAAATAGTAAAAATTATTTATAGAATTTATGTTTAAAATGGGGTTTTCGATGGTAAAACTACCAAGATACGGGATAAAATGACCCTAAAAGTTTCCAATACCAATTAGATGTCAATATATCCACATTATTTCCTCTGAGATTGATAAATAAACAATTGGGACCCTTGTGTAATGTTAAATACGTTGGTACACCTTTTCTTTTCAGAAAAAACAACTTTGAAACTCCCCTCACATATAAAAGGACAACCACTCTCCACTCTTATGCACACATCGAAACCAAATTGGTTCAGAAAAAAATGACCTAAATAAAATTTTCACATCCCACATATCATCCTAGATAAGTTATTTTGGTCAAAAATCCATGAAATTATGTATTTTGGAACAATAAAAATGTAGTTTTAAGAAGAGGTAATGTGCCTAATCGGGCGTTTAATGTATTTATTTATCCAGCTGATTTAATTTTCAATACAACCCTGCTGATATAATAAAAAAATTCACTTATATAGTAATACTTATTATTTACATTAAATAAAACAAATCCATCTACTATTGTATCATATTATTTACTATATCGTCATTCGTGTATATGGTGATGTACCACGTTACAAATCAGTGTTATTCAATTTCCATTGCAAATTGTGATGCCTAGATATAATGATGTTTTTATTTTTTATATCTAATATTTATTATATAATTATTATTTTGGATTTATCATATCACATATATCTTCATACATTCCACTTTTTGAGAATACTATAGTGTCCCTCAAGTTTACGGCAGACTACTCCCTCCCCAAGTGATGTGATTTAGTAATTCATTACATAAAAGATAATAAGGATTGGATTAATTAAAATAGGTCATATTTCTGATCTAAAATTAATTCTAGACCTTTATTTTATTAATTACCATTATTATAATCAATTCTTATTGTCAATGGAAACAACATTCTTTTGTACACACAACCAACCATCTCCATGAATAGTTTATTTCATTTTATGTCTATATATTTTATATACAAGTCTATATATATACACATAATATATATTATATCTGAATAGTTTATAAAATTATGGTTTTTATATAGCCATGATCAATGTAATAGTACCCAAAAAAATTCAAAAAATACATGAAGAAAATTATTTATATCTAGAAACATGGATTTAAGATAAAAATTTTAATAAACAAGTTATAAAAGATCATAATTAAATCATATTTGGTATGATATATATATATGTATGTTTGTATGTATGGTTATATAATTGATTTATAATGAAAATATATTTATTATACAAGATTATTGAATCTGTATTAAGTATTTCAATACATATTTTATGGGATCTCTAATTAATCTTTTATCTCGGGGAGTCTTATCCCATATTCACCACTCGTTTATTTTGTATGGCATATATAATATCAAATTTAAGTGTTATACGATGAATAAAGTTATTTTAATTATTTTTAACATTTAATTTAATTTATTATTTAGTTGATCATTTGATTAAAAATATTACCAATGTAGTAATGGATTCTTTCCTCAATTTTTATTCTTTGGGTCATTCATTATGTTATTCATCTATCTTCTTTTATAAGGAGTACATGAAATCATTTTTTCTGTGTAATATCTTCAATACATGAATTATAATGATATTATATTATTTAATCTTTTTTTATCATTTTTGGGGCTTTCCATTTAATATTATAAATTTTGTAATGATTTTATGATACAATCTCATCATTTATGAGAATTGATTATAATTATGCATCCAATGATGAAAGTTTATTTTATAAACCTCAAGTACCTGATTAATTTTAATCTCTTATAGTTAGGTCATGATAATACATGTTTTACATTGATTTTACTATCATTATGATCTCACAATTCATAATGAATTTTTTTTAAGGTAAACTAGTATTATTTTTCTCTTTAGACTAAAACCATGTTTTCATCGATAACCACGAATTCAAAACAAAATTAAAAATATTTTAACATTCCCCATGTGATTTATTATATCCCTTTTTTAATTTTTGACTTTTTAATATTTTCTTAAAATGTAATTTTCAGTTCATATTCAAATCATGGTCAATATAGATTTCTTCACAAATGGGAATGGAATATTTTTAATGTGTATGCCATTTACATCCATCATGAACATACGATGTATTAATTCTTTCATTTGTTTGTTTCAAATGGTATTTTCAAATAAAATATTTTTTTGTAATTTTTTCCTAATGTTGAATTGATATTATTCTCATGAAAAATTTTAAAAAGGTTTTAATGGTTTATTTATATGAATTAAATGTTATTTTCAGTTAAATGGATTTTGAAGACGTATTATGTTTTAAAATATGTTATTTCATAGAAGAAAGGTTATTTTCCTTATTAAATATTTTATGTAATTTTAAATTATACCATTCTATATTTTCAATTATATCATCAAAAATACTAATTTACATTATATTTGATGATTTATTTATTAAAAAAATGTTTGTAACAAATATTTTTTTAATGAAACATTTTCTTTTCATTCAGAATCAGTTTACATCTTGGACTAAATGATTAGATGTCACTTATGCTTTACGTGAGATTTTATCCAAATATAAAATTCAATCTATTTCTATAGACACATTATATTAATGAAAACAAATATTCTATGATAACTATTTATTTACCATGAGATATTACATTATAAAATTCTTATGAAAGATGCTTATTATTCAATGGGTTTTATTATGATGAAATGATGAAATGATTATTGAAGTTTTCTTTTACATAGTTTATGGTCTAATGAAATTATAATTCACCCCATTTATATTCAATGGTTATGAAATGTTGAATGAATTATTTACATACCACATATGTATAAATGATTTTCATTATTTTTTGGGTGATACATATATCTCCTCTAATTAATTTTTTAATGATTAATGATATATGACCTAAAAAGTTACAATAGTGGCCATACCATTACCAAAATTGGAAACATGAGGGTTTAACCAATGCGTAAAATAGGGTATATGTATAAGGACCCGACCTTAAACATCACATAATTTTGAGTTATGTCAAGAATTTACATTGAGGATCATTGCAGGTTTAGAGTTTTAGAGAATTAGGACATATCTATTACATTACCTTTCAAAAATGACAATATATACACTTCTAATCGGTATCATTTTTTTCATAGAGTAAACAACTCAAAAAAATAGGTCTAGTTCCATGTTTTAGACCACATGACTTTTGCATGATCCCATCCTTGACCCTATTCATCTTTATGTCCTGTGAAAAACATTTCAAAACATTGGGTGAGTATAAAAATCTTTGTAAGGGGTATAAAATAAGGAAAGGAAATATTAACCTCTCAACAAATAAAAATTAATGAAACCATACTTTTCAATCATAACGTACCTCATGAAATTGTATGATTAATTAATGACAAATAAAAATAATAAATCATAAAGGTATCATGTGGCATCCATAACATACTTACATAGTAGTTATCACATCTAAATAGGCTATTACATTGGAATAGTCATCAAAGTATATTACGTAAATATATTAGGAGAAAAATTAATGTTTACCTCCATCACATTACCCAATGCATTGGAGAGCTATCTTAGGCTCACCTGCCCAAGGTTTATCAAGGAACCATCCGTATATGTAAAAAATGACCAATTACCATAACAAAATCATATCACATAACTCAAGCATAATGTAAATATAACATTTCCACATTCCAATGAAAATATATCCAATCAATATGTAGAAATAAACAATGCTTTATCCAACCATTTTAGAAATTTTTAAACATTTAATAATGTGATTTTGGAATCAAAGTGTCCCATACCACATTGAATATTTTGAGAGAAATTTTAATTTCTAAACATTCACACCAATATAAATAAAACATTTTAACCATTTTTAAAACATTTACATTAATGAGAATGATTTATAATAAAAAATCATTAAAAATTTTATAATGATATTTTAGTTAAAGAGTTCTTAACCAAATGAGAGACACGGGAGTACAAATAATTGAGAAATAACATTAATCAAAGATTATAAAGTCATTATAATAATTAGATTAATTATATAATATGTCAAAGGAAAGTATGTACATAAAATTAAAGTGAATTTTTGTATAACAACAAATAATATTCAATGGAATGTATATTGAGACAAAGTCCCTTGAAAAGATCATATCCTTAGATTAAAGATAAATTAGTAACATAATTATGTGTACCAAATAATAATACCCCCAATATAAGTGGATACTCAGTGTAAAATAATCATTGGTCATTCAAACATATTTATATAATGAAATAATAAAGAAGTACAAGTTTAATCCAAATAAGAGAAATTGGGTTATGAAGTTCAGTTACAGAAATTCGACAGCCTAACAGTGTCAGATTGAATTTAGAAACTGAGTTGATGAAAGATAAAAGGGTCTCTAATCACATGGATATACAATTTAGAGCAATAAGTATATATAATAACATATCCCAGCATAAGAAAAATGAAATTAAAAAACATGACATAAAAAAAGTATTTGACTAAAAAAGTACGATGAAAGGATCCCTTGCTGATTTGGTAACCTACGAAACATACACCCCATGAAGATAGGATCATACAATGAAGATGTCGATTACCATTAATTGTATTATTTTACACAAATAATACAATAATTTAAATTAAATACACCACATAAAAGTAAATATTTACAAATATAGCGTAACTCACACTAGAATAAAATTATGAGATGAAATCCTTTTTCCACATTGTAATCAATTGAGTCGTATGAACAAAAGTTAATAAACACAAAATGAATCACATAATAACATGAATATAAAAATAATCATGATAATATATATCAAATGTAAGTACACAATATTCCACATGCAATAAATAAGTGGGGAACAATGGAAATATGACAGATTTAAAAGTGGGATAAGAAACCCCTTACCTCATGTCTCACATAACCCGGTCATTATTTAATATCTTGAATAATAAACTTCACATAATTTATTCATTCATATTAAACATTTTCATGTTTATTATTTCTTTTATATCAATTATTACCTTGTGAAAACAATTAGTTAATTATTGGAGTTCATATCATAAAATTTGTCAATTTTTGGAAGTTGAGTAAAAATGAACATGTTATAATTATAAATTGTCCATGTGGTAAAAATTAAATTATGTCAAGAATGATAATCATGATTTAGATACCATATAATATATATATATATATATTATATATATATTTATTTATAATATTACATAACATTTGGATATAATAAATGAAATGCGCCGTCCATAGAGACAGTAAGTCGTACGTACTCATGAACGCGACATTCATTTCTATTTCATATTTAATGGAATGAAAATATAATGATAAATATAGATATTATAATTATAGTATAATATCATATATAATTTAATTATATCCATCCTTTAAACGTTCCACATATGGAAAGAACAAGAAATATCACTTTGAGGGGGCTGTAGTCTACACTTTCTCAAATAAAATTATCATATTTACCCACTTTGGAAACCATAAAGGTATTCTATAAATGAAATATAAATAAGAATTGAAATAATAAAAATATAATATATATCACATAAAATATAGTTCCATCTTAATTTTCACCATAATAGGTGGTAGAAGAAAATTGAACAATCATCGTTTCGTGAGGCAGTAGTTCACCGTCCACAGAAATAGTATGTTCATTACCCATTAGATAGAGCTGTTTGTAACTATAGTTCTTATCCAAGTCATAAAAAAACTAGTATACTGAGGATATTATTTTTGGTTTAAAATAATGGAATAAATAGATTTTAGAAGGTTGGAGAAGTATAATAAAAACATAACTTAAGAGAAGATGTTAACTTTAAATCAGTTATCTCCATTTGGTATGAACCAAAAGGTTTAATTGAAATTTTTTATGCCTAGGGTAAGTCTTATATGAGGAGGATAGATATGTGGGGAGCTTAATTGGACAGATTTTGGGCAATCCAAGGGGCATGAGGTGTGTGAAGAATAGGTTAGAAGTGAGAGATTTTTATAAGGGGAAGGAGGGGCTCTTTAGGAATGTTAAAGAATATTACTTTATTAAATAATTTTTTCATTTTATAAAGGTTAAAAAATTATTAAATCTGAAGATACGATGTCTCAGGTTCCAAATAAACTCATCCAATAAGAATTGGATAGGTTTTGTATAATGTTTTAATCATTATAATCTTATTTATTTAAATCATTCATTAAAGATTTAAACAACACATCTTTATTGTGTAATAAATAAATTTATTTATATGATGAATGAAAATTAGTAAAAAAATATCATGATGTAGGAAATATTTTTAGATTTGAAATGAATATTTATAGTCAAATAGATAACGTCCCCATGTATTAATTGTTTCTCTAAACGATATATGTCTGTTTAATTTTTGTCTTTACATTAAATTAATTAATATAATGTGTCATTATCACTCTCATCAGGCTCTATAGGCTTCCAAAATCGCCCCAAAGATGTAGTTGGTTTAAATGTATCAACCAATAGGATTATAAAACATGTTAGGGTAAATTTATATTAATATAATAATATTGTTTACCCTTATTCACCAGATCTACCCTTTATCCATGGTAAATAAACTATTTACTACTGTAAATATTAATATTGTATAAAAATAAAATTTACCTATTTAAACAATTTGGACCTCATTATTCCAAAGATAAAATCCATTTTTCAAAATTCAAAAAACAGAAGTGGCAGAAAATATTTTAAAATTAATTTTTGCTATCAAAACAAAAAGCCTGTTTTTATTAAATAATAACTCGCAAAATATTGACACATGTTTATGTCCATTTCCAATGGCCAGAAGTCCTTAATTGTTTATTTATTTTGATAATACACCTTTCAAGGGGTGAGGTGGAACCCTTACAAGGCCCGTATGTGTATGTTTTACAAGGCTCGCAGGCCTTTAGAGGAATTCATTGCCCGTAGGCTTCAAAAATTACAAACAACCCAGGGTAACTACTTGGAACTTCTCCTCACCAACATCTTCATCATGAAATCAGCTCTCAAACTTTTCATGTTTTTTCATCTAGGCTTCCCCATGAATGCACAAGCTTGTCTCGATGGCAGGTGTCAAACCCTCTCAGTCTTGCAATCTGTTTCGCTTCTGCTTTGCTGAAAGGTCCATGCACCTCATCCTTCAGTAATTTGTTCCTTATAGGTTTTCAGGTGTTCATCTGCACTTAAGGTGGCCTGAAGGCCTTGATGTGGCCCAAAGGCCTTACTGACCCAAAGGCCTAGGTGGCCCGAAAGCCTTAAAGGACTCGGGGACCAAATTGGTGGCCAGAAGGCCGAAACTGGGGAATATTTTTGGCTGCTATAGTTCTAAAGAGTGTCTGCTATAGTTCCTGGTACAGTACCTACTACAGTTATGCAACAGTAATTATACAGTACCAAAAATTAGCCTCCGCCTGTATTTGATCCCGAGTCTCCGGTATGCAATTAAGGAGTCCCCACCAACTGGGCTGAGGCTCATGTTTTTTATGTCATATTTCATATTTATATAACTTCCAATGACTAAAATTATATTAAATAGTAAACACTTAATATAATTTCAAATAAAACCAAATAAAAAGTTAATATAAACTTATAAATAAATTAGATTAAAATGTAGTTTTGAATTAAAATACTATATTTTTTACAATTCATTAAAAATTTAATTTTATCAGAAAAAACCAAAACTTTAACCAATGTAAATTTTGATGTCTCGATTCTAAAGAATAATTTTATTTTGTCAAAAATAACATTTAAAATTGACCAAAACTAGATTTAAATATGGTTTTCCATCAAATGGGTGTAAATCGACCTTTTAATGAATATTTGAGTATTTATTGTTAAAATTAGATTCTTTCTTATTTTAAGACTCTAAAATTTATGGGGTAAATGTAAAAACATCAAATATGTGTATTTATATTGTATTTAGGTATTTCCATTCCTTCCAATACAATGGGTAGGCATTAACTATCATTTAAAATAATGTTATATTATTAATTTTTCATATGACTCAACATTATGTGAAACATAATATTTCAATGAAACATGTTGTTGTGTATCAGGAACGCCATCGAACATAGCATCACCTTTAATGTAAAATAAATATTTAATTCAAAAATTTTAATAAATATGAATAATTTATATTCTTTATTTTCCTGAGCTTTACATCCTTCCTCCCATTTGGGAATTTTTTTCATTGATGTTTTAAAATTGGGCATGGAAACTTCATTGGATGTCCCATATCGAAAAAAGTGTCAATAAAAATAAGACTTAAAAATAATTTAAGTGAAAAACAAAGGTCACCTGAAATAGCACATGCTAGGATTCCATGTAGGAAAACATAGATATCAAAGAGAAACATACCATAACGGTTTGGTGCATAGTGGTAGAAAACATGATTAGGAGACGGTTAACCACTACAAAATCAAAAACATATGATGGGTTAAACGGTCCTTGATTCCCCAATAAGAAAAGTTAACAGAAAATGTTTTTGGTTTTATGTTATTTTTCAAAATGATGATAAATTTAATTAATACCTATAATAATAACATAAATAGACATACTTAATTTTCATGTAAACTTTTATCCTTTGCTATATGTCTACCACAAACTCATCTTCTCTCCAAAAGATGATTATTCAAGATGACTTTTTTACATTGAAAACGCAACAATCAACTTCTATAGAATCACATAATCCACAAAAGATAAAATATATTTTTTCAATTTCACTAGACATTAACAAAAAAATGGCTAGAAAAATATTAGATAATCCTCAAAAGGATAATCATTTACGGAAATAAAAACTACTCTTAATCTCCAAAATTTGTCAAACAATACCCATTGTTCAACAAAGACCATTCAATAAAAAATTGTTCAAAATATTCTTCAATGTAATCCTAACTATGATTGGAACCCAAATTTTATAAGGATTTAATCACATAGTATTCCAAGTAAAATTTTAGCATTTATCTCTAAATAACATCAGTTACTCTTAAAGTGTCATAATGATAAGTAATTAACCTAATAAAATATTCTCCATGATAGTTTAATCATTTCCATAAATAATCCAAATCATTATATTTCATAAATAAAAACATAGATTCTTCTAAAATAAAATCTCAACCAGTACTCCATTAATGAGATCCCATAATATTCTATTTCTCTTATGCATATAATGTTTTCAAAAGTGAAAAAATATTCTGAAATAACCGCCATCACTTAATCACCAAATCATTTTCATATATTAAATATATCCATTTAATAAAACATAAGTTCCCAAATTCAACTTATTCTGGATCCAAAAAATCATTTAACTTAAAATAATAAGTCATAATAACCAAGGAAATTACGTAGGACAATGGAAGTCTATGAGACCTTGTCGCCCTTCAGTTGAGTGATTAATTCCTGTGGCTTTTCCAGATGTGACGGGTCGTTACAAATCATTACGGTTGAGCTTTTTATAAAACTCAAAAATAACGCTATCAATTTTTAACCTCAAAGCTATTCTTATACCTTTAATTTTAATCTCAATACATAAAGGCCTTAAAATCTTATAAATTGTTATTTTTTCCTTCATATGATTAAATAATACTATTCCCAATAGAAAGAACATCATACCTTGATCATGGTATCCATATGGCTTCATCATCATCTTGTTCATGTAAGAAGAAGGTCCATGCATTGAACAATCATTTAGAGATCCTCTAAAATCATTTTATTCCTTTATCCAAATACACCTTGTACATCTTGGGTCATATGGGTGTTCACAAAAAAATAGTTTTGGAAAATTATCATGTATGCCATATAATTTCAACGCATCTGATAAAACATGATTTTTATAAAATAGTTGGACAGAATTGGAGTTAAAAAATTCAAGTAATGGTCCTTTTAATATAACTCAAGTATGTTCTGAGAGACACTATTGTTAAAAATAAATAAATAGGTTGTGCACGGGTCTCCTTCTTGAGCACCTTTTCCAAAATCATAATATGCCTCAAAATATTTTCATAAGGTATAATATTAGAAAATGACATGATAATATTTATCTTTCGTGAAAATATGAGAATATAGATAAAATAGGATTTGATTAAATACAACCCATGATCCACGATGATATCTAGGTATATTAGAGGTGTTTGATATCCCAAACAACAACTTTCAAGTGAGTTTTATGCTATAAAAAGTTTCACCATCATCTGAACATGACTTTGCAATAATTATTTCAAGCATGTCATAAGGAAGAGATAAGAATTTTATTTGAGATCCTCCTCCTTAAATTTGAAACAGAAATTCATGGATTTGGAAAATTTATAAAACACATATTTAACTGAAATAATAGACATAGAGGCTGACCATGTGTTTTACAAAAACTCATAATCCCTAAATATGGCTACACTGAACTCTGATACCAACAATAAGGACCCAACCATAAAAATTACATAATCTTGAGTTATGTAAAGAATTCACATTGAGGATATTTTGAGGTTTGATTTTTAGGGAATTAGGCCATATATATTACATTATATTTAAAAAATTACAACGTAGACACTTTTACACAGTATAAATTTTTTATTAGAAAAAAACTCTAATAATACATGTCTAGTTCCATGTTTTTGACAGGATGACTTTTCCTTGATCACATCATTGAACCTATTCAACTTTAAGTCCTATGAAAAGCATTTTAAAATGGGGGGTGAGCATAAAAAGCTTAGTAAGGTTTATAAAATAATTAATGGAACCATTATTCCATTAATAGATTCAAATCAATAAAAACATATTTTTTAATCAAAACATACCTCATGAAATCGTATGATTTATGAATAACACATAGAAATCAGAAGTCATAATGGTAACTTCTGGCATCCATACCATACTTACTGTAACACCCTAGGTAAATAAAGAATATAAAATTCTTATATTTATCCCTATTTGTGGAAAAAATGTCAATATTAATTTAAATGGAATGCTATTTTCGATGGATTACCCAATACTCAACAACGAGTTCCTTTGAAATCTTGCGTTGCACTCTAATAATAAAATAATATTATTTTAAATGGTAGTTAACGCCTAGTCTTTGTATTGATAGGAATGATTAGAAATAACTAAAATATGATTATATTTTTTTGTTAAATGTTTTTACTTTTATCCAATAAATTTTAGAGGCTTAAAATACAAATGAATCTAATCTTAAGCATTGAATACACTAGTATTTTTAAAAGATTGTTTTACTACCTTTTGATGGAAAACCATTTTTAAATAAACATTTTGAAAATTTTATAAGCTCTATTTTTCAAAATAAACATATTATTTATGATTGGCACATTGAAATTTACCTTGGGTTAATTTTTGGTATTTTTCTGACAATGTTCATTTTTCAATGAATAGTGAAAAATACAGCATTTTACATCAAAACTGCTTTTTCATATAATTTAATTATATGGTTATATTATCTTTTTAATTTGTTTTAAAGTGTAATTGGAATATATTTTTACCATTTAATCCAATTATGGTCATTGGGATTAATTTCACTTTGGAATTGGGCATAAACAAGTGCCAAACTTTTCAAAAATATTATTTCAAAAAACCCGCTATTTGTTTTGACAATGAGAAGTTTTTTTTAAAAAATTAATTATTTCAATTTATGTGTTTGAAATTTGGTAAAATTAATTACATATTTGGAATCAGAAGGTCCAAATTATGTAATTAATACTCTTTTGTTTTTGGACATTATGAATAGTAACGACGGTAATTATCTTTAATTATCTTGATTAATGAGTAATCGGGTAGTTAAAGATAATAAGATAATATCATAATAATAACAAATAAACACAACATGTGTCCTAAGGCTACTAGTTGTCTCATGGACGACCCTGGGATTCCTTTTTCCAAACTTGGGGGCCCCATGGAATCACTTTTGTGAGAAAGTGATTTTTTATCTTTTTATTTTTAAAGAATGTTAAATGTAACAAAGAATGTATCACCTAAGTAAAATATTTTTAATTTTGTTTAAATAAATGCTATTTTGGACTATAAATATTAATTAGAAAGATAAAAGTATTTCCTATATCATGATATTTGTTTTATAATTTTTAGACATTAAATTTATTAAATTATATATGACATCATGATGATGCAGCGATTACCTCATTAATAAAGTATTTAAATAAAATGGAAATATAATGTAAAATATAAGACCTACAGATTCCCAAAACCTATTGGATGGGTGGATTTCGAACCCTTATCACCTTAGCCTCGACAAAAATCAATTTGGGACCATTAAAATCCGAAACTCATTTGAAAATAAAGTTACATTTTATACCTTTCCAAGAGTGCCCCTCCTCTCCTCTTATAAAAGGACCCCACCTATACCTCCTTACCCACACTTCCAATGCCTTTGGATCGGCCAACCCATTCCCATTTTGTCTCTCCACATCCCTCTATAACTCCTCGAAGCCTCACTTTGGGCAGACGTTTTCCAAAGGAAGCCTTTGAGCTCAAACCAATGGAGTTACCAGATTTTAAGGTAATGTCTTCACTTGTGTCCTTTTGTATTATTTTGATTCTACAACCCCCTAAACTCTTTTTATTCATTTATTTTGTAACAAATACAGTATCTTCAATATACTAGGATGTTGTTATAATAAGTATTAGAGCTACACTTACACACACCTACATCTAATGGTTAAAGATCATACTGTTTCCGTGGATGGTGAATTTCTTCCTCCCGAAACGATGATTGTTCAACATTCTTATAAAACCTTAAAAGGTGTCCATTATGATGAAACTATATTTATATATGATATCTAATATGTTTATTTTTTACTTAAGCTTCTTTATTTTTCATTTATGGTGTATCTTTACGGTTTCCATTATGGGTAAACGCGATATCTTCATTTAAGGAAGTGCAGACTACCGCCCCCTCAAAGTGATTTGATTCGTTAATACCATATGTGGTAAGTATAAATGATATATTTAATGATATTATATATTATATCATACTGTAATTATAATTCTATTATGTATCATTATGTTTTAATTCCATTACATATGAAATAGAAATGGATGTAGCGTTCATGCGTACGTACGGCTTACCGTCTCCATGAATGGTACATTTCATTTCTTATCTCAAAATGTTATGTATTATTATAAGTACATATATATAATGTATATATATGTAATATATAACATCTAATTTATGGATATCATTCTGAAATTAAAAGATATATATATCTCTCTCATTTTGTTTTAATTCCATTAGTATGACAAAAAATGAAAGTAGCGTTCATGCGTACGTACGGCCTACCGTCTCCATGAACGGTGCTTTTCATTTTTTATCTCCAAATGATATGGAATAGTATAAAATGAATATTTACTGGATATATATGATATTTTAATCATTAATACTATTCTGGAAATTATTTACTTATAACTACATTGGAAATTGTTTTTCAAACAAGTTCATTTTTGACTCATGTACCAAACATCAGCAAAAAAGTCTGATAAGAAATAACATTATTAAACAATTATTATAACATTATAATATGTGATATGAACTGAATAATAATCTATAAAGGAGTTACTTATGAAATTATTAATTGACCAAAGTTTATTATTCAGGAATATAAAGAAACGAACAAGACAAGTTGGACTTGAGGTAAGGGATCATACTCCTCTCTTTCTTTTTAAGTACACTCTTTTATGTCATTACTTTTAAAGATCATATTTCTTGTTGTTGGGATGTTCTTTTATATTACTCTTACTGTAATTTTTATTTTCATATTATGGTAGACCCTATTCTCTCTCATCAATCCATTTTGGAAGTTTTGAGTGGCGCCGTTAGGCTACTGAATTTTCGTAAGAGATATATCCTCTGTCTTTCTTTTTAAGTACTCTCTTTTATGTCACTTCTTTTAAGCACTTATTTTTTATGTTTGGGGATGTTATTTTATATTCATCTTTTTTTAAACATTATGTTAATATGATGAGAGACCCTATTTGATCTCATCAATCTATTTTTGGAGGTTTTAAGTGGCGATGTTAGGCTGCCGAGTTTTCGTAAGGAATTTTTCATCTCACTTTTATTCCTGTGAGATTTATGCTACATTTGCCACAATTTCCTTTGAGTGGTGTATGTAATTCCGATTATTTTACTCATTTTGTAATATACTTTATTTTATGAGTATTTACATCAATGTTGTATTGTCCTTCTTTCACGAGGTGTATGTTTCGAAAGATACCCATGTCGGTAAGGGAACCTTTCACCCTCCTCTTTTTAAAAGACTTCTTTTATTGGGTCTTTTAAATTACATATTTTTATGTTGGGATATGTTCTCATATATCCTTATTGATATAAATTTTATTTCCAAGTGATGAGATAACCTTTTTTATCTCTCATCAACTCATTTTGATGTGACGTCGTTAGGCTCTCAAGGGAACTTCTTAACCCAATTTCAATTTCTTTGGGTTCAACATGTAGTTATTGAATATGTCTTCCATTAAATATGTGTGAATGACCATTGATTATTTTACACTTAATATCCACTTATATTTGGTGTATTCTTTTTTCACACATAATTATTTAATGGATTTATCCTTAAACCAAGGATACCATCTTTATAAGGGACTTCGCCTCAATCTCCTTTCATTGAGGAATATTTTGTTTTATACACAACCTTATTTTATATGGTATATAAACCCCTTTGAATTTTATGTTTATTCAAAAGAAATACTTTTTATACGAAGTGTTTAATAAATGACAAAAGGTAATGTTTTTGTCGTACGTATGCGGCGACAATGACTTCTCCGCCGCCGTGACCATTATTTGAGTTTCAGCTTCCTCTACAAGACATACCTTCTTTTTAAAAGAAAAATAAATACCATGTTTTACTTTTCTTTTATTTTGGTATTCAAAATGGTTCTCATAATTTTTTTATATCAATGTGTTGTATTTATATCTGGTGATTGAAAGGTGGAAATGTTATGTTTCATTTATACATGTTTTATGTGATACGATTATGTTGAGGTTCTTGGGAATTATTATGAAGACTGGTGGTTCCGTGATAAACTAAGGGTGGGTGAGCCCGATATAGCTCTCCAATGCATTGGGTAATGCAAAGGAGTGAAACGTTAAGGTTTCTCCGAAGATATTTAGGGAATATACTATGATGGGTATTCCAAACATAACCAAGAGGGTTACTCCCTACGTAAGAATGTTATGAATGACTCAAGTTACCTTTTATGTCTTATGATTTCTATGATTTATTCATGATTTGATGAGGTCTGTTAAAGTTCCTATGTTTTATGGGTAATGTATGATTTAATTCTTATGTATATATGAACTCATGTTTCCTTTCCATATTTTTATAACCCTTACTGAGCTTTTTATGCTCATCCCAAGTTTTTGAAATGTTTTTCACAGGTCAAGGGAAAGGTACATGATGTGAGGATAGTGTCAAAGATGTGTCAATAAAGAATCCATGTGTTATTTTAAATATGTTTCCGTTGATGGGAAGAATGGATACTATCTTTTATGTAACCACTTTGTTTAAATGTGGAATGTAATGCAAGTTTCATGATCTAATTCTCTAAAACTCTAAACCTAAAAAGATCCTCAATGTGTAATCTTATAATAACTCAAGATTAAGTAAGGTTTAAGGCTGGGGGCTTATAGTTGGTATCAGAGGTCGGTTTAGATAAGATTAGAAGTTAGGGTATTCATTATGCATAAGTGACATTACCATAATGGTTAGGATTTTAGAAAGAGTCATATTTTTAGATAAAGTGAATGAGTAAGTATATCTTAGTGTTTATCTTCCTCATTAGTACAGGATGGTTTTTTTGATATACTCACACTGACCTTTTTGGTTTTAGTAAATGGCTGGATCTAGCAGGCACCAAAGTAATAGTGGATGTGATGGAAACTATGACAGATTTTTTGAGCAAGCAACTGAATGATATGGGAGCTGCAATGAGAACTCTTGTTATTATCCTCAACCAACTATATGGAGTCATGATTGACCACCTAAACCATGGTGATTTCTCTAAGGCATCATATATGTGAGAAACAAATCCCTACGGAAGTACAAGTAATAATCATAAAGGTAAGTGTGTTCAAAAACCTATGTGTCAAAGATGTGGAAAGAAACACTTAGGAAAATGTTTCAAAGGGACAGAAATATGCTATAGAAGTGGAAATGAAGTTCATAAAGCAAGAAACTGCCATGGAAAAAGGAAGCATCTAGTTGACTCGAGGAAAGGGAAAGAAATTCTTTCTGAGGGGTCAATTGAATGTTTTAAATGTGGTGTGCATGGTCATTATGAAAACACGTGTCCTATGAAGAAGTTTCGTGAATGGGATCACCAAGAGCATACAAATGTTCGTTTACCAATACCTAATGCCATTCCGATTGAGGATGAAGAAACAGAAAATGACCAATCAAAGGTATGGATTATGTCATAACTATTGTTTTCCTATTTTGGAATCTTAGGATATGATTTATGATTTTGTTTGCAGGAAAGAATTATTTCAGAATAAGATGGAAAGGAATGGATAACTGATCATGAAGAATGTTGAATGAGTAAGATGTCAACATATAAGGTCTTCAAGAGTTATGGTGAAATTCTTAAGAGTATTAAGTCTCTTTTGATGATGGGGTTACATTAGAAGACTTTTTTTAGTATGTGTAACCCTGATGAATAATATATGAAAATTTTATTCAAGGAATAGTTATTTTTTCTTTTGTGGACATAGTTATAAAGAACAATTTGGGTTTATATGATTCTTACTTTTGAGGTAATTATGGGTTATTATATGATATGATGGAAAATGAAAGGAATGAGATAAACTTGAGGATAAAATATTATATGATAATTTTTGAAGATTTTATCTCATTTTGGGAAATGTTTTGAGAATTATATATTTTGGAAAAAGGACAACATGCAGACCGTGTGACAACCCGTCGCGTCGGACAAAGCTGCGGGAATCGAACCCACAACGAAAGTGCGACTGGTATTTATCGCCTACCACTTGACTACGTGATGTCCCTGGTTAGTTTGACTGATTCTTTTTTAGTGAGATGATTTTATGAATTAAGAGTAAGCTAATTTTGGGTTATCTATGGAAATTTATTAACCTTTCATGGAGGATATGTTATTAGGTTAATTACTTTTCAATACGAGACTTTATGAGCAACTGATGTTGATTGGAGATAAATGTTACAATTTAACTTGGAAGACTATGTGACTAAATCCTTCAAATATTTGGGTTTCAATAATAGTTTGGTTTAATTTGAAGAATTTTATGGACAAATTGTTTATCGAATGGTCCTCGTCGAACTTTGGGTTTTGTTGGGAAAATTTTGAAGATTAAGCATAGATTTTCTTTTTTATAAAGGGTTATCCTTTTCTGGATTATCTTTTCTTGTACTAAACTTTTTGGTTTGGTTTTGGTTAATTTCTAAAGACATGGGAAGTATATAGTTCTCTTTGGTGGATTAGGTGATTCTCTAGAAGTTGATTTTAGTACTCTTAATGTGAACAAGTCTTCCTATATACTCGTCTATTGGAGAAAATATGAGTTTGTGTAAAGAATCTAATAAAAGTTGAAAGTCAACATGATAAGTGATTATGTTTCCTTATGAATAAATTCCTCAATAAAAAGTAACTTAAAAAAATGATGTCTATTAAATTTTCCTACTGGGGAATCAAATACTGTTTAACCCATCACAAGTTTGTGATTTTCTTATGGTTAACTTTCTCATAGACATGTTTAGTATCACTCTCCATCAGAACATGACCCTTTGTTTTTTCTTCCATGTCCATGTTTTCCTACATGGAATCCTAGTATGGGTTAACTCGGGTGACCTCTGTACTTATCTTCCTTTATTTTAAAGTGATTTTTTTACCGAGTCTTGTTCCGATGTGGGACTTTCAAGGATGTTTCCAAGCTCAATTTTAAAATTGTGAGGACGCAATTCCCAAAAGGGGGGAAGGATGTAACTTCCCAGGTAAATAAAGAATATGACATTATTATATTTACCCCAATTTGTGGAAAAAATTCCAATATTAATTTAAATGGAACGCTATGCTCGATGGCTTACCCAATACACAACAACGAGTTCCTTTGAAATCATATGTTGCACTCTAATAATAAAATAATATTATTTTAAATGGTAGTTAACGCCAAGACATTGTATATACAGCAATGAATAGAAATAACTAAAATATGATTATATATTTTTTTTAAATGTTTTTACTTTTATCCAATAAATTTTAGAGGCTTAAAATACAAATGAATCCAATCTTAAGCATTGAATACACTAGTATTTTTAAAAGAGTGTTTTACTACCTTTTGATGGAAAACCATTTTTAAATCAAACTTTTGACAATTTTATAAGATCTATTTTTCAAAATAAACATATTATTTATGATTGGGACATTCAAATTTACCGTGGGTTAATTTTTGGTATTTTTCTGACAATGTTCATTTTTCAATGAATAGTGAAAAATACTGCTTTTTCATATAATTTAATTATATGGTTATATTATCTTTTAAATTGGTTTTAAAGTGTAATTGGAATATATTTTTACCATTTAATCCAATTATGGTCATTGGGATTAATTTCACTTTGGAATTGGGCATAAACAACTACCAAACCTTTCATAAATATTGTTTCTAAAAAACCCGCTATTTGTTTTGACAATGGGAAGTTCTTTTTAAATTAATTATTGCAATTTATGTTTTTAGAATTTGGTAAAATGTATTACATATTTGGAATCAGAAGTTCCAAATTATGTAATTAAGACTCTTGTTTTTGGACATTATGAATAGTAACGACGACAATTATCTTTAATTTTCTTGATTAATGAGTAATCTGGTAGTTAAAGATAATAAGATAATATCATAATAATAAAAAAATGACCACAACATGTGTCCTAAGGCTACTGGTTGTCTCATGTCCGACCATGGGATTCCTTGTGCCAAACTTGGGGGACCCATGGAATCACTTTTGTGAGAAAGTGACTTTTTATCTTTTTATTTTTAAAGAATGTTAAATGTAACAAAGAATGTATCAACTAAGTAAAATATTTTTACTTTTGTCTACATAATTGATATTTTGGACTATAAATATTCATTATAAATATAAAAATATTTCCTACATCATGATATTTGTTTTATAATTTTTAGACATTAAATTTATTAAATTATATATGACATCATGATGATGCAACGATTACCTCATTAATAAAGGATTTAAATAAAATGGAAATATAATGTAAAATATAAGACCTACACATGTCCAAAACCTATTGGATGTCTGGATTTAGAACCCTTATCACCGTATCCTTGAAGCACATCAATGTGGGACCATTAAAATTCGAAACTCATTTGAAAATAAAGTTACATTTTATACCTTTCCAAGAGTGCCCCTCCTCTCCTCTTATAAAAGGCCCCCAACTCTACCTCCTTACCCACACTTCCAAAGCCTTTGTCTCGGCCAACCCCTGCCCATTTTGTCTTTCCACAACCCTATATAACTCCTTTAAGCCTCACTTTGGGCAGAAGTCTTCCCAAGGATGCCTTTGAGCTCAAACCAAAGGGAGTTACCTGATTTTAAGGTATTGTCTTCACTTGTGTTCTTTTGTTTTATTTTGCTTCTACAACCCCCTAAACTCTTTTTATTAATATATTTTATAACATCTCCAGTATCTTCAATATACTAGGATGTTGTTATAAAAAGCATTCTAGCTACACTTACACACACCTACATCAAATGGTTAAAGAACATACTGTTTCTGTGGATGGCGAATTTCTGCCTCACGAAACGATGATTGTTCAACACTCATATAACAACTTAAAAGGTGGCCATTTAGATGTCACTATATTTATATATGATATATAATATGTTTATGTTTTACTTAAGCTTCTGTAATTTTCATTTATGGTGTACCTTTATGGTTTCCATTATGGGTAAACGCGAAATCTTCATTTAAGGAAGTGTGGACAACCGCCCCCTCAAAGTGATTTGATTCGTTAATACCATATGTGGTATGTATAAAGGATATACTTAATTATATTATATATCATACCATACTGGAATTAAAATACTATTATGTATCATTATGTTTTAATTCCATTAAATTTGAAACAGAAATGGAAGTAGCGTTCATGCGTACGTACGGCTTACCGTCTCCATGAAAGGTACATTTCTTTTCTTTTCTCAAAATGTTATGTAATATTATAAGTACATATATATAATGGATATATATGTAATATATTACATCTAAATTATGGATATAATTCTGGAATTAAAAAATATATATATCTCTCTCATTTTGTTTTAATTCCATTAATATGACAAAAAATGAAATTAACGTCCATGCGTACGTACGGCCTACCGTCTCCATGAAAGGTGATTTTCGTTTTTTATCTCTAAATGATATGGAATAGTATAAAATGAATATTTAATTGATATATATGATATTTTAATCAGTAATACTATTCTGGAAATTATTTACTTATAACTACATGGGAAATCTTTTTTCAAACAAGTTCATTTTTGACTCATGTACCAAACATCGGCAAAAACGTCTGATATGAACTATCATTATTAAACAATTATTATAACATTATAATATGTGATATGAAATGTATTATAATATCTAAAGGAGTTAATTAGGAAATTATTAATTTACCAAAGTTTATTATTCATGAATATAAAGAAACGAACAAGACAAGTTGGACTTGAGGTAAGGGATCCGACTCCTCTCTTTTTCTTTTTAAGTACGCTCTTTTATGTGATTCCTTTTAAAGATCATATTTCTTGTTATTGGGACATTCTTTTATATTACTCTTACTGTAATTTTTATGTTCATATGATGAAAGACCCTATTCTCTCTCATCAATCAATTTTGGAAGTTTTGAGTGGCGTCGTTAGGCTGCCGAATTTTCATAAGAGATCTATCCTCTCTCTTTTTTTAAGTACTCACTTTTATGTCTTTTCTTTTAAGCTCTTCTTTGTTATGTTGGGGGATGTTCTTTTATATTCCTCTTTCTGTAAACTTTATGTTAATATGATTAGAGACCCTATTTGATCTCATCAATCCATTTCTGGATGTTTTAAGTGGCGCCATTAGGCTGCCGAGTTTTCGAAAGGGACTTTTCATCTCACTTTTATTCCCATGAGATTTATGCTAAATTTGCCACAATTTAATTTGGGTGGTGTATGTACTTCCCATTATTTTACACATTGTGTAATATACATTATTTTATGAGTATTTACATCACTGTTGTATTGTCCTTCTTTCACAAGGCATATGTTTCGAAAGATACCCATGTCGGTAAGGGAACCTTTCACCCTCCTCTTTTTAAAAGACTTCTTTTTTTGGGTCTTTTAATTTACATATTGTTATTTTGGGATATGTTCTAATATATCCTTATTGATGTAAATTTTATTTCCAAGTGATGAGATACCCTTTTTTGATCTCTCATCAATTCATTTTGATGTGACGTCGTTAGGTTGTCAAGGGAACTTCTTAACCCAATTTCGATTTCTTTGGGTTCAACATGTAGTTATTGAATATGTGTGAATTAACTTTGATTATTTTACACTTAATATCCACATAAATTTGGTGTATTCATTTGTCACATATAATTATGTAATTGATTTATCCTTAAACCAAGGATACCGTCTTTATAAGGGACTTCGTCTCAATCTCCTTTCATTGAGGAATATTTTGTTTTATACACAACCTTCTTTTATATGGTGTATAACCCCCTTTGACTTTTACGTTTATTCAAAAGGAATATTTTTTATATGAAGCATTTACTAAATGAAAAAAGGGAATGTTTTTGTTGTACGTATGCGGCGACAATGACTTCTCCACCGCCGTAACCATTATTTGAGTTTTGGCTTCCTCTACAAGCCATACTTTATTATTAAAAGAAAAATAAATACCATGTTTTACTTTTCTTTTATTTCAGTATTGAAAATGGTTCTCATAATGTTTTTATATAAATGTGTTGTATTGATATCTTGTGATTGAAAGGTGTAAATGTTATATTTCCTTTTTTCATGTTTTATGTGATACGATTATGTTGAGGTTCTTGGGCATTATTATGAAGACGGCTGGTTCCGGGATAAACTAAGGGCGGGTGAGCCCGATATAGCTCTCCAATGCATTGGGTAACGTGAAGGAGTGAAACGTTAAGGTTTCTCCAAAGAGATTTAGGGAATATACTGTGATGGGTATTCCAAACGTAACCAAGAGGGTTACTCCCTACGTAAGAATGTTATGAATGCCTCAAGCGACCTTTTATGTATTATGATTTATATGATTTATTCATGATTAGATGAGGTATGTTAAAGTGACTATGTTTTATGGGTAATGTATGATTTCATTCTTATGTATATATGAACTCATGTTTCCTTTCCATATTTTTATAACCATTACTGAGCTTTTTATTCTCATCCCATGTTTTTGAAATGTTTTTCACAGGTCAAGGGAAAGGTACATGATGTGATGATAGTGTCAAGGAAGTGTCAATAAAGAATCCCTGTTTTATTTTAAATATGTTTCTGTTGATGGGAAGAATGAATACTTTCTTTTATGTAACCACTTTGTTTCAATGTGGAATGTAATGCATGTTTCATGATCTAATTCTCTAAAACACTAAACCTGAAAAGATCCTCAATGTGTAATCTTGTAATAACTCAAGATTAAGTAAGGTTTAAGGCTGGGGCCTTATATTTAAATTGTAGTTATCATATCTATGTAGGGAGTTACATTGGAATACCCATCATAGTATATTCCCTAAATATCATAGGAGAAACATTAATTTTTACCTCTGTCACGTTACCCAATGCATTGGAGAGCTATCTCGGGCTCACCCGCCCTATGATTATCACAGAACCCCCTATATATGTAAACAATTCCCAATAACCCCATTTTATTCATAACACATAACATAAGAATAAAAGAAATATAAAATTTCAACATTCCAATCACAATATATCTAATCAAGATATTGAAAGAAACAATTTTTTATCAAACTATTTTCAAAACCACTAGAAACATTTAATAAAGGTATATTTAATCAAAGTGTCCCATACCACATTGAATATTTTGAAAGAAATTTCAATTTCAAAACATTCAAATCCATATAAATAAATCCTTAACACCATTTTTAATACATGGACATTAATGAGAAATATTTAGAATACTAAATCTTTAAAACATTTAAAATGAAATTTTAGTTAAAGTGTTCTTATCCCATTGAGAGACAATTGAATACAAATAAATGAGAAATGAAATTAATTGACGTTTATAATATCAATAGAATAAGTAGATTCATGAATAAATATGTCAAAGGGTAGTATATAGACTATATAAATGTGAATAGGTGTATGAAAACAAATAAGTCTCAATGTAATGTAAATTGAGACAAAGTCCCTTGGAAAATTCATATCCTTAGATTAAGGATAAATCAATAAAATAATTATGTGTGAAAAATCAGAATGCACCGAATAAAAGTGGATTTTATGTGTAAAAAAATCCTAGGTCATTCACCCATATTCATAGCATGAAATAATCAAGAAGCAGAAGTTTAACCCAAATAACTGAAATTGGCTTATCAAGTTCTCTTACAGAAATTCGACATCCTAACGGTGTCAGTTTAAAATTATGAAAATGAGATTATGAGAGAGAAAATAGTCTCTCATCAGATTGAAATAATGTTTACAGAAACATGTATACATAATAACATATCCTAACATAAGAAAAAGGAAATTAATAGACATGACATAAAAGAATTCTTTGAATAAAAGAGTTCGGTGAATGGTTCCCTTATCGATTTAGTAACTTATGAAACATACCCCCCATGAAGGAAAAATCATAAAATAAATATGTAATTGACCAGAAATTAAATTATATTATTCAAATAATTAAATCATGGGCAGTAAAAACACCACAAAAAAGCTAATGTTGGAAAATTTATCATGAATCTCGCGGGAATACAAAGTGAGACGAAAACCTCTTACCACATTGTAATCAGTCGATTCATTTGAACAAAGGTTAATAACCACAAAATTAATCAAATAATTCCATGAATATAAATTGTTACATGATAATATATATCCAATATAATTACACAAAACACTACATGTAATAAATAAGTGTCAAAAAATGGAAATATCATGTAATAAAAAGTGAGATAAGAAACCCCTAACCTCGTGTCCGACTTGACTAAATCATTTTTTAATCTCCTGAATAATGAACCAAATTTAATTTATAAATTAATAAAAAAATTATAATTTTTATTATTCCTTTTATATCAATTATTACATTGCTATATAAATTTCTAAATTATTTGAGTTTATATTGGTCATTTTGTCGATGTTCGGAACATCAGTAAAAAATGAACTTGTTATAATTATAAATTGTCCATGTGGTTGAAATTACATTATATCCATTATGATATTAATGATATATATATAATAGATATCATATATATATATCCATAATATATATATATATTTATATATTTATAATATTACATAACATTTGGAGATAAGAAACGAAATGCACCATTATTGGAGACAGTAAGCCGTACGTACGCATGAACGCTACTTTCATTTCTATTTCACATTTAAGGATTGAAAATGTAATTATAAATAGTTATTTTATAATAACTATATAATATCATATATAATTTAATTATCCCCATCCTTTATACATTCCTCATATGGCATGAACGTGTCATAACACTTTGAGGGGGCTTTAGTTCGCACTTCCTCAAATGAAATCATCATATTTACCCACTATGGAAACCACACATGTATTCTATAAATGAAAAATAACGAAACATATACACAATATAAATATAATATATATCACATATAAATATAGTTCCATCTTAAATGCTTAATAAAATATAGTAGATAATGATCGAACAATAATCATTTCATAAGGCAGTAGTTCGACATCCACAGAAACAGTATGTTCTTTTCAAATAATATGGATGTGTGTGAAAGTTTAGTTTGAATAATTTTCATAAAAACAACCAATTATATTGAGAATATTTTTAATTTTATTAAAGAATGGAATAAAAATATTTTATGGTGTTGTAGAAGAAAAATAACATAAAAGAACTAAAGAGAAGATGTTACCTTTAAATGGGGTTTCTCCCTTTTGTTTGAACCAAGAAGTTTAATTGAATCTCCTTATGCCTAAGGGAATGCTTCTAATAAGAGGATAGGGATGTAGGTAGATTAATTGGGTAGTGTTTGGACGAGCCTAGGGGCTTGAAAAGTGTGAGGAATGGGTTAGAAGTGATGTCTTTTTATAAGGGGAAGGAGGGGCTCTTTTGGAATGATTAAAAATATTATTTTATAATATAATGATTTTCAGTTTTTAAGGGTCCAAAAAATATTAAAATTGAATATAAGATTAATCGAAATAGAAATAAAATCATCCAATAATAATTGTACAGGTTTTGGATATTGTTTTAATCTTTATAATCTTAATTATTTAAATAATTGAATAATGAGGTAAACACTGCATCATTAATGTGTCCTGAATATTTTTACTTATTTGATGTCTAAAAATTATAAAAAATTATTATGATGTAGGAAATATTTTTAGATTTCAAATAATTATTTATAGTCAATGATATAAGATATATAACCCCATGTAATAATTTATTTACTAAAAGATATATGTTTGTGTCATTTTTGTCTTTACATTAAATCAATTAATATAATGTGTCATTATCACTCCCAAGTGGCTCCATGGGGTCCTAAAATAGACCCACGGATTCCCATGGTTGGAATGTTTTTGACCAATATCATTAGGACACATTTTAGGGTAATTTTAATTTATTATTATCATATTTTTTTACCATTATTTACAAGATTTACACTTTAACCATTGTAAATAAAATATTTACTAAAGTGAATATTCCTATGGTATAAAAATAAAATTTACTTATTAACAAAATTTGGGCCTCATGATTCAAAATATGATATCCATTTTTCCATATTCAAAAAAAATGAAGTTGCAGAAACTAATTTAAAATTAATTCCTAATAAACGTGTTATTAAGAAATAATAACTATCAAAAGATTGACACTTGATTGTGTCCATTTTTAAATTAAAATTTCATCCAATGACCAACATTCGATTAAATGGTAAAAAATATATAATTACAATTTGAAACCAATTTAAAAGTTATTAAATCTTTATAAGTATATTATATTAAAAGGTAGTTTTGAATTAAAATACATTATTATTCATTATTCATTAAAAAAATAATTTTATTAAAAAATACCAAAAATTTACCCAATGTAAATTATGATATCCCAATTCTAAAGAAGAATTTTATTTTGTAAAATATGACATATAAAAGTTACAATTACAAGATTTAAATATTGATTACAATTAAAAGGCGGTTAATCAACCTTTTAATGAATATTACATTATTTATGCTTACAATCAGATTAATTATTATTTTAAGCCTCTAAAATTTATTGGGTAAATGTAAAAAAATAAAATATGTATATTCATATTGTATTTATTTATTTGAATTCTCGCCAATAAAATGACTAGGCGTTAACTATAATTTAAAATAATATTATATTATTATTTTTCAGAATGACTCTGCATTGTGTGCAACATAAAATTTCAAAGAAACCTATTGTTGTGTATTGGGTACTCCATTGAACATATCATACCCTTTAAAGTAAATTTAATATTTAATTAATTTTTTTAAATAAATATTAAAATGGTATATTCTTTTTTTACCAGGGATGTTACATTCTTCCCTCGTTTTGAAAATTTCATCCTCCCAACTTTAAAATTAGGCTTGGAAACAGCATTGAAAGTCCTATATCAAAAAGAGTATCAATAAAAATTTAACATTAAAATAAATAAAGGGTAATTCAAAGGTCACCTGAGATAGCCGACACTAGTATTCCATGTAAGAAAACATGGATATGGAAGAAAAACCCATCAAAGATTGATGGATTGTGGTAGAAAACATAATTAAGAGAATTTTAACCACAAGAAAATCACAATCATTTGATGGGTTAAACGCTCTTTGATTCCCCAGTAGGAAAAGTTAACAGAAAATGTTTTTGATCTGAGTTACTTTTCATAAAGTTGAGGAATTTATGTAAGAGCTACAATAATAATATATGGAAACATACATAATTTTCATGTAAACTTTCATCATATCATAGATTTCTACCAAAAACTCATCTTTTCTCCAAATTTTGAGTAATCAAGAAGACTTGTTCACATTGAAAGTGCAATAATGAACTTATAGAGAATCACATAATCCACAAAAGATAAAATATATTTTTCCCATTTAATTAGACATTATCCAAATCCAAAATAGTTAGTACAATATCAGATAACCCCAAAACAGATAATCTTTTTAAAAAAGAATAACTACTATTAATCTCAAAAATTTGTCTACAAATACCCAATGTTCAATAATGACCATTCAATAAAAAATTGTACATTAAATTCCTAAAAGAAATACAAACTACGATTGAAACCCAGATATCAGATGGATTTAATCACATTGTCCGCCATGATATTTCTTAACATTTATCACCAAATAACATCAGTTACTCTTAAAGCCTCAAACTAAAAATTAATTATCTGAATCACATATTCTCTATGATAGGTTATTTATTTCCATAACTAAACAAAATTTTTATATGTCTACAATAAAAACATAGATTCTTCGAAAATAAAATTTAATCCAATACTCCAAAAATTATATCCCATATTATTCTATTTCCCTTAAGAGTAGAATGTTTCCAAAAGAGAAAACATCTTCTAAAATAACCATTATCACTTAGTCACCAAATCATTTTCCTATATTAAGGATATATATTTGATAAAACATTAGTTCTAAAAATAATATTATTCTTGATCAATAATATCATTTAACATAAAAGAATAAGTCATACTAACCAGGTAATTCATATAGGACAGTGGTAGGCAATGCGCCCTTGTTGCCCTTCGGTTGTTGGATTAATTCTTGTGGCCTTTCCATATGTGACTTTTAGTCACCAATCTTATGGGTTGTCCTTCTTATAATACTCTAAAATAACCCTAACATGTTTTAAACTCAAAGTTTTTCTTATACCTTTCATTTTCATCCCAATACATTAGGTCTTCAACATCTTATATATTTTCATTTTATCCTCCATATGATAAAATAAAACTATTCTCAGTTGAAAAAAATTATATCTAGATCATGGGGTTCATATGGTTTCATCATCATCTTTTTCACGTACGTATAAGGCCCATGGATTGCAATAATGATTTATAGATCCTTCAAAATAATTTTCATCATTAATCGAAATACACCTTGTACAACTTGGGTCATATGAGTGTTCGTAGAAAAACAATTTTGTAAAATTATCATGTATGACATATAATTTTAAAACATCTGATAAAAAATGATTTTTATAAAACATTCAGACCAAATTTGAGTTAAATAATTCAATCAATGGCCATTTTAAAATACCATATGTATCTACTAAGAGACTATATTATAAAAGCATATATAAATAAGTTGTGCAAGGGTATCCTTCTTCATCACATATTTAAAAATCATAATATGCTTCAATATAATGTGATAAGGTAAATTATTTTAATATGCCTTGATAATATTTACCTTTATTTAAAGTATGAGAATATTGAGAAAATTGGATTTTATTAAATACAACCCATGATCTACAATGATATCGAGCTAAGTGGAGGTGTTAGATATCTCAAAAACTATCTTGAAGGAGGGTTGTATTCCATGAAATGTTTCACCATCATCTAAACATGACTTTGAAATAATTATTACAAGAATGTCATCAGGAAGAGATAGGAATGTCGTTTGAGATCCTCCTCCTTCCATGCGTAACCAACTTTTCGTGATCTGAAAAAATTGTAAAATAAGGATTTAACTGAAATAATGTATGTAGTGACTAACCATGTGTTTAAATAAAACTCATAATCCCTATATTTGTCTAAAAATACCTCTGATACCAACTATAAGGACCCGAACATAAAATTACACTATCTCCAGTTATGTCTAAAATTCACATTGAGGATATTTTCTGGTTAAGAGTTGTATAGAATTAGACCATATCTATTTCATTACATTTCAAAAATTTCAATGTATACACTTCTACACAGTATCAATTTTTTATGATATAAAAAACACTCAAAAACATGCCTAGATCCTTATTTTAGATAGCATGACTTTTCATTGATCCCATCCAAGAATCTATTCATCTTTAAGTCCTGTGAATTTTTTTTCCAAATGTGGGGTGAGCATAAAAATCTCAGTATGGGTTATAAAATTGCTAAAGGATACATTCACCCATTAATAAATATGAATCAATGAAACTATACTTTTCAATTATAACATACCTCATGAAATCGTAAGATTTATGAATAACACATAAAAATCATAAATCATAAAGTTAATTTGTGGCATCCATATCATAATTACATTGTTGTTATCACTAGAACATTGGGATTTATGTTGAAATACCCATCACTATATACTCCCGATTTCTCTTAGGAGATACATTAACATTTACCTTCGTTGTGTTACCCAATTCATTGGAGATCTATCTCGGGCTCACCCACCCTCTGTTTATCACAAAACCACCAGTAAATGTAAAAAATTACCAATAACCATAACATAATCATAACACATAACAAAAGAATAATGGAAATATAACATTTCTACATTCCAATCATAACATTTCAAATCATTATTTTGAAAAAAAAATCTTTATCAAACCATTTTCAAAACCATTTAAAACATATAATAAAGGGATTTTCAACAAAAGTGTCGCATACCACATTGAATCATTTGAAATAAATTTTAATTTCAAAACATTCACATCCATATAAATTAATCTTTTAAACCATTTTTAAAACATGGACATCAATTTTATAGATTTCGAAGGCTAAATCATTAAAATATTTAAAATACCAGTTTAGTTAAAGAGTTCCTAAACAAATTAGAGACACTTGAATACAAATAATTGAGAAATAAAATTAATCAACACTTATAAAATCATTAGAATAAGTATATTCAAGATATAATCTGTCAAAGGGTAGTATATACACATTATAAAAGTGAATTGGAGTTTAATAACAAATTAGACTCAATGGAATGTAAATTGAGCCAATATCCCTTACAAAGATCATATCCTTAGAATAAGGATAAATCAATGTCATAATTATGTGTTACAAATAAGAATACACCCAATATAAGTTTATATTAATTGTAAAACAATAATTGGTAATTCACACATATTGACAGCATGACCTAATCCAAAAGTAGAAGTTTAACCCTAATAATTTAAATTGGGTTTAGAAGTTCACTTACATAAATTTGACAGCCTAACAATGTCACATTAAAATTCATAAAATGATTTGATGAGAGGGAATATGGAATATCATCACATGGACATAAAATTTTCATAAATAAGGATATAGAAGAAAATATCCCAACATAAGAAAATGGAAATTAAAATACATGACATAAAAGAAGTCATTGACTAACATAGTATGGTGAATGGTTCCCTTACTGATTTGGTAAATTATGAAACATAAACCCCATGAATGAAGGACAATAAAATGAAGATGTAAATACCACTAAATTAAATTATATTACACAAATAATACAATCATGGTCCGTACACACACCAAAAAAAATTAAATAGTGGAAAATATAGCATTAATATCACGGGAATACAAAATGAGATGAAAACCTCTTACAACATTGTAATCAATTGAGTCATATGAATTAAAGTAAATAAATACTAAATGAATCACATGATACCATGAATATAAATAGAATCAATATAATATATATAAAAGGTATGTACACAATACAACACATGCAATAAATAAGTGGTGAACAATGGAAATCTCACGAAATTAAAAGTAAGATAAGAAATCTCTTACCTCATGTCTGACATTACTCGATCATTCATTAATCACCAGAATAAAAAAACTAAAGTTAATTTATACTTTATTAGGAAGGTTTTTCAGGATTATTAAACCTTTTATATCAATTATTACCTTTATATAACAATTAATTAATTATTTGAGTTCATATCAGACATTTTGTTGATGTTCAGAACATGAGGTAAAAATGAACTTGTTATAATTATAAATTGTCCATGTTGTCAAAATTACATTATATCCAAAATTATATTCATGATATAGATATCATATATATCATATATATCCAGTATATATATATATGTATGTATTTTTATTTGTACATAACATTCATAAATAAGAAATGATAAGCACTAATCATGGAGACATTAACCCATACGTATGCATGAATGCCACTTTCATTTATATTTCATATTTAATGGAATAAAAATTTAATGATACATAGGTATATTATAATTCAAGTATAATATAATATAAAATTTAATTATCTACATCCTGTATATGTTCCACGTAGGGCATGAATGAGTCAGATCACTTTGAGGGGGTAGTAGTCCACACATTATCAAACGAAATTATCGTATTTAAACAAAATTGAAACCATAAAATAATTATAAAAATTAAAAATCCATAATAATAGATAATATAAATATATATATATATAATATATCACATAAAAATACAGTTCCATCCTAATGGCCACCATAAGAGGGGGTAGGAGATGATTGAACAATTATCATTTCGTGAGGCAGTAGTTCGACGTCCGCAGAAACATTATGTTCATTACCCATTAGATGGAGTTATGTGTAAGTTTAGTTTGATTAAATCTCATAAAAAACATAGTATGTTGATAATACAAGTTTTCTGATAAAATAAAGGAATTTAAATATTTTAGGGGGTTAGATAAGTAAAATAAAACAAAAGAACTTAAGAAAAGACGTTACCTTTAAATCAGGTATCTCCCTTTGGATTGAACCAAAATGTTTAATTGAATATCAATATTCCAAGGGAAGGATACTAGGAAGAGGAGAAGGATGTAGGGCACTTTATTAGGGATATTTTGGTCAATACAAGTGTCCTGAGAAATTTGACGATGTGTTATAAGTTATGGAATTTTATAAGGCAAAGGAGGGGCTCTTTAGGAATAGTCAAAAATATCATTTTATTATAAAATTATTTTTGGTGTTGAATGGTCCAAAACATATTAACATAAAATATAAGATGACTCATGTTATAAATAAAATTATCCAAATATAATCTGGCAGGTTTTGGGTTGTTTTTACTCTATATAATCTTATTTATTTAAATCATTCCTTAATGAGGTAAACATTGAATCGTTTTTGTGTCATAAATACATTTATTTCTATGATATCTAAAAATTATAAACAAAATATCATGATGTAGAAAATATTTTTATATTTTAAATTAATTTTTATAGTCAAAGATATAACTTATACAACCACATATAATAATTTATTTACTAAAAGATATATGTTTGTGTCCTTTTTCTGTTTACTTTAAATTAATTAATATAAAGTGTCATTATTACTCCCAAGTGGCTCCCTGGGGTCCCAAAATCAACCCAAAGATGATCGAGGTCAGAAATGTATCACACAATATGATTAGGACACATTTAGTTTAATTTTATATTCTTATAATAATATTTATTTACATTTATTTACCATATTTACTGTTTAACCAATGTAAATAAAATATTTACTGATGTAAATATTCCTAATGTCAAAAAATAAAAGTTACCTATTTACAAAATTTGGACCTTCAGATTCCATTTATGGAATATATTTTCCAAATTCATAACCCAAAAGTGGCAGAAATTAATATAATATTAATTCCCGCTATCAAAAGAAAAAGCGTGTTTTTAAGAAATAATAACATTAAAAAGATTGATACTTTATTATATCTAATTTCATATTTAAATTACTTCCAATGACGAAAATAAGATTAAATGGTTAAAAAATAATATAATTACACATTAAAACCTATTAAAAATCTAATCTATCCTAATAAATGAATTAGATTTAATTGAATTTTAGAGTTAAAAATATGTATGTTTCACAATTAAATAAAAAATTAATTTTATCCGAAAAATACAAAAAATTTACCCAAAGTAAATTTTAATGTCCCGATTCTAGATAATAATTTTATTTTGTAAAATAGAACATATAAAAATAAAAAAGAACTATATTTAAAGAGGATTCACCATCAAAAGGTGGTAAATAGACCATATAATGAAAATTAGAGTATTTATTCTTAAAATCATATTCTTTATTATTTTAAGCCTCTAAAATTTATTGAATAAATGTAAAAACCCCAAACATGTATATTAATATTATATCTAGTTATGTACATTCTCTCTAATACAATAGTTAGGCATTGACTACCATTTAAAATACTATTATATTATTATTTTTCAGTATGACTCTACATTGTCTGCAACATAAGATTTGAAAGAAACTCATTGTTGTGTTTCAGGTATTCCATCAAACATGGCATCCCCTTTAAAGTAAAAAAAATATTTAATTAACTAATTTTAATAAATATTAAGATGTAATATTCTTTATTTACCTGTGATGTTACAATATGGGAGGTAATACCAATCACCCCAGAGGGTACTGTGGAGGTTATACCACGTCTAAAAGTTGGTATCCTAGAGTTTATCCCAAGATCAATTTTTCTAAATGAGTGGTATCCCATGCCTAAAATTTTATTAATGGAATGGTGGGTATCCTTGAAAAAATAATTATATTGTTATGTTAATTCCAAAAATCTATGAATTATTCCAATTCCATTATCTCATGGCTCATGTTCATTGATTTCACTAAGATTCATGTATTATGAACTCCCATGATTTATTCAAGGACTCCTATTTAGGATATATTATTTTCATGGTTGGGAAGACATATGATATCATCAATTTATCATATTAATATGCTATTATCACATTGATATATCAAATTTTACAATTAATCATAATTTTATCTCATAGTTTTTTTTCTGCTTTATTTCCCAAGGATATGGAATAATTTATATTGTATGATATATCAAAGAAGATTAATAATAATTAAGAACTAGGTGGGGAATGATGTAACTAATTTATTGATAAGTTATTTATGTGTCCATGTTTCCAATAAAACTAGACCAAACAATATGGTTTGGATCATTATTTAAGGTATTGAATATTAGGCTTTTGAGATTTAATATATATGTATTAGAAGTTTTCATCTTTACAATTGGTAACAATGTAAGGTTTAGAAAACATTGGAAAACTAGGATGATAAATCCTCATTGATATCACTATGTATACTTATAATGATATCTTTATGGATAGTTCTATGGATATGTATAAGGATGGGTCAGAAAATATGTGAATGTCGTGGATATTTGGTGAAGGATAGAGTGAATGGTTTATATGAAATCTCCTCCTTGTCTAGATAATAAAACTAGATGTGGATCTATAATAGAGGTACCTAGGGTTAATAACTATGAAAATGGTAAATTAAGAATAAACTAATCATCACCAGAGGGAGAAAAATGTCCCTTTTTACACTCAAGGATTGAAACCCCCTCAGGATACGCAATAAAAATTGATAAACTCTTTACATACAATCATTAAGGAATTCAATAATGAAAATTAATAACCAATTTTTTCTAATGGGACATAAATTTAAAATAATGTGTATCGATTTTAAAATCGTATATCATATTTTTCATGAAAATATATATTCCAACTATGATTATTGATTCTTATACAATGATTTGTGTTTTGAGATAATGGTTGAAACTAGGAGGAATCTTGTTCACAATGAATGTGATGGAGAATTATGCTTTTTGAGCAACCAAATATCATGTTGACTAGAAAGGAGGAGTTTTTTTTATTATCACTAATCAAATATCATGATTTATTGTTAACAATGGGACCTTTAGTGATGTAGAGACCCAAATCATGACGTACATGGATATTACATTACTTCTGCGGAATACTTAGTACATTACAAAAACACACACACATGGACCGTAATAGTTTAGTGTCTTTGGAAACTCGGAATATAATCTTCTAATCGTGGTGAAAGATCTTTAACATCTCCCATAAAGATCTTTATTTTTTTACCTAAAACCTTTCTTTATATCCTGGGGAAAAGAAAACATAAAAGGGTGAGCTCAAATGCTCAGTAAGGGTAAACAAAAGAAATATCAATCGCATCATATTCATAAGAACATAACTTTTGGAAATTTTAACTTGCAAAAGAGATTATAATTTCATAACATTGGATAAATCATTGTAGAGAAATGTAATCCCAATACTCATAACTGAAAACATGAAACTTTGTGGCATACACACATAATCATAGAGAATCATTTCTTATTAGTTAAGATTCATTGCCAAAACTATCTTAGTGGACAAAGTCCATTTCTGAACCGAGTTCACTCCTCGTTTCAGTCCTGTTTCACTGAGCCGGTACAACCTACCATTCCAGCCATGTCTATCTCATAAGATATAAAATCATTATCCAATGCATTGGAGGGAGATATAGGTCCCACCCATCTCATAATGATACCATTTTTATGTGTGCCACAAAATCATAAATCATACATCATTGCATAACCCATGTAATAAAAATGGGAATCTTAAACATCATGACATCATAAAACAATTCATATAAGATAAAGGAATTATTAAAAATATTTCCATCCCAACATAATCAAGTAAATTAAATAATAGGGATAGAAATAGAACCCTATATCATCTTAGATGGAAAATAATTTTGATAAAACACTTGAACTCCGTTCTTGAGTAAAATATCCTTTCTACTTCAAAAACATTTTCCTTTCTTAACATGTCATACAATTTTAAACTAAAAGAATTTTTTTAAAAATAAACTTGAAAACTTGTAAAGGAAGCTTCTTGGAAATAATGTTTTAAAAATCCATTCATGCCGTATAAAAAAAACATTTTTCTTGTAATTTTGTCGGAAAAGTCAAAAAGTACCTCGTATGAAAAACGACAAAAGATTCCTTTGATATCTTTTACTAAAAATTCAAAGAAGGGTAAAATTGTATATAAACTATTGTATAAGGATATAAATGTTACATATTGTGGAAACATGGATGTGGATGATAAAATACACCCCAGTAAATACCAAAGTATAAAAAATCTCGGATAAAAATGAGATTGTGATATTTCTCTTACCTTAGGTCTGATTTGCTTCGTATGTGTCCGAAACACCTGTATAATGATTTAAATAATGTAATTGACTTATTCCTGGATCATACTCATTGTTATTATATCATATATGTTTCACTTATGGCTTTATATTACCCGTTATTTTGTAAATTCCATGTTAAAGAGCTTTTTGGGTAAAATCATTTCATTTGTCGTCCGTGTTTTGACTTGTAATTTTTCATATGATTACATTGATCATGATTACTTAATTATAGAATATAAAACATGATTTATATATAATATATATTCATAATATATATATATATAATATATCAGTAAATGGAAAGAAATACACCGTTCATGGAGACGGTAGACCGTACGTACGCCTGAACACTGTTTTCTTTTCCTTATTGAGTTGAATGGAATTAAGTAGATGAAATAAATATATATAAGCATAAATCAAGAATCATTATTATGTTATATATTTCATTATTACTTATTATATATACTTTATAATCATTCATGAATGGTTAACGTGGAAAATGAATCTCATCGCATCGTGGAGATGGTAGTCCGTACGTATGCACGAGCGATGATATCGTTCTCATGATCGTGGAATTGTATTGGAGTGTATTTATACTATTTCAAAATCAATATAACTTTACAATAATCATATATAGTTATTATGCACAACATTATACCCATCCAAGTTAGGTGGTGGTGGAAAATAGATTACACCACGGCGTGGAGACGATATTCCGTACGTACGCACGCGCGGTGATTTCATTTTCCGTAGGATGGATAGATGGTGAAATAAGGTTGTTTCATAATTATAATAACATATCAGTATATAAGTGATACTGATGTTATTAATTCATAATGAAACAACCTAAGAAGAATAAGTGGAAGAAGAAATAAAGATGAAAGAATCGGTAATGGACATTACCTCTTCTTTGAAGCGCCTCTTTGAGATCACCTTTTAGGGCACTAAAAGTGGTCTTTGAGGAATACCAGAACCTCTAGGATGTTTCTAGGGAAGTGGATAAGGTAATTTGGCTGGGGTTGGCCGAGATTGAACGCTCAAAGTGGTGTGAGGAAGAGAGGGAGGAGGTGCCCTTTTATAAGGGAGGAGAGGGGCACCTTTGGAATAACTAAAACTATTATTTTATTATAAAGTCAAATTCGGTTTTAAATAGCTCCAAATTTATTAATTTCGAAACTAAGGTGGGTATGGGTCTAAATCATCTCATCCAATAGAATTTAGACAAGTTTAGGATCCTATTTTAACCTTATCATTTATATTTAACATTAAGTAAAATAATTTTACTTTTACCGTGTCTTCTTGTGTTCTTATACTATAAGGTTAATAAACTTACAATAAGAAGCCAAGAGAACCACAAGATGTTTATTATTAATATATATGAACTTATCTAAGTAATTGTTTCGAACCATAGATTTTTAGGAATAAAATAACAATTAATAATATAATATTTGTTTTAAAAACAATTTAAGTCAATTTTGACACTATTTGGTAATTGATTTTTGTGAAAATCACAACAGAATGATTAGTTCGAAAAACGTAAATTAAAACAATATTAACATGTCATATTAACCTATAAAATTAGTGTAATTCATGAAAAGTCTAAAATTATATTTATTTGGGTATTTATAATATCAATTATTCTAATTTTTCACTATTATGGTAATTACTGTATCATCATTGTATCATAAATAGATTAAAATATTTAATGTCTAAAAATTATAAATAAAATATCATTATGTAGGAAATCGTTTTATCTTTCTAATGAATATTTATAGTAAAATTTATCTTATGTATAACCCTATATTAAAAATGATATACTTATTAAACATTGATTTTAACTATTTTAACCCTTCTTTAAATAAATTAATAATAAATGTCCTAATCTAATCCAAGTGTGTATAAATGGTCATATTTTATTCCTAAGGTTGTTTTTGGTCGAATTACACTTATCCAATAGAATTAGGGCATGTGTTAGGGTAATAATAATATCATTTTTACCCTTAATTACCCTATTTACTTTTAACTGTGGTAAAAAAAAGTAAAAAGTTACTATTCACCAAAAATTATTTTCATCTCATCGAACCACATTTTCCTTACTGACATCAACCATGTCTCTAAAATTTCTGAAATTCCACTCACAGAAGCGGTAAAATTAAGTTTTATGAAAAATTCATTTTTTTAACTACCACTTAGTGGTTTCACTATTCATCGAAAAATGAATGTTTCCAGAAAAATACCAAAAATTAGGCCTAAGCTATATTTGATATTATGAATTCAAAAATGATGTCTATTTTACCAAATTAAAAACATATCAGTTGCATTAATTAATTTAAAAATCAATTCCCATCTTCAAAACAAATAGCGTGTTCTTAAAAGATAATAACTATCAAATGATTGACACTTGTTTATGTCTGGTTTAAATGTAGAAATACATCCAATGACCAACATTGTATTAAATTGTAAAAATATATTCTAAATATAATTTAAAACCACTCAAATTACTAATTTATCACTATTAATTATTTCGATTAAAAAGGTTTTTTTAATTAATATTTAATAATTTTCACTATTCATCAGAAAATGAAAGTTATCTGAAATGTACCAAAACATTACCCTAAGCTAATTTAGATATTCCGAATCCAAAAAACGAAGTCCATTTTGAAAAATAAAATTTACAAAATTTCAAAAAGTGTTTATTACTATTCATAACGACTAGTTTTAATAATATTTTAATAGCATATCATTGTTTAGTGAAACTCGGTATTGCGTACTACACAGGCTATCGAGGAAGGTCACGATTGCATATAATTCAAGGAAAGTCAAGGATGCGTGTTGTGAAAGATCCTTTTGGTGTAGCGTACAACACAAGACATTAATGAAATTAAAAAGAATATTTTTCATAAAATCTCGGGGTGTTACATTCTACCTCCCTTAAAATGAATTTCTCCCTAGAAATTCGTCGGCGTTATAAATGGTTTACTACTCGAAAGTTTCTTTAATAAAAACCCACATTGTAAAAAGGAATACCAAAACCTATATTTAAAAAAAGTATGAAACGTAATGGTTAGCCAAATAAAATAATCACCGGGTTTCCATATAGGTAAAAATATGGATATGGAAGAGAAATCTAACCATAATGTTCTGATAGAGAGTGGTAGAGAACATGGCTATGGAAAATCCAGCAATCACAAAGCCATAAAATTGTGACGATCTAAGGTACCATCTGATTCATCAGATATAAGATCACTAGGACAACATTTTTGGTTTTCAAATTCATTTCCCAAAAGTTTATGAAATTGGAATTATAAGAAATACTTTCATGATTTTTGTATAGTCTCATCGTTGGTTGTTCTTTGGATAATTTCCACTTCATCTCTTAGAGAAATGAAGTTGAATTTGTCATTTGTGATATGTCAGCAGATCATGTGATCGAATGATGGCTCATTCCATCTGTCTCAAACAAAAGCATATAAAAGTTATCAAAAAATACGTAAGTCCATCTATAGTGAGATTAATCATATATGGTTCCTAAAATGGACTTATACTTCTTATATTCTACTACTTAATATAATAAATCTAGTTTCTACTGAACAGGGACTTCCTGTAGGCCAGTGGTAGGCGATAAAGGCCAGTCACACTTCGGTTGTGGGTTCGATTCCCACAGCCTTGTCCGACGCGATGGGCTGTCGCCTGTCCTGCAGGTTGTCCTTTTTCTAAAGCTATATTACTATAACATCCCATCAATAATATTGAAAAAAAACTTCTATCCTTAAACAATACTAACTTATGTCCAACATAATCCATTCCAATCATTAGTCTTATCCATAATACTGCAGTCCACTCTCATAATATAGTGAAAACAATTACCAGAGATTTAATACCATCGTTGACCCCCATATATCATAATATATGTCTTGTTGGTCACATTCCAAACATTTAAAGGCCTTAATCATGTATTCTCTTGAATACCCATTGAACCTTAGTGAAAACATTAATGTAGTTAAAAGTTAACACTTTCCACATACTAAAATCCTCAAAATTCTATATACTCAAACCATGATATCACTTATTCCTTATATCAATCATGAGCTCATGAATACTGTCAAGTATTTCATTTTCTCGTTTTCCCTTCATTATGCGCATATCATCTACATTCCAAAAATATCTGAATAACCTTTCATGGATACTGGTACCATTAATTATACACTTTCAAAACTCAAGGAAAGACAACAGTGTAACAATCCTTATATGTATCTTTATTCCATAGTACCATGAGATTACTTATACAACATTACACTTGATAAACATGTAATCATTCCACTACATTCTTAAACCATTGACCGAGCTTCAACAATTCATTCATCTCACATATCATTTTTAGTCTCTTTATCATCATCATCATAAATAATACCCATACGACCATACTGATTCTCTTCATGAGACTTTCCCATAGGGCATTGGTTTGCATAATGACCGAACATTCCACATTTAAAACATTTAACCATTGTTGATGTCATAGAAATACCATTATCCTCATCCTTGGTGTTAACTAATCCTTTTCCTTGGAACTTACTGGCTTTGTGTCCTTCTTTTCCACACCCAAAGCATCTTCTAGTTCCTTTGAAACATTCTCCTTGATGCCTCTTCCCACAAGATTTACATAGGGGAAATTGAACTTTCTTTCCTCTATGATCATCATGTAACTCCATCTTTCTCTTATTAGCCGAGTTAGGAAACTTAACAAATTTTACTTTATTGATCATATTATGAGATTTCTGATTTGGCATAATAATGATGCTTGGACTTCCAAATCCCATTTCATTTGGTTTCTCATGAATAATATCATTCCATTTTCCATCATATCCTCCATTATCGTGAATCATCTTGTTTCCAGCCATTTTCTAAAACCCAAAAAGAATAGTGTGAGAGGAAAAATCATAATAAAGGTGGAGTAACTTCAATATCTAACATCTTTGGTTTAATCTAATATCGTTACCATAGTTCTAGGACTATATCCTATATGTATACTTATCCTTAGGGACATCTCTAAACATACCTTAAAAATATCTTTAGGGATTTGACTAACGTTTTCACATCCTAGTTTCCAAAGGTTGACTAAACCTTTCCTCTGATACAAACTGTAGAGACCTGAAGCTTGACGTACATGGACATTACATTACTTTTTCGGAATACTTAGTACATTACAAAAACACACACATAAGGACCGTAATAGTATAGTGTCTTTGGAAACTCGGAATATAATCTTCTAATCGTGGTGAAAGATCTTCAACATCTCCCATAAATATCTTCCTTTTTTTACCTAAAACCATTCTTTATATCCTGGGGAAAATAAAACATAAAAGGGTGAGCTCAAATTCTCAGTAAGGGTAAACAAAAGAAATATCAATCACATCATATTCATAAGAACATAACTTTTGGAAATCTTAACCTGCAAAAGGGATCATAATTTCATAACATGGGATAAATCATAGTAGTGAAATGTAATCCCAATACTCATAACGTAAAACATGAAACATTGTGGAATACACATATAATCATAGATAATCATTTCTTATTAGTCAAGACTCATTGCCAAGACTATCTTAGTGGACAAAGTCCATTTCTGAACCGAGTTCACTCCTCATTTCAGTCCTGTTTCACTGAACCGGTGTAACCTACCATTCCAGCCATGTCTATCTCATGAGATATAAAATCTTTACCCAATTCATTGGAGGGATATATAGGTCCCACCCATCTCATAATGATACCATTCTTTTGTGTGCCACAAAATCATAAATCATACATCATTGCATAACCCATGTAATAAAAATGGGAATCTTAAACATCATGACATCATAAAAAAATTCATATAAGATAAAGGAATTCATAAAAATATTTCCATCACAACATAATCAAGTAAATGTAATAATAGTTATATAAACAAAACCCTATATTATCTTAGATGGAAAATAATTTTGATAAAACACTTGAACTCCATTCTTGAGGAAAATATCCTTTCTACTTCAAAAACATTTTCCATTCTTAACATGTCATACAATTTTAAACTAAAAGAAGTTGATTAAAAATAAACATGAAAACATGTAAAGGAAGCTTCTTGGAAATAATGTTTTAAAAATCCATTCATGCCGTATAAAAAAGCATTCTTCTGGTACTTTTGTCGGAAAAGTCAAAAAGTACCTCGTATGAAAAAGGACAAAAGATTCCCTTCATATCTTTTACTAAAAACTCAAATAAGGGTAAATTTGGATATAAAATATTGGATAGGGATATAAATATTACATATTGAGGAAACATGTATGTGGATGATAAAATAAACCCTAGTAAATACCGAATTATAAACAATCTTGGATAAAAATGAGATTGTGATATTTCCCTTACCTTAGGTCTGATTTGTTTCATATGTGTCCAAAACTCCTGTATAATGATTTAAATAATGTTATTGACTTATTCCAGAATCATACTCATTGTTATGATATCATATATGGTTCACTTATGGCTTTATATTACCCGTTCTTTTGTAATTTCCATGTTAAGGAGCATTTTGGGTAAAATCGTTTCATTTGTCGTCCGTGTTTTGACTTGTAATTATTCATATGATTGCTTAGATCATGATTACTTAATTACAGAATATAAAACATGATTTATATATAATATATATTCAGAATATATATATACATATAATAGATCAGTAAAAGGAAAGAAATACATCGTTCATGGAGACGGTAGACCGTACGTATGCATGAACGTTGTTTTCTTTTCCTTATTGAGTTGAATGGAATTAATAAGATGACATACATATATATACACATAAATCCAGATTAATTATTATGTAGTATATTTCATTATTACTTATTATATATACTTTATAATCATTCATGAATGGTTAACGTGGAGAATGAATCTCATCGCGTCGTGGAGACGGTAGTCCGTACGTATGCACGAGCGATGATATCGTTTTCATGATTGTGGAATTGTATTGGAGTGTATGTATACTATTTCAAAATCAATATAACTTTACAATAATCATATATAGTTATTATTTACAAGATTATACCCATCCAAGTATGGTGGTGGTGGAAAATAGATTACACCATGGCGTGGAGACGTTATTCCGTACGTACGCACGAGCAGTGATTTCTTTTTCCGTAGGATGGATAGATGGTGAAATAAGGTTGTTTCATAATTATAATAACATATCAGTATATAAGTGATACTGATGTTATTACTTCATAATGAAACAACCTAAGAAGAAGAAGTGGAAGAAGAAATAAAGATGAAAGAATCGGTAACGGACATTACCTCTTCTTTGAAGCGCCTCTTTGAGATCTCCTTTTAGGGCACTAAAATTGGTCTTTGAGGAAGACCAGAACATATATGATATTTATAGGGAAGTGGAAAAGGGAATTTGGCAGGGGTTGGACGAGCTTGAAGGCTCAATGTGGTGTGAGGAAGAGAGGGAGGAGGTTCCCTTTTATAAGGGAGGAGAGGGGCACCTTTGGAATAACTAAAACTATTATTTTATTATAAAGTAAAATTCGGTTTTAAATATATCAAAATTGATTAATTTATAATATAAGGTGGTTTTTGGTCGAAATACTCTCATCCAATAGAATTTAGACAAGTTTAGGTTCCTATTTTAACCTTATCATTTAGATTTAACATTAAGTAAAATAATTTTTCTTTTATTGTGTCTTCTTGTGTTCTTATACTATAAGTTTAATAAACTTACAATAAGAAGCCAGAAGAACCCCAAGTTGTTTATTATTAATATATATAACCTTATCTAAGTCATTTGGCCGAACATTAGATTTTTAGGAATAAAATAACAATTAATAATATAATATTTGTTTTAAAAACTATTTTATGTCAATTTTGAAACTATTTTGTAATTGATTTTTGTAAAAATCATAACAGAATGATTAGTTCGAAAAAAGTTAATTAAATAAATATTAACATGTCATATTAACCTATTAAATTAGTGGAATTTATAAAAAGTCTCAAATTATATTTATTTGGGAATTTATAATATCACTTATTCTAATTTTTCACTATTATGGTAATTACTGCATCATCATTGTGTCATAAATAGATTAAATTATTTAATGTCTAAAAACTATAAATAAAATATCATTATGTAGGAAATAGTTTTATCTTTCTAATTAATATTTATAGTTGAATTTATCTTATGTATAACCCTATATTAAAATTGACATACTTATTAAACATTGATTTTAACTATTTTAACCCTTCTTTAAATAAATTAATAATAAATGTCCTAATCTAATCCAAGTGGGCCTAAATGGTCATATTTTAACCCTAAGGTTGTTTTTGGTCGAATTACACCTATCCAATAGAATTAGGACATGTGTTAGGGTAATAATAATAATATCATTTTTACCCTTAATTACCCTATTTACTTTTAACCGTGGTAAAAAAAAGTAAAAAGTTACTATTCACAAAAAATTATTTTCATCTCATTGAACCACATTTTACTTACTGACATCAACTGTGTCTCTCTTAATTTTGAAATTCTACTCACAAAAGTGGTAAAATTAGGTTTTATGAAAAATTCATTTTTTTAACTACCACTTAGTGGTTTCACTATTCATCAAAAAATGAAAGTTTCCAGAAAAATACCAAAAATTAGGCCTAAGCTATATTTGATATTATGAATTAAAAAATGATGTCTATTTTACCAAATTAAAAACATATCAATTGAATTAATTAATTTAAAAATTAATTTCCGTCTTCAAAACAAATAGCGTGTTCTTAAGAGATAATAACTATCAAAAGATTGACACTTGTTTATGTCTGGTTTAAATGTAGAATTACATCCAATGACCAACATTGTATTAAATTGTAAAAATATATTATAAATATACTTTAAAACCACTCAAATTACTAATTTATCACTATTAATTATTTCGATTAAAAAGGTTGTTTTTAATTAAAATTTAGTAATTTTCACTATTCATCAGAAAATGAAAGTTATCCGAAATGTACAAAAATTTCACCCTAAGCTAATTTCGATATTCAGAATCCAAAAATGAAGTCCATTTTGAAAAATAAAATTTACAAAATTTCAAAAAGTGGTTATTACTATTCATAACAGCTAGTTTTAATAATATTTTAATAGCATATCGTTGTTTAGTGAAACTCGGTATTGCGTACTACACACGCTATCGAGGAAGGTCGCGATTGCGTTTAATTCAAGGCAAGTCAAGGATGTGTGTTGTGCAAGATACTTTTGGTGTAGCGTACAACACAAGACATTAATGAAATTAAAAAATATATTTCATACAATCTCGGGGTGTTACAGGTGATATTCTTAACCATCCAAATAATTGGAAGTTGGACATTTATCACATATTGTGTTGTAATGAACAAATAATAAAGAATATTTGGATTTCTATATATCAAGAATGTGGTAATAATAACCTAGAAGAATATTTGAAATGTAGGGGACATATTTTCAATGTGTAAATGATGGTTATAGAGTATGATGTTTACATGGAAATCAATGTCTTAAATGGGGGAACATTAGAAGTTTCAATTTCAATTCCAAGAACAATGGGATATCATGTAGACCATCAAAATAAATATATCATTCCAATAAATTATGTTAAATTATTGATTTGCATATTTATTTGGATTCGTGAATTATTTTATTGATGTATTTTAGAAATGGTATTTCATTTATAAGAATCATGGTTCATCTAAGGATTTAATAAATTTCGAAAGCATATATGTCTTCATGTTATATTGAATTAAGAATTATGAATACCCTATTAATTTTATAACTTTATGGTTGATCAGATTTTAAAATTATTTTTCACCGATTTTTTTGATTTTATGTGATTGTTGTATAACAAGATTATTGATTTTTAGAGAAGATTTTCAAAATACAACCTTTTGGTTTTGTAGAGGAACAATTTTTTATTGACATATAATTTGGGGTATTTGTAATCATTTGGGTTTACTGTATATTTGATATTATTATAATTATTGTTTTTTAAATTTTCAAATCCATTTATTAATGTATTTTTTGAAAAATGATAACCCACACACTAGCTGAGAACTTGTTGCATCCTACAAGGCCACGCAGCATGAACCAAGATCAAAAGGGAGAGAAGGATATATTTCCTACCACTATCCTATATAAAATATTATTTTTATTTATAAAATATAAATAGATATATTAATAAGTATGTATCTCAATGCATAGTATATAAAGAAGTTTAAGATGGTGTAAAATATTATAAATATATTTTAAAACCATTATACATACTAGAAATGAAATGGGAATCATCGCCATGAGTTCTTCCTTCAAACTCCCCTAAAAATATAAATAGAATATTTATACCTGAATATTATTGAAATTACTTATGAATTTATCATATTTTATCTCTATCATCCAATATTTATATTTATATTATCATTCTTGGATATACATAAAGGGAGTGGTAAGGATTACATCAAGTATAAAATTATATTGTATTTGATCGAGACATGTTGTTTAACTCAGTTTTTTAGAGATGTTTTATCATTGCCTAGATATAAATATGTGATTCATAACTACGTTCCATCCCTACCTAGATGGTCAGTTGGAGAGAAAAATTCAATGTTTACGGGATATTCTACGACCATGTTCTATGAATTTCAATTGTGGTTATGATAAAAAATTCAGGAAGTTGAGTTTTGTTAAAATAATAGCATTCATGTGAGATTTTAGATGCCACCCCATGAAAATATTTATAAAATATTTTATATAAATATAATATATTGGAACGATGCTTCAGAATGAATGGTATTTAGAATTTTTCATTAATGAAAAAAATGGATGATAATGTTAGATCCATTTAGAAACATGTAGGGAAAACAAAATTTTTATGGAAATGTTAAGTTAATAATCATCAATGATATTTAGAATTTGATGTTAATGAGAAATGGATTTCACTAATTTTTCAATAACAGAAAAAAAAAACATACTATGACTGAGGTATATCATTTTCTATGAAATTCTGGGTCATATTAATAATGTAGATTATCACTTTATTCTTCCACCAAACCATAATTAGGATCATTATTTGTTATGTGTATCTCTCAAAAGGAAATATATACTTGATATATCACTTGTAATGAACATAGAGGTCATATATAGAGAGAATTATCATTCCTTTGGCAATAATAGGTGGAGATTCTAGATTAAATAGAGGAAGTTCCACGAAACAAACCCACTAAAATGGTGAATGTTTTTTGGAGTAACCACCAACATTATGATGATACGTGGAATATGGGGAATTAATGTGGCTGAAGTATCCCCTATTATTTGTACAAAAAATGATAAATTTTGATTGAGAAATTCATTTTAATGGGGGTAGAATATATCTCCTGAATATTTTTTTATTTAATTTAATTAAAAAAATTACATATTTTGATATATTTACTTGCTTCACACAATAATAATTTTGTCTTAAATTACATGTAAAACTAAGATTATCATATGTTACACTCATCACTTATTTCAAATGAGACATGATATACTGTTTAATTATTATTGTTTAATATTATAGCTACTAATATGCCTTCTAATTTTTTGGAATTAAGAGAATTATTTGAATTATGAATTTATATATTTACACATGTAAATTAAATCAATTATTTGGAGAAAAAATAATTCGAAATGAAAATAGAAACAATTTTAAAATAATTCTATTGTTTTTCTAAGGAAGTATTGTTATTCTCATTAAAGAATTTTACCAAAATAATAAAAACATTTAATTTTTAAAAATACTATTAATGAAAAGAAAATTTATAAATTCAATCAAAATATTAATTTTAACATTATTTGTTTTCGTGAAAAGAGTTAAGAGTAAATCCAATTTTAATTGAAAAAATGATATTTTTTGAAAAATATTTTCGTTGTAGTTTACATTTTTTTTAAATATAACATCCTATACTTTTAAAAATCATATTTGAAAAATTATATTTCATTTATAAATTCAGTTTATTTAAATTATCAGGGAGTAAATTATTCATAATATAATGTAATGATAATTTTATCAATGATTCATGAAAAATGAGGTCAATAGAAAGGAAAGAGTGGATGGAATCTATGTCTATATTAACTGCAGCTATAGTGGAGAGGAAACATATCATACCTCTCATTATATCTAGAGCATTGTGGTTGTAGAACTCCATCGCATGTATCTGGGCTCTCCCTTATACACTGACTCCTATAGGCTATGGTGGACCACTTGGGGGTGGTGGTGGAAGTACCTCGAACCTACACCCACCTCTTACTGCTCAGCCTGCTCATTTTTTACATCTACAACCCTTTGGAACTCCTTGCATGAACTTAAACCTCTATCACGGTTATCCCTCAACCATTTTTGAATATTTTTCAGGGCGAGTCAAATATTCACGAGCCATGTGTCCCTTCCCACCGCTTGAGAAGCACAACCCAGCCCCCTGCTGACTACCTATGTTCTGGGAGCCCTACACCATTGACCCTATGTTTGAGGGTTGTCCCCTAAAAGGACATACTCTCTTGGGTCCCCATGTCTGCTACCTACTACCCACCGCTGAAGAATTATCCACGGGTTCTATACTGGTGGCTCTAGCTGTTGTTGCCTACTCTATCAAGAATCTCTCTAAATGTTGTGCGTGTTACAGCACCCCAACCCGAGTAAGGAGGCTAAGAGACACCATGGAAACCCTAATCTCCTAGCGTAGTCCCTACAAAATGTATAGAGGTTTGAAGAGTGGGACTCACACCATGTTAGTAGAGTAGAGATAATGCATAGTAAATCTCGGTTAGTACTCCACTACTGTCAGACTACATTGTTGTAGGTATTGTAGTTCCTGTGTAAGCACAGAGCACAACCTTACCCAACAGAACTGCTATTTGAAGAGGCACTAGACGTTTGTCTAGTTGAGGGTCACGTCATCATGTGTCCAAATCATCATGATCCACTATTTCCCTACGAAGACCAACATAAGGATTCCATATATGACTGACATCTGGTTGACAAGAATTCTCAAAAGATGAAAGATTTGAGTCAACACGTCATGAAAATCCATGGTCACTTGGGGGGGTTGGGTTCGATCTCACCCCTTAACCTGAGAGGTCTCTACCTCGGGAATTCATGCTAGACACTAAGCCTATATGCATCCTCTACTGGTATGGCCGAAACTAGATATTGATCAATGGGACATGGTAACAGTGATGCACCTCCCGTTTGGGCCACCTCTAGCTCTAGTGCTTGAACCAATACATCGTCGCTAGGTGGGCTATCCTAATGGTCACATATTAGTATCATGGCTAGATGTCTATGGGGAGGAATCATGAAATAGATCAACATAAACCATAGTGAATATATTATACCTATGAAGCTACCTCAAGAAGTAAAATAGGAAAATACTCAAAATCATACAAGATTAGTGTACCCTTTATTTATTGCAACCAGTATTTCCATGTATCGTGTCAAAAAGTAGGTTTTTAGAGTCCTTGGGTTTGGATACATCAGTCATCACACCGAAACTGGAGTTCCTGGAATAGAATATGAACTCAAAACAATTAACACTTTTTCCCCTAAACAAAACCATAGGCTCTCAGTTTTTGAGCTGAAACTGACCTCCTCAAATACCACATTTTCAAGACACGTCCCCCTGGGGCCTGTGATGTGACTACCCCAATCCAACCTCACAAAGGCCAAGGAATAATGACTAGCACCGAAGGAATTAACCCTTTAGTGGGAGTCAATTTTTTGATTGCCTATATGCATGCATACTCACACAACCACATCCCAAAAAACTGGAAAGGATAACATACATTCCACTAAAAAAATACTATGTAAAGGTACAAGCTGCAAGTCAAATTGTCCAGAATGATAACAAAATAAACTGAAAATAGTAATGTACAAATTTTATCTACATGACATCCGTATAAGACTACACCTGAAGGGTAGGCATGGACTGTATATTGGAATATGAGGAAATACATCATGCCTATCATATCTCACTGGGAACCACCTGGTCCCAGGACACTAAGGTGTCTGTAGAAGCACCTATCATCTGCACTAGACACCACATGTGCGAGCGATGCCTGCGCAGGGGAGAGAAATAAAATACTCAGTAGTGATCCCAAAATACAATGTAAAGACCACATGAGAATATATACACAGGGTACTATCAGTTCACAAATGTATAATCTAATTTATGTAAATAAAAATTGTCAGTTGTACACTAAGCACCTTTGACTTCTGGGGTACTCATCTCTGATGAGTATCATGGGTATTCTGGGTCAAACCAGGGTGTTCCCCACTATAGGCCTACCCCAGTCAAATATATCCACTTCAATATTAGGCCATCAAGGTTGATCCACATAGGTCTTCTTATAATTGATCCACACATGGTCTGTTGTAGCTGATCCACATAGTGTTGCTTTTAGTTGATCCACAAAGGGTCACTTGTAGTTGATCCACACATTGTATCTTGTAGGAGATCCACATGGGTTCTCTTGTAGCTGGTCCATAGTGTAACACTTATCATCTAGTCTTAAAGGGTTATTTAAAACCGCTCGTTAGCATCCATCGGGTCTCAGACATATGATGGATTTCCACATGTAGTGTGCTTGATTGTAAGAGAATCCACTACTCAAGTCATTTATTGTATTTAAACATCATATAATGTATCCATATAACATAAAAAATAATTTTCTCATCATTAGGTTTCTAACGCCCCAAATGACACACCAATCGGATGCCTGGTTAGAATGATATTGGAATTTTAGTAAACATTCCCCAGTTATGTTTGGGCCCAGTCTGACCGGGTCGGACTTACCAGACCAACCCGGACCATGGGTCCCATATGAACTAGACTATTTCAACTGACCCTAAGTATCCCAGTTCTGGTCCTGGAAAGGCTGGCCCAGTATGGCCACTAGGCCATGCCCATTTGGCTTTACTGGACCCATCCCAGTTAGGTCGTGGCTCCAGCCCGATTAGGCTGTGGCTCGAGACCGTGAGGTCACCCAGTGACCTGGTTCCATCTAACCTAGCCCGAAAGAGGCGGGCCAAATCATTCCTAGCACAATCCACCAATTATCACAGTTTTATCCCACCGGCATGGCCCAAAAATAGTGGGTCGACTACTGTTCAGCTTGGGAATCCCCTTGGTCCGGTCCCCCCCCCCCCCCTCGTGCCCGGTCGACATGGTGATCTATTAACTTTCATTATGGACACCATCTAGGCATCCAATTTGAGCACAGGTGGTGGGTTGGAGCCAACCTCCCATTGTCCCACACATGGTCTACTTCGGACCATGTGCCAGGGAACTGTGGCCCACATGGTGCGAGCCACTCTACCGATTTAGTTGGGTGGACACATTTGCCTCCACCAGCCACTAGACTGCTCCCAAAATCCCCCTACTACACTGATGAGAAATCCTCCCTGATGCTCTATCATGGCTTTCTACTACCTTCCTGTTCCCACCGCTGGTGTCGTTACATCGGGGTTGCCTTCTGAGGTCCAACGAGTCCACTCCTGTTGTCCGATACCTGAGCATCTTTTACCTCTAAGCTCCTTAAAAAACTGTCTTTCATACTATGGCCTCTAAAATCACATAGCCATCAATTCAGATATGCATCCATGAAAACACAAGAATGACCATTAAAGGAGGAATCTTGGGCTTGTTCATATTAGATTGATTCCTCTATGTTAGTGTTTTAAAAAATGAGAAGGGGAGGTTCAAGAATCAATAATATATGTATCCCTATGAAAAAACCCAGAGATAAAACACCCTTCTACAAGAACATGCAACCCATAGAAAAGCCTTTTCATGGGCGATCTAGATTCATTGTTTTATAAAGAAGAATGGGGGAAAAGGAAATAAAAAAGTAAACCCTAACCTGTTGATTGTTCGATGGGAAAAAAGGATCATCACTGATGTTGAACCATCCGTGGGGATTCATGATCTGCTCGAAGCCATTGACATTTATCGATATCCATTCCCGTGCCCGTTCATAAATTGTGTTGTTTCTGATTTCCAGTTTTCAGGTGTTTTTAATTGGATTGAATTCCTTCCTCACTCATTAGAGGAATTTCCAGATCAGTATCTATTTCTCCAACACCAATATCTCATTAAAAGAGAGAAACATGTCAGAGAAATTCAATTTAAATGAGTTCCCATGTCGTTATGTTTGTTCACTAATGAAATAATGTTTTTGTAATGCTCCAGTTACAGATTCGTTACATTGTTTCATTAATGGAATGAAACAGTCGGCTCATCGCTATGTCACAGTGAATTAACTTTTGAATTAAATAAACTTTTTTTGTTTATTTTATTTTTTTCTTGTAACGTCTTAAACTATCTTTTCTGGTCGTCCCTCAAATATTTATGTTATGTCCTTTCTAGAAGAATCCCATGATTATAAGATCAATGGTGCCATCAGATTTTTGATCTGAGAATGAGTTTAAAATATAGAAAACACAAGTTCATGCATTTATTTAAATAAACATTAAAATAGACTAGAAAAACAATCCGGCCATTCCAGGACTAAGAATCATGTTCCGTCTTAGTGTCTGGTATCGAAATAATACCATATAATTTTAAAAAATTACATGGAATTCTTGGAAATTTCGTAGTGTCTAGATAGATCTTACCCATAAATAGGGTAAACCAAAATTACATGGTATGGGAAATTTCTCATATAGGTTATGCATGTAATTTTTCATATAACTATACTATTGGGTTATACACATTCCATGTGATTTTATTAATATTTCTATTATTGAAATTATTTTTTTTTGGTTAGGCCCAATGAAATGATGTTATTTAATTACATGTATAATTATAAGAAAAATTTGAATAATATGCTACGCATTTTTGTATACCAAATATATTTTTAGTGTTCATTTTCCTATTGAATATTACGAGTTCCTTAAAAATAATTCAAATTATGTTGAAATCACATACAAGGAATATAAAAAATATCTGACAGTTAAAGTGTCAATATTTACATAACAATGTATTATTTCATAGACTAAAAATGATACCATAATCATTGATTTAAGGAATTATGAGTTTTAGACCATTGGTTTCATTGGATGGAACACGTTATGGTGTGGGTTAAGTGGACACCACATTTTAGTCAATGCGGAGTACGTGACCTTGTTGATTGGATATGGTGATCTACCTAATTTTATCATTTATGTAAGTTTTAAAACATTAATGAGTACAATGTTAAATATAAATATCAAATTTATATTAACATGGTCACCTAAACATTTCATATGTGACTAAGACATTATCCAAGCCTTAGAAGTGGGTAGTTTGGTGTATCATACATTCTTATGTCTATTATGGTCTTTCATTTACCGCCTAGACATGCCTTTTTAAAAACGTAAAGTGTTGTTATCAATTCATAAGAGGTATATAATAATTTACAAGTTGTAAATATGAAATATCTTGAATGTTAATATCTATAATGAGTCATGTGTTTGGAATATTATCATCTTACATCCATTGAATCCTATAGTCATACGATTAGAAGGTGGGGATGACCATGCTCCATATATGGCGGTCCTTGAGAAATCATTAATCCCTCATATAGTGGCACATGTGGAACCAATTTATATTCAAGATATGTGGAACGACTGCCATTTCTATGAGAGAATCTTCTATATTATGAAATCCGTAATAGGTTTCACTCAACCATACCCAATAGTGCCTGAGTTGACTGCTGAGTTCAAGTAGCTGTATTGTCCAGCCTTCTTGGGGGATGGTGGACCACTTGAATGTGAATCCATAGTCAAATATATTATTTCTATATTCTAGCATCTAGATGTTAATCGAGAGTGGGGGGTTAATCATGAAGATATTTTGCTATGTGATTATGCAAAGGGATGGTGGGATGTTATTTTCTAGGCACATCAGTTTCATAAAATGTATGGAAGTATTTCCGCAGTATCTTCTATTACTATTTCATTCTATAGATTTTGATTGATGACTGATCATGGGATTTTATGAACATGTTGAAATAAAATATATGAATCACGGAGTATTATTATAATTTTTCTATGTTGAAATGATTTTAATCAGCTATTTTGGTTGATGATCCTATGACTACCATGAAATTTGGTAATGGGATGGTATGCACCATATGATCATAGTACATTCTATTCAGGTTGAATAATTTTTATGAAATCATTTACCAAAAAATTATTATATAGTGGAGAATGAGGGAAGATGAGTGTGTGAGTTAAAATTGTTCAGCACGTAAATCTATCAGTGGTTCTTATATAGAATTCAATCATATCATGAAGGTTTCTCATAAGTTTAGAACTAGTTACGCTCTTCATGGATACAATTTCATGATATGTCACAATTGCGTAATTCTAGAACATATGAACCAATAGTGCTTACGAGATCCATTTGATTGTAGAGTCTATGATGGGATGGGGCATATCATGGGCTTCTCTCTAACATTTCCATCAGTTCCTAGCAAGTGTGGATTTACCCATGCTCCACATTTAGGAGTAGGACCTATAGTGTCTCGCTAGATGGGAGCTGTAATTCCACCATCTGTTCTAGATGAGAAGGTGGTCGTGGAAGACATATACAAACTCATGATTCTATGTGCATGTAGAGTGTTTCTACCCAGAATAGTCAGGTAATGAAATAGGGCCACGATACAAGACAATTACATGTAGTCCATCTTATGCTAGAGGAGCAGAGTGTCATACCTTCTATACTTATAGGTAGTAATCTCTTGGCCTCTACTTTTATTTCTTCTTTATATAAAACATGTGCATCACACTCTTTCTTATCTGAGGAAATCATGGAGAGTCTTGGTTTAGCACAGTCACTTTCATGTTAGTAGCTCTTTATTTATAATTTTTAATTATGTAAATAGTATGGTTGATGTTTGGGATGTTATGGAATAGATTTGGAATGTTTTGGGGATTTTATAAACATTCATGGTTGGCTCACAAATTTTGGAAATCATGAATCTCCTATTGGAAACCATGCATAGTGAGATATTTGCTAATGGGAATGTTCACGGATAGGTACATGGTTTGTCCAAAAAATTTGACCAACCATGATAAACACTGAAATGTGGGAAAAAGATAGTTTTTAGGATTATTCCATAATTTTTCTAACCTTGTAGAACAACCTTTAGAGGTTCCTTATTAAGGTAGAGGCTGACACAAATATAGGGCATGATTTTCCAAACCGTGTGACAACCATTCATTTTTTTACATCTAGATCAAAAAATGTCAATTTATATATGGATTAGTTCTAAACCCCTAATTTTTTATCCTTTTTTCCCTAACATGAGATTTAATCTCCCAATGGTTTTGTAAACATTCCCCATTCAACTGAAATGGATCCTAACGTGTTTATTGGTGAGTTGAAACCTGATTCTAATGGTATGTCTTTGTTTATGAAAGTTTTTCAAAGATTTATTAGATCTACTAAATCTCTAATTCCTGAAATCCGTGATATAGTATATTTTTTATGGATCCACAATTGTTGTTGTCAATCATGATGAGATGTGTCCATGATTATTTTTGAAAGAGATCTAAAATGGGTTTTTTTGAGATTAAACATTTTTTATGGAATTTTATTATCATTCATTGTTTTTTCCATATTTCTTAAGTTAGTCAGATTCACCCCTAACTCCTTGTGTAAAAAAATAGAGAACAGATATGAATTTAATGTTTTTCTTGAAATTAATTTGGAACATCAAGTAAAAATTAGGGTTTAAACACCATATAATTATGGTTTTTGGATATTTGAAAATAGGTTATTGTTCAATATTGTGTGTTAATGGATTTTAAAATGGGAATTTTAAATTTAGATAATGGTTTTGGTTCATGTAATTATTTTGATAAATTGGTATTCAATAAGAGAACTATTTTATTGAAATGAATTTAAACAGTTATTTTGGAATGGATTTTTGTATAATTTTTTGTGTTTGTTCATGTGAATTAGGACTAGTAATGTTATAAAGATTCCCCATTCATTTCTACTATAGATAATGGAATTAAATTTCCCTAATTAAAAAATATCTATAATGGTTTGAAGTTCCCCCCATTATTCTATGATTTATATAGAATGAACTTTCCCCTATAAAAAAGATTCATTAGGTGATGGCTAAATGAAAGGATGAATCATCACTTGTGGTTATATGGTGGTTCACAGTTTCATGCATGGTTGTATTTGTGGATATACAGAATAAAATGGATTATTACAAAATGGATACGGAGAAATGGTTTTAATGTACTTTTTGATTAAATTATAATGAAAATGGTTTTGGACTGGGGAACTATTTTTATTAGAAATAGTTTTGGTTTGTGAAAATGTTTTTTAAATTGGTTTATACAATTGTTATATATAATAAATTTTATGTAAATGTGTTATAATTTTCTATCATAGTGGAGTGATTAGGAAATTAATATTCCAAAATCCTACAGTGATTCATTACTCAGTTCTTATTTGTATCTTTGGCAGTTTATGAGATATTATTCACGGATACGCATGAAAGGTTAATGTATGAAACTTTTTTTGGCCCATAGTGACATGTAGGTGTTTCATGGAGTTGGATCATGGAGAATTTTGTGTGATTTGGAGTATCTTTTCTTAAATTGAGTACTTTTGTATTTTCATCTTTTTTGTACTTTGATGATAGTTGTAATTTGTTGTGGTGCTTTTTATATATTGGTTTTGATATGAAGAGTATTACATTGATTTTTTTTTGTTTTCATCATTATTACATTAATATTTCTTTTTATGGAATTTTGGTTGGGTTGTTTTATTTATCATGGGTAAAATCATCAACGAATTTTATTAAAGACATTATAATTTATTTCAAACCTTTCATTCCTCTGTATAATTATTGTTCGGTCTTACACATGGTCATAATTTTCTTGATCTTAGAGTTGAATTAAATTAGATCTATTACCTGTGTGGGGTTGGTATAATGGAGAAAGATTTTTGGGACTTGAAATGTATATCATTAAAATATGTAGTCGGCCTTTTTATGTTGAACTTCTAGTTACACGTGGGATGGGAATATTAGTGTTTCTGAGACACTTATATGAATTAAAATTTAATTTTCATGTGATTATCCAATGACATGAGCCTAAACTGAATGTTATAAATTACTTCCATGTACGTCTACATATGTCATTAACTGAAATTATTTTAATGTTGTGAAGAAATGATGATCTTCGAGTAATTTTGAATTTTTTTCTCAAAAGGGAGAATTTGAAAAAGACATGATGGTGGTATTATTAAAATATTTTGATTTTTCAAACTCATGGATGAATTTTCCAAATGGGTTGAAAATGGAAGGTGTGGAATTTTGGATAAAAATTTTATGATATATGGGATGTGGTGGAATTTGGAACTGTTAAACGATCAGTTTCTAGAGTGTCATACTGATGGAATTTTTTTTTTATAGATAATTTCACCTAATATTTTTCATAGAAACCAACCATATAATTCTTAATAAATTGTGGTTGAATATAATCCACAAGTGAACCAAAAGTTGGTTCGTTGTATAGTATAATCTTTTCATGATATGTACAGAGGGAACTAGAGGGATGAACCGAGGCAAGTGGATCATTCCATCCAGTTCTAGAATTATAATCCACCCATCATTCATGGTGTTTAAAAACAATAGAAGCTATATGTGAGGAGATATATTATGAATTAAATATTATATTTCCTTGGAACTATAGTATAGATTAATTTCATGATGTTGGTTCATATTTAGGAGTATCTTCCACGCTACTGGTGGGATTTACTTGTTCATGATAAATATTTCCAAGGAATTTCGTTGGTATATTTTGAATATTTTTTCAAAAAAAATCCATCCTACTACATATAGGATTGTAAAAAGAAAAATACTCTTCACATTTAATTAGGAGAAACTCATTGTGATAGATTTTGTAGCTAAATTTATTAATCTATTCACCATTATACTTGAAGTTGTTGCTAATACATCCTTAAAAGAACACATTTTATATTTTGGGATGTGGAAGTAAATTTTTGCAAGTATTGGTGTGCCCATTATAACTTATTACATAGATATGGTCAATATAGTGAATGTGGATGAAATGTACATCTCAAGAGCTATGGATCAAAGGATAATATTGATAACTAAGAGAAATTTTGGGAAATCTAATGTGGGAATACAGAGGAAGAGGGATAAATATTTCCAAGGTACATGGATGACTCATAAATTTATTGATGTATAGGAAAATATTTTTCCATGACCCTAAAAAAATATGGATGTTTCTAATTTGATTTATTAGAACACATGAATAAAGACTGTACAAAACAAACTATAGAATTCCACAATTGCAATAAAATGGGTCATTTTACTGCTATTGTCATAGTTCATTGTAGTCAGTTGTTCTAGACACATCTCATGTGACACAAATGTCATATTATATTAAGATATGGGGGAAATAAAAAATTCATCATCAGATGAGAATAATAATAAAAGGGGATTCTAGTAATTCAATGACTCCCCAGTAAGGGCAATCTCAACAAGGAAATTATGAACAATGTAATTAGAGCTGTAAATGTTATGGATTTAGGAATTTTATTATATATGATCAGTCTATACCATTGACCATGATAAGTATGATTATTTTTAATTTCACCATTATGAAATCATTTTACGATACAAGTATATCCTTTTCATTTGACTCCTATAATTCTCTAGATTTGTTGTGATTGATTGTTAAGATTATGCCTTCTATTCTGAATCTAAAGACTCCTCTTTTCAAAGAGAATGATGATCTTTCATGTGTAGTGGATGTATAATAATAATTTATAGATATGATTTGATGTGGTACTCCTATAATCTTGTGATTTATTTCTATGACAAAGTAATGGGTATGTATTATTAGAAAACATTCAAGGCTCACATCAACTGTTATTCCATAAGGGTGTGTATTAAAACTAATAATTGCGTCGAGCATCACATTATAGTAGACTGAAATGTAAAGGTTGGTGAAATGGTCTGGTTAGAAATAGAAGATGGAATGAAATAATATATCATATAAATATTTAATTTGGAATCTATTTATGAGATCGATAATAGTATTTTTTCAGAAATTCTTCATCAATTTTCAAATATTTTTCCCAGAAATTTCATAGGGTTTCGACTTCCACACAATGATGAACTATTAAATCAACTGAGAGGAGATTAGTGGTACCTGAAGATTGGTCAGGGTTTAGGATATCTATAATTTTATGTTCAGAAGGAAGATAACCCAAAGACAACATGCATGATTAGATATGTCTATTATGAATATGTGGTAATGCATTTAGGTCTTATGAATGAACCATTTTTTTTATTTAATTGATGAATTAAATATTTCAATGGTATATGGATTATTTTTTTTGGTGTTTGTGGATGAAATATTGTAGTATTCATGGATAAGTGATAAGAATATGAAACCATTGGTGACAATGTTCGGTGTATTTTGAAATCAACTTTTGAAAAATAGATTATAAAAGAGTTAATTTTAGATACAAGAAATATTTTGTATTGTAAAATTATTCTCTAAAAGTGGTTTTTTCTGTGGATCAATAGATTATAGAGTTTTTTAATTATGTTAAACATCCAAAAAAATTTCTATGTACATAGTTTAATTTATATAGCTTGTATTTACCTATGATTTTATAATGATCTCACATGACTAGATCCACCAATGAGATATTTCACAGGGAATAATTACCTATAATATTAAAACAAAGAATAAGTCAAGTATTTTAAAGAGTTTCAATTCACCTTCCATCAGTACCAATCATGATTTTAACCAAACCAATACTAGTATATGTTGTGTATTAGGATGATTGGGGATCTAATTTGTGATGTTTTCTTATGGAGGTAGAGAATGCATTTTTTTGATTCACAAAAACAATGGTTTCTTGATAAGAACTAAAAGCACATGATTTAGAGTTTTTTTCCAGGGTACATTCTTTCAATATATGGAATATTTACCATGTTTGTGATAAATATATAGCACCTATAGATTATGAGATCATGAAACAAATTTTCTCACAGAATGATTTGTCTCTAATATAGATAATATGGATGGAATACATCTAATTTTTTACATTGGCATGATGAATACAACTGTTAAAGTAAATTTTGATGTCAATTAATTAAGTAGAAAGTCATATTCTCAGTTGGAGATAGGGCCTTCAGATCAAATGGAGTTAATTTTGGTCATATGAGATATGCACATGGAATGTGAAGACCATTGTAAATTTTCATTTTTCTACTTAGTTTTTAATGTTCCTAATTTTGTGAATATGGTTAATGTGTTATTGAACTCCATTTTTGAATTCATTTCTCTGAGGTAAAAAATCAATGATGGGTAGACCATTGAGGGATGGAGACTGGATATGATATTAGTATTATTGTTTTGAAATAAGATGGTTGTTCCTATGGAATTTTTTAAAAAACATCCTCATGCTTACCAAAAGTCAAAATCCTCTTTTCATATGATAATATAAATTAACTATAAGATATTTAATGAAGAGTTTTGGTGGTTCTGTATTAAACGGAATATGGAGGATTTTGTTTCAATATGGTAACCTGTTAATAGGTTATTGTAGAACATAAAAGACCGGTAGGTATGTTGTAGCCATTACCAATTCCGCTTTGGAAATGGGGGAAGATAGCCATGGATTTTGTAACATGTCTCCCATGAGAATTTTAGAAATGTGAGTCAATATGGTTGATCCTATATTTTATAACAATGTCAGCCCAGTTCATCCCAATTCTTGAATCTCATCTGGTAGAGGACATGTATAAAATCTATATATATGAGAAGTCATAATGATCACGACATAGTAGTTTTGACAATTTCCGATTGAGAACATCTGTTTAATTTTCATTTATTAAAATACATACAAACAACCCTGGGGAATTAGTTGAAGATGAGAATAACGTATCTTCCTCAGGAAATAGGAAAATCAGAGAAGATGATACCAACATTGGAAGATAAATTTTGGTCTTGTGTAATGGATTTTGGTGTATCGTGGGAAGAGAAAACACCATTAGTGGAGTTCTCATATAACAACAGTTACCAATTCGTGATAATTAAGGCTCTTTTGAAATAGGTGATATGTTACAATTTGAATAGGACCATTAATAAAGGGAAAAATTAAGAATATTCAATTGATTAGGAAACTTTTGGGGACGGTTTATATTCTTCAATAATCATATACAAATCATTATTGATTGTATTTTTTATTTGTGGTGAGTGATCATGTGTTCTTGAGAATCTCTCCATGGATTGGGTGTCATCATTTTCACATTAAGGGAATGTTATATTCATGATAAATAGTCCCTTTTGAGATACTATAATGGGGTTCTGAGGTGACATATCGGTAGTCTTTTTCCACATAACTTATTAAGGTACATATTCTATTACATGTATCTCAATTTAAAAGTATTTGCCTAATCCGAGCTAAATGATTCGATGGTAAAACATTTGTAGAGTTTGAATCTATCATGGTGCATGTGATATTCCATATTTTTTATAGGAAATATAATATCTTTTTAGCGAAAATAATCAGTCTAGACTGGGTTTTTTGGACACATGGTTATAGTTAGTAAAATACATGGGAATGGTATTAGGAGATGATTATGAAATGCCCCAATTTTTTTCTTAGAAATGACAATTTTAACTTTCCAGGAATGCAATGACCAATGGTGGTGAGAATATAGAACCCAAAGATTTATGTATGTAACCATTTATTTATAATTATTAGGAATGTGAGGAGTTTGGGTGGATTTGGGGTTTTTTGGATTTTTTTATCTTTCTCCATGGTTCATGGTTAGTGCATGGTTTTTTGAAAACATTCAACTGATATTGGAAAGTACTCATAGTGATATAGGACCTAATGTGAAGGCACACAGATAGGAACATGGTTGGGAAAAACTCTATGGTCATCCAGGATATTCTATGAAAATTGGGATAGAGAGATAGTTCTAGGTTTGTGCATAGTTTTTAGAACCTTGTAGGACAACCATGTCCTATTCCCATTCTCGTAGTGGTTGGCTAATAATTGGTGTATAATTTTCCAAATTACGTGACTAACCATGCACAATTTTTAAACTAGATCCTATAAAATTGTTTATAGCTCGGGATTTTCTATAAATACTAGGTTTTTCCTCCATTAAATCCATATATAAATATATCATTCTCCCAAAGTCTATGTAAACTTTCACCATCGAACCATAGGAAATCTGTAGATGGCTTCACAGTTGAATCCTATCAGTAGAACATGATTTCCAGACATCTAATTGATTGTTTTTATAGAAATTAACTATGAAAAAAATGTGTAATTTATGGTGGAAACCCTCTTTAGTGATGGATTCTAGATTACAAAAATTGGTTGTTGTGTAATGTGGTTTTTTATGCATTTTAGAATGGAAAATTTAAATTTTGAAATTGGTTTTGGTTTAAAGAAATTTTTTGATAGATTTCATTTCAATAAAATAACCTGTTCATTGAAATATATATAATAGGTTTTTTCGTAGTGTGTGGGATAATTCATGTTGTGTTTTCATGTTCATTTAGACATATAAGGGTACGATTTCTCCATATTCAATTTTGGGTTGGAAAATTTATGAAATTTCCCACAACAAAATGTGATGGATAAAGTTATAAATTTTTCCCCATAATTATTTGATGGATAAGGGTGTGGACATTACAATGTTAAAATGGTTCATTTATTGAATACTTAGTAAATTTATGACACAACAAATATGAGTATAGGTAGGACCATGCTTTCATGAATGGTTAGATTTGGGGATATTTGGAAATAAATGTATTATTCCAAAATGGAATTTTTGAAATTTTTTTATAGTATTGTTTGGTTTCATTCCCTGAAAAATCATTTTTGTTTGGAAAACTATTTTTCTTATAAATTATTTTCCATTTTTTAATATTTTTAACAGTTTTATTTAATTATTTCATATAATTGTTTTATGTAAATAATCCAACATGTTATATCATGGTGTCATGATTATGGAATTCATTTGGGGAAAGAACAATCAGATTCATTACTCTCCAATGCATTAGAACATTGATTATTTTGAAAGTATTCATCATTGAGACACATGAAAATGTAAATTATCAAATTTATTTAGTGGTGTATCAATATAAATTGTCCTTACTGTGATGTTGGATCTATATCATGTTGTGTGATTTTGAGTTTTTTTGGTGTCAATGTGTTATGTTGGTTTTTCTTCTTCTTTCTACATTCATGTTAGTTGTATTCAGTTGTGGTACTCTATGTAGTTTGGTTTTTATATCATGGATAATACATTTAGTTTTTTTACATTGTTATTATGAACCATGAATTTGTATTTTTATGGAATTTTTATTTGAATTTTTCTATTTCTCAAAGGGAAATTCATTCCCCAAATGTATTGATGCCCTTGGTATTTATTATCAAACCTTGGTGTGTTGGGGATGTCTCTTAAGGCCATGTCTCAATTTTGACTTGACTAAAGATAATGAAGAGGGGGGAGATTATACATTGGGCCTCAAGATTGAATACTACTATGGTTATAATATTCTTGATAGTTCATTAGGATTCTGATCCTAGATTATATCACAGTTTAGTTATTTTATGTATGATATATGAGTTAAATATTCCTGTCTCGCGTCTCCATCCTTTAAATGATGGTCTTTGATGTTTTCATCAGGATGGACTATTTCATTGACTTTCCAGCCCACATATATTTATTTCTATAGAGTGTGATGTTTACATCACTATAGGGTTTTATGAACATGCATAAGGGAGAATGGGATTTTCATGACACTCATGTCAGACCTCAGCTGTAGAGGATGTGTAGTGTCACATCATCAATCTCTAGTAATATTTATGATTATCAAGATTTGTGACCTACTATTTTCTGTGCATTAGTGGAGAATTTTAGGGATGTCTTCCCTAATGAATTTATTTTTGGAATACCTCTTGATCAAGTGTTATAATTCACATTTGACCTTGTTCCTAGAGAAGAACAAATGACCATTACTCCTTATTATATGACGCCAATTGATGTTATGGATTGTAATAAAAAGATAAATGATACTGAGGATAAAAGTTTTATATTCCACATCACTTATCCTTGGGGTTCACTGGTCTTTTTTCCAGGATTTCAGATGGTACTGTCATGATTTGTGTGGATTTTCATCATTTGAACTAGCTCACAACAATGAATATTAATCCACTACAACAAATATATGTTCTATTTCATAATCTCCGAGAAGAGAGAGTGTTTATGAGGATAAATTTTAATGTTTTATATGATCAAGTTCATTTTAGGTCATCATAAATACCATGAATAGTTTTAAGGATTACGTATGGTCTATAAAACTACCTGGTTGTGTAGTTCAGTCTCGTGAATGAATGTATACTTTTTATGGCTCTGATGAATCAGGTCTCCCACATGTATATGGATACATCCATTTTAGTCTCTATTGACGATATCTTTATGTATTATCACCCCCTAAACAACCATTCAAATCAACATTATATTATGTTTAATGCACAGAGAGAGGACCATCATTATGAAAATCATTGTAAATGACACGTTCAGATCAAAAATTCCACTTCACATGTCATATAATTTCTATCTTAGGAGTTTCAGTGGACCTAGAAAATGTGAGAGATATTTTTTCATTGGACTAGAAAAAAAAATCATTGATGTACTCAGTTTCTTATGGATTTGTGGATATTATAGATGCATTATCAATTATTTCTCAATCCTCGAATTATTGCATATAATCTTGACAATGAAGTGTTTTAATTTCCTATGTTCGGATGCTTTTGAAGCCTCCTTTTAGAAGTTGAAGGGAAAGTTGAATTCAACACCAATCCTAATTCTTCCATAATAGGTAATGTTCTATAATGATTTTTTCGATTCATCGAGTATATATTTGGGAGCTATTTTGATGAATGATGAGGCAGTCATCAAATTTGGTTCCCTTTAGTTGAGGCCTCACAAGCAGAATTACCCGACACATGACCTCAAGATAACAACTATAGTTCAGGAAATTTTCGTTTAGAGGCACTACTTACATGCTGAGAATATTTTTGGTGTTCACTAAAAAAAGGTTCAAGCACATATTTCTATAGAATGATTTGAACCTCATTTATCACAAATGGGTTCAATACCTACAAAAATATGATTTTTGTCCTTCCTACATGCTTGGTATGGGAAATTTAGTAGATCAAACCATTATATATGTGACTCATATATAGCTTGTTAAAGAGGCTAGTGGAGAGTGAATGTAGATGTCCTTGTTTATATATGTTAATGTTGAGGTGTAAGAGGATTATGTGACGTATATCCTCACAACCTTAGAATTAAACTATACCCTTCACGAATGGTTTCGAATGAGACAACTTTCTGATCCGGAGGGACTTTACCAATGGGAAAGTGTCTTAGATGATGATTCATCCTCTTGGTGGATCATGAAAGGGGATGATGCATTATACATCCATGGTCATGTTTGGGTCCCATGATACATCATTGAGGATCTCATGCAAGAATTTCATTCCTCAAAATGGGAATTTCATCATGTTTCGACCAATATGTATATAATGATTCATCACTAGTATTAAATGCCTAGTATGAAACATGAGATAACTAGTTTTATAACTCAATGTTTCACCTATTATCACGGGATGGGGGGTTTCAGTGGCTAGTAGGATAATTAAGATGATTATCCGATCCCTAGTTGATTTGGGATAGTTTTTATATGGCTTTAATGATGGTTTACCCAAGTCACCTCATGGTAACGATAGAGTTTGTTTTTTAATTGATAATTTAAGGTAGATTTCATACTTCTTACCTATATAAGAGACATTCTAGGTAGATGATATTTGAACTATGTATATTCGGGAGGTCATACATCTTCATGGACCTCCATGTTCTATCATTTCTGATGGAGACACTTGCTTTACATAAATTTTTTGGAAGGTATTTCATATATCCTTGGGTGTAGAAGATCTTTACAAAATGTAACATAACCCAATGTTTAATGGAAAAATAAACTGTAAGATTAATTATTTAGAGGAAATTATCCACTATTGTGGCATTTTTTGGGGTTCCATGGGGAAAACTATTTTACTTTTAGATTGATCTTATGAAAATAGAATTCATTATTACATTGAGAGGTCCTCTTATGAAGACTTATATGGTATGTCTATCCATTAACCTATGTGTTGGATAACTGTAGGGTATGAAACATTGCATGGATCGTATCTCATTCCAAAACTATAGTGATAGTCCAGTTAATCAGAATGTTCATTATGAAATCTCAGTCCAGATAGAAATAATATTCCTACTGATGCTGATGACCTTATGAGGTTGAGTTAGAATATCAGGTTATCTTGAGAGTCTCACCTAGGTTAGGACATAGACATAATCGAAGTGAAAGTATGACTTTACCTTGAATCATTGGACCCATTGAGGTTTTGAAAACAATTGGACAAGTGTCTTACCAGATAGTAATTCCTCATAGATATATGTCATTGAATGTTTTCATTCCCATAACTTTGGTTCACTGACATTCTCCAGATATATCACATCTCTTATATCCTAATTATTTTGAGTTGAAAATAGTTGCTTCCTTCGAAGAGTATCCAATTCGAACTGTGGATCGGAAAATGAAAACATGTTAGGGATGGTCAATTAATTTGGTACAAGAACTATATAAGAAATAGAATGTACAAGAGAGTCATGGGAGAAAGAAGTCGATATATGGTAACGACGGAAAAAATATTTACTAATGATACCTCTTTACCATTATAATGACAACTCGAGGATGAGTTAGTTTAAGGAGGGGAGGTTGTAACGACCAATACCTTATTAATGATATGGATCACTTGGTTTTGGGATAATTTTTTTAGATTACATTTATTACATTACCTAATGGAGTTATAGAGTCCATAGGGGAGTATAGGGCTTGTTCTGAGCCTAGAAACTCATGAATTTGGAAAATAAAATTGGCCACATGGTTAGAATAACTCATATAGCCCAACCCAAAAGGTCTCTCATTACAATGTTGGGTGAGATATAGAAAACAGTGAGGTATATGGTTTTTCTTCAACCGTGATACCCCATTCCCACATCCATGCATGATTGTAGAAATATTTAATAGTTGTTGTTTTCATTTTTGGTGCATAGTCTGGACAACAGTTCATGAAAAAAATTCACCCATTCTTTTTTCGATGAATTAACAATTTTAAAAAATATGCTTACATAAAACCATATTTACTGACCTCCCTCTTTATTTTCAGTGGATTAGTAGCCCTAAATACTCATGTAACCTCCCATATTCTTAAATTTAGGCTCCTTGATTATTCTTTTATCCAAAAAACCAGTGAAAACCTGTCAGAAGCATCAGATCTATCTTAATAAGATCTACATTCTACTTCTATAAAATCTATTTTTATCATTGGATATATTGTGCTAGTTCGGTGAAATAATTTTTTTCCAAAATTTAAGGTCGTTTGACCATTTCTACTATTTATTCCAATCTACATTGAATATGAAACCACTATTATATGAAAGGTTATTGACACCACTTATTTAAGTGGACTTTTGTTTTTACCCAAATGTAATGGTGTTTTTATAGCCACTCTATTGTGCTGAAGGATATATTATCTCATGTGTTTCCTTACAATTAATTTCATAATTATAAATGTATATGTTTACCCTATTTAAAATCATGATGATCATTTTTTATTCATTAGTGGATTCCGACATTGATCATGAACAACCCTTGGGTTCACTGACATGAAATTATACTTTATAATTAAATAATTAAATTCATGGAATTCCTTTTAAGAATATATCATGTATTATAAATGGAAGTTAACATTATTAAATAAATTTCTACTAAAACAAAGCACATCTAAAGTTCATAACATGAATAATAAATGGAATTCTCTATTTAGGTTATTTCCCAATGGAAAATGGAAACTTCTAAGTGTTTCATTGAGCCTTGTAAAAATTAATTTCCATTTTTGGATATTTAAATGGATTTATTATAATAATTTTTTTTCTTTATGAAATTTTATTTCTTAATTAATTAAATGGATTAATAGATTTTTTTTAATAAATGGGGGAAATTCCATACATATGGGTGAATTCTTTACAAAATAAATTAATTTAACACTAATTCATTAGTAATGATGGGATTAGTAAATATAATATGTGGGATGTAATTTCTCATAGATGTTGATATTATTATAATTTCAAACTAATATTGGATATGAAATGACATTAAGGGTTTTTTTAAGCTTGATTTTTCACACTCCCTTACATCAGGTTTTGAAAATGATGCATCACACCATTGACACTATTTAGTTGGGAGTAATAATGCTCTGCATCCCTTACTTCTCATGTTGAAATGATGAAAAAACCACCATCTCAAGTGATTAGAATGTTGTATCTCACTAATTATGAGATGTAGTACATATTCACTTTTTATGGATCCTATAAGCTCATTCTAAATGGTTATCGATGATTGAGTTACACCCATTCCCTCCAGCACTTAGTTTTCCAGTTATATTTCAATTTACATACATTCTTTCATAGTCTATATTAGAGGATTTGTTATATATAAATACATTGTATATATTATTACAATTTATATGTAATTACATCTGAGGTAATAATTTTGTCTATGAGAGGAAGAAGGTAGAGATGTCAAGTGTCCTTGAGAAACCTGAGCATATTTTTTATTTATGCGTCATTTTTATTATTATACCATCACCCTACCAATTCAATGTAAACTACATGTATTACTTCTAGAAATCATTGGTTGTGGACTATTAGTATTTTACCTCACACCATACTCTTTCCACCATTGTTATGTGAGTACATTAATTTTATGGTGGTATGTATAATGACAAGCCCCAAATTACATATATTAGATTTTATCTACATATATATGGTCATTGGAGTAGATGATCGACCATATTCATGATATGTTAGTAGTTCATCCTTTGTTCCTTATTGACTTGGTGTTTATCATGTTGTATCTTTCTCCGTGTGTTCCCCATATGCATTAGCATGCCATGAATTCATATATATAATAGTTCGTAGTGGATTATGATAAAATTATTTACTTGTTTAGTTTTTTTTCTTCAAAATTTTGATAATATATATATATATAATTATATTCTACTTCATAGGGTTACATGTCAACTCGTTTTTTGTCTGTTTATATCAGGATTATTCTATAGTAATCTTGTTATTTTTAACTAATGTTCCACTCTAATATGAGGGTCTAGTCTCATTACTATACCACCATTATACCATCTCTAAAAGTCAGAATCCTTGGTCATATGGGTTGGAGGACTTGAGTCCATGTGATCCACCATCTGTGGCCTAAGTTTTGTAAATGCTGGGTTTGATCATTACATAGAAAAATGGCTCTGGATGTACCTAATCTCTATTATCATGAATAGCCAATCTGGTATCTTCCTACTCTAATTATATTTTGATATTTTATATGAATAATTACTAGGTTTTCATGGATAATATGGTGGTGTATCTATTTCCAATTAGTTATGATATTATCGATGTTTTTACCCACGTTTTTACCTAATCTGATAAATGTGTTATTATGATAGAAATATATAATAGTAATTTGAAAATTGATTAGTTTTATGAAATTTTAGGTTATCCTCTTTTTTGGAACATGAATTTAGGATGATGAGAAGAATTTAATTGTTAATGTATCTATGATATTTGAGAAACAATTATAAAGGGATTAGAATATTAAATAATATAATGTAATAGATGTAGATATTGATTATTTAAGATATAATGAAATGGAATGAAAAATCTATCTATGTGTTTTTTTAAATATTAAATATATGTTTATTAATAATAAGGTATTCAAGTGGAAAATTGGATGTTTTAGCTATAGTTCAAATAATTATTTAATTTTTCAAGAATAATTTTAATGAAACTGATTTAAAAATGGAGAAAAAGATCCAATTTCAATCACATTTATTAAGGTACATTAAAATCAAAAATCCTATTAGATTGTGTGTGATTATGCAACCAAGATGGATAAAAATAATGGGAATGAGATTTATCTTAAATACTCCAAGAAGGATAATGGTAAGAAGAAAGGAAAATATTTTGGTTCTACCTTTTCTAAAAATAAATAAGTGGTTAATGAGATGTTATATGTTCTTATGTTTATTTTCCTTAGATGATTTACAATGGGAACCTAAAATTGAAAAACAATCATATAAAAATATTAGATAATTTTGATCCATTTTTAGAAATTTTGAAAAGAAACTAAATATTTATAGAAACCGACTTTAGATATTACGAATATGGGATACCTAGATCATAATGGAAAAAATGTAACAAGTCTAATCCGAGAACTAATTAAAAGGTATTAATGTTTTTAAATATAAAATTAAAAAATTATAATCAAAGAATTGTTGAGATGAATAAAATGGTGATAAAGGGGAAGTTAATACTTTTATATATGATTTGAAAAGATTCTTTTTTAGTGAGGTGGATTATATAAAGGTCGGAAGTGGTAAATGTATTGGGTTTTTATGTGAAGAATAAAAAATATGATATGGTTTATTTAAAAATTTAATTTTATGAATATATCTAAAAATACTACTCATAATAAGTTTTCCATGATGCATGAAATGGAATACCCTCTCACAATAATCCAACTATTCGATTATATTGAAAATAATTCCATGTTTCTAAACAAATAAATATTTAAAAAACTTTCATGATGATGAAAGGTATTTGAAAATCAACATGAAATAAGAAAAGAAATGATTAAGTGAATAAATTGGAATTTCTCATTAAAACTAATCAAATATTTAGAATAATTAGGAAAATATATATATAATTCACAATTTATATTCCAAACTATATAGTTACTTTTAAAACAATAAAAAGTGATGTCTTGATAAAAAACCCTTAAATGGAAATTTTTTTTATGATTATTAGTGATAAGTCTAAATACAATAATCATGTTTTTAAGGACATATTTTTTCCCATATTAAGAGAAAAAAAAATAATTTTACAAACCTAAACACAAACTGAAGAACTTATAGGACTACTATTATTGAAGAAACTGGAAAAGGTCCCATGATGAAAAACAATATTTCAAGGACCCAAAATAATTATTGGTAAAAAAACACCAAAACATTTTTTCATGATATTTATGAAGGAAGTAGATGAATTCTAAATATATAATTTTTTATAGAAGAAATTGTATTCGTCTTATACTCCTATCAGGAAATTATTAATGAATCACCCCACTCAAAGTATATTTTTGTATGAATTGAGTGATTTTGGGACAAATGTTAGATAATTGGTTTGAAATTCATGAGTAACTAGGTGGTATTTGTGGCTGAGATGGCTATCTAGAAAATTAATTTGTTATCCTTCTAATAAAAAAAATAATAAAATATAGTTTAATAAAATATTGGGTATTTAAAGTGTGATTGTATTGAAACGGTTCTTATTTTTTATGATTCTATTAATGCATCAAAATATGATTTTGTAAGGATATTGGATATTTTATATTCATCACATATGACTAGAGACATTAATATTCTTATTTATTTTACATATCCCAATAATGGCATAGTGAAATTTGGGAATGATTGGTCAGGAAACATAAAAGGACATTGTTCTCTATTTTTTATTTATTAACATGTAGATTAAAAAATTATCTTCTTTGTTAATGGTTTGAATCCATGTCTATTAAGTGTTTCTAAAATAATTGATGAAGGAAATAATGTTATTTTTTGTAATGAAGTTTTTTTGATGAAAAGTATTGATGATGTTTGGGTTGTTAAAAAGGTTTTGTGAACTATGGGAAATAAATTTTAATCAGGGCTTACTGAAAATTTATTCGTCCATTGTATGTGTGAAAACATTTTACTTTTGAATAAAAGGATTGGTTATATTTGGTTACTGAATATGATTATTAGTAAATAAATAGAATGTTTATGTTATATTTATATTTTTTTTGGAAATGATATAGATAATCTTCACAATCGAGAAGGTGAATATTACTAATTCTTAACATAAGAAGTATTATATTTATATATCTTATCACATTAATTATATAAATTCTGAAATATATGGACCCATGATAAAGAAATTAAATAATGTAAAAAAATATTTTCATTCCATTAATGGTGAAATTAATTGAATATAATGATTTGTGTTTATTAAAAATAAATTTGAATCCATTAAACTGATCTTGAATTTTTTTACAATTTCAAAAAAAGAATATTGTCACCACATGATAATTATTCATATAGATAGTGTTATGTGGTAAAAAATTTAATATTTTAAAATTATATTGGATACACCAGGAATTTTCATATTTATATATCGGAACTGAATAGATGAATATTCATTAAAAAATAAAATTATCCACCCCATAATCATATGGGTTTAGTGCCATTGGAATCATATATGCAAAATAACTAGTTCATAAGTAAACTACCTCATATCCTCCTATGTTCTTCGTATCTAAACCTCTTTTTGGAAATATCATACATTATACCAATCATCACAATTTTGGGAAAGGAACCATAAGAATGGGTGAGTAAAGATTCTAAATATGGGTAAGAAAGGGAGATAACAAGATCACATAAAAATAAAATGGACATAAGGGTATGAGATTAGGAGCTACACATTGGAAAACCATACCTACATATTATAGATCACAATATTGAGTCCTAGAATAAATATTGATAGTTAATAAGACATGAATCATAAATTAGTAATTCAATATAATCCAATAGAGAATAAAATTTTCATAATTCATAGATTTTTTGTATACACATAATCATAGAAACCCATTTGTCAAGGATACACACCAAGACACTCATAACATGTTAGGCTTGGACTAACAACCTGTGTACCTACTACAGGATTGAGATGACCTCCCAAGTACCCTAAATTCGGTTTGGGATAACCTCCCTCGTACACTAACAATTTTTCCGGATTTGGATAGCCACCCACATACCCTTTATTTTATTAAGATTCATATTACCAACAATGTACCTTTTAATATAATAGAATATTAATATTTTGACAATGAATTAGAGGTATATATAATTAAAGATCCACCTATCACATAATTAATGTATAATTTTTGTATACCATAAAATAATAAAACATTAATCATATCATAACCCATAAATGGAAATGGTTGTAAAAAACAATTAATTATAGAAAAAACATTGAAAAGAAAAGTGTTTCATAAGTATACCTTGTGGAAAAAATTGATTCCTAAAAATCATTATGTGTCACATTGATCATCCAGTCAAACTGAGATTGTGGGTGAATCTGGTGTGACATATTTTACTGATGACCTTTTCACTATTTTATTCATACCACCATCTCCTATTAAGGTGAGTGGATCTTAAATTAATTGTAGAATGTAAATAATACACAAGGGGAAATTTCATTACTATATTTTGTTCTTAGTAATACACCTCGTAGCCACCATTTAGTGCCCCCCAAATTACAGATTATCCACAATAATCTTTTCATCAATTACAATGGCTTTGGAATAAATTAATTATACACCAAATTTGTCAATCCTCCAATTGAATAGTATTATAGCCCCCACCCCCCCCCCCCACCCCAAAAATGATTCAACTCTTCAAATTCCATCGGTATGACCCCCTATTGTTTGACATATTAGAAACCCCAGTCTCTTGAGAACCATTAGTATTTGGTTAGACCCCCTAGTCTTGATCCCCATATTATTCTACATAATATTCAAACCACTCTAGGATTATTTACTAATCCTCATACATGAAATTTGTGGATATATATTTGTCATATATAACTTCATGTGCATTCAAAAATATGAATGTCATCCTAAGAATATATATGATTATAGTATATAATTAGCTTCTATAGTGACACACTACTTGAGAAATTTTTCTTTCGGTCTGATGAAGTCCCAACCTAGCTAACTTTTCACTAATTTTAAATTATATGAATTGATTTTAATATAATAATTACATGAATGTTAATTTCATTGTATATAATTATTGACTCGCACTAAAATTACTAAACACAATTCTTGTCAAATATATTTCATGGGTATTTCTTAAAACATCATAAATTTATGTAATAGAAATCATGGTATAATCTATGTAAAATGGGAAACAATACAATTTCACAATCTTCCCACATTCATGCATTTATTATTTCATGTTCATGAATGTGCTGAATCATGTAAAAATATTGCAATGACTCATTTACATATTCACTATCACATTAATTTATTACTTCATAAGAACATATTCACTATACAATATTTTAAAATCTCATCCTACAAGTATATCAAACACCAATCTATCAAAAATTCAGATATCATAAAAAAATAAATAACAGCACAACAATATTCCAACATGAATTATTTGTGATCCCAAAATTTCATCACATAGAAATGGTATATGATATTTGTTCCTCAAAAAATGGAGGTGAACATTCCATTAGGAATATATATCGTACCATCCATGACTCTCAAGATCTTCCATATATTATTTTATGCATGACTGTTTTACAGTCACCTTTTTATAACTCAATGTTAATTTGGACATATGTTTTTTAAAAATAAATCCATTATCATAAAAAAATAATAAAGAAACTCATCGCAAACTCATGGTTTTCTTAAGAGTATACTGATCTTATTCAAACATCTTTTTTTCTCTCATACCCTCTCAAAAAAACGTATTTATCTCAAAAGATTATTTGGAGAGATCAAGGGTATTTTTATAATAATTTCACTACATTGTCTCTATGAGCACTGTCTTGTCTTATGCACAATTATGAACTCATTCTTTGAGACTCCAAATGTCACATTCATCACATATATCATAATTTATACAAACTATATGACCTCAGATCGAACTAAATTTTATTATTGTAAATGATGTTTCATGTTGGATAAATAACATTCAAACCACTAGTTAATCAAACTCTACTCTAAATATTCATCATGATCCATTGGAGCTGTGGGATGTAGATTCAAATGAACAGTAACTCTTAGATGAAGGAAGAGGCACATGATAAAAACATTTTAGATCAAACTACGCTTGGTGATTAGATCATCTGGTTGTGGTTATGTCTATATTTTTAAAGGAGGATAAATAGTGTCTATATTTGATGAGTCCCACATTATATATTCTTTTCTCTCAAGATCCTATATAATATAACTAGTTTTATATATTCTAAAGATGTGATTATGGGGTCTACTCTAATTAAATATTGGATCTAAGCTATGCAAGATCCGTATTCTACCACATAATGCATCAAATGGTGATTCCTATATGATATGGTGTTCCTCTCCTTCACCCCTATATAAACACCATTTATCTCCTTACAGTATGGATATGGGTTCACTACTGACCTATGTAGTGGCTATGTTACCTCTTTATATGGTCTGTGTTTTAAGACAATTTCTTTATGTACTCTCTAATGAGTTTTCCTTGTCCATTCCATAATACTCAAGACCCAGAAACTCTTAAATATTCTTCATCTATATTAATTAAAATATATTTATTTTTTAAAAAAATTATTTTCATTGATAATAGTATAATAATCTCCACAATGAAAATTCATTGGCATTTTATCATCGCAACATATTTAAAAACTTCAACATCAATAAAACCGTAATAATCCTCATGGATTCATCAATTTCAAAAAAAAATTAAGGCCTATTTTATATCAACATTAAATGTTATTTTCTCTCCATTATTAGAAAAATATTTTATGATATAGATATGGGAGGAAATTATCATCTCCATAATTAAAATTTTAATAACATATGCATCTCATCTAACATATATTGTATGATTTGAATTAGGAAAATATTGAACCAATTCTAATGTAGTAAATAGATATAATTAACTAACTACATTTTTACATGATAAAGGATCTATATACAATACAAGAGTAATCAAATTTGGCAACAATTATCTCAAAAAAAGTACACAATATGATACTAAAATTTTAAACTTTTATCAGGGTTTATCATTCTATTTTTATAAAATACCCCTCATTAATCCAAATAAATAGATTAAAAACATTATATAATAGTAATATAATTCATCTTTTCAAGTAACATTTACTTTTACTATCCTCTAATCGATATCTTCCTTTTATTATTTTTTTCATCGTGAAAATATGAGAATATAATCAAAATACTTCAAAGATTAAAATTTGAAATTTATATATTTTTAACATCTATAATTACATGATTCGTACATGATCGTAACATCATATTTTCACAAGATATCTACTACGATATAGATATCTCATGGTTTCACTTTTGTGCTCCCCCACAATATATTCACTCAAAATGTTTTCATGTGGACTTTCATTCATCGAGAATGCACTCGGAACATATTCTGAGATTATTTGAATTTTTTTAAAAAGGAAATATGATTCCAATATTGTTCTATGATGTATGACATTCTAGATGTAATATTTTCAAAGTGATTGTCAAATTCAAGTCCCCTACTATTTATATGATTCACATTCAATTCCCTATAGAAAAAATATACTCATTAAATATATGGGATTAAGGTGGTTCTTCGGTTCTTATTGTTAGTGTAATATGGATGATATTTTCTTTGCTACATATGTATTATTCTTAGTAGAAAAGTATTCTCAACATTTTCGAGAAAATAATATTTAGTTTTATGTACTTCCTCTCTCATTCTTCTTAGATTCCAATATTATATCCATATGTTCATTAATAGTCAGGAATATTCATAGTCTTTATAATCATTTTAGTCTCATTGTTCTCTATCATATTTTCAACATAATAATTCACAATTTCATTTCCTCTATTCTTAAAGAATTATTCTTTTCAGAGAATCCATGTATAATATTTTTACCTAAATGTCAAAACATATTACATTATTCACAAAAAACAGTAAGTTTCATCGAAATAAAATTTTATTAAACTTATTATATCCGTAATCATTGATTTCTTTCACCAAATCAATAGTGATTATTCTTTTTATGATTAATCTTTTCTTTGATTCAATCTCACATCCATTAGTAAAAACATTCATGTCCAATTAATAGAGTAGCATGATATTATATTTCCTACCATAGTAGAAGAAACTTTTTGTTGGAATCATAATCCTTACATCATTCATTAGAAAAAACCATGGGGGATTTCTGTTTATCAATATTATTCTATTGATTGCATCCCAATGTTGACATGTCATCTTCTTTTCTTACCTTGTATAATTATTTTATCCTATTCATATCATAAAATGAATTGTGCTTTATTGGTATATTCCTATACTCATCCTGATAGTGACCACTTCTATTATAATTATCATTGATTTCATCATGATATACATATCTATACTTGAAAGACTTATTCATTATCTAAAAACAATGTTTATATTATGATGGTTTCATATTTTCATCAGTTCTTCTTCCCTTAAATGGATGGATTTTACAATTTTCATAGAATGAGATGTTTCTCCAAAAATTTATATCTTGATTAAAAAAATTCCAATAAAACCCATAGCACAAAAAATGAATTTATTTCTTCTTTTGTGATACATTCTAAATTTCATTGAAAACATGTAATTTTTTACCACACCATTATTATTTTGTGATATAATTGGTTAATAATATTTCATACACATATTCAAATCCATATTTATTGATATTTGTGATTTCAAAGAGTTTTTAATAATCCATAATTTTCTATTCATTAATGGTGATCCTTTAGTAATAATATAAAGAGTATTATTATATACAAATTTATCACTAAAAGGGTTAAATTATTTAATGATTCTGTGATAGATTTATCAGTAGATAATCTCAATATTTTCTTCACACAATATGGATTGTTTTTAATAAATATATTATTATATGATATAATCATGGAAATACTTATTTTATATGTATCTTATGATATACAATCAGTTTTCCCTCAAGTATCTCTCAGTTTCACATCTATATTATGTCATTTTTTGTTCAAAGAAATAATATCATCTTCAACATATTTCACGATTAATTCCCAATGAATATTCATCATATCAATCTCATCATAATAAACCAGGATGGCCTTCTGGAAAAAAATTCCAGATCCAATAGAAGATAATATATGATATTCATAGATGTTTTATAACATTTTTCATTTACATTGATAAATACTGTAAAGATCATTTCCAAAATATATTTCTCACAAACATTACATTCCAATTATTCAATAACATCATAATGTATTTAATTGAAAATATATATTCTTTATTCCTCAACATTCACATGTTTTCTGAGATAGTTGGATAGAACTATTATTTAACCAATCATTCTTCCATACCATTTTCCTTTTCATCGAGATATAATTTTTCAACACTAAGTCCCATAAAAAACACTGATCAAACATGTGAATAGTTTATTGGAAAATTTATTTATATTCTTTTTGATTTTAGAATTTAACATATATTCATTAGATTATGAAGATGATTCATAAATAGTATAATCAACTAAATTTAATAAAAATGTACCACTCTATGTTCCTTTATAATTAATTTGATCTTGATTAATATTTGAGTAGTTCTTCATATTATTTACCACTGTTTTTTTCATGTTTTCCATGTATTATGAGAATATTCAAAATTACTACCATAAATAGTAGATGTTCAATTTTCCATCTGATCCTCTTTCTGAATTTACATTATTCTGAAATCTATACATCATATACCTCAGAAATAACCAAATGGGAAAGTAATGTAGATCCACCACAAGTTGTCCTTTTCTATAAAACCAATTGAAGTGTCCAATGGATCATGGAATCATACTGAGATGTCGGTGAATCATGTGGGGAATGTTTTAGTGAATTATTTTTCACATTTTAATTTAACCATCAATCACCTATTAAGAATATGGGATCCAGTATACAATGAATAAATTAAATTAACCACATAACCCCAAATTTTTACAATGTGCGGTATAAAGACTTACTCCTTTCAATAAAATGTTATACCCTATGTTAGAGATTCACAAATATTATATTTTTATCAATTAATATGGTTCCAGATGAAATTGGTAATACACCATAGTGGTCAATCCATTAGTTCATCCTAGTTGTACTTAAAAATGATTCAAATCATCATCCTCCTTGGGATAAACCACCCAACAATTTGTATAGATAAAAATCCAAGTAATTTTTTCCTCTTCAATAAAAATTTATAACCACAAATCACATGAACATTTTTCTTCTTTATAATATATGATCCACTATAGTATGATCTCTTGATATTCCTCCACTAGTTTTCATAATCACAGTTGAGTGTGTAGAAATTTATGTACCTTTATACATATTATGGTCTTTCACAAACATTTTCTGATCACAATATATATTTATCTTCTACAATGAAATATTTATCATGAAATTAATCCTTCAATTTGGTGATTTTGTAGCCTCCCTGACAATTCACTTGAATCAAATGATCTAAACTGATCTCAACACACTAATTACTCAAATATAAATTTCTTCATAAATAATGTATTACAAACTATAAAACTAATGAACATAAATCATTCCAAATATATTTCTTGTGAATTTCTTCAAGAAACAATAATTTATTTAATACACTACTTTTTCTTCTCAAGATCCTATATAAAAAAATACAATTTCACTAATATCCCATTTTTATTGATGCATTATTTCATTTCCATGAATGTGTTGAATTGTGTAAGAACATTACACTCTATTGTTTACTTGTTCACCTCTATGATAGTTTCATACTACCTAATCACATATTAATTATAAGATATTCAAAAATTAATTCATGAAAGTACACTATTAAAAAATTTCTCACAGCTTCAAAATATCAAACACAACAAAAAACGCCACATCAATGTCAAATTTTGAAACCCATATGAGGACATTATTTCCCCAAATTGCAATGGTATGAGCAATCAATTATAGAAAACATTCATGTGAAACTCCCTGTATATGTGGATTCCATTTTTCAATGATTCTCATGATCATTCATGTATCAGTATACATGGTACTACTTTCCATTATCCTGAGTGTAAATAAATTTGAATGTTAACATTGTATCATGGAAATAAAACCATTATCTATAAAACATGAATAAATAAAAAAACATGAATGAATGGATATCTTACACAAATATGAATCATATTCTTGCCTCTGTCTCGATCTCCTCCACCCTCAAAATTCATCATTCATATCATAACTATAAATTTTGGGGTCTAATGTATTTATAGATGAATTTAACCACCTCATATTAATTTTTACCAACATAGAGTAAGTGTAATTAGTCACTCATTCATCATGACGTCATAAATCACTGGCATCACAAATATATTAATTTCTTCACATTGTACCTCCACAGTTTGAAAATTTGTATAAACCTGAAAAAGAGTTACATGTTGGTTTGATTGTATTAAAATATATAGTTTATCAAATTATTCTCAAATTACTTGTCCTGGTCCATTAGAGGTGTCGCATAGACATTCATATTAAAAATATCTCTTTAACGAATGTGGGAGGTAGACGAAGAAAGAATCTCTAATCAAATAGCTCTGAATGATTAAATATGATGGTTGTAGATATGTTTTGATTTATAGAGGTACATGAATTGTTACCACAGTTTCTATGTCCTACAATACATATTAATTTGTTCTCAGGATCCTTCATTGTAGACTAGATTTCATAGAGCATGTATATGTGAGTATGGGTTTCACTTTTTGTACCTAATAACACCAACCCATTCCAGATCCCTCTTCCACCTCAATGCCACATGATATAGATGTTCTTATATGATCTCATTATCCTCTCCGTATTCCCTATATGCACTCCCTATACCTCCATTCTTTCAGTTAGAGGTGGACTTCCCACCTAATTAGTGGCAACGATCACTCTTCTGTTGTCTAGTTTGGTAGTCTAGTTTTTCGTGTATTATCTACAGTGTTAGCCAATTACATGACATAATACTCACCACCATTCAATAGAAACATCATCTTCTTCTATTTTTTATACAGTGTATATGCTTCATTACAAGAGGATTTACAATTATGATAATCCCATAGTTCTTCTCAATTATATGTCATTCGACATTTTATCTTTTAATCCTATCTAAAATACATATTCAATAAAACACTTGGATTCTTCACATGGTATCAAAAATATAATAAAAAATCAAGATAATTAATATGGATCGTATCATTGGTTCATATCCAATGAATATATTATGTAGAATCATGGTAAATTTTACATAATGAATAGACATACAAAAACCTTCATTAAAAACATTCTTGATTGATATACCATATCCTATATAAATATAACTATTTAAACCCTAATCATTTCATATATATTATTTAAATAATTTCATTTTTAAATATCATTCATAACATGTAAATGAATAATTAATTCATTCGGCTGTCAAAATGGCATGAATAAAATAGTTCATGTTCTACTTGATAAAATAGTGGTTCCTTTGAAATTTATTGAAAAAAATCAAAAATACAATGATAAAAAGATTAAATTTAAAAACATTTTGTAAAAACTAAAACATGGATAAAAATTTATTAAAAAAATAATTGTAGAATAATAAAAATAGTCATTATAAGTTAATAAAAATATGGATAAGAAAGACAAAGGATTTTTGGCTATAGATAAAAATGTCAGTTTCCTTATAATTAAAATTTTGAATATTGGGATCCTAAATAGAGGAAAATTAATGGAAAGAATTTATTTTCAATAAGTTATGAAAATTGAAAAAAAATTCATTATTTTGTTGAGAGGTTGAACTTAATATTTCATCATCAGAATCTTAATCACTAATAGTGTTGATAATAAAATATATTATAATTTAATACATTTACTAAATGTTTATCAAATATATTTTGAAGATGGATTCTATCCAAGGAAGTAAAAGGGAGAATAATTTCCCTTACCTTATGTCCAATTTACTTTATAATTGATAAAACCTTAGATATAAAAATATATATTAATTATAAATATAATATATTACCATAAAAATATATATCATATAATATGTGTTACTGAATGATTACTTATGCATATATTTTATGAGATATATATTGTTATCAAATATTATTCAATGATAAAACACATAATTTTCAATGATTTAATTAATAGTGGTAAATTTTAATAATGTTAATGAAAATGTTTTAGAAGGATATAAACATAAATTTTTTTGAATGTTTTTTAAAAAAATTGATGATTATTTTTTATTGATTATTGAAATTTTCTAAGCTCATTGAATTAGTTGTCACTAACCAATTAAATACATGGGAAAAAATTAAACCAAGGAACTCAAATTTAACTTAGTCAACCCAACGGGGTAGAAATCCATTCATTCCACTATGCACTACAACCCAACATTGTGGTGTACCATCCTTGCCCCACCGTGGGTTCGCCACTACACATTGTTTTCTTCTACTACAAAACCTGGGATGGGAATGTGCAATCACCAAGAGCATGAAATTAATCTCCAGAACCACTGTTGATGAACAATACCACTATTTTCACCTCTAAATAGATGTCTGGTAACCCTGCTTATATTTTCAAGGCATCTCTGGTCATTTCGAAGGTCATAGGGATTAGGGGGATATTTCAGTTCTCGGTGAACCTTCTATTGCTATATCTTCCTAAAAACAATTAACGATCTTGCACAACATCCACACCTAATCATATTTTCCACATAACATGTCACTCTCTTCATTCATGAGGAGAAGAGTCGAGATAAATCCAACACTTCTTTCACCACATGAGATTTCTTCCATGCTAAAAAATGTAAACAATCCAAAGACATGGGTGTATCATTAAATATCCCAGGTCCTTGAGTTGTATCTATACATAGATAACATACTTGTTCATTGGGTTTTTCTAAAGAGGAGGAATTTGAGATTCACACTTCTTCAATATATAATAGGTGGCATTTCTCTCAATAAGATGGGAATTCCATGACCACAAAGTATAATCCCCTTCTAGCTCCATGATGCTTCTCAGTTTTCCTCTTATATTAAATTTTTAGTTTATTATATTTACATTTACGAATATTTTTAAATGTAATTTCTATTTTATTTTAATTTTATTAAATATATTCTTGATTGTTTTAAAAAAAATTACTGCCTATTTCATTCATTCATTCATCCATTCATCCATTCTTCTTATGATTATTTTTCCCAAATTTTAAAAATTATTATTGTTATTAGTATTATTGTTATTCATCTTATTTTTTTTATTTTTATTCCCTCTATTCCTTCTCTTATATTATTTTAATCTTATTCAATTTTATTTAACTCCCTCTCTCTATCACCCATTTTTTATATTTTTTGTTTAACTTATTTTCCTCATCCACCATTCTTCATTTTATTTTTATTCAAATTATTCTTTTGATTTCTTTTTCTATTCACACATCTTCTTCTATAATCCACCAATGTAATATCATACTCCCTATAATGGGATCCGGACTTGAGGTTTTTCTTGGGGGATGTCATGGTGTTATTGAATTTTTTAGAATTATTTAATGTTCGAGGTAGAAATGATTAGCATGAATTGATGAGATGAATGTTCCTAATGTGGTGGTTTTCCTCCATGAAATGAAACTATATATATTTCTATTCCATTATTCAAACTCATTTACCAATAATTATTGGATAACTCTTCAAATGATGGATTATAGTTAGTCTATGGATTAATCAACTTTAATAGAGTCGGGTCCTTGAAGATGCAATGCCCTAATCCAAACTGTGTCATCAACCATGATTATATGAGGAAGAAAAATCTAGATTTCTAATACACCCAAATATTCCAAAATTTATAAATAAACAAAATAGTAAATTTTTATGATATTTAATATTTTTATTATCAAACTAAAATCAATCAAATAAAGTTTAATAATGACTGAAACTAAACCATGTTTTTCTTTAACTCATTCTATTTACAATTTCATGTTACATTAAATCATATTTTCCACATTTACAATCATTTCAATATTTTATAAAATAATTACAACCAAAAAATATTTATCATTTTCATAAGAAAATTATAAAAATGAAAAAAATAAATAGTTTATATTAATTTGATATAGTAGGAGAATGAATAGGGAAGCTCTTGAAGTTAGACAATCCTGATCAACCACTATGCCAAACTTGGAAGAAAACATATTTTACCATTCCCAATGATATGCATGCATCGTATATGGAATCTTTTCCAGATTTAATCCTTATCATTGTAGCCATAGTTTTTTCTACACCAAATGTATGGTGTGTGAATAAAAAGTAATTTTTCTAGTGAAGAATAGTTGCTGACAAGGGTCATCTCACTTCAAGAGCTTTTTTGTTTACTCCCACACATGAAATAATTCACCTAAACTATGATTCTACATTTATGAAACAAAATATAAATCAATTTGGGTATTGTATATTTTCTAGAATAATTAACTGAAAATTATATTTGAAACTCTAAATTAAACTAACAGGAAGTTCTAAAAAAAAAATTAATTAACAAATAACATGGTTTACGGTTTGGTTTATGGATTAATCATTGATCTCCTTTAATTTTTTTATCTTATAATCAAGAAATTGAATATAATATTGAATTAAAATTATTTTCATTTATAAATTTTTATATCATTGAACGCATTTGAAATATCAATTCACCCACCTCCTACAATCAAGGTTGATGTCACACCTTCATCAAGGGTGTTCCATCTTCTAGGACCCGATTCCACCAACTTGGTTTCTCTTATTTACTCCCTAATCTGAAATGTGTTAATATTTATCCAGTAAATCATGGTAAAAGAGAGAAAAAAGATTATAAATAGATTCAGTTTCTGGTCATAGGGTATAGTCAACACATTGAGGATATTTTTCACACCCATTTCTACTAATCATATATAAACAAACATTAAATAATTATGATGAAAAATTAAAGAACGTATAGACCTCCTCTAATATGTTCCATGAGATAGCCTCTCATTTTCAGGAGTAAGAGATAAATTTGGTGGATATAAGAAAGAGAGAATATAATATAAAATATAATATAAAAAATAATGATAATATAAATAAAATAAATAATGGGGGATGAGGAAGAAAAAAAAAGAGGAATATAAAAAGAATTAAGATGATAGTGAGATAGAGATAAGAAAATAAAATAGTGGAATAATTAAAATAATTAACAAAATGAAAAAATAAAAAATCTAAGAAAAATTATTTTTATTACTATTATTTAATATAGAATGTTAATAAAAATTATTAATGAATTAATGAAAGAATGAAATGGATGGAAAAAAACAATAAAAATACATGTATATATTAAATAAAAAATACATTTAAAATACATCTAAAAATAATACTCAAACAAGCTAAAATAGAATATAATTTTAAATGATTAGGAAAACTCAAAAGCAGCATGTAGCCAACATGGGCTCCTCCTTGGTAGTCATGAAACTCCCCTTAGTATTGCGGGAATGGAAAAAATATATAGGTTTATGTTGAGTGGAACATGACATTATATTCTTTAAATGATCTCGAGTCCCAATTGGACATGACTTCATAGATACACCTGTGATACCCAGGGTGTTTAAATATACTCTTGAGTCTCTCGCATGATTAAATTTTATAACATCGAATAATTCTCAAGTAAAGTAGCATGGGCTAGAGTCAATTAGGCTATTCACCACATGCATCAGTAGAGTTACACATCATGATGAAGTAATTATCTAGTCTGGAAGATGCATGAGGAAGTGTATTGTTCATAGGAAGATGTTATAATGGAGGCTTCACTATGTATGGGAATCTCCTTACCATCCCTTAATTCTTTGAAATCCATAGATGATGCTTCAAAATATCATTAGTGTGATTGGAGATCAGTCTAGAGGGGACCTGATGTGGACCCATGATTCTCTAATAGTGATATATCTTGAGATATTTCTCAGGTCGATCAACCCTGGGTGTCTCGAGTTGATATGTGTTTGGCATATACATTTGTGGTGAAGTTGTGGAGGCCTAATAAAGGTTCATTTTAATAGTGAGCTATATGGAAAGGTTCCATGCATGGCTTGGTGACCCTATGGGTTACCTACGGGGCTTTTTTGTTCTTTGGTTGATGTCTAGCCTATATATCTTATTTTTTAGTGACCACCTATTCATGGAATTTGGATAATTTAAAATATTAATTATAAAAAATCTCTAGAAATTATTAAATAAGATTCAAATACAACAAAATATTGTTTTATCTATATAAAATGATTTCCACTACTTCCTTTAAAAAATAAAATTTTTAATTAAAACATTGAAAATAAGGTGTTTTATAGTTCTAAATAATTTAAAAATTATTGAAATTTGAATAAAAATATGCACAAAAATGTTTCTGTCATGTACCACCACACTTAAACAATGCATGTTCTCTGGCGTAAAATCTCAACATGGAAGACCAAAGGTCACCAATTTTTTAAATTTTATAATTTATAAAAATTAAATTATTTTTTTAACTTTAAAAACAATTTTTACAATTCCACATAAAATATCAATTGATATTCTCAAATTTCAATAAAATAATCTATTTAAGAATTTTCCTCTTCCTCATTTCAAATGGATGGATCATATCCTCTCATTAATTTAATCTATATAATTTATCATTATTAAACAATGCATATTAGTATTTACCTCTCTTCTGAAAAATTTTACTCATTTATTAGGACATAATTTAAGTGTATTAATGCTCATATCTGGAGAAAATTCATCATATCCATATTATTGTTAAATAAATACTTTCTCCACATTGTAAAAAATACGAATACAATAATGAGGTAACAAATTTTAGTATCAAATGTATCTATGGTTTTTAAATTGGTAGAACAAATGTTTTAACATTAAGACTCAAATATGATTATTATCACTAAAGTATAAAGTGAGATATCAAATGTAAAGGTTTCATTAAATTATCCCATCCAAATTTTAACAACTCCAAACATAATCCAAATTCAATGTGAATATCATGATCAAATTAATCATAAGGAATTACTTTTTCAACTTCTTGAAATTTTCTCTTATTTAATACATTTTTTCTTTTACATCAATCCTTTTCTTTTTTTTTGAATGTTAATTTTAGAATAAACCTCACTTCCCCCAACTAAACGCATAAGATAAAAATAATAGGTCTAGTAATTGGGATTTTTCTCCAAATCATAACACATTTTTATTATTTTTATTTTTGTTGTTTTTTTAATTTTACTTTTAGTTAGTTCAAGGGTAGAAACTAATGAAGATTCATGAATGAATCAACAACCTTTATTTATTCACACAATCAAAACCCAAAAATGATTCCTTACAATATAAATCATCCCTTACCATATGATTCCTTTCAACCCAAACATCAACATTAAAATAAAATGAAAACACTAAGAAGAGGGTATGAGTGGATTTTTTTAAACACTGCTCATCCCAATTATTTTTAGTCATCATTTCTTTAGGATAAATAAGGAGTTCTATAAAGGAGGTCTCTATGTATAATGGATTTTAATAAAAATTCCCCATTCATTTTAAATGTATTATTTTAGTCTGAGATTAGACAAGTCGAAATTCGGGTTCTAATTGGTGTCATGTCCAATGATCATTCTAGAAATTTGGTTAATCATAATTTGGAATTAGTTGGTCCAGAAATATTCTCAGTATTGGGAATAATAACATTGGAAAATAACTAAAGGCATGATTAATAAATTCAAATCTATGAACTTGATTTCCACAAATTCAAAGCAAAAAAAATTATTGTTAAATTTAATTTACATGAATCAATTAATTTCATCAAACCATGAGACCTCATTTTAATATCCATGAATATCATTAATCATCTAATTCTGCATTTTAATAATTCAATCTTGTTAACATTGAACACTAAAATATGGAATCACCAGGTTTCTACGATTCTCATGTCTCAATGATTAGTCATGTAATTAATAAATTCAATCATGGGAATAAAATTATTTATTTCAAATCTCAGAACATGTTTTAAGGAAGAAAAATTAAAGAGTTCAAAAGATAAAAAATAAAATTGAAATATATATCCACTGATTATTTAGTATTTTTTCTCCACTATTTAATATATCCTCCTTCTACCATGAAAATAAAAATGATAATTTGTCAAATAGTAACAATGATCATGTCATTAAATATAAAAAGGATAAAAGGGAGTGGGGATGATTTTTTTAATACTCATAAGAATGAAACATAAATCCTAGAAACAATGTAAAGATAAGTATTAGAATAATCTCCCATGTGGGGCCTGAAATTTTACTTACTCTATAGGACCATACCAGTTGTTATCCATGATCTGATGGTGGTTGAGGATTCTATCATTGTAACCACCACATTTGGATTTACCAATCTTCCATATCAATCATCTTGATGAGTAATTATCAATAGATAATGTATACATGATCTTCCCCCATCATTGATATGTATAGATTGGATGGAAGGGGTTGCATGATGTATAGACCATCCCCCTAATTCGTATCTACTTTTAAAAACTTCTCTTTCTATTCCATTTCATTCATAGCATGGTCTTTAAGAATTCAACGTTCAAAGGGGAAATAAGAAGGTATTTTGATATTAACATAATCTAAATTGGAATTTTAAATATGTAGTTTCCCACAATCAATGTGAGAAGCCTTTTTCATTATTTCTTTATCTATACATACATGGATTTTCTAATGGGATTCCTGAAATATATTTTCCTGGAAAACATTATGTTCCATGTATTCCGTAATATGTTTATTTACTCTATAATAATTTTCTTCTAAGGAATGATAGTTATTTCTAGAATCTGCAAATTCTATATAATAAGGATTAATAATTGATTCATACAGAATAATGTTAGAAAATAACGATTTCAAATAAATATCATCTCCCTGAGTTATTTAGGCTTCAATTACTAATAGTACGGTAAGAACCTAATATAGTATGATATCAAAGGATGAATGTAGGTATATGGTCACCTCTATCTTTTCTTCAAATCCCATCATTTGGACGAATTACCCATCTTGCATATCTAAAGTTATATGAAATTATAGAAGCTAATCTAATTTTTATATATGGGGTATATTTTATTGTAAATCCTACATCATCCATATATCTTCCAGATCTTATTGATCTCCAAAATTTATATCAGTGGTAATGTTTTCCCCATCATGAATCCATTCTAGCTCATCAGGGACTATTTGTATATGGCTCTTCATATAGTTGGGTTGTGGATACTCTTTATACTAGGTTTGAACCTCTTTTATATCTTTTTTAAAACTCAGTAGCTCTGGTGGAACTTCTTTCATGTTCTTTAGACTTTGATAATCCATTTTTTCTTCCTCAACCATATATTTTAATTCATTAAATGAAATTTCTGTTTTATTACCATTTATCATATGCTTTTCTACATTTGTGAGTACATCTAAATTTTCTATGAGTGACAAATCATCACAATTTTTAAATACTTATTATTTCACATGAGAGTGATTGTATCATGAATTGAAAAATATTCTTTAAATAAATTATAATTTTTATTATAAATGTAATAAAATATAATATATATTTGAATATTGAAAAACAAAAAAAAATTGAATAATATCTCTATAAAAAATGCTAGTCTTATGACATGCCTATCATAGTGTATGTAAAAACAATTTATTCTCATTGTGTAGTATAGTGGTTTTCCATGGTTATCTCACTTAGGGGTCTTCAAAATTCATTCACCATCTTAATATTATTCATCAAAACAATTACCTTTTTTATGTATACAATGATAAATATTTTTAGGTTATGATTGTTTTCAAAAATAACGAAATCAATTTCTAATTTTAAACTCATATTTAATTATACAATAAACCTAAACATAATGAAATTAGTTAGAAATAAATTTTTATTGGGTTCCATTTAGGGTTCAATTATTATTCCCCTTTATTTTTTTGGTCATAGATTTATAATACCAACATGAAAAGAATAGGAAGAAGAAGAATAAGAAGGGAAGAAGAAGAAGAAGAAGTTGTCGAGGGGAAAAATTGCAATTTCTACAAATTATTTTATATATGTATGAAAATTAGATTATAATAATAATTTAAACTAAAACAAAAAAAGTGAAAAAATAAAATATAAAAATTGAGAACAAATATAACAAGAAGCCCATTGCTCGGCCCGTATCGGGCTTTCTACGTTGTGGTGCCTGATTCTAATGGGTGGGGGGATCACCCTATTTTTATAGGTACTTAGGATCATTTATGGATCGTTTGGTTTAGTGGTGATATTTAATTTTTAGGTACATGAATAATGCCCGAGGTGTTTAATTATTAATTTGAGTCTCTCAGTTGTTTAAATTTTTTAGCATAGAAGAGATTCACATGGTAGTGAATATCGAAGGGTCAAATGGGGATGCTCCTTTAGTGATGCATAGTGGCATGGTAGTCTGTATGTACAACCAAGAACCACTTCATGCATAAAATGTAATTGCATCATCATGGCTATCATGGAACTATACATCACTAAATGGCCTTCCCGGATTGATCCTTTGACATCCACTAATGTGTCAATTTCTTCCACACTAAAAAATTTAACCTCTGATATACTCTGGTGTATATTTATAATCCTTGAGTATCACGGTGGTATGTTCAAGTTTATAATCACCACTAATTTGTTGGATAAATCATTTATCTTCATTGCTTATAATAGGAGGTTGATGTCACGTCCCAAGAGAATTGACCACCACTGTTATGGAAGACGTATAGATGCTCAGCCACATTTTTCAGGATCTTTTCTCTTCTTGTTAATATTTTTTTCATATGTTTTGTTTCATTAAAATTATTTTAAATATTAGTTTCATATTATGGTTCAATTATATATAAAATTTCATGAATTTTTTATCAATTATATATTCAATTCACAGCATTCAAATATTCATCTCATCTTCTTATTTATCTTCATATAATTCTCTTTCATTAATTATTATCATTATCATTATTAAATTATTATTTATTTAATTTGTTTGTTTATTATTTTAATTTATTCTTCAATTTTATTCCATTAATCTCTCTATATCTCATCCAAATTTTATTATTTTTTTAGACTTTTATTTTTCTAGTCATTATACATTTTATTTTCTAACTCTTTCCTTTATTCTATTCATTTTACATTTTATTTTCTTATTATCATTCCACTAATGTGACCTCCTAAAACCGATAATTCGAGTTTGACCCATGTCTATGACCCAAGGGGATTAGGTGTACTTAAATTTTTCATAAATTGTATTTACTGTTTGTTTTATATATGAGTGACATCCATTGCTGAGGTGAATTCCTACAGTTTTATTATTTTACCTGATGAAATAAAACTCAATATATTTCTTTTATTTTTTAGGTCTATTTCCTCTCTTCTTTGGCTAACTCTTCCCATGATAGAGTTCAACGAGTCAATCAATGAAACGATATCGATAGAACTGAGTCCCAGATGATGGAACGCCCCCAACCATGGTGTATCATCAACCATGATAATATAAGGATGTGGAATAAATATATTAAAAAAATTAAAATATTCCATAGTATCTTAAAAAAATGATAGTAACTACACATGATATTTTGTTCTTAGATATTCAAAGAAAAATCAAAAAAATAAAGGAAACTAATGACTAAACTCATTAATGAACCCAAAATCATGTTATTTCATTATAATTTCATTATTTGTAGATTTTCAATTTATTATAAATTATAATTTCCATTTTTCGTTTCATTTCATTATTTTTTTAAAATAAAAACCCCAAAATATTTATCATTGATGTCGTAATATAATTAAAAAATAGTTTAAGTGATTCAGATGAATTAGTGAATGAAGTAAGAAACTCCTCCTTAGAATACACTGGTCAGCATCAATGATACACTTGAAAAATAATATTATTTTCCCACACCCAATGATATGTGGGAATAAATATGATTTTCTTATTGATTTTTGTCAATAGTTTATTAAAAAGTATTTATTAGAATTTCAATTATTTTTTATAACTACTTTGTTTTCATCAATGTTTTTGTTCGATTGTTTTTTCTATGAACATTATTAATGTTTTCATTATATTTAATTAGTATAATTATATAAATATAATTTATATTCTATATATATTTATTTATATTAATCCATAAATGTAATATAATGTAAAAATAGTTACACAATTGATGGAGATGATGTGTTGTACGTATTCATGAACATTGTTTTCATTTTTAGATAGATTTTTGAAAATAATGGAACAAAATAATTCAATATTCTAAAATCATTTATATATAATATATATCATATTTATTCTTTAAATATGTATGTATTACCATCCATTTCAATATCAAATGAATTAGGTATCACATCCCTTCATGGAGGCAGTAGTCCACACATGTTCACGAGAAAAATAATCATTTTTCAAATGATTAAAAGGTAACAATGTTGGTATGATATTAAAATTAATGAAGTGTAATTATTGAATTATTATCAAACACAAACTTTAGATCCACTGTTAAATCCATCTAATGGAGCTGGCAATGGAAGCTGAATTACATTGGTTCGCAAGGCGGTTGTTTTTCATACACAACATTTATGGTTTGATTTCCCATTTTAAGGAGCATATAGGTTAAGGATATTAGATAATATAATAACATCTAATTATGATGAACAGAAATGTGATATTATGTAATTATATTTAAATAATATTTTCTAGAGGTATAGGAACAAATTAAACCACAACGGTCGGTTATGAATTATTCTTCTTATTTATAAAACCTCATAAATATTGCACCAATAACATTCTTATGAGGGGTTACTAACAAACACAATTCCACTAACATGTCTATGTTAAATTAGTTAAAGTATTTTGGTTCTGATTTACTAAAAAAATTATTAGGATGCATGAATTGGAGAGTATGGGTAGGTCCATTTTATAATTGGAGTGGGAACACATGTAATTTTCTAAAACATTATAATAATTTCATGTCACATTGTTGAAAACATGGATCTAAAATGGATCCTCATAAAATATAATATTATAAGAGGTCAAAATATTTCCATAAAATGTGAATTACAAATGTCTATAGGTCATTTTAATCCTTAAATATTTTTACCCCCAGTAAAGATGTTTTCACCTTAAAAATAGTGATTAATACTATTTTGGTTTTTAGTAGTCATAATTACAAAAATTAAGTTTATATTATTGATAATAATTAATTTTCCTTATTATAAATATGAAATATATTTTATAAAATAAATTTCAATGATGTGAAGGAAATGAATTTAAAATTAAACATGCATACATGAAGAAAGAACAGTTTTCCATAGAAAAATATTTCCTAATTATTTAAGTTTTAAATTCCATATTCAACAAATAAACAGTAAAATGATATAAATAAGAAAAAAAATTATTTTTAAATTATTTATTTTTAAATCATTTTATAAAACAAATATTGTTTTATATTATTAAAATGAAAATAATTTTTTCGATAAAAATTAGTATTTTCACTATTAAATAAATAACTCATATATTAAGAAAATTATAAATAATCACCTCTAAAATAATTTTGTCTCATTTTTTGAAAAATATATTTTGATAAAAAAACATTGTATTATTTCTAAACATAATTTTAAAAGATCTAAACAAAACATGATCAAATCTTTAATAGAAAAATAATGTATTTAAGCATAACATGGGTTATATTGTTAATTAATTCCAACATAATATATTAGATGAATGATAACAAAATTAATGAATATATAATATCAAAATTTAATTTTTAAAATTAACTAATAGACATTAATTAATTTTATTAATATAAAACCACGCTGTGCAAATAATAACTATTTTTCAAAAAAACATTTATTTTAATTTCTTATGAGTTTCATTTTCATTTAAAAATAATTTATGTGTAATGACATCTTTTAAACTAATTTAAACCATATAATATCCTAATTTTGTTTTTCATATTCATACTCACCAATTTAATGGCTTGGATATAACTATCACCAAAAATAATAATATTTCAACCATATATCATAGTTCGTTTAAAGCCGATTATTTCTGTAATGTAAAATGATGATGAAAGTAAATTTATTTGAAATATAAATCAAAAATTATCATGGTGTTACATTCTACACCCCTCAACATAAATTTCACCCTAGAAATATCATCACTCTAATGTAATAAAAATTGAGTATCCTTCTGCCTCATTATTTCATCAGGTTCCCATGTAGCATTCTCAAATGTAAGGTTATAAAAAAACAAATTTACTGGTTTATTGGTCTTCCTACGTGTAAATATATCTCTATGGTTGATAATATCAACAAATTATTCCTTATAATTATTGTATTTATAAAATTTCATGACCTCTATGATATGTACAAGTGAAGGTTAGGGTTTTATTTCCTTGGGATAGAAGAGTGGAGCACAATGTGAACTAGAGGGAAGTTTTGAGGAGGTGACAAGGAATTATATATCATCATAACTCAATCAAGAATATCAAATTTTCCAATATTCATATGAATTTTTTTTCATATATTCCCAAATCACATAAGATACTTCCATAATGAAACTTATAGAAACGCCCTCTTATAAACAATTAACTATATATTTCGTCAATGATTGTTATCATAATTTTTATTTCAACATTGTTCTACTACAATGTGTTGTTTAATGTGTCTACATTTCTCTATCATTTCATTAGCTAACTCAATTACCAATAGGTTTCATTCTCCTATTTTAACCCATTTAGTTCGAGATTAATACTTTATTTTAGAGAGGCCTTTATAAGGATCCATCTGAATTCTCATGTGAAATATATTATTTTATGAAGACATGGCTTGAGGAAGGTGATGATACCAATTCCTTTTAAAATCATTAAACAAGATCTGAAAATATACTCTAGGGTTTGAATGGTTCCTAAAGAATTACCTTCTCTCTATGTTTGATATAGAGTTTGGTAACTCAACACTACATCAAGATCCATTTGATTACTTCTCTAGAACATGGATGTAATCATTGGATATTAATTAGATTAAATATAATTTGTTATTCAACATACCCTTATCACTTTCTTAATTAAAATGTTCTATAAATGACCTAGATATAATTTATAAGTTATAACGATGTAGTTTGAATAATTTTTATAGAGATCGACACCAATGGAAATAATATTATTTCTTTCTAGATATTTTGTGGAGTCCAATAACTCAATCCATTGTGATGTTTTCCAATTTCAATTCATGTATGTGTAATGGTTGTAACATTTTTTTAATATATTTTACATTAGTCTCAACATTATGAAATAAGTAGAATTTAAATACCTACCCTGAGATATCTCTCTCCATGTGATCCCACTAGATATACTCAATTATAGAACTATAAATCATTTTAAATCTAGGATAAATAAATAATGAATACCTATGAGACTCATCTAACAACATCCTTGTTAATTTTTTATCGATGATACACATTCAATTTTCATAACCCTTATTTTGACATCATTTTCAATATTGGTATTTTTAATTAATCCTTGTCTAGTAATTAGTTTTGTTATCAATTATTATATTAGGAACCAAGTTTGGTTGGTTTTTATATTTGTGGTGTTCTTATCATTTATCCTTGTTTAATCTTCTTCCATCACATTCCCTTTGAGGTTTTGTACAAAAATGTAATTTTTTTTTGGAATGACTAGAGCGCATGGTTGGAACACGGTTTTTAGTAACAGTGTTTCTTGTCATGGTAACCATATTGTAGTAGCAGCAACCACATGTGTAGTGAATGAACACATTACTTATCCTAGAAACCAAGTGTTAGGTGACCCTCTTGGCATATATGGTTGAACAATCATCTGGTTGTTTGAAAAACTGTGTAAAGAAATTATATAGCCTACCAGATCATTAAAATTTTGGTGTCTACTTATCTCCCCCAATTATTGTCAACCCTAACAGCCTCTCCATCACCAAGCACATGTCCCCCATTCTCCCCTCTCCTTTAGGATCCAATCATTCGGTGTTATTGGTTCAGATTGTTCAAGGAACCTCCAATTAAGATTCTTCTACCTTTTTCCCCTCTATTTTATGGTTTATCTCCTTCCCCTTTGGGGTTTCACTTCTCAAGTGGATAGGGTGTCATTTTTAGGGTTATATCATAATTAATTGAGCTTTATTTTAATTTTTTTGTCAAATCATACCTTTCTAGTGTCTTCTTTGGGTTTAGATTGGGTTTCACATAGTTTTTCATATGTTTCATTGTATGAGGTAGCTTATTTGATGCCCTAAAATTTTTAGATGAATTTAATATTATTTGATTAATTTATATACATTTTATATGGTTTATTCCTGTGGTGAAAATGTTATCATTATGTGGTTTGGAATTATTATGTGGTGGGAATGCATTTTATAGACGAAAATGGCTAGGTTTTCTGTATGTATATTAGTGTACTGTTTCAGGGAAATGTTTTTTGGGTTGTTTGAAAGGTGTAAAACATGTTTTCAAAGGCACTAGTAGTGTGAATGAGATTGTGTGTAGTTTTTCAAAGGTAAATGTAAAAATTTCTCATGTTTTTCTAGTTGTAAATATTTAAATTTAAGTCATAAATAGTTTAAATTTAGAATAGTATGTTGAGGAAAAGTTTTTCGATTTTTTGTATATTCATAAAATGTAGCTAGGAATTGGGGTTTGGTTTTTCATTTGTATGTTTTTATTTTGTTTATAAAAATTGAAATTATGAATTGTGCATGTGAAGTTAAACACGTTAAAAATGGGTTTTAGTCTTCGTAAATTGGAAAATGGGTTATAATGGAAAATGGGGATTTCCCGAATAGTTTGGAATTGGTTTATGAATGTAATAGAATATGTGACTTGTGAACAAGATCTATTGAACAAGTGAATCTTGATTATCTGAGTGGGTTGTCTATTTATAGTATGCTAGATGATATTGAAGGGGATCATCTCGATTTCGTGTAGCTGGATTTACATTTAAAACACTAACTAAACGTTGTGATGATGGGAGAACACTAGGGTATTTGGGTATCCACTCCCATTGTACCATTCATGAGAAAGATGTGATTATTGTTTTTAGTCCACCCTACCCAAAGGTACAATGTTTTAGTGTCTCACTCGAGCTATATTGATGTTAGGGATTCACCCATGGTCCCCTACTTTATATTATGTGGTTTCATTCATTAGAATGTAGTCGACCTCTTGTTTGTCTGTGTTTTTTTTTAAAATTATACTAATATTTTTAAAATGTGGTTGTGAAATGTATTACCTTGGAAGTGTTCCTTTTGAAAATGATTACCCAATTATTGTTTTTCACTAAATTTATTAGTATTCATTTACACAAATGAGAAAGATAGAATATATTCTAAATGTTTTTTCATGGAATCCTTTTATTTGTGTGGAATCCAAAAAGGCTTTCGCTCACAACATTCATACACCATTGGGTTTATATAGACAGTGTTGAATGTTTTTTCATTGTAAAAGAAAGGTATTTAGGGATAGTAGTTTGTTTTTATAGAGGTGTTATTTTTTTGATCTTGTTTTCAGTGGCATGAGGATGTGGATACTCTTATTCAAAGAGGTTTCGTATAGAGTTTTGGTCCCCTTATTTTGACGTATTTATGAGGTTTGTGTTTTTAGTTGTAAACCATACATTCTGGAAATTTGATAAACACTGTTTTGTATACAATTTTTGATATGGATTATTTATCATGTTGATTATTTTGTGAATGTTTATTGGGTAAAATAATTCCCATTTTTTGTTGTTATACATGGGAACATATTTCTAGCCGATGTGGATCGAGAATGCCCTTTAGCCCATGCCAAAAAATGATTTCCGCTCTAGTTCTGATGATGAACCATCTTGGTTCGTGACAAAAGTGGTATAATATGAGGTTAAACTCTTTTGGGACATGTTCCTTAGGGATGATTCTAGGTAGATTGGAGTTTAGGTTTTCAGGACATAAAGTTATAGTTAAAAGTAAGAATAATGGCCAGAACACCTAGTGGTGTGACTCAAGTTACCATTGCGAGTCAAATTGTTTTAGAACATTTTGTTCTTGGGGTTTTTAATTATTTGGAAAATTAAATGGGAGTTGGTCCAATAGTCTATGTGATCTTGTAGGTCTAATAATGACACGTGGATCTTGGGACAAGGTCCTAGAACACTATATGTGATGGAGGTGTGACTTGCATTCTAGCCTCCAAACATATTTCCGAGTCACCCATCAACACTATTTTCCCCTATTGAAAGTTTCATTATGTCTCTATGCATTCTTCAAATTGTTAAAAAATACCTTGTATTGGAATTATGGAAACATTATTTCTAATGTATAAATGATTCGGTGTTTGGAAAGATGGAAAAAAATTTCCTAGAATAATTTGGTAGGTAAATTTCGAAAAGAATATTTAATGAAATGAACTTTGTGTAAAATTCTAATGACACCAATGATATTGGTTATTATAATAAAATGTGTAGATTATCAGGAATTGGTTGTTCATAAAATGGGATTTTATTTCTCAAAATGAGTTTTGGAAACATGTTTTAAATGAGATTAAATTGATTTTTAAATTAATTTGGTATTGACAAAATGTGGTTTTTGTGAAATTAGATATATTTTAAAATTGGTAAACTATTTCTTAATTGATCTATACTGTTTTAAAATGAGTTTTATTTGAAATATTTTATTATTTGGTTGTTAGTGAATATTGGAAAATTTAAAAAAATTAAAATGGTATTTCAACCATAGATTTTAATTTTTTGGTTGAATTTTTTTAATTGGAAGTAGAAATTTATTTTTTCTCATCCTATGGTACACTCATGAGGGACCACATGCATGGGATATATGTGTAAAATGGATTGGTTCCCAGTTTGGAATGGGGAACGGCTTGTTTGAGACCTCATGAGGTACCATAGAAGAATATGTAACCCAAAAATACTATTTTATTTCCAATATTTCTTTCAAAGAAATGGTGTGGTTTGTATCATTGTATTTTCATAAATTATTGTGAGGAATTTCGATTTTGAATATTCTGCATCCTTGTAGGGGGTTTTGATTTTGTGTTTTGTTGGTAAGTTGGATTTGAAAATAATGGATTGTGTTTTCATGTTGATGGGATTGGAATCCCTAGATCTATTATCACTATGCATTAAATTTTAGTTCATGGTATGTTTTTCTAACATACTAGTTTGATTGGGTCCTCAGTTTATCTATTGGCAATTGTGCATCCCCATAAATAATAGAGGTATGTTCGAACTGCGGCCATGAGTGATTTAACATTGGTTGACCATCTTATTGATCCAAGTAAGAAAATTATTCATGGGTTTTAGGGTTTATTATATCTATCTATATTTCTCTTTCTATAAGTTAAACCCCCTCACAATGTTAGGTCAAATTCAACAGGATTTGAATGAATATTTGGGTTCATTGAGTTTTCCGAGTTATCGAAGGTGACGATTAACACATTTTTGTCTGAAGGTCCTATCTTTTAGCGGTGAAAGAAATTCCTGGGAGGAATGTTTGAATAAGTCTAGAGATCTTGGTGATGGTTTCTATATTAATAGATCTTTATATCCTCATTGGCTATTTTGAGTAATGGGTTAGGTTTATCTACCAGTGTGAAAAATATATTCAAAAGATATTAGTTATATCCATATTTTGAAATCAAGTTCTATTAGAGACTTAGTTTAATGTCTCTTACCTTTTAAGGCTTCATAAGTTATAATTTCCAATATTGGTGATTTTTTAATTATATTGTCCTCGATTAAATGTCTAGGTGGTTTTTGTATAATCATATGAGAAACTCAATTTTAAAAGATGTGTGTTCTTCTTTGGGTAAATTCTGAATTTCTCTGTTTTGTATGGAATTTCTTTTATTTTCTACTTACATATGATTATCTCACTTGAAGTGGAAAGGAACGGTTCAAATTCAGCTGTTATGTCCTTGTTTCAGTGAAGTTAAATGGCGATGTGAAGTGGGTATAGGGGTGTGTTTTTGCTTATTAGTTCTAAATGGGATGTGGTCTGGTTGCTTGTGGAATCAGAAGGAGAAATTCCATTGGGGGATTCTAATGCTTGACTGTGAAGTAGGAGATTATTCAATCATCATAGCACCAGTTGTAGGTCATGGAGTGAAGCTAGTTTATAGTCAGGAACCCCTAGGGGTGGAAATGATCTTGTTCTAGTGTCTATATCTAGGGTGGGAAATAGAGATAGTTTAAACATCATTTATAGCTATTTCACTACGAATGGACCTGTTTGTTGGAAAGGGACTTGGGGACCATATGCCTTCATTTCGAGCGGTGTAGGCGGAAGAATTCCTCCATTGTTATAAGGATCCATAATTTTATAATTTCCTTGATCCTGAGTAATTGTACCATTGTGGTGTGAATCTCCGTGTCGTTGCTCATTTATGATCTTCCATATAAGTCATTATCGATTTTGGATTTGGTTTTGGAATATCTAAGGATTATAGTGCCCCATGGGAGTTATGAATTGTTTGGTGTTTCCTGTTTGGTTTACAGTATTCTTCCTCAGACCCCTTAGAGTGTGTGTGGGTTTGGTATCAGTTGGGTTCTTCATGTCGATCTCTGTGGGATGGTTATTAAGGTGTTGGAGAATCTCCCAGGGGACATGTAAATTCATCTAGAGTATTTCTGTGTTGGGTTGTCTCTTATTGTGGGGAGTCATTTTGTTCTTCCCTATGTTGTTAATCCATTTTAGTATCTGGTGTTGGATAGGATATAGTTTGTCTCTTTTTGAGTTATCTAACCTCAAGATCCTTTTTGGATTTAATTATGGGGTTGACATGTGCCCAACCATTTCGTTGAAATAAGGTTGTGGAGGTATCAATCAAAGTGTGTTTTGGGTTCATTTCCTCGCCTCATGTAAGTGGACTAATCATCAATGTAAATTCTCTACGTGTTTTTCCTCAGGTTGTTAGATTATGCATCATGGAAAATCCTTTTATTTTGATCGATAAACTATGGTTTTTCATACTTTTGGTGGTGGTTTAAATATAGTTGGTAGCCCATTTTTTTATCCTCAGTTTATATTGTAAACAATGTTTTCTTTTTATAGTGTTATTTCCTCCTTCTCATTTGTCATTCATCGATAATATCCTTAAGCTGAGAAGGGGTATAGGTTCTTGTCATTGAATCACACATTGGATGGATTTCTAGGGGTGGAAAGCATTATGGTGGGGAGAATTTTCACACCCATGATTTTGAATTCATCTCCATTCATCTTTGTGTTAGTTCATCAGTTATTCTCTCAGGAACTGAGTTTGAAGGGTTTTATTTTTGGGGTATTCTTCCCATTTATAATTTTTCTTGAATCTTCCCTTGGGTTACCTTTGAGTTTTTTTAGTAAAACGAATATTTTGGGATGTAATGATCTTATCACATGGTTGTCACGTGATTTTTAGAAAACATGTTCCCTACGAAAGTAATTGTGTTGTAGTTGCAGGTCCAGGTTTTAGTTGCCGCAGGGATAGAAAAGGACCATGAACATCGGCCAAAGAACCTTCTGGTAGGTGGCCATCTTAGAAGATGGGGACACATGGTCTCCGCATGGTTTAAAACATGATATGAAATAACCATGAGGCCTTTTATATGATTAATATTCGGTATTTTCTTTCTCTATTCCTAATTTTAAGCCCCTATATCCTTCTTTTTATCAACAATAGTAGCCTCCCCAACCATAGGGGTAGCTCACCTAGGATATCCTATCTATTATTCTCCTTATATTGGGATTTTTCAAGGGACCTCCATGTAAGTCTCTCCTCTCATGATTTCTCCGTCTTTGAAAGGGTTTCTGTCATTCCTCTTTGGGGTTTCACCAAACCAGTGTGTATGGAGTCATTTTTTGGATTAGATAATAATTTTTTGGGTTATATCATCATGTTTTTGGTTGGATCATTTTTTAGGGACTTTCAGTTGTGTGGATGGGGTTTCACATCATTATTTGGATGTTGCATCATAAGTGGAAGGTGGTTCAATTCCCTTACATTTTTAGTTGAATTTTATATTATTTTTTGAGATTATAAACACGTTTTTTTGTTTAATGGTATTGTGGTAAATGAATTTTTATGTTTTTTGGAATTATTATTTGATTATAATGGATTTTATAAATAAAATGGCTAGGTAAATTGTGTATACATTAGTTTGGTGTTTCATGGAAATTTTTAATGTTTTATTAGAAAGTCGGAAAACATGTTTTCAAAACAACATTCGGGATAAATATGACTGGGTGTAGCTTCTAAAAGGTAAATCAAATACTTTGGATTGTTTGTCTTATTTTACATTTTTAAAAATGAGTCATAAATTGATTAAATTATGATATTCATGTTTATGAAATGATTTTTATTTATTTACAAAGTCCATAAAAGGGGATTGGTTGGGGGAATTTTTTGAGTCATTGTATGTTTTTCTTGTGATTATCAAAATGAAAATTTTTAATTGTGAAAGTTATTATAAATGTGTTACAAATGGTTTTTTTTATGATTAAAATGTAAAATGGTTTGTTTTAAGGAATATAGTAATTTCCTTGTATGGCCTTTCATTGGTTTCTGAATGTGGTTCCATATGTGACATGCGAACATGAACTCGAGCATAAGGTAATCCCATGTATCAAGGTTCCTAAGCTAGTTCTAGTTTGCTAGATGACATTGGAGTGGTTCATCCCAATTTCAACTTGCAGGATTGACACATCAAATCTAGCTAAAAATTATGCTGTTTAGAAAATATTATTCCAATAGGGTGTCCCCTCCTAGTGCTTCATGTATGAGAAATATGTGTTTGTGGTTTCTAAGCTACTCTACACTAAGGTACAATGTTTTAGTATCCCACTCAAGCGATAATTACACTAGGGATTCACCCATGGTGCTCTGATTTATATGATGTGGTTCCATCTATCAGCATACTATGGACCTCTTGTGTGCATGTGTTTTTATAAATTCATTTATTCTTTTAAAAATGTGGTTGTGAAATGGATTTCATTAAAAGTGTCCTTTTAAAATTTTTTCCAAATTATTGTTATTACCCAATTTTTTTGAATTCATTTACATAAATGATAATGTTAGATTATCTTCTAACAGTTTTGGGATGGAATATGATTATTTAGATTGAATGATATTGGGCATTGGAACACAACCTACATACACCATTGGGTGGATTTAAATCTTGTTATGTGCATTTTCTAGGAAAATAAAATATATTTAGTGACAGTGGTTTGGGTTACTAGTGGTAATATTTTGTGGAACATTGTGGTAGGGTCGTGAGAATCAGTCTCCTCTCGCTCACATAGGTTTGGTATAGAGTTTACACCTCCTTCTATAGTGGAATTTTGGGGGTTTTGTTTAATATTATATACATTAATCTTCAGAAACTGCTTATACCATGTGTGGTTGTGTATTTTTAGATTTTGTTTATTTTTCTTATTGGTTATTTATGTGTATTTAAAATTTTGAAATTTCATTCCCATGTTTTGTTTTTTTCTACTTACGAACATTTTGGAAGCCCATGGTGATTGTGATCTCCCTTTGAGCCATGCCAAAGATTGAGTCGGGCACTATTTTAGATAATAACCCCACTTGGTTCCTGAAAATCATAGTCAAGGTTAATCAAAGTAACCTTTTTGAACAACTTCTCAATCTCTACACGTCCCATCTATAATTCTTTAATCATCTATATAAAATATGGATGTACACTCATTCGGGAAAGATAATAATTCTACACTTCATATATAATTTCTATATCAAACCATCACAAATCCATAAATATTTCTTCTTTTATGATCCTCAATATTGAGAATATAGTTGGGTCCTTTTGACCCCAAGCACCGGAAATATTTTACTCATTATTAGGGTGGTAATGTATTGATAATTCATAGTATTTAATCATATCAAATCATCATTTATCTTGGATATTTAACTCTTTATATGAAAATATAAAAATAAAACATTTATTTCTAGTACAAATATCTCATCATTCTTCATAATTATAATTCATCTGTATCATTTATTAATAATTTATTGAATCTAAATAAAAATCATGAGTAGGGTATTTTTTTCTCAAAATACATCAATTTAAATGAGGCATAATCTATAAAAATATCATTATGCTTTAAAATTAACCTCATTCCCATCTTTGATACATCACAATAGATTGAAAACCCTTTATCATGGTACGGTAATATATGTATAACTATTCTAACTAACCACTCAATTTCTATAAAGCTTTATCCAACTTAATTTTTCAAAGTACACATAACTCCTATAATAGTTAACATGGTAAATCGATTAGATATCAATGATAAATTATCAAAAAACAATTGATAATATCCCACTAATAAAATAATACTTCATATCTTAGTTAGAGTGGTCAGATAAGAATATCATTCAATAAATTCATTCTTTGATAAATCAATAGATATACCATCTCTTATGATTATATTACCAAAATATGAAACAATTGGAAAGAAAAATTCTCACATGGTATAATCTTTTATATAATTTATTCATACTTGGGGTATTTAGTATAGTTATTAAGTGAGATAATTACTCTTTTTCCTCATTGAATAAATAAGAATATCATATATAAAGACTATAAAGGACTGATAAAGATAATCTAAAAATAATATTTTCATTAAATCCATGTGGATAGTTGGGGAATTAATAAGACCAAATGGAATCACTATTTATTTATTATTTCCATTAATTTTCTAGAATGTTGTAATGGGTATATTTTGTTTTTTACCCTAAATTACTGATACCCAAAATAATAGTCAATCCTAATACGGAATTAAACATTGTGTAGTTGATCAAACAATTCATCAATAAAGGGTGTGGGATAGATATTGTCGATTGTTATCTTTTTTAGTGTTAGTTAATCAATAATGAAAACATTAATATTTGTGTATTTAAAAAAATGTACCTATTCATCCTATGGTGAAATTATTCCCAAATTAATCCTTTTTTTATTCTCCATAAGATTCTTCTTCGATTCCTTTAACTTAATCAGGTTAATTATATAGGGAGTATATGAAATAGGTTTTGATGTATATACGATTTCTATTTGGAAATAAACATTATGATTCAGTATAAAAATATGTAACTCTTTAATAAATTCATCAAAAAACTCCCTCTTAGTAAGCATATCATCTTTGTTTATTTGATCTTTAACCAATATAGTGAAAACCGGATTTTGAAAAGGAATCATGGAGCATAAAATACATGTATTTTTTATTATATGTTCTTATTTATTGATGCATTGATAGATGATAGTAGGTTTGATGAGTAAATAAAATGTGACTTCCCTTCTATAATCACTATTAGGGGATTTATGTAGAGAAATTCACTCTATTTCTAAAAAACATAAAATTCATCAAAATTGATAATTACATGATTTATAGGTAGAAAATTTACATATTCATGAACTAGAGAAGAATCATAAATGATTAATGTGATCATCGTTACATTATTGGTTTTCACTGGTAATGAGCCAGTAAGGGGCCTTACGCGCTAAGATTTCTCCCTCGTCGTCGTCGCCTCCTTCACCTCGGGATGGCACGATGCTCCTCTTTGTGCTTGGTGAGATGTGGTTGAAGATCTTTTTGTTTTGTTCTTCTCATGTTCGGACGATTCTTCCTTTTGCTAGCTGATTCCTCTCCCGAATCTTCATAGCTGGATAGGGTTTCTGTGGTGGCACGGTGACCCACGACCGAGATCCAACTGCCCAATGATGTGGTCTCATCTCTGGTTGGTGCGTAGGGTGGTTCGTCGCATCCATTTGAGTGTTCTGCTATGCTGAAATTGGATTTGGCCACAATGGGACCATGTTCAGGCGTTTCAGTGATTTCTATTTTCGTTTTTTTTTGCAATATGTTTGGTTTTAGGTGCTTTTGTTCATGCTGCAGGATGGTTCGCATTGAAGGCCCCCTGGAAATCTGTGAAGCTTGGTTTTTTGTTGTTTTCATGATATCATTTTGGAGTCTCCGTTTATTTTGATTAGTGACAGTGTGTTTTCCTCCTCTAGGAGTTGGCAATTCGAAGCTTATAGGCTTCACATTTCGGCTCGGTTGTCCTGATATGTTTGATTCTTGTTTTTATAGGTTTTGCAATTGTGAAGATCTCCCATTGGTCTATGAGAAGAATGCACGATTGTGTGTAGTGGTGATGCACTGTTGGAGGAGAAGCTCTTGATTGAGATTTTGTAGTGATTTTTTGTGGAAGTTGTGGTGATTTTACGGAGCCATGATGTTTTTTTTTGAGAAAGCAGTGGTGATTTTTTTCTCTGGTGTTTGATCGGCGACGCCGACAGTAGTGGTGGAGAATTTGTTTGTGTAGGTGGTGGACTTCAAAAGAGGCCGGTGAGGACGACGATGACGTGACGGTGATGGCAGCACTGTGACGTAAGGCTCGCACGTGATGATGCAGTTAGGTATTCCTCAAGGGTGGGATTCCCAGGCGGCACGCTTTGCCCGAGATTCCAATTTTTAATTTGAAATTTAGTTTTGAATGTGGACTTTTAGAATCGGGTTTGTGGTGAATGTTGTTTTATGTGTATGCTATCTGAAATTGTCTTTCCGTTTTTTTAAGGTTATCACTTTGCCAGAAAGTGACATTTTTTAGATAATTAAAAAAATATTGGTGGTGGTTTTCACTTGTAATTCAATATCCATTCATTGAGTTTGTATTTTTATAACCTTTAAAAATATTAATGATAAGAAAAATTTGTTCGATCTAAGGCGAAATATTACATTAGCTGTTCTATAGTGGATGGTATGTGAACGCATCACCAGATCGTTGCTCTAGCCATCATTAGAAATACTTATCACATGTCATTTTCCTTTTTCTATTGGAATAATTGGTTTCTTATTTTTATCATAATAATTATAAATATAATTGGATAACTGGTTATCATAATGCACATAATCCATTTATATGACACAATGTAGTGTGGGTGGTGCATTTAGTTAAGATTTCGTTCTATTATCATCATTATCTAACTTCTACCATAAAAAAAGAACACAACTATTCAATTACCTTCCTCTATACACATAAAAATCATTTATTATTCCCCATAATATAGTTTACAAAATGTTTCCTTTCAAATGAAATCTCATCATATTGTCTCTATGGTTTTGATACTTTCAATTGAATTTAATATTTCTTTTTATTTCAAAACCATTATATTTAATGGTAACTCTAATATTGACTTCCACCATGATTTCACAAAGAAATATTTTTCATAGTTTACACATTACATTATGTTTATATCCCATTAGTGAATGAGATTTAATATAATAATGAACTGATAATCCTTACAATCAGGTTGGGTGATAAGTCTATTTGAATTCCTTGCATGTTCTATAAAAGTTTTATTCTTTGTACAAATGTAAACATAATCTTTCATATTTATCTCTAGAAAATTCCATCTTAATTTTCCTTCATCAAATATAATGGGTTTAATTACTAAAAATAATCTATTAAACTATCCCAACTCTGTGGAATTTATATCTCCATGTTTCCATGTATTATTGATAATATTTTACCGTTGATATTCTTCATATTTTAAATGATAGAAATGATAAATGACTTTTTAATTATCCAACCACTAGAGAATATAAAATATATTTTCAATTGGACTAACCCACTTTTAAGAATTTAGTGTATTAGACAAACCACTAAAATAATGTGGGTGTTTTCTCATGAAGTACTCAGAGGAACATTATTTTCACTTATTCTAATTTTGGAGGTTAGTGTGATTATTTTCTTGAGAATTCTTTGTGAGCATAGAAATGATATTATTCACTAAATCGGCCAAAAAAAATTTATTCTCTATATTTATATCATTTAATATTCCCTCACATTCCCAAAAATGGTTTAATTAGTTTTCAACCATTGAATAAAACCATAATGTATAGTGTGATAAACAGTAATCATAGAGGGGAACCACATAATCATAAAAAATATTTAATATCAGGTCGAAATCATGACACATTATTTTCAGTTTATTTAACATATGTATTATTTGATGTAATTCATGTTAATAAACTATTAAAATCCATATGGAAGGTTCATAATGAGTTCATGAATTTCCAAAACCAATCCCTATGGAAATTCAAACCCCGTGTGTAGTGAGTCATGATGTTTCACATCATGTGATGATCGAGTCAACGTCCAATGAAACTATTTTATAGTTATTACCCCTAGGTAAAAGTATTTAACAAAAATGTTCACTTATAAAATAAATAACATTATGTAATTTCTTTGAAACCAATTTATATACCCTTCACCAGGCATTCAATAAATTTTAATTTATATTGAATTATCAACAATGTTCTCTGTAATGTTTTTTATACATGTTTCAAAAGTATTTCTACACCATACTCTAATACCAACACTAGTGAAAAAAACTATTCTTTCCTAGATATCATTTCTCAATAAAAGAATATATATTTCATAAAAAAACACTATCCATTCCGGAATTGTACAATTAGAGTTCCTTTCGAATAATAGACACACACGCAATCTGTTTATAAGGAAAATCAATCAAACCTGCCTAATTTTCATATAATTAAAACCCTTCAAATAAATACCAAATAAAATAAAATTTATCATAATATAGGGAAATAAAATATAATAATATGTGTTCTCTGATTCATAGTAATGTTAAAAGAGAGCTATATCACTAATCAAATATGATTAATATGATAATAATTTCAAGATAACATGATATTAACATTAGGATACCATTCCATGAATATCAAAAGTCCTAATCTTGAGCCATTTAATAAATCATTATAGTTAATAAGACATTAATCCTAAGAGGGAAAAATAATATGATCCATAAGGGAATTATAATTTCATAATAAATATATATGTTTCATGCACGTAGGTATATAAAATAATTTTCCAAGGTTACCCAGTATGGCATTCATAACGTATTCGGATTGGTATGTCTACCAGTGTACCGGATTCGGTCAGAGGATAACCTCCTTTGTACCCAATTTTGGGCTTTGGAAAACCACACATGTACCCTATATTTTTTTATGTTTGTGATACCCTCTCGTGTTCCATATTTTTTTAGGATTGGGGAATCCTACCATGTATTTTCATAGCTAAAAGAATATTAATCTATAACCACTGCATTAGAGGGGTATATAATTCTAGACCGACCCATCAAAGAATTAATATTATATAGATTTTGTAAACTATATCATATAATTTTCATCATATTATAATCCAAATAAATTAAATGGTATTAATAAATATTTTATCATAGAAAAAACATGGAAAATAAGTGGGCATCATAAGGACAACGTGTGTAAGGGATGTTAGATTAGTAATCTATTTTTAATAAATTTAATAAACATTCTAAAGAAATAATAATGATTGTATAAATTACTAATATCCACTATATTTCATATGTAAAATAGTGTAATTTTGTAATTTATGAATATAGAAAATATTTAAATATTAATAAAAACATTCTTGAGAAATAACCCCTTTGAACATTGAAAATAACTTGTGGAAATATAAAACTTTAACAAATATTAGAGTAAATATTTTTTTTAAAATCACCTTGGAAGCCATAAAATATTACGTAATTCATTGAGTGGTTGTGATAGTGTAAAATACCATTCATTCTGTGCACCTAAAAACAATTAATTTTTTCACAATCTCGGTAAAAAAGTTAAATTTACCACTTTTAGGAAATGACAAGAAGATTCATTTTAAAATCTTGATTAAATTGTTAAAAATGGTAAAAATGAATTTAAAAAGTAATTTTGTAATATTAAAAAAATAATTGAAACATTTTTAGATATCAAAGTCTTAGATGATAAATGATTATTTACTGAAGGAAGAGTTAAAATTGGATTTCCTAAAAACAATCTTATAGAATTGTGAGTACCTAAATAGATGAAAATTGAATGAAAACGTTAAATATTGAGAAATGATCTTGTGATAATAAAATTAAGTAGTTTCTTGAGAGATATATCATAACATTACATCCTTAGAAACATAATCACAAACAATATGGATAAACAATGATATTTAAACAAAAAACATTTATCTCTGTGGTATATATTGAATTATGAGACCCATAAAATAAAAAAAATGAGAGATATTTATATAAAATAAATTTCTTGATAATAATCATAATATGAATTATTGGGATGTATATAAAAAAATTTAATCTATTTGTGAATATGGAATGTGTCACACATAAATAAAAGTGAGAACAAAATCCATCCCCTTTGGTCTGATTTCTGATATATGTGTTCAAATGTATTGTATAATCAATAGTTATTTAATATACATATATTAAATGACCATAATAATATATATCAATAAATAAAATATTTAATGCTAAATTTTTTATATCCCATTAATTAATAATTTTTTATTTTAAAAAATATATATATTGGGTGATAACTGCATTATTCTCCATAATTTTTTGGTTAAACGGTTTTGGTCCATGTTTGATGATCTTATTTCCATAATAAAAATACTAAATATATAGAAATAAATATCAAATATATAAATTAAATGTGTATATAGTGTATTCCATTAATTTTATTGATAGAAAAATGAATAATATTGTTCATGGATATGGTAGACCACACAAACGCGTGAACATGGTTTCAATATTTCCATGAATGGATCGAAATAAAGGTGTATAAAAATTAAATATTAAAAAAATAAGTTTTATATATTATATATAAAATATATTAATAAAATATAACATGAATACTAACATTTTCAAAATTAAATGAAGGATTTCTCCCATTCTTTAGTGGAGGTGGTAGTGCACACGTGCACGTGCAACCTTGTCATTTTTCAATAGATTTAAATGTAAGAATGTAGATGTGATATTAAAATCTATAAATATAAGTATTTAATGTGTATAATTTAAATATATGTATTTATAATTTAAATCTATCATTACATTTATCTGATAGATACTGTGATGGAAAAATGATTACATCAGTTTGTGAGACGGTCGTCCAACATAATCATGATTGACATTTTGGGTTTACCATTTAGTGGATACATAGATTGATATATTTTATTCCATTAACATAACAATAAATAAATATGTTTGAGATGTTGTTGTTTTTATTTCATACTTTCTAATGAATATTTGATGGGTAAGAAGAATAAATAAATTAAAATTCCTCGGTTAAGACCAATAACTCTTAATAAGAAATCCATAATTGTTTTCCACAAAAATACATACCTGGAATGTTTTATAATAAAATAATATCATATAAAATGTGGTGGGAGATATTTGAGAAGTTATTTTTAAATCCCAAAGAATTTGGGTCTTTTAATGGGAGAGAGGTGGGTGTGTCCTTTAATAATGGAGGTGAGCAGAAGACTTGTAATTTTTCAAAGCATTACAATAATACCAAGTCACATTCTAATAAACTATCATAAATACTTGAAAATTAATGAAACAGATATGTGATGATGAATTAATATGGATAGAGAATATAATATAGATAACAATATTATACATTTTATCCATTATCTTTTTAGTTTAACGCCTAGTAAACTCATTTTAACATTAACCGTGGTAATTTTTTTTACAACATTTAAAATTCATTTTAGAAAAATATGCCTTACTAATTAAATATTATTATTTATATTTATTATAGATAAGGTATCAAATTTTAAAAAATCTAATCAAATAACTGGAAAGATTTAATATTATTGTTACCTCGAAAATGCATAGATAATGTGATTTTCTAAAGAAAATGTTTTGATTGGTATAAAAAAATTGTATCAAAATAAAAAAAATAATTACATTGTTCTAAATTTTATTTAAAAAATTATATTTTAATGAATTTAATTTTTAAATAATTTTAGAACAATAGTTACTTTTTGATTATGTTAAAAGAGGTGTTATTTTATTAATAAAAAATTAAATATTTCAGTACTCATCAAAAAAACATATCATTTAATTATAAAAAATTTCCTATAATTTAATTTTATCATCTTGTTTCAAAAAAGACATACATCTATGATTTTTTCCCTAAATTTGTTAAATTATAATTTTATTATAAGAGTGAAAAATGTTATAAATAATGTTTTAGAAAACTATATTATTTATGTAAAAATAAGATTTATTCATATCCCATTGAATAAAAATAGTAGATATGTGATAAAATAATATATAGATTACATAATATATAAATTTAATTAAAATAACCCTAAAAGAGAGATTAATTTAAATTTTATGATAAAAACTCAATATTTGTATAAAAGTAGTTTTTTTTAATATTTCCATTACATTCAATTTTTTGGATAATCATTTCTAATCAATTGATAAACAATGAATTTATTTTATACTTGTATGAAAAATATAATTTTAATAGTTTTTGATTATTTTCTATGCTCTGAAATTTAATTGCTAGGATTGAACTCTCACCATAAATAATAATATTTTATTAGTGTATCATGATTAGTTCAAACATGAGCATCAATGAAATTCATGATTTCATTGAAATTTAGTTTAATTTAAAAAGAATAATAACATCATTGAGTGTAATATAGATATAGAATCATGGTATTTACTATTACTTTATTTACCCAAATATTACAGAAACAATCCTGTAGTTGATGGAATAAAATAGTCATAATAGAGACGTCTGAAATAATACTGATTGAGAATGGCTACTCCTAATATTTTGGAGATAATATATTAGGGAGTCTATCCATATTAAATTTTTTTCTTATATATAAAAACCTATAACATGTTTCCATATGATATTTATTACAAAAATGACAAAAAAAATTAAATTATTTTAAGTTATTTGGATTCCCCAATGTTATTGAAGTGAAAGGTAAAACAAATATGTTTGATAGAATATAGGTCGATATCATTATCCAGATTTATTCTTTAAATGGAAGAGAATAAAAATGATAAAATAATGAAAAACATATCCTGTATAATATGAGTATTAAATTTATTTAACATAAAAATAATTAATTCACATAAGAAAAAAAGTATTATATGTTACGAATATGAATCTAGTTTAGTTAAACTACTCTAAAATATTCCCTAAAATAATGAATTTTCTTCATATGCTTAGCTTTAAACTTATGATAGACAAAAATAATTTATTGATTTGAATCTCCACTCATACCAAAAAAAAATATGAAAACATTTTTAAGTAAAAACATTACTGAATATCATTGACATATTTCTCAAACACATATTACATTGACTACAACATCACATACTTGACTAATTTTAGATTTTAAAACAATATATGTTAAATATAATATGTAAATAATGAATTAGATAATTCCATGGATAATGAATTATATTTATTAGTGAATAATATTAATTTAGTATTGGTAAATAAACCTAAATACAATAATATTAGTAGATTAAAATGTGTTTTATGGAGAAATTTGAAGGAATAATGTTGATGTGATTATAAATAAATAAAATGTTTAGTGAAATGGGTCTTCTAAGTATAAAAAAGTTGATTATTGTGGGACATTTTCACTTTTTTTGTGAGATAAACCATTAGAATATTTATTACTATTACATATCAAAGGGATGAAAATATTGTTCAAATGGATTTCAGGTCTTCCATTGTAACGATACAACCTTCTATATTACATATTCTAGTGACATTTAACTACAAAGAAATTTCATAGATTCCAAAAGATATTATAGGTTTTATGATTCACTGAATTATTTCATAACTATAAGAATGTTTCTAAATTTAAATAGTGTATAACTCTACTTTGTATACAATTTTCTGCTAATTATTATTTTTAGGTGTAACATATTTTATATTCATGACATATCATTAAAATTTTTATCTTCCCCAAATTGTATGGCCAAATCATTATAATACTCAATGAAATAAATTTTAAACATTCCATAATAATTAAATGATTAGTAAGTGACATAAAAATGAAAATCATTATTTCATTATAAATATTAAAAAACCATGAACCATTTACCATTATCTCAATATCCTTTCTACGTATGCAATCAAACATAACCACATTAAAATGTCCCGCACATTATTATAAATGAAAACCTTTAAACCTAGAGAAAAATATATTATATATGAAGGAAACATGGAGAATTATTTTCTTACCAGTCTTATATATGGGCTGACCTTCAAGGACACACATTGAATAAACATCACGGTCATACACATAGAAACTATCATATGTACATTGGAAATAAAATCATTGAAATACTTAGAGTAACCATCATAGTTATAATTGAAATAACCATCAATGTTATACTTGGAATTACTATCACATTTAAATTATAAATAACCATCATGTTTATACTTGGAATAAACATCATAGTTAACTTCCTAATTTAAATCATACCCAATGGATTGTAGAGTTGTAATGGGGATCACACTCTATATAATCAACACTAGTCTCACCAATTTTTCGTCATATTTACAGATGCAAAAACAATGTTATAATCTATATCTAGATCACCCATTTCTCACAAACAAATATTATGTACCATACCATGAATAAAAAAATTAGTTCATTAGTTTTCAATTTAAAACCGTTGAATAATTCTTTTAAACATGTATAAAAAATACCTTTGGATTTCAAAATACACATCTATTTTCAAAAAAAAAATTCTAAAATAATTCGAAGAAAAATTGAATGAAATTATTTATTTGAATAAAATATGATTTCTTGTAATATATTACATACATAGACATATTATTTTTGGAGGGACTTTTTTTGTATATGTTAAAATATATCATTTCTCTAAATATGTAAATACTGTTAAAATAATAAATAAAATTATTAATTTTGAAAACCAATGACTGAATGTGAAAAGATAGAAAATGATCCTCTATAATTCAATTATGGTTGAATATAAATAACCAAAACTTTTTATATAAATATGGGTATAGGGGAAAATGTGTTTTTTATAGGAAACATCAATGTATGATTCTTAAAAAAAATGTATAGCTCAATTCTGACTCATCATGTATGTTCTTTACATTCCAAATTGATAATATTATATTAGTTATGTAATATATTAAGAAATATTTTCAGGTTTATTAATGGATTTATTTTATCCATTTCCATTCAACATAATATTTCTTAAATAGATATGTTTACATAAGTGGTATTGATGATATTCAGTTCATCGGTCCAAATGACATAAGTGGAAAGACTATGGACAATAAGAAAATTGTTCAATAATATCTAGAATATTAATGAACTTATAATTATATTTTTTTTATCAAAACTAATACACTTAAAACTAATCTTGAAAGATGTTATAAAAAATGAACATCGATACAATTAGGGAGAATGTAACCTATATATAAAAAAGTGTAATGTAACCATTTTCAACAATAAATATGGAATGATCATAAGAATTATATTAAATTAATATATTTTAAATTATATATTTAATAATATATTATTTATTTAATGGAATTTTATATTTAATTCATGTGATAGTTGACGAAAAATGAATCACATCGCTTCATGGATGTGTTAGTCCACACATAAACATGAACGACGTTGTCATTTTTCAATGAATATAAGGGTAATAATGTAAATAATATATGAACTCCAATGAATTATTAATATTTAATTAATATAATATAAAGATATATTCAATTATTATAACTAGCCATGAGAGGTTGTGATGGAAAATGAATTACATCGATCTGTGAGGTAGTAACCTACCACACATATGAATGATTGATTATTTCCCATTTGATGTAGTTTGTAGATCGATATAGGATATTCCCCTAACATAAAAATTTATTAGTATATGTAGAATAAACTGTTATTATTTTATCATGATTTAAGATAATTTTATGGAAGTGGAAGTGGAATTCAAATTGAAACATATAGTAAAAACAATACATCTTGTTTGGAAAATAATTATTTTAAAAATTATAACCTCTATGAATTTTTTTAACCAAAATTACTGCTCAATAAATGCACAGAGGGACATATGAAAGGGAGTGACATAACGATTGACTTATCGAATAGTTTTTTTGAAGTATGGAAAATTTTGAAGATGATGTGCCTTTATATATTAGAAAGAGGGAGAATTCTTTTAATTTTCAAAACTATTCAATTAATATAAATTAATTTTTATTTTAACATATCAAAAAATTGATATAATTAAAATATTATATGATTATTAGATAAAATAAACTCATCCATTAATATTATTTGTGTTTAGTTTAACAATTTACCCTTATCATTTTGTGTTATCCCCCTTTTATTTTTTTCACACTTACCATGACAAAAATGAGTTTTACACAATAAGGGTCACAATTGTTAACATAAATGGAATAAAATCCCATAAATGGCCACTTTTTTATTATTAAAAAATATCTTAATCGCTTTTATGGATACATTATTTTTTGAAATTTATATCATTTAATAAAATATTTTTTTTTTCAAAATATTTATATAATGTCAATTTTAGAAGTATTAATTTACATTTACATTAATATCATAAATACTGCAAATTTAATTATACAAAAATAATTTAATAAATCACAACAATTTCATGTTTAGCTATAAAATTCTCAGAAAAATTTAATTATTTCAAATTATACTACAATAAATATTTTTAATATCATTTATTTCAATTAATTTAATAATTATAGCATTAGTGATGTGAAATAATTTAATGTAATTATTTATTCATTAAAAAGAAACAAATTTCCATTATGGATAAAAATCAATATTATTTTAAAAAATATTTTCATTGTCAAACATATCCTCTAGTTATTAGTATATTAAAAATAAAATATATTTTTTAAAACAAAAGTGTATTTTTTTTAATGTTACTTACATAAAACATTGTAATGTATTACATCACATCAAAATGGAAAAAAAAAATATAAATGAATATTTGATATTTATTGATGGAAGGGACTCATACTATAAAATTAATTAATCAATTATGGTCTTCATATAGTCCTTAAAATTGTATATTCACCCCGTAATTACCGGATTTACCTTTTTCCATGGTAATAAATATTACTATGATAAATATTAATTATTACTAAAAAGGGCAGTTTATCAAAATATGGACCTCCATATTACAGATATGTAATACATTTCCTTGAATTATAAAATTGATATGTCAAAAAAATGCATCAAAAAACAATTTTTTAGGAAAAAAGACATTTTTATATATAAAATGCTTTGATACTAAATTATAATATAAAAATATATTCAAAAATAATTATTGAGTTATGTTTAAATAAAATTAAATATTTATATCTTAAATATAGTAAAAATATACTTTTAATAAGTAAATTATTTAGTAGTAAATAAAAATAGAAATAAAAAACATTTTTTCTCTATTAATGGAAAAAATAAAACTTTTTAGAAGAATATCAAAATTTCAAAATAGATAAATTTTAATATCATTACTCTAAAAATTATATTTATTTTATCGAATTTTATTTTCATATTTATTTGAATTAAGTATATGAACCACTAAATAAAATTAATAATAACAATTTTTCCCGAAAGCATATATATATATATTATAAAAAAAGATATACTAAAAATTGAGTTCTTTTTTCCTAAAAAAATAATCAATAGAATTATATTGATTATTAAAATTATATATAATTAAAAAATTATTTATTTCTATCAAAATTTTCCAATTGAATTGACATCCTATAATGGTCTTATTTATATAATAATGATCCACATCTCTTTAAAGATTGATGTTGTGTGACGTACATATTACCAAACATATTTTTCTTCCTTTAAAAATATCAGGATAATACCTTATACACCCAAAAATAATTTGTATCATCATAATTAGAGAACAATATCGGTAATAATATTTTTTTATTGAAAATATATTTTTTGAATACTATGAAAAAACAGAAAGTTAATAAAACATCCTCTTGAAATGGGGGAAAGTGAAGTATGATGGTCATCTACAAAAAAACATACTATTTTTTCAATTAGGAGAAAACTAGTCAGAATTGAATATATTGAAATAAAATAATTTAACAATTTCAAAAAAATTATTGACAGTTATAGAGATAATTTATCATAAGAAGGTGAATGAGCATGAAAAAGACCAAAACCAAAAAACTATAAACAAAAGTGTTGTGAAAAAAGACATTAATTTCATCAAAATTAAAGTTAATATGATAAAAATTATTATTAAAAATAATTTTCAAATAATTTATTAATTATGAACCTTCTAGAATAGGAATATATTAAACTTATACTTCCTCAACAAGTATAATTTAATCCTCTATTCCATTTTGACCGAAATCCCATTGTTCCCCCAAACAATGAGAATTCTAGATTTCGTTCCTAATCATATTAGATAAAAATATAAATCAAAACAAAATACATAATATAATATCAATATATTCATCTTTTCATCATACATAAAACAAAACAATATTATTTATAACATTTATTTATATGTAAAAATAATTTATTAATATTAGATATTATATAGTAATATCAACTATTTGAATGAAATCCTTATATATTAAACCATCCTTAAAAATCATTAATTTTCATTTTTCTAGTATTAAAACCCAATTATCAGAATAATTTGATCACACATTATCCTATAATTTATCTCTAAATCATGTTAATCACTCGTAAAATATAAAAAAAACTATATAAGACAGGGGCGTATATTCTCCACATTATATTTTTCATTACCTAAATAAACTAAATACCAATAAATATACATTAAAGGCTTATATTCCTAAAAAATATAAATCAACTATTAATCCCCAAATTAAATCCCATAATGTTCTATTTATATTAACCATATAAGGTTCCAAAAATAGTGAACTTCTCAAGAAATAAAATTAATCACCAAATCACAAAATTACTCTTTTATCACATTGTTTTATCTATGATGAATCATATGTTCCTGAATCAAAATCCAAAAAAAATTCTTACCAACCATGACTTCATAGAGGCAATTTGTTTTCACTACACCCTTTTCTCCCATTAGGGTTTGATTGTAGCCATGTGGTTTGGCCAGATGAAATATGTCATCAACCAACTTGTGAGATTTCCTTTTTCTAATACTATTTAAATATTATTCCAGCAACATTCTGAAAAATATGATAAATATCATTAAACTTATCATTATCCATCTAAAAAAATATTTACCTCAATAGTTTTATATATAACTCATTTTTTCCAAAAAATAATTATATATTTTTAATTTCCTACCATTTCATTAATATACACCATATATTATCCCAAAGTAAATCAATCTTAATTAAATATCATTTAATTAATGTCATGTAAATTTTATCCCAGATTTTGATCTGACCTATTATCATATTTAATTAAATTACTATCTCCATTTTTTTAATTTATGACTTTTATAACATGTGCATCCACATTTTAAAAACAACAATCAACAGCATAATGTTTCATTTATCTCATTATATATCAGAATATCATTAATAAACACATCCTAAAACCAAAAACATTTTTAAACCCATAAACATTATTTATCATCTTATTCAATGATATAAACTACATCCTTTTGATTTTTCAGTATCAACTTAGTCATGATTCATAATTAAATCATAAGAAAATATTAGATATCATAAATATAGACGTTTGATATGTAACACCCCGAGATTTTATGAAAAATATTCTTTTTAATTTCATTAATGAGCTTGCACAACACGCATCCTTGACTTGCCTTGCATTACACGCAATCGAGACCTTCCTCGATAGCGTGTGTACTACGCAATACCGAGTTTCTCTAAACAACGATATGCTATTAAAATATTATTAAAACTAGCCGTTATGAATAGTAATAACCACTTTTTGAAATCTTGTAAATTTTATTTTTCAAAATGGACTTCATTTTTGGATTCGGAATATCGAAATTAGCTTAAGGTGAAATTTTGGTGATTTTTAGATAACTTTCATATTTTGATGAATAGTGAAAATTACTAAATTTTAATTAAAAACAACTTTTTCAATGGAAATAATTAATAGTGATAAATTATTAATTTGAGTGGTTTTAAAGTATATTTAGAATATATTTTTACAATTTAATACAATTTTGGTCATTGGATGTAATTTCACATTTAAACCAGACATAAACAAGTGTCAATCTTTTGATAGTTATTATCTCTTAAGAACACGCTATCTGTTTTGACGACGGGAATTAATTTTTAAATTAATTAATGCAACTGATAAGTTTTGAATTTGGTAAAATAGAAATCATTTTTGAGTTCATAATATCAAATATAGCTTAGGCCTAATTTTTGGCATTTTTCTGAAAACTTTCAATTTTTGATGAATAGTGAAACCACTAAGTGGTAGTTAAAAAAATGAATTTTTCATAAAACATAATTTTACCGCTTCTGTGAGTGGAATTTCAAAAATCCAAGAGACACAGTTGATGTCAGTAAGTAAAATGTGGTTCAATGAGATGAAAATAAATTTTTGGTGAATAGTAACTTTTTACTTTTTTTACCACGGTTAAAAGTAAATAGGGTAATTAAGGGTAGAAATGATATTATTATTACCCTAACACGTGTCCTAATTCTATTGGACAAGTGTAATTCGACCAAAAACAAAATTAGTAATAAAATATGACCATTTAGGCCCACTTGGAATAGATTAGGACATTTATTATTAATTTATTTAAAGAAGGGTTAAAAGAGTTAAAATCAAAGTTTATTTACTAAAACATTTTTAATATAGGTTTATACATAGGATAAATTCGATTTTAAATATTCATTAGAAAGATAAAAATATTTCCTACATAATGGTATTTTATTTATAATTTTTAGACATCAAATAATTTAATTTATTTACGACAGAAAGATGATGCAGTAATTATATTATTATTGAAATATTGACATAATTGATGTTATAAATACCAAAATAAATGTAATTTAAGACTTTTTATGAATTCCAATAATTTTCATGGTTAATAGGACATGTTAGTATTGATTTAATTATCTTTTTTAGAACATAGCATTCTGTTATGAGTTTCACAAAAATCAATTACTAAATAGTGTCAAAATTGACATAAAATAGTTTTTAAAACAAATATTATATTATTAATTGTTATTTTATTCCTAAAAATCTAAGGTTCGGCCAAATGACTTAGATAAGGTTATATATATTAATAATAAATAACTTGGGGTTCGTTTGGCTTCTTATAGTAAGTTTATTAACATTATAGTGTAAGAACACAAGAAGATACGGTAAAAGTAAAATTATTTAACTTAATGTTAAATCTAAATGATAAGGTTAAAATAGGAACATAAACTTGTCTAAATTCTATTAGATGATAGGATTTCGACCCATCCCCACCTTAGCCTCTAAATAAATCAAATTGGAGCTATTTAAAACCGAATTTGACTTTATAATAAAATAATAGTTTTAGTTATTCCAAAGGTGCCCCTCTCCTCCCTTATAAAAGGGCACCTCCTCCCTCTCTTCCTCACACAACTTTGAGCCTTCAAGCTCGGCAAAACCCTGAAAAATTCTCCTCTCCACTTCCCTAGAAACATCCTAGAGGTTCTGGTCTTCCTCAGAGACCAATTTTAGTACCCTAAGAGGAGGTCTCAAAGAGGCGCTTCAAAGAAGAGGTAATTTCAGTTACAGATTCTTTCACCATTATTTCTTCTTCCACTTATTCTTCATAGGTTGTTTCATTATGAAGTAATGACATCAGTATAAATAATATACTGATATTTTATTATAAGTATGAAACAATCCTATCTCACCATCTATCCATCCTACAGAAAACGAAATCAACGCGCGTGCGTACGTACGGAATACCGTCTCCACGCCGTGGTGAAATCTATTTTCCACCACCACCATACATGGATGGGTATTATGGTGTAAATAATAACTATACATAGTTATTATAACATCATAATTATTCTGATATATTGTATCATCCAATCCAATTCAATTCAATAATTATGGAAATGATATCATCGCTCGTGCGTACGTACGGACTACCGTCTCCACGACGCGATGAGATTCATTCTCTATGTTAACCAATTAAGAATGATTATAAAGTATATATAAGAAATAATAATGAAATATATGAAATTATAAATCTACTGGATTTATGAGTATATATATCTATGTCATCTACTTAATTCCACTCAATTCAATAAGGAAACAAAAACAACGTTCATGCGTACGTACGGCCTACCGTCTCCATGAACGGTGTATTTGTTTCCATTTATCGATCCATTATATATATGCATATTCTGAATATATATTATATATAAATCATGTTTTATATTCTATAATTAAGTAATAATGATCTAAGTAATCATATGAATAATTACAAGTTAAAACATGAATGACAAATGAGACGATTTTACCCAAAATGCTACTTTAACATGAATTTACAAAAGAACGGGTAATATAAAGTCATAAGTGAACCATATATGATATAATGACAATGAATATGATTCTGTAATAAGTCAATGACATTATTTAAATCATTATACAGGAGGTTCGGACACTTACGAAGCAAATCGGACCTAAGGTAAGGGAAATATCACAATCTCATTTTTATCCGAGATTGTGTATATTTTGGCATTTACTGGGGTGTATTTTATCATCCACATCCATGTTTCCTCAATATGTAATATTATTTCCATCCACCGACAATTTTTTTAAATCCAATTTTACCCTTCGGTGAGTTTTTAGTAATGGATATGAAATGAATCTTTTGTCTTTTTTTGTACGAGGTACTTTTTGACTTTTCCGAAAAAAGTACGAAGAATGTTTTTTTAACTTATACGGCATGAATGGATTTTTAAAACATTATTTCCAAGAAGATTCCTTTACAAGTTTTCAAGTTTATTTTTAATCAACTTCTTTTAGTTTAAAGTTGTATGACATGTTAAGAAAGGAAAAAAAAATTTAAAGAAGAAAGGATATTTTCCTCAAGAATGGAGTTGAAGTGTTTTATCAAAATTATTTTCCATCTAAGATAATAAAGGGTTCTGTTTTTATCCCTATTCTTACATTGATTTGATTATGTTGTGATAGAATTATTTTTATGAATTCCATTAACTTATATAAATTGTTTTATGATGTCATGTTGTTTAATAATTCCATTTTTATTACATGGGTTATGCAATGATGTATGATTTATGATTTTTGTGGCACACATAAGAATGGTTTCATTATGAGATGGGTGGGACCTATATCTCCCTCTAATGCATTGGGGAAATATTTTATATCTCATGAGATAGACATGGCTGGAACGGTAGGTTATACCGGTTCAGTGAAACAGGACTGAAACGAGGGTGACTCGGTTCAGAAAGGGACTTTGTCCACTAAGATAGTCTTGGAAATGAGTCTTGACTAACAAAGAAATGATTCTCTATGATTATGTGTGAATTCCACAAAGTTTCATGTTTTAATTTATGATTATTGTGATTACATTTCACTGCCATGAGTTATCCCAGGTCATGAAAATATGATCTCTTTTACAGGTTAAGATTTCCAAAAGTTATGTGCTTATGTATATGATGTGATTGATATTTCTTTTGTTTACCCTTACTGAGCATTTGAGCTCACCCTTTTATGTTTTCTTTTCCCCAGGATATAAATAAAGGTTTTAGGTATAAAAAAAGGAAGATCTTTGTGGGATATGTTGAAGATCTTTCACCAGGATTAGAAGATTATATTCCGAGTTTCCAAATACACTAAACTATTACGATCCTTGTGTGTGTGTTTTTGTTATGTACTAAGTATTCTGCAAATGTAATGTAATGTCAATGTACGTCAAGATATGGGTCTCTAAAGTTGGTATCAGAGGAAAGGTTCAGTAAACCTTTGGAAACTAGGATGCGAAAATGTTAGTGAGATCCCTAGAGATATTTCTATGGTATGTCTAGGGATGTCCCTAAGGTTAAGTATATGTATAGGTTATAGTACTAGAATTACGCTAACGATCATAGAATAAAACCTAAGATGTTAGATATTGAAGGTACTCCCCCTTTATTATGTTGTTTTTCCTAGCATGATTTTTGCCTCTCAAACTATTCTTTTTGGGTTTTGGACGATGGATGGAACCCGAAGGAACCGTGTTGATCAATGCAATGGAAAATGAAATGATTGTCCTCCTGAACAAACAAATGTTATGGGAGATGGAGTGGAAAATCTTATTTCTATACTTACACAAGCTATGAATCATTCAAGACTTCCAAATGAGAAGAGAAGGGAACAATATTCTATTGAGTCCTTCATGAGGCAACGTCCACCTTCTTTCAGTGGGTCTTCTGATCCACTTGTTGCTGAACAATGGATCAGTACCACTGAAAAGATATTTTCCGTTCCTCAATGTTCTGAACATGATAAATTCATCTTAGCAGTGTATCTTTTGGAAGGTGATGCTGATCAATGGTGGAATCTTATTAAGAATACAAGGCAAATGGATGAAATTGATTTCATGGAATGGGCTGAGTTCAAGAACTTATTTTTCAATAAGTACTTCCCTCGTATTCTTCGAACAAAGATGGAGAAGGAGTTTCTTGAACTAAATCAAAAGGATGATGAATATGTTGGTATATACGAAGCTAATTTTACAAGACTTGCAAGGTATGCATCTGGCATTATCATCCAACCTGAAAGTAAAGTTGATCGATTTTTCAGTGGCTTAAAACCAAGTCTTCGAAGGGCATTAGCTATAAGAGACTTCAGTAGCTATGAAGAAATTGTGCGTTGTGCTATCAAGGTAGAAATGGAAGTTGGTGTTACATATCCATCTCATGGATTTGACAAGAAACGAAATATGGAGTTCAAGGAGAAATCTCAGAATAATGGTGAAAAGAAGATGAATGTTTCCTTATGCTCATAGTGTGGAAAGAAGCATGGTGGAGATTGTGTTAAAGGGACTAGAAAATGTTTTAAGTGTGGAAAAGAAGGTCATCGAGCATCTGAGTGTCGAGGTAATGGAAAAAGGGTTTCTAATTATGTGAATAAAGCAAACACTGCAGAGAACACACCACCAACACTTCAATGCTTCAAGTGTAAGGAAATGGGGCATTATGCTAATAAATGCCCTAATCCAAGGGTTAGTGATGATCAACATGAGCAACCATTTAAGGCAAAGGACAAAGGGATGTCACATGCGATCATTATTGGAGATGTTGAATATGACAACGATGTGGTGGAATGATTAAGTGTTTATGTAATGGGATTCCAAAATAATGTTGTATATAGTATTGTGGAATATTGGAATATTTATGTTTTGGATTTCAATAATATTATGGTACCGGTAACCATGAAAAGTGATTGAGACATTTTTGGTAAACAGATGATATGAGCATAATGAAGGGATAAGAAGATAATGAGATGTTTGATTGTATCCATGAGCTCATGATTGATATAAGGACTAAGTGATATCATGGTTTGAGTATATAGAATTTTGAGGATTTTGGTATGTGGAAAGTGTTAACTTTTAACTACATTCATGTTTTCACTAAGGTTCAATGGGTATTCATTCTTCAAGAGAATACATGATTAAGGTATTCACATGTTTGTAATTTGACCAACAAGATATATCTTATGAAATATGGGGGATAAACGATGGCATTCATGTGATTATTCTGTGACATTTCAAGTAATCATTGTCTTTATACTATGAGCTTGGACCAAAGTATTTTAGATAAGCCTAAATATTAGAATGGATTATGTTGGACATAAGTTAGGATAAAACGTTTTTCGATATTATTGATGGGATGTTATAGTAATATAGCTTTAGAAAAAGGACAACCTGCAGGACGGGTGACAGCCCATCGCGTCGGACAAGGCTATGCGAATCGAACCCACAACCGAAGTGCGACTGGCCTTTATCGCCTACCACTGGCCTACAGGAAGTCCCTGTTTAGTAGAAACTAGTTTTATTATATTAAGCAGTATGATATATGAAGTATAAGTCCATTTTAGGTACCATATATGATTAATCTCACTATAGAATGACTTATGTATATTTAATAACTTTTGCTAACCTTTTGATGGAATGACCCGTCATTCTGTCACATGATCTGCTAACACTTCACGAATAACAAATTCAACTTCATTTATTTAAGATTTGAAGTGGAAATTGTTCAAGGCAAGAACAACAATGAGATTGTACCCAAATAAAGTAAGTATTTATTCTAATTCAAATTCTTCAACTTTAGGGAAATGATCATGAAAACCAAAAATGTTGTCCTAGTGCTCTTATATCTGATTAATCAGATGGTACCTTAGATCGTCACAAATTTATGGATTTGTGATTGTTGGCTTTTCCATAGCCATGTTCTCTACCACTCTCCATCAGAACATGATGGTTAGATTTTTCTTCCATATCCATATTTTCACCTATGTGGAAACCCAGTGATTAGTTTATTTGGGTAACCGTTACATTTCATACTTCTGTTTTTAAAGATTGTTTTTGGTATTCCTTTTTACAATGTGGGTTTCTATTAAAGAAACTTTCGAATAGTAAATCATTTATAACCCCGACGAATTTCGAGGGAGAAATTCATTTTAAGGGGGGTAGAATGTAACACCCCGAGATTTTATGAAAAATATTCTTTTTAATTTCATTAAAGAGCTTGCACAACATGCATCCTTGACATACCTTGCATTACACACAATCGTGACCTTCCTCGATAGCGTCTGTACTATGCAATACCGAGTTTCACTAAACAACGATATGCTATTAAAATATTATTAAAACTAGCCGTTATGAATAGTAATAACCACTTTTTGAAATTTTGTAAATTTTATTTTTCAAAATGGACTTCATTTTTGGATTCGGAATATCGAAATTAGCTTAGGGTGAAATTTTGGTGATTTTCGGATAACTTTCATATTTTGATGAATAGTGAAAATTACTAAATTTTAATTAAAAACAAATTTTTCAATCGAAATAATTAATAGAGATAAATTATTAATTTGAGTGGTTTTAAAGTATATTTAGAATATATTTTTACAATTTAATACAATTTTGGTCATTGGATGTAATTTCACATTTAAACCAGACATAAACAAGTGTCAATCTTTTGATAGTTATTATCTCTTAAGAACACGCTATTTGTTTTGACGACGGGAATTCATTTTTAATTTAATTAATGAAACTGATATGTTTTGAATTTGGTATAATAGAAATCATTTTGAGTTCATAATATCAAATATAGCTTAGGCCTAATTTTTGGCATTTTTCTGAAAACTTTCAATTTTTGATGAATAGTGAAACCACTAAGTGGTAGTTAAAAAGCTGAATTTTTAATAAAACTTAATTTTACCGCTTCTGTGAGTGGTATTTCAAAAATCTGAGATACACAGTTGATGTCAGTATGTAAAATGTGGTTCAATGAGAAAAAAATAAATTTTGGTGAATAGTAACTTTTTACTTTTTTTTACCACGGTTAAAAGTAAATAGGATAATTAAGGGTAGAAATGATATTATTATTACCCTAACACATGTCCTAATTATATTGGAAAAGTGTAATTCGACCAAAAACAAACTTACGAATAAAATATGACCATTTAGGCCCACTTGGATTAGATTAGGACATTTGTTATTAATTTATTTAAAGAAGGGTTAAAAGAGTTAAAATCAATGTTTATTTACTAAAACATTTTTAATATAGGTTTATACATAGGATAAATTCTATTTTAAATATTCATTAGAAAGATAAAACGATTTCCTACATAAAGGTATTTTATTTTTAATTTTTAGACATCAAATAATATAATTTATTTATGACACAAAGATGATGCAGTAATTATCTTATTGATGAAATATTGACATAATTGATGTTATAAATACCAAAATAAATGTAATTTAAGACTTTTTATGAATTACACTAATTTTCTAGGTTAATATGACATGTTAGTATTGATTTAATTAACTTTTTTCGAACTTATCATTCTTTTATTATTTTCACAAAAATCAATTACTAAATAGTGACAAAATTGACATAAAATAGTTTTTAAAACAAATATTATATTATTAATTGTTATTTTTTTCCTAAAAATCTAAGGATCATCCAAATGACTTAGATAAGGTTATATATATTAATAATAAACAACTTGGGGTTTGTTTTGGCTTCTTATAGTAAGTTTATTAACCTTATAGTGTAAGAACACAAGAAGACACGGTAAAAGTAAAATTATTTAACTTGATGTTAAATCTAAATGATAAGGTTAAAATAGGAACTTAAACATGTCTAAATTCTATTGGATGATAGGATTTCGACCCATACCCACCTTATCCTCTAAATAAATCAAATTTGAGCTATTTAAAACCGAATTTGACTTTATAATAAAATAATAGTTTTAGTTATTCCAAAGGTGACCCTCTCCTTCCTTATAAAAGGGCACCTCCTCCCTCTCTTCCTCACACAACTTTGAGCCTTCAAGCTCGGCCAAAAACTGCCACATTCTCCTATAAACTTCCCTAGAAACATCCTAGAGGTTCTGGTCTTCCTCAAAGACCAATTTTAGTTCCCTAAGAGGAGGTCTCAAAGAGGCGCTTCAAAGAAGAGGTAATTTCCGTTACCGATTCATTCACCTTTATTTCTTCTTCCACTTCTTCTTCTTAGGTTGTTTCATTATGAAGTAATAACATCAGTATCACTCATATACCGATATGTTATTATAATTATGAAACAATCCTATATCACCATCTATCCATCCTACGGAAAACGAAATCACCGCGCGTGCATACGTACGGAATACCGTCTCCACGCCGTGGTGAAATCTATTTTCCACCACCACCTTACATGGATGGGTATTATGGTGTAAAGAATAACTATACATAGATATTATAACATCATAATGATTCTAATATATTGTATTATCCACTCCAATTCAATTCAATAATTATGGAAATGATATCATCACTCGTGCGTACGTACGGACTACCGTCTCCACGACGCGATGAGATTCATTCTCTATGTTAACCATTTAAGAATGATTATAAAGTATATATAAGCAATAATAATGAAATATATGACATTATAAATATACTGGATTTATGTTTATATATATGTATGTCATCTACTTAAGTCCACTCAATTCAATAAGGAAACGAAAACAGCGTTCATGCGTACGTACGACCTACCGTCTCCATGAACGGTGTATTTCTTTCCATTTATCGATCCATTATATATATGCATATTCTGAATATATATTATATATAAATCATGTTTTATATTCTATAATTAAGTAATAATGATCTAAGTAATCATATGAATAATTACAAGTTAAAACACGAATGACAAATGAGACGATTTTACCCAAAACGCTACTTTAACATGAATTTACAAAAGAACGGGTAATATAACGTCATAAGTGAACCATATATGACATAATAACAATGAATATGATTCTATAATAAGTCAATGACATTATTTAAATCATTATACAGGAGGTTCGGACACTTACAAAGCAAATCAGAACTAAGGTAAGGGAAATATCACAATCTCATTTTTATCCGAGATTGTTTATACATTGGCATTTACTGGGGTGTATTTTATCATCCACATCCATGTTTCCTCAATATGTAATATTATTTCCATCCAAATAAAATTTTTTTAAATCCAATTTTACCCTTCGGTGAGTTTTTAGAAAAGGATATGAAAGAAATCTTTTGTCGTTTTTCGTACGAGGTACTTTTTGACTTTTCCGACAAAAGTACGAAGAATGTTTTTTTAACTTATATGGCATGAATGGATTTTTAAAACATTATTTCCAAGAAGATTACTTTAAATGTTTTCAAGTTTATTTTTAATCAACTTATTTTAGTTTAATGTTGTATGACATTTTCTGAAAGGAAAAATGTTTTTGAAGAAGAAAGGATATTTTCCTCAAGAATGGAGTTCAAGTGTTTTATCAAAATTATTTTCCATCTAAGATAATAAAGGGTTCTGTTTTTATCCCTATTCTTACATTGATTTGATTATGTTGTGATTGAATTATTTTTATGAATTCCATTATCTTATATAAATTGTTTTATGATGTCATGTTGTTTAAGAATTCCATTTTTATTACATGGGTTATGCAATGATGTATGATTTATGATTTTTGTGGCACACATAAGAATGGTTTCATTATGAGATGGGTGGGACCTATATCTCTCTCCAATGCATTGGGTAAAGATTTTATATCTCATGAGATAGACATGGCTGGAATGGCAGGTTATACCAGTTCAGTGAAATAGGACTGAAACGAGGGTGACTCGGTTCAGAAAGGGACTTTTTCCACTAAGATAGTCTTGGCAATGAGTCTTGACTAACAAAGAAATGATTCTCTATGATTATGTGTGAATGCCACAAAGTTTCATGTTTTAATTTATGATTATTTTAATTACATTTCACTGCCATGAGTTATCCCAGGTTATGAAAATATGATCTCTTTTACAGGTTAAGATTTCCAAAAGTTATGTGCTTATGTATATGATGTGATTGATATTTCTTTTGTTTACCCTTACTAAGAATTTGAGCTCACCCTTTTATGTTTTCTTTTCCCCAGGATATAAAGAAAGGTTTTAGGTATAAAAAAAAGGAAGATCTTTGTGGGAGATGTTGAGGATCTTTCACCAGGATTTGAAGATTATATTCCGAGTTTCCAAAGACACTAAATTATTACGATCCTTGTGTGTGTGTTTTTGTTATGTAATAAGTATTCCAAAAATGTAATGTAATGACAATGTATGTCAAGATACGTGTCTCTACATGATACATCCATTATATTGTTGATATCCACATTATCTTCGAACATGATTTAAATATGTCCAAAAAAATATTATGGCAATTCGTTGTATTTATCAATTTGAATGGGATCGATGACATTATATTTTGAAATAAAATAAAAGATACACTATAATCAATAGAATGTTTACAGAAATTAAATAAGTTTGGATAGATCAATAGTTTATTATTGATAATATGGATTTTCAAAATATTTGAAAATCATTTGAATATTATTTTCATGTGATAGTGATGATTACATCATGTGGGAGGGATGAGAAGGATGATTAAGGTACTTTCCATATCATATAGTTAATTTATCCTTAATCATTATAAAGGGACATCATTAAAACATGTATTTATTTTTTCTTGTGGAAAAGAAAATATTCCATCTCTATAATCCACAAATAGATATTTTCAAATACATTGCACTTCAAATCCTTAAAAATATCCTTAACAAGTTTATCATAATCAATTTTTTAACATATGTGGTTACCTCTAACCATTTGACATATATCACCAAAATATGTAATAGATTTCTCCAAAAATAATACGTAATGTTAAACCTAAGTGTAAAATATACAAAAAATCCATAAGATTTTGACCAATATATCATAAGTCAGCCTATAATTTCATCACATAATTATTAAAAAATATGATTTCAATAAATTTGAAATTATAATCATCCTTAATCTTTAAAACATGTAATGGAGTCCATAGCATTTTTTATTACCTCATAGGAAAAAAACATAATAATTTTTTTAATACACTTCTATAACAATAATTGTATATACCTAGCATTTTAAATTAAATATTCTAGTGGTTTTGAAACAAAATGAAATTCATTCATTATAAAATATTTTTTAGTTTTATTTTTTTCTAGAATAATGTAACAACATTTACCTAGAAATTAAATATATTAAAAAGTGAATAATTTTAAATAGTATAAATTTTCCCATAACACACTTAAAATATAATAGTATTTCATTTCATGACGTATATTGACAAATGTGTACTTGAAAACATCCTCTTCCATATTCACTTATAAACCGAATGATATTTAATTCAAAACTAGGTATGAGAAAAAAACATATTCATAATAGATATAAACAAGAATTTTATTTTTTTATTATTGTCAAAAATATAGAAACCTTTGAAATATTTACCTTTATCTATGTATTCTGTGTATGGATGCACGAAATCATTTCCAGAAGAAAATAATACACATATTTTGATCAAAACACATTAAAACCTATATCATGAAATTATATTTCATGTATTAATTTGAAGAATAACTTTCTTATCACTCATACATATGTAGAAACCCATCATGGTTATACATAGAATATATGTCAATAGTTGGACTTGGAGTAACCATATTAGTTACTCTTTATATTACCTACATGATATACTCATTGTAACAATTATTATTACAACTGAAATAAGTATCATGATTATAATTGGAAAAACCATAAAAGCCAAACCTGAAATAAACATCATAGTTACTGTTTAAATAACCCTATTTATCAACTTCAATACATAAATATTACCCAATGTATTAGAGAGATATAATTGGTGTCACCCTACATATAAGATATATTAAGATCAACTATTTTTCTGAGCAATAACGTGGCCCAACCCATTGAATAACAAGTATCAAGATAACCCATTTCTCATATATAATTATTAGGTATGGTATCATGACTAACACAATTTATGAACCCTGTTTTTATCTTAAATCCATTGAAAAATCTTGTATTCCCATTTTAAGAAAGCCCTTTTCATATCAAAATATATTATTCATTTTAAAACCCATTTCCAATTCCAAAATTCCTTTAAAATGGAAAGAGGTTTCAAACATCAATAAAATAAGAAATATATTAAGGAAATAGAAAATTAAAATAATGATTATGGTAGAAATAAATGACGTTGTCGATGTATATGTTGAAATAGAAAATTATAATTTTCTTCTGTAAAAAATGTTAAAACATTCCATAAAAAGATTACATTGGAGAAAAAATTTAAATGAAGTTAATATAGAGGTAATATTTATATTAAAATTATTTTATTCCCATAAAAATAAAACCATGGTATCATTTTAAACATTATTATGAGGATTAAAAATAATTTTTTAATGGAATAATTACAAAATTATTCTTAAATGAAAAACCATTATCACGAATTATACTCATCATGTAACTTCCTAATCATCATGAATATTAAAAAAGTTAATAATTAAAATTATCAAAGAAAATTTTCATGAAAAATATTCCATTGACTAAATCCTCTACAAATTTATATAAAATTATATAATTAGTTAATTTCACATCATACATTTTGACAATATTTGGTTCATAAGTCTAAAATTACATCGTTGGTTGGGATATTGTGAAATATGCCATTATTATGTAATATATATATGAATACTTTTAAAATATTAAATTTTTCATAGATATATTACCCTATTAGGAACAATCATGAATGATACTAATTAAAAATAAACTATTTTATTATCTTAGTGGTGATATGTTGTATGAACTCATAACTAATCAATCCATTTTTCAATGATCAATATGGAAATATGGTAAGTGTTTTTAAAAAATATTGATAGAAATATAATAATATAATAATTAAAATATTATCTATTTAAACTCATTTTTCGGAATTATCATTTTGTTGTGGTGAGTAAAATTAATCAAATCTCTACATGGATGTTGTAGTCCAGATGTACGGACAAATGGTATTGTCATTCTTCAGTGAATGTGAATGTAAGAAATTGAATGTCATATTATCTCAAAATACTAATATACAATTCATGAATATAATATATAAACAGTAATTTCTTCATTACAACTATCCGTTATTGGTCTTTATGGATTAAGAATTACATTGGTTTGCAAGGAAGTATTCCTTAGTACATTTTAACCATGGATTCATTTCCCATTTAATGGAAAATGGAGATGGATATAAGTTATCAAATTACATTAAATAATATAAATATTTTTAGGATATGGTTTTTAAATTTTAATAATGATTGATGATCAATTAATGGATGTGGAAGGGGAAATTAATCTAAAAATTTTAGTTAAAAATATCCTAATTCTGTGGAAAATCACTTTTTTTATAATATATTAACATCACTAGTATTATAATTATACCACAAAATTTCCCCATAATGTAGTGAGGGAAATTATTAATTAATTTTAATATTTATTTTTCAAAAGAATAGATTTTTATATTTTATGAATATAAAAAAAATATCATTCCAATTATAAGAGAGTAGAAGGTTATGTTTTTACTTCATAATATAATACATTAAAATTAATTATTTTGTATGTAAAAATTTAAAACAAGATTGATCATAACCTAAGATGATTATTACATGATATCCTATTTTCAATTTAAATGTAGACATGATTGAATCACATTCTTACCCTTATATTTTAATTTTCACCCCAAGTAAACCCTTTTCACACATACCATGATAAAATGGTTTTTACTCATTTAGGGTCAAAATTGTTTACAAAAATTGAATAAAACACCATAAATTCATTATGGTTGATATACAAAACCATATTCTAATCACATGGCATATTATAATATATTTAGATATGTTATGTCATTTTAAAAAAATATTTTCAAAAAATATCAGTAGTGTCAATTAATGAGCTATACATTTACAATGTCATTAATAGAGTCAAGAAAACCAACTAATTTAAAATTAAGTATTCAAATAAATACATAAAATGTAATTTTTATATATAAAATTATTTCTTTGTTTTATTTCATTAAAATTATATTTCTTTTAATATTTTAATTGTAGTTTAATTTATTTTTACATTAATTAAATATTACAACCATAATATTGTGTCCATATTTAAGGTAATAATTTATTTGATAAAAAAATTATCAAGGTGATGACTAATAATTTGTATTTCTAAATACTATTTATAACCAAACATATCCTCTAGGAATCCCACTAATTAATATATTATAGTTATTAAAAACAAGACTTTGTAATTTTTTATTTTTTAATACATATCACATTGTAATGGTCATAATCACATCAAAATGTGAAAAAGGATATAAAAATAATTCATGAATTTTTATGTATTAATTGGAATTATTAAATAAAATTATCTCATGCCTAAGGATCTTTTTCATGCCCTTATATTTTTATATTTGAAAACTAATTACTAATTTACCCTTTACTAAGTGTAAAAAACATTCATTACTCACTAGTAATAATAAATATAATTTAAATTGAAAAATTTAACATATTTGGATCTCATTATTCCAAATATTTAATCCATTTTTTAAAAATTAGAAAATGGAAATGGATGAATATGATTTCAAATGAATCAGTAAAAAATGGATAGAAATCATTTTTACAAAAAATGCTCCATTTAAATATTAGATGTTATTATATAATATTCATCTATAAAATTCGTTTAAAAATATAATGTTATTATTTTTAATAATAATTAACTATTTTAATTTAAAATTTAGTCCAAAATATATTTTTTTTAGAAAATTCATTAAATGAAATTACAGTTTTCAATAATGATTTGTATTTTTTCTATTCATTTAAAAAATAAACATTTCAGAAGAATTTAAAAAATATACCACAAGATAAATATGATATAATAATTTTTAAAAACATATTTAATTTATAAAACAGGATTTCAAAATATTTTGTAAATTAATTATATAATTCCTCACAAAAAGAAATGTGCTTTTTTTTAAAACAAATCATTATATTAGAAAATGGTTATACTAAAAATGTAGTTCTTATACATTATTAATTTATCAAGAAATTTTTATTATTTAGAATATTTATAAATATTTAAAAATTTATTCAATATGATCTATAACATCCAATTTAATTTCTATGTTATAATGTCATTTTTTTAAAAATAACATGTTGTGGTTTGTTTTTACATGGTGTTGCATGATTTACACATTATCAACCATAATTACCTTCCATTTAAAATCTCATGATATTATAGAGATTTAAAAATATAAATCATTAATGTGATTTTTATATTGAGAAACATTCTATTTTTTTGTAAGAATAATATAAAACATTTGTCTCTAGGTTAAAGAGATATTATATGTCTTTAAAAAGCTCCATGAGCTTGGTATTCTATGTTTTAAACCTACTTAATGAAGATTACATTTATATAAGTAAGAGTGAACAACAACCTCTATAAAAAGATGAAAATAAGGCATCTATCAATTATTTAGATGATATTATTTTTTTTGAGAAATGAAAATCAAATATATGAAGAGTTTTCCAAATAAATGAAAGTGTTGAACTAAAAGTACATGCTTAATGAGATTATAAATATTAATGTCTTGCTTATTTATCAAGATATAGATCATAACATTCTTTCATAATAAAATCATAATATATAACTTCATAAAAAATGTATGACTAATGATTTTTTTCTACATTAATCAAAGTATGAACAACATTTTCTAATGACCAAACATTATGGCTTTATAAATGATATATTATTTATCAATATTAATTACCCCAAATAAAATTGTTCTCCAAATATGTCATATCTAGAAGAAGAATAAAGGATCCATAGAAACATTAAAAAATAATAAATGTTATGTAAAAATAAGGAAACAATGTATATTTTAATCATTAGGGATTTTGATATAATAAGATGAAAGGAACAATTGACAGTAGGAAAAACAAGTCAACTATAGTTTTCTTTCATGGTGAGAGGTGTGTTCTTAGGTATACAAATAAGAAAAATTCCTAGACCCATAAAATTTTAAAGGATAAGTGTTTTGATGCATGTCTATCCTTGAAACAATTAATGTGGATGAAGACATATTTGGAAAACCCTAAGGGGAATGTAAAGTTACAACTTCTATTGGGAAGTTATAATAATAACAATATAATCATATCGAAGAATCATATTCATTATTACTGAATAAATCACATATGACGTAAAACATCACATCATATAGGAGCATCATGCATGAACTGAGCTTAATAGGTAATTTTTCTCCTACATTGGAGAATAGATTTGAGGTGTTCCTTTTTTTCTGATGAAGATTTTCGGTGATTGAGTCCAACAATTGGAGTTCGTTAATCTCAATCTAGAAAATGTGGTATGATTTACAATACCCTCTGTCATATTTTTATTTGTATTTTTTATCAAATAATGATAAATGAAAACATAATACATGGATTCTTTAATTATTTATTTACATAGAAAATGTATTTTCCAAGGGTTAAATTATATTAATAGAGTAAATATGTGTTTGAACGCACCCTATGTACCTTAGCCATGTTCAAATATTTGAACCCTTGAAGGTATTTTTTTAACATGAGCTCTAGGTTGGTGTCCCCCCCGGTCATGTCATCACTCACCTAACTGGAAATTGTAACTCTAGTTATGGATTCATCAACTCTAAATACCCATATAGTACACCCACCCCATCATCAAATTTAATTTTTTTGTTTCTTTCCTATTTCATCACTTTTTTTTCTATCATCACAACCACCTAGAGGCAGGTTAGCTAAATATTGTTGTGAATCCACACACCATAAATAAAATGAGGTTTCCTCAAGATACCATCATCATCCACCACCCCCTTATATATATACTTACCTGACTCCTTGTATCTCCATTGATGTGAATTCTTGTCAATAATAACTAACATGTCCCACTAAATCAATATCTTAAAGTTAAACTATTGTGGCTTTTCTAAATAAATAGTATTATTTTATCACCATGTTCAACATTTTTCTTAAATATAATATGATCATAAACCATATAAGTTGATTTTAAAACCATTACATCCCTACCATAGTCACAATTATGAATAAATGATAATTTTAAATACACATTTTCAAATAAATATACATTATTAAGTCTTCGGATTGGTTAGGGATCTCATATAAATCATAGAAATTTCTTTTCCCGTATATTTCTTTCAATTTTCATCAGATAATGGATTCTCCTATCAAAATTTTATATCATTGTCATGGTCTCTCCATACATTTCAAAACCAATCCATCAAAGAATGAATATTATTCTTATGGTGTTTTACATATTTTTGTGAAGCTACAATTAATATGGAATATACCATGTTCTCTCTCATTTTTGTTAAACTAGAACTGATATTTCTTCTTCCCCAAAAAATATATTCTGTTAGGGAATAAAATATTATTCTATTTTAGTAACTTCAACCCATAGGATGAAGGATTTTTTCTATTATATAAATTTCAAGGGAACTCATACACAATGTTCATAAGACATTTAACATTCAAACATAATATTGAAATAACTATTCCTCATTTCTATAGGATCCTTGGTATGAATCCATATATTTTCCCTATGATAGAGATCATAGATTATAAGTCTTTTGGGATTTTTTAATGATACTTTATCATATCATGAGGTTGTATTGGCCCCATCCTCCATTGCTATGTCTTTGACCAACTTTAAAGAGATGAATCCCTTCATAGTCCTCTGATTCAGGTCTCTCATCTAGATTTAAGGACTACTATATAAAAGATGATTTAAAATATCAATTTTAATCATATTTAATCACATAATTCAATAATTTATAATGTTTCTAGTCCATAGAGAGCATTATAAGTTACTTAACCCCCCCTTGGTGGTGCTCTAATTGAATCCATATAAATAGAGTCATCATTCAAAAAGGAAATTTCTAGGAAAGTATGTACAAGAGTGTAAGGATCCTTTAATGATGATCTTACTCATACTTCTAACATTATTTTTTCATTTATGTCTTCAATATTATCTCTTATGAAGAAGATTAATTTTTAGAAAATAATTGGCATCACCCTACCCCCTCCCATCTCTTTTTCTAAACTCTTGGAAAATACTTTAAGATAATGTGAACACTCTAAAAAAACTAGTGGAATCTCATTCATTTAACAACTCCTTTATGATTAATAGAGATTTTCAAGATGAATGTATCATCTCTTCCTCATTTAAAATAGGCTTCATGAAGAAACAATATTTCCCCCATCTATGTAAAATTGAGACTTAATCATTGAAAAAACAATAATGGATTAGTAGAAATGTATTTCCTTGATAGGTTGGGTCTTAATGAAACCCTCACACATTCCTCAATATCCAATCCATTATTTGGAATCCCAAGTGTATTGTTTCCCAACAAATAGTTATTACATTGAAAAGTGGGTCGAAATAATAATGTTTCCATTCTAAAATTTTAAAACCCAATATAATTATCGAATCAATTTAATATATTTCTAATAAATAAAATATATCAAATTATAGGATTTGGATCATCATTTCCACTCATCTATGAACCCTTTAAAAAGATTAAATTAAAATGGATTACAATTGACACATTCCTTCATCACATCTCCATATTGTTTTGTAAAAATAGATCGTTTTTAATGATATTTTTCTATACAAAATTCATTGTTCCTAAAATTAGGAACCTATGTGATATTATTTTTTTGATTAATATGAACAATAATTCATTGATCGTAGTACGTGACTTCAACATCATCCTTGTGAATTTATATAATTGTAGAGTCAGTTTCTATCATGTATTTTAATTCATGAATTTATATCTCATTTATAAAAAATAAATATTCTATAAATTGGATAATATATGGATTTCATAACCTTGTCCAATAATAAAATGGATATTGTCAAGATGTATAGTAGGTTGAATACGTGTCTTTCTAAATTTTATGTCATTTTAACTTTCCAATCACTACTTTTAAACACATGGGAAAATATATTTTTGATCATTACCACTTATTCATCATATATATGGTTTATGTTACTTGAATATATATTTTTTATATTATAATTTCTGAATGTCATTGGTTTGGTTTATCAAGAATGATATTTTTCTTCGACACATGTTCTTTCTGGGATGAGACCTTAAAACAAAGTGAGACACTTTAATAGTGAAATGTTTAACATGATAAATAATCATTAAAACAAAATATTTGGAATGGATTAAATTTCTAATAAAATCAAGAAATTAAATATTATATTTTAGGATCTATGGGATGGATAAACTATTATGATTCTATTTAATAGGAACTAGAAACTCGAGGATGAATTTCATTCTATTGAACTATATATCCTGGATAAATCTAGAATCAAATTGCATTAGTAAGTATTCCTCAACACATAATATATGGATTATTCTAATAGGGAAATTAAATTCTTCAAAAAACTCAACATTTAGCTTCGATATTGATCTCACTCTAGCGATGATGATCCACAAGTCAGCTTATGGGGAATTGTATCTTAGTGTTATATTTAGGCACTCATAAGTCATTGAATGCAGTATTCTATGTGCTTCAGGATGTTAGTATTATTTTTATAAATATATTTATTTCATTGAAAACCTAGATTAGTGAATCTATTAGAGCTATCAGGTTCATCAATATGGATAGTTCCCCTAGAAATTTTGGCATCACAAGTCCATTATATCATGATTTATAGGACATTGTAATGAGAGAGATTTTTGAATTAGGGAAAGATCACTTCAATTGAGGTACCATACCTAGAATCACCACTTACACAATTCATATCCTCATTCCAAAATTTAGTTAGACTTTTTTGCTTTTCTAATTCAAATGTGGTTCGTTCCAAAAAAAAATATATAGTGTAGGATTCTGAAATTATGTAAAGGGGAATCATTGTCAATTTAATGAGAAAGTGTGTCTTTTTCAAGTGGATATGTGACATATTTCACTATGATTCTTCTCCAACATGGTTCTGGATTTATTATTATGGGTATGAGGTTCATTTTTATCATATCATTTAAGGTTTTTTTCCTTATGACCCTCTTTATCTGATGTTTTTTTTATTTCTCATGATTTCATTAATAGAAATATCAACATGGGCATAAATGAGAGCTTGTTTCATCCCATTAGTGGTTGATATGGATTCTATATAATATCCCATCATTCATTCACCTGTGACATTATTTTAATCACTAAAAGGAGTTTAAAATTTCTAAAAAAAATTAGAATATTCTCTATTATAACAGAAAAAAGTGTCGTGAAACAACAAATAATTCAAAAAGTAGTATTTATATATCTAACATGTAGATTAATTTGAGGGATAGTATTATTGAATTGATATTTGGTACTTAAAGAATGTACATTATGAAGAATTATCTAGGAGGTCCAGATTATATATGTATAATTAAAATCCGCAACTTTTAAGGAATTATTAATTGAATCTTGAGTATATTTATTAATTTGAAAAGTAGCTTCGAATTTTTCGATAGAAAAATAGCATTATTGAATAATATTTTTTTAAATATTTCAATGCAGGTACTTATGTTTAATGAACTCCAAATACTGTCATTAAAAATAGTGAAATTATTTTTAATAATTTCATTTATGATTATCAATTATAAGTTCATTACTACAAAGACAGCTACTCAATAAATTAAAAAATCAGTAGTGATGAATTTTTTTAGCATAAAAAGACTTCATATGTCTATGATGTTCTTAAATTAAATGATTTTTTTGGGTAATTATATCACTAAAATATCTCTATTACTAAATTATCAATTGTAAAATTGTCACACACTATAAAACTGTTCTATTAGAGTACCTTCTCAACATAATTTGAGAAGTTCCATAGGAAACACTAAAGTCAGTCCTAAAAACTATTAATTTATTATTGTTAAAGGATTCATATTTTTTGAGAATGATAAAATGGTGGGGGAACTTCTCTTAAATATAGGCATTATTATCATCAAATTTCATATTTTAAAATGAGATTAATTTTGAGTTGTTTATTAATAAATCTGTGAGTAAAGACCCGAAGGTATTATATCACTATTTTCACAATATAGAGGACCTGGGAAGATATGTTTACTATACAATTCCCTTGGGAAATTTCCATTTTTTGAGAACATACAAATTAATTCTTCCTTGCCCTAATTCTGAATTTCTAGGCATCATCCTCTGATGGAAAAATAACCCTTTAATTTTTTTTTCTTGTTTTGATGATATTTACCTAGGTATTGACTATAGGCATAAGTAACCAAATATAAGTATTCTACCTAAACTCAAAGTTCATGGAATGATTGACATTTCAATTAAATTGGTGTAGTATCTCCTTATTGATGGTGCCTAGGAATTTTAGATTTGGGAATCTAATGGAGGTGTCCAAGACATTGAAGATCAATATGGTTCAGTGGATGAATTACGCCATACATGTTTTTAGTTGCATGATGGTATGTATTTTGTTTCTCAATAATTATTTTCCCTAACTTTTGTTGTGCTCTATGTGATAGAAGTAGTAGAATTTTTTTACAACATCAATTTACAAAATAAGAATTTTATATCATAATAATTTTAAAACATCCTTTCATGAATTTCCAACTTTTCCTATGTAAAAGGGATCTACATCCCTTGATCAAACAAGTCTATGATTTCAACCAACCTCCCGTTGTTAAAGTTGTTCACAGGAAGATGTAGGGTTATTTTGTGATGTGAAAAGCGCTAAGTATCAAACTCAAATTGAATATGGATGGTTCATACATTTATAGTGTATTGTAAAGAAGTGGAATTTTAAAAATACAATAGGGTTCAATCATTCTTTCCATTTTCATTATTCATCAGGTAGGGTATTTCAATTAAATCCAAATCCCAAGAAATTCCTAGTAACTTCTCCGTAGGTTTGATTAACAATCATAACATTACATTTATTGAATCTGATTCTAGAAATTTTATGGGAAGTATTATACACATCCCTGATAAAAATAAAAATATCAATTTTTTTCAGTATTTAAAAATATGGATAAAAAATAGGGTTTTTGTTATCGATATACGCATCCCTCCATTTTAAAGAGATCTGGTATTGAGTGACAGCAAATGATATCTATATAAATATAATTCTATGTATGTTTTAGTTATTTTAAATTTGTTGTTAACATACATGAATTTATTTTTTATTGGATTTATAAATGGGTGAATGATGTGAATGAGAGATCAAATAGGTCAAAAAATAACTCTTTTTAGAAAAAAAGATATATTTATTCAATTTTTTATTTTCCAACATCAGGATAACTCTTGTTCCATAGAAATATTATATTCTGATTCATTAATAGTTCAGTTTAGATTGATGGGGATTACTGTTTCTTTTTTTACATCAAAATCCTAATGGGGATTTGGTTGATCAAAATTTACAGTATAGTTTTTCTAAAAAATATATAATGTAGAAATGTTTTATAATTGTGGATTTTTTTCAATACATATGACATACTGAAAGAATATTTAGATGATCTATGTACTGTTCTTAATGAAAATCAATAAAAAGTGTTTGTGGATAAAGAGACATTTTCAAAAACATTATGTAATTTTTTTTTGTAGAGTTCAAGTAAGGTTGGAATATGTTGGAGGTGGCATTTATTAAATTAGAGTATGGAATGTAATTTTTACACTAACATGGTTTTAATTGACTTGATGATTATTCAAGTTATGTTTCAAAAAACCATGGATTATAATGGTCACTTGAATTATGTTATAAGGTCGATTGATTTCCTCACATGGTCAATTGAATTTTATCAGGATGTAAATGGATTTATTTAAAAAATATAATAATGATTTATATTATGTTTGGTCCACTGAATGTGGCTTCACATAGTCGATATCATTTATTCATGTAGTTGATAATACACTAAGAGAGAAATAATGAAATTTTTTCCATTGTGAATCTGCATGTTTATGAGTTGTAACTATGGTAAATACAATTTAAGGTTGATCTATACTACTAACTATGGTCATTCATGATAGTATAAAGAGGTAAATCAACATTTTCGATCTAGGCAGTGGGACTACATCAAATGGTCGATATTTCACATGGTTGGTTCCACGGTTATATATTATTTATGGCTATACTAAGTGAAAATGTGAGTTTCTTATATTCATTTACAATGAAGATTGTAAAATCATTTCATAATATTTTTTTCTTCCTAATAAATTAAAATTAAAATGGATACTTTAATTCAAGTATTGGTCTTCATGAATCCAAATGTGATACTATGAAGATATATGACTTACAAGATGAAAAATTGATATACATGGGAAAAAATGAATTCATCCAACCATGTTTTGTTTTAAAAACAATTAATTGGAAATATTTTCAAAAACATTTGGCACACAGATAATAAAATATTGGTTAAAAATGAAAATTTAAAACCTAAGAATATTTTTATTGTCATGACCCATCCCAGTTGGGCTCATGTCACAACACTGCAAGCCCACCTCCAATATGCAAGGGTCTAGCGACTAACACAGGGTATTAATATCACTGACATGGGAGGAATTTCCTACGTACATGTACACACGACAAATATCCAAGCCCACGAATGCTGAAATGAAAAAAACACTAAGGAAAAAAATTAATGTGTACAAGTAAACCCAACGAATAGAGTACAACAAAACTAAAGGGAAAAATGTAAATTGGTCCAGAATACAAGTCCACCAAAAACAACAGTCCGCAAACCACAAAGTCAAACCTGTAAGCAGAAAGAGGTCCTAGGAACGATGTTTATAGTTGTAGGAACACCTCTAACTATAAGGAACTCAAAAAGCACGGTATGGTCTTGGACCTCCCAATAATCTATCAAAAGGCCGCTCGTCTGCACAAGAAACAACAAGTGAGGGAAAAGCCTGTGCAGGGGTGAGTATAATAATACTTAGTATGGGACCCCAAAAACCATAAGGAATTTTTAAAATTAATGGTACAGTTATCTCTACAAATTATATGTCTTCTAAATATATAGTAAGAGGAACACAATCCAGATATACTCGAAACCCAGACATGTAGTCCAGAGACAAGTCACACGACCGCATACCATCACTAGGGGTGTAGTTGGAAGAATTCAAAAATCACTCACCCACGTGAACTCAATCGAAGAGTCTGATATCACTAATGATGTCCATTTTTGATGTACTACTTGTCAAAAAAATCCATGAGATATGGATACACTCATTTAAGGAGAACACAATCTTGAGTGGGGAAATATCTCAATACACAGATGAGGATCACAGCTAGGACCATGGAGGATACAAGGAATCATCTGAATTCACCTTCTAAGTATATAATCCCCATCCTGTAGGATTATTCCCATCAATACCAGACTCTTCCTAGGGTCGAGAATTGATAAGGGATCTCGCACTAGGCCACTCGAAGGTATACATGACTCTATCTTGAAATGTCCTACTAGAGGGATCCTACTCTAATGGATGGAAATGATCGTTGACATTTAGGGGAACAAGTAATAAGGGGGACTATCCCAAATGAAACATGTCCAAGAAACAGTAGATAAGAGGATCAAGCCATATGTTAGGATATACATAGAGTGTAGAAGGGACATGCGTTGTGTCGCTCGACTTCGGGTACTACCTGTGTAAAACAGCCCTAGTCATAAGAATATGTCGTGTTGAAGGGGGTAAGTACACAGCATGTAGGATAGACCATATTCTATGTCCATGTAACCGGGTTCCACTCTATGTATGTGGGCCATGTTCATAGACATGGCTTCAAGCTGTGTGTGTCATCCCATGTAACAGGTACATGAGTTGACCCATGTAATTGGCGTTGTCTGGCCATGTGGTGGAGTACATGTTGTGTACTCCACCCAAGGTCAGTGTATCGCTTTAGATACATGCTGAGTCCTGAATATCATACACGTCTATACCTTTTAGGGAGTACATGTCGTATCATGAAGCCTTTTAGTCCATCATGTGTCTATGTATTTCATAAAATGCACATTGAGCATTGGGGTAGAGCCCCTATGTCGTGTGACACCAGTTTGACTCCCGAAATAGTAGTTGTTGGTACCAAAAGTCGAGTAATTCAGCGTACACATCAGGTTCATCGAAAAATATATAAATTTTTTTTTCACAGGCATGACTCTGGGGATGCTCTACTCATTGATTAGGCCATCTAATAACCATGAAACTCAAAGGATTAGGTCTCCCCAACATCACAAGGCATATTCCTTCCATTTGAGGCCTCAATTAGGCCCTGAAAACACATTCTGATTCAACCACATGAAGAATGAACAAAGAATGTGAACTCATGAACCTTATTGATTCATTCGCCGCTATCGTCGGCGTATCTCCAATGGAACATTATGATGATAGATCACCTTTTTGGGGTTGTTTCACCATGAAACAGGTTCACAATGATTCTACATTCGTATCCATGTAAGGAACGCGAAAAACATGGGGAGGAGGGAAGAAGAAATAAATCCCAAAAATATGAATGAACCTCCCCCACTGTTCATCACAATGTTAGTCCTCTCCTATTATAAGGTTTAAAAGGGGTAAATTAAAAACATCAAAACATGACACAAAAATTATCAGGAATGAATCGGATAAAGCCCTCCCGCTAGAATTATAATGCTCGGGTCAACCAGTTGGTTGGATGATCCACATTCGTAATTAAATTCAATTAAAATATAAGAAAACATCTTTAAAACCTAACCACTACATTGATAAGGGATAAATCACTGTTAAGGGATCACGCTTCCATCATTTCCTAGATCCTTCAACTTTGTTGGCACAATTATTCACAATTTTGATTCATCTTCCTTCATTTTCAAGAGTTCCCTCCAAGTTCCTCTTAATTCTCTTCTATTTCTCTCTATTTTATACCAATGAAAAAAATTGGATTAACCCATTAAATGGAGGGAATACATTTCAGCATTCCATTTCCCTGAGTCTCTTCTATTACACTATGGAATTAATGAGTCATCGTTTCTCTTTCATAGTGATTATGCATAGTCATTTATTATCAAAACAGTTTCCCCATCATTGCGCTGTAGTGAATGTTTCCAATGAAAATAATATAAACCTTTCGATTTATTTTATTTTATTTTATTTTACATAATGCTTTAGAAAAATTAACTTTCCCCCTTGACCTGCACTATTCGAGGTTATGCCCTCACTTAGGTAATGTAATCATCCCAAACGCAATGATGCCCTCATATTATTAATCTAGGAATCCATTTGGAAATTGCAACAACCACACACACACTCCAAAACACTTACCAAAAAAACTTCAAACCACTATTTCAGGCTCCCCAGGCCTTGTAAGGACATGTCATCTCCATACATGATCTTGTAATAATTCCATATAATATTTAAAAACTAATACACCGAAAATAAAAGATATTACATTCTTCCCACCTTGAGAATTTTAGTCCCTCAAAAGCCAAAAAAAAGGCTACTAAAAAATATGTGGGTACTCAGTACGGATCTTATCCTCCTGCTCACAGATGATCTCTTCAAGGTTCTCATGCTTCCACCAAACACGGACCAAGGGAATTGATCACTGATGAAGGATCCTCTCTAGCTGATCCTCAATATCAACTGGGTACTCAGTAAAGCACGATCCATCCTCAATGTCCAACTCTCCCCAGTGAATGGTGTGCAATGGTCCGTGCATGTACCTAATTTGATACGAAACGTGGAAGAAATCATGTACCCGGTGCAAATTTGGTGGTAGAGCTAAGGAGTACCCCGAATCAAAAACTCTTCATAGTATCTAAAAAGGGGCAATGAACCTTGGGGACAATTTTCCACCCTGGAAATATCTCTGCAACCCACGTTGAGGAGATAACCGAAGGAAGGCATAGTCTCCCTCCTCGAACTAGAGAGGTCTCCATCTCCTATGATCACAAGACTTTTTCTATCTTTGGGTAGTATTCATATACTCCTAGATGATCTACACCTTCTAGTTGGTAGCTCACACCAACTCTGGACACTGGAGAGCTGACTCTCTAGAGTGGTCCATCAAAGATGTAACCAGATGGGTTGTCTGTATAATTCCTTGAACGGTGCCATGCCAATAGTGGAGAGGTAGGTATTATTGTATGTAAACTCCACCAGTGTTAGGGGATCTACACAACTACAACCAATGTCCAAGATATAGGCCCACAACATATCCTCTAGAACCTGAATGGATCTCTCTGTTTGACCCTTGGACTGGGGCTGGAACATATTCCTCAATCATAGAAAAGTCCAAAATTCCTCTAGAAGTCCCTTCCACAACCAGAATGTGAAATGAGAATCACGATCTGAGACTATTGTGGAAGGCACAACATGAAGTTGAACTATCTCTTGCACATAGAGGCGTCCCAATCTCTCTAAATAATTTTACTCCATGATATCAAAGAAGTGGGCCAACATGGTGAGTCAATCAACAGTCACCCAAATGTAATAATCCCCCTTTGATGTTAATTTTAATCCCATCATGTTGTGCATCGATATTTCATCCCACTTATACTCTAGCACTTCCAGGGGTGACCTTACCCTGCTAGAACACGGTGTTCATCCATTACATGCAACAAGATATGTCATCATGGAATGAACACTACCCCTACATTCTTCATACTTGACCACGAGAATTTCCATCAGAGATCACGATACATCTTCTCCACACGAGGGTGTACCTCTAAGGGGGGTGTATGAAACTCCCTCATGACCTCCTCCTAAAATGCAACTGGTTCAATTGTGCATCATTAGAAATGAATTATATGCTCCCCAACTTGAGAATATTCGTCAAGAGCATGTCATTTGGATAAATGTTCAAGTAAACATTCACATTAGACATCCCCAAGTTGTACCTCCCGAAAATGTTGTACGATTGGAGGGGTGACATCCATTGACTAAAGGTAATATTTATCCTCTATTATTAGTAAGGATTACTATAACGAGGCCAACAGCTCTATCTCATCAATCAACATCTAGGAGTTCATTCTCCAGCTAAGAGCATAATACACCTTTTCCCCTTCCCAAGAGTATATACGATCTTGAAGTCATAATCATGGACATAATCTAGAAATCACCTCTACCTAAAATTAAAATCCTTATGTGAGATTATGTACTTGAGGCTCCTATGGTCATAATAGTGGATCAACCATTTTCCCATTAGGTATTTTCTCCACATCATCTACACAAAGACTATTTCTTCCAACTCAAGATCATGGGTCAGGCTATTCTACTCATGTGGCATACGCTGGCGTGAACCATAATCAATAACCACCTACCTCTTCATGTTGAAAAAACCAAGACTATTATCTGATGTGTCACCAAAAACTATGCCCTTGACACCCACTTATAGAAATATCAATATTTGTGTTCACGTCAAACACTACCTCGTGTACTAGAAATCCTACTGGAAATTCATCATTCAGATTAAAGGCTACCCCTTTTGGGTCAAGGCTTTCTTCCATAACGATATCTGGGATAGTTCAGGGAGAAATCTTCGGTAGTATCCTACCTCCCAAGGAATCTAGCACCACTATCACACTCTGAGGGGGCTCCCATGCTAACACTGCCTCGACCTTGAATGGGTCCACTATTACTAAATATACTAAGTTATCATTTCCCAGAAAGTGGACCTCTTGTATCTAAATCTATGACATAGAGTGATTCCCAAAATGGTGGTGCCCATGGAGTACATCTAGAACCATCCGTAGGTGTCTCGTGTGCTCCTCCTCTAACGCAGAGTACACAAGGATGTCGTCGATGAAGACCACAATGAAAGAGACTAAATATAGATGGTTGATCTGTTTTATAAGTCCCATGACCACTGTGGGGGTTTTCATTACACCAAAAGGCATCACCTTGTACTCGTAGTGACTGTAGCAGCATCTAAAATATGTCTTCAGTATATCCTCTTCCTATACTCATAACTGTTGGTAACCTAATCAAATGTCTACCGTTGATCAATACTATGCCCCTATAAAATAATTTAATAGGTAATTGATCCTCAGTAGTGGAGACTTGTTCTTAACCATCACCTGGTTCAGGCGCCAGAAATCCACGCACAACCACACACTCCCATCTACCTTCTTGAAAAAAACAGGTGCTATCCTGGGTGAAAAATGAGGTCTTATAAAGCCCTTACTTAAAAAATCCTACAAATTCACCCTCAACTCATGAAACTATATGGGAGCTATCTGATAGGCTAGTGAGGATAATGATGATGTCTTGGGGTGTAAGTCAATGAAGAAGAAAATCTCCTGGTGGGGAGGTCGTCTTGGAACATCTTCGGGAAATATGTCATCATACTAAAAAAATGCATGGAACTGGAAGCTCACAATATATACTACTATAAGGGTAAGGCTAGCCAACTCATGAGTGATCCGTTGCACCCTCCTATTCATGATTCCATCCTTTGCTGCATGGGTCCCCTTCTCACCGATAAAGGAAAACCTTGTACCATCGCTACAGACACACCTCACTCTTCTCCTAAAGAAGTCTATCAAGTTATGAGCTGAAGATAGAAAATACATACCTAGAATGAGGTCGTAAGGCCTCAACACTTGCACCAATTGGATTCAACTGAAACAATTTCCTCAAAAATAAAGCTCACACTGTCTTAAAAGATGTGTGATCATCAAATATCCCCTTGTAGTTGTCTCCATGTATAAGGGTTGAGTTAGTGGAGCTACCCGAATATCATGATATTGTAGAAGACACGAGGAGAGGAAGGAATGATTGGAACATATGTCTATAATATTGGTAGCTAAGGTGGAAAAGACACATATCGTACCCTGGATCATCTCCGGATTCCCTATGTCATATGGCTTGACTCCATGCAGTTGTCCACGATCATGTCCCCTAGTTCCCTGAACCCGGTGCGAACCTTTTATGGGTCGTGGTGGGAGTATATAAAAGAGTCATCCACCAATTGTATCTCTCCCTACTCCTATTCCATGTCTACCACAAGGCGAGACTATCTGATACACACTCTGACTCTTCCTCAGTGGTCCATCCACTGCTTCCCAATTAGTATCTCGATGGGTTGGGAAGTCTCTAGAGAGATGTCCCCTACTGTCGCATACATATCATCGTGACTCCCTATGAGAACTAGATCCATCCTAAGATCCCTGGTGTGTCGATACCCTATCCTAGGTCCTCCTGTGATGTCTCACATATCCCGAACAATGTGCCTAACATCATCTTTTTACTACCGATGTCTCTACACCTGTCTTCTTACGGCTGACTGACAATGGTTGTCACTCCTCCCGGTGAGGTTATCGATCAACAAGGACTGCTTGAGCACTCCAGAATATGTAAAAATTCATAGAGGCATGACACTAGATCAGATTTCCCATCGTGGAAAACATTCGATGGTTTGAGATCTGATGTACCGATCCTTGACTGTATCCATCGAGTACCTGGTGTGGTTGGTGAACCTCAATGAATAGTCAGCCACCATCAAATAGCCTTTCTGGAGCTGAAGAAGCTCATGGATATGAAATTCTCTCAGCAAAACTTGAGAGAAATCCACCATAAAGTGTTACTCAAACTTTATCCATGAAAGAGTATCCTCATAATAATAATGTGTTGTCAAACACCACCATTGTCCCACCAAACCCTAAATAACTCTTTCTCCAAGGATCATCATCTTGTCCACTGGTGCCCCACTAGACTGAATACTCTAGTCACTGCCTCAAGCCAGTTTTCAGCCGCCTAAGGGTCTGTCTCACCTCGAAACCTGAGGGGTCTATATTTTTGAAACTTATGGAGCACGCACAACCTACACCCCTCAATTCTTGGTACTTCAGGTACCATGGTCTTCTCTAGTATTGGAGGTATAGTAGCTACACCACATTGAGGTCACACCTAGGGAACTAGTCCTTGTATCGATGTCTCGTCACTGAGGGGTCCATCCTCATGATCTAACTACTAAATACAAGAGTGTATGTGTCACCAAGACATCATGTGAGGAATCAAGATGTACCATTGTCAATGAGTATATCAGGATAACCGATACAAATGACCTGGAAAGCATAACCCATTTCTATATGAAATATATACCATTATATTAATTCCCTAAAACTAGTGTTTCCATATACCGAGTTGAAAATAAGATTATTAGAGTCCTAGTGTGTGGATTCATCGGCTTCCCAGAGTTACACTGGAGTCTCTAGCATGGAAGCCATGCACAAAACACTTAACACAATTTTTCCAAACCACATATCACTGAATCTTGATCCTAATGAAGAACCAGACACCTCTGCAACAAATTTGTCATGACCCATCCTATTGTGTCCTGTTTCACGAATCCCCATGCCCCCCTCTAATAGGCCATGGGATGGTGATTAGCACCGAGTAGGCATATCACTACCCTGATAGTCATTACCTATGTACCATTATAGATGCACACATCCCCAAGACCACAGATTCTGAAAAGTAAAAAAACACTATGGAAAAAAATGCATGCATATAAATAATCTCATCCAATAGAGTAAAAAGGATGTAAAGTGTGGAATGTAAACTGGTCCAGAATACAATACCACCAAAATAAATGAGTATGAAAATTAAGAAATCCAACCTGTATGAAAAAATAGGTAATGGGACTGATGCTCATAGCTGTAGGAACACCTCAACATATGGGGAACATAGAACATTGTGTCTGGTGATTGTATGAAAAGGACATCATGAAAAGGTCTCTCTTCTACACAAGACACGTAACGTGCAAGAAAATATTATTTAGGGGTGAGTATAACAATAATATGTAGGGGTCCCCAAAAACCACAAAGTGATATGAAGTGTAATGTTATAGTCACCTCTACACATTATATGTCTACTGAACATATTTTAAGGGGAACATAATCCAGATACACATAAAACCCAAATTGGTAGTCTAAAGAAAAGTCACATGACTACATACCAACGCTAGGCAGTTTCGTATGAAGATTCCATAAAGCACTCACCTGGGAGAACTCACTCGACAAGTCTGATAGCTCTGATGATGTCCATTTAAGAAGTATTGTTCATCAGGACATGCCATGAGAGACAGAAACACACATTCAAAAGAATAAACTTCAGAGTGGGGAATGATCAGGATACACAAATGAGGATCACTAAAAAGGCCTGGGAGGATACCATGACTCATCCGGAATCACCATCTTAGTAGAGGATCTAAATCCTATAGGATTTTTCACATCGATACCTGACTCTTCAAAGGGTCAAGAACGGATATAGGATCTTTCTTTCGTCCTCTCAGAGGGATTTCTGACTCTATCTCGAAAATTCCTACTAAAGGGATCATAATCATGTGGATAGAAATGATACCTAACATTTAGGGGAATGATCAAAATGGGGAACTAAACCAAATGAAACTTGTCTAAGGAATTATGTACAAGAGGATAAAGCCATGTTCCATGATATACATGTTCTTTATAAGGGTCACATGCAATGTCTCTCAACTCTGGGTGTTGATTCAATAACATTTTTCTTATGACTTTTTCCATTCCTTCTTGTTTTGAAAATCACAAACACCCTATACTTAAGAAAATTTTTATTTTACTTCTATAAAGAAAATTTCCTTCCTTAAGGAAATTTACCCTAAACATAGATTTCATTACACATAGAAATATTTTTCTTAAGTATAAAATTTGGATTCATACCCAAATCCTCGGAATTATATAATGCTATGGTATGAAGAATTCTGTTTTAGGATCCGAATTCTGGATACAAACTCTAATAAAGTTCCACTCCGAATTCTGGATATGAACTCTAACAAAGATCAACTCTGAATTCGGGACTCCGAACATCTACGAGTTCGACTCCAAACTTTTATTAGTTTAACTCTGAACTTTTATTAGTTCGACTCTGAACTTATATGAGTTTGACTCCGAACATTTATTAGTTCATATTTTAACTTTTATTAGTTAGACTCCGAAATTCTATGAGTTCAACTCCGAACTTTTATTAGTTCCACTCTACACTTTTACTAGTTCGACTCCGAATTTCTATGAGTTCGAGTCAGAACTTTTATTTGTTCGACTCCAAACATTTACTAGTTCGACTCCGAACCATGTAAGTTTAGATTCTGAATTCTAGTGAAACCAGAATCCGAATTTCCTTATAAATTCAGACTCCAGATTCCCATAGAATTTGGGTTCTGAATTCCTAGAAAATAGAATACGAATATCCTTTTATTATTGACTCCGAATTTCATTTTTTTAGACTCTGAACTTTTATTTACATACACTCTGAATATTAGTTTTACTTATACTTACATGTGTTTCATTGAAAAATGATGTTTTGCTTTCAATCACACATGTTTTGTTATAAAACGATGTCGTCTATTCTGTTTCTAACTAACTGTTGGTTTAGTGACACGTGTGAAGGTCCCTCCAAAAGTTCAGGAAAATATGACCATTGGAGAAGGGAGCCAACTGCGCCTATAAATTGTAGCACATTTGAAAATCTCCATACTGATCTTCTATAACTTTGAAAACATGTGCTTATATGTTGTTGAAGTGATTTCTAGAGAGAGGGACTCTTATCAACTCTCAAGCTTAGTGCAGAAAGTTTGAACAACTTGTTCAAACATTACCTTGTGTAGACGTGCTTTGTACGACACCGAAATTTGGAGAATACATTCAAGGGCTTCCATGGATAGGAAGACAGAGGTTCCAACACCTTGAAGTTGAGTTCTTCCTTGCTAAGGAAGACAAATGTTCCAACTACCTTGAAGTTGAGGGCTTGCGGGGATAGCAAGACATAGACTCTGATCTTCGTATCGAGGGCTTAACCTAGTGTGGGTAAGAAAGACATACATGAAATTATAAATAAAGGGACCTTTATCAAAGGTTGTTTGATACCCTTATCTTTGGGTTAAAATACTTATATCTTGTTACTTGTAGTTTTTCTACTTGTTTTTTCCGCTGCATTGTGTATTATAAGGAAAATATGACCTTCTTATATTTAGTTATACTTGTACTCTATTTCATTTAGATTCTATAAACTTTAAGGTAGAATCTAATATTGTAAACATTAATTTTGTTTCAGTTTTCTGGAATCATATTTCTAGATCCATCTTTTAGGAATCATATTTCTGGAACCTATTTTTCCAGAATCAATTTCCTTATTTAAGAAAGTACGTTGAACTTGAAGTTTGTAAATTCATATCCTATACCAATCCTACAATTGGTGTTTGAGGTGTTGTGAATTTTCTTAGTATAACATTGTTAAAATTATATCTTTCCTTGTTTAAGGAAATTTTTATGTATACAATTCACCCCCCTCTTGTATATTGAGAATCTGCATCATTATTTAGATCCTACAATTGGTATCAGAGCAGGTCTCTGAAATACTTATACTCACATATAAGTTTTTCTTGCTCATTTTTCATTATTCTTCATCCTTGCTTTGAAAGATAGTTTCATTCCGAAATTTTTCATTCCGAACATAGTCATTCCGAATTCTTCATTTCGAATCTATTCATTCCAAAACTTGTGGTTACGCTCTTTTCCCTGCTAACAAGTTTGGTTGCCCAAGTTTTTTTTAAAAAAATGGCAGGAATCAACATTGGTTCTATGGACAATATAAAACCTACAAGACCACCAATCTTTTATTGTAATTACTATTAGTATTGGAGAGATCTAATGAAGACTTTCGTCACCAATACAGGGGTAGATAATTTTTTTATGCTTACTGGTAATTATAATATTCCTGATAAGGATGTTAGAACTTTCACTAACCAGGAAAAGAAAGAATATCAACTCAATTATAAGGTACACAATACTTTACTATTTTCAATGACTATAAACATATATAGCCAAATTTCTTCTTGTGAAGCAGCTAACTATATCTGGAAGAATTTAAAGGTTACACACCTTTCCTCTCTAATGTGATTGAAACTAGGAGAGCCATTCTTAGAGCTGAATACCATGGATTTAATTTTCCATATAGAGAACTAATCTGTAATGTTCAACAGAGATTTATGACTATAGTGAACAGTCTTCAGTCTATGGGAGAAAAGGGGTTTGATGATGAAGCCCTTGTTGACAACATTATTGATATTATGCCTAATGAGTGGGAATTAAAGAGAACAACAATTTATGATAGCCATAAGGTAACTCATATTTCCTTAGATGAGCTATTTGGAACTCTTCTTTAGCATGAAACGAGAATGAAGAGATATGCTGACAACATCAAGAAGAAGAATGGGAATGGTGGAGTTGCTTTTACTACAACTACAAATCATATGAAATCCAAGACTCTAGAAAGAATTACTAGATCTAAGTCTAATAAAGATGTTATCCATTACAAATCTAGTGAGAGTGAAGTCTCATAGAATGAGTTAGCAAATATTTCTCGAAGGATAAACAAGATAGATGGTCAAAGAAATTTATAATCTATGTATAAGTAAAAAGAAAGAATATTTTTATTCTACAGTTTATCAGAATGCAAGATCAATTTGATGATATTTTCACAAAATCATTACCCTCCGATAGATTTGAATACATCAAACAAGAGTTAGGAATGATAACTGTAAGGTAATCATTCTCTATTAACTTTTTGTTGAACAATTCTCCTAACAGTAATAAAATCCTTTTCATAGGGGGAGTACATTTGCTTGTAAACATAATCAAAAAATTTCATAGACTTCTTTTCAAAATTTTGTGACTAAATTTTTTATATGAGTTTTTCAAAATTTTCGTACTCATTTTTTTCCTCTACTCATAATTTTAGTATTCATTTTTTTTCGTATTCATGATTTCCATACTCATGATTTTCATACTCATGTTTTATTTCCATACTCATAAAATTTTCATACCGAAAATTTTCGTAATGAAGTTTTCGGAAATGAAATTTTCGTAATAGAAATTCTCGGAACTGGAAATTTCGTAATAAGAATTTTCTTACTCGACATTTTCGTAATTAAGTTTTCGGAACCAAAATTTTCATATTGGAAATTTTCTGAACCCTAACTTTCGTAATGAGAATTTTTGTACTCAGAATTTTCATAATGGAAATTTTTCGTACTCATACTTTTCATACTGATACTTTTTCGTACTCAAAGTCTTTTCAACATTAATTCTTTCATAGTTAGTTTTTCGTAGTCAATTTTTTTTCCCAAATAATTGTACCTATTACGAATAAAATTCCTGGCCAATCCGAAAGGTATGATTTCCTTACTCATGTTTTCATAGTCTTATTTTACATACTGGTATTTTCCTATGTGTTTTAATTTTGTTCGGATTCTAGTTTTCCTAAATCCGAATGTTTTTTTTCTAAAACCTCAAAAAATCGGATTTATGTTTTCCTTCGGGTATGTTTTCAACCGTCAGATCAAATCAAAGGGTTTTTCAAACGTTAGATGGTTTTGGAAGTTCAAAGGTCAATCACATCACCTATATAAAGGGGACCCCCAAGAGTCATCCCACATCGATATTTCAAAGCTTTCGCATCTCAAAGCCCTGACTTTCTTCTTAAGGATCATTCCTATCTTTGTGAAGCCCTTCTGAATCTTACAGAACTCTCCATGTAACGCCTCGACCCCAGCTGCCCAGAGTCGTTGCATTACTTCGTAACATTGGCATGATCACAAGAAAGATCAAATCTCGAAAGACCGATTGGTTTAGTAGCCTTGGAAACACTAGATATATTCATAAGGTTTACATTACATCATTAAACGAAAAACTACTACAACAACATATTGTCTCCATAATCCACACTCATATCCCCACATAATATCCCTGCAGGTCATTCATAATTTACTTCTTCACTTCCTGGGAAAAATAAAACATAGAAAAGGGGTGAGCTCAAATGCCCAGTAAGGAAAACAATATAGCGGAATCTTTCATAAATAAGAATAAACATTTAAGGCAATGTATAACTAAAACAAAGGCCTTTAAAACTTGAACTTTCAACATAGTATGGCATAAATGAAATGAAATAATGCCATTTACTTATTCACATGGTTATTCTACTAATCGTATAATCACATGAAAAATCAATAACCACTTTCATAATGATGGAATGCATAATGCCAGACTATCATAACCACATAGCCAAGGCCTCGTGCCAAGACTACAAATAAGATTTTGTCAAGGCCTTGTGCCAAGACACCAGTTTGTCTCATGAGACCTATCGATGCATCGAGGAGCTATAGCGGGCTCCACCCGTCACATATTAAGTCCAATGCATTCCCATATGAAAAGGTTTAAACATAACATAATCATTCGTATTAAAACTAGCATACGAAATGTCAATACTTTCACCATAAACTATGAATGGTATAAAAATAGCACATCCACAGTCAAACATATCACAAAACCTTCAATACAATATAGAAGTTTTGTATCATAATAAATCAACTTCAAATAATCTTAAAATCCATCAAAGGATGTTGACATAGATGAAATAAAAATTCTTTTTAAAGAAATATCTCCTTTTATTTTGAAATAATTTATGATCCATATAAAATAAAACATTTTCTTTGAAAATATTCTTATAAGCTTGTAAGGGAAGCTTTGAAGATTTTATAACGGCGGAAAATAGCCACACCCGCCGTATAAGTTAAAAAAACATTCTTACCTTAATTCTGTCGAAAAGGTTAAAAAGGACCTTGTTTTGAAAACGACCGAAAGATTCCTTTATAAACCACTTATAAAAGTCAAAAAAGGTATAAATGAATTTAACTCATATTCTAGTAAATAGTAAAAATGTTTTGAAATGCATTTTTAAGAAACATGGATGTGGATGATAAAGAGATCCCAGTAGATTATTACGTATAAACAACCTTGGATAATGAAGAGGTTGTAAAGTAAAACCTTACCTTGTAATTTTCTTTGGTTGGGGTAGGTTAACCTCCAGTATAATGGTGAAATAGTTTTTATTAAATTATACAATAATCATATATATTAATATGATATCATATATGATCTTTTAACATTGATTTGTTAATAATATCTTAGAATTATCGTCGTTTCGGGAGTTAACTTACTCATTTTCTTTTATATGTTTTGTTACATAAGCCATGGTTGTTGTATCTTATTCATATCCAGAATGATATATAGTCCTTAAACATCATTTTTAAATCATCAAATGATAATTATACTTGAATGGATACGATGGAGAATGAATCTCATCGCGTTCGTGGAGACGGTAGTCCGTACGTACGCACGAGCGACAATATCATTATTTTGATATTAAAATAATATATAAATGGATGGTATATCATATATACAGAATCATTAACATGTTATATTTATTATTTACATGAGTTAAACATCATTATTATACCCATCCAAATAATATTATATTGAATAACAATTACACCACGACGTGGAGACGGTAAGCCGTACGTACCCACGTATGGTGACATGTTATTCAAAGGGTGGATAGAATACTGAATATGATTGTACCATATTTATAATAACATCACAGTATATGTGAGATACTGGAGTTATTATTTTAGAATGGTAAGAACAAAGGAAGAAGAAGTGGAAGAAGAAATGAACTTGGAGAAGGGTGGTGAAATCATTACATCTTCTTCGGGTTCTTCCTTTTGATTTGATCAAAAGGGCTCCTTAGGTTGGCTTTATGAACAAACTAAGGCCTCTAGGTTGTGGTGAGGGATGTTGGGAGACTATTTGGGCAGAGTTTGTCCGAGCCAAAAGGCTTTGATTGTGTGAAGAAATGAGAAGGAGGAGTGCCCTTTTATAAGAGGGGTGAGGGGCACCTTTGGAAAAGTTAGAAATATTAATTTATAATAAATTCAAATTCGGTTTCTAAAGGCTCCAAAGTTAGTTATTCAAAGTTTAAGGTGGGGATAGGTCGAAAACCACTCAAACAATAGAATTTAGACAGGTTTGGGTACTTATATTAACCTTATCTTTATGTATTACCTCTAAGTTAATTAGTTTCACTTTTACAATGTCTCTTTGTATTTTTATATAATATGGTTACTAAACATACTATATACATCCAAGCGACCCCCATGTGGTCCATTAATGATGAACCTATCCTTATATAAGTCTCTTGGCCGAACCTTATATTTTTAGGAATTTAATATCAATTAATAATATAATATTTGTTTTAAAAACTCTTTTATGTCAATTTTGACACTATTCAATAGTTGATTTTTGTGAAACTCATAACAGATTTATTACTTGGAAAAAAGTCAATTAAATCAATACTAATATATCATATTATCCTAGAAAATTAGTTTAATTCATTAAAAGTTTCATATTATATTTTTTTGGGTATTTATAATATCAATTATTTTAATTTTTCACTATTATAGTAATTACTGCATCATCTTTGTGTCATAAATAAAATAAATTATTTAATGTCTAAAAATTATAAATAAAATATAATTATGTAGGAAATCTTTTTATCTTTCTAATGAATATTTATAATCTAAAATCCAACGTATATAACCCTATTTAACAATTGTTTTTGCTAAAAGATATATGCTTGTGTCATTTTTGTATTCATTTTGACTTAATTAAAATAAAGTGTCATTATCACTTACAAGTGGATCCATGGGGTCCCAAAATTGACACAAAGATGCTCATGGTCGACCATGTATCAACCAATAGGGTTAAAACACGTTTTAGGGTAATTTAGTATTATTATAATATTATTTTTTAACCCTTATTTACCGGATTTACCCTTAACCATGGTAAATAAAATATTTACCGCAGTAATTATTCAAAATGTCTAAAAATAAAAGTTACCTATTTACACAATTTGAACATCCTGATTCCAAATATGGAATCCATTTTCCTAAATTCAAAACACAGAAGTGGCAGAAATTAATTTAAAATTAATTCCCGTTGTCAAAACAAAAAGCGTGTTTTTAAGAGATAATAACTATCAAAAGATTGACACCTGTTTATGTTCGGTTTAATTGTAAAATTATGTCCATTGACCAAAATTATATTAAATAGTAAAAATATATTCTAAATATACTTTCAAACAACTCAAATTCATAATTTATTACTATTAATTATTTTGATTAAAAAAGTTGTTTTTAATTAAAATTTAGTAATTTTCACTATTCCTCAAAATATGAAAGTTATCCGAAAAGTACCAAAATTCCACCTTAGGCTAAATTTGATATTCCGAATCCAAAAATGAAGTCCATTTTAAAATATAAAATATATATAACTTCAAAAAGTAGGTATTACTATTCATAACAGCTAGTTTGATTGGTTACGGTGTGTTAGAACTCGAAGTTGCGTACAACACACGCTACTGTTTTATTCAAAGGAAAGCGTACCGTGGAAGCTTGGGATGTTTCATTTTAAATTTTTTGATGTCTCCATTTAGTCAAAAAGTTTAAAATATTGTATTTAAAAAGGTTTCACTATCAAAAGATGATAAAAGTGCAATACTGAAAATGAATCTGTTCTTGCATTTATGACTAAGAAACTCATAATATGGATTCTAAAATTATAAGGATTATATAAAGTTTAAAATTTAGTTAATACTATTCATGACCTCTTTTAATGGATTTTTTTTTTGGTAAGTCATGGTGCAATTGAACTCAGTGTTGCGTGTAGTGCAAGTTATTGAATTATTTTGAAGAAATAACACACTATGAAATCTTGGGGTGTTACATTCTCCCCTCCTTCAATAAATTGCGTCCTCGCAATTTGAAATTGTTCTTCAAAAATAAAAGGTTTAAAGTAGAAAATATATTTGTGGGAAAACCCACATCGGAAATTGGGTTACTAAAATTTAGTCTTAATATGAGGAAAAGAGAAATCAGAGGGTCACCACCAAATTATGATCTCGATTAGGAGAACATTGGTGGAAATTAGAGACATATAATCGGAGGAAAAACGTAAATATTTATAGGTAGTTATTGAGGTCATCAATCACAAACAAGTGTATAATTGAGGTCCTTAAATTCATCAATCTATGATGATTTGAAATACCATCGGTTCAACAAAACATAGGGTATTAGGATAACACATTTTTGACGTTTCAAAATATCTTAGTTGAAATCCAAATCGAAAAATGAATTAATGAGGCCTCTATTTAAAATAAAGAGTGTAAAGTATGAAGATTACCGAAAATAACACATACTAGGGTTCCATGTAAGAAAATATGGATATGGATGAAAAATCTAGCCATCAATTATCTGATGGAGAGTGGTAGAGAACATGGCTATGAAAAGGCCAACAATCCCAAAGCCATAAATTAGTGATGATTTAAGGTACCATCTAGGACAACATTTTTGTTCTAAGTTCCTTTTATTAATGATGAGGAATTTATTTATGATATTGGCTAAGATCATAAGGAGATATACTTAGTTTATAATTGGAGTTTTATCCATTAATAAAATTCTACCAAAACTCATCATTCACTCGTAAAAAAAATTCTATTTATACTATTCATAGAGGGTTCCAAAATAAACGAATTTATAATTCATCCACCAGATATTTTAAAAAACTACTTTATTTAATCCAGGACATCTCGTGGGATAGTGGTAGGTGATACACCCTTGTCGCCCTTTGGTTGCGGGTTCAAGTCTCGCAGCCTTGCCGGACGCGACGGGTTGCCGCCCGACCTCCGGGTTGTCCTTTTATGGCAATCCAAAATAATCCAAACTAGAACTATCCAAAATACTTCTGTCCAAACTCACAGTCCAACATTCATAAGGAAGGTAAACATAATATAGATCCTTTTTACCCCGTAATAGCATATGAATACCTTCATCATGTATTACCGTATTCCTTATTGATTACATTCATGCTCCCTTATTCCATATAGAATGCTGAATATACTTCATTAATCCAAAAATGTTTTAAACCCCAACAATGATGGAATATACAAATCATTAATCAGTTCCAAGGTAGTCAAGAATATCCAATATAATTTATCCAAAACAATCACATATTATTCCAAAATCACTACCTCAGTATCAGAACTATATTACGGTTTATCATTCTCTCAACCATATATTTTCCAAAAATCTATCCTGCTAATGAGTCCCTTTTCTTTGTTCCACACAATCTCAAGTCCTTAATGAAATAGTACTGCAGTACAATCCTTATATACTCCATAATTATTATAACAAGTACATTGTTGATACAACACTCAATTGACATAATCAACATAAGAACTCTAATCATTCCTCTTCATCTGTGGTAGTATCATAACTTGATTATTATCCAATAGCATCATTTGCGGCATAGTCTGATGACTGGGACATAGGTTCGCGTAGTGTCCAAACTCCTTGCAAATGAAGTATTGTACATTTAAAACCATTTTCTTACCCTTGCAGTCACGTACTTTGTGCCCTTTTCCTACACACTTATAACAAACTCTCATTCCTTTCAAGCAAGTTCCATGGTGTTTCTTTCCACAGTTACCACATATGGGAAGATTCTTCTTTTCCCTCTTACATTTATCCATCTTTCTCTCTTCCATCCTTTTCTTCTCTTGCTTCCCTTCAAAGCCATAGGACTCAGTAAACTCTTTACTTATCTTATCAACACATGATATTATTTCTTCATATGATGATAATACATGGGAGACTATTTCTCTTATAAATTCTAGCTTAAGACCATGAAAGATATGATCCTTCCTTCTCTTTGGATCATGTGCATTTCTGGAGTTCTCATTCCTTCTACTGGGCGCCATTTCTAAACAATGGCATACACTAGATCAGTTTATGAATCAAAATACATAATCCCATACTTATAAAACACTTAAAATAAATTGAACTATTTATGGATATAATCCATAATCATAAGAATGTTTTCTTTGAGGAAGTATATACTCATAATCCCTTCAAAATGATTTGTAAAGAAAATGAGAGTTATCCTAAGCATATCCCCTGGGAGTGTCGTAACCAAGAGTGCAGCAAGGCCCGTTGTCGTGCACCAGTTCCCGTTCGAGTCTAGCTCAAAGCGGTGTTTTCGGGTTTTACCCCTAGGTACATCTATGCCAGAGCCGCCTCTACCTGCTCGTATCCAGACAGGGATGTATTGCTCGGAAAACTCACAAAATCTCTACAATACCAAAATTCTAGGAAGTTCTTCTATACTAATCCTCAAAGTTAATCTTAGGTCTACGTGCTCTAATCAGAGTTTATCTAAATCTAGCTTCCATGGTTTTTACTAAACTTCCTCTGATACCAACTGTAACGCCCCGACCCCAGCTGCCCAGAGTCGGTGCATTACTTCGTAACATTGGCATGATCACAAGAAAGATCAAATCTCGAAAGACCGATTGGTTTAGTAGCCTTGGAAACAATAGATATATTCATAAGGTTTACATTACATCATTAAACGAAAAACTACTACAACAACATATTGTCTCCATAATCCACACTCATATCCCCACATAATATCCCTGCAGGTCATTCATAATTTACTTCTTCACTTCCTGGGAAAAATAAAACATAGAAAAGGGGTGAGCTCAAATGCCCAGTAAGGATAAGAATATAGCGGAAACTTTCATAAATAAGAATAAACATTTAAGGCAATGTATAACTAAAACAAAATCCTTTAAAACTTGAACTTTCAACATAGTATGGCATACATGAAATGAAATAATGCCATTTACTTATTCACATGGTTATTCTACTAATCGAATAATCACATGAAAAATCAATAACCACTTTCATAATGATGGAATGCATAATGCCAGACTATCATAACCACATAGCCAAGGCCTCGTGCCAAGACTACAAATAAGATTTTGTCAAGGCCTTGTGCCAAGACACTAGTTTGTCTCATGAGACCTACCGATGCATCGAGGAGCTATAGCGGGCTCCACCCGTCACATATTAAGTCCAATGCATTCCCATATGAAAAGGTTTAAACATAACATAAACATTCGTATTAAAACTAGCATACGAAATGTCAATACTTTCACCATAAACTATGAATGGTATAAAAATAGCACATCCACAGTCAAACATATCACAAAACCTTCAATACAATATAGAAGTTTTGTATCATAATAAATCAACTTCAAATAATCTTAAAATCCATCAAAGGATGTTGACATAGATGAAATCAAAATTCTTTTTAAAGAAATATCTCCTTTTATTTTGAAATAATTTAAGATCCATATAAAATAAAACATTTTCTTTGAAAATATTCTTATAAGCTTGTAAGGGAAGCTTTGAAGATTTTATAACGGCGGAAAATAGCCGCACCCGCCGTATAAGTTAAAAAAACATTCTTACCTTAATTCTGTCGAAAAGGTTAAAAAGGACCTTGTTTTGAAAACGACCGAAAGATATCTTTATAAACCACTTATAAAAGTCAAAAAGGGTATAAATGAATTTAACTCATATTCTAGTAACTAGTAAAAATGTTTTGAAATGCATTTTTAAGAAACATGGATGTGGATGATAAAGAGATCCCAGTAGATTATTACGTATAAACAACCTTGGATAATGAAGAGGTTGCAAAGTAAACCCTTACCTTGTACTTTTCCTTGGTTGGGGTAGGTTAACCTCCTGTATAATGGTGAAATAGTTGTTATTAAATTATACAAGAATCATATATATTAATATGATATCATATATGATCTTTTAACATTGATTTGTTAATAATATCTTAGAATTATCGTCTTTTCGGGAGTTAACTTACTCATTTTCTTTTATATGTTTTGTTACATAAGCCATGGTTTTTGTATCTTATTCATATCCAGAATGATATCCAATCCTTAAACATCATTTTTAAATCATCATATTATAATTATACTTGAATGGATACGATGGAGAATGAATCTCATCGCGTTCGTGGAGACGGTAGTCCGTACGTACGCACGAGCGACAATATCATTCTTTTGATATTAAAATAATATATAAATGGATGGTATATCATATATACAGAATCATTAACATGTTATATTAATTATTTACATGAGTTACACGTCATTATTATACCCATCCAAATAATATTATATTGAATAACAATTACACCACGACGTGGAGACGGTAAGCCGTACGTACGCACGTATGGTGACATGTTATTCAAAGGGTGGATAGAATACTGAATATGATTGTACCATATTTATAATAACATCACAGTATATGTGAGATACTGGAGTTATTATTTTAGAATGGTAAGAACAAAGGAAGAAGAAGTGGAAGAAGAAATGAACTTGGAGAAGGGTGGTGAAATTATTACCTCTTCTTCGGGTTCTTCCTTTTGATTTGATCAAAAGGGCTCCTTAGGTTGGCTTTCTGATCAAACTAAGGCCTATAGGTTGTAGTGAGGGATGCTGGGAGAGTATTTGGGCAGAGTTTGGCCGAGCCAAAAGGCTTTGAAGGTGTGAAGAAATGAGAAGGAGGAGTGCCCTTTTATAAGAGGGGTGAGGGGCACCTTTGGAAAAGTTAGAAATATTAATTTATAATAAATACATATTCGGTTTATAAAGGCTAAAAAGTTGATTATTAAAAGGTTAAGGTGGGGATAGGTCGAACACTACTCAACCAATAGAATTTAGACAGGTTTGGGTACTTATATTAACCTTATCTTTAAGTATTAACTATAAGTTAATTAGTTTCACTTTTACAATGTCTCTTTGTATTTTTATATAATATGGTTAATAAACTTACTATATACATCCAAGAGACCCCCAAGTGGTCCATTAATGATGAACCTATACTTATATAAGTCTCTTGGCCGATCCTTAGATTTTTAGGAATTTAATATCAATTAATAATATAATATTTGTTTTAAAAACTCTTTTATGTCAATTTTGACACTATTCAATAGTTGATTTTTGTGAAACTCATAACAGATTGATTACTTCGAAAAAAGTCAATTAAATCAATCCTAATATATCTTATTATCCTAGAAAATTAGTTTAATTCATTAAAAGTTTCATATTATATTTTTTTGGGTATTTATAATATCAATTATTTTAATTTTTCACTATTATAGTAATTATTCCATCATCTTTGTGTCATAAATAAAATAAATTATTTAATGTCTAAAAATTATAAATAAAATATCATTATGTAGGAAATCTTTTTATCTTTATAATTCTTATTTATAATCTAAAATCCAACTTATATAACCCTATGTAACAATTGTTTTTCTAAAAGATATATGCTTGTGTCATTTTTGTATTCATTTTGACTTAATTAAAATAAAGTGTCATTATCACTTACAAGTGGATCCATGGGGTCCCAAAATTGACACAAAGATGCCCATGGTCGACCATGTATCAACCAATAGGGTTAAGACACGTTTTAGGGTAATTTAGTATTATTATAATATTATATTTTAACCCTTATTTACCGGATTTACCCTTAACCATGGTAAATAAAATATTTACCGCAGTAATTATTCAAAATGTCTAAAAATAAAAGTTACCTATTTACACAATTTGAACATCCTGATTCCAAATATGGAATCCATTTTCCTAAATTCAAAACACAAATGTGGCTGAAATTAATTTAAAATTAATTCCCGCTGTCAAAACAAAAAGCGTGTTTTTAAGAGATAATAACTATCAAAAGATTGACACTTGTTTATGTTCGGTTTAATTGTAAAATTATGTCCAATGACCAAAATTATATTAAATAGTAAAATTATATTCTAAATATACTTTAAAACCACTCAAATTCATAATTTATTACTATTAATTATTTTGATTAAAAAAGTTGTTTTTAATTAAAATTTAGTAATTTTCACTATTCATCAAAATATGAAAGTTATCCGAAAAGTACCAAAATTTCACCTTAGGCTAAATTTGATATTCTGAATCCAAAAATGAAGTCCATTTTAAAATATAAAATATATATAACTTCAAAAAGTATGTATTACTATTCATAACAACTAGTTTGATTGGTTACGGTGTGTTAGAACTCGAAGTTGCGTACAACACACGCTACTGTTTTATTCAAAGGAAAGCATACCGTGGAAGCTTGGGATGTTTCATTTTAAATTTTTTGATGTCTCCATTTAGTCAATAAGTTTAAAATATTGTATTTAAAAAGGTTTCACTATCAAAAGTTGATAAAAGTGCAATACTGAAAATGAATCTGTTCTTGCATTTATGACTATGAAACTCATAATATGGATTCTAAAATTATAAGGATTATATAAAGTTTAAAATTTAGTTAATACTATTCATGACCTCTTTTAATGGCTTTTTTTTGGTAAGTCATGGTTCAATTGAACTCAGTGTTGCGTGTAGTGCAAGTTATTGAATTATTTTGAAGAAATAGCACACTATGAAATCTTGGGGTGTTACATTCTCCCCTCCTTCAATAAATTGCGTCCTCGCAATTTGAAATTTTTCTTCAAAAATAAAAGGTTGAAAGTAGAAAATATATTTGTGGGAAAACCCACATCGGAAATTGGGTTACTAAAATTTAGTCTTAATATGAGGAAAAGAGAAATCAAAGGGTCACCACCAAATTATGATCTCGATTAGGAGAACATTGGTGGAAATTAGAGACATATAATCGGAGGAAAAACGTAAATATTTATAGGTAGTGATTGAGGTCATCAATCACAAACAAGTGTATAATTGAGGTCCTTAAATTCATCAATCTATGATGATTTGAAATACCATCGGTTCAACAAAACATAGGGTATTAGGATAACACATTTTTGACGTTTCAAAATATCTTAGTTGAAATCCCACATCGAAAAATGAATTAATGAGGCCTCTATTTAAAATAAAGAGTGTAAAGTATGAAGATTACCGAAAATAACACATACTAGGGTTCCATGTAAGGAAATATGGATATGGAAGAAAAATCTAGCCATCAATTATCTGATGGAGAGTGGTAGAGAACATGGCTATGAAAAGGCCAACAATCCCAAAGCCATAAATTAGTGATGATTTAAGGTACCATCTAGGACAACATTTTTGTTCTAAGTTCCTTTTATTAATGATGATGAATTTATTTATGAGATTGGCTAAGATCATAAGGAGATATACTTAGTTTATAATTAGAGTTTTATCCATTAATAAATTTCTACCAAAACTCATCATTCACTCGTAAAAAAAATTCTATTTATACTATTCATAGAGGGTTCCAAAATAAACGAATTTATAATTCATCCACCAGATATTTTAAAAAACTACATTATTTAATCCAGGACATCTCGTGGGATAGTGGTAGGTGATACACCCTTGTCGCCCTTTGGTTGCGGGTTCAAGTCTCGCAGCCTTGCCGGACGCGACGGGTTGTCGCCCGACCTCCGGGTTGTCCTTTTATGGCAATCCAAAATAATCCAAACTAGAACTATCCAATATACTTCTTTCAAAACTCACAGTCCAACATTCATAAGGACGGTAAACATAATATAGATCCTTTTTACCCCGTAATAGCATATGAATACCTTTTATCATGTATTACCATATTCCTTATTGATTACATTCATGCTCCCTTATTCCATATAGAATGCTGAATATACTTCATTAATCCAAAAATGTTTTAAACCCCAACAATGATGGAATATACAAATCATTAATCAGTTCCAAGGTAGTCAAGAATATCCAATATAATTTATCCAAAACAATCACATATTATTCCAAAATCACTACCTCATTATCAGAACTATACTATGGTTTATCATTCTCTCAACCATATATTTTCCAAAAATCTATCCTGCTAATGAGTCCCTTTTCTTTGTTCCACACAATCTCAAGTCCTTAATGAAATAGTACTGCAGTACAATCCTTATATACACCATAATTATTATAACAAGTACATTGTTGATACAACACTCAATTGACATAATCAACATAAGAACTCTAATCATTCCTCTTCATATGTGGTAGTATCATAACTTGATTATTATCCAATAGCATCATTTGCGGCATAGTCTGATTACTGGGACATAGGTTCGCGTAGTGTCCAAACTCCTTGCAAATGAAGCATTGTACATTTAAAACCATTTTCTTACCCTTGCAGTCACGTACTTTGTGCCCTTTTCCTCCACACTTATAACAAACTCCCATTCCTTTCAGGAAAGTTCTAGGGTGTTTCTTTCCACAGTTACCACATATGGGAAGATTCTTCTTTTCCCTCTTACATTTATCTATCTTTCTCTCTTCCATCCTTTTCTTCTCTTGCTTCCCTTCAAAGCCATAGGACTCAGTAAACTCATTACTTATCTTATCAACACATGATATTATTTCTTCATATGATGATAATACATGGGAGACTATTTCTCTTATAAATTCTAGCTTAAGACCATGAAAGATATGATCCTTCCTTCTCTTTGGATCATGTGCATTTCTGGAGTTCTCATTCCTTCTACTGGGCGCCATTTCTAAACAATGGCATACACTAGATCAGTTTATGAATCAACATACATAATCCCATACTTATAAAACACTTAACATAAATTGAACTATTTATGGATATAATCCATAATCATAAGAATGTTTTCTTTGAGGAAGTATATACTCATAATCCCTTCAAAATGATTTGTAACGAAAATGAGAGTTATCCTAAGCATATCCCCCGGGAGTGTCGTAACCAAGAGTGCAGCAAGGCCCGTTGTCGTGCACCAGTTCCCGTTCGAGTCTAGCTCAAAGCGATGTTTTCGGGTTTTACCCCTAGGTACATCTATGCCAGAGCCGCCTCTACCTGCTCGTATCGAGACAGGGATGTATTTCTCGGAAAACTCACAAAATCTCTACAATACCAAAATTCTAGGACGTTCTCCTATACTAATCCTCAAAGTTAATCTTAGGTCTACGTGCTCTAATCAGAGTTTATCTAAATCCAGCTTCCAAGGTTTGTACTAAACTTCCTCTGATACCAACTGTAACGCCCCGACCCCAGCTACCCAGAGTCGGTGCATTACTTCGTAACATTGGCATGATCACAAGAAAGATCAAATCTCGAAAGACCGATTGGTTTAGTAGCCTTGGAAACACTAGATATATTCATAAGGTTTACATTACATCATTAAACGAAAAACTACTACAACAACATATTGTCTCCATAATCCACACTCATATCCCCACATAATATCCCTGCAGGTCATTCATAATTTACTTCTTCACTTCCTGGGAAAAATAAAACATAGAAAAGGGGTGAGCTCAAATGCCCAGTAAGGATAACAATATAGCGGAAACTTTCATAAATAAGAATAAACATTTAAGGCAATGTATAACTAAAACAAAAGCCTTTAAAACTTGAACTTTCAACATAGTATGGAATAAATGAAATGAAATAATGCCATTTACTTATTCACATGGTTATTCTACTAATCGAATAATCACATGCAAAATCAATAACCACTTTCATAATGATGGAATGCATAATGCCAGACTATCATAACCACATAGCCAAGGCCTCGTGCCAAGACTACAAATAATATTTTGTCAAGGCCTTGTGCCAAGACACTAGTTTGTCTCATGAGACCTACCGATGCATCGAGGAGCTATAGAGGGCTCCACCCGTCACATATTAAGTCCAATGCATTCCCATATGAAAAGGTTTAAACATAACATAATCATTCGTATTAAAACTAGCATACGAAATGTCAATACTTTCACCATAAACTATAAATGGTATAAAAATAGCACATCCAAAGTTAAACATATCACAAAACCTTCAATACAATATATAAGTTTTGTATCATAATAAATCAACTTCAAATAATCATAAAATCCATCAAAGGATGTTGTCATAGATGAAATCAAAATTCTTTTTAAAGAAATATCTCCTTTTATTTTGAAATAATTTAAGATCCATATAAAATAAAACATTTTCTTTGAAAATATTCTCATAAGCTTGTAAGGGAAGCTTTGATGATTTTATAACGGCGGAAAATAGCCGCACCCGCCGTATAAGTTAAAAAAAACATTCTTACCTTAATTCTGTCGAAAAGGTTAAAAAGGACCTTGTTTTGAAAACAACCGAAAGATTCCTTTATAAACCACTTATAAAAGTCAAAAAGGGTATAAGTGAATTTAACTCATATTCTAGTAACTAGTAAAAATGTTTTGAAATGCATTTTTAAGAAACATGGATGTGGATGATAAAGAGATCCCAGTAGATTATTACGTATAAACAACCTTGGATAATGAAGAGGTTGTAAAGTAAACCCTTACCTTGTAATTTTCCTTGGTTGGGGTAGGTTAACCTCCTGTATAATGGTGAAATAGTTGTTATTAAATTATAAAAGAATCATATATATTAATATGATATCATATATGATCTTTTAACATTGATTTGTTAATAATATCTTAGAATTATCGTCGTTTCGGGAGTTAACTTACTCATTTTCTTTTATATGTTTTGTTACATAAGCCATGGTTGTTGTATATTATTCATATCCAGAATGATATCCAGTCCATAAACATCATTTTTAAATCATCAAATTATAATTATACTTGAATGGATACGATGGAGAATGAATCTCATCGCGTTCGTGGAGACGGTAGTCCGTACGTACGCACGAGCGACAATATCATTCTTTTGATATTAAAATAATATATAAATGGATGGTATATCATATATACATAATCATTAACATGTTATATTTATTATTTACATGAGTTACACATCATTATTATACCCATCCAAATAATATTATATTGAATAACAATTACACCACGACGTGGAGACGGTAAGCCGTACGTACGCACGTATGGTGACATGTTATTCAAAGGGTGGATAGAATACTGAATATGATTGTACCATATTTATAATAACATCACAGTATATGTGAGATACTGGAGTTATTATTTTAGAATGGTAAGAACAAAGGAAGAAGAAGTGGAAGAAGAAATGAACTTGGAGAAGGGTGGTGAAATCATTACCTCTTCTTCGGGTTCTTCCTTTTGATTTGATCAAAAGGGCTCCTTAGGTTGGCTTTCTGATCAAACAAAGGCCTCTAGGTTGTAGTGAGGGATGTTGGGAGAGTATTTGGGCAGAGTTTGGCCGAGCCAAAAGGCTTTGAAGGTGTGAAGAAATGAGAAGTAGGAGTGCCCTTTTATAAGAGGGGTGAGGGGCACCTTTGGAAAAGTTAGAAATATTAATTTATAATAAATTCATATTCGGTTTCTAAAGGCTCCAAAGTTTATTATTCAAAGGTTAAGGTGGGGATAGGTCGAAAACCACTCAACCAATACAATTTAGACAGGTTTGGGTACTTATATTAACCTTATCTTTAAGTATTAACTCTAAGTTAATTAGTTTCACTTTTACAATGTCTCTTTGTATTTTTATATAATATGGTTAATAAACTTACTATATACATCCAAGTGACCCCCAAGTGGTCCATTAATGATGAACCTATCCTTATATAAGTCTCTTGGCCGATCCTTAGATTTTTAGGAATTTAATATCAATTAATAATATAATATTTGTTTTAAAAACTCTTTTATGTCAATTTTGACACTATTCAATAGTTGATTTTTGTGAAACTCATAACAGATTGATTACTTCGAACAAAGTCAATTAAATCAATCCTAATATATCATATTATCCTAGAAAATTAGTTTAATTCATTAAAAGTTTCATATTATATTTTTTTGGGTATTTATAATATCAATTATTTTAATTTTTCACTATTATAGTAATTACTGCATCATCTTTGTGTCATAAATAAAATACATTATTTAATGTCTAAAAATTATAAATAAAATATCATTATGTCGGAAATCTGTTTATCTTTCTAATGAATATTTATAATCTAAAATCCAACTTATATAACCCTATGTAACAATTTTGTTTCTAAAAGATATATGCTTGTGTCATTTTTGTATTCATTTTGACTTAATTAAAATAAAGTGTCATTATCACTTACAAGTGGATCCATGGGGTCCCAAAATTGACACAAAGATGCCCATGGTCGACCATGTATCAACCAATAGGGTTAAGACACGTTTTAGGGTAATTTAGTATTATTATAATATTATTTTTTAACCCTTATTTACCGGATTTACCCTTAACCATGGTAAATAAAATATTTACCGCAGTAATTATTCAAAATGTCTAAAAATAAAAGTTACCTATTTACACAATTTGAACATCCTGATTCCAAATATGGAATCCATTTTCCTAAATTCAAAACACAGAAGTGGCAGAAATTAATTTAAAATTAATTCCCGCTGTCAAAACAAAAAGCGTGTTTTTAAGAGATAATAACTATCAAAAGATTGACACTTGTTTATGTTCGGTTTAATTGTAAAATTATGTCCAATGACCAAAATTATATTAAATAGTAAAAATATATTCTAAATATACTTTAAAACCACTCAAATTCATAATTTATTACTATTAATTATTTTGATTAAAAAAGTTGTTTTTAATTAAAATTTAGTAATTTTCACTATTCATCAAAATATGAAAGTTATCTGAAAAGTACCAAAATTTCACCTTAGGCTAAATTTGATATTCCGAATCCAAAAATGAATTCCATTTTAAAATATAAAATATATATAACTTCAAAAAGTAGGTATTACTATTCATAACAGCTAGTTTGATTGGTTACGGTGTGTTAGAACTCGAAGTTGCGTACAACACACGCTACTGTTTTATTCAAAGGAAAGCGTACCATGGAAGCTTGGGATGTTTTATTTTAAATTTTTTGATGTCTCCATTTAGTCAAAAAGTTTAAAATATTGTATTTAAAAAGGTTTCACTATCAAAAGTTGATAAAAGTGCAATACTGAAAATGAATCTGTTCTTGCATTATGACTAAGAAACTCATAATATGGATTCTAAAATTATAAGGATTATATAAAGTTTAAAATTTAGTTAATACTATTCATGACATCTTTTAATGTCTTTTTTTTGGTAAGTCATGGTGCAATTGAACTCAGTGTTGCGTGTAGTGCAAGTTATTGAATTATTTTGAAGAAATAACACACTATGAAATCTTGGTGTGTTACACTCCATTTCGAATGTCTGTTGAAGCTATATCCCAAGACATGTCTTCTTCAAAACCAATCTCAAAATGGTTAGTTTTTTGGGAAAGGATAGTGCATTCGGATTTCAACAAGTTTGATTCCCTTATATCTAAGAATATTAGATTGAATGGATAGGAGGATGTTTTCTTTACGAATCCAGATAAACAGCATCTCTTTTATACTGATTTGATGATTGAGTTCTATGAGTCTGTTTCCTTCAAAATGGAAGATGGCAGAGATTGGTTTTTGTTTAAGTCTAATGGAATGACTTAAAAATTATCCTACACCAAGGCTGCAAGCTTGGTTGGTTTATCCTAAGAAGGGGAAGGAGATTTTTGCTCACACAATCTTCCGAATGTGCACGGAAGCTTTAACAAGGTGACGACATTGAAATGTCTTGGACTCAAGGATACTACAACTGCTAAGATTAATAATCTCTCCCTGAATAATCAGATTCTACAACTTAGGGTACAAGGTTTTCTCATACCAAGAAGAGTAGATAAGGATAATCTAAAGAAGAGTGATATTTATGTCTTAGATTTCTTGGTACATCTAAGGAAGATAAATTTGATGAGGCATGTATTGATTATGATAAAAAACATCAAGTAAACTTAAGAGCTCAGATAATCATGTTCCATACCTTACTATCAAAGTGATAGTTCGGTGCTTAGATTCGTTCAATGTTTCATGCAAGTCAAAAGTTAATAATTCTAAGCTTTTTCTGGTTAGAGATGATACATTGAAGAGGATGAAGTTGGGTTCTTTTGAAGAATCTAGAGAATTCTACCCTTTGTCTATGGAAGAGGCTGAGGTAGCTCAGAAAGATTTCAAACTCTGGAACCATCTAAAAAGGTAAGAAAGAAGAGAACAATTAACGATGTGGATGCTAATGAAAAAACTATTAAATCTAAGTAAACTCATTATGCACCTCCCAAGACAAAGAAGCAGAAAACATATCAGGATGAAGTTGCTAAGAAGTAGAGGTAAGTCATGGAAGATAGGAAAGAAGGGGATCCATAGTTCGGATTGGACCCTGCAGAGGCTACGGACTTAAAAGAGAGAGCTGTGGATGAGTTAGAAAAGAAGACAAAAGAAAAGAAGATGATAAAGAAGATCTTGGAAGCTGAGATTGTTCAATCTCTTTTGAAAGGAACAGAAATAGCTTCTAAGCAGAATCCGGTTCCGGAAACTTTCTTTACCGAACCATTACCTGAGACTCCTGGAAAGAAGTACTTCAATACAGAAAAGTATAAGGGTGAATATGTTGTTGATGAAGTAGAAAAACAACCAGTTGGGGAAGAATTAGAGGAAGTGATTGAAGAATAAGAAGAAGAAGAAGGAAGTGATGTTCGGGATGCCTTGATCAACCAAGTAAAAGATTATCAAGAAAAGGATGAATCCGCAAAATTAGTCACTCCAGGTAAAGGAGTTGAGAAAGAAGGTCGCAGAGATAATGATAAGCAATAAGAAGAGAAAGAAAACTTTTTGTGTGATGAGGAATAATCCAATGTGAAAAATTTTCTTGAGGAAGGTCAAGAAAAAGAGAAACCAGATAAAGACCAAATTATTCATGTTTCTGAATCTGAGGAAGTTTCTCCTAATGAGGAACCCAGTCTGATGAATGATAAAGGGAAGCAAGTGCTATTGGAGAGACCAATAAAATATATTATCATGAAGAAATAGTTTGGCGGTACCTCTAGAAGGATATTGGTGCAGGATGAAGAAGATCAATCTCCAAGAAAAGTTTCGGATTCAGAGTCATCAGCACATGGTCATGATTTTGTGGTTGAATCTCTAAAGAAGTTGGTGGACACCATTCCAATTTTTCCAACAACAGACTCCAGATTCCAGATGCTGCAACAGTGTTTGAATCATAAATTAGATTCCTTATCCATGCTAATGGATAAGTGTATGAATATCGAAGCTGAACAAATATGTTTCCTTATGGATTATGATGTGAATAGAAAGTCCTAGAGTAAGGTAAAAAGTGGTCTAAGAGAGTTGATGAAGACTTAGTGAAGTATGAAAATTTTCAGACTGAAGTTCAAAATTCTTTTGATATGGAGGATAAAAAGTTTAACGATCTTCATGAAAAGCTGACCCATGAGAAAAAAACTCGTAATCAAAAGGCCAGGGACCTTAATGGGAAGCTTAACTCAGTTTCTCAGAATTGGAAAAGTGAAAAGGATTTCCAGATTGACTTTCATGAAATGCTTCAGAAGCAAGAGGAAATTATTAATTCTCAGGGATAATCATTGAAAGCTCAAGAAGAGAGGATCTTAGCCTTGGAGAAACAAGCCGAAGAAGATCAAAAAGACTTGAAGAAGTCGAAGACCCACCTAAAGAAGCTTATCCCGAAGTAAAACGAAGACAAATATAATCAATCTGAATCTTTTGTTGAATTTTTCATTCCTTGTAAATTATTTTTTACAACTCTAATGAAATTTTGGTTGGTTGTATCTTGTTATATACTAATCTTTCAGGTACTATAATTTCACATTCTCATAAATTCTTTTTGAAAATCACAAAGGGGGAGAAGGATAATGAACTACTCAAAAAGGGAGAATGATTTAAAATGGATAAGCAAAAATTTCTACGTGAAAATATCCTTAAAGTAAGGGGGAGTTACCCATTATGATGTTTTTTCATTCCCATGAAAATGAAAACTCCACTCTGAAATTTCATAATACAATCCTTAGAGTTTCAATGCCTAATGGGGAGTTAGTTGTATTCACTATCATCCATGAAAAAAGGGAGATAAGTGTTAATTTCAATGTCTAATGAATTTTTTTCAAAGTCATTATATTCTTTTTCATAAGGATGTTTGTGCTTTCCAAAAAGGGGGATATTTTTGAGTCAATAAAATTTTTCTTATGAATTTTTCCATTCCTTCTTGTTTTGAAAATCACAAACACCATGTACTTAAGAAAATATATATTTTACTTCTATAAGGAAAATTTCCTTCCTTAAGGAAATTTACCCTAAACATATATTTATTTACACATAGAAATATTTTTCTGAAGTATAAAATTCGGATTCCTACACAAAACCCCGGAATCATATAATGCTAAGGTATGAAGCATTCTGTTTTAGGATCCGAATTCTGGATACAAACTCCAATAAAGTTCCACTCCGAATTCTGGGTACGAAATCTAACAAAGTTCAACTCCGAATTCTGGACTCTAAACTTCAATGAGTTCGAATCCGAACATTTATTAGTTCAACTCCATACTTTTATTAGTTAGACTCCGAACATCTTTGAATTCGACTCTGAACTATTATTAGGTCAACTTCAAAATTTTATTAGTTCGACTCCGAACTTCTATGAGTTTGACTCCAAACTTTTATTATTTTAACTCCGAAACATTTATTTGTTCAACTCCGAAATTCTATGAGTTCGACTCTGAAATTTTATTAGTTAAACTCCAAACTTTTACCAGTTTGACTCCGTACCTTGTATGTTCAGATTCTGAATTCTAGTGAAACCAAAATCTGTAATTCCTTAGAAATTCAGACTCTGGATTCCCACATAATTCAGGTTCCGAATTCCTATAAAACAGAATATGAATATCCTTTTATTATAGACTACGAATTTTATTTTGGTTAGACTCCGAACATTTATTTACTTACACTTTGAATTTTTTTTTGCTTAAACTTACACTTGTTTCATTGAAAAACGATTTCTTTCCTTCAGTCACACATGTTTTGTTATAAAACAATGTCATCCATTCTGTTTCTAACTAACCGTTGGTTTAGTGACACATGTGCATGTCTCTCCAGAATTTCAGGAAAATATGACCGTTGGAGGAGGTAGAAAACCGTGGCTATAAATATGATCCAATTTGAAAATATCAATACTGATATTCGACAACTTTTATAACTTGTGATTATATGTTCTTGAAGAGATTTCTATAGAGAGAGGATCTTATCAACTCTCAAGCTTTCTGCAGAATGTGTGAACAAATTGTTTAGACGTTTCCTTGTGTAGACGTGCTTCGTGCAACTCCAAATGTTGGTGATTACATTCGAGGGATTTCTGGGATAGGAAGACATAGGTTCCAACATCTTGAAGTTGAGGGATTCCTTACTGAGTAAGACAGAGGTTCCAACTACCGTTAAGTTGAGGTCTTTCGGGGATAGCAAGATAGAGACTCCGATCTTCATATCGAGGTCTTACCCTGTTTTGGGTAAGACAGACTTGCTTGAATGTATAAATCAAGGGACCTTTCTCCATGGTTGTTTGATACCCTTTTCATTGGGTTAAAAGACTTATATCTTGTTACATGTTGTTTTTCTACTTTTTTTGGCTGCATTGTGTATTGTAAGGAAAATATAACCTTCTTATATTTCATTACACTTCTACTCTGTTTCATTTAGATTCTATATGCTTTAAAGTAGAATCTCATATAGTAAACTTTCATTAAGTTTTAGTTTTCTAGAATCTTATTTCCGGATCCATCTTTTAGGAATCATATTTCTGGAACCTGTTTTTCCAGAATCACTTTCCAGATTTAAACAAGTACATAGAACTAGAAGTTTGTAACTTCATATTCTATACCAATCCTACAATTTGTGTTAGAGGTGTTGTGAATTTACTTATAATAACTTTGTTAAACATAGATATTTCCTTGTTTAAGGAAATTATTAAAGTATAAAATTCACCCCCCTCTTGTATATTGAGAATCTACATCATTATTTCGATCCTACACTGGGTACTGGCCATGTAAAATGACCAGTGCTAGGGGAACATGCCGTGTTGAAGGGGGTAAGTATAAGAAATGTAGGACATACTATACACAGTGTCCTAGTAACTAGGGTCTACTTCATGTATGCAAGCCATGTGCCCATACACTACATCAACCTGTGTGTGTCATCTTGTGTAACCAGTACATGGGGTGACCTGTGTAACTAACCTATTCTGGTTCTGTGGTGGATTACATGCAGTGTACTCCACCCTGGGTCCATGTATCTCTCGAGATACACACTGAGTCCCACAATAATGCCTCTTCCATGCTGCGTAGGGAGTACATGTTGTTTCATGATGAATTTAGTCCATCATTTGTCTGTGTATTTCCAAAAGTAAATGTTGAGCTTCGGGGGAGGGCCCACACACCATGTAAAGAGGTTCACACACTGTGTGACTCATGTCTGACTCTTGAAACCATATCCATAGGTCACACATAGTGTGTTCATTGGGATATATGTCGTGTTCTTCAGAAATATCCCACATTGTTGTTATTCTCTTGAGCGCATCTAGTGGTGTTAGGTTATTCAATCTGATGAAATGATCATGCTGTCATCATCATTGTGATACTTCAACTATGTTGTCACATAGATTCTCAATTTATATTTGTCATCATTTTTTGTCATGATGTCTCTCCAAAGCTACAACAATTTTCTATAGTTTCTCTCACTTTTTTTCCAATGAAAAACATTCGATTAACCCATTAAAAGGAGGGAACACATTTTAGAATTCGGTTATGCAAATCTATTGTCATTACATTGTAGTATTAATGAGTTATTGTTTCTGTTTCATAGTGATTATGTTGTGTTAAAAATTAATGAAACTGCATCCACATCATTTCAATGATGTGAACATTTCCACATAAAATAAAATAAATATTTGAATATTATTTATTTTATTTTATTTTACATAAATTTTCAGAAAATTATCTTTTTTCCTCAACCCACACCTATTGATGTTAGGAGAATTCTCAAGTAAATTAATCAACCTAGAAGAAACAATGCACTCATAATTTTAATTTTGTTGTCTATATGGAAACCACCACAACCTCACGCACAAGCCAACTAACTTAACTTAAAAAAATTTCAAGCCACCATTCTGAGCTCACTGGGCCTTGGAAAGGCATTACTTCTATATGCTTGGTCTCATAATAATTACATATAATATATAAAAAATAATACATCAAAGATCCTATAAATTACTTGAATAGAATCCTTAACATGAATAATATGATAGTTTAAATGACAAAATAGTTGGATTTTTCACTATTTGTTACCATGTAGTTTCCAAATAAAGTATATAAATAATATTCATTACAAATTAAAAAAATATTAATTTTATATATAAGTAAAAAACATTATCCCCAATACCACTATATCCCTAAAAAATATTTTTTTTCTAAAATAGAAATGAAATGAGGGAAGGTGTAAGAATAATATTTTCTTTGACTTTGATTGAAAATATACTGAGGAAATAGAAAAATATGTCTTATACCACTATAGAAATCGAAGAAGGAAGAATTTTAGTTACAAAATATTGAGTGTGTGATTCTATGAGATAATTTATTTTACTCCCAAATCAATCATTTAAGTGCATGGTGTACCAACCCAATTAGAAGGAAATGGATTATTACTAGTTTAGATTTAAACCATAAATTTTGTATGTCATATAATTTTTTATATTTTACTATATTATATTGAATTTATCTATATCATGATGAGGAGCTACTCATATTTTTAGTGATCAATGTAAAATCTAGATCACATAGAATGTGTGTGCATATGGTTTTAGATAAAATTTTATTTATTAAACTCTAACATCTGAAGAAGATAGTTTTTCATTGAAAAAAATAACTATATTGTCACTAATTCACCTTGACCCCATATCAGTGATTTCATTGATCATGTGGGTGGATTCTTAGAATGGATAATAAATTTTGTAGATTTTTAATATGAAATTAATATTCAAATTCAACTAATGATCATTTATTAATGAAATTATTCCTATTAATTACCTATTATAATTACATCCCTTATAAAGTTTATAATAAGTTATAATAATGTATATGTATCTAAAATTATATTTAGAAACTTAATATTCTAGATATGTATATTTTATTAGAATATATTAATATATTTTTAGAAGATTTTCCTAAACTATTCCTAGAACGTGTGCTGAGTTTTTATTATAACTCATACCCAATGCTAAACTAAATTAAATAACCCAAATTGAATGGATCCAATTTCATTGTTTTAATTGAATAATCATCTGGATGATAACCCAAATAAGCTTTTTCAACACCCTTTTACTATACCATTGGGTGCACTAGTCCTCTTTTTTAAAAAAATTATATATCAGTGTGTCTCACTATTTATTATAATGATAAAAAAAGATTATGATCACTAAAATAAATCCTATTGAAGATTTATTCAATCAAAAAAGTGTATGTCAATACAAAAAATACTTCCCATCGATTTTGATAAAATCAATTAAAGAGTAAATGTGTAAATGTTCCATATTATGATGACATAAATACTATGAATTCAATGTGATTCCATTAAAACATATAAATTCCCAATTATATTTATGGATATGATGAAATAGGTATTTATATATTACCTTTACAAATTATTAGATTTATTTATATATGTTATTCTCATAAATTCAACGGTCAAATAATATTTCAAAAATTAAATTAGTATTGTTTTGTTAACCGTAAAAAGCCTAATATTTATACCAAATATATCATGTCTAAATTATGGTTAGATAAATTTTCATTCAACGGTCAAAAATTGGATGTATATATATGGATCATTCAAAGAGAAATTTAATTTATTAATGTATTAGAACAATAACTATGACACTGAAAATAATTATTCTCGGTTAGTGGGATCTTATTAATGCATTGGTATAAATTTATATTGATTATAAAATACCCTATCTATTTTAATTAAGATTGTATAAAAAATTTTATGGATCGCTAAAAGTAATGAAATATTCCGGGACAAAAATAAATATGTGAAAACTAAACCTATAATCATATATCATGTAGTAGTGAATTCTTATTTTGAAAAAGAAATGAATCAAATAATGTATCAAAATGATATCATATGAGAACCGACATGATGTTATAATATAGGTCACATAATTTTATTTTCCGTATAAGAAATTACAATATGAAATAACTGGATCTAGTAGATGTAATATTTACCTCTATGATATTGAGAAATATTTAAATAATTTTTTTTTGAAAAATATAAATATAAAATCATTCATATAATGAAATAAATTTTTTTTTCTTAGTCTTACACAAGCTTTTAACATATACATATTCTTATAAATTATATATCTTTTTATGATTATTTTCTGAGACACCTCATATATTATCATTAGTGAGAAAAATTCAAATTATGTGGATGAAATTTATTTAAAGGTGGAGATTGTAACATCCTTGATTATATGTATGTATTCTGTAACCTATTATACTTTTTTATTCAATTTAATAAATAAACATATAAGTATAAATTAAATAAAAAAACAAATAAATAAAATTAATAATAATTTATTTTAAAGTAATGAAAAAATACTTAATAAGATAGAAACCCATTTATCACACGACTATGAAAAATACACCCCTTAAATTTTGTTAATTTAAAATTGGATAATAATTTAAAATTAAAGAATTTTAACCATCACAAAAACCTCATGATCACACTCACCCTTAAAAATCACTATATATCAAAGAATAAATATAATCACAAAAAACATCATGGATGGTGATAGGATGTTATATAATCCAAAATCAAAATTAAAAACATGACAATTTTACTTTTTGAATCTAAAATGGTCTTAATTTATAATATACAATAGTGGTAGTATTGTAATTATATCATTATTAATAAAGTGAAAATAGTACATTTTCATATTATGAGTAAATAAAATTTCAATTACTAATCACTAGAATATAATTGATACAAGTCATTTATATTTATATGTTAAAAATATTAGTTATAATTTATATAATTTATTAAAATATTTTTTTTGTAGTTGAATTAAAAAATATTATTTCCCATCTAAAACAACCATTAATTATGAATAATCCATTTTTATGAATACTAATATCCTTTTTATATTCATGAAATCAAAAAAATCAAAACAATTAATGTGAATATTAGTAAAATAAAATTTTAAAATCAATAAAAAAATTAATAAATAATTTCCAAAAATAATTAAATTATAGATTTAATGGTTTAAAAAATTATTCAAAAAAATTGTCTTCTATATATAATATGTTGTTATTTAAATTTAAAATATAAAATATTTTAATTGTTAAATCTATTTAAATTCACATGTTATATATATTTTTAATTATAGTTCATCAATTTAATACAAATAATTTATAAATAATTATAATGTCATCTAATTTTAAAATGACAGATATTTAAATGATTTAATAATAAATATGTTGATTGACATTAAAAGTTAAAATAATCAATTTTAAGTAATGATTTTATTGGTTTTTATTTTCTATATATTGAAATAAAATAATTTGATAACCTCCAAATGATTATAAAATTGTAAGGTAAATATTGAAATATTTTTTATGAATAAATAATTATGGTTTGAAGTATTTTGTTTTATGTGTTATGCATCATGAAATATAATAATTATCCATATTTAAAATTTTATCCAATAAAATTGTTTTCATATTTGTAATCTTAATTTATAAACATTTAAATAGGTTCAACATATTCTTATAAATTATATTAAGTTTCCATGATGAGAACTATGTTACCACAATAATGTTTAAAATGAACAAAATGTGCCAAATTTCGGGGAAGAGTACTAAAATATCACAAAAAATAACTCTAAATTATTATTTATGGAAATTATTGATCCCTCAATATATTATCTCAGTTATTTGGAAACATTGGATCCACATTTAATGATACATTACATTCCAATTCAATTTACGAATGGGTATTTGTTAAAATTCCAGACAATCCCACATATAAAATGACCACTCTTAAACACTCCTTAAAACAAACATTTGATTTTTTTTATCATGAATACCTACCCAAATTATCTTCAAATAAATAATATCTCGATTATAGATAATATAGTTACAATTGGATACCTGAAGATTTATTTTCCAAGTGCCTCTCAATAGGACCACTCAAGTCTCCATTTGAACTAGAGTACATCCATCTAAGAAGAAATCTAAGGTAAGGGTTTCATATCTCAATTACCTTCATTTAAATATTCTATATATTCAACAGATTATACCATTTTGGTGTGTTTATACTTTCATATATATGTCTATTGTTATACATTATGTTAAATTATTTTATTTATAAATCTATCTCATGTTCTCTCTATCAAGGAATTTTGATTCAATGGTCTCTAATATTGTAAGGTTTTTTATAAAAATATCAAATTCAAATCAATATACTACTAAAAAAATAGTTATTTTATTGTAGGGGAGAATCAGATGAAAATGTTTAAGGGGGCCTAAAATGATGCAGACCAAGGGAGTCCCCAATTACTTAATATGCACATCCTGGGGGGAGGGAGCTAGTTCTGGTGTAAACCATTAGACAAGATCCGGATGGTGGATTTGAGGTGAGGACGTCAGATAAACAATTCCCTTCATTCCAAGTGGGAATAATTACCATCCTGATGCTGATGAACTTCTTACAATTACAGGTCATAGAAGAAATCATCCAAGAAGTGGGAGAGAGACCCATAAGAGAGTCACAGATAATTATGGAATCAGATTCAATTATTGTTTTGGTGATGCCTTTAGAATGAAACAGGGAAAGACCACTGAGGATTGAATTAGCCTCTCCACCCAAAAAATCTCCTTGGTCATAAGAAGAACTGAATTCAAGATGTATAGAGCCGTTGTGACCAAGGAAAACGTCTATATCCCCATGATGCCTCCATAACATCAGACGTCTGTATTGATATTAAAGTCATATCAAGGGAGAATCCAATAGATCATGTGGTCAGGGAGACTATCCAAGGAAATTTAATTCTTATTCAACACAATATTATTCATAGTAGGAGCCTCAAACCATAATTTCAATAAGACCAAGAGCTTAGAGGCAAGGCATCTGGACCTGACGATCAAGGTCAATCCTGAGGAATGGAAGTTATTAAGATGAAATCAGTTATGAACATCCCATATACACCAAAAACCAACTACAAGGAGTAGAGAACACACCTTCCATTTAGTCGAGTTGGAACCAGACCCAGTGAACCATAGGTGTAGAAGCTCATCGATGTTGTTCGCATGAGAGGGGAAACTACTGAATTCCCCTAAAGTCTTCCTAAGTCTGATCGCACATTCTATTTTAAATAAAAAATTCATGGTGGATTCTTCCTTGTGAATTAGGGATAAGGATCGCCTAAAAACAAGAAAAACCCCCTTACCTTTGACATACGTACTAGTATAGCTAGCCTGGTTGTGGATACGCTAGAGCAGGATGCTATATTTGGTAGGGAATTATTTGCACTAATGAATATCGCCCCACAAATCATTGTTGGAGGAATCATAATGTGATCACCTATAAGCCTTTGTATAAAAGGTTCCCTGAGAGGAGCCTAAGAAAATAGATAAGTTTTTCATGACCTACATGGTAATGCTATAAAAAATTCTTTCCTGAATGTGGTCCAACACAGCCTGAATGAAGGATGGGTATCAGCTAGCTTCCTGGAAGGGCATCTCTAGAGTAGGACAACCTAGATAGCCCATCAGTAAACCCTCTCAGTTGTGGTTCCAGATGCTGATATCTCCCTTCCCAACAAACCATAAAGAAAGATTATGAAGACTAGGGATGAGCCTTTGATTTTTCTTCCAAAGAGAGGATAGTTTTCCATTAGTTGACTTAAGGAATTTTCCATACTTATTGATGATAAATCTGGCCCAAAGGGAGCGTCCCTCTATCACTTCCCACTCCATTTTACCTTCTAAATAGGTAATCATTTCAACAATATTTGGTACATAAATGTTCTCTTTGGAGGGGACATATCATGTTTGTTATATGAAGCCTAATGGCATCTACCATAATCATAGTCATCCCAAATAAAGATGTTTAATATCTTCTTAATACCATGGAGAACTACCTTGGGGGCCTTGAGAATGGAGAGAATGTGAATTAGATTTGATTTCAAGACACAATTTACCAGGTTGATTCTTCCTCTAAAGGAAAGGAGGAGGAATAATAGACACATCTCTTATCACGATTGATGACTTTGACACTCCATTTAGAATACTCTCCCATGAGATTTGATGAAGTCTTTAATTGAATCTCTACCCCCATTAAAAAATAACACCATGTCATCGACAAAGATGAGGTGAGGGACCCTGTAGAATTGGGGACTATAGTGAAATGGATTGATGTAACAATGAAGTGTGTAGTCATCCAGTTATTAGCTGAGGGACCCTTGTGCTGTAATGATAATAATGGGAAAACGGGGATCTCCATTTCTTATCCCCTAAACAAACTTGATGAAGTAAAAAGATTTTCCTAAGAAGATAATCGAGAGCCACGGTGAATGAAAGCAATAAAAGCGAAGGTCAAAAACCTATTCTATGAATCCCATATAACTCATCCCACAGATAATGAAAATAAACTCAATTATATCGTAGTCCTTGTCCATATCCACATTAATAAAGATATTGGAACCCACTATTTTTTTATTAATGTGCCCTATCATTTCTCGAGATATGCCAATAGAACCTTGAATAAATCCTCCCATGAGGATACCATGTGGCTCGATTAACCCCCATCAGTGAATGTGAAGAGTGAGTTGTCTATTGGTAATAGAATCCAAGACATTATATGGGATGTTACGCTTTCTTATAGGTCAGAACTGCCTTATGGAAGTGGGGTTGTTCACATTCGGAATGAGGACCATTATTGTGGCACTTGCACCCCACGTGATATGACCACCTTGAAAAAACTCATGAATGGATTGAATGAGGTCCGTTTATATGTTCTCTAAATAGTTCACGTAGAAGGATCCTTGAAATCCACCTAGCCTAGGGGAGATTCTTGGATTGAGAGATCGAATCACTTCCTAATTTTCTTTCCCATCTGGGGGGCTCTCTAGAGTGTTGTTGGTTTCTAGAGAGATCACATTTGGGATAGAATTGAGGATGTCACATTGACAATCTATATAGACTGTTTTCATACAAGTGTTAGAAGAACCATGAAGAGACTTCAAGTAAGACTCTCCCATACCACCCACAACCACCAGGTCACCGGAGAATGAACCATCATCTAGATGAATGTTAGGAGTGTAACCACGACACTTTTTCTTTAAGCAAGTATGAAAGTGCGCAGTTTTTTTTCTCATTCCTTGAGCCAATTGGCTTTGGAGAATTCTCGAGCTAGCCTCTATTGTTCCACCAACATATCATTAAGTTGATTATTCATAAGAGAAAGAGAAGAAAAAGTATCTGCCTCCCACACATCTTTTAGATATGATTCTCCACAGTCTATATCCACTTTGAGAGCATCTAGATATTGGGAGCTGGTAGGTCGAGAGATATTCAAATAAGATAGATACATTTTTAAGCGTCGGATCATATTGTGAAAGCCCATCTAGAGTCTACCCTGCATGGGATTTAACCACGAATCCTGCACAGTGTAGTGATAATAGAGATAGTGTGGCCTAGGGTTGGAGAAGAAGAAATAGTCACCACCATATCATCATTATTTCAGAGTGAGCAGTAAGGGGGAGTGATCCGAAATGGCATGAACCAAATAGAAGACTAAAATATTTGGGATGGATGAGATAAATTATACATAGGCGAGGAATCGGTCAAGATGACACCAGGTGCGGTGATTTCCTTGATTATTGTTGCACCCTGTGTACCTATCTCCATTGATTCCATGGTCAAGAAGACAGAAATGAACAGTAATAGAAGAAAACAAAAGCATGTCTCTCCTAGGGTAGGTCCCACAAAATTTATTCTCTGATGTATCCATGATAGTATTAATTTCACCTCCTACCAACCCAGACAAACATCTAGTGCCGATGGATTCCAAATCTCTCCATAACTAATCTCTTCAGCTAGCCTCACACATTGCAATGAAAAATAAAAAATGAATTCCGAGTACCCTGAACAAACCTTCTCATTGATGTGTCACTCTGATAAGAAAAAATTTACCACTGATATAGAAGGATTACATAATATCCACACAAGGTGGTTGATAGGATCATCGTTCATGGAGTATCGCATGCCTATTCTTTTGGAAAAATTATAAAACTTGGCGGAATCTTTTTTTGGCTCAATAACTGAAAAAAGAGAAGATTTGTTCATGGAGATCTTACTGGAGAGAATGTCGGTCTTCACTCATGCACCTAATCCCGGAGCATTCCAAATATCGCATGAAATCATTTGATCAAGGCGTGGTTGGATTTGGCCTCTGGTACTAGATGGATCTTGGCAACATAAGTGGAGCATAAAGATAACAACGTGGAACATAACAAGGTGCATATTCCATTCATGAGAGAAGAGGGAGAAATAAGAGACCAAGGGTCGACATCCATAAAATAGGATGGGGTCCTGGTTGGAGGAGGGGTTGGGGTTTAGGGAGAGGGAGGGGGACTGAAGTGCACCAGGGATAAAGCATGAAAGATGTTAGAAATGGGTGTCGAGGAGAGAGAAGAATCCCCAGGATGACAGGGGTGAGGACGACAGGGGATGTGGCCGTATGGGTACAGAGGATGAGTCTAGATAGAAAAACTATTGGGGTAGGAGAGGATTGGAGTCATCCATCCATTGTGAGGAGGTGTAGAGACCTAAAGTTGAAATAGAACCAACATCATGAAGGAGGATGATGAGGAATCAATCTCTTGAGACAACCACTCAGGGGATGTTTGAGATTGTTCCACTGGGAGAGAGGGACATAGTGGGCTGTGGATGGCCCCACTGGAAGCTACCGATTCCCTGGTGGCTCCATCCACTGAGAACAAGGAGCCACCATCTGATTCCAGATCTGTATGATGCAAGGCCCTAGAATACGACTTATTCTTGCTTCATGCAGGCACATAATGATTTTATATGTGACAAGACACACAGAACCGGGGCAGAACTGGATAAAAGAGAGGCTATGACCTTTCACTCATCCCCTCAACTCTAAGAATCATATGTGAAAGAAGAGAGACCGAAAGGTCCATCACGATACAAATGCAAGACATCGATGCCTACAGAAGATGAAGGGTTCATTCATCCACACAAAAACATTCTCCACGGGAATATCTCATCGCCCTGAGAATGAATTAGTTATGAAAGGGGAGAGGGAGGCCCAAAAGGTTGACCCAAGCATCCACATGAGGGGACTCCCTTCCTTGGATGACCTCCATTAACCATCGAAAAATTTTGAAACACCATTGATTGAATGACTAAGGGTTACAAGACCAAGAGGCAATAAAATCGTCTCTTGAGGAGAGGGATTTGTAGAATGATTTGTTGCTCAGGTTGGAAACTCTAGCCAATACTATTAAACCCTAGGAATTCACGATGGATTGGAAAAGATGAAGTGGTGGTTTATTTGCTCCAAAAAGAGTTACCAGAGTCCTAAAGAGGAGGTCATATGATGCTATGAAGGAAGAGACCGGGAAATCCATGATCGAAGAACCATTCACTGTGCTAGGTAGAAGAGGGTTCAAGGTGACCGCCTGGATCTTGGGAGTAATCGGGTTTCAGGAAGAGGATGTTTAGAGGGGGTGATATTTGAGATATCATCTAGGAGGGGGAAGAGAATTAGGAAGTCGTACCTCAAGAGGCTGAGAGGATCCTAGAGGAACTGTGTGCAGAAATGCAGAAAGATGGGGAGGTTGAATGAATGTAGGCAACTAGGGTGGCGCCACCCCTAGAGATCCACATAGAAGCAATGTAATGATTTGAAACTCATGATGAAATGGAGGCATGTTCGGTATATTCTTAAGCACAGGAGAGATAATTTACATCCCAATTATAATATAAATATATCAACTATTCAATTTACAATTTTTTATTTTTTTATTTTTCTATTGTACTCCATGTTTTTCACCTCATTTTGTTATTTCTATTGTTTACATGACTTCATTTGTTTTTACCTCTCATTTTTCCATATTTTAAACGAATGGATTCCTATAGGTGGATTCAAACATATCACCTATATTCTGGCATGAATAATTTTCTTTAATGTTTTCATTTATTATATGATTAAATATATGAATTTAACCCTACTACAATGGTTTATTGTATTAATTTTTATTGTCTTTGACATTATTTTTATAAATCAGAATAGAATATTTCTGTAAATTTAATATGGAGTTTTTTCACCAAATTTTTCATGAATTTTATTTAAAATGATTCATTTCTATGTTTTAATGGATTTTAAATGAAAAATTTGATTCACATTTGAATTATTTTTCAAATTCAATTTTTTATTATTTCTCTATGTTTTTCAAAAATGTCATAAAAATAAAAATTATATATTATATATTTATAAGTTATTTTCAAAATCACTAAAAATGTATTTTTTTCATATATATCAATATCCTTTAATGTTTTTTTGTGATTGATTGTTTCTATAATCTTATGACACAATATTTTTTATCCCAATAAATTGTTTATGATCACACATTTTAATATATTTCTTGAAACATTATTTTTCATGGGTTCATTTAGCTGTGGATGAATTAATAATTCTTACATATCATGTGAATACATATATTTTAAACTATGTGATGGGTGGGACAATATTTATATATCTATACATAGAATTTAGTATTTTTTTTATTTCATGAGGTGAAAATTGTGGCATTTGGGAGAGAATACAATCCATTGTAGGATAACTTCTACGTTTTCTATAAAATTAGGAGTTAACACAATCAAATATGGAACACTATCCATTATCATTGTTGATTGGGAAGTGATCCCAACACACAATTAGACTCAATCAACTATTTTAATCGATGATGGAGTTAACAGAATCCAATATGGTTCCCCTTCTACAATTTTATGTTGTTCTTGGAATTAATCCTTGACTTGGGAAATTAATTTTTATTATTTTGTACTTGTCACAATAATATTATGTTCATCTTTTATATGTTATGATTTCATGAAATATTATATATCTCTCATGATTCAACCTTCCTCTACCCCATTCGACATGTTATGAAAAAACATTATATAATGATTCATGATATATGATCTAATTTTTAATTGGCATGATTTTATTACATTATGTTCATGTGGGTATTAAACAAACATGATAAATAACCCCATAAATATTCATTGTATATGTATTATGTTAAAGACTTATTGAGAATTGTTACATATTAATTCTCAAAATTCAATTAACATTTTCATGAAGAAGTGTATTATGTATGATTTGTCTAAATAGTTACCATATGAAAATATTATTTGTTTGGGATGTCAAAACAAATTGTAAAATTTGATTATTTTATAATTATATGAAGTCATTAAACCTATAGGTTTATGGGTGTAATTTATTTTGGTATATAAGGAATATGATTACATACTTATATAATATGTTTATAAATATATTTTTTAATGTTGGTTCACCATACAAAGAATAATACATAAAAAATAAATCCACATCTCTGGAAACATCTACATTCATTAAGAAATCTAAGTTGAAAAAACACTCATTGATACCAATGTGTATATCAAAATAGTAAAAGATAACACAAATTAAATAGTTTATCTATTAATTAAAAGTGATTACTAAATCCAAATTATTCACTCTTAATAGCTACATTTAAATATGCTAATTCTTTGTTTTAATGATTGAACATGGCGAATTAAATAAGAACTATTACAAAATATTTTCAATTTTTTTCAATGAATTACTAAAATATCACATTCCAAAAAATATATATATAATAATTCAATCTATAGAAATATGAATCAATATATTTTAACCACTTTCAATAAACATATTATTATGATTTTTTAAACAAACCGTAAATATGTTATCTCATTGATATCCAATTAAAAACCAACATAGTTCCCTTGAACTGGTAGAGACATTAATCTCCTATTTTTATAAAAATTTACACAATGTAAAAAATCAAAATACTAATCATTACCTTTAAAATATCCCATCAATAAAGTCATTACATCAATTAAAAAAATATTTCTTTATATTTTTTTATTACCCATTTCCAAACAACAATTAATGGATCAAATGTGATGGAAATAAAACTCCACATCAACATTGTGAGACATGGGGTTGAACTCCAGTTATCAACAATAATTTATTAAATTAATATTTAATATTCGTTTTAGTAATCATAAATATTTAATGCTTTGTTGGAATATAATCTTTCCATAAAACTAATTACTTTTCCCATTTCACAAAAAAATGGTTCTTCATGACAATATTCATTGCTTATTACTATTGAACCACATTCTGTGATAGTATAATTATATTTTTTATGTCTATTGAAATAAAAAGACATCCCTTCCAAGAAGAGGTATTTAAATTGAATCCTCATCTGTAAAAAAGTGAATAAAAATTGACTCATGGAAACATACTCATCTACATCAATATTCACATAAATATAACTTGGCATCTTCATGCCCTGTGAAAAAAATAATTATTCCTAATTAGAGAACATTGTCTAATTCAGGCATCAATTCATAAAAAATATGTTATATTAATATGAAAATGAGTAATACCTTTAACAATACTTGGAACCCATCTAATTATAATGATATAAAATTCATTCAAAATACATTGATATCAAGAAATAGAGGAACCTAAATAGATAATATTTTTTCGATAAAACAATCGAATAGACTTATCTTAAAATAAAATTTTTAAACATTATTATATTATATTTATTTATAGAAACATAATTAAAAACAATTCACCAATAATATTTTGATTATAATAATCCATTAAAAAATACAATCCAAATTTCATAAATAAATCCCAATTATGCTTACTAGTAAAATAATAAAACATTAAACGTTTGAGTTATTTGAATCCCTTATTAACTTTAAAAACAAATTAAATATAAAAAAACATCATAACATCATTGATAATATCATTTACACTATATACTCTATTTTTGGATAAAATATTTAACATGTTCATAATCTGTGATGATAATTGACTTCCCCGACCAATATATTACATAAATGTTCCTATAAACTCAGTCATTCAAGAATTAAACTAAAATTATATAGGAATATAAATTCTTTTAATAATATCTGGAGCCTTACAAAGCCATTATAATATTTCATTAGCTTTTGATACAAAAACATAATATTTAGCTGAAAAACTATCAATTTCATAAACCTAAACCTCTATTTAAAAAATATTTATTTATAAATAACAAAATCATATCCATTTCAAATATTTTTTCAATATCTGTTGAGTTATTAGGGAGTGAAATACACTATTTGTATTAGTAAATTATATATGAGAGAGCCCACTATTAAATAAAATCCTCATAATTGAGAGTACAATATTAAAATAGATATTTCTTTTTTCATTATCTTTTTACTTATTCATTATTTTTTATTTGAAAGCACACTTTATCTGAAAACGTTTTTCTTTTTTACTCAAAAAAATACCCAAATGTTATATTCCTCATTCAAATCATATTAGTAATTTTTTTATTCAATCAGATCTTCATGATTGAGAGCATTATTCATTTCAATTTCATTAACATGATTAATCAAACTTTTTTGAGGTGTTTTTTATATGTATAAATTTTGAAACTATATCAATTTAATCTCTATATATGTTGAAAAAAGTAAAATATTTTCTAAACATTGAATAAATTGAATCAAATCACACATCATCACCTAAACCACTAAATTCTTATCTTCGAACTTTTTTTATTATAAAATTCAATACATTATAAATTCTATAGATAAATTTATCTAAATGAACTATTTTTTCATCATTTTCATCTATATTCCATTTACTTCCACACTGGTCAAAATTATTATAAAAACCATAATATCATTGGTTACAATGTTCATTCATAATATATTATTTTAACTATTATTTCCTTCTCTATATGATGAATATCTTAAAAATATTCCATCAACACCGTTCCACTAAAATTTTCTTATTCCTAGGTCCTTCAAATTTTTTATACCTTGACAATCAAATCCCCATAGTTATTCAAATTAGGGGTATTTTTGTGACACATATCAAATGTATACTTTTCATAATTTTGATGAAATAAAAACTGAATTCAAAAATCATTCCATATTGAAATTTATTTTTCTTAAATTAATGACATGTTTTGTATTAAGAAATCGTGTTCTAATTCCATATCAAATATAATTTGGTTCCACATTTCTATAAAATCTATTTTCATTGTCTAATTCACTATACTCATATTTATTTCCATACCTATCTGGGTATGATTCAAATTTATTTCACATATATTCATCTCCATTATAAGATATGAACATCCTCGCTTCATAAACACATTCATATGATATACTTCCACAAAAATTCTTAATCCAAATTACCCCCTCATATATATATGACATTAAAATAATATAGATGATATGATTAAAATTATCAATACTAGAGATAAATTACATATCACTACAAATAGACATATTCTTAATTATACCAAATATATTATAGTTAATCATAAATAAGTGTTTATTGGTTTGAATCACTATATTATTAAATAAATAATTAACTAACTCATGTATATTAAATTCATTTCATATTAATGGCTTTTATCTCTTAAACATTTGAATAACTGAAATATAATTTTCTGGATTTAACTTGTTCATGTTTCCTTGCCTAATAATTATAGTGACCCAAGCCTTTTATATATAACATTACATGATTTTAAGCATAATTATACATTAGAGAACAATCCAAGGATCATTAAGTCATGTGTCTAGTAAGAATAGGTACCTAAAACATAAAACATAGGGCAAAAAAACACTTCTTTATTTTATCTCCATAAAGAGCTCCTAACATCCTTTGAGCCCATACATCTACGTAGTGTACCCTGGAAAACACATGAACAAAGGGATGAGCTGAAAAGCCTAGTAAGGGAAAGAACAGAAGGATACGTCTTAAGCACATGAGTTAAGAGGAATTTCATAGTTATATCCCAAGAATAGAACATATAAAATCCTATCATATAAGTATGGGATCATATAAACATTGAATTATATAAATGTGGCAGAATCATTTAACATTTCATTATTATGGTTCAAGGCTAACCGCCAATCCTATTTCACATCGCATCTCATGAGACATAACATTACACAATCAATTAGTGCACAATATGGGTGAACCCATCTCAAAATTTTCAATAGTATTCTTCCCACATAAATAATAATTCCACATAAATAATCATACATAATCAACCATTCATAAACATAGGGATACCCATGGAACGAATTGGGCTCCACAATCATGACATAAAGCCAAACCAATGAGCGTATAGTGTATGTATCCAGGAAATAAAGGGATTAGAACATACATGGACGTTCATAAGGTAAAATAGGAATATACAAAGGTAGAAGGTGTTAAATATAAGTGACAATATATAAGAAATTTATTTTAGAAACGTTAGAACTAGAAAATTTGTGTGCGGTTTTCAGAATAACACTATAGAGATTTTAAAAATAGAAAAGTGTGAAATATTTTATATAATGATAAAAATTGAACCAAGAATGATTTAATAATAAAAGTAATGATTTTATAAATACAATGGTGGCTTAAAAATGATAAATTACACTTTAAATTAGGTAAAACGTTCAGGAAGATCCCTTAAAATAGGTTTTCATATCGAAATGTTCTAATGAGGGAATCTTTTAAAAAATGTTATATCCCCAAAATAGAATGATGAAAGGGACTTTATAAATTAATTTTATTAAATAAAAAAAATTGGAATATGTACATAAATATATAAGATAACTCCACTTTGATAAAACAAAAGATAAGATAACTTGTATGATCAAAAGTGGTTTCGGTAGAATTCGATACAGTTTATTGGAATAGTTTTGGGTGTACCTAAGAGGTCCTAAAGAGAGAGAAAAAGGGATTATAATAATGTATAAATCATTAGGAAAATATGGGGGAGGTGAGAAAACATACCACATAATTTGTGATTACGCAAAAAAGTCATAGCATAGAGGACAATCTTGATTAAGAGAGAAATGGAGAGGATTCCTTACCTTAATTATATTGGTGTTCTCCACTTTTTATTAAAGAACTGAATAAACAAATTAGATTTATTAATTAATAATTCTATATCCTCTTATATATTTAATTGGTTTATTATAATAGTTTTATGTTCATTTATAACCTTTTTGTTTGTTTTTGAGGTTCAAATTCATTGTTCAGGCTCGTTTGTTTACTTGGTTTTAATGACGAGTTCGCTTATATTCTTGTAAGGATAAACATGTATGATGAAAGATGTTTTCCATAATTGAAGTTATTTTCTATTAGTGAACATCCAAGAGATTACATGGTTTTAAATTTAACTTTGTTTCCTAGAGTGAAGTCAAATTATTATATATATAACCTTAGTGACCACCATTTTGTTTAGACGGTGGGTTTGATTATGATGATCATGTTTTTCTTCATAACACAATAACATTACTATAAAAGGATTTCAGAACCAAAACAAGAATATAGTACCTATATAATAATATGGTTCAACCATAACAAAAATGGTTTCATGATCAGAATTAAATATAATATAACAAATTGATAAAACATTGTCCTTGAATGTGCTAAATTAGCGCATCTCAAACGGTGCTTTAATTTCATTCAAATAAAAAGGTGGGGAAAGGAGAGAAGATAATGAAATATATCATTTGAATAAAAAAATTCCATTACATGTATGTTACTGGGGTTATCATACTACTTTGTTTATGGGAGGTGAGGAAAGAAACAAAAAGAATAGAACTTAAAAATAATGAAGGAATTGGAAAAGGGAATTTACCTCTTGAGAATTCCTTCTTTGGGAACCTCTTAAGGGGATTGGTTATGTTATTTTGAAGAGGCTAGGAGCTTTTTAATGCGGGGGAGGATCTTGGGGAGATATTTGGGAATAATATTTTCAAGTCACAAGGCTTGAGTGGTGTGATGAGAAGAGGGAGTGAGGGGGTTTTTATAGTGGAGGAGAGGAGGGATTTCATAATATTATAATCATTAGATTGTTATTTCCTCACAATACATAAAATAGTAAGTATTCAACATCAAGTAATAGTAATAAACTCCTTGGAAATAGAACCAAAGGTCATTTACATCATCCAAGACTCATGCATGAAGAAAAAATTTAGGTTTTATCATTTATTGTGAATTATCAGATTTTACTATTCATAAAAAATTTATGCATTTTAGAAAAATCTCCAAAATTCACCCTAACGATTTTTCAATGTTTAGAATCTGAAAACGAAGTCCATTTTTCAAAAAAAAATCTCAATATTATTAATTTAATATTTAATTAAAATCATATTTATTATTAAATAATAGTTTTAAAACATTTATTTACTTATTCTAAAATATAGTTATATCGTACTTTCAACATGAATATTATTTATATATTATCATAGGTAATGTTACGATTCATTACGGTATATTACTATTCATATGGGTATGTTACTATTAATAAGGTTTTATAACTATTCCACAAAAATTAAGTTTTTGTTATCGGACTCCAAATAACATAGTGATTGAAACCGTGTTTATCAGAGTTTCAAAATTACTAACATAGAAGTGACAAACTAATGATTAAATGTTAATTAGAACTTAGTAGTTCATTATGTTGTGATTTAATAAAATATTTATAATAAAGGAATTTCTTTTGAAAAACATTGGGTCCTTACATTCTTCCCCCCATAAGATATTTCTCCCTCAAAATTTCATTTTTCATTATAGGCCAAAAACAGGTGGGGGTACTTTTCCTTTATTTCATCTTCTAATTCCCATGTTTCCACTTCATACTTATGGTTTCACCATAGTACCTTGACCAGATGAGTAGTCTTGTTGTGTAGAACTTTGCATCTATGATCCAAGATCTTCAGTGGTGGCACCCCATAAGAGAGATGATCCTCCAACTGTACCACCTCTGGAGAGAGTACATGCAAGGGGTCTGGTATGTTATTTTTTAAGAGGGTTACATGTTAGAAATCAGGATCTTTCGACATTGTAGGTGGAAGTTCCAGTCGATAGGCCACATCTGTGACTCGATAAGGGATCTTGAAGGGGCCAATGTACCTATGACTTAACAACCCTTTCTTTTTGAACCTCATGTCCTTATTCCATAGATATATTCATAGAAATACAATGTATCCAAATTTGAACTCAATGTCTCTTGAACGGTTGTCTGTATAACTCTTTTGTCAACTTTTCAATTCCATGATATGCTGGTAAATGGTTTTACCCTTCTCTACCATTTCATCGACCATTTCAGGTCCTAGTAGCTTATTCTCACCAACTTCATCCCAACACGCTGGTGTTCTGCAGCTTTTCCCATAAATGGCATCATATGTGGTCATTCGAATGCACGAGGGGAAACTATTGTTGAAGGAGAATTCATCCAATGGAAGATGTTGGTCTCATCCTCCTTTTAATTCCATAAAACACACTCTCAACTTGTCTTCCCATGTCAGAATATTTTGATCAGATTGGCTATATGTTTGATGATGATATGACATACTGAATTTTAGTCCAGTGCTTATAGAACGTTATATACTTTTCCAGGACTTCGAGGTGAATCTAGGATCACGGTAGGATATAATAGATTGTCAAACTCCATTCATCCTTATCACTTCTTTGATGTAAATCCACGCAAGATGATCCAATGAAAAGTCCTCTCGAATCACAATAATGTGAGTTGTCTTAGTAAGACAATCCACAATGACCCTTATAGCATTGTTCCCTCAAGATGTCCTCGAATATCTAGTGAAAAAGTACATGGTAATGTTCTCCAATTTCCTTGCTGGTATGGGTAGTGGTTGCATCATCCACTTATACTTTTTCATCAAAGCATTCACTTTATGATATACTAGGCACTTTGATGTATATTCATCAATATCCCTTTTCATATTGTCCCACCAAACGTTTTCCTGGAGATCTCGACACATGTTTGTGCTCCCTCGGTGGATAGGGATGGTCGAGCTATATGAATCACTCAGAAGTTCCTTCTTTATCACTTGATCATATGGTACACATAATTGTTACCCAAATCATACAACTCCTTGCTCATCAATTTTGATATTATAGGATTTTCCTTTTTTATCAGCTTCCACCCTTTTAAGAAGTTCCACATCCTTTCCTTGATCATCCTTTATTCTCTCCAGGATGTATGGTTGATCAATCATATGAGAAAGGATTTATTACGTTCCTCCATTAATGATTACCATTTCCATCTTTTGAAAATATAATAAGCTCAAATTCTGTTGAACTCTCATCATTGATAAAGATGCAGTATCCTTTCTACTTCAAGCATCTGCCACCATATTTGACTTATTGTGATGGTAGTCGATTGAGAAATCATAATCCTTGATGAGATCTATCTATATTTGTTTTAAAATCTTAAAAACATTCAATGTTAATATATATATGAGACTCTTATGGTTAGTATATATCTCACACTTCTCCCCATATAGAAAATGCTGCCAAATTTTCAATGCAAAGATCATCGTCGCCACTCCAAATCATGAATGGGATAGTTTTTCTCATGTATTTTCAGCAGCTGAGAGTCATAGGATATCACATTATCATTTTAAATTACTATATATCCTAACCCTTTCTTAGATGCATCACTCTACACCACCAAGAGTTCTGCACTAGTAGGGAGTGTGAGTACTGGTGTAGTGATAAGCCTCTTTTTCAACTCCTTGAAACAATATTCCCATTCCTATGTCATGAAAAACATTACTATACATTTCATATAACTTATCCCTTTGTAATCGCTTTAACATAGTATTAGAATGCTCCTCATGTTTCTTCTTTCTATTGGAGTATATCAGGATTTCATCAATAAAGACTACCACAAATTAGGCTAGGTAATCTCTAAAGACCCTATTCATTAGATCCATGAAAATTGTTGGTGCATTAGTGAGTCTGATGGGAATCACAATGAACTCATAGTGTCCATAACTCGTTCTAAAGGCAGTCTTGGGATTATATGTTCCTTCCTCACTATTAATTGGTGATATCTCGACTAGAAGTCCACCGTAGAGAAATATCTTTCCCTATGAAGTTGATCAAACAAGTCATCTATCCATGGAAGGGGATACTTGTTATGTATAGTGATTTTATTGAGTTTACAATAATAAATGCAGAGGCCAATTCATCCATCCTTCTTCTTGATGAGGTGGACTGGAGCACCCCACAGTGAAGCACTCAGGAATATAAAACACTTCTCCATATTCTCTCGTAAGTACTTCTTCTGCTCTTCCAGCTCTACAATGGCCATTCTTTAAGGTGCCTTTGACATAGGCTGAGATCCATGGATATGATCAATTGAGAACTCATCCTCTTGATTTAGAGGAAGATGAGGAAACAGTTCATGGAATACATCATTGTAATACCTCACAATGGGCATATCTTCAACCATGATTCTCTCTTTTGTCTCAATAATTTGAGCTAAATATGATTGCTCATAAGGCAGAAATATCCACAGTTGAGAATATGATTCGAAAAGAGATTCATCTTCCTCCATACACTAGTAATGAATTGGAGGATTCTTTGGGATGTGAAGAGTGACCTCTCTTTCCTGGCAGTTGATATTGGATTTTTATAAAGACAGCTAATCCATGCCCAATATAGCGTTGAACTCTACTAAATGATGTATGATGATATTTTCTAGGATTTCAGTACACAAACATTAATGGGGGAGGAGTTATAAACCATGGATTCAATGATTTCCCCATTATTTGTTCTCACAAATATCTTATCCTCCATGTTTTTAGGTGGTGTTTGAATAGTTCTACTAATCTTGACTGATATGAATGAATACACAGAACCCGAATTAAAGAGTATGTTTGCTATTCTTGAATTAATAACTGATGTACCTGTCACCACATGATTTTATGGTCCACCTCAGTAGTAGTGATATCATATTCCCTTTCATGTTTCCTTGGAGGATGTTGTGGATTGCCTCTAACAGTCCTCAACATAGGGAAATTGTTCTCATAATACCCATGCTCCTTGTAGTTGTAACACTGCACTATAGGCTAATAATTGATCAAAACCTTCCATTCTTCTTCTACATTAGCCGGATTTTTCTTATCCCTTCTACAGTTCTTGGCCATATGGAAAAACATTCCACATTTTAAGTAATTATAGGTTCCCCTCAGAATGTTAGCAGGATGCCTCTTCCCGCATCTTTTACAAGGGGAAAGTCAGGCTTGTTTCCGTAATGCTATATTTTTTATGAACCACCGATGTTGTCCTCCATTTTTTCCTTCTAGTCACTAGGCCCACAAGACCACAGAGAGTCTATAATCTCTATTTCAATCATGAGGGAACATCATACATTCTCCTCATAGCTATCGAAGTATCGAATTACAAATTTTTTGTGTAGACTCAGCTTTAGTCTGCTACAGAAGTGATCCATCTTCCTTTTGGTGTTCATGACAAAGACACATGGGTACCTTGCAAGCCTTGTAATGTTTGTATCGTACAACCCGATGGACTCATATTCCTTCTGCATGGGTTTAATGAACTCTCATTCAATCTTGAGACTAAGGGTTCAAGGAAAATATTTGTCGAAAAAAATTCTCTTGAATTCCCCCCAATCCATATAATTTATTTCATATTTGGAAATTGAATTATTGATTAGTGTCCACCACTGATCAGATTCCCCATCAAAATGATAGACTATTGGAACAACCATTTCTTCTATCGAGCCCCGAAAGATGGAGAATATCATTTCAATGGAGTTAATCCAATATTCCTTGAGTAGTGGATCAGAAGATACACTAATCATGGGAGGCCTTTTCAGAATAATTTAATCTATGGAAACTTTCTCTTTCCATGGAGGAAGAAGGCATTCTGCCTGATTCAAGTTATTCTTCATAACTTGAGCAATCTGAGAAAGTACTATCATGATGTTTTGAGCACCCACTCCCATCACATCTAGTATATCATTAAGGCAATCATCACATTGACTATCACATTGGTTGTTGGAATGTATTCCTCAATTCCCCGCCATTAACTATGAATGAGAATGTATTATTAGAGGTCTTCAATACATAACTATGGAGCATAAATAGGAAACTTTTAACAAAAAATGATAAAATTATGAAGAATAAATATATACTAAATTGAGATTCCTTAGGTTTATATCTACATTATGCTTGATCTATGTCACAAAATAAATTTTATAGGGTTTTTTGTCCCTTAAAAAGTTTTTGTTCTAGGCTTGTGAATCTACCAAAGCATATCCCCCATGAGTTTTATAACCAAGATTGCAGCAATGCCCGTTGTCGTGTACCAGGATATCCCAGGTCATGCTCGAAACTCCTTGTCAGAGTTTTCACTCCTAGGTACATCTGTGCCAGAGATGCCTCTACCTGCTCATATCCAGATAGAGACATATTTTGTTGATAAATCACTTACTAAATACTAACCAAAATTTTGGAATGTTTTCTTATACTTAGTCTCATACATATGGTTCTCACTAAGGTTATATAGTCCTAATATCAAAAAATGACTAGACCATCCTCTAATACCAACTATAGCGACCCAAGATGTTTACATATAAAATTACCAGATTTTAAGCATAATTATACAGAATAGTACAAGCTAAGTATTATTATGTCTAGTGTCATGGAATACTAGGATCATAAAACATAAACATGGGGCTAAAAAAATTATTTATTTAATATCAAAATAGAGATCTTAATTTCCTTGGAGACCTTACATCTACATAGTTTACCCTGGGAAAAACATGAACAAAGGGATGAGCTGAAAGGCCTTGTAAGGGAATGATCATAAGAATACATCTTAAGCACATGAGCTAGGAGGCATGGAATAATGATATACAAAGCATGCAACATATAAAATCATATAATATTAGCATGTGATTATATAAACATGTAATTATATTAATTTGGAATAATCATTAAGAATTTCATTATTATGGGTTGAGGATAACCGCCAATCCAGTTTCCTATTTTAGTACGGGTCAAGGCTAACTACCAATCCCGTTTCACATCGCATATCATGAGACGTAACTTTAACCAATGCATTGAATAGCAATATGGGAAAAACCATATCAACATTTTCATCAGTATTCATAACACATAAATAATCATACCTAATCAACAATTCGTAAACATAAGGATACCCATGCAAAGAATTGGGTACCACAATCCTGAAAAAAAGCATAACCAATGAGTGTATCCTAAAAGAGTCAATAAAATAAAGGTATTAGAACATACATCGATGTTAATAAGGTAAAATTGGAATATAAAATTTTATTTTATGTCAAATATAAGTGAAAACACATAAGAAATTAATTTTTTGAAACATTTTCCTTAAAACATATTTTGTGTGGTTTTAAGGAAAATACTATAGAGATTTTAAAAATAGAAAAGAGGGAAATATTTTATATAAAAAACACAATTTAAATGAAAAGGTTTTCAAAATAAAAGGACTGATTTTATTAATAAACTTGATAGTTAATACATTGGATAGAGTACACTTGAAATTGGGTAAATATTTTGGGACGTTCCTTTAAAACAACTTTCCTTATCGGAATGTTCTAAAGAGGGAATATTTTTTTAAAAACATGTATATTTCAAAAATATAATGATGAAAGGGTATATATAAAGGAAATATGTGAAACTAAACATCATTTAGAATATGTACATAAACCGATAAGATAAATCCACTTTGAGGAAATGAAAGCTAAGGCAACCTGAATGAACAAATGGGGTTCGAGTAGAATTCGTTATAGTTTATTAGAATTGTGTCGGGTGAACCTAAAAGGTACTTATGAGAGAGAAAAGGGGTTTACCATCACTTATACATCATTTTTAATGTTTGGGGGAGGTGTGAAAAAACTCCAACATTTGGGATTATGTATAAAAGGCATAGCCTATAGGACAATCTTGATTAAGAGAGAAATATAAGGGATCCCTTACCTTAGTTCTGCAGGTGTTCTCCACTTGTTATTAAATACCTAAATAAAAAAAATTAGGTTTATTAATTAATAATTTCATAACCTATTCTATATTTAATTGGTTTATCTGAATAATTTTAAGTTCATTTATATCTATTTTGATTGGTTATGAGGTTCAGTTTCTTTGTTCGGGCTCATTTGTTTACTTGGTTTTAATGACCGGTTCGCTTATATTCAAGTATGGATAAACATGTAAGATAAAAATAGTTATCCAGAATTAAAGTAATATGTAATTAGTGAACTTCCAGGATATTAAATGGTTTTAAATTTAATTTGGTTAGATAGAGTGAATAAAAATTATTATTATATATATAACCTTTGTGACAAATGTTTTGGTAAATCGGTGGGTTTGTTTACAATGAAAATGTTTTTCTTAATAACATAATATCAATAGTACAAAAGGATTACAGAACCAAAACAAAGATATATTACCTATAAAATAATCTGGTTTAACCATAACACAAATGGTTTCATGATCATAATTAATGATAATTACAGAAATTGATAAACTGTTGTCCTTGAATGAGCTAAATTAGCACATCTGAAACGGTGATTTAATTTCTTTAAACAATTGTGGGGAAATGAGAGAAAATAATTAAATATCCCATTATCATAAAAATAATTCCAGTACATGTATTTTACCGGTGTTATCTTACAATTTGGGTGATGGGAGGTGATGAAAGAAATAAAATGAAAAGAACTTAAAAGAAATGAAGGAATTGGAAAGTGGAATTTACCTCTTGAGACATCCTCCTTTGAGAACCTCTTAAGGGGAGGGGGTTTTGTATTTTGAAGAGTATAAGAGATTTTGGACGTGGTGGAGGATATTGGGGAGATATTTGTGCAGAAAATTTGCAAGTCACAAGGCTTGAGAGAAGTGAAGAGAAAAGGGAGTGAGGGGGGTTTTAGAGTGGAGTTGATTACAGATTTCATAATATTATAATCATTAGTTTATTATTTCATCAAAAGAAAAGGAAAATTAAGTATTACATGACCAATAATAGTAATAAATGAATGTGACTTCCAACCAAAGGTCATTTACATCTTCTTTTCCTCAAGCATGAAGCAGGAATTAAGGTTTTAGCATTTATTGTGAATTATCGGATTTTATTATTCATCAAAAATTTAATTATTTTAGAAAAGTATAAAAAAATATCCCAAACCATTTTTTGATGTTTAGAATCAAAAAAATGAAATCTATTTTTCAAAAATAATTTTCTAAATATTATTAATTTAATATTTAATTAAAATCATAATTTATTATTAAAAACTATTTTTAAAACATTTACTTACTTATACAAAAATATAGGTATATCATACATTCAACTTGAATATTAATTATATATTATCATATTTAAGGTTAGTATTCATTAGGTTATATCACTATTTATAAGGGTTTGTTACTATTTGTAAGGGTATGTTACTATTCCCCAAAAATTATGTTTTCCTAATTCGACTCCAAATAACTAACTGATTGCAACTGTGTATGTCAGATTTTCAAAATTCCAAACACAAAAGTGACAAACTTATGTTTAAAGGTTACCAAGAACATAGTAGTTTATTATGTTGTGATTGACCGACATATTTATAAGAAATTAATTTTCTTTGAGAAAAAATTGGTCTTTACAATAATAATATGGGTATTATGGAAAAAAATTATTTGTTCTATAAAACACAAAAAAGATGCATTTATATAAACAATAAATTAAATTAAATTTCTTTTTATTTACTATTACTCAGTCAATATATGACTAATCATCACTCTCTTTAACATGAATTCATCCTTCTAAAGTATTATTCCTTATTTCTAATCATAATTCTATGAAACACTAAGTATGTTTTTCACTAAACCTTCAAAAATAAATATTTTTTTAAATTTATCATTATATCACCAATATCCATTGACCCAACAACTTTTTACATGAATCTTCAAACACTACTAATAAATAATAATACATCATTTAATATCTCAAATACTATAAGGACATTAATATAACCTATCTTTTGAGATGAATAGATTTTGTCATATATCATAGGTCATCCATCTTAAGAATGCATTAATAAAACCCCTACCAAAAAATATTCCAGATTATCATTCTTCGACACAAAAATACTCAACAGTCTTTATTTACATTTTGATTTTCTATGAGAATAGTGATAAAATTATCTTCCTAATTACATTATGTGTTACACCTTAAAAAATATTCAATCAATATTAACTATTATATAACACCTTTATCCAAAAACATTAATTAATTTGATAAAACATAGGATCCTTCTCATTATAATGAGATGAAATTACTTCAACTGTACATTGATATCGATAACATAGTAAAAAAAATTAACAATGTTTTATAATAAATAGTCAAATAGAGTTAACAACAAATTAATTTTTCTGAAATTTGATTTATATCTTCTTTACCTTCACCCGCATTGAATAATTTTCTACACATAATAATTTGATTATAAATACACTTTAAACTATCCATTCCAAATTTCTAAAATATCTCTTAATTAAACTGAACAATAAAAGAGTAAATTAATTAGTTTCGGATATATTTGAAGCCATATAGAATAAATCACCTCCAAAACAATAGAAATATTATAAATATAATTATCTCATTCATAATATATTTTAAATATTATGCATTATTTTTGGGAAAAATTTATTCATTGACATAAAAAAGTGTGATAATTTACTTATTTAATCACTCCTTTACTTAAATATTCTGGTAAACTTCTGCTTTTTTATGGTTCATTGGATTTAAAATTGATATGATCTTTTTGTAGTAATTCCCCAATGCATTTCTATGAATTTATAATATATTATATAACATTTTTAAAAATATAACATCATATTTATGTGAAGAACCATCAATTTAATAAACATAAAATTCCATTAAAGATATATATTTTGAAATAAGTCATTGAAATCTACTTAAAATACTAGGTATCCTCTTTGAATAGTTATAGAAAAATTATGCTTTTGGTATCAATAAATTTAATTTGAGTAAAACTACTGTTATATTCAAATCATTTTCATTGAGATTCAACTATGAAAACTATTTTTTTCATGTTATTTTCCAGTTAACCTATTCAATATTTTTTAGAACAATAAATTTTTCTAAAAACATTCAACCCTTAAGAGTTAGAAAAATACACATATGATATTTTTCTCACATTAATTTTCTTCTTTATTTTTTGATTCTATCTACTCAAGATAATTCAAAGCATCATTTTTATCCTTAAAGTTCTCATTATGAATCAATGAAGTAAGATACCTTGTATTAAATGATATCCATTTTTAAACTATTTCAATTTAAAATTCAATGTGGTTTAATATGATAAAATATTTTTTTATCCCTAGAATAATTGAACCCAATAACTCATCATCACTATAATATAGAAATCATTATCTTGAAAAATTACCTCACTAGTTAATTAACCATTTTATATATTCCTAGAATTTAGTTTGAGTGATTCAAATATTTTTCCCCATTATCAACTATCATTAATTTATTTTGAACCACAATTATAGTGTGTTAATAAAATAGTATAAATAATACCCAAATTCATTACTAATTAATTATTGAATGTGTTTTTTGACATTATACAAGATTAATTTCCAAAAAAAATATCATTCATTACATTAGTTCAAATATTTTATTATGTCAAAGATGTTGTAAAGTTTTAAAAAATATACTTTAAAATCCCTCAAAATTACTTCATGTTATGGATTTTATAGTACTTCTCTTATTTAGACATCTCATAATTATGGAAAAATAAATTAAGAATTTAACAATCAAAACATACACCATTTATTGTCTCCAAAATTATTCGATGTTTTTATTGAGGAATCATGCTCTGAGAAATATGTAACAATGTTTGGTTCATCCTTTTAGTAATCACATTTTTCTTTTATATTTCAAAATACGCATGTTTAATTATATACTTCCCTATGTATGATTCAAATTTATATTCTCATATAATAAAACCCATTATGAGATATGATATTTTTGACTAGAAAAACCACATTCCATTAACAAACTCCTAATTGAAATAATAATCATGAAAATGACAATCGATATATATGACATAATAATAAAACACAATATACGAGTAAAAGTTAAAAAATGTATAAATAACATATCACTATAAATGGATGTTGACATAATTCAACCACATATATATTGGAGAATCATCTCTACAGAATTAGTTAATTGAAGAACATTTTTCTAGTATAATGAATTAACTATCTCCACTTAAATTCAATTTGTGAATATTAATTTTTTATTTTTCCTAATCCAATAAATAAATCATATATATTTATATTTATTAATGTAGTTCATTATTTTTTAATCAGTGTGATTAATTATTTGAATGAAAAAATTACTCTCCACCATCAAACTAAATAAGAATGAGTTTATAAAATATCATACATGAAAATCATTTCTTCTTATTTAAAATTCCATATTCAATATATGAAAACGATTCACTTGATTCACTATTATTTTATCCAATTTAATTATTACTTCATTTTTTCACCATAAATTCAAGAAATATTATGTCGGATTTTATTCAAACCATCATTAAAATAATAATTTTTTTAATATTATCATTTTTCATTCAAATGGACATTGAACCAACTCATTTTACCTTGACAATTCAATATTTAATGATTAATAATAATACCTCATTTACCATCCCAAAAACATTATAGATATTCACATAAACTACAAAATGAGAAAATAAGTTTTCCAAAATTTCATATTACATGCCTCTTCAGAACTACATAAAAAACCAATAAAATTAAATTCCTCATTTTAACAGTCCTCAATATTTAAAATACATTATATTTTTTCATGAAAGTCATATTTTTTAATATTATTGTGATAATATCATTAACATAAGGAATATAATGGTTACAATATTTTATAGAATATATTTGTATCCACTATTACTTATAATGGTTCATCTTTCTTTTTAACTTTTATTTTTGTAACACCCTGGAATTATAATGTACAACTTTTTATTCGATAGCATATTGGACAGGCGTCACCACACACGTAAGGGAATATGATATTACAAGACTCTACTATATATTTACTATTTTAAATAAATTAAATTCCTGATATAGATTTTATTTCATGAAACACCATGATATTTTTGGTTACATGTAAGAGATACCTTTCTGAATTGCTTGTGTTACACACGATAATGACCATTCTTTGATTCCTTGTGTTATACACAATACTAAGTTTCACAAAATAATGATATATAACTAGAATATTATTATTAAATAAAATAGTATATAACCTGCCCATTATGTTAGAATTTATGAATAATGTTATCTAAATTATGAAAATTTATGGTCAATATAAATATTAAAAGAATTCATCAATTTTCAATTACTATGATATGAATATAATAAGTAATTGGATATAAAATGAAATATTATTATTTTTAGGATTTCAAATGAGTTTTGTCGTTACAAGTATAATCATATATAATTAGTTGATGATATTAATGAAAATATTATTTTATATATTCACTAATGTATTCTTCAAATTCACACAAATTATTTTATAGTCTTACGAATAGAATATATTATATTTTATATATAAAAACCCATATTTGTTTATTAAAAGGGTTTCTACAACCTTTTTATAGTGCCCTAATTCCAAATATAAATTTTTTAAAAATTTATAAATTTAATGTTATAATATAAAAAACATTTTTAACTTCATAATTTTAATTTTAACGTAGGGTGATTTTTTTTTTGTTTTTCTAAGTTACATCATTTTTTGATAAATACTGAAAAAGTCTACATTTTAGATATAAATAATAATATTGTTCAAATAATTATTAATGTTATATTAAATAAAATTATTATAAATTTATATTGGATAAATCATACAACTATTAATACAATTTATTTTAATAAAATAAATTTCACAATGAAATTGAATATAAAAACCAATCAATATTTTGATTATTTTTATACTAAAACCAGTTAATTCGTCATCCTTTGAGATTGGCATTAATATTATTTTATTCCACTTTTATGAATTGAGTTTCAAAAAATATACATACACCACTGTAATAAATATTATATTTAGAGTCTAATAATTATAACAATATTTTTTAAAAAAATATTAGTCAATGTGAATAAAATTAATTGTATTGATTAATTGGTTATTATGCTAAAAAGAAGTTAAACCCTAAATTTACGGGCCCAAATTACATAGTCACTTTTCCAATACACATTTAATGGGAATATGTTTTGACCTAAACCTTAAATTATTGAGTTTTTAGGGGTTTATGACTTTTTTTAGGTAATAATATGTGTACCCATAACTTGTTTTCCAATATTGCATGTGAGTCATTTTCCTTCCCTACAAATGTCTACCATATATCTGACATCTTCAAACCACTAAAGCCTCATAGGTTCATCCAATATCGTTCCAAATATTCTCCCAAAATATCTCTCATATATCTTGAATCATACCTTTGGTCATAAATCATTCTAAGTAAGCCTTTTTGTTCAACCCAAACGATGTTACCGGATTAAGAGGTAACAACTTCCCTCAATATTTTCAGTTTCATTTCCAATATCCACTCCCTAAACTCTTTTTATAATATTATTTAATAAAAAAACTAGTTTCCTAATTATAATATGGGGTTTTTATTTTATATTTTTTACCTACACTTAGAAACACCCCCATATAATTTATAACAATCATTTGGTTCAAAAGAATGGAGAACTACCGCCATATGAAACGATGATTGTTCGGTTTTCCATTATTTCTTCTCTTGGTGGTCATTATTATAACAATATTTTTATATATGTTATATGTGGTATTTATTATGAATTTAAACTTATATAATTATTTTAAAACAAATATATTTATACATTAAAACTTGTGTAATTGTGATAATTGCTTTTGAGGATGTTCGGACTACCTCCACGTGAATGTAATGTGAATCATCCACAAAATCTATGTAATGTATAATGGATGATTAAAATTAATCGAAAGATACATAAATAACATTAATATAATATTTAGGACATAATTACCTTTATTGGAATAAATATATACTTACAATTTTCATTATTACACTTTCACGCACTTAAAAAAGTGATAAAGTATTTCGTAGAGGGGTGTAATACCGCAACCTCAACATGATGTGATTGATTTTACATAAAAATAATTATATAATATGAATATAAAATTAAATAATATGGAATTTAGGATATAATTATATTTCTTTAACAATATGATTCTCAATAACACCTTTTCATACCAGTAATAGAAAAATTAAATCGTTACACATGAGTATGTACGCCAACTGTCTCTATGATTGTAATATTCAGTAATTTTTCATAACAATAATTTTTGAATGGTCATAAAAGTATAATTTATGTTTAAATATGATAATTTTTTATTTTTATTTTTCAGAAGTTATATAATGATCCCTTTGACCACATTTGATCAACATAAGTGGTTTTAAAAACATGAAAAAATTTGGCCAAAACACCCAATGTAAAAATAATTGATTTTGTATATGAACATAAAATGATAATTAGTGAAATGAAATTAATGATAAAAATGAAAATGTTTCAAAAGAAAATATTAAATTAAAATAATTTTCTTATACAAGAGTTTGAAGGATGTTCACGCGAAAGGAAACATAAGGTATGCGACTATTTTGTCACCATTCTTTCAATGAGGAATAATTTATTTATGTGCATGTAATTTATAATAAATGGTGTAAATAAATACTCATTTTTATTAATATATTAAATTATATTATCTTCATGATATTTAGGTGTTTCAATTTATTATTATTTCTTTTGGTCATTTCAATTAATATTTCTGGGATTCTCATCTCACTTTTTAAAATCATGATATAAATTTCATGTTCACCACGTACATATTTTCTATGGTGTATCTACTTCCACTATTATTATATTATATAATTAATAAATTTATCCTAATGGAATTTAATCATTCATTTAATGTTATTCCTTCATTACGATCAATATTTAAGATGTTTAAAAATGGTATGGGACACATTGGAATGTTTATATGTTATTTTCCTCAATAATAACATTAATGTTCTTTTAATGATATTTCCATTTATGGAAATTATATCCTCATTTTTAAATAAAACATATAACTTTTTCTGGTCTGGTTTTTCATGATCATTTTTAAGTATTAGTACCATTTTTTCACTCTTTTGTATTGAAAATGTTAAAGAAAATGTTTTCAGAAAACACAACATCGTGTCTCTCCTTAGTCAGAGAACAAGTATTCTTATAAAAATATTGATATATTAAAATGTTTTAAAAAATTAATTTAAAATTGTTTGGTAATGATATTTTTACACTTTTTTATTTTACAATCATTTAAATGTAATCTTCTTGTTTCTTTTCCAACAATGCATTTTTCATACATTTTTATCATGTAAAAATAATTATCTTTTTTACCTTAAACAGATATACCCTCCATCATAACATCTACATTTCCTTTCGATGATTTTAAAAGTAAATTTATAATGAAAATGTTTTGAAAATTTATTTTCACTGATATTTGGTTTCAAAAAAAATTTCAAACAAAATGAAATTTTTTTAATGAATATTTTTCAAATAACTTTTTATAATGTTTCCATTCATCAACGATAATATTATTTAATTTTAATCCACTTGGGTTATGTTATATATATATCATCCTTAATAAGAAGATAGATTCATTATGATTTATTTTTCTAAGGATAATATTCACATTCACCTTCTTGATTCCTTTTATACCCCTTTGAATATTCAATTTACTTGATTAGTTTACAATTAATTTCCGCCAAATACCCATATTAAATTTCATGGATATGCTTATTTCATAAACAATATTCCAATTTCTATATGGTGTTTACATTGAATATTATTTTATAATTTGGGGAAATATTGATTAATCCGTAAAATTTATTTAGTATGAATATTTGATAAGGCATATCATTTATTCAATATGATTAATAATTCAGACATGTTGTACATGAGTTGGGGTCCATTTTAGGAAATCCCTATAGGTTGGGTTCCATCTAATGAATGTCCCTCAATTCATTAGAATTCTTATAGGATTAGGTGGTTGAAAAAATTTGGTTAGATAAATAATATATTAATGATACTGGATCCATGTACCTGGGAAACATGGCATCCAACAATTATGAATTTCTTTTAAATTGTGTCAGTTATTATTCTTCCATAGGATATTTTTATAACATATTGATGGAAACATTTCATTTTTTCTTCATTGAATAAAGGACATGTGTTTTAGTTTTTTACATTACACTATCTATTTTTCTTAATCTAGTTATTTTAATTGAATTTGTTTCCATTTTTTACCTTTCCATATTATTTATGCACTTCCATTTTGTTTATTGATTATGTGGAATGTGTGTTCAATTATTTACAATCCCATGTTGAATATACTCATTTATTAATTATTTAATCCAATATACATTACCATTAATAATCATTTAATCCCACCCTTATAATTTTTATTTCCCCAAGAATCTAAGGATCTTAATATGAATGATATGCATGTATTTATCAGATAGATTAGATTAATTCTCGAAGTAATTTATTATTTTCAAAGAATTCATCAGAAGAAAAAAAATTGTGGTAATTAGTGAATTCTTTTGTAATAAAAGACTCATTTGTGTATTTGGTTTTCCAAGACATCTTAATTTATCATTCCATCATGTCTTGATTCCTTATAATCATGCAAATATAATTAATAGTAGACACCGTTTCTCAGACTTCAGTCGTCAGGTCGCTACAATTGGTATCAGAGGAAGTTTAGTACCAACCATGGGAAATAGATTTTGAAAACACATGTTAGAGAAGATAAATATAATTTAGAATTAGATTATAAGTATATTAGAAAATTATAAAGAGTTGGATAGGTAGATATTATGTTGTATTTCTGAGAAATAAATCCCTATATCGATAGTATATGTTGGTGTACTTCTAGAACATATGTACCTAGGAGTAATAAATCTAACCATGTCTCCTGAACATAACACTGGGTAACCTAGTACATAAAAATAGGGCCTTACTACGCACCTAGTTTGACACTCTCAGTAGATACAATTATAAAAATTGGCATCTCCTACACAAACCAATTTAAAGGATTTCACATATGTTGAAAATTAATATCCCATGATAAACCTAAGGGTTCTTAGATTGATGATATGGTATCATGGTTTTGAAATCCAATAAATGTTATTACGGATAAACCATGGAAAACGGAAGGACCTATGTGGAAACATATGGATGGAGTATTTAATTATTTACGATGTATTGAAAACGATAGTTATGAGTATATTTAAATCTTCAATTTCAAAAATGTTGATTCGAATTATTTTTGAAATTATATAAATTTAGTTTTAGAAATGTTAATCCTATAATTCGGGTGAGAATCGATCAAATATCGAAATGATGTTGGTCTGGAACCCATGACTAAATAATGAAAATGGTTTCCCAGAAACCACTGACGTATGTAGTTACCTAGTTAATTTTTCATTTTTTTATTAATCAATATTATAAATAAATTTTAATGATGAACCAGTAGTTACTCTTTTGAGGATTAGAGATTAATATATTAAACATAATGGATTTGGAAGTTAGTTAAAGAAAATATTTTATACATTTCACTCTTTTGTAAGCTTTATTATCCTTTAAATGTTTTTTTAGTTATTTGGGAAAAAAATATTTCTTTTTAATTTTTTTCAAGTATTAAAGTGTTTAATTATAATTTTATTAAACTATAACAAAAATATAGTATAGTTCATATGAAAATGAAACATATCGATAAGAATAATTCCCTTAGTCCGTGAGATAATGACCCAACATTAGGAAAATGATGATGAAATTATATATTTTCCTTATACCTTAATTCTAAATGAACCAATTTTCTTGTAAATCATCACAGATTTATGGCCTTGAGGCCCTTAATTATTAACTGATAATTCACTTCCTTTTGATTGATGACCTCATTCACTCGTTATAAATATTTCTGCCTTTCCTCTAATTTTGTATATCTACATTCCACTAATGTTCTCTTACCCAGATAACTACTTACATGGTAGTTTGTGTGAGCCATGTACTTCTCATTCTCTCATTTCAGGAGGATATTTTAGAAAAACCTCCTCACGTTTCAGGAATTTAATATATGAAATATCGAATAGTATATTACCAAGATCATGTTTATTTTATGAGGATATAATTTAATTTACACGGGGATAATGTAACATCCTGAAATTCTAATGTCCCAATTTTTATTTGACAGTATGTATGACACACATCACCAAAGGTGTAAGGAAATATAATATCTTATTACTATAATATATATTTAATATTTTAAAAAAATTCAATACATGATATACCTTGTAATGCATGAAACACCATGATAACTTGTGTTACATGGTAGATCGACCTTCCAAAATATATTTTGTTTTACCCAACAATGATTGTTCTTTGATTTTTTATGATAGACACAATACCACGTTCCTCCAAACATAAATATAGTATTAAAATTTTCTTATTTAATATTATATTATATATCCTAGTCATTATGTTAGAAGTTATTAATAGTATTACTAAATAATGATAAATTATGGTATATATAAATATAAAAAGAATTCATTAATTACAAATTATTCAGATATGATTATAAGAACTAATTGGATATAAAAAATTATTATTATTATTATTATGCTTCTAAAAGAGTCAATACTTCACTAGAACAATTATATACAATTATTTAAATATTATAATGAAATTTAAATTTCATATATTCAAAAATATATTTTTCATATTAATCCAGTTGAATTTTTAAGAATAATATTTGACCAAACCCTATTATATATATAAAAATTCATATTTTTATTAAATCGTTTTTAATGGATTTTTATGGAAAATTTATTATAAATATTAATTTGGACAAATTATTAAATTTAATTTATTGAAATAAACTTCATTTTCAAATTTATGATGTGAACATTACCTTATGGTGAATGTTTTGAAATTTTCTATGAAATTTCATTTTTTGATGAATAATGAAGAATATAAATTTTTTTAAAACAAAATCCGTTTTGTTTATAGAATTATTAATGATAAATTGTATTTAAAATTATATATAAAGTAATATTATAAATATCTAATATCTAATAATAATATATAGTTCATTAGACACAGATTGACTTTGAAATTGAATATAAAAACATAACAGTCATTTGATCAATTTTCTACTAAATCAAGTTAATTCGCCAGTCTGTGAGAATAGAATTAATCATAATTTTTCTAGTTATATGAAGATAATTTAGTAAAATAGACATAAAACATGGTAATAAATTTGATATATATATTCTAATACATCCAACAATTTTTAAACAATAATATTAGTGAATGTGATTTAAAATAATTTCAATTATTAGGGTGTAATTAAGCTAAAAAGGAGATAATCCATGAATTTAATGGCCCAAATGACCTATCCACTTGTCCAAAACCCATATTATGGACATATTTCATCTATAAAACTTTAATTATTATGTTTTTGGGTTTTATATGACTTTTTTATGTAAGAAAATGTGCACACCGAACTTGTTTTCAAATACTCAAGTGAGCCATTTTCATTCCCTTTAAAAGGCCACCACCACTCCCACCTCTTCAAACCACTTAAACCACATAGATTAAGCCAAGAACATATTAAATAGTGGCCCCACATTCCTCCAATAGGTCTATAATACTCCCTTTGGTCATAAATCTTTTTAAATAAACCTTTTGGTTCAAACCAAAACAAGTTACCTGATTAAGAGCCAACTTTTTTTCTCAATCATTTTAGATTCATTTCCTTCCTCCACTCCATATACTCTTATTATTCAATAATTATACAAAAAATTGTATAATAAATATTCTAGTATTATGTTGTTATTTTTTTACCAACACTAACACACACCCCCATCAAATGGGTAATGAACATACGGTTTATGTGAATGGAGAACTACCGCCTCACGAAATGATGATTGTTCATTCTTCCATTAAAACCTCAAAAGGTGGTCATTAATATTTAATATATAGTTATATACATTATATATTATAATTATATTTTATTTAATTTAATTTAATTTTTTTAAAACAACTATCTTTATAAATTCCATCTTGGGTAAGTGCAATAATTTCATTTGAGGACGTGTGGACTATCGCCCCCTCCGTGTGATGTAATTTGTTCACATTATACATGAAGTGTATAAAGGATGATTATAATTATAAATATTATACATAAAAAACATATATATTATATTCATGATATAATTACCTTTCTGGATATATATATATATATATATTATTCTATATTACCCTTTCACCAACAAAAAATGTGATAACGACATTTGTGGGCGTGCAGACTATCACCTCCTCGACATGATGTGATTCAACTTACATAAAAAGATTTCTATATATAGGTATATATGAATAAATAATATGTTATTTCTTTTATATCTTTATTGATAAAAATATACCATGTTTTTCACCTTCATTTCTATAGTGGTCATTGAAAAATGAGAATGTTACTGATGCGTACGTACAACCTACCGTCCCAATGATTATAATGTTGATTCATTTCTAATAACCATAATTCATGAACATATTTAAAAGTATAATATATGATTAAATATGTTAAATATGTCTTGATTATTATTCTGTAGAATCTATATAGTGTCCCTTTGATCATATTTGACAAATTCACATTTTTCTTAAAACACGATCTGTATTGGTCAAAACACCCATTGTAGACATAATAATTTAAATAGTTGTAAAAAACATGATAGTAATTGAAATAATAGTAATTAAAAACATGAAAATGGTTCTATAGAAAGTATAAAATTTATATATGATTATTATAAAGTAGTTTAAAGGACATTTACATGAATGGAAACACAATGTATGGGACCCTTGTTTCAATTTTCTTTTCGTGATGCATAATTTATTGTTCTGATCCTTTCATATTCTATCTAGTGTAAATACTACAACACGTAAATTAATGTAATAAATTAGATTATATTCATGGTATTTAGATGATTAAATTTCTTATTAGTACTTTTGGGTCTTTCAATTCTTATATAATGGATTCTCATCTCGCTTTTTAGATCCGTTAGATAATTAAGATTGTCCCCACTTGATTCTTTTCAGTGGTGTATCTAATACCCCTTTTATATATTATAACAAAAATACATTTATCTTTTTGTTATTTATAAATATTCATTTAATGTTATTAAATCAGGATTATTTCTATTTAATATGTTTTAATGTGGTGTGGGACACTTTGGAATGTTTATATATTATTTTTTCTCAATGGTATCATTAAGGATCTTTTAATTATATTTACATTAGGGTAAATTATATCACAATTTTTCAATAAAAACTATAATTTTCTATAGTCTGGTTATTCATAAACTTTTCCATTATTCTTACAATTTTCCCACTATTTGGTACTAAAAATGTTTTAGAAAATGTTTTTTTAGAAAACCTGTCATTGTGCCTCTCTTTACTCAGAGAACCAGTTTTTCTTAAAAAACCATGTTTTCATAAATGTTTTACAATTAGATTTTAAAATGACTTTGTAAATAAATTATTACCATATTTTTATTTTAACAATTTTTAAATAATATATTCTTGTTGTTTTATTAACAATTTATTTTTCTGAACTTTTTACCATTGAAATAAATCATTATTTTTAACATGTATGAATTTAACTACTGTCATTCCTTCAAATATTCTATTCAATGTTTTAAAAAGTTAATTTATAAATAATATGTATTAAAATTTTATTTTCAGTGGAAAATATTTTCATAAGTTTTTTCAAAACAAACTATTATTTTCATCAAGAATGTTTTTAGATTTTTTTATCATGATTCCATTCATTAATGAAAACTACAATTTATTTTACTCTACTTAGGTTATGTTTTATTTTTAATGTTCTTAATCTTCCTAGGGATAGATTTTTATTGATTTGACCAAGAATATTATACACATTAACTTACTCAATTCCATTTATTCCCATAAAATACTCAATTTCCTTGATCATTATACTATGAATTTTTCCAACATATCCATATCATTTTTCTGGGAAATGATTATTAATTAACATTTATAACATTTTATTATAGTTTTTACATTGAATTTTATTTGATTATTTTGGGAAATATTTAATTAACAATATAATTTATAAAATACTAATTTTTTATAAGGTATATTGTTTAGCTGATATTTGATATTTTTCTTACATGAAATACATGGGTTGGGAAATATTTAAGGAATACCTTACAGGTTGGGGAAAAATTATTTAAAGCCCGTCAATGGATTGGTAGTCTCATGTGATGAATTAGTTGAAAAGTTTTTATGTATAAATTTTCAATTGATTGTATGGTTTCCACATACCTAAGAAACAAGAAATCAAATAATTAATCATTTCATTCATTTTTTCAGTTATTATTCATCAACGAGATATTGGGTTGACATGTCTATGTATAAATTTCATTTTCAGTACATTGATTAAATGGTGTTTGTTTCAATTCTATTCTATGCCATGTCTAATTTTTTAATCTTGTTATTTTAATGGTTTGTGATTATATTTATTAAAATTTTATATTAATTGAGCACTTTCATTCAGCATATTGATTATGTGTCATCCTTGGTAAATATAATTACATTTCTATATTGACTATTCTCATTGATTAATTATTTCTTCCATCACACATTACCCTTATTGAAAAATTGTGCCCTATCTTATATTTTTTTCTTTCCCCAGCAATACAAGAAGAAAACTATGAAAGATATTCATGGATTTACTCCATGTATTATAGTTATTCTCTATGTTATTTATTTATTTAGAAAGAAGTTATTAGAATTTAAAATTTTTAATTTAATTTGTGTATTATTTTGTAAGAAAATGTTTGTGTATGTATCCATTCTACCAAGTATAATAAATTGATTGGTCTTTTGGGGTTTGATTCCTTGTAATACTTCCAATGTTATTGATAGAAGACAATGACTCCATACATTATGTGGTCGGGTCGCTACATTCTATGAGTGAGTTGTCTCCCCCTTATGGTCTATCATTTATATAATATATAATCTCTAAAATATTTCCTTAAAATTGGAAATTCCATTTTGAATATTAAAATACATATGTATTGTAATAATTGTATTTTTATAATGAGTAACATCCCATTAAATATTTGATTTTGGATAAAAAAATGACTCATGATTAATGAATATTTTCATAGAAAACAGGAGATTAATGAATAATATAACAACATTGAATTTGTTAAATTATTTATTCATTTAATGAGAAAATTTATACATATATCACGAAATTTTTTCTTAATATTTAATAGGTTTTCATGTCATGAATTAGTCAAATTTAATATTAGAAAATGAAATAATTATATAAAACATGTTATTTAATAAGATCATTGTATAGTGTCCAGATGTGTTTATTAAATATATATATTTATTATAGTGAAAATAGTTGATAATTAATATGAAATGTTATAAAACAATTATTTATTTTTTAATCATAGATAATTAAGAAAAACTACATATAAAATATGACATGTGAATTGTAGTAGTGGAGATTTAATTGAAAGAATTAAAGAATCCATAAAAGTTTTAATGATTCACTTAGAATAGTACTTTTAGATTTATGAAGAGTAGATAAATTATTTAACTCATATATTGTTTTTTAATAGGAGATGAAAATTATTTATATACCATGATATTGATTAATGATATTCTAAGCTGATTTTAAGAATTTGAATAATTCAATGTTTAAGTAGAAAATTGGAAAATCAATGGATAATGAATGGGTTTTCTATAAAGAATAATACTAGGAAAAGGCTGTAGCTCAGGGTTATATATATCATTATATGGAACATATGTAAGAGTTAGTTAAATTCTATATGATATCCGTAAGAAAAACACTAAAATTAAAATCAATATATAAGGGATTTTCATACCTTGATGACTAATTTTTTTAAATCTTTCAGACAACACTGTTATATTTCATGTACTTTATTTCAAAACATTCTATTTATCATATTGGATTTATAGTGTTAATTAGAGCGTATAATATTTAGAAATATACCCATGATATACTATGATATGTAATAGTAAGTTGAAATAAACATACTAATTATCATATTTTTTTCTAATTAAATATATAAGGGTACTTATAGGATAATATATAGGGGTACTCAAAAGGAATAGGTTTTAATAACATATAAGAGCCTCAATGTGATATTTATTATATAGTAAATTCATGAATAATATATTTTATAGATTATTAACTAATCAATATCAATGGTATAAAAATTAAAATGAAAATTATTATTTTTTATGAATTCATATAATATTTTTTTTAAAATTTCTCAAAGAAATATTAAATTTGTAAAAATGATATATTTTAAAATTAAAAGAATTACGGAGTTCCTAATGAAATAAAAAAAAGGATTCAACCAAATATTGATATGTATTTTCTTGTTTATGATGGATAGTAATTTTTTAATATACACACATACTATAATTTATTATTGAATATTATAAAAATTTCACATGAGTTGTGATTCATAATATATTCTATTTGTTACATAAATTATAAAAAGTTTAGAAAATTTGATATTTTTAAAGGTCAATGTTAAAAGATTTTTTTCTAGTCATCAAATCATAAACATCAGAATGTCAGGAAAATTATATCATTAATCGATTAGAATTATAGAGGTATAAAATTTAGATTTTTACATCACAGTTATCCATTATTTAAAATGTAATATTTTAAATCATTTTTTTAAACCAAAATTATTGTATTTCTTGACAATTTATTCAAAAAGTGTAAATGAGAATACTAGTATTTTTCCAATACATATTTAGACAAGTAGGAAGAATGGTTTTTGATCATGGGGATAATTCATGAGTTATTGAAATGATAATATTTCATTATATTATGATGATTATAATGATATCGATTATATTTTCAATTATGCATTACAAATTTTTAAATTAAATTCACAATATTTCTTTCAAATAAAATAGGTGAATAACGAAAATTTGTTGTGAATATAATAGACATGTAAACATGATGTTACAAAATTATTAGAGGTTACCATGTTTCAATGAAATATATTTTAGATGATGTTGTGATATAGTAAATCATATGAATTTTTTAATATCAATAGGAAATATAAGAAGAAAGTACGATTCGGTTAATGAGGATATTATATTGTATACATGTAACACCCCGAGATTTTCTGACTTAGTTTTTTGAATTAATTTAATTTTTTTGATATATTTCATTTCAAAAAATAATGAATATAATTTATTTTATATTAAATATCTATGAATGGATTGTGTTATATAAAACACCAAGTTAATCATGTACTACACACAAAATTAATTTTAGCTTTATCTACACATAACACTGAGGATACCTTATGTTAACCAAATAACTGACTTTCCTCGATGGATTGCATAGCATGCAAAACCGAGTGTTATGAAATAATAATTCATTATTAAAATATTACTATTTAATAAAATATAACATAAAAACTATATTTAACATTATAGGAATAATAAAATTATACTTTAATTCATTGGAAACGAATTAATTAGAAATGAATATTAAAAAATGATTGATGTAAAAGAAAATATTATTATACACACAATAATATTTTTCAAAAATAAATTAAATTAATTGCAATTATTGAGTGATATTAATGTGAGATATATATATATATATATTCAAAAAAATATTTAGGATATTTATCCAATAAATTAGACATGATTAAGATATGAACTGGCCAAATTTTACACTTCCATACTTATATTTCTATAAAGGTTGTTTTACCACCTTCTAATATCAATCCCATATTAAATAAATTTTTTGGAACTTTTATTGATTTAATATGTCGAAATAAAAATAAAATATTAAATAGAGACGTAAAAATAGGTTAGAATAAAATTTTGGTATTTTACAGTATTGTATCATTCTTAATTGAATTGCTAAAAATAATGAATTTTAATTCTAATCTACGTTTTCAAATAAAATACCTATATGGATAAATTATATTTTAAATTGATTTAAAAGTTTAATTAGATAATATATTTTTCAATTAAAAGACTTTATTCCATTATATTTAATTTAATATTTCATTGGGTTGTTAACACATCTTTATCTTTTGGAGTATTTACTTTAAAAAAGGTTAGCGTCATCCCATCAGCGGGATTAAATTTAAATTATTCTATATCAATTATCTGATGAGAAATTAGAAAAATTGATACCATATTTCTAAGATTAATAATAATTTATATTATTTGATAAGTCTAATATAGTTTTTTTAAATATTAGTGAATGAAGTTAATATTAATTATAGAGATAGTGGTAAACATAAGATTAATATGAGAATAAACCCTAATCATGGGGGCCCAAATTACCTAAAAACGTTCTAAGAAAGCAATTGGATATAAATATTCCTTCCATAAAACATAATTTATTGAGTTTCGTTTTATATAACGTTTATTTAGGTAAACATGTGGGTATATCTAACTGGTTTCTAAAAATGCTAAGTGTGACAATTCCATTCCCTATAAAGGCCACCACATATCCCTCTTATCTAGACCAATAAAACCACATAGTATCAAATATGATCTGAAAATACACTCAAAAAAATATCTTCATTCATTTATGAATCCCACGTTTTGGTATAAAGTCTTCCATGGAATCCATTTGGTGAAACCCAAAAGGAGTTACCCGATTAAGAGGTTACACCCTCCCTTAAACTCCTTTCCTTTATATCCATTCCACACTCAATAAAATATAATTATTCCATGACAGAACCACATAAATAGTTTCATAAATATAATTTTATTTACACTGAGGGTTTGAACGAAACATAAAGACACTTCCATCTAATGGTAATGAACATATAGTTTACTTGTACGGTGAACTACCGCCTCACCAAACGATGATTATTCATTGTTTCCATTAACAGCGCCCATAGTGTAAATTAGGTAAGAAACATAATTTTTAAATGATATATATTATATTTATAGTTTATTTATTCTTCTTTAATTTCATTTATAACATTCCATTTTCTTTCCATCTTACATAGATATGATAATTTCATTTGTGGAAGTGTGGAATAATCCCCTAGAAAGTGATTTGATTCATTCACACACTACATGGAATTTATTAATAATATATTTAATGAAAATATATGATAAATATGTCATAATAATCCAACTACTAATATTTTATATACCTATATACATATACATAAATTTCAATTACATTAATTCATTCAATACGTCAACAAAAGGGAAGTAGTGTTTTTGCATACGTACGACATGTCGTTTTAATGAACATTGTATTCCATTTCATAATTCTGTAATATATAGAGTATCTCAATAAAATTATATATTATATTAATGATATTTAAATGATGATTTAAATTCAAAAAAAATAATTATATGAGTATAAGGACTAATGATATAACAAATTAGGACCCATGTGAAAAATAATGAAAATATTATTTGAAGAGTAGCATTTACAGATAATTATTAACAAGAGGTTAATTTATAAGTCACAATCAAAACCTATACAGTATTAGATATGGCTTAGGAAAATATTTATAGTAAAAAAATACTATACCGAAGGTTTGAATGAGTATGAAGCGAGTCAATACACAAGGTACAGGGATTTCATCTCACATTTTATTTTTGTGAGATATATGCCTTAAACATAAATCATTATATTTTTGTGGTGTGTATAATGACCATAGATGTATCATATGATTATTATACATTAATTTGGAGGTATATAAATATCTATTTAATGATCTTTAATTCATGGGATCTATCTTTCAAAAGATACCAAATCATTAATGTGATTTTGTCTCAATTTACCTTCTTTGAGACACATGTTATGTTTTGCAACTATATTTTTTCATGAGGTGTTTATACTTCCTTCTTTCAAGTTATATCATGAATATATTTATTTTAAACATGTTTTCAGCTTAATGAATTTTTTTTATTTCCATTTTTTTCTAATCTAAATTTACCTAATTGGTAATAGTATATGGATACAATATCCCCATTTATGGAAAATGATTATGAATCTTCTTCTGTTGATGAAAAATTATGAAACATATCTCAATAAATCATACGATATTTCTTACTCTTTTTTTATTATATCAATTAAATGATACCATTATCCACTCTTTGGTATATAATATGATAAATAAATTGTTTCTAAGAGAGTCTGGTTTTACCACTCTCTTTCTTCAAAAATATGGGATCTTTAAAACCATTTTTCCAAAAAGGTATTACATGAATACTCACTTACTCTTCAATAAGATTTAAAAAATAGTATAACCCTTTTTCCTAATTATTTTAATGGAATATTCATTTTTATTTTCGAATAAGTAATTTTCTTACATTTTTTCTATGGAAAAGGAATAATATTTTTAACATGTATGCCATGTATAGATTAACCCACTATCATTTCATTACCGCTTCAATTGAATTTTTTTAAATTATAGTTTTTAAGGAATTTTTTTGTTAAAATAATTTTTATGGAAATCGTTTTTCAAAATATTTTCATGTTTATTTTAATTTTTTTATGAAAAAATGTTTCGAAAATAATTTCAAGCTCATTTTAACAGTTTTCAAGTAAAATGTTTTTCAAAACATTTTCAATATCCTTTAATAGGTTTTCATGCAAAATGGATTTCAAAAAAATTTAATGATCATTTTATAATTGCTCAAGGAAAATGGGTTTCCAAAAACATTCAGGCTCCCATTAAATTTTTACCAGGAAAAATGTTTCAAAAAGGATTTCAAATCATCTGTTATAAGATTCATGTTTATTTTCAACACAATAGTTTTCAAATGGATTTAAGATGTAAAGATACTTTTTCTAATAATAAATTTTACTTTAATCAATAAATTATTGTTAAATATATATATATATGTATTATTTTACATCTAAGAATAAATATATTGATGTTACAATTTCCCTTGTATGAAATTATCCAAAGGATCCATTTTTATTTGGTCTGGAATGAATTATGTTTATAAGGATTGATTCTTATAAATCCTATTTCTCTTTAATTGGTTATATGATTTTAAAAATCGCTTCCATTAATATATAATTCAAGGATCAATTGATTATGAAACCTATATATATTCATTATTTTATGACATGATTAAATGTTTATGATACCCATTAAATTTCATTGGTTATGATATCACCTTTGTTTATGGGTCATTATATTAAGAATGTTTCATTATCTTTTGGAACATGTATGTGTGATTTTAATTATGTGATGGTTGGGACCTATATCTCCCTCTAATGAATTGACTAATGATGGATTACACATATGTATTAATGTTATGTGTGAACATGATTACATGTTCACAATGTTATATATAGAACTGGTTACATGTCCATAATTTCATATGTGAACTTGGTTACATGTTCACAATGTTATGACTGAACTATACTATATGTTCATAATGTTATATATGGGACTTATAACATCTTAAAAAATTTATGTATAGACTTTATTCAATGTCCATAAGTTTATTCATGAACCTAATAACATTTTCACAACTTTAACAGTGAACTTGATTGCATGATCACAACATTTTGTGTAAACCATGATGAATGAGCATAAGTCTATGAGAGGGAATTATTAGAGGTCTTTAACATCATGTGTGAAACCATTTATAATTATACATGTTTTCTATGTTTTACATTGATGTTTATGTCACAATTCCATGACTTATTCCTATGTTATGATTTCATGGCTTATACATTTGATTTTCACATGACATGTGCCTTATAAAATAAAAATATTCAATCCATTAATCCTGATTAAGATCTTTTTTATTTATGATATTATATTATATGGGTCAAGTTTATATTCTAACACACGTATGATCATGACATTCATATGAATTTCCTTTATATAGCCTTATAGTGAATTTGAGCTCACCCCTTCCTTATATTTCAATTCGTTGTGTTATAAATAATTATTTTAAAGACAATTCATAAGGGAGGAGAATATTATTTTGAATCATTAATTATCTTTATCTAACCTAGATTGCTTTTTTATAATGTTTCTAAAGTCACTAATATAATACAGTCATTGGGTGTCTGTTTTTGTAATTTTTGATGTATTCTGAAAATGTGATGTGATGTCTCTTTACCTAAATACTAGGTTGTTAAATTGTGTATAAAATTTAAGGGTTATATAACCATTGCAAAAAAATATGTGAAAAATTTATTGATATCCCTTAGTATATATCTATTGATATATCGAGGTAGGTATCTAAGGATAAGACTAATTATATGATAATGTTTAGGAGAATGTCCTGGAATTTTCGTAAAGGATAGAGAGACTACTTTCCTATCAATACATCCTTATTTGGATATTATAAATTGATGTGGATATAGCGTAAATGTACATTGTATTAACAACTCTAACATGATAATCTAGTCCTGACTCGGGTTAATCAAGTACATGACAATGGGCCATGTTTTCTCACCTAGTTTTTCAATCTTAGGGGATATGCATTAAGAATTCACAAACTTTTCATGAACCATAATTACATATTTCAATAGAAGTTTACTATGAATTACCTATGTGTAAACCAAGTGTGTATTCGAATAAAAAAGTACATGTCATGATTTAGTCATCATGTAACTAATTTTTCATGACTATGATGTTTTCTTCTATGATATGTTTTTTTACCCTATATTTTCTTGCTTTAGTCAATAGATTAATCTTGTAATAACCTGGTTAACATTGAATGTATCATATTTGGAAATTATGGGAATTATGAAATTTTTATCCCAAGTGTAAATATTATCATGAAGGTGGTATGAGTATTGCTTATGATTATAATGATAAAGAGACTAAAAATGACATGGTAAAGGTATGTGATGTTCTTACAATATTTTTTACATTAATCAGAATTGGAATGATTAGATTGAGGTTGATATCCCTTAAATAAAGATTCATTCTTCATATTCTAGGAAATATGTAATAAAGAATACGTTAATAAACCATGGCTAATGGTTCTAGAATAATGTAAGATGAATGAAGTATTTTTGTTTTTGAAATTCAGATATTATGTTATATGAATGATGAAATATATGAGTATCATTAGTATATGATTTTATAATGGATAGAAAAAGATATTTATAATGGTGACTTTATGGAAAGGATTTATTTTGATTGTGGTCTAGTAGATTATAATTAATCAATTATGTTGAGATAATAATATCTGGTTAAAGATATGTTGGATAAGAATAAGTAAATTGGATGGTACAAATTACCCAAGAGCTGATTATTGAAAAATGAGTGTATGTCATGAAGGAAGAAGTTTACAACTTCCTAGATTTAATGAATCTATCGAGTAATCATTGTAATAATGAGGCATGCATGTTTTAAAAAATTATATATGGTAATTAAAATTGTTACCATGTTTCATGGTAAGATATTATGAGGATATTCACATGTTTGTAATGTTACAACCAAGAAAAAAATTTCAAATATATGGGGGATCAATATTTATATGATTTTTTGTAATTCATTCTAAATTTTTAGATTTTATTTTTGAGAAGGGTTATAAAGATAATAATTTATGTAATGTTTTAGTTAAACTTTATATGACATCGCTAAGATTAATGTGTGATATCACAACATGAGGACTTATACCTATTGTATAACCATATCTATAAACATTGTATTGATTACAACTAATGAATAATGGGATTCCATATCGTGGATCTCAAATATGTTAATAATTTGAGGATAAAAAATTCACCTTTTTTATGGATAAAGAGGTTAAGAGGAGAATGGAACAAAAAATGGTGAGGTTCTCCTAAAATCATTCTACCATATCTATTAATGAAATGTATTCAACATTAAGAAAATAATCTAGAAATCAAATGTTGTTCTAATATGTTAATTTTGAATAACTGGTTGTCTTTTAAATCATCATATATTTATGAAATTGAGTCCATAAAGTTTTAATTAACAGCTCACTCATTTTTTATTGATGAACTCTGTCACTCCCAAATAATATTTATTTTTATCCTCTAAGTCTATGTTTTCACATTCTAACTGTGTTCACCTACTTGAAAAACAAGGTATATGTTACACTAAGTAATAGTTATGTTTCTAACATTCATTTTTAAAGGAAATTTTAGTGTTAATTATTATGATATGGGTTTCTATTAAGGGAACATAAAATTATTAAACCTTTTATAACATAAGATAATTTCAAGGAGAAATTCATTTTATAGGGGTAGAATGTAACACCTTGATATTTTTTTAATTATTATTTTTTGAATTAATTTAATAGTTCTTAAATTTTTTATTTAAAGAAACACTTGAAATGGATTATTTTACATTAAATCACCATGTATATCTTCAGTTATATGAAACACCATGTTAATAATTCACTAAACACAACATAAATTTTATCTTCCCCTATACGGAACACTAAGGTTAGCTTATGTTACATACAAGACTCACATTCATCAAGGTATAACATAACATGAAAGACCAAGTGTTATTGAAAAATATTTCTTCATTAAAATATTATTATTTATTAAGATATTATATAACACTTCAAATTATGCATATATGATTAAATTATTTATAGGTTAATTAATTGGTTTCAAATTTGTTAGAAATGGATATAAAAACCTTAATAAATAAAATGAAAAATTTTATTATACACAAAAAGAAATTTTATCCAAATAATTTAACGTAATTAAAATTATAGAGTGGTATTAATGTGATATTATTATTATCTATTCAGTGAAATATTTTTTCTATTTATCGAATTGATATTATAGACTTAATATTAAAACAAACCCAATTTTATGATTAGAAACCTATATTTTTATAAGTGATGTTTTCATAATATTTAATGGAGAACCCCTTTCAAATAATTTTTTTTCATTTTTTTAGATTTAATATTTCATGATAAACTTCATCTTTGAAAGAAAAAAATAAAAATATGTTTATGAAAAAAATATTTTTATTTTTCATTAGGTTTTCATTATAAAATGAATAGTTTAAAATAATGAATTTTATTTCAAATCAATTTCTTTATAAAAATTATTTATAAGGTTTAATTTTATGTGATTTTTTTAAAAAGTATATCTATATCCTATTTTTATCAATTAATAAAATTTATGTCATTTAAATCAACTTCACATAGAAATTGGCTATAAGTAATTAGCAATCTTTTTGATGTTTTCACTTTAAAAACCTATAATGTCATCCCATGAGCAGAATTAAATTTGATTTAATTTCTAGAACATCTATGATTTAAATTTAGATAAATGGGTTTCATATTTATAATTATCATAATTTATATTATCTAATAAGTACATATCAGTTTTTTCCAAAATTATTAGTGAATTCACCTAAAACTAATTATAGTTATTAACGTAAACATAAGCTTAACAAGGAAATACACCTTTTACTTAAGGAACAAAATACCAAAACACTTGTTCAAAACACACTTTATGGAAATATTTAGGAAATAAACCTTTAATTATTGATTTTTTTTGTTTTTTATTACTTGTTATTGAAAAATAGGTTGGTAACATCCAACTTGTTTTCAAAATTGCTAAGTGTGTCTTTTCCCTTCCATATAAAAGGCAACAACCCCTACCTCTTCTGCATGCATGTCAAAAAAATTAACATCAGCTAATGTATTCCCAATAAACTATAAAACACCCTTCCATACCTCTATTAATCATCTATTTGGGGTGAAATACATACAAGGAATCCCTTTAGTGAAAACCAAAAAGAGTTACCTAATTAAGATGTCACACCCTCCCTCAAGCACCTTTCATTTATTTCCATTCTACATTCCGAAAACTATAATCATTAATTTATTATATGAAATACCTAGTATCCTCAATATGATAGGAATTTTTTATACAATTGTTTATACCAACACTTACACATAGTTCCATCAAATGGTAATGAACGTATTGTTTACATATACAGAGAACTACCACTGCACGAAATAATGTTCATTCATTTTCCCTTACCGCCTCCCATGGAAGACAATATGTTGGAAAATATATTAATATATGATATTAATTATATGTATAATTTCATTATCATTCTGAAATTTCTATTTATAACGTACCCATATCCTTTACATCTTGTGTAAATGTGATAATATTCATCGAAGAAGTGTGGAATATCGCCCATGCAAAGAGATGTAATTCTTTCACATCCTACATGGAATGTATTATGGATACGTTTAGTGAAATTATATTACATATATGACAGAATAATTATAATTTAATTATATTATATACATTTATACATTTACTTATATGTAATTAACTTTCATTTATTCAATACGTCAATAAAACAGAAGCATTTTTTGTGCGTACATATGACCTACCGTCTCCATGAACATTGTATTCTATTTTATATGTCTATATTCTAAATATTTTAATAATATACATTTAGATAATATTTATAATTTTTTGTGTCAGGCTTTAAATTTTTTATGTTATGATATAAGTATAAGGACCAATGATATAACAAAATGAATCACATGTAAAAAACAAAGTGAATATTACCCAAACTGTAACCATATTATTGAATTATTAATAAGAGGGTAATATAAAGTCATAATAAAACTATATATGGTATTATATATAATAATTTGGATTTGTAAGATTTTTATAATAAACATACACTTATTATAAAGGAGTTTTGAATGATTACTAATAGATTCAAGACATAAGGTATGGGGAATTCATCTCACTTATTATTTCGGTGAGATATATGCCTTATTCATCACTAATTTCATTTGTGTGGTGTCTATACTGAACACTGATATATTATATGATATATTATTTATTTTATGGTTATTTATATATTTATTTTATGATCTTTATTTATTGTAGTATATGTTTCAAATGTTACAAAATCAGTAATTTGATTTTTCTCAATTTCTATTCATTGAGAAACATGCCATGTTATGCACCTATATTTTTACTTGAGGTGTATATACTACCATTGAAATGTAATATAATGAATATATCTATTTACATGATATTTTAAACTTCATGAAGTTTTATTCTTTTAATTTTTTAATCATCCAATTTTTCCAAATTTGTTACGTTATATGGCAGAAATCTCACCATTTATCAAGATTATTTTTGACTATGATCTCATTAATGTAATATTATCTTAAGTACACTTTTGAGATTTCTAAACCTATGTGAGTTCATGTTATATCCATGTAATGGTACCATTTCCCCACTTATTTCTATATAATATTATCAATAATTTGTTTAAATGAATGTCATACTTTACCTTTATCTTCATCCGGAAATCTGATTTTATTCAAAAAATATTTTTTCAAAGAATTGATTCTAAGAATATTATATTATTCTCTTACAATTTTTTAAACATGTTTTCTCTTTTTCCTTTTACAAATGATTTCAAATTAATATTCATGGATATTTTCTAACAATACATTTTTAATACCTTTTTACCATGGAAAAATTTCTTTTTACCTCATACGACATGTATAGATTTACCCAACATCATATCCTTCAAGCCTCCATTAAATTATTAAATTGTTAGTATTCATGAAAATGTTTTTAATTGATTTTTTTTGGGAATTTTTTTTAAATATTTTGAAGCATCATTTATTTTTTCCATGGAAAATTATTTACAAAATAATTTCATGATCCATTTATATTTTTAGCTAAAATTGAGTTAACAATGTTTTCAAGCTCCATTACCAAATATTATGTAAATTGGATTCCATTAATTTTTCATGTTTATTTTAAAATATTCTAATGAAAATGTGTTACAATGTTTTTTTCTACCTCTATATATATATTTTCAAAAAAAATTCCAAATTTTTTAAATGATTCCTTTAGAAGGACTCAGGTTAGTTTAAAAAAATGGTTTCAAATATTTTTATGTTTAAAGATGATTTTTCATAGAATAAATGATATTTTCATCAAAAAATGAATTTTAATGATATTTCAAAATTATATTACATCTAAGATGGAATCCATTGATGTTAATTAATCCCATAAATGAAATTATCAAAAGGATCCATTCATAATATTTATTTAATTGTTTTCATTTTCATGGAATGATTCTTATAAAACATGTTTAATGCCACCGGGTTAAATGATTCTAGAACTCTCTTCCTTTCACATGTTATTCTAGTATAAAATTAATATGAAACCTATATATTTTAAAAAAAATTATATTATTAAATTTTTATTATATCCATTTCATTTCATGTGTTACGATATGATCTATTTTTAGGGTTTTTTATATTATGAATGTTTTATTATCATATTGAACTTGTATGTGTGGGTTTAATTATGTGATGAGTGGGACTTATATCTCACTCAAATACATTGGGTAAATATGGATTAATCATGAGAATAAATGTTATGTGTGATCATGATTACAAGTTAACGACTCCATTCATAGACCTGGTTACATGTCCATAAGATTATTTATAAACCTAATTACAAGAACAAAATATTATAAGTGAACCATATTATATTTCCATATTGTTATGTGTGAAATTTATTACATGTTGAAAATGTTATGCATGGGCATGGTTTTGCATCCATAATTAAATGTGTGATCTTAATTAGATGTTCACATTGTTATGCATGAACGAGATTACTTATTCTCAACATTATCTATAGAACTGTTTGTATGTACATAATTCTATGTTAAGGCCTAATTTCTTCTCTTTAGCATAATGTGTGATACTTTTTCTATATATAAATGTTCAATATGACATATGATTATGTGTATTCCAAAATCCATTTATTATTCCTATGTTATGCTTTCATGGATTATGCTCTTCATTTCCTTATGATTCATGTCTTATGAACTGTAAAACATTATTCCATGATGTAGGTTTATTATATTTGAAATGAATTTTAGGATCATAAAATGATCATTATCAATTTCTAATACCCATATTTTCATGAAATTCATACGAATTTCCATTAGCTACAATTAATGGGAAATTAAGTTCATCACTATTTTATTTTTCATTTTTATAAGTTATGAAGAAATGTTTTCATAAAGAATTAAAAAGGGGAATGATATTTCTATGAAATAATCAACATCATTCAATATGTTCAAATATTTTTTTCACACATACAAAGGCACTAAACTAATAAAATGTCTGGGTAACTGTATTATAAATGTTTTAAGTATTGAGAAAAAAGAGTTGAAATGTATATATAGGTTAATAATGGGTTATTATAATGACATATCACAATATATGATGAAAATATATAAAAGTAGTATGAGGAGGAAGAAGAAAATTTTATTTGAAAATGGTTCATTCTCTTATTTCAAATTTCCATTATATCTTTAAATATAATTGAAGAAGAATATTGAAATTAGGCTGTTTCCACGATTGAAAATCATAAATGGAGCAAATAATATTTACATTTATATGATATTTATAGACTGAGGTCCTTTAAAATGAAACAAAGACCTAATAGTTATATAATACATTTTATAAAGTTAAAATATTTTACCATTTAATGAAATGAAATACTAGAAGTAAAATAGTCCTTTTTAATGACTGATATGGGAGGTACCATTGTAAACGGACATGATCTGGTATAAAGAAAATAGTCAAGATCTTATATAATAGTTGAGAGATTTGTCAAGATATTCATTAAAAAACCTACTTTTTCACATGAGTAATATAATGGATATATAAATCTAATACATAACCCAAAAAAAGAAAATTTTATACACCCACAATGGTGTCCAAATATATTATCATAACATATTCCCTTTTGAATTTATTAAGAAAATAATGTTGTAATTTTGAATCGTAAATCTACAACAATACCCACAAAAAAGGATACAACTATTGGAATATAAAAAAGTTAATATATATTTTTTCAAATAAATAAATTAAATTAGTCGTCACAGATTCAAAAAACTTGGTGTGATATTATGTTCTTTAAATGATACTACATTTGGTAATGTGTTAATAATGGTTTCCAATAATTATTTATGATTTTAGTAAGAAATGGTTTTATCATATTTAGATGATGTAATGATTTAAGGATGGATTGGATTTTATTTATCTAAAAAATATATTTTACATCTCTATAAATTTCTATAAGGAGTATTCTTATAAAAAAATATGTTATAGTTAGAAGATAAGAGAAAATTAATTGGAAAAAATATGAAAAATAAAATATATGATATAAAACTAATTGATGGTATGATTATTGGAATTCCAAAAATTAAATATATACAACTTCTTCTTATTTAGGATTATTTTTCAACATATTGTGAGTATTGTTCTGCAGAATACATCATATATATGTATTGAAATGTTAAATAATATTCTATGAAATATCGTATTGAATTTTTTACTTGAATATTTTATTTTATCGAGGGAATAAGTTATGAAAAAACATAATTCATATAGAAAGTAAATGATATTTAGATTGCATTGGATTTAATTGTAAATAAAATATTTTTATAATATATAAATTTATTGAGATAATAAATTTACTACATAAGGGTATTTCAATGATAAACCAAGGAAAATTCCAAAATATTGTTAAATATTTTTAATTTAAATATATATTAGTGTGATGAAAATTTATACCAGTATTTAAAATTGAATTGATAAAAATGATAATTCTTAATTTTTTATACCATCCTAAAATAAAAAATATATTTTTTCAATAATTCTATAAGATATAATGAATAACTAAATAAGAGCTGATGTTGAACCAATCTTATCTTGTAATCAAATGAATATAAAAAATAAGTAACAAAAAACTGAGAAGAAAACTATGATGGATTGCACGCCATGGAAGGGACATTATATTTATGGGAGAAACATGTCCATCATGGAATATTGAGGCTAGTCTATGAACAATTAGGGTAACGATATTATGTTATATTTGGAGCCTAAAATAAATAGATTGGTTTTCTAAGAGACAACTATATATATAAACTACATTGAAGTTGTAAAATATTAGGTTATCTTAATAAATGAATGAAATTGAAACAATTATAGATAGATGAAATGAGATATATATTAAAAATAACCATTGATGCATTATGGAAAAGTTAAAAATGTGGGAAGTATTATTAGATAATTTAAAAATATTTTATACACTAATTAACAATGTTTAAAAAGATGGATTTAGTATACTAAAAAGATAATTTAATTCAATATCATATGGAAAATCCAAATCCATGTAAAAGGAATGTTGAGTATAAAATTAATACCTTTCTAACCATAAATTCTGAATTTTATAAATTCAAATGGGGATCAATCCTGATGATTTCTTACCCAAGTTGATTTTTTAGGATAAGTGTTTTTTGTTTAAGAAAAAAATCATAGCATTGTTTCTGATATTGAATAAAACAGTTAGAACCCATATTAAATGAATATATTACATTTTTATTTTTATGTATGGAATTAAAGGGGATGTTTGAAAATGAACAAAATAGAGTAATGTAGAAAATTCGTTCCCTAAAGTGTTTTCTATCAAGGTTTACATTTAATAATCCCTCTATTATACATATCACTTGATTTCAAAATGGATATACATAGATTTGTTCTATCTAACATCATACCTGATGAGGAATCATTGACTGTATCTATTGAGGGGGATTTAAGAAGTTGAGAAAACATTCAGTTTATATTGACTAATGATCTTATGAAGTTTAAATAGTTTTAGAGAATGAATAAGATGAGGTGTAAAAAATACCCTCTACCATCACAATTTTTATTTCATCAAATATTATTATTAAGAGATATGTGTGGTAAAATTTATTATTTCATGAAGTGGGAAAAATTTACTTTTAGATGAATATTTGAAATATATATTTTGATGTATACTGAAAAATATTTTCTGAAAAATATACATGAAGATTTTCTGGAATAAGATTTTTTTGAATCCAAATTTGGATTGATTTATAAATATATTTCATGTTTTGGTGAATTGATCATTTTTTTCTACAATGATAATGTTCATAGAGAAATAGATTTAAATAATTGTTGACTCATTACTTATGATATATTTGATTCTATAATTATCTCAAGTGGAAAAATTTTCACTAAGGGGTGTATTGTAGAATTAAAACTGTTTTTCAAGTATTATATAAGAATTTTTACACCTATACTTCACCTTTTCATTTATTTTTTCATAATCAGATCATACTTATTAATAATTGTTTAAAACATATTGATAATGATTTGTGTGAGGTAGATAATGGTGTGGAAAAATCCAATGTAGGATATTAAAGATCATAATAGAAAATGACGATTTCATTTACTGTTAATGAGTATGTTGGATACCAATATGAGCTATATGGTGTCGAAAATATACATATATAGATTAATATTTTCATAGAAATATGTAACATTATAACTTGGTTTCCACACACTAGTGCCCACAGATGGTCGGTTAATTGACCTCAAACATGCCTCCCCATATTCTAGAGTCTACTAAATAAAATTGATGTTCTATTATGGATACAATAGGGAGACTATACCTACGTTATCAAAGAAGCACAAAAAGAAAAATTAATGTGAAAACTGAAGGATATATACAATAACCAGAAAAAACATGTATCACATGATGAATAAAATAGAAATAAAAATTATAAACCAAAATAGTATATATTTTGTGCTATGTATGTTTAAAGTTTCAAATGAAAAAAATAAACGGAAGGTGCATCGGCACACCGAATATGGTCTCGGATCCATGTTTGGTTCCCCCGTTAAAGATCTTTCATGTCATGTACATCTAGAATTGGGTTATTTCCCTTATCTATTTTTAAAAACATAAAGAATATTTGGTTACTCATTAGTCAACCAAAGTAGAGTGTCAGTACAACTTAGTTGCGAACACCTAATGGTGTCTATTACAATACCAAGTAAATTAAAATGAATATATTTGTATGAAGAATAAATTAAAACTAATAAAGTAACCAATTATCATATTTCAATATTAATTAATTAACCACATAATTTACTAGATTTGAGAGGACACTCAACCCATTAGTACTGACTTCGGACCATGTTGGAGTCTGAACTATCCACATGGTATATCACAAACCACAATAATTTGGTTATCATTTATCATTTCAGTTAAATTTGAATCATAAAAATTTACAACCATGGTCAATTGAAAATATCATATATAAAGGTCATCATTTCATTCTCCTCATGGGTATTTAGAGCATCAATCAATGTCCCACACCCAGTGGTTATTGGAGCACCAGTCCCTGTCCCATATAATAATATTCTCATGCATGCATTTTTTTCTAGAACATCATTAATAAAACCCCATAGGTATTTGGACAATAAATTCATGTTCTATACCCCATTTCTCAATCATTCACAACTATTACATATATCTAATTTAAAAATTTTAATCATTATTATCCCTCCCATAAACATTTGGCATCATGGTATGCCATTTTAATAATCAAAAAAGGGTTCATCACATAAATTCACATTCAATAATGTGTAAAAATCACTATTAAAATATTTATCTACCATTAATAATATAATTCATCAACTCTTAATGGTTAATCCAAACACCCCATACACTCTATTAATCAATCAATCCATCATTCAGTAAATCAATCAAATCTGCAATCCCATCAATTGACCAATTAAAAAATCCCATAAAATTACCAATTATTCAATCCCATTAATCAATCATTTTTATTTCCCATTATTCAATAAATTCTTCATCACAATTACCAAATTTAATTTTCCCAAATTAAACTCATATCATATTCACATGTAAAATAAATTAATCATGTCCCAAATTTCATTAATAGATAAATATATATATATATATATAATCAATTAAATATTCAACTTTCAAACATTTTATTTAATATTTAAAAACACAAATATGAAATTGGAATTATCGACTATGAGAATTGAAATTTAGACCACATATCTCATGATTGTTGAATTATTCTTTCCTACAGAAATCCCCAAATTAATGAGGAATGCGAAATTACATAGCAAAGAACAAGTTGTTGATCAAAATCCTAGACACGATATGTAACATATTAGATTTTTAATATCCTAGATTTAGATCCATTAATAATTTTTTAAAACACATTTTCAAAAGATGATTGAATGACCATAGAAAGATAGAAAAAATTCTGGATGAAAATATCTTACCCAGAGTGTTTATATTCAATAACCTGGTCTTCAATTCATCAAGAACGGAACTTTGAGCCCTTGTAATTCATCTATAATCATCCAAAAAAAATATGAATGAGTTAGCGTAATGTTGGGTAAAATTAGGGTTAAGGAAGGGTTTTGGGAATTTTAAAATTGGTTTTTATAGGAATTAATTCCACATGAATGGATTCCTAGATACATGTGCAATATTTTCCAATCTGTGTTCCACTACTATGGTGGTTCATGGTTAATCTAAATAGGGTGAATAGTTTTCCAAACAAATTTCCAACCATGAATTCCCACTCTATCTGAGTATTAATTGTTCAATTGTTTAAGTTGTCCAGTATTTCCAAACTATGTGCCAGATGAGAACTAACAATAACCCCTCTGAAATCATAGATATTACACTTATACACACACACAAAATTTCCCAACCAAATTATATCCAAAAAAATTAAAAAATGTACCAAAAAATAATCTTGATATATATTCATAAAAAAATTGTTCTTATAGTCTTCACACCATATAACACCTCATCTAGGAGTTGTACTCCCAAGAATCATTATGATTCTAAGGTACAATGATCTGGCCACTGAACTTGAATACCCTCTTCTCTCTTCTATATTTTCTCAAGAAAATTCCCATGTTTCCATAATAGATAAACTATTAGTAGGTTTATTCCAAAAAATAGTTTCACACTGTGATCCACAACATGAATCAAATGATCTTCCATAGACACATCATCCTCAATCTCAATATCATCTATAATGATCACAAGATAAGGGTCGGGGTGATATAACCAATGTTGTAAAATTTTAAAAAATTAATGTATAGAAATGTACCACTTTGTAACATCAAATCCGTAATCCACTAGCCTGATTCTCTCTACAATGTCAAAACTTCCAACAATCATGGGCTCCAGATTCTCATATCTCTAAGTCCTAAGGTGACCCAATCTAGGTGAAACCTGAACAAAAAAATTGAAAAATCAATATAAACTCTATGGAATTTTGATGTCTATCAACATATTACTACATTATAAACTAATCCTTAATTGTACGCTTCCAAATCAACTGAACCTACATCAAAGTCTCCTGTATGAGACTAATCCCAATACTCTTACTCCCCAAACTCCATCCATCATGGAGGTAATATTCGTTCCCTATCATAATGTGTCCCATTCGGATACATATGAATAGTTTCATGATAATATTTTTATAGGATAACTCAAAATGTTCAAAATGATTCAATGAAGACCCACCAATGTTTGGAACACACACTCGTACCATATCCTGAAGCACCAAAATAGTACACTTTGATTTCCCCTCTATCTATGGGTATAATGTCATACTCTGAAAGACATGTAATCCAATTTCCTTCAACAAACCTTTTTTAGAATAAATAATTAAAAGAGGAGTCACATTCTGAAAAATATTCTATGGTACCCAATGAAAATTGACAATCTCCCAATAATACACATATCCCAATTGATCAAATGAGAATGTCTCCATGATTGGAATGAAATGCGACACTTTCTAATTAGTTCCTCAACTACCCAAATATAATCATTTATATGAGGTATCCTTAGAGTACCCCCAATGAAGTGCATGTAATTGTATTACCAATTCATTTATAGAATTGTAAACAGATGTTATGAACCACTATGTTTTTGGTGCTCAAACATCACATTTTGACATGTGTATCATTGTGTCAAAGACTCTGAAATCGCTTTTTTCATGCATAGAAATTAAAACAATCAATGTAGGTCATTTTATATTTTGGTCAATCTCGGATGCACTTCCCACCTTGAGGCTTGAAATTCCCACATTACCTCCTATTTCATACAAATAGGAACAAAAATATGGCCCAAGATATAAATTATAACATAAAATTCTATTGTCTAATCGGAAGGTGACTCCACACCTTCACGGATTTACCTCTAACAAAAACACTTAGGATCCTCATAATATATTTCTATAATATGGCTCAAACTTTTTAAATCCACTAAATTTTATATGTGATTCGTTCTTCTAAAAGCCCTCCAAAACCACAACATGCATAATATCAAATAAATTCATAAAATTCCACTCAGAGCTAGGCTTATAAAAGGCATGAGTATATGTCATTGTACCCTAAGTTTTTATCATACTATTTCCTTTCACTTTTTTATATTCTAGATCAAAATAAATAGACTTAATATACCCATCCGACCTCCACTATAAGAGATTCAAATATCATTGAAAAAAGTTATATTTTAAGCTATTATGATCTGTATGCACAGTAGAATTTTCTACCAAAAGAAAATGTTGCCAACACTTCATGGCATAAAAAACTACAGCAAACATGAGGTCATTTATAGTGTAATTAAATTCATTTAGACTCAACTGATATGACTCAAACACCAAAACAAGATCCAATTTCATCAACACTACTCCAATCTAGATCCATGACACATCATTGGAAATGGTATACTCCTCCATGGCTCAGGTAGGATAAATATCGATGTCATTTTAAGACACTTCATCATCTAATGTAAGTAATTCTTAGATGATAGGGATCATAAAAACATAACTCCATTAATTTTTATTCCTGAAAGAGGTGATAACAATCATTAATAATCCTGGATAATCCTTCAATAATAGTTCATTATACCTAGAAATATGTGAATATCAAAGACATTCTTTTGATGGTACCGTGAAACAGCTACCTTAATATTCTCTAGGTCAACTAATAAGCCTTACAAAGAGGTTATCTATCCTATGAAATGTTCCATATTGATCCTTAACTTCCACAAAAATAACTTATCGTATTTGAAATTATCTCTCATTGTTCTCTGGATGTTGTCCTGATGTTGGGTAATATCATAATGAGCCTCAGAGTACACCAAGAGATCATCCAAAAATACTACCACAAACTAATCTAGGTACTGGTGTAATGTTCAATTCATGAAGTCCATAAATAGTATTGTTGTGATCTCTATCATGAAAAACATCACAAAAAACTCATATATGCTATAACATGATCATAAATAAGTCTCATAATATTACAAGTTTTAACTATCAATTGATGATACCTTAATCTCAAGTCAATAATTGAAAAGTCATAGTCAATCTTAAACATACCAAAAATATCATCGATGCATGGAAGAGTATATTAGATCATTATATTCATATGGTTCAACTCATGGATATTAAAAAATATTGAAACATCCCATCATCATTGATTTCAAAAAAAACTATAAATCAATTAGGGGATGGGATCAGACAGATAAAACCCTTAGATATCAACTCTACAATTTTATTTTTTCAAACATGAAACTATATTAATTATATTCTGTATGATGGATTAAAAAATAGCTCATCCCCTGGAAGGATATTAATTGTAAGAACCACATGTATTTCATGTATGAGACTTAATAAGTCCACTAGAAACACATCGAGGAACGGGTCCACTATGGTGGGAAAGACATAATTATTTACACCACCATCACAAAAATAGACTAGAAACCTGTGGTGTAGGCTCCCATTATTGTAGATTAACATGAACTGTAAATCATACTTGAATATAAAACTCTACATAATGAATTTAATTACCACCCTTATGAGAAATTAAAGAGACTCTCATGTGGTAAAAATATATGTGGTCACGATATGCTACTAACTAGTCCATACCCAAACTCTAGTCAAATCATGACATATCCATGATGTAAAGATACTATAGATGATGATAATACCCATCCTCGAGAGAGAAAAAAATTCATAAACATATTTCTCTCAAAATTAATCTCAATAGTGTATTGATCCCCAAAACCCCTCTCACAATCTCCACTATCAGAATCTCCCTATTCACCATTTCTGTTTATATAAAATAATTAGAGGATTTATTTTCAAACAAGGAACTTTTTACAAGACAATATATAATAATAATACCACTAACTATAAATGATCAAGCCTCTATATACACTAGTGTTAGATGAAATACATGAAACTGTCATTCCCCTCTTCAATGTGATATAGTATGAGTCCCTTGGGTTACACAACATTTCTGATACGGGCACTCTTGTTGAGAGGAACCTCATCCAATTACTAAAAAACAAATACCATTAGAACATTAACTTCTATACTGGTGTATTGTAGAGGATCACCTTCTAATCCACTAGTTCATTCTATCCAATCCAACATTACACATAATTCATGGGTTCCTACTGAATATCTATATATTTCTCATCTTTCCACAAGCCCAGCACTCTTCCGATGGTCGGGTACAATGCCTATGAATGTTACCCTTCCTATCATACTTGGGGTAGAGAACTTGGGTTTGATCCTATGTAACTAATCCTTTCCTTGGAAAAATTTCATTCCATTTTTCCTATCAACATTATCATTACATTAATTCCTACCCTTGGAAGAAATTTCACCTAATCATCCAGAAAAAAAACACATGCCTTCCACTATAATCCTTTTTCAGGTTACCATCATACCTGAGAGCCTGATCCACTAACCCAACATATTTCTTTAACATTAGTATTTTAACTTATACATCATATTGGATTTAATCACACCCTTAAATCATATTTCTATAGTTTTGTAATCCCCTTCCAGGGTTGGATAAAATTATTTCATGTCAATAATGTCACAAACATATTTCATCATTATCATACTCTACTTGGTCATCCTGATGAACTCTACGACCATCTCATGTCCCAGTGTATTTTGATAAAAGTGATCTGGAACATCTCATGGATGTTCTTGTGTACCCTGTATTCTAGCTATTCATATGGTGTATGGATGTCCCCCCAACGCCACACTTATCTACAAAATAAAAATGTTTCCATCATAACACACGTCCTTGAATGAGTCTCCAAGTGGTCATGAATTGCCTACATTGACTCAATAAAAACGAAAATACCTTGGATCAACCCTCCCTAGTGAATGTCATAGGGTTCTGCATCTAAAACACCCATGTTAAGCCATAAATACTCTTCAAACCCCTCCCTTGTACATTTTACATAAACTTTTTAAAGCAGAAAAGTATCTATCAGAACTAATTTTCATCTTCCTCACCCAGAAATATCTAATCCTCATGTTCCACTTCTAGAGGCACATCTCTATCCATGTCCTCATGTCATACTCTCAACAATCATTTTTCTAGATTCATATCTATAAAATTCTAAACACACCTCTTAGGAAATATTTCACAACATTACATAAAAGAACTGGATTCACAAAATTTCATAACATGTCATCCCCCAAACCCTACCACGTAGTCAAAATTAAGGCACTATCACGACCCATAACCATACTGCATCTAGGTAATGGATAAAAAAGTTTAAAAACATTATAATACTCTAATTTCTCATTAGAAACACATTTCCCACATTTCTATTCATTTAAAATTTTTGAAATCACAAGAGAAAACATTTTCAATTCAGTTACACAATCATATAAAAATATTTCAAATCCAACAACTTCCAAAAAAATCCTACATTCCCACACATGCCTAAAATAATTTATGTCGCAATAAAACATCACTACATATAATGATGTGTTCATAATTAAATCTCATTCCATATATATCCATGTTTCAAATCATATAAAATTTTAGAAACAGCAGTTACATCACAAACCATGTTCATCACTCGATGTGATATATCATCCAACTATAATAACACACATCAAAAACAATAATCCCACCCTATGTACTTTTTCCCCAAACATGAGTTAGTTACTCCCATGAACAAGCTCATGTACAAGGGACATCTCTTTCTACTTTAATTTCTAAATTTCCTAAATAGTAAATAAAAATAAAAGAAAAAACACCTCTAATACAACATTGTAATGTCCGGGCCTAGGTGACTCGCACCGGTTCCTCAAGTCAGTCGATCACATGACCTTAATTGTACCTCCCCATATACTAGAGGATATTGACTAGTAGTGAGGGTGTAATATTGATGAAATAAAGAGATTATACCCTCTTTATTAATGAATCAAAATTTATGTAATAAATAATGACAACCAAATGATATAACAAATTACTAGACAAAACTAGTATCACATGATGATTGAAATAAGAATAAATTATCCAAACCAAAATAGTAGATATGTCATTATTTTTATGTTTCATGTTTTAAATTAAAAGATAAATTTAGACAATTGTTCACTGATAATAGGGCACCTATTGAAATTTTTTTTTCATCCTTACTACATACTGATTCATCCAACCAATATTGGTCCCTTTCCCTCATTCTTTGCTACAAACATGAAGTCAATTTGGGTACCAATCAGGCATCCCAATTATGGTGCGTGTAAAACTCCATAGGCCACCCTCAATTGTGTCTAAATAAATATAAAGTCAATAAACGTGTTTGATGTTTCATACATAATATAATACCATTCTTAAAGTCCCCATTTATCACACTTCATTATTCGTTAATTAACCGTACACTTTCGTGGGTACATTAGGAAATACGACCAATCAATACCTACTTCGGCCCATGTTGGAGTCTGAACTATACCTAAAGGATGTGACATATAACAATACCATGTTTATGATTTATCCTTTCAATTCACTTGATATTAAATAATTTTGGAACCATTGTCTAATGCCAATCTCATGGGCCTTGGATGTCAGGTCTTCCTAATAGTGGGTACAATGGGCATCAATCCATGTCCTACACCCCCTGGTGATTTATAGAATCAGTCCCTTTAATATAGAATAAGATTTTAAGCATGAATTTGTGTCTCGAGTCTTTCGAAAAGAACCATGTGGGTATTTTAAGTCTCAATCCATGTCCCGTACCCCATTTCACAATCATTCAAATTTGTCACATATATTATATTTAACATGGAAAATCATTATTAATTCTCTCTTTAATAATTCTTATCATGGTATAACATTACAATTATCAAATCAATTAAGGTATATCACATTAATTCACATGTAATAATATAAAAAATTATTATTAAATCATTTATTAACCTATAATCATATAATTCATCATCCCTTCATTTATATTCCAAACACACATTATATTCCATTATTTAGTAAATTTGAAATTTAATTAATCAATAAATTTCACATTCCCAAAAATTGTACCATTACAAAATAATATTATTTGACCAATTAATCCATACCACTAATCAATCAATTCAATGTCACATTATTCAACAACTTGATAATCATAATTACTGAATTTAATTTTCCAAAGTTGAACTCATTTCATATTCACATGGAATATAAATTAATCAAATCCACGATTCCTTCAATTAATTAATAAATTTATTTATTTACTTCAATGTTATGTTTCCAAATGTTATAACTTAAATTAAAAAAACATTAAATTTTAATTCAATGCTATGGGATTTTAAATTTGAACTACCATTGTCAGGATCGTTGATTGATACATGCTAACGGAAATCCCCAAATTGAATGAGAATGATCAATTGAACAATAAATAAAAAGATCAATATCCAAACCCTACATCCTTCATAAAAAGGAATATATTTATATAATCCATGATCTATATCCATTACTAATAGATGAAATAATCCATTAAAAATATGAGTGGAATGTGGGAGAGAGGGAGAAAACCAATTTGGATGATAATAGCTTACTTGGAGGGATCCAGATTCCATAATTTGGAATTTAATTCATCCAAAATGGAGTTATTAAGACTCTAGAATCTATATAGAGGAATCAAAAAATGATAGTAACAAATTAAGGTTGATTTTTATTGAATTAGATTGAATGATGGGGAGTTTGGGATTTTTTAAACTAATTTTGTGGTAATTAATTCAGCGAGCAAGATTTCTAAGACAAGGGATAATGGATTCCAAACTATTCCCCCTATCCAAGTACCTATCCTATGGGGGTGCATGATTACTTCTTATATGGAACATAATTTTGAAAAAGGATCGAAAACTATGATTTCCCTATCTGTCTAAATTTTCACTATTTTCTGGGGTAGGGGCATGGCTTGGGAAAACCATGCTCCTATTGTAAACATCCCAAAACTCCTACATAAACAACTATAATTCCCCTAAATGAACCAAATACATGTCTCAACCAATGTATATACAAAATAAAATTTAATAATAAATAAATAATCTTGAAAAATATCCATGAAAATGTTATGATCTTTCAAATGGGAATTATGGATGATTAAAAATGTTCCTTTAACTGAGGGAAGGAAATTGTAATAATGTTTTTAGATATTAAATGAAAATATAGGCAGAAATATATTGTATAATTGATTAAAAATATGTTATTTTATTGAATTAATAACATTTTGAGATGGATTATGATATAAATTTTAAAACTTGTTCCCCATACTACTGAAAAACTGTCTCAAATGGGATTTGAGTAAAACTAGGTAACAATTTATGTGAGAAAATTAGAGAATGGGTGAGAAATATTCTTCCATAATTGGTAATTAATGTTAAACCATTAACTATGTAAAGATACTAATAATTTAAGGGAGGTGAATTTTGGATATTGGTATTTCATTTAAATATTCAAATAGTAGTATTTATATTAAAAGATTGATTATGAATTGTGATGAATTGTTTTGCGTACAATTAAAAAATTATATCTACCATGTATCAGGTTTTAATTTTAGAAGAAGTGGCTTGTGAATCCTTAAAAAAATTTCGAACATTCTTCATTCTAATTTGTATAATTTTTTAAATTCATATTTTTTTGAATATTTTACAAGACAATGAATATGTAAGGATCCTCTAATAATTTTAACATTTGTAAATATCCTAAGAGAACTACAATACATAATATTATATGGATGATTTTTAAGAGTAACTCCATGCATATAAGTAAAACATATTATTATCTACCGAATTAAAATGTACATACATTGTATTCCTAGACACGAAGCAATGAATTTTTTTAAATCCCAAGTCACGCTATTATACAAAAGGATTGTTTCTAAAAAAGTAAGGCTTTCCCCATCGATTCACAAAGTTAATCGTATAGAATGATATTTCAAAAAGTTATTGAGACATGCTGTGATATATAAAATTCATTTTCATGATTTTTTTAATTTTTATAATTATATAATTAAATACATATGTTTAATCTAAAGTGGATAAATAATGGTAAATAAATTGTAAAATATTTTTAAAATGAATTTTTCTTCACTGGTATATTTAATATATGTATAGGGTATGTGAAATATATTTGTTGGAATTCATACTAAAATTAGATAATGGAAAAATCCATATGATGATAAAAATTATGATTAAGGAATGGGTATGATATTTTTTAATATTCATATTGAAATATAAAAACAAAAAATAATCATAATGATAAGTATGAAATTTTTGAGCCTCTATAGAAATTTAATATTTGAAAAACCATACAGTGAGATTTAATATATTAATAAATACATAAAATATGTTATTATCTTTCAAAAAAAATAAGATATATCATAGTATAAAATTTAAAAAATATTTGACGAGCTCTAAAATGTAAGATATTGTATTTCACACAAATTTTTTGTAATTTGATTAAATTATTGGCTTATGGACATCAGATTTAGATGATTCTAAAATAGAATTCACAAACTAACCCTCATGATTTTGAGGGAATTAATCATTAATTGAAATATAATTAGTGAAAAATTAAATATATAATATCATTATACAATTAATTTTTCATTCAATATAATTTATTTTATATTTTATACATAAATAAAAACTCCCATAGTTATTAACAATATAGTAAAGCATTTTAACCTAGGTGATGGGTATTTTGGTAATTTAAAATATTACAAAGAATAATAATATTCTAATGTTTTAGGAATCATCCACATTGGATTTATTTTATATCATATAATTAAATTAATGAGATTACCATTAATTTAATTATAATTATTTATATAAAATAAAAATATCCACAATATCTACACATTAACATTTTAAAATAGAAGTGAATAATAATGTGAGGTGAACCAAGAATAACATAAATAAATCTTGAATCATTTAAGATTAATATAGAGAATAAACTGTTACACTTTCCCACAAAACATAATGTTTTATTAAACTTGTGGTCTATATATATACATATTATTTAATAAAACTAGTGACAGTTCTCTAAAACATTTATTCATAATAGTACCATTCAAGAAATATCATACATAGAACCTTCCTTCAAAAACATGGGAAGAAATAAATAATAAATGTTTAGATCAGGTTCTTAGTAAGGGTGAACATTTGACATATCATCTAAATGTCCTAACTGATCATAAGGGTATTTTAATAACCCAGATCTACTTTTCGGGAATTTTTTTCTTTTTCCTAGAGTTTTTGAGAAAATAGGGGTTTCTAGAAATTTTTGAAGTATTTGTCCTTTACATTAGGAGTATATGTCGTGTACTCGGTTGCCATAGGTAGTCATGTGCTAGCCATGTAGCGGCCTAGCACGCAACCATGCATGATAACCTGGAGGCCTCCTAAGGCGGAGTACGGAGACAGAAAGTACACACCGTGTATTTTGTAGTTTTCATTAAACGCACCGGGGTCACGTCTAATGGATAGAACACACTTCTATTAGGATCCATTCGTCTGAGAGTTCCGAGAAGCCGCGAATCTTCAATGAGCCCCTGAGCCTCCATTCATCCTCTAATTTGAACACTGTCAGTTGATTTGGAATCGAATCGGTGTGTTCTCTCTTTTGATGTAAACTTGATTCATGATTTCTCTTCTTTTCCATGTTATTGTGGGTTGAATGTTTTAGATGTTTTTATAGATATACAGCGTTATAAGGAGATTCAATCTTCAAGGTTCAAGTATATTGATCTCCTAACCCCGAGGTCAGTGTTTTTTTCCGTTCTTTTGAAAGTATTTGAGTTTTATGTGCAAATTCACCCAATACCCAAGAACGTGGTATTTTGCATTTACCGTTTTACCCCTATTGTTTCTCTGCTATTATGATATACCTGAGTAGATGATAATTGATTTTTAATAGGGTGAATTTTTTTGCATTCGATGTATTTACCATGCATGTTTTTTCCTGTTTTGACATTTTGGTATTGTTTTCCTGTTAGGCCACTATTACTTTCCCATTCCTAGTATTGTAGTATTGTGTGACTGTTGTACTATTATGATGACGTGTTGTATAATTCTATCCATGTAGTTCTTTAGTTTTACTTTGGCCGATAGAGGATGCTATACTTTCTTGACTTACACAGGGCCGTGAGAACCTGGTGTATAGACCATAGGTAGAATTGTCGTTGGGGGCATCTCCAAGGTGGAATTAGAATTATACGATGCGAGACCATAGGGTAAAATAATGTTGAGTTCTTTCCCAAAGTGTCTGTAGTTCCATGATGCAGCCCACATGGGTAATTGACATTGAGTGCTTCCCTAGAGGACATTTAGTATGATACAAGACTATAGGGGGAATTGATGGTGGGTGCAACCTCAGAGAGTCTATAGTTTAGTTGAACCAGAGGTGTGAGACTGTGTGTGCTTCATAGAAGGTTGCTTGAATCTTCTAGGTATGACCCGAGGGTATAGGCTATGAGTACATCCTATAGGGTTACCTGTTTGTGATTATCTGCTTGATTAAAAATAGCTTGATATTTGATATTGTGAATTGTTATTGTTGAGTACTTTTTTGTTTAGTTCATTCTATACTTTTACCTTCTATACATTCATTGACTTTTAGGCACATATCTTGTGGTGGTTTCCCACTGGGATTCATATCACACCATATTTGGTCCATGCTTTTGGGACCAAACTCATTATATTGTTGTAGTTATGGACAAGGGAATGCACCCTTCTACTTCTGGTACTTGACTTTCTGTGGAGTGGGAGAGCATGGGACCAATCTATGGATTGCGATGTTGAGACTTTATCTTCTTTCATTTGCACTTTTTTTAGAATTGTTGTATTCTAGCACTGTGACTTGTTTGGATGATTTCCAACACATATTTACCATGCATCATTATACATATATATGTGATCCAGTTTCTTATTATCTTATTCTTCCACTGTTTACTGATGTAAGCAATTATTACTACTAATAATCTTGTATGTTTTTGTTTACTTCCTAATCGTACTTCGGCAATGAGGGCATAGATTCCCCACCATCACGCCGAAGGCCCTTGCTGCTAGTCGGCAGCCTCTGGTGTTCAAGGAAATTTTCATGAGGCCATGTGACCAACCGGGTACGGGGTGCCTCTTGGTGGCTTCTTGAATAGGGATATTACAAAGTGGTATCATAGGGACTCTTTTCTCTTGATTAACTATTTGGAGCCTTTATCTAGGGATAGGATGTAATCTGTACTTGGTAATAAGTTTGGAGCAGGAGTAGCTAACCCGTGTATAGGGAAAAGCCAATCTACATCATTTATTGCAATTTATTCTAGTTTTACATGTTTACGGTTGATCAGATTTTCACGGATCGGTGACTCACATGTTTTGTGTTATTACTGTTGATCGTATTGGGGTTCTATTTCTATCTCAACCAGATGAGATGAGGGTATGCCATCTCATGCATCATATTGGCTGTTCTGAAAAATAACATGCCATACATTCTTGTCATGCCATTTAGGATGAATTATCAATTTCAGGTTGTTGTGATAGATGTTGGGTAGAATATTAATGCTATTGTGATAGATGCCTGATAGAAATACCTGTTGTTTGATAGGGAATTGTGTATAATGCTTAGTTTTAATGAATTCCAAACATTGGTTCTTGAGGTGTTATGGGACTTCATAGACTAGAATTTTGTGGATCATTTCACTATTATCTTGTTTATAACTTGAATAGGATGATAAACTTTGATTCTTGGGGAGTATGGGCCCTCAAGGATCGTAATTTGGCACTTCCAATTATTGTTTCAGTGTTTTATGGGTTACAGAGAAGTTTCTGAGACTTACTGTCCATAAAAACCCAGAATACACACCATGTAATGTTATGTACATGTCGTGTGTTTTTTTGTTCGGGTAGAAACTGCTTTTCTTAAGTACACTCTATGTACTCTATGTAAATTCCTATAGTCTCTGACTGTGTCGTAGGACGAGTGGGCAGAGACACGGGATGTGGAATGTCTAGTGGGAATATGTCGTGTCCCTGTCAAGCACGCCATGTAGTGTCGACATAGTGTCTTCCCATGTTTCAACAACATTGATGGATAATACCTTAAACTATACATGCTTTGACCATATTGAACATGTTGTGTAGTCTGACCCAGGTACCGGGCCATGTCACGAACAACACAGTTAGGTGTTATCCCTTTACGAACATTCCATTTCTATTCGGAACACACCGTGTAGTGCCACGCCTTGTGTCAGGTTGTGTCACTAACAATGTGGGATTGGTGAAGCCTGTCTAGTACATGCCGTGTCTATCTTGAACACGATGTGTAGTCTTGTTTTAGGCAATTCGTGTGGCTTAAATGTATAGAAGGAATAGGTAAGGGAAAGAGTATTCAATTACATGTCATGTGTTAAGAGAACACGACGTGTGTTTGTGGTGGTACATGAAAAGTTTAGGCAGGAGTACACTCCCATGTAAATGACTTCATGGAACATGCCGTGTAGGAAATGTACACACCATGTAGTCATGTTATATGAAACTGGGGTGATTTATTTATAATGTTCCCTTCAAACATTCCTTGTTTTCTGTACTTGTTAATATTAATCGATGGTGTGCATTTGATCTTGCAGAGCCATGCCTCTGAGATTCCCTCCCGTTGTGCACCCGTTTCCAGATGGTGATCAGACATCGGACATGGAAGAGTAGGGACTACCTACAGATCCTCCCGTTGTTCCAACCTTGGAACCAGCCATTTTACCTGACATTGGTGTTGATGCATAGTTCCGTGAGGGCTTTATAAGGATGATGCAGACCTTTCAGGGAGCACCGCCTCCTGCCCCGTCGATGGCTGATTAGATGTGGGTCTTCCAGCAGCAGTATCCTCTCACCTTATCAGGGGAAAGAGAACCTCAGGCTACAGAGTCATGGCTCGAAGCCATGTTTACAATCTTTGAGCATCTGGAGATGCCTCTAGAGATTAGATTAAATCTCACTACCTCTATTCTATGATATTCTAACAAGAGATGGTGGAATGTGATCTCATAGGTAGTTCGTCAATAGGTTATGGATTGGGAGGGGTTCCACCGCATCTTCTATGACTACTTCGATCTGGAGACCATGAGGGCTGACCGAGCTTGGGATTTTATGAGCCTTGAGTAGGGTACCCAATATGTTATGGAGTATTCATCTCGTTTCACCGATCTTTTGCATTTCACAGCCTTTCTGGGAGGAGATGGGTTATTTCTAGCAAGGAAGTTCTAGGATGGCCTCAGACTGGACATCCATTCTCAGGTGAATATCTTATGGTTGAATTCCATCACATCCATCATTAACTAGGCACTGATCACATAGCATAATTGGAGGAAAACTAGATTTCTGAGACAGGGAAACTCGACATCCAGAGTATGTACTCCACTAAATGATAGCCGGTAGCGCTGCAGGGATACTACACGGGGAGATACGAGTAGGCGGGATGCATCTTCTGTATCCAGGTGTTGTGCTACCAATGTGGGAGAAGTGGGAATACGATGCCACAGGTCCATAGAGAACTGGTGGAGTGCCAATCTTGCAGCAATTTGCTACACCTTCAGTGTTTCTGTTAGGTCTTTTCACCAGCAGCCTGTAACCGGGGTTCATCAATGGCCCCTCGTAGAGGTGCAGCTCTGTCAGTTTCTCACCAGTCTTGGATCTAGAGTTATTCTTGCCATTCAGGCTGAGGTTGAGGTCATGGTTGTGGTAGTCAGTCACCAGGCTACCAGTGAAATTAGGGGGGATCATCTCAGAATGGTCAGGCAGGGTCTCGGGCCGCGGAGCTGGCCAGACTTTTGCAGTAGAGCAGACCCATCAGGGGTAGGATCTCGAACCCTCTATAGTTCGAGGTATTATCCTAGTTTCCTCACTATTATCTTCATCTATTTTTTATGCTGGTTGTACACATAGATTTATATCTTTCACTATTGTAGAGAGCCTTGGGATCAGTATATTTTCTTCTGCCGATGTTTCGACACTAGACACTCCATTGGGGATAAGAACATCTGTTGTATGTCAGTGCTAGTAGTGCCCTATTGAGGTTGGTGGGTGTCACTTCCTTTTGGATATTTATGTTCTAGAGATGGCAGTTTATGATTTCATTCTCAGGATGGACTGGCTAGTTTCCTTCCATGCAGTAGTCAACTTTTATCATTGCATGGTGAGTTTCATATCACTAGAGGAAGGATGTTTTCTTAATAAGGGCGAGTGGTATGTCCAGGTGAGCAGAGCTGGTCCAGAGCATCATGGGTTATAGTAGTTACAGCCCAAATTTCTAGTCATTATCTGGATGACCAGAGGACTTCATAGTTTTTCTTCCCTCCAGTGGTGGATTGTTTTAGAGATGACTTTCCAAAGGACTTTTTAGGTTTTCCTCCAGAGCATGAGGTATAATTTTCTATTGATCTTGTTCTAGGAGCGGCCCATGTGTCCATTCCTCCTTATAGGATAAAAACAATAGAGATGCAGTAGCTCAAGAAGAAATTAGTGGAGTTGCAGGAAATGGGTTTCATCTAACCCATTACATCTCTTTGGGGATCGCATGTCCTGTTTGCGAAGAAGGATGATGGCACCCTCAAGCATTGTGTGAACTATCAGATGTTGAACCAGTTGATGGTCAATAACCGATATCCTTGGACTAGGATTGATGATCTATTTCATCTACTTTGACAAGGCCAGGTGTTCTAAATGATTGAATTGAGGTCCGGTTATCATCAGTTGCACGTTAGACCCTCACAAATACCTCTTATATCCTTCCAGAGTAGGTATGTTCTATACGAATATTTTGTTATTTCATTCGGTGTCACAAACACGCCTGTAGTTTTCATGGAATTGATGAACCACGTTTTCCATCCATACTTAGATTCTTTCATGTTGGTCTCTGTGGACGATATCTTGGTGTACTCTCACACTCGAGATGACCATGGCACCCATCTTGAGAACATTTTGAGTACACCGATAAATCATCAGTTATATGCTAAGATCTCAAAATGCCAATTTTGGATGGATCAGATTCACTTCTTGGTTCATGTTATTTCAGAGACAGGAGTATCAGTAGACCCATAGAAAGTTAGAGCTATAGATTCCTAGGAGAATCTGAATAACATCTTTTTGGGGCTTTGTTGTCTATGGCTGGATGAATACTATAGGCATTTCATATATTACTTATCACGCTTACAAGCACCACTGACAGGTCTGACCAAGAATGTTGTGTCGTTCTTATGGTCTGATTCTTATCAGTCATCCTTTGAGAATCTGAAAGGGAGGTTTACTTCACCATAGAAACTAGTCTTTCCAAAGCTAGGAAAGACCTATACTGTTTACTGTGATGCATAAGGTATCGGTCTAGGATCAGTGCTTATGTAGGGTGATGGAGTCGTTGTGTACAGGTCTCCGTAGTTGAGGCCGCATGGGAAGAATTACCTAATGCACAATTTGTAGTTGGAAGCTGTTGTTCATGCCTTACGCATTTGGAGACATTATATTCTGGGAGAGCATTTTGTGGTTTTCACATACCAAAAAAGTATCAAGTACATCTTCACTTTGTGTGATCTGAATTTGAGATAGCACAGGTGGGTTGAGTACCTACAATCCTTTCACTTTGAGCTTGCATATACGCCTCAGAAAGGTAATGCAGTGGCAGATGCATTGAGCAGGAGGACTCAGATACAGGCAGTTTAGGAGGCCAGCAGTGAGTGGTAGCTTATGGAACTGTTCTATAAGATGCATTTGGAGGTGCACGATAGTCAGGGGAGATGTTTCTTTCTTCTATAGTTGATACCTCTACTCTTCTGGATCGAGTTAGAATGAGGCAACTATCAGATTCTGAAGGCCTTGTCCTAAGGTAGAGTGTGTTAGGAGAGGACCCTATTTCAGGATGGACCGTAGGCAAGGATGAGATCCTTCATTTCCAAGGGCATGTATCAGTGCCAGTAGACATACACGAGGAGTTGATGCGGGATTTTAATTCCTCAGTTTGGGAATTTCATCCTGGAGTCACCACGATGTATTATGATTTACACTATCAGTATTGGTGGATAGGTATGAAGAGGGGCCTTTCTTGTTTCATCATGAGGTATTCCACTTGTCAGTAAGTGAAGGTGGAGCATTAGTGACCAGAAGGGCTTTATCATCAGTTACCCATTCCCTAGTGTAAGTGGAATGATGTCGTGATAGACTTCATGAATGGTTTACTAAGGTCTCCTAGAGGGAATGACGCAGTTAGGGTTGACATTGACAGACTCATGATGGTTTCTCACTTCTTTCCGATCAAGGAGACCTTCAGTGTTGATGAGCTGGGATGGTTGTACATCCGTGATATTGTATGTCTTCAAGGAGTTCCACACTCCATTGTTTCAAAAAAAGATGATAGTTTTAATTCTCGGGTCTGGTAGGGGCTCCATGAGGCTTTGGGTATATAGGTACTTTTGAGTACAAACTACCACTCCTAGACATATGGCTAGTCCGAGCGTATGATTTAGGTGAATGAGGACATTCTCTGAGCATGAATTCTAGATTTGGAATGTTCTTTAGAGATCTATATACCTCTTGTGGAGTTTTCCTACAACAACAGTTTTCAAGAATCTATTCAGATGGCAGCAAATGAGGCCTTGTATTATAGGACATGGTGATCTCCTGTATTTTGGTTAGAGGTAGGAGAGGAAGCTTTGTTGGGATCCCATCTTTTTTAAGAGACCATGAAGCAGATAGATTTGATTTGGAAGAGCATGGCTACAACACAGTCTCATCAAAAATCTTATGCTGATCAGTGGTGACGACCTCTGGAGTTCGTGGTCGGGGATTAGGTTTTTCTATGTGTCACACTGAGGTTGGGACACAAGAGGATTAAGAGACATGGTATGCTTTCACCGAGGCACGTCAGGTTGATTGATGTGTTGGAGAGAGTTGGGCTCGTTTCCTATCAGTTGAAGTTACCTATGAGGTACCGAGCTATGCACGACGTCTTCCACGTTTCTCAGCTTTGACGTTACTTTTCAGACCTGTCTCATGTATTTCAACCCGAGGAGGTTGAGCTTGAAGTGGATGCATTGTTTGAGGAGCATCCTATCCGGATAGTGGATCGTAGTATAATGGTTTTATGTGGTTGCTCAGTTCCTCTGGTATGAGTGCTATAGAAGCATGGAAAGGTGTAGGATGAGGCTTAGGAGATGGAGTCTGATGTACAATCGCAGTGGTAGGAGATGTTCAAGGTTTCTTCTTCTACGACACCATTCTAGAGAAATTCAGGGACAAATATCTTTAAGGGGGGAAGATTTTAAGAACTCGGACATTATTTTTAGGTATTTTTTTCTTTTTCCAGGAGTTTTTGAGAAAAAGGGGAGTTTCTAGATATTTTTAAAGTACACACCATATACATTATGAGTATACGCTATATACTCAGTTGTCGCGGGAAGTCGTGTGCTAGTTATGTAGCGGCCTTTGCACACGACCACGTGTGATGACCTGGGGGCCACCTAATGCGGAGTACTGAAATATAATGTACACACCATGTACTACTAAAGTACATGTCGTGTATTATGTTTTTTTCATTAAATGCACTGGGGTCGCGTCTGATGGACATAACACACTTCTTTTTTGTTCTATTTGTCCGAGAGAACTGATCAGCTGTGGATCGTTGACGATCCCCTGAGCCTCCATCCATCCTTCGATTCAATCACGGTCAGTTTTTTTGGAATCGAATTGGTGAGTTCTCACTTCTTCTAGAAACTCGTTTCATGATTTCTCGTATTTTCCAACTTATCGTGTGTTTAAAGTTTTAGAAGTTTTCTTATATCTATGGAATAATAGTGAGATCCATGCTTTGAGATTCAAGTATATGGATCTCCTAACACCGAGGTAGGTGGTTTGTGCCTTTCTGTTGAAAGTCTTTTAGTTTTATGTGCATATTTTCCCAATAACCATGAACATGATATTGCGCGTTTACCATTTTAGTCCAACTTTATCTCTGTTATGCTAGTATTCTTAAGTAGATGATAATGGATTATGAATATGGTAACTTTTTGTGATTTGGATGTATTACCCATCCATGTTTTTTCCTTTTTGACATTTATTCATATTTTCTTATTAGACTACTGTTACATTCCCATGCCTAGTATTGTCGGATGGTGATACTATTGTTCTGTTATGCTTATGTGCTGTAGAATGATTTCCAAGTATTTATTGAGGTTAACTTGGGCCAATATGAGATGCTATACTTACTTCACATACACAGGGCAGTGAGAACCTAGTGTATAGACCATAGGGATAATTGACAATGAGGGATTCACATGAGTGTATTTATAATTAAACGATGCGAGACCACATGGGAAATTGATGTTGTGTGCTACCCCAGGCTATCTGTAGTTCCTCGACATGGGACATAGGGGGAATTGACAGTGAGTGCTTCCCAGAGCTCCATTAGTATGATACGAGACTATAGGTGGAATTGATGGTGATTACTTCCTCAGAGAGTCCATAATTTAGCTAAACCATAGGTGTGAGACTATATTTTCTTCCTAGAGGGTTTCTTGTATCTTCTAGGTTGGACCAGAGGGGATAGGATGTGATTAATTCCCAGAGGGATTCCAGTTTGTGATTATCTGTTTGCTTAGTTGTTTCTTGATATTTAAAACTGTGGATTTTTATAGTTGAGTACTTCATTGTTTAAAGCTTTCTGTTCTTTTACCAGCCATACATTCACTGACTGTTAGGCACCGATCTTATGGTGGTTCCCCACTGTGATTTGTCTCACACCCTATTTGGGCCATGTTTTTGGGCCTGAAATGATTATATTGTTGCAGGTACAGACAATGGAAAGCGCCCTTCTACTTCTGGTACATGACTTTCTATGTAGCTGGAGAGCATGGGACAAGCTATGGAATGCATTACTGATGAGTTTATCTGATTTCTGTTTCACTTTGGTTTAGCACTATTTTATTCCACCATTGTGACTTGTTTGGATGTTTTCCTAGACATATGTACCATGAATTATTATATATATATTCTCTATTTTCATATTATCTCAGTCTTCCTCTATTTATTGATGTATGATATTATTAGTTATTATTCTATTTTATGTATTTTTTTACTTCTAATGTGTACTCCGCCAATGTGGGCATAGTTTCCCCACCATCGCACCTAAGGCCCTCATTACTAGTCGGTAGCCTCTGGTGTTTGGGGAAATGCTCTTGAGGCCATGTGACCAACCGGGTATGGGGTGCCTCTGGGTGGCTTTCAGAACCCGGACGTTACAAGTATGATAAAAAATACTTACATAAGGAAGTCATACCTCATCTGTCAAATAAAAATAATGAAAAGTCATCGAAAAAAACAATTTTCAAAATAAAATAAGACATCTATAAGAGTTTCGAATCATAAATAATCATCAATGTTCTATGAGAACATTACATAAACATAATAATGTTTGGAAGAACATTATAATATAACATAATAAACATATATAAATAGAAAAATTATTCATTTTGATAAGGGCATGAAATATGGACCTCTCATAAACTTATGTACATAAAATAAGGTCTGCACAGAAATATAATGATTTTAAAATAAATTAAGATGTAAAATTATAAAAATGAAACAAGGTCTAAGAATCTAGAATTAAAACAACAATTGGGTACTTAAAAAAATATAAACATCAAAATTTATCCATATTTACTTTATGTGTTGGTGGGATAAAATGGGCCAATAAGACGCGTTAAACTAAACAAAAAATGTTGTATATAATAATAGCCACAATCTTATTTTCATAATAAAATGACTACTAATAAAGAAATGGTTTTATAAATGATTTCATCTTATCTTTTATAACCCATAGACTAGTTAATAGTTTCCTAGAATCCTTAAAAATACTTATTCATAATAAACCAAATAGATAAATTAAATCAATAGTTTTATTGTAAAATATTTGTACTTATGTTTATGAAACATATATGGATTTTATAATAAACAAAAAATATATTAAAAGAAATATTTAATCTTATTGAGAAAAAAATTATTTTCATTTTAAAAAAATAAATTACAATTCATACATATTCTAAAATATTATAGAAAATATATTCTTTGAAACAAAATATGGGATATTATACGTTAATATTTATAAACTTTTGTTGCTTGGATAGAGGAATATTATTTCCATCACAAAATAATATATTAAAATATTTTTTTCCTCATTAGAGGTAAAATTTAAATTTTTCAACAAATGATCAGGTGATTATATGTAAATTATTTTTAAATAAGTAAAAAATAAAAAATTTATTTAAAAATCCATTAATAATATTCAAAACAATTGCGAATTCATTTTATAATATTTTTATAATGAATATGACTTATTTATTATGTAAATTAGATAAATTAGTTTTTATTTTATTAAAAAACATTCAATGAATCTTTTTTAGTACTAGGGAGAGTGACTTGGTAATTAAACATCATAATTTACTGAAATAATGAGAATAGAATAAAGTTGAATGACTTTTATTAAATAAGGATAATATAATTTCTTGAATAGAAATTCCATGAAAAAAATCATAATTATTATTAGATGGAGACATTAATCCCTTAAATCAGGTCTAGCCATACTTCACAGGCATTCAAGCCTGATCTTCTTTCTAAGGACTCAGGTATATTAATGTTTTAGGACCCCAAAAATAGTTTTTAAAGAATACCAAAACCTTAAATTAAAATATCTGTTTTTTAGAAGGCACTATAGTTGGTTTTTGTTGATCTAGGTGACTCATGATGGTGTAAATAAATGAGATAATGAACAACTATTTATAAGTGGGGTAAGGGACACATATTGAATATATTAATGTATTAATTTTTTTAATTGATTTTCATGTGAATGATTCTAAAAAAATTAAATTTTCAACCTATGTTGATAAGGTTCAATGTAATATTATCTAATAGTAATTAAGATGAAAGAATTACCATATCACTGAGTTTTATCCTATATTAACACGATTCACCATTTTTACATTGGTGATTTTGTTTGCTATTTTTAAAATTTATTATGACCAAATATTTAGTCATAAATTATAAATAATATTAATATCTCTAATTTAAAATACTGCACCGATTTTTTAGGTTTAAATTTCTAATGTTGTTAGAATTGTTTTTAATATAACCCACATAATGCAACCGAGAACATTTTTCATTTAAAATGAATTTTTAATTATAATAATTTTTTATACCAACATTAACCATAATGATGATTCCAATGATATTAATTATATTTTTATTAATTTTTTAAAAAATATATTTTCTAATGGTTTGAAATGTAAATTGGATTGTGTTTCTAAATTAATAGAAATTCATATTTTCTATAAAGTCATTATTTTTCATTATTTACTATAAAATTAATCACATCATAAAAACCATCAGTATTATATTAACATAATATCAATATGGTTATTTGGGAAATTATAACCTTACTAAATAATAAAATTCATAGATTTTATTAAAAATAATTATAATATCAAAACATAAATTTCTATAATACCCATTTTTTACGAAAACTATTTTTAAAGAATAAAATTACATCCATGGTAATTGAAAACTAATTCATTGATAAAATTGAAAAATATGAAACTATTAGAAGTTTATTTCATAATAATTAAAATAAAATTAAAAAAACAATAAACAACTATGTTATAACAGAAAAATTCAAATATTCCTAATTAAATAATCAGTCTTGGTTTGGTTAAACACATTTTTGCATATAGAGTAAGCCATCATGTATACCATGATTATTTAAAAGTCAATACATATAAAATATTCAGGTCTAATATTCCCCCAAACATAAAATTAGTTTTGTTTTTAAATTTATGTTACTGCACTTCTATTATTACAGAATTACCATTATGATCACATCCACTGGTTCCCATATAGTTTCTTCAAATTTATAAGTCCTCGAAATAAATTTAACCAAATAATACTTTTTTTTAGAATCACTCTATCAAATTGAAAAAATATGTACAACAATAATAATTCTTTTCAATTATCTTGATTCATTGATTCAACATTAGAGTTTACTACATTTCAACGATATGGTGTATACGTCTTCAGTATAAATTCATAGAACACATCATTATCTTGAGATAAGATCATTGGAAGTGAAACATGATAAGATTATTTCAGTACTATTTTAATAATCTCCAATGGTCTAATATAATTAGGTCTCAAATATCTCTTATTTTTAAATCTGATAACCATATTCCTTGCAGATGGACATAGTAATATGTTCCCACCAAGAAAAAATTTTGAATTTCATCAATGATTGTCAATATAAATTTTTTATTGACTCATAACTTATTTTATGTGTTGTGGAATGGATCTTAAATTTTTTATCATCTACTAGGAAGATCCTACCAAAATTGCTTTATTCATAAAACCTATTTCAATCATGATTCAATTCTACTCTACCTTGGATAAAGGTATTTCTATGGATATATATGCATATTCAATTGAATGATATTATTATAGGTGAATTAATGAATAGAATATTTCCAAATAAATTTTTAAATATTGATTATAGGTAATAAATTAATTATCTAGGGTTTGAATTTCCCTCCTAGATAAAACATTAGTTTGAGTTTGTAAATTTGTTAAAAAAAATTCTATATCCAAATCATATTGAAGAATTATCGATAACATAAAGGTAAATTACTTAACCTGATCAGATATATTAGACTGAGGTATTCTAAGAAACCTTTAAACTTTTATAATATAAATCTGGGAAACAAGATAAATATATGGATCATCATTTATAAGAATAAATTTTTTTAGTTTGTAAGGAGGTAAAATATTAACCAAATCAAGTTAGGGATTTTTTCATCTTGTAGAGTCCGAAGAAAACAGCCATTGTGATATTTTCCAATTCTGATTTTGGTATTTATAATAGTCATTACATCAACATATACTTTTATCTCTCATTATTAAGTTGAAAATATACCATGATTGAAGATACATATTCTATAAAAACCATTTTATAGTTTTTCAAATTCAAAAAATAATCAAAATATCAATACATATTCATAATTACAATATGGATATAGAAAGAGGGTCTATGATATTATTTTAGTGGACCCTTAAATTATGGAATTCATTGGAAACTTACTCAGTTTCTGAAAATTATCATTCCATCATAATCGAAGTACATCTCTAAAGCATTTCCCTTGATCTTATAAAGTTCTACATCCTCATTTTGTTCCTCTCTAATCCTCATATATTTGAATGGATTAAAATTATATTGACAATGATATCATATGTTCCCAATATTTATGATATCATAATAAATTATCTAAATATAAAGAAATATTTTACCTCTTTAAATCCACATTATAGAAAAACTAGCATACTCTTTCTAACTCAAGTCATATACTTCATTGTTACCCTTCCTATGGTTGTAGTGTATTCAATATTCATAATCACTAATCAACCCTTATAACATCATTTAGTTCATTGGAAATCATTACATGTGAATATTTAATTCATGATTTTAGGATAATTATTTATAACATATAATTTAATATAAAGATAATGCATTTATATTTTTTGTGAATAGATTATTGATGAAAATTAAAAATCATTAGTTGTTTACATTTCTCTTAATTTATAAATTATATTTAAGTATATGTTATTACCATGTCATTCTACATGAGGATTTTTCACATCCCCTTCTTCGATACATCACTAAATATCCCAAATCATTCTCTATTATAGGGTTGTTTTTGTAAAGGTTCAATGACCGTAATTCTTTTCACATCACTAATATTATCCCCAATTTTATATATCTAATGTAACATGGATTATTTATAAGGAAACATGATTAATAGATTATATAGAAGCAATGACTCTCCCAAATAGAACTGGCAGTTTCCCACCATCTTAAGAAATAGAATGACCTTAGTTACTGGGGTTTGTCTAGTTCATTTTTCAATAACAACATTTTTTATGGATCCACCAATAAATCATCACATAAAATTATGTGAACCAAGGATGATATTGTTTGAATAAAAACCCAGTCCTTGTAAATTTAGAAAATAGCTTCACCTTCTATATGTTCTTTAACATAATCCTTAAATCATTTTCACACACTTCATTCATCTTAGGATATATAAAAATATTTTATATATAGACTACCAAAAAATCACCATGGAATTATCTAAGGAATATTTTCATTATTTCTATAATTTAAGTAGAGAATTAGTATGTCCAAATGGAATTACTATTAATTCATAATGACCATAACTCATACAAATGTTTTTCATAGAAATATCCTCCTTCCTGAACATTAACTATAGACATCAGGATTGATGATATATCATAGAAAACTATTTTGTTTGAAAGGTAGGGGATACTTGTTCTTAAAATTAATATTGGTATTATATATACAATAAGTTAAAATATAAATTGATCTATTATTATTCTTTAAAAAATTGTCGTTTCACCCCATAGTGGTGCATTATGGTGTAGGAATCCATTATTAATATTCTCCTAGGGCTTCTTCTCTAATTCTTAAAACCTGATTACTTCTACTATATATAGAGTATTTCAAATAAATGTATCACTAGTTATTAGATGTATAGAATAGTTAACCTCATGATTTTGGGGAAAACTTGGAAATTAATTAGGAAATGTGTCAAAACATTCCATAATAATAGTACAATCTTAAATATTTTGCTTCCAAAAAATCGTTCATGATTAATATCCCTAATAAAAAGGTATTATGAATCATATAAAAAATTTAACATCTATAATATTCTTATATTCTTACTCCAACTGAAATATGATCATAGGTTGAATAAGAATATGAATCCCGAATTACATTCACAGTAAATAGATATGGGATCTTTATATAGTGATCTAGTCCATTATTATATTAACATCTAATTTGAATTGGGGAAGAATAACAAGAAATACCATATTCACATTCCTATATACTACTATTGGAAAATAGCTATAAAATGGAATATAATCATTAGTACAATAAGAGTTTTCACTTCTTACTCAACATCTACTCGTTGTTGGTGTAATATATACCCTTTAAAAATTATTTTTATATTAATTAGTGGGTAGTTCCAGAATAAAATAAAATATTTTTTTATAGAGATGATGGATAATGGTACCTTTCACCATGCCATTCTCATAAATCACATTGGATGTTATGATTACTAATTATTTTCCATTACAAATTGAACTTATAGGTTATTTAGGATTATTATCATTTTTATCCCCTGCATTATACCATTTATATACATAATTCCATATCACTATTCCTCTAATGCACTGAAGTTTCGGTATTGTATTTGGTTCAGCTTCTACACTTTTCAATTAATTTACCAGAATCATCAAATAACATTGAATTTTTTCCCATGGATATTACTCCCATACCTAAAATTTTATTTTTTTCCCTTTTATGAAATCAATAGAGTGTTCTTTTCCATATTTGTTTCTAGTATGATATTGATACTCCATTTTACCTCTATGAGATGTACCATTAGAATATACATAGACCTCATTTTTTATTTTATATTCACTAGAACCATGTCAGTTTCCAACATCAAATTCAACAATGATTGAACAAACAATTATTCCTGAATATGTTATAATGTCCATTATGTATAATTCCATTCAAAAAATTGGTTTCAGACCACTGAAAATTAACCAATATTTCTTATTGGGGTTAATGAAAAATTTACAATATTAAATCATAAGTGTAGTAAAAATTTATTCATAAGAACTGATGGAATCATCATTCTTTTAGTAATACTCTATAATGCCCCTATAAATTTTAATTTATTGGGTTTTGGTGAATTTATTAAAATGGAATTCCATCATAATCTCCACCCATTAATGGGAGTTTAGTTAATCTTCTTGTCTTTTATTCTTAATAAAATTCCACCATTTATCAGCTTCCCCATCTAAGAGATAGACATTAATGATAAATTTATTATTATCTAAGCATTGAAGAGATGGAAATATTTTCTACACTACCTTGATCAATTTCCTGGAAACTGGTGGATCATATGACCGATATAAGGGGAAGGACATTGTCACATAATTTTTCCCCTTATTGATCCCTCTTTAGTGCATTCGTAGGTTCAAAAAAATCCACATTATTTATCATTGATTGAGATATTTGAGTGTGAATAATCAAGAGATATTGTATCTACAATATTAATACTTTTTCCATCCAATTAGGATTGTCAGTTTATTGGACATCACATTCATTGTTCACGTGATTCAGTCATTTTATATTCACTAAATAATACCAAGAACATAGTGTAATCATCAAAATATAAGAATCAATGTGAAATTTTATATTCTCATTAAAATAATTCCATAGATTCACAAAATTATGAAACATTTTAATCTATATATGAAACTATATATTTTTTCATTTTTATTCATGGTAATTATCTATTCAAATACATCATAATGGTTTATAAAGAATATGGGGATTTACCTAGGAATATATTTAGGGAGTTCCTAGCCATGTGTGATGTCTTATTCCCAATCGTCACACACTATTGAAGATCTAGTTAATTCAAAATCCTCCCCTTTTAACGTTTTCACCCCTTTTTGGATCTACACTACAACCACATCCACATTAGTTTTATCTAGCTATGGATTTATTTTCTTGTAAAACTATAAAATATTACATTATTATGGCATCATGATTTTATCTTATACATTGATCTATACCCAAGGTCTTCTATATATGTTTCAAACTCAAATATAAAAATATTTACTAAACACTATTGTGATGAAAAATAAGTTTAACATAGTATAGCATATAAAAAAATTACATCATTTGTGATGAATTTACAAATTATAAATCATTGATAAAAGAAACAAAGCCATATAGTGTAAGTTTTATTAGAGAATACCTATGAAAACATATTATTTCAAAAAGTAGCTTCCACATATCTTACATATTTCATCATATTAATACCCATCTAGAAATATCATTCATAGAAACATACATCAAATCCTATTAAATGAAAACATAAAAACCTTGTTCTTAGATTCTCATTAAGTGAAACCAAAAATGATATAAATCAATGGTCATAAAAGATAATATTGTTATGAGAATATATTCTGAACATAAATATTCTATACAAAATAAAATTTATTATCATCAATTATGACTTGTGAATAATTATTTTTTCTAACAAGAAATAATATTCATTTTATTATCTTACAATCAATTATAAATAATGGTCCCCAAGATCATATCACCCACATTGGAATGTTCATAAACCGTAATACAGTATTGTTTTACAATTATATAAATAGAAACAGGTTCACTATTTATGTTATGGATTGTTAACTACGGACTCACATAAACATATAGACATGAAACTAAGACAGTGAATAAAGTTTTTTTACATGAATAGTGAAACAAACCAAATATTATTAACATTAAACTTGTTAAATGTATCAGGTTGTGAACATGAAATCCAGTTCATGCATTATATAATTTTTTTGTGGACTAATTTATATTTACCCAATGCATTGTAGGATTATAAGGGAACCACAAACCACATTACATTAAACCAAAAATGTGCCACAATATAATAAAAAGATACCATTTTTCTTCATTATATAACCAATATAAAATAAAAGGGATTCAGAAAGATTTCATGATAACTTAGTTAAAAAATAGGAATGTAATGAGTTTCTCAGAATCATTTATAATAATTCATCATCGTAATGTATCTATAGAAAATAATTTTCTGTTATTACTATATCACATACTTTGTGAATAATGATAAACATAAAAATATGTTATTATAAAGAAATATTTCATTTAAATGATCATTGGAATATTTTGTGGAAGAAAATACCCATTTATTTTTAAATCACTTATTTTAAAACCAAATATTTCCAAAATAATATGGGAATAAATTTTCCTTGAAAAAACACATGAAAACATATAATTAATTGTTTAAATAATTGATTATTATGATGGTTGTAAATTCTATTTATTTTATATTCATTAAAATAATTATTTAATTACACCATCTTTAAAAAGAACCAAGTTTATATATAGACAAGAACATTCTTTATAAAACCATTTTGTTAAATTTAAAACATGGGTAAAATGATATTAATATATCATTTACTAATAGTAAAAAACAATTTTTTAAATCTTTTAAAAATATGGATAATAATTAAAAATGATTTTTAACCCATTGGTTGGAAATAATTTTATATATGTTTAATCATTTTATGAATCATTTTGAGTACCAATGAGTGAAAAATGGTACTAAAACATAACAATTACATAGATATCCGATCTAGGAAGAAAAGAAATGGGTTTATTATATAACAATAACACAATAAATACAATTTCAATTCAATAATAAATAATATTCAATAAAATGGTATTATAATATAAATCCCTTACCTCATGTCATGTCTTCATTCATATGTCTTATAACCTCCTCATATATTGTTGAACACCAATAGATCAATTTTTGAGGATCCTTGAAATTGTGTTTTTAGATGACAAGGACCAATAAATCAAGAGTATGTACCATGATAAGTGAATTTTTTATGTTTTAGTTTATCAAGGAGAAATTATAATATGTAAATTAAAGAGAGGAGGGGATTTTTTTGTATATTAAGTGATAGTTACCCATGAATATTTTCAATATTAAAAATATTTTCCCATTTTGACGTAATTTTTGCAATAAAAATTAAATTTTGAGACTGGTGTGATAGGTTTAAATATAAATTCCACTTATATGATTTATATTGAATTATTATTCCCATACACCTTTTTTAACCTAGTATAACCTCATTTAATATTTTACCTTGGTGAAAATAATGATAGCGGTTTTAAAATTAATTATGAAAAAAAATTAATTCATCCCAATTACATAATATAATATACATTCATTGAAAATATTAAATCCATATTAAAATATTCAATTTGAATAAGTTTAATAAATTTATTTTAATATAAAACAAAATATGAAAAAATAACAATTTTCTAGAAAAATAATTTTTTTTATATAAAATTTTGTCTTTTAGAAAAATTAATGACAATATTAATTCAAATTAATCTAATTGGATTATTAATATAAAAATTAAGGTATTTAAAATATAAATTAAATTTATATTTTAATGGGGTTTTTTTATTTCATAAATATGGAATATATTTTTTTATCAAATTAGTATTTTATCACTATTCATTAAATACTAAATTTTCTAAGAAAAATATTAAACTTTTATATATGATATTTTTGATATACTTATTTAAAATTCATATAAATTTAATAAAATAAATGTAATAAAAGTTACAAAAATTAATTAACATAGTTCTTCATAAAATATAATGAAAACAATTTGAAAAAATATATTTTTAAAGCTTAGAATTTCTTTATTGAAAATTGAGTATATATTTTTTATACCTTATCCAATTAATTTTAATATTGTAAAACCTGTATATATATTTATTTAATGTGGTTATTCATATTTATATAAAAATATAAACATCTTGGTTATAACAGCCCCATTATAATAATCACAATTCAATAACATATCACATTTTTTTAACTCATTATTGTGTGTAAACCATGTTATTGGATACAAAAGCATTGTTTTCAAGGAAAAAATTATAAAATATTGGTGTTTTATTGGATGAATTTTTCTTAATGGATTAGTGAATTGAAACATATATAATAAAATTATAGGATATTTATTTGTATAAATGTATGATAGTTGATGAGAACATTGATGGATAAAGAGATATCAGATCCAATGGGTTGAGAAGTAAGATGAATGAAGAAATGAATATGTCCAATGAGTTAATGCAACAATATATGCTTATATCATTTATGATAGATCAGAAGTGTGAATAAGAAATTAATGGTAGATATTATATTAATGTAATGAATAGAGTGATTCCTATAATGCTTTCCCTATGTGTGAAGACCTATGAAGAAGAATATTGATATTTTTGAGATACTACGATTGAATTTCATAGAAGCCTAAAAAAATATAAACATTATGAAGAGATACAAAGATTAGTGATCATGTTAATTTGGTTTCTTATATACAAGATATAATATACAATATATTGTAGAAGAATATTATTTCAATAGATACAGTGAAAACTAAAATTAGAGAAATGTTACTTTATTTGGAGTGAGCTGGGAGAAACCATTTAATCATGATAGATAAAGGATAAATAACATTATCTAGAGATTTTGAAATTGTTAAATGATTTTTAGGATTATTATGAGATAGTCAATTTTTATTCTCTTCAGTATTATAATAGATATCGGTTCCTTAGATTCGAAAAAAACAAAAAAAAAATGGATTCCCAAAATGAGGACGAACCATATAAACATATCATGTGCTGGATCACTATATCTATATATTTAATTTTCATGTGGTGTGTGTGTGTTCGAAGATTAATGTATCATAACTAAATATATATTCATATAAAAAAGGTTTTTATGTTTTATTTGGAATCAATTTGATAAAATTGTTTAATACTGATTAACCCCCCCCCCCCACCACCACTATCTCAGTGTAATTACATACACCTATGGGTAAACTACCATAATAACCAAACAACAATATCACCCAAAAATATCCATGAAATTAACATTTTCAAAAATATTTTTTCTGTATTTATTTTTCTTTAATTTACATTCCTTATTTATATATATATACTAATTTTTACAGAATTATTCGAATAAATTATAAAATAAATTTTACAAATAAAAATTCTATATAGAAACATTTTATATAGTTTTTAATTCACAATTTACTATTTATGTATATATAAATTAAAAATTTATATACCTAATATATATTTATACATTGTTATTTCAGGACACACAGTTCATATTCATTCACCTTTTATCTCCCTTTCATTCTAATATCCAGTACCAAACCACCAAAAAATAAGCTATTGAATGAATCATATGTTCATTAAAATTAATAAATATTTGACAAATCTTATCTCTACTCATTAAAATTTCACTAACATCTTACATGGGGCTATACAAAAAACAATATTATTAAAAATTATAATCAAACTATGACAATTTTTGTTGATTAATTTAATGTTCATTTTCATATTATATGGACTTCTTCTCATATTAATTATTTACATTATTCCCCTAAGACATTAAGTCACTAAGTCCATCAAATTCCCCAGAGAATTTCAACTATTTTTCACCCATAGCATTCTCATTCTCATTTTATTCATTAGGTACCTTTACTATAAACATATTTATTTGTCAAAATATCAATATATATTGAAAAAACTCTTCGTTGTTCATATCAGTATGAAATCCATGTCTATTTCTCCCTTATTTTCATTAAAACTGTCATCTCCACTACTAATATATATTTTTATCATTCACTATAATAATAAATAACATTTTTTATGTTCACTAATTGTCATACCATCATCTTATTTTTTATCATCATTTTCTTCATAATAAATTTTGAGGAAAAAACCCATTCCTTCACTTTTAGTTATATCATTTTCACTTTTGATTGAAATTTTAAAATGTTGAATATTTGGGTCATGACCCACCTTATCCAAGATGATGGAATGGATAAAAAGATGTCGTGCCCATACTTCCTCAAGATGATGTAGAGATAATGACCCACGGGTCCCGCCTCTAATAGCCCCAGTGGCGGTGACCACCACAAGGGCTATAGAAATATCACAAAAAATTTGAGTCATTACCCTTTTTATAGTACCCATGACTATGATATTTGATGTAACAAACTCATAAAACTCCAAGAGAGATATATATATAAAGAAACCAAAATCCATCCCATATGCATGTTTAAAGTAAAACTGCTAGAAATTCAAAGAATACTCCAATGTAAGTACCAATATAAAACTAAACAGCGACACAAAAACAATCCCCAATGTCTCATCTTGTAAGGTATAGTACAGTCTGCATAACCTCCCTAGAAACCACAATATAGTTTTATATATATTGGGTGAGCATGCAAGTATACTCATTAAAGAATTCTAAAGTCACTCGTGTATAAGTTAGAGGATCATACTAATGCCCTTGTGAGAAAACAACAAAAACCAATACAAAATAGTGATGAATACAAACCACTCAGCCTCACTAAGGCACACTCAGCATGTAATTAAAATAAAGTAATTAAATATAATAAGCACATCGATATTTGGGTGCACAACACCAATTCCCACTGGTTAGCTTCTCATCCCTAATGGTGAAAATTCTGATGCAACCACACTCATCCACAATTCCCACTATCACAAATTTTCTGCATATAACTAGGCCCCAATAAACATCACATTTCTACCCATAGACAGTTTGGCCTCACACAAACCACACCATTTCCAAAAATAAATTTCCCTCAACCTGAAGACACCTAGGAATCAAATCGTCTCTAACACCACCAATACCATAAATATTGTACTAAACCTCAATCCATTTTTTCCTGCTCAAACTGTCCTGGGAGATAAATGCCTCAAAGAGGGAGAAGGGTAAAGATTGTAACCAACCAACCATCCTCCCACTGAGATGTTGGGAAATACACCATACCCCATAACAATGGGGGTCTTCAGGACATATTTCTCAATAAGGGGGGGTATGTATTGAATACATATGGAACTATAGTTTTTATATATAAGTAACCAATAGTCATCCCATATTATGGGATTCCAAACATATAACTAGACCACTTAAATCCACCTTTCCTACTACCCAAACATTCACGTACCACCGTGAACGATGCTCACTTGAAGACCACCACACTACCGTCCACAACATGAAACAGACCCCCAACAAATTCAATTAACCAATTACCATTGTTCATTATGAAATTGTTCATTTATTTGTTTTCATCCCTAATAAGGATACTTTATATCATTACATTCATTATAAGGTGACGAAAAAATACCATCCACTACTATGTAAACAAATAATGAAGCTTCCAACAACCTTCTTCAAAATTATTCTTCCCAATAATTCTTTCTTGGCTAAACTCAGCAGCACTGCTGCACTAAAACACCCCACACCGCTCACCCGTAAACATGAAAAAATTAAACAACACAATTTTACAACCCTGCTTCCCAATTACTACCCATATGATGTCCCACTGCATAACATGGCAATACATTCCACAATAAATAAATCTCTTAACATGATTTTTCATCATACCTTCTACACTAAATCATACACAAATACCAAATAAACCCCCAATAAACCACAACCCTGCTATACATAGAAGTCCCAAATCCCAAAAACACACACTACAAAACCACACCTTTCAAACATGGTGTATTTAGATATAGCCTACACTGATTTTAAATTCCACTTTGATATGCAGGGGTGATCACAGTAATAATTTCATCAAGGGGAGTCCATTTATTTAACCATGTGTAAGTGATTAATCATATTGATATTTATAGAAATTATTTATAGTTAAACTAAATTAGTTATAATGAATCTTCCATGTGTCGGCCTAGACCACTGACAACCGTGATTTTCAAAGGACACATGGCCACAATAGATCATATCATAAACAATGATGAAAAAACAACATAACAACATCAATCCAGTCCCATCCCATTATCGTTTTGATATTTAATCTTTCGCATTTATCATTGTTAAAAGTTGGATGTGTTATTATTTCAAAAAATAAACTTAGTAAACCCTCCCCTCATGGTACACAATTATGGAGATCTAATTGACTCTCTTACTATAACAAAATTCAACAAAAATCCTCCTTAGGGGATGATATTTTATTAGAAAAACTCCATAGGAAACTATATGGAAAACCATATTGATGGATAGGACACAATACACGACTCCACTAGAAGGGAAGACTCTAGTCTCACATAGAGGAAATGAAAACAGACTCTGAAGATAAGGTTTATTCTTATAAAAGCAAGATCATATATTAATGTAATGGGAAACAATTTCAAAAGTCATTGACATGGGATCATGGTCAATATTACATTTTTTGACTCTTTCAATGCTCCAAAATAATTAGGATATTAAATATATAATTAATATCCATTGAAATGAAATTACAAACACTCAAACAAGGATTTAAACACATTTTATGTCAAATAAATTATAAGAGATATGAAACTGTAAAAACAAGGAAAAACTAGAAAATGAGTCATAGATTTGTGAGTCCCCAATAGAAAGACAATGATAGTGAGCCACCGACACAACCTACCCATGCCTGACTCACCGACAACCTGACTCACAGACACTCTCACTCACTGATGCCCTGACTCACTAACACTAACACTCTGACTCACCGATACCGATGCACAGAGTAACTGACATCAACGCCCAGAGAGACACAGATTCCATTCGTCACCAACACCATCGCCCAGTGTCACAAAGGAAAAAATTGGAAAATTTAGAAAACTCGGGAGATAAGCCACCATTGCCTCCCATAAAACCACAAACACTAGGGTTTAACATTGTAATAAACCAAAAAAGTTCATTCCATTACATCATATACCTCTCAAACAATTATCACCCTCGAGAACTCAAAATCAGACCCAGAATAAAGAGGTGTCTAAAAACCATCCTGAAAGATACATCTTAATGAAAAACCACCATGTTGGATTGAAACCTCAACATACAAGAACACCTTATCAGATATTTTCCAATACCGGAAACATAATGCATACCATACAAGCACTGAATGTAACATTGTTAGATGATATAAAATAGGGAATTTCATCCCCCATGTCAATATACTATCTACATTTGGCAGAACTAACATTCCCACATAGATTTAATGGAATTATCATTAATGAATCTTGATAAGTGATCCGTTCCTCCCCTCCTCATACATTATGATTTTATCATACACCACATTACTAGGAAACAACTCATATCATAGAAAACAATGTTCGTGAATTAAATCACAAAGAAAAACACATGAGAAAAACTCAAAACAAATTAGGGTACATGGCACTCATATGTATCTCTAGATCCAATGTAATCTCTTCTAGGACATTATGCCTCAATTTCACATGAACCAATGGAATGGTATTTCCACCATGAACATTATCTTGCTGATCCTTGATCTCCACTAGTCACTCCATGAATTCTGTGAGATCCTTGATATCCAATGATCCCCAATCAATGACATAGGAGTCATTGCAAAGATACTGATGATGTTGGGAGACATTAATGATGTCGTGGATATTCCCCAACTATAGTGGTAATGATAGCTAATATACCACCTCTCCAACTCATCCCAACATGAATGATGTTCTGAAGAACCTTGATGAAATCTGTTTCCCTCTCAAGATCCTCCACACCCCACGTTGAAGGGAAACCTTGAATAATACTTGTTCCCCAACCTCAAATTCCATGGGCATTCTCCTGTGATATAAATATATCTATTGTCGATCATGTTATTCTTTCATCCTCTCATGGAAAAGATAAAACATATCTACAGTACTCTACACCATGTCATGACAATAAGAAGTTGTGTCCCCAACTTCCATCTAGTACAAGGGATAATAACATGGCCTCCCGTAGAGAGCTTCGAACGGAGCCAGACCAATCGAGGTCTGATATAAATTATTGTAAGAAAACTCTACCAAGGTAAATTTTCACCCCAAAACCCACTAATGTTCTGAAAACATGCTCGTACCATGTCCTCAAACATCTTGATGGTCCCCGCTATTAGTCCATCTGTCAGAATGTGGATAGAAATACTGAGACATAACTGAGTGCCAAAGGAAAGATGAAATCCCCTCCAGACTCACAATTTAAAATGTGAATCGAAGTCTAATATGATGTATCTCATAAATACATTCATAATCAACATGTCATCCACGTACCTTCATTATAAGGCATCCACTAAGCTCGATTCCTTGATTACTAATAAGGATCTGATTTCGTTATATGTTCCCCAACTACCCCAATATCATCACATCCTCTTAGATCCATGCTTAATCCAATGAAAAAATCCATTGATATTCCATCCAACTTATACTTGAGGACATCTAGGGGATGAAAAAAGAACCTAGAACATGGTTCTCAGCCATCACTTGCATGCACAAAAATAACTTTTCCACAAACTCTGCCACTATCTACTTTATCCCAGGCCACCAAAACCATTCCCTCAAGCATCGGTACATCATGGAAGCTCCGGGGTGTACCGCTAGGGGTGAGATATGAAACTCGCAAACAACATCCAAGCGCATTTCAACATGAACAAATAGAATCCCATGAAAATATGTCTGATTATGACCATCCTCCAACCATCCCTATGGAGAATGAACCTCGTTCAAGAGATAATGAATCACCTCCACCTCAATGTCTCCCCACAATGAATTTTACACCTTCTAACATATAGATGATTGTAGAATCATATGAAAAAGGTGGCCTCTGAACCCATCCATAAATACATCTATTTTAATGGAAACTAACTCCTCCATCCCCCTTCAAGAATATTCAGACTCTAGAACTACATCTTTCTGTGATTTCCTACACAAAGCATCAAGAAAAAAATTCACATTTCCTCAGGTATAGGAGATCTCAAAATCATAATCCTGGAGAAACTCCATCCATATTTTCTATAAAATGTTTAGGTATCATTTGGAAGAGGTGTACCTAAATTTCTTAGGATCCATGAAGACCACAAAGCACTCCCCACTGAGGAAATGTCACCAACACTTCATTGTGAACATGACCACCACTTGTTCCATATAGTGGGTGGAATAGTTATGTTCATGGGGACATAACTACATAGATCCACAAGATATCACTCCTAGTTACTAAATTAGTGCACACCCTAATCCTAGATATGAAATTTCACAAATCACATTTAACATCACCCATTTTTATGGAAGTCGAGGTACCAAGGCATGGGCCAACGTCCCCTTTAGATTGCTAAATGTTTCCTTGAAATTCTATCTCCAAACAAAATCTTGGCATTTTGAGGTTAGATACATCAACAGAGTTTTTATTTAGTTGATATATTTTATGAATCTACAATAGATGTAACACCCCAAGATACCACGATACGCTTCTCTTTGAATAATACAATAGTGTGTGTTGTATGCAACTACGAGTTCTAACACACCACAACCAATCAAACTAGCCGTAATGAATAGTAATACAGACTTTTTGAAATTTTTTAAATTTAAGATTTCAAAATGGACTTCATTTTTGGATTCGGACATTCGAAATTATCTTAGGGAGAATTTTTTGTATTTTTCTGAAAGCATTCAATTTTTGATGAATAGTGAAAAACACTGAGTTATAGTTTAAAAGAAAATGTTTATTTAAATAATTATTTAAATTATTTAAATTTATTATAAGTCAAAATATATACATAATACTTATATAAGGTCAATGTAATTCATTGGAGTTTGTTTATAATAAATTCATATTTATAACAATAATATTAAACTTTTTACCATCTTTTACCCACCTCCTAAAAAAATTTGTAAATTCACATAAAACATAATTTTAAAGCTTCTGTGAGTTTGTTTTCAAAAATAAAAGAGACATGGTTGATATTAGTAAGTAAAATTTGGATCAATAAGATGAAAATAATCTTTGTTGAATAGTAACTTTTTACTTTTATTTACCACGATTAAAAGTAAATTGGGCAATTAAGGGTAAAAATGATATTATTACTACCCTATGACATGTCCTAATTCTATTGGATAAGTATAACTCGACAAAAAACAAATTTAGAAATAAAATACGAACCTCTATGATCCACATGGATTAGATTAGGATATTTATTATTATTTAATTCAAAGAAGAGTTAAAAAAGTTAAAAACAATGTTTAATAAATAAAACATTTTTAATATAGGGTTGAACATAAGTTAAATTCGACTATAAATATTCATTATAAAGATAAAACTATTTCCTAAATAATTTTATTTTATTTATATTTTTTATAAATTAAATAATTTAATTTATTTATGACACAATGATGATGCAATAATTACCTAATTAATGAAATATTAAAATAATTGATATTATAAAATACCAAATAAATGTAATTTGAGACTTTACAGAATTCTAATAATTTTATAGGTCAATATGACATATTAGGGTTGGTTCTATGAATTTATTTTTAAGTGATAATGTTGTTATGAATTTATCAAAAACAAAATACCAAATAGTTTCAAAATTGGCCTAAAAGAGTTTTTAAAACCAATATTATATTATTTACTGATATTATATTCATAAAAATCTAAGGATCAGCCAAAGGACTTTTATAATGATAAGTGTATCATTAATCAACCACTTGGGGTTACTTTGGAAGTATATAGTTGGTTTATTAACCATATAATAAAAAAATACAAAGAGACATGGTTAATGTCAAACTATTTAACTAAGAGTTAAATCTAAATGTATATGTTAATATAGTGGGACAAACCTATATAAAAACTTTTTGTTGCGTGGTTTTCGACCCATAACCACCTTATCCTTTAAATAATCCATTTATAAGCCATTATAAACCTAAAATTATTTTATTATAAATTAATATTTCTAGTGTTTCCTAAGGTGCCCCTCACCCCTCTTATAAAAAGAAACTTTCCCTTCTCTTTAATTCACACCTTAAAAGCCATTTTACTCTGCCAAACTCTGACCAAATTCCCTCTAAACTATCCTACATTAATCCTAGGGGACTTTTTTTAGTCATAAAGGAAAAAAAGGATACCTTTTGTTCAAATCAAAAGGAAGAACCCGAAGAACAGGTAAATATTTCATCACCACTTTCAAGATCCTTTCCTCTAACACATCATTTTTCGTTGTTTTTTCCATTATAAAATAATAGATCTAGTATCTTATATATACTATGATTTTATTATAAATATGGTACAACCAAATTCATTATTTTTTTCATCCTTTGAATTACATGTCACCATACGTGCGTACGTACGACTTCCCGTCTCCACGTCATGGTGTAATTGTTTTTCAGTACATTATTATTTAGATGGATATAATAATGTTGTGTAATTTTTGTAAATAATAAATTTAACTTGATAATGAATATGTATATATGATATACCATACAATTATATATTATTTTAATATCAAAAGAATGATATTTTCACTCGTACGTACGTACGGATTATCGTCTCCACGAACGCGATCAGATTCATTCTCGAGCCTATCCATTCAAGACTAATTTACATTAGATGATTAAAAATAATGTTTAGTGACTTGATATAATTCTATATATGAAAAATATACATCCCATCCATAACAAATATGAATCACATAACAAATAATATAAAGGAAAATGAATTCGTAAACACCAAAAACAACGATAATTCTAAGATATTATTAACAATGCAATGTTAAAAGATCATATATGATATCATATTAATATATATGATTCTGGTATAATTTAATAAAAATTATTTCACCATTATATAGGAGGTTAAACTACCCTTGACCAAGTAAAAGTACATGGTAAGGATTAATTCTACAATTTATTCATTATCCGAGGTTGTTTATACCTAATTATCTACTGGGACCTCTTTATCATCAACATACATGTTTCTTAAAAATGAAATTCAAAACATTATTACTATTTTATAGACTATGGTTTAAAGTCATTTTTTCCTTGTTTTACCTATATAATATTTTTATAAAGGAATATTTCCGTCATTTTCCAAAAAAGGTACTTTTTGACCTTTTTGAAAAACCTATGGTAAAAAAAAATTAACTTATACGGTGGGTGCGGCTATTTTCCTCCGTTATAACACCATCTAAGCTTCCATTACAAGCTTAAAATAATATTTTAAAAAACAATTCGTTAATGATTTCAAAATAGAAAGATATAATTCTCTAAAAAAGGTTTTGATTTCATCTATGTCAACATCCATTGAGGTATTTTACGCATATTTGAAGTAGATTTATTATGATACGAAAATTCTATATTGTATTGAAGGTTTTGTGATATTTCACTATGGATGTGTTATTTTTACACCATTCATGTTTTATGGATCATGTATTGACATTTTGTATTCTAGTTTTAATACGAATGTTTTTGTTATGTTTAAACCCATTCATATGAGGAATGCATTGGACATAGTAAGTGACAGTAGGAGCCCTCTACAGCTCTTCGATGCATCGGTAGATATCATGAGACAAACTACTATTTTGGAACAAGGCCTTGACAAAATCTTATTTGTAGTCCTGGAACAAGGCATTGACTATGTGGTTATGAATTTCTTGAATTATGCATTCCATTATTATGAAAGTGGCTATTTATATTGCATGTGATTATTAAACTAGAAGAATATCCTCGTGAGTAAGTAAATAGAATTATTTTGTCTTATATTTTCCCTAATATGATGAAGTTTATATTGAATTGTCTTTTGTTTTAGTATATTACATTTCCATAAATGTGTATGCTTTTTTATTAAAGCTTCTGCTCGATTGTTATCCTTACTATGCATCTGATCTCACCCTTTTCTTTGTTTTATTTTTTCCATGATTCGAAGAAGTATATTATGACTGACCTACAGGGATAGTCTATGGGATCTTAGTGTTTTCTATGGAAGCAATGTAGTTTTAGTTTTCCATTTTATGATATAATGTAAAACTTATTAATGTATCTAGTATTTCCAAGGCTACTAAACTAATCCTTCTTTTGATACTTGATCTTTTGTGATCCTACCAATGTTATGTAATAATGCACCGACTATGGTTAACTAGGGTCAGGGTGTTACGGTTGGTATCATAGGAAGTTTAGTACAAACCATGGAATCAATATTTAGATAAACTATTATTAGGGAACATTACCCTAAGATAGACTTCGAGGGTTAGTATAGAAGAACATCCTAGAATTTTTGTATATTAGAGGTTTTGTGAGTTTTCCAAGCAATACATCCCTGTCTGGATACGAGCAGGTAGAGGTGGATCTGACACATATGTACTTAGGGGTAAAAACCCAAAAACAACACTTTGTGCTAGACTCGAATTGGAACTGGTGCACGATAACAGGCCTTGCTGCACTCTTGGTTACAACACTATCGGAGGATATGCTTAGGATAATTATCGTTTTCTTTTCAAACCATTATGAAGGGTTTATGAGTATATACATCCTCAAAGAAAACTTTTGATTATTATGGATTATATACATAAGCTATTAAATTTATGTTAAGTGTTTTACAAGTTCGAAATTATATATTTCAATTCATAAACTGATCTAGTTTATGCCATTGTATAGAAATGGCACCTAGTGGAAGGAATGGAACTGTATCAATGCATGAAATCCATGTAAGGATTTCCATCCTACTCATGAAAATTATAGTAGAGCTGGTGATACAACTGGTGCTGATCATCATATCACTATATTTGGACAACTCACTCAGGTTATGAATAATAACCTTACTCGTATGGAGCACCCAGATCCAAAGCATGGAGGATCATTGATTAATAGCTTCATGAGGAAAAAACCACCAACATTCAATGGGAGTAAAAATCCATTAGTAGCTGACCAATGGATAAATTCCTTATAAAAAATATTCCATGCATTGGGGAGTAGTATAAGGGAAAAAGTTGTCACGGCAGTTTACCACCTCACTGGAGATGCTAATCATTGGTGTTCATTGACTCAAAACCCAAAGGAAGATGATGAAGTATCAAATATTTAATGGAGGAAGTTTAAAGAGATTTTCTTAGAAAAATACATTCCTCTTGACCATCGAGCAGATATGGAAAGGAAATTTTTGAGTCAGAGGAAAAAGGAGGATGCGAATGTCACTAATTATGAGGCTAACTTTAAAATCATAGTGAGGCATGCTGCAGATTATATACGTAATCTAAGAAGTAAGATTGATCATGTCTTTGATGGGTTAAAACCATTTCTCCATTGAGAATTATTCTCACAATCCTTCTCGTCATATGAGGATATTGTCTCATATGCTGTCAAGATAGAAAAACAATTCTCTATGTTTAATGACTTTAATGCAACACAAGATAATAAGAGATCTACTGAATACTCTGGAAATGGAAATAAGGGGAAGAAGGTAAAATTTGAATATCCATCATGCAGTAATTGTGGGAAGAAGCACCATGGTACTTTCCTGAAGGAAATGGGATTCTATTACAAGTGTGGTGAAAAAGGAAACCAAGGTTGTGTTTTCAAGGGTAAGAAAGATGTTGTCGATGTTGAATGCTACAATTGTAGAGAAAGGGGGCATTATGCAAATGAATGTCCTAAGCTTAAGGGGAACGTAACTCATAAAAGGCCATGGGATCAAGTCCAAGTTTATGCTATCACTACTGCTGAGGATGAAGCTCCAAAAGATGTAGTGGAAGGTTATTTAATGGTTCCTAAATTTTATAAAATGCTCTATTGGATTCTGGATCAATGCATTGTTTCATATCTTTTATTTTTTCTAAGAAATTAGATATTTTCAATTTGATTTAACAAGGGGGTTGTCAGTAAAAACTCATAAGGGATGTATCATTGAAATAATGTTTTGTGAATCAGTTCCCATTAGAGCATATAAATTCTCTTTATCTACTAATCGCTTCGTCATACCCAGGATTTATTTTGATATAATCCTTAGTATGTATTGGCTTTCTGACCATGATGTGAATATTTTTTGTAATAAGATGGAGGTTACGATTTTTCATGAAGATGATAAAGAACTCCTTATCTTTAGAGAAGAATCGTCACCACCTGATTATTATCTAGATCCAACCCAAGTAGCTCAACTAAATTCAATTATTGTGGAGGAAGAGAATGAAAATACTGTTGGTGAGGAATGGAATGTTAAAATAGACGATGTACCTATTGTGAAATAATATGTTGATGTGTTTCCAGAATATTTACATGGACATCCTCCAGAACAATAAAATGAGTTTTCCATTAACTTAATTCATAGTTCAAAGCCCATATCAAAGACCCCTTAAAGAACGGACACTGTGGATTTAGTGGAACTAAAGAAACAACTATAGGAATTGAGTAATAAGGGATTTATTTTCCATAGTGTTTCTCCATGGGGAGCCCCTATCCTTTTTGTTAAGAAGAAATATGGATCTATGAGGTTGTTCATTGACTACAGGGAGATCAATGATATAACAATAAAGAACAAGTATCCCCTACCTCGCATTGATGATTTATTCAACCAACATCATGGAGCTCAATTCATTTCAAAGATTCACCTTCGATCTGGATATCCTCAGTAGTGTGTGAAGAAGGAAGACATTCCGAAAAAAGAATTTCGAACCAGGTATGAGCATTACGACTTTACAATAATGCCATTTGGATTGACTAATGCACCCTCTATTTTCATGGATCTAATGAATAGATTTTTCATGGAATATCATGATGACTTTTCAGTAGTATTTATTGATTACATCTTGGTATACTCCAAAAGCAATGAATATCTTGAAAATCAATTGCCCATTATCCTGAAGACTCTTTAAAGACATGAATTATATGGGAAGTTTAGAAAGTGTGAATTCTAGTTTCAGGAGAATTCTTTTCATGGTTATATTGTCTCTAAATATAGAATCTATATTGACCCTTCTAAGACCACGGTAATCCAAGAATGGCCCGTACCGATGAGTATAAATAAGTTACGATGTTTTATTGGTTTAGTAGGTTAATATTGGCATTTTTTCCATAATTTTTCCCGATTGGCTAACCCATTAACCAAGTTCACATGTAAAGGGGTTATATTTTTTTGAAAAAATGATTGTGAAGAATGTTTTGAAGAACTGAGGAAAATATTTTTCAATGCTCTTATATTGACTCTACCATCGGGGAATGATTGGTTTGTTATTTATAGTGATGGTTCAAAGAAAGGATTTGGTTGTGTCCTTATAGAGAATGATAGGGTTATTGCATATGCATCACGACACCTAAAAATTAATGAGAAAAACTATCCTACTCATGATCTTGAGTTAGCAGCTGTAATATTTTCATTGAAGATTTGGAGACACAATCTCTATATAGAAAATTGTGATATATATACCGATCACAAGAGTTTGATGTATATATTCTCAGAAAAAGAAATCAACACGAGGAAAAGGCAATGGCTTGAACTACTCAGGGATTATGATTGCACTATACACTACCAATCAGGGAAGGCAAATAAGGTGGCAGATTCTTTAGAAGAAAATATCGTGGAGTTTTGAACAATATTAGAGTTAAAAAGGATCCTATATACAAGTATCTAGTAAAGATGGGTATGGGAATCACCATGGAAGGTGAATCATTAATACATTTTAATTTGGTTGCCAAACCATATTTACTAGAAAGGATAATGAATTCTCAAACCAATGATGAAGAGTTTCAAAAGAAGATTAATGTTGTGACTGAAGGGATACTGAGTGACATTGTATATGAAGATGAAATTTTGAGATTTGGGAAGAGACTTTGTGTTCCCGATATACCTGATCTAAAAAGGGAATTCTTGGATGATGCTCATAGTTCCATTTTCTCTATAAAACCTGGGACCACCAAAATGTATATAGATTTGAAAGAACATTATTGGTGGGACAACATGAAGAAGAAGATTGCTGATTTTGTGTCAAGATGTATGATTTTCAAGATGTAAAATCTGGAAGGCAACAACCTAGAAGAGTCATGAAACCTCTTCCCATACCTGAGTGGAAATGGGATGACATCATGATGGACTTTTTCATGGGACTACCAAATACTCCTAGAAGAAAAAATCCAATATGGGTCATTGTTGATCGTCTTAACAAGTCAACACATTTTCTTTCTATAATATATTATTTACCACTTGAACGATTAGCATGACTATATATTAATGTTGTTGTAAGACTTCATGGAGTACCACAATCGATTATTTATGATCGTGATCCTAATTTTACATCAAGATTATGGAAAAGTATTCAGAAAGCCCTAGATACTGAACTTCATTTGAGCACTACCTACCACCACTAAACTGATGGAAAATCAAAACAGACTGTTCAAATCATAGAAGAAATGTTGAGATCATGATCACTTGAATTTCAAGGTATGTGGGATCAGTATTTACCTCTAGTATAATTTCCCTATAACAATAGCTTCCATTAAACTATTCAGATGGCACCATATGAAGCGTTATAAGGAAAGAGATGTCGCACACCAACCTGTTGGGATGATGTTGGTGAAAGAAAACTCATAGGCCCAGAACTAGTGGAGGAAACGATGGAAAAGGTGAAGGTAATCCAAAACCACATCAAATCCTCACAGAGTAGGCAGAAGATCTATGTCAATAATCAAAGGAAGGATTTGGAATTTTCGGTAGGAGATCATGTCTTCTTGACGGTATCTCTATGGAAGTGTGTTATACGTTTTGGTAAGAAGGGAAAATTGAGTCCCAGTTACATCGGGACTTTCGAAATTCTAGAAAGAATTGGGGATGTAGCCTAACGTTTGGCAATTCTGCCAAGTCTCTCAAAAGTTCTCGATGTGTTCCACATATCACTATTAAGAAAATAAATGCCAGGCCTAATGCATGTACTCACCTATGAGGAATTAGAATATAAACCCGATCTATCTTATTGCAAAAAGCATTTCATGATTCGTGATAAAAGAGAACAAGTGTTGAGAAACCGGAAGACTCATCTGGTAAACGTTATATGGAGAAACCATAATATAGAAAAGGCAATGTGGGAACCAGAGGAACTTATGATGAAAAAACACTCGAGTCTTTTTATGCAGTAATATTTTAGAAATTTAGAGGATGAAATTATGTGAATAAGGGGAGAATGTAACACCCCAAGTGTCCACGGTACACTTCTCTTTGAATAATACAATAGTGTATGTTGTATGCAACATCGAGTTCTAACACATCACAACAAATAAAAATAGTTGTTATGAATAGTAATACCCACTTTTTGAAATTTTATAATTTTTTTCCTTCAAAATGGACATCATTTTTGGATTCTGAATACTAAAATTAGCTTACGGTGAATTTTAGCTATTTTTTTTAAAACATTGAATTTTTTATGAATAGTAAAAAACATTAAGTTTTAGTTTAAAACCGAATTTTTATGTAAATAATTATTTATTTTCATTAAATTTATTTTAATTCAAAATAGATACAAAATACCTATATTTTTTCAATTTAATTTATTGGAGTCAATTTATAATAATTTTAGATATATTAAAATTTTATTGAAATTTTTACCATCTTTTACCCACCTCCTAGGAGAATTTGAAAATTCACATAAAAATTAATTTTACCGCTTTTGTTAGTAGAATTTGAAAATTTTGAGAGGCACGGTTGATATAAGTAAGTAAAATGTTGTTCAATAAAAAGAAAAATAATTTTTGGTGAATAATAACTTTTTACTTCAATTTACCACGGTTTAAAGTAAATAGGGTAATTAAGGGTAAAATGATATTATTATTACCCTAAAACATGTCCTAATTCTATTGGATATGTATAATTCGACCAGAAAAAACCTTAGGAATAAAATATTAACCTATTTTGTCCACATGTATTCTATTAGGACATTAATTATTATTTAATTCAACGAAAAGCTAAAAGAGTTAAAATCAATGTTTAACAACTAAAACATTTTAAATATAGGGATACACATAAGATAAATTCAACTATAAATATTCATTAGAAATATAAAAATAATTCCTACATAAATCTATTTTTTTATATTTTTTAGACATTATATAATATTAATTTATTTATGACACAATGGTGATGCAGTAATTACCTAATTAATGAAATTTTAAAATAATTGATATTATAAATATCGAAATAAATATAATTTGAGACTTCTTATGATTTCAACTAATTTTCAAGGATATTATGACATATAAGGGTTGGTTAGAAGTATTTCATTCTAAGTAATAATGTCGTTATGAATTTAGAAAAAATAAATTACCAAACAGTGTCAAAATTGACACAAAAGAGTTTTTAAAACAAATATTATATTATTAATTGATATTCTATTCCTAAATATCTATGGTTTGGCCAAAGGGCTTATATAATGATAGGTATATCCTTAATGAACCACTTGGGGTTCACTTGAATGTATATAGAATTTTTATTAACCATATAATATACAAATACAAACAGACATGGTAAATGTCGAACTATTTAACTAAGAGTGAAAGCTAAATGATAAAGTTAATATAGTGACCCAAACCTGTCTAAAACCTATTGGTTGAGTTTTTTTGGACCCATCCCCACCATATCATTTAAAAATCCATTTTTTATCAATTATAAACCGAAAATGAGTATATTATAAAATAATATTTCTCGCTTTTCCAAAGGTGCCCCTCACCCCTCTAATAAAAGGGCACTCCCCCTTCTCTCTAATTCACACCTTCAAAGCCATTTGGCTCAGCCAAAATCTGCCCAAATTCCCCCTCAGCTATCCTCCATTCATCTTATAGGCCTTCCTTTAGCCCGAAATCTCACCTAAGGATCCCTTTTGATCAAATCAAAAGAAAGAACCCGAAGAAGAGTTAAATATTTCGTCATCTCGTTCAAGTTCCTTTCTTCTTCCACTTCTATTTTCTTTGTTGTTTACATTATAAAACAATAACTCAAGTATCTTCTATATAATGTTATGATATTATATATATGGTAAAATCAAATTCATTATTCTATCCATCCTTTTGATGACATGTCACTATACATGCGTACGTACGGCTTACAGTCTCCACGTCGTGGTGTAATTGTTATTCAATACATTATTATTTTTTTGGGTATAATAATGATGTTTAATTGATGTAAATAATAAATATAACATGATAAATATTCCGTATATATAATATACCATCCAATTATTTTTTATTTTAATATCAAAAGAATGATATTGTCACTCGTACGTACGTACGGATTACCGTCTCCACGAACATGATGAGATTCATTCACCATCGTATACATTCAAGACTAATTTTCATTAGATGATTAAAAATAATGTTTAATGTCATGATATAATTCTAGATATGAATAATATACATCCCATCCATAACAAATATGACTCACATAACAAAGAATATAAAGGAAAATGAATCTGTTAACACCTGAATCAACGATAATACTGAGATATTATTAACAATGAAATGTTAAAAGATTATGGATGCTAACACAAGATCATGAGTTTGGTGATTTTTTATCATGACCATTCATCTTCCTTGGTGCATAATCAATAATTTTTTCTTTTTTTCATATGGAATCAACCCAGTCCATTGTTTGAAGCATCGTCATATATCAGAAATCCATCATTTCGATATGGAATAATCAAAATTAGACCATTGACCAATCTTATTTTCAATTGTACAAAGAAATCTGTACATTATTTAGACTATACAAACATACCCCATTTACAGGTGACCATGTTTAGTAGATTATCCAGTTGGAAAAAATTTTGTATGAAATGCTGATAGCATACTATTAAGCTAATAAAACAACATATAACATTTATTTTCATTGGCGTGGGCCATTCTTGGACATCCTTTATTATTGAAGGATCAACTAATATTTTATCCTTAAAGATAATATGGTCAAGATAAGAAGCCGATTGAAGCCAAAAATCACACTTTCTAAACTAACCATTTTATTCATTTCTTTTAAGAGTTTTCATAATAATCTGCCAATGGTTCTCATGGTATTCATATCATTTGAAGCATACAAGGATATAATTGATATATTCTATAAAAAAGACATCAAGATATTCCTTGAAAACACTATTCATTATATCTGTGAAAACAGAGGGTTCATTAGTCAGTCCAAATGGCATTACTATAAACTTGTAATTCCCTTACCTAGTTTGAAATGATGTATTTGGAATATCTTCCATCCTCACACGCAACTGATGATATCCTGATCAAATGTCAATCTTCAAAAAATATCGGGCTATATGAAGTTGATCAAATAAATCATCAACCATTGAAGAAGATACATTTTCATTGTTGTAATATAGTTGATTTAACTATAATCAATTCATTGTCTCTAAGATATATCTTTCATCATGGCATAGAAGACATTGGATCCCCATAGAGAAAGACAAGGTCGAATAAATCCATTTCACTCAATTACTCGAGTTGATTATTTAGATCCACTAATTCCAAAGTGGTAATTCTATGGGGATTATTTAATATATGTCTTGCACCAAATATTAAATGAATTGATAACTCATCTTCTCACTGTAGTGGATTCTAGGAAAATCCTTTGGAAATATATCAATGTATACCTATACAATAGGTATGTCTTTAGTTTTAATATTTCCATCCTCACCCATAGATACTGTGTTCTCTTCATCCTAATGACTTTCATTCGGTAGTTCTACTGGGGTTGGATCTAGAATAGAATTAGATGAATAATTATATATGCTAATGATAAGTGATTATATACCATTCTCAAAAATTGTAACTAGATTCTTCTTACAATATATCACCGCATCATAATCTGATAGCCAATTCATACCGAGAATTATATCAAATTAAATAATTGGTATGATGAAAAGGTTAGAAACTAATTCCAGTATATGTGTATTTATGGGGATTAATCAACACATTTAAATTGCAATGGTACATCCCCTAGGATTTTTGAATGATAATACCTTTATTATATCAAAATTTTTATGATTAATATTCTCTCAGAACTGGTATGATATAAATAAATGTGATGATAACAAATAAAATAAATAATTGGCTATGTTTGTGGAAACAATTAATGTACCTACCACCACATAATTAGGAACATCAACCTTTGCGGTTGTAATTGCATGAGCTTTCCCTTTCCATAGTGGCCTTTTAGGAGTAATGTTTCATTGGCACAAAGGAAACTCATTTTCATTTTGTCCCATATATCTCCAATTTTATCATATAACATCATTGACTTTATTCTTCATATAAAATTCCCTAGATCGATGACATTTTTCTCCACACTAATAGTAGACACCCATTTCATTCATGAATTTCCCATGATGATTCATTCCATAGTTATCACATAATGTAAATTGATTCATTCCATTAATCTTATTGGATTCATCAACTTTTCCATAGTTATCAGAATACCTCTTCCTGTAATGGTTTCCCATGTAAAAATTTGATCTATAAATTTCCTTCTTTGTTTTGATGGCACATAATTCAATTTCAGTATAATATAAAATTTTTTGAGATGTGAGTTCCCTTCAAAGACATGGCTTATGTCCATCAATGAAATGATCAATATTTTCTTCTAAATCTTGTACATGGTCTATAGCATACCTGGATAATCTTGTGAAGGTAGCCTCAACCTCAGCCACATTTCCTTCTTCCCATTTATTTAAGCAAAAATTTCTTCTTCATTTTAGTTTGTTGTTCATGAAGGATATATTTGTCGAATAATATTTCCTTTAAATTCCCCGATTCTGTATCTTCTATTTCTTCTACCATCATGGAATTCTAGATCAATGATCACCATTGATCTGTGTCACCATTGAGACAACATACTATATGTTCTTCCTTTTCATTTTCATTTCATCTAAATCCCATGAATATCTTTTCATGGGACATGATCCACTGCTCAACTAACACTAGATTAGTAGTCCAACTACAAGATGGGGGCTTCTGTCACATGAAACTGTCCAACACAGGTGTTTCATGGTTATTCATCACAACTTAAGTATTTTTTCCCCATGTGGTCATGATATTATCTGCTCCAACATTTACTGTGCTGACTTTCTAAGAGGGGAAATCCCTACATTTTCCACGAGTATTGATTCCCCTTCTTAAATTATTAACCATTTCTAAATAATGGAATTCAATATATTATGTTATGAATCATTATTTATAATCTCAACTTGAAATGTGCATAGAATAAATTGAAATTCTATGAATATTTAATCTCATAAACATGGTTCTTCTAAGGAAAAATTTACATACAAATCATTCATAATGTCTTGTAAAGAAAATGTGAATTATCAAAAGAATATCCCAAATGAGTGTCAATCCAAGAGTATAGAAAGGCCCATTGTCATGCACCTAGATAACCCAAGTCAAGCCTGAAACTCCATCTCAGAGCTTTCACTCCTTGATACATCTCTTCTATATCCACCTCTACTTATTTGTATCCAGATAGGTATGTATTGGATTGAAAGATCCAGATAATCTATTCCTTACCAAAATTCCATGATTCTCATATATGTTTATCCTCATCGACAATCATAAGGGTTTTTTACTCATCAATGTTTTCAAAATCTAGTCTCTAAATTTTCTACTAAACATCCACGTATGCCATCTATAAAACCCCGACCCCAGAATCCAAGAGCATGTGCATTAGTTATTGAATTATCATGATTAATAGGGATTAAATCTAGAAGTAACACTTAGTTTAGATTCCTTGATGAAACTAGATACATATATATAACTCAAAATAAATTAGGAAGGTATTAAAATTCAATACATACAAAAAACTAAGAAGATGCATCCAGGAAAACACAATAAATGGTCTCCTCGTCATAACCTATTGAAGGTAAAAAAAGAGAAAGGGGAGAGATCAAATGCTCAGTAAGGGATACTAATAGAAGAATCATGAGTCAATAATAATTAAATAATAATCAATTTGGTATAGTAAATATGGCAAGGTGAATAAATGAAGAACACATGCCATTATTAAACTGATAACAAATCTACCTCGAAAGATGTTGTCATATTGAAAACCTAATGGATTTTAATAACTGAAAATTAATAAATAGAATGATTAGTAGTTGGATGTCATATATCTGGCACATGATTCCACTATTCTGTCGGAATAGTTTAAGTCATTGGGTAGAGGCCCATCTTATTTTTTGAGACAAACATGAAGGGTTTGTCGCCAACAGATTTCACTTATGAGACCTATCGATGCATCGAGGGGATATATCAGGAATTTTTTATCACTACAAAACAAAATAATTCTTCATAAATATATTTAATACAAGTAAAATATTCCTTCCCAATATCTTTATATATTAGAGGATACAGATTCATCAATATTTCCATAGGTCAAAAAACATTCAAGATAAACATCGTATGTAAAGAAGAATTGGGGTTAAAATAATAATCATATCCATGAAAAAAAATATTTATATATAATATATTTATAGTTTCAAATGAAGAATGATCTCAAATGTGTAGTAGGTACACCACATAAGAATGATTAGTTGCACAACACCAAATAAAGCACAATGAAATGTAAATTGATAGAAAGTCCATTACCACATTGTAATCAATTGTTTCTAATGATAGATAGTTAATAACAACAATATGAGTCATAGAATACCATGAATATAAAGAGAAAAATGGTTATATATATCAAATGATAGTACACAATATGTCACATGTATGAAATATGTGGTGAACAAAGGAAATCTCATGGAATTTAAAGTGAGAGAAGAAACCCCATACAGTGATCATATCATTAGTGTGAGGAAGAATAAATGACATAAATTTGTGCGAAAAACATAAATTCAAATAATAATTTTTTTTAAATAATTGTAGGTCATTTACACATATTCAGGGAATGACAAAACCACTAGCATTGATGTTTAACTCAATTAAAATTGTGTTAAGATATCCCTTACGTTGTGCCCGAAGGTGTTCTCAATTGATATTAATGACCTAAATAATCAAATTTATCTTCATTAATCTGTAATTATAGGATATCATAAACATGTGTTGGTTTGATTAGATTACTCATGATGTGCTGAATGGTATTTATATAGAAATTTCAGTAACAATTGGTACTTTCAAAATTTCCCCCATTTAAAAATACAATCAATGTCAGTTTGTAGTGAATTTATAAAAGTTTTGAATGTTTAATAAATTTCTCAGAAAATTGATTTGACCTCAATAGTAATAATATGAAGACTAATATAACTTTTTAAACTACCCTAATAGTTCAACATAGTTATAAATAATTTCTAAACTAAAAATAAAAATTTAGTTTAGTTTTACATAAAAAGTAATAAACACATCTTAATACTAAACAAATAATTCACAAAGGATATAAACAATATGTTCTATCTCTTGTAGAGACTTAGTCCTCTCAACATTCTAATGACCCACAACCATGTAGTTTAAATTAATAAACAGTTTGATCCGCACCATGCATTGGGGTTCAAAATAGCACACAAGGTTGTTCAGGTCAAACTGGACATCTACCACAGTTATTCATGGAATAAAACAGGTCACACAAGACCTCTTCCACTTTTCTACATGGGATACAATGTAAAAAATGAGAGAGAGTTTGAGGATATCAAGTATCCTCTAGTTATGCATAGGAGTAAGTTTCTATGTTAAAACCAGATACAAACACTACTTAATAATGTAAACAAAGGAACATAATAGAGATAGAGAGGGAGAATATGTTTTTGAAATCTTTGTTTGTTATGCAGTGAAGCTCTGGAATCATTTGATGTAGTGAAAATGATATTTCATTTCTCCTATGAAATTTGGATAAAAAATAGAGTATCGTATCCTATGTGGTCTGGCATCCTGATATGGGAAAGTATTAGCTCTTTTTTTCCAATAATTATCAATGTAGCCTAGAAGGTTTTTCTTGTCTCGCTATTCTCCTTGTTTGTTCTTTCATTGAGTTCTTGGGATTTGGAAGAAAGGTTGAGAGTTGTAGGAGTATGCAGTTCTTCTATTCGTTCTACTTTTCAGCATATTACCTCACACTATTAAATGATCCCTCTAGTAATTATTTTATACTTAAAGGTCCAACAGACATAAAGATATCCCCACATTCATGTACCTTATACAGTCTACTGATGGTCCTACAGACAACATTAATTAATTTTAGAAACATTAATTTTTCTAACTATGACCATTGGATATAAATTTTAATTAATAAATTAATTATTGTATTTATGTCTACTGTGAGTCATAAGTATCGGTGAATAATTGGCATTGGTATCTTATTTTCAGTCTGTCAGAATTGATGACTCCAAGTATCGGTTAATCCTCTTAATTAGTATTGGTGACTCAGTGTATCGGTCAGTCCATTCCATCAGTCTTAGCGATTCAATGTATCAGTGAGTCCTTTCCATCAGAATGGGGGACTCGATGTTTCAGTGTGTCACTCATCAGTATGTCATCCACTGGTGAGTCGCTTGAACTATCAGTGTGTTTCCCATCGGTAACTCATCCATCGGTAAAAATACCATCAATGACTCGTTCATTGGTATGCCATCTGTTCTATCGGTGTGTCCTACATCAGGGACTTCTTTTATAGGTGAGGGCTTTGATTGGTTAGTCGACCAAAGGTGAATCCTTTTGAACTATCAGTTCCAAAGAGTCTCAAAAACATATAAAGTAAATTTATTACACAGAATACTACCAGATTAAATGAAAATCATAAATATATGTAAACATTCACATGTAAACAAATTGATGTATAAATATTAAATATTTATTGACTTATAGAAATTTATTATATTTTGTGACACAATTGATTCACTCATAAATATCCATTGATAAGATTAATTGGTGTTATAAATTAATATATTAAATAATAGTATTTGTATATTGGTATGATTTGTGAATATGAAAACCACTATTTTACAATGGTTCCAACAATCTACCCTTTTTTGAAAATCACAAATCAGGGCATAAAACTGATGTTAATGAATAATTATTACTTGACATAGCTTACCAGAGTGAATGAGAATTATCAATATGACTAATGATATCATTTTAACATACCAATCTATTATATAATATAGGAAATATATGTAGAAGGTGACTTTATATTAGAGTAGTGCCATGCTCCTCCTTTGTATTAGATCATTTTTTATCATAGGAAATATAAATATTTATATATATTATGTTGAATACATTACATGTTTTCTATACCAGAATGGCTCCTCCATAGAGTAATAAATTATGCCTGCAACATTATCCACCATCGAGGATTAAAAAAACTGATAAAAGAAGGACAAAGAAGAAAGAGAAATAACACAATGATTATTAAAAACATTGGGAAGGAAAAATTGATATTCATTAAAGTTCAAAATGTACAATCATCACATGAAATGTGAAAAGTAAAATGCCCTATCAAATAAAAAATCCACAGTAATGGATTTAGCTTTTGAGGTGCTTTCCCTTTGTCTAAAGGGTCATGAGTAGGTGTAGAAGGCATGGTTGTGGTTTTAGGAATGGTTGGTCGAATAAAAAAACTAGTCAATGCAACACCTATAGGAATATTGGATTCCAGGCTAGGTCTTCTCTCTGATATAAAATGACACTGAGGTTTCTCAGTAATCACTAGTCAAATCTATGATAGTGCATGAAACACTATCAATTTGGTAGTATGTAGAAATCCATATGTTATAGAAGAAACAAGAGGAACCACTATGGCTTTATCCTGAACATGAAAGTACGGGATCAGAATCTTGATGTAATTGTTAACAATTTCATCCACATATTTCCTAGCCTTCCCAAAATCATTCTTTTTCTCCATGAATTTATCTTGGATAGGATTAAACTTCTTCAATTTTCCCACTTGCTTTTTGAAGGTTTATATAACTAGAGAAATGAATATATTTCCGTCCAAATACATGAAGTTATTGATCAAATCATACTTTTTATAAATCTAGGAAAAATACATATCCACTTTTTCTCTAATTTTCTTCTTACCAGTAGAGGATTCATTAGAAAATTATCTCACCTTATTGTAAACGAGATCAGTATTCCTGTGCAACTTAGAAAGAGTTTCCATATTAGAATCACTCTGAAGCCTCTTCAGTTCTTCTCTCATAACAGTCTTGAGACAATCCATATCAGCAAAAGCAACCCTGCTACCTTTAGAACAAGATGGACCACAGAACATCATTCCAAGTTCCTCCTTAAATTTCTTCATATCTACACTCAGCAGATGTGTAACTAAGATCCTTAGAACCTCCATCACACCATAGAAATAAGTCTTGAAATCAGTGGACAAAGAGTTTAACTCATTACTCATCATATTTACTTCTCTCAGCATTGTATTTTTTCTTATGATTTTATGGACTACAGTAATGAGGTTAGGCAGAATCTCCTTAATCACCATCCTTGAATTTCTACCAGCATAAGATTCTGAAATGACCATAGAATTATAAGATTCACTTATGGATCCAATTGATACTCTCCCTTACTCAATGATATCATATTTTAATTGTTCTAAATCAGAAATAGTGGAATATTCACTAGTAAATGGTTGTATAACTAGCTCATCTGCAGAAGGTACTATTGGTGATGTAGGTGAAATAGGTCTGCTTCAGCTTTTTCTTGTGGAGATGGATGAGGAGCTATGATCTTGTCATCTGAGTCATAATCCAGGACAAACAGAATGAGTCATGGAATCCTATTCCATTCACTAGTACATGTCCAGTCTCTGGGATCTACAGTTTCAATCCTGACTCTTCTTCCCTAAGACTCATGTAAAATCTCAGCTTCATCTTCTTATTCATATACTCTAGCCAAAAAAATATTTCTAGGAACTGAAACTAAATGAGCTAGTGGTTCTTATTGCACTCCAGCCACATTGGCTACTCCAAGAACTTTCTCAACCTGAAGCATAGGTTCAATCTGATCCTGAGCCTCATCCTCATAGAATCCCGCCATAATTTCATTTAACTCCTAAATAATTCCTTAATCTTCAACATTATGATGGTCATGACTTTTCACATCACCATCATCTCCAGTATCATGAGAAACAACATACTGTTCAACAGGATCCACATCCTTCTGTCTATCAGCTCCATCATCAGCTTTATACACAAGTTCCTCACTTTACCTATCTACAAATTGTTGTCTTGATTTTAATGAGTCACTGAAATGCTCACCATTATATTTCTCATCATCATCATCATCATCATCATCCTCATAATTAGACTTACTTACATAACCTTTCACTCTATTGACCTCTATCTCTTTCACTTCTTCCTCACCTAATAAATGATCTCTAGAGGGTAACTCAAAAGGTGGACTAACAGGTCCATAATACATTTCCTTCACTCTTTTAATCTATAAGATACCCTTCATTCATTTGAAGTTTTTCCTTAACATTCTCATCTGATTAAACCACTTACTCTCCAGGATTACTGCCTTGATCTTCTTATTTCTTTGGTCTTCTAGGATGGTCAATTGGATTTTAATCTACATATAATCTTTCGCTATCTCCTACCCAACATTTTTTCCATGGTTTCCATAAAATATTCATCCTCATGCCAATTTTTTCTGAAGGTAGAATCAACTACATGCATTGACGACATAATCTCTGTCTTCCGCACCACCCACCATCATCAGTATTGTTGAAATCATTCTAGGATGCTACAAAAAAGTTTCCTTCTTAGTGGGTATTATCATATCCAAAATATGTACTATCCGGTACCTAAATAGGCTAACCTTTATCCCATTCTTCAATAGATAAACCAGGATGAAATCCTGATATTTCGTAGTAGAAAAGTGTCCCTTGTGAAGATTTGATGTTGAATGATCTTAAACTGCAATCTTGCCTCTCCATCCAACTTAGTGGAAGTAGCTCTCCTCAATTATTCATTCGAAGTGCACTCTTTCCAAGAATATTTATATGAAAGTAAGTCTGAGGTTGGAGGAATGTTACCTTGGTAGTCGTCCTTGATACTTCCATGGTGAATCTTCAAACATTCTCTCCATTCTTTTGAAGATAAATGAAATCTACTTGCTCTTTACTACAGACATCGTCCTTACTTCTTCATCTCGATCCAGAGATATTTTTATATTGATATATAATTCATTACCATGTGGATTAAAGGGAGTCGCATTATTTGAAAACCAACTACGCCATCCTTGAAAGTCCTTCACTATCAGCAAAAGAGACAAGATTGAAAAAATCCATTCAGAAAACACCTATTTCTCAGCAGTTACAACTTGACTTCTCAATCCTAACTTCCCTGAAACTACAGTACCACTAGAATCACCCTTATCACTCATAGCTAATGGTGACTCACTCTGTCCTTCTATCACGCACCTCATCAATTCCATTTCAGAAGTTTCGGGTTCGAAGGGAGTCGAATGGTCGTGGGTAGAGAGCTAGAGTGTCGAATGGTATAAGGTTCAAAGGTTGTGAGGGATTGGAAATGTTGATGTTATTATTGAATTTATTTTATTATTTTGGGATTTAAATTCATTAAAACAAAAAATTGAATATCAGTAAAAGAAAACAAAACTCAGTCGCTTCAGTTAAAACATACAGAATTATAAGAAGTTTCTTATGGGAATCAGTTTCACTCTATCGATATTACACTATCGGCTTCATGTAATCAATTTCATAGGATTGATTTTATAAAATCGTTTTCAGACAATCGGTTTCACCTAATCTATTTCACTTGATCGGTTTTACCAGATCAGTTTGATAGATCAGTTTTACATGATCTGTTTGACAGATCGGTTTTAGATGATCAGTTTCACATATCAGTATTACCTGATACACATAATTTTTTCTAGGGTAATAAGGTGTGATAGAACTTATAGATTTATCATTCCTATTTCATGTATGATGTAGTTCATTATCTTAGTGTTTTAGGCTCTATTGAATATGTCATCTAGTTGATTCTCAATCCCAACAAATTCATAATTTATATCATCTTTTTGAAAACGGTCTCCCAAATATTGTTTTCTTACATCAATGTGATTTTTTCTATAATGAGAAATTATATTTTTAGGGATGTTAATAGAGCATGTATTTTCATATTTTATGGAGACATGTCTGAATTGAAATCAATATCTAATAAAGTATGTTTCATCTACAAAATTTAAGCATATCAATTACCTGCAATAATATACTATGCTTCAGTCATTGATAATGCAACCAATTTAGGTTTTTTATTGCACCGTGATATTAGAAACATTACCCAAAAAGTGACATGTTCTAGAGGTACTCTTACTATCTAACATACATCCACCAAAGATAGCATCTGAATAACTAACCAAATAAAAAGTTGGTCCTCTAAGATAGAACAATCCAAAATTAGTTGTATACATGGGGCATTCAAAAACACATTTAACAACATTTAAATGTGAATCTTTTGAGTTTTCATGAAATATTTTACACATACACACACTAAACATAATGTCAATCCTACTAGCAGTTATGTATAGAAAACACTCAATCAGGCCCCTAAAAGTAGTTTTTTTAGACGATTTCCCATTTTCATCAAGATATAACTTGCATGTAGAACTCTAAGGGGGTTCACAAATATTAATACTATCAAATCCATATCATTTCAAAATATCTATAGTATATTTAATTTTATTTATAATAATACCTTCTTTGTTTTGAAATATTTGAATTTCAATAAAATATTTAATTTCACCCATAAAAGTCATTTCAAATTCAGATTGCTTAATTTTTGAAAAATAATTACATAATGAATTTTTAGAAGATCCAAATATAATATCATCAAAATATATTTAATATATTAAAACTACATTTGAAATTATTTTTATAAATAAATTAAGATGTGAAAATCCTTTTTTAAAACCTGTAGAAATAATAAAATTATTTATCCTTTCATACCATGCTCTTGGAGATTGTTTCAAACCATATAATCGATTAGATAATTTGAAAACATGATTCAGGAAATGTGGTTTTGTAAAACATGGGGGTTGTTCAAAAAATCATCCTCAATTATATAACCATTTAAAAATTCACCTTTGACATCCAATTGATAATGTTTAAAATACATTATTTCTGGATTGGAAATTATGATTATAATGGATTCAAGTCTATCTCAATGTGAAAAGGTCTCTTCATAATCAATTCCTTCTTCTTGATTATAGCCTTGTGTAACCAACCTAGCCTTGTTTCTAATTATATTACCAGCTTCATCTACATTATTCATAAACACCCATTTAGTTCCAATGGTCAATGTATACTTTGTTCTATAAAAAACCACCAGAAATTATTTCTATCTAACTCGATAAGATCTTCTTGAATAGCTATTACCAAAAACTCATCATTGATTGCATCATTGATATTTTTAGGTTCATGTTGTGAAAAAAAATCTTGATGATCAACCTGATTTCTCAAAGTGTCTCATGTTTTTGTTCCTCTATCTAAATCTATAACAATAGCATCTATGAGATTGTTCTTAAGGGTCCTAGTTGGTCTAGTAATGGTAGGTACAATTATTTCATATTCATCATTTCGTTATGGTTCATTATGGCGAGATTCTGTAGAATTTATTGAATTGGATGTTATGACAGATTCCTTTATAGGATGATTTGAATGTTTTTCATTAATTTTTACATTAGATGTATAGTCTTCAAGATTCTAAAGAGATATTTTAGGTTAGTGTGGATCTATTTTGTCAAATTTTACAAGTACAGATTCTTCCACACATTGGGTTTTCTTATAAAATACACTATAAGATTTTCTTGATGTTGAATATCCAAGGAATATTCCATCATCACTATTGGATGAAAACTTATCTAGATTGTCTCTAGTGTTTAGTATATAAACACTACATCCAATCTCCTTAAAAATATACCTTTGGTTTTCTATTATTCCAGAACTCATATAGAATTTTCATAAGGATGGGTATGATTAATACATTGTTTATTATATAACATGTTTTATTAATAACTTCAGTCCAGAAGTAAATTGGTAGGTCATATTCAGTATGCATAGTTTTTTGCAATTTTTTTGTAGGATTATATTTATTCCTTCTACTAAAACATTCTATTGAGGTGTCCTAGGCACATAGATGTTATTCTGATAGCCATTCTAAGAGAAAAAAGATTCAAAATATTGATTTTCGTACTCATGGGCATCGTCACTTCTTAAAGATTTAATTTTATGTCCACAATGGTTTTCTACAGTCCTAGTATACTTGGTAAAGTGAGAGAAAGCTTCAAATTTTTGTTCAAAGAAAAAGGTCCATTTATACCTAGAAAATTCATCTACAAGAACATAAACATAGTTCTTACCATTGAGACTTAAAACCCTTGATGTTTTAAAAAAATCTATGTGAACCAACATGAGAATTTGAGATGTTTTTACTTGTTTCATTTGTTTGAAATATATTTTAGATTGCTATCCTTTTTTAAAAGGAATGCCCACCCTATTGTTTCGAACCTCTACTTTGGGAAAGTATTTAACCAATTATTTTATGGTTAACTTCATATGGGAGTGTACATTGCAATATCCTAGTAATCTGTTCTAGATCCAAGACTCTTTGTGAATGGTACTTAGACATGAAACATTCTGTGAGGATATTGTGTCCAAATTTGTAGCCCAAACATTATCATTTTGTAGATTAGTAAATACTAAGTCATTATTGGCATCAAAAACATGGCAGGAATCATTTTTGAAATTTACATTAAATCCATTATCAAATAGATGAGATATTCTACGAAGGTTATACATTTTCCATCAATATGAAGTACCGTTGATATTAAAATAGAGTTAGGGTTACCAATTTGACCTAGGCTGATGATTTGTCCATTAATAATGTCACCAAATGTGACATGTACATTATCAATCTTAATAATAATTTTTAAGAATTAGTAGTCTGGTGTCATATGTCATGAAAACCCACTATCCATGTATGAAATATTTCTACATGAACACTTTAGACAGTTTACATGCAAAACTGTTTATCCAAGAAACAATTTTGGTGCCTATTTTATTTTCGGTCCACAAACATTAGTAATAAGAGCTTTAAAAACACACACTATAGAGAGAATATTGATTATATAAAAAATAAAATCTCTTTCTTCTAGAATAACTTTATACATAACAAAATATAGATTTGGTAATTATACAATAAATCTAGTTTCTAAAGAAAGAAGCAGATTTTCCAATTTTGGTCATAAAATATGTTTTTGATCATTTTTTTCCTGGTTGATATATAATTCCATAAGTGTACATAGGTGCTATCTGTTAACCTATCATTTGAGTATGTGTGTTTTTTCCAATGGTAAACCTTTCTAGGTCCTTCTTTAATTGCTCATTAATCATTTTTAACTCTCTTTTTTCTGTGAGGAATTGATAATTTTTCACTTTTTGAGTTATAAGTTCATATTTAACATTAGAGTAAGATTATGTTGTTTCTTTGATGATTTATATTTATCTTTTAGATGATTACACATTTCTTTTATCATATTAAAATATTAAAATAATTGATCATTTTTTATATTCTCTAATTCACTTTAATTTTTAGAATAATAAGAACTATGAATAGGAGAGTCTAAAGCTGAATCAGAAGTGTTTATTATAAAATACATATTTTACATGTCATCTTTCACATCATGAGAGAAGAAGATTCCCTGGATCTGTCTTCAGAGGCACTCAAGGTGGCCTTCATGGATTTATTATATTTTTTATCCATATTATCATACTTCTTTATTAATTTAATATTAGGCCAATAAGCCTTTAGATTAACCTTTCACTTACATTCTTAGAACACTATCTCATCATACTTGTCATTTTTTTTCCAATCCTTCATCCAACATCCTTTTTGATGATATCTTCTTTCTCATGGGGATTTCTGAAAAAACCTCTTCGTTCAATAAAATTTCATGAATCTTCATGCTAGATGGGCTATTTATGCATCCCTGTCTGAAGTTGATTCTTCCCTAATTGTGCACTCAAAAGCATCTTGAACTTTCTATATGTCTTAACTCTTTGATGTGGTACTCTATATTGAAACATATTTTGTTTTTGGTTCATCCTCCTCTTGGTATACATTGAGTTCCAGTTCATACATCATTAATTTTCCAATCAATTCCTTCACTGGCATCTTATCTATGTCACATGATACTCTTATAGATATTTATTTCCCTCACCATCTCTCTGGTAAGCATCACTGAATCCTTAGGATCAGTTCCTTTGCTATGATAACTCTTCCAAAAAAATCACAGTATTCACAATTTCATTGAACCTTATATACATATTAGAAATAGATTCATCGAGTTTCATTATGAAATTATCATATTTAATAGTATAATAATGTAATCTCATCTTATTCACATTATATGTTCCCTCATAGGAAATAGATAGTGTCCAAAATTTCATGAGAAGTTTTACAAGCAGAAATTTGATTTATCTTTTCATCTCCTAGTGATCAATATTCAACAATCATTTCTTTGCATTTACTATTATAGTACGTCTTGGTAGGTTCATCCCATGTGTTTCTATTAGTCTTGGGAATTGCATATTTACTTTCAATAACAGTCCAAATTTCACATCCAATGCTATCTAGTTGTATTTTCATTTTATGCTACCACTAAGAATAGTATTTTCCATTAAAAAAGGTGTTTTATTTTATGTTTATCGTTATATTTTTTTTCCCATATTTTAAAATATGAAATGATTTAAATGAGATAAAAATTTAGAAATAAGATAAATTTTATGATCATTGAAATAAAACTATAATCATAATTGAGAGAATTGGAAAACATTTTGAAAACTGGGAAATTCCATATTCGATTGATACAAAATGTTAGTTGAAATATATTAATCAAGATGGGTTGAATTCAGTATCTTTATTAATTTTTGTTAAAATTGTTTTCATGAAAATTTCTCCAATTAAATAAATAATCAGTTTCAGTTTGTAGTGAATTTATAAAAATCCTGAATGTTCAATTAATTTCTCAGAAAATTGATTAGTTCTTAGCTATACTAATCTATAGATTAAAATAACATTATAAACTAACCTATTGTTTCAACACAGTTATAAACACTCGCTAAACTAACTATCAAAGTTAAATTTACTATTATGTTAAAAGTAAAAAACCCAACTTAAAAATAAACGGAAAAGGAACATCAGATATAAACAAGAGGTTCAATATCAAGCTGAGACGTAGTCCTCTCCACTTGGTTATCACCCACCACCATGAAGTTTAAATTAATAAATATTTTCATCCACACCTTCGATCGGGGTCCCAATTAGTACACATGGTTTTATAGGTTACAATATACCTCAACCATAGTTATTCATGGGAGAAACAATAAATAGGTCACACATGAACTCTTCCACTGTTCTACATTGGATACAAAGGATAATAATGAGAGAGTATTTGAGGATATAAATTATCCTCTATTTATGCACATGGGTCAGTGTATGTAATGAAAACAGATACACACACTGCTCAATAATGTAAAAAAACAAAACATAGCTAGAGATATAGAATAAGGTTTAGAAATATTTGTGTCTTGTGTAGTGAAGATCAAGACTCATTCAATGCATTTAAAATGATATTTGAGTCATCTTTTAGATGTTGGCTCCAAAACATGGTCTTGTATCCTCTATGGTCTGGCTTCCATATGTGTGAAAAGTTTATATCCTTTGTTCCAAATATGTTCTGTGTAGATCGTCTAGTTTTCATTTTTTTGTTAGTCTCCAAATCTGTTCTTGATTTGTGTTCTTGGGATTTGGAAGAAAGGTTGAGGGTTGCATGAGTTTTCAGTTTTTCTGTTCATTTTACTTTTCAACGTTTTTTAATAAACTATTGAATGATCCAGCTTCAAATTCTTTTATACTTTGAGGTCTAGAAAACATAAAGATCTGCCCACATGTATGCACCACATACTATCTACTCATATTTCTATAGAAAATATTAATTACTGTCAGAAACATTAATTTCTATAAATATGACAGTTAGATATAAATTTGAATTAATAAATTAAATATATTTTTTATGACTATTGGTGAGTTGTAAGTATCAGTGTCTCATTGGCATCAGTTTTTCATCATCAGTCTGTCAGCATCGGTGACTCTGTGTGTCACTGAGTCCACATCATCTATATTAGTGACTCGGCGTATCTGTGAGTCATTTACATTATTATTGGTGACACCATGTACCAGTGAGACCTTTCCATCAGTATTAGTGAATCAACTTATCGGTGTGCCGCTCATCGGTAAGTCATCGACCAGTGAGTCTCTTGAACAATCAGTGTGTCGCCCACCGACGACTTGTCTATCGGTAAGTATCCCATCAGTGAATCATTCAACGGTAAGTCGTTTGTTCTATCGGTGAGTCCTGCATCAAAGTTTTCATTTATTTATGAGACCATTGATCGTCGAGTCGACCAGTGGTGACTCCTTTTGAACTATAGGAGCCAAGGAATCTAAAAACTTATAAAGTGTTTTTTCTTACACAGAACAATACAATATTAATTTAAAATCCTAAATATATGTAAACATACACATGTAAATATATTGATGCATAAATATTCATAATTTATTGACTTATTGATAAGATATATTATGTTACATAATTTATTCACTTATAAATATACATTAACAATATTTACTGGTGTAATAACAAAATATATGAAATAAGTGGATTTTTAGACTGACGTGATTTATGATTGTGAAAACCACTATTTCACAAAGGGTCCAACCACATGTAATTAATTTGGTATAACTATATTAGGTTCATTCATGCCCTTTTTTATGGGGTTAAGAGTTTAAATTTTAATGTTTTGTAAGCATTTTCTTCATTGTGTTTCATGAAAGGTTTACTTGTATTCATGAATGGTGGTTCCTATGAAATTTGGTAAAACATACATAATTTTTAATATATATATATATAGTGACATTATAAATGATATTATATTGATTTTGGTTTATATACCTTGAATATGACTCATTAGTTAAATGATAATGATAAAAGCTTGGATTAACTTGTCAATATTGTGCATAATGAACTTGTTTTGAATTATTATGTTATATCTTGAGTGTGAAAGGATTCCAGAACATTGAATAAATTAAAATACATATATTATGATCTGGTTCTTCCATTAAAGTGGTTCATGACCGGTCTTTTAGATTATATTAGAAATTTAAAACCTGTCATCCAAGAATGTGATAAACTAAAACATCTCAGATGGTGTTTTCATTTTTATTATAAGCGGAGGGGGAAAAGAGACATGATGATGAAATAATATATTAGCATGATAAAATTACGTTTCATGTAGGTTACTAAAATTATCATAGCATTTGGATGAGGGGAGGTTGTGAGAGAGAAACAAATGAATGGAACTAGTAAAAGCAATTGAAAAAAAGGAATAGAGGTTTAGCTCTTGAGCACTCCTTGAGAATCTCTTTATGGCCTTTTTTATGGACTTTTGGTAACACCAAAAGGTATTTGATGTAGGGGAGGAGATTAAGGAGATCTTCATGAAGAATTTATGCAAGGCCTGAATATTGAGTGGGGTGGGAGGAAGAGTGGGTGAGGGGTAGTATATATACTGTAGGGGTGGAGGGTTTTCTTAATATTATATTCATTAATTTATTATTTCTCCCCAAGACAAGAAATAGTAAGGATTACATGTACTATAAGAGTAATAAGTGCATATGATATTGAGATTTTCTGTTCTTATATCCCTCATGATGGTAGGAATAGTCAATTAAAATTATAATTTAATTATATAGTAAATTAAAGTATTTTAATATTCACCAAAAATTCATGTATATCAAAAAAAATTCCAAAAAATCACACTAACCATTTTTTAGTTTGTAGAATACAAAAATGAACTTTATTTTTAATATATAATTTTATAAATATGGTAAATTTTTTTATTAATTAAACTCATTATTTAATCAAAAAATACCAACATATAAAATATTTATCTCCATTTTTATTGATCCTAAATTATTTTATACTTTTTTGGGTAAGGTTACCATTCATAAGGGTCATAATACTATTCATATGGGTATGTCACTATACATAAGGGCATGTTACTATTCGTAATGGTAAGATATTTTTCATCAATTATTAAGTTGATTCAATCATACTCCAAATATCACCCTGATCAAAACCATGTATGTATGTTTCTCGAAATTCAAACAATGAAAGATGAAAAGATATGATTAATTTTTAGGATATGACTATCTATTAAATAACCAAGTTTTTTTTTCAAATAAACTTATTGCTTTATGAAATATAATCTATCTAGTGAATAGAATTTATTTAAGAGAAATGTACCATAAAATTTTTGAGGTGCTATGTTATTCCCTCCTTTGGAAAACTTCTCATTGAATTTTTTCATTAATATTTCCCCCTAAAAAGATGTGGGTGGTTCTTCTTCATAATATACATAGGTTCCCATGTTGCTTTCTCCATTTCATGATTTCTTCAAAGAACCACTACTTATAGAGTTTTCCGATTTCACAATATCTGCTCCCCCATGTCAATAATCTTGACAGGATCTTCACAGTATTAAAAAACATGTACCAGATCTATTTCATCATAGGTTCGTATATACGATGGTACTGACATGTACTTCTTTAACATTGAAAAGTGGAACACAAAATGAACATGAGAGAGACTTGATGTTTTTTTCTAAACTATAATTTATCTCTCCAATTCATTCTAGAATTTCGAACGGTCCGATGTACATAGGGCTTAGTTTTCCATTTTTACCGAACATTAAGACACCCTTCCAGAAACATACATCTAGAAAGACATGATATCATACTTAAATTTCCAAATCCCTTATATAGTTGTCAACAAAACTCCTTTTCCTACTTTGGACTACCTTAATATGGTCCTGAATTTTCATTACCTTTATAGTTGACTTTTGGATATGTTTGGGTCCAATAATTTTCCTCTCTAAAACTTGATCTCAACAAGTTAGAGTTTGACACTTCTTACGATATAATGCTTCATATGGAACCATTTGAATGCTAGAATAGAAACTATTATTGTAGGAAAATTCCACCAAATTAATTTATTGAACCCACATACCATGAAAGTCAAGAGATCATGATCTAAACAAGACATTAGTGATTGAATAGTCTTTTATGAATGTCCATCAGTTTGGCGGTGATATGTTGTACTCATATAAAGCTCAATATCCAAATCCATATTGAGAGTTTTCCAGAATTTTTATGTATACTGGGGAGCTCAATCGAATAAAATCTATATAGTTACACTATTAAGTATTACACCTTCATTAATATAACATATTTCTAGGCACTTAAGTGGTAAATAAACTCTTATTAAAGAAAATGTGCTGCTTTTGTGGGACGATCAATATTTTCCCATATTGAATCATTTCATCTAAGTGTCATTGATAGTCTTATGAAAAAATCAATCGTAATTTCATCACAATTACATATAGGAATAGGTATAGGTTGAATAAACCCTCTTGAATGTTATCTGTCGTCCTTCACTTGTTTACAATCTAGACACCTTGACACATAGTCAGTAATTTCTCACTTCATGTTATCCCAAAAAAAAAATTCATTTAGATCTCAATAAATATTGGTTCTCCAAGAGTGTATTGAGAAATTTGATCTTTGAGTATCATCTAACAATTCCCTTTTTTGATCGGGTTTTGATGGAATGTATAGCCACTTCCCAAATTTTAGAACTCCATCCACACTGACAAAGTCTGCCTATATTCCATCATTAACAACTTTACATTTCTTTTTTAGATTCTAATCATTGGATTGAGAGATTTTTATCTTATATTGTAATGATGTTTTATCAGAAATTTGAAAAAGGAAAGATGTTTCCCCTTCCATGAAAACTCCCATATCCAACATTATTAGATCCATTAATATAGAATCCCTCTCCATCCTTATTTAGGAAAATAGTCTAAGATCTTTCCTTCTTAATGTATTTTCCACCTTCTTTTACTTTCCTTGGTGGTAGTGTATTAAAACATAATAATCATTTATCAACTCATTCACTCTCATTTGTCACATGTTGAGTTATTTATGTGTAAAAATTTATTTCAAAATCTTCTGATTTTTATATAAATCACATATTTCACCATAGAGATAATGTCTCCATATTTTCATGGTAATGATTATAGATGATAACTCAAGATCATGAGTTGGGTAATTTTTATAATGATCCTTCAACTTCCTTGATGTGTATTTAATAACTTTATCATTTTTCATTACGGCGCAACCCATTCCATTAGTTTATCCAACACTGTTTATCAAAAATATATCATTTCATTATGGAAGAGTCAAATTCATGCATTGGCCAATCTTAACTTTAATTAATCAAATCATTCCTTATATTATTTAGTCCATAGACACAAAACCCCATTAGGTGTGATTTTGGTTATCGGATTAGCCAGTCATGAAAACGTATGTATGAAATGACGATACTAACATACTAATCTAGTAAAACTACATACCTTAGTTATGTTCGTTGACATGGGTCATTCCTATATTGACTATGTCTTCAAAGGATCAACTAAGATTCCATCCATAAAAACAGTATGGCCATGAAAAGTAACTAATTGAAGTAATAATTCATACTTGCAAAACTTCCTATATAATTTATTTCTTCTAAATGTTTTCTGAATAATCAGTAATTGATTCTCATGGTATTTGTATCTTTTAGAGTATACTAGGATATCATCAATAAATACCACAAAAAATTCATCAAGATGTTCCTTGAAATATATATTCATTAGACCCATGAAAAAATATGGTGCATTAGTTAGTCTAAAAGGCATTAGTGTAAAATCATAATACTGATACCTGGTTTGCAATGTTGTCTTTAGAGTATCATCGTTCTTCACACATAGCTAATGATACCTAGATTTAAGGTCAATATTAAGAAAATATTGACATCCATGAATTTGATAAAATAAATCATCATTCTGTGGAAGATGATGCCTTTTCATTATTATAATAACATTGATTTCCATATAATCAATTAATAGCCTCATGGATCCATATTTTTTCATGACAAAGATGACAGGGGATCCCTGTGGAGAAACATTGGGTCTAATAAATCCTTTTCCACTCAATTACTTTATTTGTTTCTTTCTCTCCACTAATTCCACTGTGTTCATGATATAGGGAGCCTTTATTATATGTGTTTCACCAGGAATTATATCAATTGAGAACTCAACTTCCCACCCTGGATGATTTATAGGTAAATAATTAGGCAATACATTAATGTATTCTGGAAAATTAAGTACATATTCAATTTTTATGATTTATTTCCTCTCCCATATATATTTTTTTCACTTCCACCCCATGAATTTCATTCATTAGAACAACTGGAGGTGGATCTATATAAGAATCTGATATTGAGCTTTCAGCTCAAATGATAAGGGATTTTACACCATTTTCAAAATTTGTAACTTCATTCTTCTTGCAGTAGATCTTCACATCATAATTTGATAACCAATACATACCACGAATTATATTTATGTCAATCATTGGTATTATGAAAATGTTATAAACTAATGCGTTTTTATGTGTCATGATAGGGACTGATCGACACATCTTTGTTCTAATGATACATCCCCTAGGATATTTGACTGAAAAATGATTTATTAAATCAAATTAGACATGTCTAATTTTCATGGAATGTTGGGAAGATATAAATGAATGAGATAATCCACAATCAAAGAAATCATTTTCTATGTCTGAGGAAATAATTAAAGTATTTTCCACCATATAATTAGGAACTTCAACCTCCGCAGTTGTAATATTATAAGGTTTATCTTTATCTCGTTGTCTTTTTCGATGCATGTTTTGAGGGATCTTAGGAAAATCATTTAGATTGTGTCCCATATCTCTAAAATTTTATCATTGAACATCATTGACTTGTATCTTACCCTTGCATTCACTAGATCAATGAACCTTTTCTCAACACTTATAGAAAACTCCCATGCCTTTCAATAATTTCCCAATATGATTCTTTCTGTAGTTCTCGCATAATTTAAATTAATTCATTCTATTCTTATTATTTGGTTCTTCAAATTTTCCACGATTATTAGAATACTTCATATTCTCTTGGATTCCCTTGTACAAATTTGATCTTGAATGTTCTATATCTATTTATATGGAACTTAATACAATTTTTTCATAAGATCAAAATGTTTTAGAAGCTAGTTCCATTCGAAGACATGGCTTTATACCTTCATATATATGATCAATGTTGTCTTATGAACCACATACATCATCTATAGAATACATGGCTTACCTTGTGAAGGTATCCACATACATTGCAACACTGTCTTCTTCCCTTTGCATTAAGCTAATGAATTTCCTGTTCATTTCAGTTCATTGTTCACAAGGGAAATATTTGTCGAAAAATATTTCCTTAAAATTCCTCTATTCTATATATTGTATTTCTTCTTCCTTTTTTGTATTCTGTATCACAGACCACCATTGATCCGCATCACCCTTAAGACAATATACTTCCAGCACAACCATTTCTTTTTCATTTCATCTAAATTCCATGAATATCTTTTCAAGGTACTTGATCCACTACTCACCAAACAATGGATTATTTGTCCCACTAAAATATGGGGGCTTCTTCAAATGAAATGATCCAACATAGGTGTAGCATGGTTGTTCATTAGAACATGAGTAAGATGTCCTAATCTGGTCATGATTTGATCCAATCCAAGATTGACTATATTGCCTTTCTTAGTCGGGAAAACCCTAAATTTCCATGAATATTGATTCCCATTCTTCCATTAGGAACCATTTATAAATAACTTAATATGCTAGATTAGGTTATGAATAATAATTTATAATCTTTACTAGAAAAGTACTTAGCATAAATTGAAATTATATGCCTAACTAATCTCATAATCATGGTTTCCATGATTAAAAATTTACATTCAAATCCTTCATAATTGTGTGCAATGAAAATGTGAACTATACTAAGAATATCCACCTGGAGTGTCAAAAAAAAGTACATCATGGCCCGTTTTCATGAACCAGGATACCCTGGGTAAAGCCCAAAACTCCTTGTCGGAGATTTCACTTCTAGGTACACCTTTGCTAGAGCCAACTCTTCTTGTTTGTATCCATACATGGATGCCTTTTCTATAAATATCCATATAATATACTCCTTAAAAAAGTATTAGGATGATATTGTATGTTTATAATCAAAGAATATCTAATGTTTTTTTCATATTATCTATGTTTACTAAATCTAGTTTCCATGTATTCTACTAAGCATCCTATGATACCAAAAGTAACGCCCCGACCCCAGAATCCCAGAGCCTGTGCATTACATATTGGATTGGAATGATTAAAAGAAATGAAATCCCAAAGGAACATTCAGTTTAATAGTCTTGAAAAAAATAGATACATACATGAATCTAATATTAAATTTGGAGGGTAACAAAATACAATACATAAAAAAACTAATAAAATGCATCCACGAGATCTCAGTAAATGGTCTCATATTCATAACATAGTGAAGGTAAAAAAATTTAATGGGTTAGCGCAAATGATTTTTAAGGGTTTATAATTGTAAAATCTTGAAGAAAAAATTATTTATTCATAATCAAATTGGTATATTCAATATGGCATGGTGAATAAATGAAAAACACATGCCCTTAATAAACTAATAATAAAACAACATCTGTAGATTTTTCTCAAAGATAAAACATTAGGGACAATAATAATGAAAAAATGAATAAGGAAAATGATTATTAGTTGTACATAATGTTTCTAGAACATGATTCAACTATACCATTTAAATCGAATAATTATGTGGGTAGAAACTATTTGATTTTTGGAATCAAACTCGAAGGGTTTGTCGCCAACTTATTTCTCTCAAGAGACATGTCAATGAATCGGTGGGATATAGTGGGCCATGCCCATCAATTCAAGTCCAAAACATTAATTATACATACATTTAATATAAGTACAGCATGCCTTCTCAATATCCATATAGAGTACATGTTACAGATTCATCAATATTTCAATAGTTAACACAACATTCAAAATAAACATTGTATATAAAATGGTATATAGATTAATACAATAAGCATATCCCTAAAACCAAAATATGTAAATATAAAATATTTACAATTTGAAATGAAAAATGATGTCAATTTGGAAGTAGGTACGCCACATAAAATTGATTAGGTGCACAATACCAAGTAAATCACAACGAAATGGAAATTGAGACAATGTCCATTACGAAGTTGTAATCAATTAGGTCATACGACCAAAAATTAATACCCACCAAATGAATCTATAAGTTACATGAATATAAATGGAATCATGATAAAATATCTCAAATGGAAGTACACAATACACAACATGCATTAAATAAATGGAGAATAAATGAAATCTCACAGAATTAAAAGGAAGATAAGAAACCCCTTACAGAAAACGTATCATTAGAGTGAAGAAGGATCAATGAATTAATTATATGTGAAAAACATAAAATCACACAATAAAATTGGATAACACTATCATGGGTCATTAACACATATTATGGGAAGGAAAACACCAATGACATTGATGTTAAAAACAATGAATGGAAATTGAGTTAAGATATCCCTTACCTTAAACTCGATGGTTTCTCGATTGATATTAATGACTTGAATAATGAAATTTATCTTCATAATTATTAATTCCAGTACCACATAAAAATTTAATTCATTTATTATAACCTTATTTATTTCATTCATTCCCTTTCTGATGGATTTAATCTGTCTAATATTATTGTTCTGGATGCATTTTCTTTCTTTGGTTGCATGATCAGTTTACTTGTATTCAAGAATGAAGGTTTGTTTGAAATGTGTTTAAACATCTATATTTGTTATTATATCTTATTAGTCAGATTATAAATTATCTTATAATTATTTTTTGTTATATACCTTGAGGATGAATCATTAGTTAAAAGTTGATGATAAACGCTTGGATTAACATGGTGGTTTTGTGCATAATGAACTTGTTTTTTTTTATTTTATATTATGATTGTGTAAGGATTCCATTTCATTGAATAATGTATAATTCATATGTTATGATCTGGTTAAACAATTGAAACGTTTTCATGAATGTATTTATGATATTAATAGAAATTGAAAACATGTTGTCCTTGAATGTGATAAATTAACACATCACAGATGGTGTTTTCATGTTTAGTATAAGTGGAGGGGGAAAAGAGATATGAAGATGAAATAATCCATTAGAATGTTAAAATTACATTTAATTTAAGGTAATTGAATTAAAATAGCATTTTATTAGGGGAGGTGAGGATAGAGCAACCAATGAATGGAACTTTTAAAAGATGTTGAAAGAAAATGGAAGAAAAGTTCGCCTCTTGGGTACTCCTTAAAATATCCTTAAAGACTTTGTTTTTTTCCTTTTGGTGAGAGCAGTTCATATTTTATGTGTGGGAGTTTCTTAGGGAGATATTAGAGAATAATTTAGGAAAGTCGTTATGCTTGAGTGGTGTGGGTAGGAGAGGGGGTGAGGGGTAGTTTATATAGTGGAGGGGAGGAGGGTTTTCTTAATATTATATTCATTAATTTGTTATTTCCCCACAAGACCAGAAATAGTGCAGATTCCATGACCTAGAATAGTAATCATTGCATGTGAGTTCAAGATTTGGGTGCTTACATCACTCATGATTCTAGGAATAGTGAATTAAATTATAATGTATTTATATTGTAATTTAATGTACAATACTATTCAAAAAATTCCAGTATTTCAAAAAAAATCCAAAAAATTCACCCTAAACATTTTCCAACGTATAGAATCCCACAATGAGCACCATTTTCAAAAATAATTTTCTAAATATAATAAGTATATTTTTTAATTAAATTCTTTATTTAATCAAAATATACCAACACTGGAAATATTCATCTTCAATTTTAAGGTTCCTAAACATCATTATACTTTCTTGGGAAAGGTTACCATTCAAAAAGTTTATATCACTATTTATAAGGTTATGTTACTATTCATAAGGGTATATTACTATTCACCAAAAATTATGTTGACTCTATCAGACTCCAAATATCACCTTGATCGCTACCGCGAATGTCTGTTTTTCGAAACTCAAACCATATAGGTAGAAATTTTAACATTAATTGATGTGTTATGACTATCTCCTAAATTACCAAGTGTTGTTTCAAAGAAACTCTTTTCTTTATGAAATATTATCTATATAATGAATATAATGTATTTAAGAGAAACATACCGTTAAATTTTTGGGGTAATATACTAGTTAGCAACACTGACATTGTTATCAATGAAAGATGACGAGAATAGTAGTTTTCTAGTGATTGTTAATAATTTTACTTATGTTTTTCCCAAAAATTTCTCAAGGTTTACGTCAAAACGATAATTAGGGATTATGATTGATTTACTTTTGGGTACTAGTAATATTTCTATAATATATTATCATATGATTCCAATATACTTAAGAAAATAATCATTCTATTCGAAGAGCATGAAATAAAATTGTTCATTTAAGAGATCATGTCATTGTGGGAAGCACTTGTATTATTTGTAAAAATGGTGGATGTATCTCTTCATTTATGAGTCTATTATCATAATATTATCCAAGTTATGATAATGAAATGGTATCCAATTCCTTGAATTGATGATATGACAAATCAATTATGGGGATATCAATGGTTCTCCAAAATTTACTAGCAGTCAGAATATATCCCATTATGACCTCAAAAGAAGGATACTCCAAAGATAGATTTTAGGAGTAGATCTATCAATTATGAGCATGTGGTAATTCATTTCATTATTATGAATGCACTAATGGGGTTTATTTAATTGATTAATTTTATATTTCATTGTTATTTGTATTGTTTTAGTGTGGTGTTTTTGGGTGTCTCATTAGTGTATTCATGAACAAGGGATGAGAATGAGCAACACTTGGTGACAAAGTTGGGAGTCTGTTGGGATCATCATTTTTATTCCTTACCACTAAATTTGGATTTTGGATACAATACTTAAATTTCCATGTCCATTCATTCTCTTAAATAGGTGTTTCTATGTATATAGAAATTATAAATGTTGTTATCACAAGGAAACCATTAGATAATGTTTTTGAGATAGGGAGTTTCATTGTACTAACTGGGTATTACCAATATTTTTTTTATTTATCATGACTAGCATAAAAAATGATGTCTTTTAAAATGAATAATGTTCCATTCCAATGGGATGAGTAATGTTATAATATATTTTCAAGAGATGAATTTTCACCATACATCACCACCAATCTAGGTTTTTTCCATAACTATGGAAATGGTACGTGGTATATTGTGATGATTTTGGGTATGAGTTGGGATGTTTTCTCATGAAGGTAAATCATATTGTTTATTAAGTAACAATGTAATTAGGTTTCATGATAATTAAATAAAAACACATGATTTTTGAGTGAGATTTCATATTCCATGCTATTAAAATTAGTCATCATTACCTCTTTGGTTAGAAATTTACTTTAGTTGTTGATCATAAGTTATTGAAAGAAATTTTCTCACAAATGGAATTGAATCTAAGATAAAAAAATTGTAAGAAGTATATCAAAATGTTTTACTCTGACATGATGTATGCATTAGTTCAAGGAAATTTGGTTCAATTTGAATTAAGGATAAACTCATATGCTTATTTGGAAAAAGGGGATTAAAACTAATGGTAGTTGATATTGCTGATTGACGACATGCACTTGAAATATAAATCTGAGGTAAAGTTTAAGTATTACTTCTATTTATGTTCTTTCCTCTTTTTAATGGGAATGATTAGGATGTAATGATATCTAATATAGAATATTTTATAATAATGTAAAAAAACATTGTTGGGGAGATCATTGAGGGGAGTATGAGTATCAGAAAAATGGGAAAATGGCTATAATACCAATTACTAGATCTAAATGTATATAAAGATGTATAAATTCAATATGGGGTATGAATTATATTTTTAAAATTATCTGTTTCAAAATATAAAGGAATCATATTTTAACTATATTAAAATAAATATATTCACAAAACCACTTATTTATTTAAACATTCATATTATTAATACTTTGAATCTAATAAATAAAATATCAAATTCAAGTAGATTCAGATACATAATCTACTGGTCTTAATGGTTAAATGATTCTTTCTTAAAATCATATATACTCTTAATCAATATGGTGCTAAAATAATTAGAGTTTAATCTAATTCATAGTTGAAAACAATATAATCAGAGTAAACAAAAAGGATCATAATCAAAATGGTTATGATAAATTTTATTTAGAGTATATAAAATTGTATCATAATTAAATATTTTATGATAAACACATTATATATAGAAATATGAATATAAAGTAACCACATTTTAGTTAATTTCAATGGACATATAATTCTTGTATTAAAAGTAATAAATGAATATAATTCTTCTAAGCTAAAGAAAATAGTATCCAATGACTTAGGATAAAAGAACCTTGTTTTATTCAAACAAGAAAGTATGTCTTAGCCTTTTTAGGCTAAGCCCACATTATGATGATTAGTCAGTCTCACTATCCTCAGAATCCCTAGATATGATGATCAGATTTTCTATTTCATCCTTTATCTAGATCCCTCAATATGAATATCAGATTAGTCTTTCTATCCCAATAATCCCTCAGTCAATATGGTGATAGACTCCTCTATATGCCAATACATGTAAGCCCTCGATCATATTAAAAAAAATCGAACACATAATGAATTTATGAACTCTAAAAAATTAAAAGAAAAAGGATTAAGTGGTTGACTCTTGTATTATTTAGAGGATTCATACAATATAAAACCAGTACAGTGTCTCTATGGGAGTCTACGTCTTCTTTAAACTCATCACATGACATGGAATTAATATGAAAGCCTAACAGAAGTCATCTAGATCTCCAATGTTCATATTGTCTCCATGATTTTCACAATGTACATAGAAACTTTCCACATCAATGGTCACATTATAACTAAATATAGGGCATTTTGTTTTGTTTTAAACATACTGCAACATTATGCATGATATCATTTTGAAAATACACTATCACGGTGTTAAGAGTAAAATATTCCATAAAAATAAAATAATATTTCATATTCTGGATTAAAAAATAAAAATGTGGGATTTAATTACATATATCATTTTGATGAATTGTATGGATATGATTCTGATTGTTATCGATGTCAATCAATCCAATTACTCTCAGTTCTAGGCTGATTATGATAATCATCATAGTCATTGAAGTTTTTTCTATAATAATTTACAAATGTTTCAAAGAATGGTAACACATATATTCTTTTTATAAAGATGTTAAAAAAATACATTGATTGAAACGTAATTTTATATTATGTATTTAGGGAAGAGATCATTATTTCTAAAAGAAAATGAATGGAAAAATGAAAGAAGAATGTTTTTACTCAACAATATCCCCTTTCATGGAAAGAAGAATCCACCAGACTTAAATTGAAAATAAAAATGAAACTTTTTGGTCTAAAATTCTTATTAAGAACATACATATTTCAAATTAGTCGTTTATACATATCTCCCCTTGATTTAATTACTCATCACAATACTAATTTGAATATGGATAAATTCACCTTAGGATAAGAATACCCTAAGGATCGTATTCTCTTCTTTTAAAACCCCCCCTTATTAAAGAATCCCACCATACTATTTATTTCCACCTCTTTATATAAATCTATACACCATTCTAATTTTAGAAAGGAATAGAGAATGTCTTGAAGTACCTAAAAAAAGTTTTATAATCTACTATATAAAAAAAAATATCAAGTACTTGATCATCAAAAAATAGTCAATGGACATTCATCTAAAAATAATTGGAAGACATTGAAAAGAAATTTGATGATAATTTTCATTAAATGAAATTAAAAACAATCAATGAAGTAATACAAAACCGTTTTTAAGAAATCAATTCATTCTTTGGCATCAATTATAGGACAATTGTCTTCATATTCATAAAATATTCACTACCTTCTTCAACAATTTATATCCTCTATTCTTGAGAATTATTTTTATTTTCATGATATTGTATCCTTCACTAATGGATCTGAATTATTTCATCTTATTCCTTCATATTTTCTTCTTGGAATTGAATCTATTATTCCAAAAGATTATACTGATCTTCATGAGCTTTGATCATGTCTGAAAAATCATCATTTTGATTCTTAAAATCAATAATATCATCATTATAGGCCTTGAATATTGAAATCTATTGATGTTTAAACATTTATCATTTCTAAAAATATTAGATATCCTGGTTCTGCTTCTCAAACGTTCTTCTAAATGTTTCAAGATACCTTACTATATTGGACATGTCTTTGGAATGAATGTTGAATGAAACATCACTTTCATTCAAATACATCTTGAATTTCTCCAGATTTTCATTCTGAATCTTGATGTATTTATCAATATCTCAAGATCATTTCATGATATTATTTTAACACATTATATGAGATTCAACACTTTCACTAAACACCTGTAATTCTAATACAAACCTTATTAGTCTTTCTATTAAATATTTTACTAAATCCAAATATTCATATTAGATCTAATCAACCAAATCAACTTTTTTCCACTGAAATAATTAAGTAATTTTTTTATCAAATCTATTCAATGTAATGGAAATCGTATCAAGACCTTCTGTTATTATTTTATTACAATATTGTGATTCGGGTTGAATTTTTCTTTTTCTAGTTTTGATTTCTTCCTCAGTTGCTTTATTTTTTTCCTTCATTGAACCTGATTTCATCATTATTTGAATTGAATTATTTACTTGAAAAATTCAATTTGTGTCAATAAAAACTACTTTACATCCTTTATCATTCCTATTTGAATTGTGTTCATATATCTTGGATGAAGAAAAAATTCCTTGAAACGATGAAGACTTCTATTTTTATAGACTAATTGTCTTCTCATTCTGATTTCCCATAGATGATAGTAGTTTTTATGAGGCATGTAAAGTCCTTATAGAGAGCTTATCAAATTAATTTTCCTATTCCTTTTCAATTGAATATTATTTATTTTAAATTTATTCACTATATACATAATCTTCTCATTCTTCTCCTTCACACACTTCTATTTTTTTGAAACATTTTATTATTCAATGATTCAAATAGTACATTCTTTCAAAATATTATGATTCTATGAATCCAAAAACAAGTCATATTTCCTAACATGATTGGATATTCTATCAACCATAATATATTTTTTATTATCATCAACTGGGGGAACACATGTAATAACATATTCTAATTGATGAAATTACAAATCAACACTATGAATGAAAAAATCTATCTCAGAATTATATTCAACTCCATTCATCAAATTTTTAATTAAGGGTTCACATTTTTGTTTTTTCTCCATCTTCATTTCCTTCTATTCATTTTATAAAAATGCTTCACTTTGTAACCTTTTAGAAAATGATTCGGGTTCAATGAGTCTGATTAGAGGTTCACCTTCTTTTATTTTGTTCCATTTCCTTCATTGTTATTAAAAAAACTTTTGGTTATTTAATTTTATTCTTCTCATTGGAAATACGATGAAAGATGGAATTTTTTTCATAATTGATTTCTCAATCATTAATTTTAATATAAAGCTCTTTCACTATTGAAAAAACAAGATAACTCCTAAAAATATTTATTCAGGATAAATAATATACCTTATATATTTTATTAAATGATCACTAATAAATGAAATACTTTTCATAAATAGTTAATACTTGATAAAATTATTAAAATTTCTCTTCATTGATTCAGTCATTTTACTAATCAGACCTGGAAACCATAAAATTTGTGACTCAATTGATCTGGATTTGATATTATTTAATTTCAAAAGTATAAATCCAGCAATATTTATTTTCCTCATATTAACAAGAATATCTAAAATTAAGATATCTAATAGTTTTTAGTATATCAACCACCCTTTCTAGGAATAATAAATCCTTGCATCCAAATATCTATAGCTCTCTAATCTGGTATTAGATTAGTGATGTTGTTTATTTCATCATTGGATAAATAATTAAACAAATACTTTTTTATCATTATCTTAAAAACATACCCTTTTCATCTGGATGTTTTTTAGTCTTTAAAAATCTATCTCCTTAATTAGAAATACAAGGAAAATTGGTTACTTCCCATGGTGTAATATTAGAGTGTTTCTCATAAATTTTTATGGAAAACATTTCTCATCCCTTTTCATTCAAAAACTCTATAACTTTAAAAAATATTGTCCAAATATAGATACAACATATCTTAGAATGTATCTTTTTATTCCATAGATTTGGATTCCAATCCTTGAAAATATATCATCCTCTTCAAATAAGAATCATTATTTTTATGAAAATTACTTGAAACTACCATTTCTCAACATAAAAACCACTTTTTGTAATCTAGTGTTGGAGCCATCATATTTGGAGATGAAACTAAGAATTCATACATGAAGAAATTATCGGATTTGGGATCATTAATAAGACATCACCTCATAGAAAGAATCTATGATTTTTTTATGTGTAATAGGGTTAGGTTACCTCTTTATATATGTGATCTCAGGAGACGTTGGTGCTTTAAAACTAGCTCTAATGGTTGAGTTTTATTCCATCTGATATGATGGTTGTGATAATTCTTGATGAGTTTTGTTTTTTAAAAATATATACACTCTCTACATTTCTAACATATTGGGAGAATATGAGGACTTTGAGAAACAATTATTATCTTATTGAGTGAATATGATAATAATAATTTTTAACAAATGGAAAATATATTAAAAAAAAGAAAGTCTAAAACTAATATTAAAGGAAATGTATAAAAACATAAAATAATGATGATTAGCTATCATAGTAAAATCCTTAATATGAGAATTTTTTCTTTTTTTTTTGAATTATTATTATTGAAAAAAATACATTCAAAAATAAATTTTTTGAATATGATAGTGTTTTTTATGGAAAAAATTGAAAGGAAAACCCGAATCTAAATATCAAATTGTGAATTAAATCTCATTAGAAGAATCAGTTTAAGAGAGTATGATTGTAATAAATTTCCAAATACAATTCATATTAAACTCAATTTTATAAGACTAATTATGAAAAAAAAAAATTAAAAAATTTATAAAATAAAAGCATTGTAAAAAAATCATATATACTCCCCTATGAAAATAGGTATAATAATGTAAATATATTGCTTAAAAAATTAGACCTGTGTGATTTTTTTAGTAACAATTCACCAATTATTTAATATATTAAAGTCTATTATAGGGTAATGGTTTTTTAAAAATATTACCAAGTTTTTTGTACGTTCCAATGAATTGTAAAATGATATCTACTTTTTGTGAATGATCCCTAAGAATTTGATGCCTAATATCATTGTTTTCTTCATGGGAGTGATGTCCTTGATTTCTTATTTAGGATGTGGTACTAGTTTCATCACATATTTATAATTTTTTTTAAAACCCAATCTATAGACTTTTAGTGTGTGTTTCATTCACAATACATGACCACAACAACTTCTAGCTTCCCCATATTTAGCATTAGTAGTGGAAAGTTAAATGTAGTTTTTTATTACAAGAAAATGAATACAATGAATATACTATGAAATTAGAAGTTCTATAATTAATTTTTCTATCCATTCTATAACAACCAATGTTATCATTTGATATCCTTTTTAATTCAAAAATTATTTCTAGAAGAATATTAAGGTCCTAAATACAATGTTCACTTTAAATAATAAAAATTATTTTTTCATTTTTAAATGGGATTACATTAGATAAAATTGATTCATTTAACATAATTATATAGAAAAAATTATGTCAAGATGATTTGTTGTCACGTATAGTTGGATTATTATACTTTCTCTGAGACTTGTTTGATCAACTGGTTGATCAGGTTCATTAATAGCAAGTGTGTTTGAGGTACCTAATGAAGCATACTTTTCTTATTGTTAGGTCCATACTTTTTATGATTATTTTTGATATACCTACTTTGAAATATATAATTACCTTAAGGTTTTTGGGATATTTGAAATCCTTGAAAAATGTTTTCTCAACAATCACAATCAATTGAAACTTAGATTTCATAAGTCCCACAAAGAATTATATAAAGGATTTTTTAGTTGATCTAAAAATAATGTAATCAATATAAATTTTAACAATCATAAATTTTTTTTAATTTATTTATAAAAATACTTGGATCATCTTTCCCCTAAAACAATTTTTTTTAATAAAAATCATTTTAATTTATAATTCAATAAACTTCGACATAGTTTAGGTCCATATAAATCTTTTTTTTATTTATAAACATATTCGGCATGTTTTTTACCTTTAGTACATGGAGGTTGTTCAAAAAAACATCCACTTTTACATATCTTTTCTGGAAAGAACAAATTACATACATTTGAAGAAGTTTCAAATTAATAATTGTTTTAATGTCTAATACTATAGAGAATAATAAAATTCTTATTATAGGTTCTTTTTTTCTTCATAATATATTCCCTCTTATTAATTATATTCATAATCAACTAGTCTTTATTTATTTATAATTATAATTCCATTTTCATAAAATTTGTTTCTAAGAACCCATTTGACTCTAATTTTTGAAGATTCATTATGTATTTCAATAGTTATCTCGACATTATTTCATTCAAATTAATTTAGCTCATATTTATCTTATTTTATCCAATCCACATCACCTAAAGCCTCTTAAGGATTTTGGGGTTACAATTGGAAAAAAAAATATATGTTCTATTTCATTTCTCAATGAACTTATAGTCGTAACTGGATGAATAACTTCACTAATGATACCATCAGTAGGATGATTACTATGAAACAAATGAATTTGAAATTATATTTAATATTAAACAACATGTTCAAGAAATAATTATATTTTTTTGAAAATTTGAGTTCCCATGAGTGGCATTTTCGAACCCTCAACACAAGGAAACCCCCCTTCCCATGAATGGGTCACACCCTGAAGGTAGATCTCTAGATATGAAGGGGCCTTTACCGACAGAGATGGAAGTTCATAATATAGGGTAACATCCTATTTGTATATGTTTCATCAAAAAAATCTACCATCATATTTATGTTTCTCCTCATTTTCCCATAATGTCAGAAACTAGGTGACCGAGAAGGACGAGTGGACCCCAGGGGAGAGGCTCACCCTAAATGTGGACTCCAATGATTAGAACCCTAAACCTTCAAATGAATTGCATGTTTCTATCCCTCACCTTCAATATTATTCCTACAATAATGCTTCCCATATGGTATAAAGGGTTTTGTAGTAAATAGTGTTGAAAAAATTCTTGATTATTTCTCTTATAAGAAGAATGTTATATCAATGATTGATAATTAGTTTTAGAAAACACATTGGAGGATGTTAGTTTGGTAAGTTTAAAAATATATCAGTTTCATATAGTTTAAGATGTATTATTTCCTCAACAGTAAAAGTCTTTTTATTAAAAACTCTATATCCTTTAAAAATAGATGAGTAACTTAAGAATATACCTTCAACATTTCTATGTGAGATTTTTTGTATGTTCAATTACATATTCTGAATGAATACATTGCATCAAAATACTATAATGTATGAAACATTATATTTTATGTTTGTCCAAAACTCATAAGGATTTTTATTAAAAAAGTATTGAATTAAAAATCAATTTATAGTATAGAAAGTGGTACTACCCATTTCCAACCAAGTATGTTTCAAAATAGAGTATTCACGCAATATGGTTCTTTTAATTTCATGAATAATGAGATTTATTCTGTTAAAAACGCCATTTTATTGAATAGTTCTTGGTTATGAGAAGTTATGTATAATTCCTTTCTTACTAAATATGATTTCAAAAAATGAAATTCCAAATTATCCATTTTGATCACCAAAAATAGTTATCAAGGGAATTTTTTTCTCATTTTTAATTTTGCCTACAAAATTTTTAAAATTAATGAAGTCATATGATTTATTTTCTATGAAATAGACACCTGTATATATAATGTAATGATAAACTAAAACAAATACATAGTACATTCCTTTAATACTTCTAGTTTGTGTTCAACTAAATAATTCCATATACAGTAACTATAATACATCATAAGTTGAGACTTCCCTAATAGAATTAAAACTTGACTAGTGATTCGTACCATATTTAAAAGTGCACAAACATTTGAAGATTCAAATTTATGAATTAGTAAATCATTAAAATGTATTTTCTAAGTCAAATTACATAACATTATAGGGTAATGGTGTAATAACATTCTATTCCATTACCAATATTGATCTTTATTTTCAATAATGTTACTTATGTCTTGGATCATACGGTCTTCTACATTTTGTGTGTATACACTCTAAGGACAATTGTAAGAAAGAATGAATTAATCCTTGGAATTGTGTACATTACATTTATCATTCATAAAATTCACAATTCAAACTTCATCACATAATTTAAATATACTTATGTGGTTGTGATTAATACCATTAACATATAAAACATTGGAAATTAAATCTCTTCAATGTACAATAATATTACATAATCCAATAATTTCTCTATGAGAATTATCTCTAAAGGTAACATTTCTATGTTCATATTGATAATATTTTCAAGGAAATCATTTTGTCCAATCATGTGTCTGGAACACTCACTATCCACATACAAAGTATTATTATTGTTGGTACTCTCTTTGTTTTCCTGAGGTCAAAATTATTAGATGTTTGAAACTCAAACATTCATGGATCCTAAAATATTAGAAAAAAAAATTTTAGGCATCCAAATTTTATTTAAAAAATTGGCTTTATAGGGCCCTAAGGATTGGATTTTAATTAATGACAAATTATATTCCCAAAGATCGTTACTTCGAAATTTATTAACAAATGGTTCATTTTCTGGAATTAATATGTTGTAACTAAAAACAGGGTTTCTATGTGGATATCTCATTCCCGAACTGGTACAATTTGGGAGGAGTTGTTTATAAATTTTTACAAAAACTTCCTTACTGCTTTTAATGTTTGATACAATATTAATTAATAAAAACAATTCATACTTGTTCTTTATAAATAAATTTGTATCCACATCTTTATTAGTTTTTTAATTTAGTTTCTCAAATCATTTTTCTAAAGAATTATTTTTCAGAATTACATTTTATAAATACTTATAAATAATATATTTTTAATAAATGGATTTATCAGCATCTTTTGATAGATCTGATATTTCATTTGTTAAAACATCAATTCATGAATCAAAAATTGAATGTTTTTCATTATTCTAGTCTTATTTTTTGCACAAATAACAATGTTCATTTTCGAAATGTTTTTGCAAAGAGAGACACTTCTTCAATGGAAGGTAAAGTATTATAATCACTAAATAATGAGGATTATTTATCTGCTGATATATATATATATCGTCTCATAATGATAATTAATATTTAATGAAATATTATTTAATGAATTATATGTATGTACCATACCAATAAAGCATCAATTCTCAAAATGTATTCTAGAATAGAGAATGGTATTTCTCTATTTGGAATTTTCGTAATCTGAAAAAAAATCATAGGAATCTCATCCACAATTAATCTAGGAATAATTATATTTAAAAACATTATTTCATTATGACATGTAATACTTTTTATGATTTCTATCATACATGCATTCCATTCAATATTTCCTTTTGATATTTGGAAAATATGGACATATATGTCTAACTATCTTTCATTTATAATAGGTATATTCATAATAATTATTGTAATTAATTTTCTTTTTACTTTTCATGTAATGAGACGGAAAATCCATTTTACTAACAATATTTTTCATCGATAGAGCATGATTATCTATCTCATTATTATAATGTTCTGTACCAATTGAATCTAATTGAACAATAACCTTTTTTTCTTGTTTTAACAACCGTCTCTGGAGTTTGTATTTCTATTGGATTTGAAGTCGTAGAAAATAAAACTCAACCATTCTATTTCATTACATTCTCCAAATTCATTTTTTTCTACCTATACATTATAAATGATTTCCAAATAAAATATAAAAAATTTGATTTATAGTCATCCTATATTTATCAATATATGTTTTCTTAGATTCTGACTTATTGGCCTTGATAGTAATAATATTTACAATAATAATTGCCTCCACTAATCCTTTTTTATCTATTTCTGGTAAATAGTTAACAACTTTCATAAACTTTTGATGTACCTTTAAAATATGTTCACAATTATAAAATTAAAATTCATAATAATTGGGTATAATCATTCCTCTTCTAGTTGTAATAACATTTGAGGTTCTAAAATGAGTAATTTTGAACTTCTTCCAAGTGGTATAATCTACTTTTAATGAATAAATTTCATTATATTTCATTCTTGTCTGGGAAAAATGGAGTTACATATATTAAAATTTAGTTTCTACTCATTATTTTCTTGAATTGAAAAATTTCAAACGTTTTTTTCAATAATATTATAATCACCAATCAGCCTAACAGAATTTTATAATCATATGTTGGTTGAAATGGTATTAATTATACCTCTTTGGTATTTATAATAATTACCATCAATTATTGGAGGTCTATTTGGATTACTATTATCTATAAATCTGATATTTAGTCCTGTTATGTTTTAAAAATACATGCAAACGAAAAACTTTTCCACAATACACATTACTATAACTTCTATTTATAAAAAAATTATTTATAACATAAATTATTACAATAATAAATAGTAATGAAATAAAAGAACCAGTAAGTATATGATTAGTGATATACTCCTTTGATACAATATGTGAGTATCAGTAAAATTCATTCTTGGATCGGATACCCTTTGTAGGATTAGAATGCATATAGAGATGGACAAATACATGATGATTGAATTTTATATTTAAAATTTTTTATTTTTATCATTAATAGAAACATAGTTTAAAATGGAAAAAATAATTGTATCCACAAAAAATCTTATAAATTTAAATAGTGATCAGACAGGTCCCTTATATTCGATAAATAAAATGTCTTAATTAGGTAGATTCTGATATGTTTTCCATATGTCATAATAATGAATACATATTATCTTAACAACATATTGAAAAATAATAAATATGTGGGTAACATTATTACAGTGTAATCATATTCATAGTAGAAAATGATTTAATCAAAGTAAAGAAAAATAATCATAATAGAAATGGTTATAATAAAACAGTGTAAAAACCAATATTGATTATATTAGAAAGCATATAGAGTCATATTATGAGTAAAATAGTCGTATCATAATTAAATAAATTAAGATAAACAAATTAAAAAAAAGAAATATGAATATGAATGTATCATTTTATATTTAATATTTTAAGTTATTAAATTATCATAATAAAAAAAGTAAATGAATATAATTATTTCAACACTAAGAGAAGGGTATCCCAGTGCTACGAATTAAAGTACACTTTTATACTTACAAGAATGTTTATGTAATAATTACTAGTGAAATCCCTCTATTTGTAGAGGAATTTATCTCTCTATCCTCATGAGACCTCAAAATAATGATCAGACTTCTTCTATCTACCTATACCCATAATCCCTCAATACGATGATTGGATCTGACTTATTGTCCCATAAATCCATTAATAAATACAATGATTAGATCATCTTTCTTCATATCCTCATAATCCCCTAATCTTAATCACAATAATCAGTTCCATAATTCAATTATAATATTTAATATTTTACATATACTGGGAATATGGAGTCCACTCTAGTAAGATTCAGAGAATTATCACAAAAACAAAATCACCATAGTGTCTCTATGTGAGTATACATCTATGAGAACTCTTACAATGGCCTTGTATTTATAGGAAACCCTTCCATTGGTCATCATGATCTCCTTTGGTCATATATTATTTGTGATTTTTTCAAGGACTAGGAAACCTATCTCTTAAATATTCATATTATAATAGAATATGCGCCATCATTTTTTCATGTATTATAACAGAATAAATTAAATAGTTTTGAAAATACCCCATGACAGTGTTTAGAGAACCACATTCCAATATAATAATTTTTTTTCATATTCAATATTAAAAAGTAAATCGAATGGATTTTATTACATAATTTTTTATAAATAATTTTCCTGATATGAATCTAATTGTTTTAGATTTTAGTGTATCTCATTACTCTTGTTTCCAGGAAGATTACAATAATAATAATTATTAATGTTGTTTTGTTTTTTTGAAGAAATTAAAAATATTTCAATGTTTGTTAAAACATATATGATTTCTATAAAAACAATATAATAATATTTTGATTATAAGGAAGTATTTTATTTAGTATTTATGAAAGAATTATTGATTTCCCATACAAAAGTATTAGCAATGTCAAAAATAAACTTTTGACTTAACATTATGGTGGTTGGATGGTAGTTCAATTTTTTGGTTTTGAAATTAGATGGTCATACCATTGGCTAGTCATGAAAAAATTCTTCATGATTACCACCATTCAAGATGGGTTGTTCATCTGGGAATATAAAAGGTGTACAATGCATTAAAATCATAGTTTTTTCATGTTAGTATGAAAATATGTTGGCTCAGTTTGTGTCAATATTATTAAATTACTAGAAAGTTAAGGCCTAGCAACATCAACTAGTATATATGTTACAGTAAATTTATATTCCTATTTTTAAATGGGAGCATATAGATATGGATTTTGTAACATAACTCCCAATAATAGATTGGAAACATAATTCCATTTGAGTGAGAGAGACTTGGCTCAAGAAGTTGTCCCATTTCATCTCTATTCATGAATCTCATATAGTTGAGGACTTGTCTAAAATTTATATCCAATAAGTATTAAGGAGGCATGGTATACCATTTTTGATAGTATCTAATGAACAAACAATGTTTACTTCTCATTTAAAAAAATTCCTTACAACAATCCCTTGGGACCCGATTGACCATGAGTATGGATTATCATCATCAAATGGAAAGGAAATCTAAACGGATGACAAAAAAGATGGAAGAAATTATATGGGCTTGCATAATGGATTTCAGAGGCTCGGGGTAGGAGCGTGTACCGTTATTGGACATAACATATTACAATTTTTTATCAATCCTTGACACATATGGCTCCTTATGAAGCATTATGTGAGATTCCTTATCATTCCACCCTATGATGGGTGGAAACAGGAGAGATTTCACATGTTAGGGTGAGCCTTATCTGGGGGATGATGGAGAAGATATTGTTGATCTAGAAATTGATAGAGACATATCAGAGTCATCAAAAATTGTATGTGGATCATCATCAATGTTTATTGTCATTCTAGGTGAGTGATCACATTTTTTGGAGTATTTCACTATGGTTTCGACATCTTTTTTTCTGGAAGCATGATATGTAATCTCATGGATACATAGCCCCTTTTGAGATACCTGAACGGTTATGTGAGGTGGAATTATAGTTTTCTTTTCTACAATGAGTCAATTTAGCTCTTAATTTCTATCATGTAGTCCCATTTAAAAAGTATGTATGTAAAATTAACCATGTAATTTGATGGGATCAAGTTGACAAATATCCTGATGATTCTTTGGTGTGTGTATTAGTTCATATTGTGGATAATAAGATAAAATATTTCATGGGAATATAATTCTTCTAGATTTGTTTTTGTGGAATCATGGTTAAACATGGTAAGATAATTGGGAATGTGATAAGGATATGATTGAAAAATGGACATAACTCTTTCAGTGCATTTTCTGTTTTCTAATTTCCAAGGATGGAATGCGAAATTGTGGGGAGAATACAGCACAAGAGGATTAAAGTATGTATCCCATTATTTCATATTTATAGGTATATATGGAGTTTGGGTGATTTTGGGGAGGGTTATGAATACATTTGTAATGTTTTGCGGATTTTCTAAAGGTCCATGGTTGAGGCATGGTTAGTGAAAACCATGAAAATCGTACAAGAAACTGTGTAGAGTAATACATGGGTAAATGGAATAGCACATGGTTTGGAACATGGTTTTTAAAAACTATGATGCCAAACAGGATAAAACATGCAATGTTGTGTAGACATATTCGTCATGGTTAGAACACATTTTTTGTAGTTGTGTCCTCCTACAATTTTTGGTTCCCCGTGAGAAGAAGCTAGTGCACGGTTACAACATGATTTTCTTAACCGTGGGAATAACCATGCAAAGTTTAAAAACAAGATCCAAAAAAAGTAGAACCATGATGGGATTACCTCCAAAAACCAATTTTCCACCATTTCCACACTAACTCAATTTATAGACCTCCCAATAGTGTTAGAATCATTCTCCATCGAATATGGAGTGATAAAGTGGATTTTCATGTTATGGTGAAGCCCAATTCCATTAGAAAGTATCATTTTATGTTATATTTCAATGTTTTTCATAAATATACATTATTGTATATTTATGTATCTTATATATAGTTATAGTTGGATAGTTAAAATGAATTTTATGCTAATAATGATTTGATTTTTTCATGTTTACGTTTATCAATGATATCTACATGTGGTTTTGGAGATTCAACCAAATTTTGTGGGAGTTTTCATTTTGTTCATCATTTATTCCATAATTCTAGAAGTATGTGTCTTCACACTCAACTCCTAATATTATAACATGAATGATTTGATTAAAATTAATTTAATTGAGAGAATTTATTTTTGAAATTGATGTGCAAAGAATGTAAGAAACACTCTGTACTGATAGTATTTGGATTTTATAAACTTTTTTGTGAAAGTGTTTTGGTTTTGGGATTTTAAAAGGTCAATTTTAGACTATATATTTTTGTTAATTCTAGAAATATATTTCTAGAAATTATTTGAATATAATAAATGTTTTATTTTAATGGTTGAATTTTTTTTAATTATCTTTTTGAATAAATTTTTGGTGTCTTCTCATGTTCATTCGAGAAAGATAATGGTAAGGTTTTCCTCCCATAATTTGTGGGATGGATAAGGGTAATAAATTTCCCGTATCACAATAGTTCCTTTGTTGATGTCTTGATAAAAGCTTTTCTCACCACTCGTGGTTAAACATGGGTCCACAACGACATGCATGGTTTGCATTTTTGGATACGTGTAATGAAATATATACATCCAAAATAAAAAATATATTATGGTGAGAAAAATTACCTTAAAATAGTTTTTTTTTTGATAAACTATTTCAACATGTTTTAGATAATTTATTATATAAATTGATTTATATAAATATTCTATCATTTTCAATCCAAGTGGTGTCAGTAGGGAAGACGTTCAGGGAAAAGCCAGTGATTTTCATTACTCACCCATGATTTGGATCTTTGGTTATTTGCATATAATTTTCATCATAAAACTAGAAAAGGTAACATATCACAATTATTTATTGGTTCATTTTGATACATGAGTTTTGATGTGGAGTTGGAACCTGGACCATGTTTGGAGATATGGAGTTATGTCTTGGATTCATTGATATTTTTGGTTTGGTATTCCGCTATGTATATTGATTATTGTTGTCTTTAATATTAATAATCTATAGTATTTTGGCTTTTATATCAATGATATAAAAATTGAGTTGTTAAATTTTTTTATCATTCATCATTTTCTGTTATTTTTTTAAGGATGGTTTGGTTGGTTTTTATTATTTCTCAAAGGTAAAATCATCCATCACATTTACTGAAGACCTTGGAATTTACTACCATCGATTTGATCCTTGGTGATGTCCCTTATGGAAAATTATCAATTCATCTTCATATAAATTGAATGATAAGGTGAATTATCTTATATGTACCTATTCAGATTCTATTCATTTTGGATAGGATAATGTCACTCCTTTGTACACTGGACTACCGCCTCATGAAGCAATGTGATTCACTTTTTCATAATGAATTTCATTGAAGTAATAAAGATAATGATAATGAATATATGTGATATAAATAAAATGATAATTATATTCATGAAGGAAATATTATTATTAAAATAAAATAAACGAATGTCTTTCTTAAACTGAGAGATGTTAATGTTATTGGTATACAAGTGGACGCCCGTCTCCATAAAGAAATATCATCCTTTTTTCCTTTACCGAAACACAAATATGATATATATAATAATATTTAATAAAATAGTTTTGTATTTATGATTTTATTGTCATTTTTTTAAAATAAAATATTACATACATTCTTTCTATAATGATCATTGAAAAATGGATGTGTTACCTATGCATACTTCTGACATACTATATCTGTGATGGTAAATTTCTTGATTTTTCATAACCATATTTCAATATTGGTTTTAAAATGTTTAATTGATGTTTCAATATGATAATTATTTCATAATTTTTATTGTATAATTATTTTATAATGACATCTTTCAATTGTAGTCAACATACTAAAGTAATTTTGGTCACCAATGTCAAATATCATCGAATCACCTCCCATAAAACTAATTAACTATGAAATTGTGTATTACATGGAAATAAGTAAAATATAAGGAATAATAAAAAACGAAAAAGTTATCAATAAAGTAAGTAATTAACATAAGTTTTATGTTTATGGAGATAATTAGTGTACATGACAAGTCTTACTCAAGGATATATACTTAGTCCCAATTTCCTTTTATTGAGGCATATTTTTCTATTACCCAGCTATATTCTTTTTTAGGATTTATATACTACCACATTAACATGTTATATAAAAAATATATCTATAATTATGGTATTTATTTTTTAGTAAATTTATTCATTCATAGGGATGGAGATTCAAGTGTTTCCCAATGGGATAAGTGATTTTTCTTTTAAAAATATCGTTAAAATTTTTCCATCTATCTTATTCTCGTCCATGTCCATTGATTTAACATTATTTTATGAATATTTTAACATAAAAATAATATTCAGGAAGTAAATTTTATGTATCTCTACAAATAATTTAAATATTTTTTAAATAGAATATGTTTATCGGTTTTAAACAGGATGTTTTAAATAAAAAATGAAATGTTATATTTAAAATCAATACAGTGACAGTGAATTTTTCTGTCATTTTGGAATTTATTTTATTACTATATTCCTGTTAATTATTTATTTTTTTCATCAAGAATAAACATATAGAGCCTTTTTATGTTGATTATATTTTTGAATATCGAAGTTTAGACGAAAATTTTATTTTGATATCTGAAATTATTTATCATATTGGTTTAAAATTACTTTCAAATTATTTTGTGATTAAAAGTTGAATTAAAAAAATGTTGTATTCTTGATATGTTACATGGAAATTATATGAAAAAAGGTTGATCTTGATATAGATTATAAAATGGTTTTACCCCCATTATATCTCATTGATGGGCCTGATATATCTTATATGAGGATTTAGAGCTCCATTATAGCTCATGAAAATGGATAAGCTCGATATTTCATAAATGAACAGTGAGCCCCATTATATCTATCTAATTATCTGGGTAATGCATATATTTGAATTTAGGCATATGGTTATTTCAATTAAAATGGTTTTTAATGGGTTTTATTAATATAATTATTTTTATTACAGAAATGGTTACCATTTTCTTTTTCTTTTTTTTAATGATTGTCAATAAAAAAATGTGTTATTTCATGTGAAAATAATTTTTCCCATTCACATCATAAAAATTGAGATAATGGAAATTCTATTTCATGGTTTTTCATTTGTATAGTCATGTATCATTTTTTTCTTTTTATTTCCATTATTTAGAATTTTTTCACCATCCCATATTTTAAATTTTTATCCATAGGGTTTAAGGATGGTCAAGGGATAAGAAGAAGTGAAGATGAAATCTGTGATGGTTCTCCCAGAAAATATATCATGATTTATTTTAAATGTTTTATATTATAAGGAAAATTGATACGATTCCTAAGTGTGTAATTTTGTGATGGTTTTGTAATGTATCAGTTAGGGAATAATTTTTTAAAACACTAAACCATAAAATATTATCAATGTGAACGAATTTTAATTCATGATTTGAACTAAAGATAATATTTTGTTTAAGGCTAGGTTCTTATAGTAGGTATCATAGGTCAGATCAGAAAAATAATAGTATTTGATATTTATAATAGCATGAATTTGAATGATTTTACATTATGTTTATGTGAAAATGATATATAAATTATCATTACTGTGTAACATCATATAAAAATTTTGTATTTAGAATGGTTTTCTATATATCAAACAATGATTTGGTTGTGGGTGTAATGACCCAATCCATTATAGACAAAATTACCCTTTTTGATTTAGTGGATATAGAAAATACATACACAGATTATGTTTTATTTCATCCAATTGGATTTAAATGACCATTATGTATTATTATCATTGATAATATAGTTGTTTAACGTCAATCACATGACTATTATAAATATATATTTTTAAAAAATCCTTTTGAAATGGACAAAGGAATCACAGCCTCATCAAGTATAATTTTTACAAAAAAAAGATCATTTATAAGAACATCCAAGGGAGATAGAATTTCAGGTCCTTTCCCTAGACAAATAATAAGGCAAGATCCAATAATTTATGCTTGAGAGAAACTATTTATGGGAGTAGTTCAAATGTTTCTAGATCATGAACCAAACATTGTTAACAGAATAGGCCCACGAAAGCCCATCATCACGCACCTTACTCTTAGGGATTATAATACTGTAATAAGGGGATATTTATCAATACCCTAGAAATAATATTATGTACATTATTTTGGTATCCAATAATTAATATATCTTATTCCTATCATTATTACATTATAAGTTATTTTCAATGAAAAAAATAGTATTTTAGGTTAATATTGAAATTCAATTAAGAAATACATTTTTATAAATTAAATTATTTTTAGAATAAATAATAAATTTATAAAATATTAATATTTTTATTATATATAAATAATCATATAATTTTCAAGTAGTAAAATGTAATTTTTATTAGAGTTAAAAAAATATTATTGTAAAAAAAACTCTTCATTTTTGATAAAAATCAGTTTATATTTTTAAAAGTAGAAAATTCACATATTTAGATGATTATTTAGTTAAAATGAATATTATTTTTCAAATCAAGATGTCTAAATTATCAACTATTAAATTTTTCTTAATTTTTTAGGACAATCGATTTTTTCAGTAAAAATTCAATACCATATAAATATATGGTGTGCATTAAGATATCATTATGGACCAATATTGATTTAATAGATACAATAAAAGGTATTATCATCCAAATAAATTTTTTATATTTAAAATAATTTAATTATATTTTTATTTTATTTATTTTAGAAATCCATATTTAATCCTCCAAGACTTATAATATATTTAAAGATTTTAAAATCATTTATTTGAAGGTGTGACTCACCTCCAAATAAGAAAGGGAAATATTCATTTATTATCAGCCATTGGCCTCATAAAATAACTTATACCACTCCACACTGTCATAAATAATGGGAAAAATAAAAGGGATGGTACATTGTTTTGAATATTTTATTATGTAGTAACCAAAATCAAAGTAATAAATAAATATCCCTCTTTTCCTATATAATCCTACCCCAGATCCCATTTCTCTTCACTCAACCACATTGAATCTCATTAAAACACTACTCTATACTACCTATAGTCTTCCCAAGGTTCCCCAATCACCATGTAAGCCTCTCTTAAGAAATTTTAGTTCCACATTCAAGTATGGGATTTCACTCCTAAAATTTGAATTCAAGTACGTTCTTTGATATTAGTTATTTTAATTTCAAATTATGGTTTTTACAGCCATTTTTATTCATTAATATTAATTTAAAATTTATTTTATTTTTATGAGGGATAATTTTCCCCCTCATTGGGACCCTCACCTAAGCCCTTACTATGCTGAAAATCTGTAAGGGCTTTCTCAGTTCCCATTTCCCTTCAAGAACTACTTTTATATTACGCTTCTTAAATTACATTTTCATATGATGGTATATGATGTTCAATTATTACCCTACTAGCCATTTGATCTATAAATTATGATATGTTCCTTTAAATGTCCTTAATCACCGCCTATGATCCTTTATTTACACACATTACCATTCCAAAATTTCATAAGGGTTATTTTGATTTCTTTTCTTACTTCAAGACTCTTTATTATGTCATGCATTCTATGTCCAATTACATATATTGGAGAATTTCTTCCCATTTCCCTCTTACTATGAATTTCACTTCTAAATTATGAGATACCCATTTATCTCCCATCAACACATTTTTTATATTTCTATATGACGTTGTTGTTCTCCTGAAATTACACCATGATTTTCCATGCCAAAATAATTCTGTAGTGAACACCATACCTATTTCTCTATCAATGGTATTCAACTTCATTCACATATACTATTATATTGTGGATATATATATATTTATTCCACCTTTCCTTGATCATGGATTAAACTATGTGGATTAATTAATCCATGTTGTGTGATCTATTTGGGAGACTTAAGCATGAAAATGAAATTATTTTGAAGGGTTTTCCCTGATAGCACTCCAATTCATTGGGTAATGTTTAGAAAAATGATGTGTAATGGGAAAAAATATTTTACTCATTCTCTAACATTTTCAATTAGTTTTACTAAGTACCCTCTATGTGAAACAATCGTAAATCATGCTCCTTCATGTGCAATTAGCTCTGACTCATTCTCCCCATTTGCAATGAGCCATGACTCATGTTAATATCATGTAGTATATTATTTCAAAATTTCCCATTTTATGATTATCATGAAATATCATCACTTACTTTTCATGTTAATTTTATGTCCCAATGATATTGTAATTTTCTAACATTTATTGTATTCCTCGTGTTATGGCTTCTTTATTCCCTTACCGACCTTTATAGATCACCCCTAACATATGTGTGTCCATAGGTCATCACATGAAGTGTTAAGTGTTAATAGATCTTGTGGACATGTAAAATAATTTTTCCATAAGGATGTTTCTTTTCATGTTTTATTTATTTTTGTAATATACCAAATTTCCAAAAGACACAAGACCTCTCGATCTTATGATATATAATAAGATTAAATTTATAAATCATGATTTAATTGGTAATTAAGAGAATGGTTAATATAGTTTGTATTAGAGGATATGTTTAGTTATTTTTTGGATTAGTATCAGAAAACCCTAGTTAAGAACCTTATGGATAAGAATAATTACTAGAAAACATCCCTCAATTTTGGTAAGCACAGAGTAAGAGGTTTTTCATGAAAATACATCCATGTCTAGTTACTACATTTTAATGCTGTTCTGGAATAGATGTACACAGATGTAACAACTACGAAATGGTTTTTTGAGCATGACTGAAGGTAAGCTAGTACACACCTATGGGTATTATATCAAACCTTGTTTGAAACTCCCAAGAGATGTGAGTTGTTAAATTCATAAGCTCATTATAAACCATTATCAATAGAACAAAAAAATCATGTAAGAATGTACGTCAGGAAGTAGATCATGGATATAAAGCAATGAGGCTTAGAAACTCATATGTTTAGGAGATTAATTTACATTATAAGGTATTCCTTTAATGTCACTATATTCTTTATTAGTTATTTAACATACTCATAACTAATTTTTCTTTTATTATATCAAATGGAATGATAAGGTGTTAACGTGCAAATCACCTTTGCGTTTGACTATGTGATGATTTACCCCATGATATTATCCACCTAATTAGAGTAGGAATCACAATATTTTCCCTGATACTATATCAGTTAACTCATGTTTTGAATATAAAACCTTACTAGGAGGATCACCCAACCCAATAAGAGACAGAAACGAGTAGTCGGGATCATTATGTGATAAAGGACCTCTACTTTCAGTGAATCATCTGATCCCTTAATTGTGGATAAATTGATCAATTACATTGAAAATACATTATCTATCCATCAATGTTACAAAAAATATAAGGTTCTTCTAGGTGTATATCATATGGAGGGTGAATATGATCAGTTGTCGACATTGATCCAAAAAATGAAGCCTAAGGATGCTATCAAAGCAATAGAGTTGAAGGGATTTTGGGAAAAAATTGGAATAAATATTTTCCCAACACCCTTCATCAAAAGAAAGAAATATATTTCCTTGAACTAAATGAAAAGGATGAAGAATATGTTTGGATGTACCAGTGAAACATCACAAGACATGCACAATACACCTCTGGTTCTGGCATTACCTCTAAATTCAAGGTTTGACTACTTAATTGGTAAGATGAAGCCTAGCCTATGAAAAGCATTTGAAATCTATAACATTGATAAATATGAGGACATTTTCTAAAGTTACATCAAAATTGATATGGAAATAAGTGAATCATAAGGGTATCATGGGGATAAGAACCCGAAACTAGACTATAATTTTGGTGGTTAGATGGATAAATCTAATGGTGCTATGAATTCCATCATCCCACATGTCAAAGGTGCGGAAAGAAACACCCTAGAAATTGCATAAGGGGATCAAGGAAACTCTTCCGGTGTAGAAGTTAATGCTCAAGGATAATAATTTCCAATTGGAGAAACCCACTAATGTGATAGGGGAAAGGAGAAATCTTTTAGACCCTCAATACATTGTTTATTTCGACAATTACAAATAATCAGGGATATTTGGAAACAATTTCCCTAACCGACGGGTTTCATAGGAAACCAACAACCTCCATGGTCATAAGAATGGGATTTTTCCATCACTATCGTCGATGTGAATATCAAAAATATTGGGGATGATAAGTTTTCTTGTTATTCATTTATGAATATAGAATTTACTTTTTGATTCCATTTCTATGTATTCTTTTAAATAGTTAATGTTTATTAAAAATATTCAAATACCACCACATAGCATGGATGTAGAGATATTAGTGATGACAAAAAATGAGGAAATTATTTCATCCCATGTATACAGCTCCTGGCCAATCACAATTTTGGGATTGAACTTCTTGGAGAACCCTTTCATGCTTCCCTGGGTGGAATTTTATGTAATTCTTGAAATAGATTGGATTTAAATATATAAATTCATCAAAAATTGATGTGAGAGGGAAATAACTCTCGATATAGAGAATCGACCATCAATTATAAACAAGTTCAAGGAGAGTTATTAATATATTTCACCAGCATCATCTCAAGCATGGATATTATTTCCCTTGGGAAAGCCTATCAATATCAAATGATTGAGTCTAAAGAAATTCACATTTTCAAAGGAAATTTTATTTTGAGGTAATAAGTTGATGTGTATCTGATGTAATTTTCAGGTCTTCCCCATAAAAGAGAGGTTTAAATATCAATCAAACTTATACCTAGGGATTTTCTAATATCAATGACTTTGTATTTGATTTTTGTTGTAGAACATGAGGAACTAAAGAAAAAACTATATGAGAATCTGGGTAAAGGGTTTATACTCGCAAGTGCATTACCATGTGGGGCACCACTCTTCTTCATCAAGAAAAATTAAGGGTCAATGCATATTTTCATGGATTATTGTGAGATCAATAAGACCATAGTAAAGAACAAGTATCCATTTTCAATTGATTAATGACCTTCTCTTTTAGTTATGTTGAGAACAGTACTTCTCCAAGGTGGATCAGCGATTGGGATATTACCAAGTAAGGGTGATGAGGAAGTATATCCCTGAGACAACCTTTCATGCAAGGTATGGGCCTTATGAGTCCACTGGGATTCCATTAAGACTAACTAATGCTTCAGCTATCATCATGGACTTGATGAATAGATACGTTAGAGATTTCCTCGAAAAATGTTTGGTTGTCTTTATAGATGATATTCTAATATAATCCCAAGCATAGGAGAATCATTAGGGGAATATGATCACAATGATGATGACCTTAAAAATGTATAAACTCTATGAAAAGTATAATGAGTGTGAGTTCTGGAGGGAAGATGTCACGTTCTTGGTGTAAATCATCACAATAAATGGGGAATCCATAGATCATTCAAATAAAATAAATAAGGATGGAGAGGCCAACATCTATGACAGAAATCCCTAGATTCCTTGTGTTAAATGGATATTATAAACAATTTGTGACAAATTTATCATGACTTTCAAACACTCCTTTCATGATAACGTAGAAGGGAGTCAAATTTTCAAAGAATGGTGAATGTGAAGAAAGATTTATCTAGTTTAAAAGGGGGAATATCACTTCCCATGTCCTAACATTACCGATAATTGAAGATATTTTCTTAATTTTTATTGATGCTTCAAATAAGGGATTTGGATCTGTGTTGATCAAAAATGAAAATATCATCACCTCCACCTCAAGGATGTTGAAAGTCGATGAGCAAAACTATCCCACGCATGATTTGGAGGTATCAGCAATGATATTTTTATTAAATATCATGTAGGATTATATCCTTTGGAAGGAGGGTGAAATATATATATCTCATAAATGTTTACAATATATTTTCACACAAAAAAAGAGATATTTATTCACCGAAAAATATTTTTAGATCTAATCAAGTAGCACAACTTCTAAATCCAATACCTTCCTGTGATTGAGAAGTGGGTGGTAGATGCACTATGTAGAAAGGAACCATAAATTTTTTCATTGATGAGAATTGTGAAGGATTTGATTTTCATATACTTGAATAATATGGACATGGGAATCATAAAGAATGTAACATCATTGTTCCATTCACAAATGTTTTTTCAACCGTATCTTCTAGAAAGGATAAAAGATTCCAAAAAACTTGATGTTGTAATTAATATGAAAGTGGATACTATCATAAAAGGGAAATCCTTGTGTTTAAATGAAAAAGTAGAAGAAATTTTTAGATTTTCTTGAAGACTATGTGTTCCATAAAATTCTGTGTTAAAGAAATAACTTTTTGATGTTTCATATAGTTTGACATTCTCTATTCACCCAGAAAACACAAAGATATATCGAGATCTCAAAGAGAAGTATTGGAGGGATAACATGAAGAAAGAGATCATAGAATAAACATAAATATCCCTAGTGTGTCAGCAATTGAATACTGAAAGGAATAAGTCTAAGGGGATGAATCATCCATTATACATACCAAAATGTAAATTCAAAAACATCCTGGTGGACTTTGTCACAGGAATTTTGAATACATTCAAGGGAAACAATGTTATCTAGGTTTTTGTGGAACGTCTTACAATGACTGCACACTTCATTTCAATTCAAGGGAATTTATCACTAGATAAACTGGAAAAAATATACATTATAGAAGAGTTAAGAATACATGGATTACCACTATCAATTGTTTCCAATCAATATCTAATATTTACCTCTACATTTTGGAAAAATCTATAACATGTCCTAAACAGAAATCTGAATTTTATTACGTCTTATCACCCTCAAACTGATGGAAAACTTGAGCGGACTATCCAAACACTTGGGGACATGTTGGGAGCTAGCTCAATGGGCTTCAAATGTGTATGTGACTAGCATCTACCTTTAGCGGAGTTCTCTAAAAACAACATTTTCCATTTGATCATCCATATGACCACTTATGAAGACCTTAATGGGAAGAGTTGTAGAACACAAACATGTTTGGATGATATTGTGGACAAACATCTGTGTCTAGAAATGGTTGAAGAAATTGGGGATATGGTTAAGTCCATCAAGTTGCACATCAAAGATGATCTGATTTGTCAAAAGAGTTATGATGAAAATTTTCAATATGACCAATTGTTCAATGTTGGAGATAATCTATTCCTCTATATATCTCCATGGATGAGAGTGATGAGATTTCCAAATAAGGGAAATCTTATTCCAACATACATATTCCCTTTTGAGATCATTTATTTCATTTGTTTGGTGGCTTATTCACTGGCATTCCCACCAAAGAAATCTCAAGTACATGATGTATTCAATGAATCCTTATTAATGATTTACCACACAGAACCATCACATGTACTCCATAAATTGGTGGTACTATTGGGTAATGACCTTTCCTATGAGTAGAAGCCGATGAAGATCATAGATTTTAGAGAGAAGTTTATATGAAATAATAAAATTCTGCTCATCAAGGTGTTGTGGTGAAACCATAGGTTTGATGATGGAATGTGTAAAATAGAATAGGTGATGAACTAGAGATGTGCTTATCTTTTTTAGTGTGGGAAATGAAACTTTAATGGGAGAAATTTTTTATGTCGGGATGTTTCTAACAATTCATACTATTATGAATAAAATTCCACTTTTATATTTAATGGATATAGAAAACACTTTCACTTATTACATTTTATTTTATCTAATTGGGTTTAAATGACTGTTACATATCATTACTATTGATAATATATCCATTGAAAAGTGATAATGGGACTAGTATAAATATAGGGTCTTAATAAATCCTTTTTATAGAGACAAAGGATGTGATGGTCTCATCCCGTAGGATTGTACCCAATGAAGACCATTTATTGGAAATTCCAAGGGAGATGGAATTTCATGGAAATTCCCTAGAACAATCCCAATTTAAGATCCAACAACATAATCATGAGCAAAACTGTTTACGGTAGAAGTTCAAGAACATCAATATCACAACCCGAACCATGTTCATCGAATGTCCCCATGAAATCCCCACCATCACACACCTTACACATAGAGAATATGATCATCTTATTAAGTCATATGTATCAGGACCCAAACAATAATATTTTTTATATAATTTTTTATAGAATAAAGAATATAATTCCTTCCTATTATTATTACTTTGTAAATGATTTTTAATGGATAAATAATATTTTTAGTTGTTATTAAAATTCAATTAATTAAAATATTTTGATGAATTAATGGATTCTCAAAAATAATAATAATAACATAATGAACTAGTATAATATTTATTAAATATAAATTAGCATATAATTTTCATGATTTCAAATTTAATTTTTATTAGGTTTTAAAACTATTATTTTCAAAAAAAAACTTGTCATTTTCAATAAATGTTAGTTTTTATTTTAAAAAGTAAAAATTTACATATTTAGAAGATTGTTTAGATAAAATAATAATTTTTGGAATCATGAAATGGAAATTATCCAACGGTGAAATTTTTTAATTTTTTTTGACATAGTCGACTTTTTCAGAAACAATTATATACCGTATAAATATACGATGTGTTTTATGACATAATAATGGAAAAATATTGATGTTTTAAATACCATAAAATGTATGTTACAAAATATATATATTTTATATTTTAAATAATGTAATTTTATGTTTATTAGATTTATTTTATAAACCCTTAGTTTATATTCCATGACTTCTAATATATTTTAAGATTTTAAAATAATTTCATTGATAGTGTGACTCACCTCCACATAATAAAGGGAAATATTTTATTATATTTGGACCTTGGACTCATATAATAATGTATTCCAATCACCTTTGGATGAGTCCATGGAAAAAACGATGGTTTGGTTTGTGGATTTTAAAATTTTATTACATAGTGTTTAAAAAAATAATGAAATTTACCTTCTATCCCATATAAACCCACCCATGCTCTGATTTATATTAACTCAAACTCATTTAATCTTGTCACAAGTATACACTCTACTACCTAGAGTCCTTCCAAGGTTCCCCCAAGCTCCATATAAGCCTCACCTAAGCCTTTGGAGGCACACATCCAAGTAAAGGATTTCTCACCTAACCATTGAATTCATGCACCATCATTATGGTTAGTTCTTGTAATTTCAATTGCATGTATCTCCATTCATTTTTGATCATTATAGTACTATAAAATTGTTGTTTTTTGTTTGATGGATAATTTTCTTCCCTCATTTGGACCCTTACCTAATATCTTACTATGTCGCAATTCCTTAATGGGTTTATCACTTATCCTTTATATTCAAGATCTACTTTTATATTATTCTTCTTAAATTACATTTTCATATGTTGGGATACAATGTTAAATGATTACATTACAATAAATTTTAGTTATAAAATATTATATCTTCCTCTCACTCTCATTAATCCCCCATATGATCCTTTATTACATTCATTATCGTGATCAAATTTTATAAGGGTTATTTTCCTTTATCCTCTTACTTCAAGACTTATTATTATGTCAAAACATCTATTTCCAATTACTTATGTTAGAGAATTCCATATCATGTCCCTATTTCTATCAATTTCATGTCAAAATATTTAGATATCCTATTTCTCTCTCGCCAACCCATTTTATGAATTTCTATATGATGCCATTGGGCTGGTGAAATTGAACCACAATTTACCATACCCCATTCACTGTATTGTGAATAAAATACCAATTTCTATATCTAGGGTACTCTCTTTATTGTACATATAAATAATAATTTTGGACATATATGTAGTTATTCCACCTTTCTATGATAGTGAGATTAAATATGATGATTAATGTATCAATGTTGTATGATCTAGGTCGCACACTTAAGCCTTCAAATTAAATTATTATGAAGGCTGTTCCCTAATAGAGTTCTAATGGATTGGGAAATTTTTAGTGTCATGATATGTGATGTTTAATGATATTTGACTCATTATCCTCTATGTGAAATGATTTTGAGTAATTCTTCTCCATGTTTAATCAGCATGACTCATACTCCTTCATGTTCAATGTGCTTTTACTCATGCTCCTCTATGTGTAATGAGACTTGAATCTTGATAATATCATGTTTTATGTTGCTACCACAATTCCCATTTTATGATTATAATGTTATATCATTACTTATTTTTCATGTTCTGTATATGATCCATTGATTTCCCTATGGTCTAACATGCTCTATATTCCCCATGTTTTTCATTGGTTATTCACTTACTGGGCTTTATAGCTCACCCATTTCATATGTATCTCTTTTGGTTATCTGATGTAGTGTGGTGTATGAAAGAATGATGTGATTAATTAAAATAATTTTCAATAATGTTTTTTATTTTCATTTTATTTATTTATAATGGAATATACATAATTACCCAAATTTACTATACTTCTAAATCATCTAAGTAGTATTAAGTGAAATTTTATAAAAATTTTAAATATGAAATAAAGATTAGGGTTTTTATAGTGGGAAGTAATTGAGAAGAGAATATCCATCCAAATAATTATCTTTTGATTCTTAGAATTGGAACATAATATTTTGTTACAGTGATGTCTCGTTTTATACAAGTTATTAATTATTGTTCCATCTATTTTATAGAGGAACCATATCTACCCCCAAAAAGTTCTTTCCAATATTATACAATATTATGAGAATATATCCCCACATTTTTTATCATATGACCACGTTTTAGTAGAAGGATGGTTAAATTCCATAGATAATATATTTTAAATCAGGTAATATTCATAATATAATAAGTTATCTCCTTCCATTTATCACTTTGATGTTTAATATGATGGATGGTGGTCCTTGGTTAAGAAAAACATGGTAAGATACAATGTTATTTCCATGGAATGATAAAAATTTAAAAATATATTATATTATATGTATTTTCATAAGGATTTTATTCTTATGATAAAGAAATAATTCTGGTAATCTAAGAAAAGTGATGGAGATTTTGTGGCCACATTTGATAAAAAATTCAAAATATTTTCCAGGTATGTGCCAGACTATATTTTGAAACATTAATAAAAAAATTATCTCCTTAACATAGGAATGAAAAAAAAATTATGATGTTTAGTGGCCTCATGAAAATTTTCATGTTATGATGATATTTTTTATCATGATAATATTTTTTAGTTGATTATTCTATAACATATGTTCCATGATATAATAAGAATAATATATTTTTAGGGTGGTATTAAATTTTAAAAAAACAAACTAAGAATTCTACATTTAATACCAAAACATGTTTCAATTATAGTCAAATAACTTTTTTGAATATTTTTTCCTAGTTCTAGAAAGTGTATCAGATATGGAGGAATTGGTGAATGTGCTATGAACTATAATGAAAATAGTCATAAATATTAAATGAATCATATAACAGATATCCAATCAATAATTATATTATTTATCTATAGAGTGTTATGAAATTATGATAATATGCCTCTAATGATGATTACTGAAGGTTTAAATCATCATGATCAAATATAGAATGGTATGGAAATATATTTTGTTGCTTCTACAGTTGATGTCGATGCATTTGGTGAAGTTATGACTAATATAGGAATCTCAATATTTTTTATATGATAATCATATGTTGAATGTTTTTTACAGTCTATTTGAACTTTTAATTGATGAGATCTTAAAGTGATTAATGAAATTTTGGGTGACAGTTTTGGGGAGTACTTATATATAAGTCATAAGATTGCAGTGATGTGTTCCTTTAAATTTCTTGGAAATGAGTTTTAATATATCGTTAATCACATTTGGATGAAAATATTTTTGAGGATTAACGTTTTTTGAAGGATGTTCATCATATTTACGGAAACATTATAAGGATAATTTTTTTGAAAACGTATATCTTGAAGACATGGTGACAAACTATCACAACCAACATGGCCTCAAGGATTAAATCATCAAATCAAGGTCGAATGGGGTGAAAATCCTCCCATGGGACAATGTGAAATCCCTGTTTATATGAAAAACATCATTTAAATTAAACCAATTGAAATATTATTATTATAATTTTTTTAAATATGTTTTGACATATATAATTCAAATCAATTAAAAATTGATATTGTTATTAGGTGATTAATGTATTTTTTAGAATATGAGCACTATAATTCTGGGAAAAAAATTACTTATTGTAAGAATTTTTTTTATCATAAATGTCTTAATATTTGAGTAATATCTAGTTACCATTTTCTATTTTTTAATACATTGTAATATGATTTTTTTGATTGAATCATGAAAAATTAGACTTCTATACTCATAATTATACAAACGATTATAGAGTGGTGAAAATGGATTAATTCAAGAATGTCTACAAGAAAATTTTGCATACTTCCTTATTCAGTTGATTGAGAGGATAAATGAACTCTAAAAATCAATGTAAAAGAAAATTAAAATGGAAATTATATCTTATTATTTTCACTTCAGATGAATCAAATGATCTTTTAACTCTTAATATTTATGGATTCAAGGTATAAAAGATTCTATTAATCATTCATATTATTGTGAACAGTGATGCTTATTACTCTCCATTATGGATTGAAAATTACTATTTTTCCTTGTCCAATTTTTCTCTTCACACGTATTTTCTCCAACATTCAAACCAATTTATTCATTTTTACAGTTAACCGTGGTATATCATTTTCCCTCTTATAAAAAATTATTTATTAACCCTTATAACAATGTGGGTACCAAAAAAGGAATTTTTAAATGTCCAACCATTTATTACTAATATTAAGATAAAATTACAGAAAAAAATATATTGGAGGGATTTAACACCCTGATGTTTTTAGAAAAATATATATGCTTGAGTGTATGTTCGATACCAAATATCGATCATAAATAACACATGAAATATATAACAGATATATCCTATACATTTAATGAGTGGGGATGAATAGTATTAAATAATTCATTAAATATATATATATGTCCTACATCATGTAAATTATTTAGATACCCTTAGTAAATAATATATCAATTTTTAGTTAAGCTATTTTATTATTCAAATTTTTTTTTTCTTAAAATAATGATTTTCATTGATTTTTTAACGGGGAGTTATTATTTTATTTTTGATATTTTAGAAATTTATTTTATAAAATTAACATCACTTTTAAATTCAAATCTCCATGTTTACTTAGGGTGAAATTTGGAAATTGTTTCAGAAAACAGTAATTTTTCAGTAAATATTGAAATATAATGATTTTTTTTAAATGTAATTTCATTTAGAAAAATTAAAAAAATTAAAAAAATTATTTATGTTTTGAATATAATTTTATATAACCTAAGTATATTACAGCCAAATTTTTTATAATTAATTTATTTTCAATAAATATGATATTGGATTGTTGTATATATTTTTTCGTGTTTTTGAAAGAGTTTTTTCTGAAAACTATTTCAAAATTTATAATATATCTCCATATTAATTATTTAAAATAATACTTATTGGGTTATATAGTATATGAAATGTATATTTTATATATAAATTATTTATATATTATATTTATATATTATATTTATATAATTATTATTATTAATCAACGAGTCATTAGAAAATTATCTTTTCCTTAAAAAATACACTTCCGGATAACCATCTTTTTCTGCACTTCAATGAGTTTAATTTTAAATTATATATTTCCAAATATGTGAATTTAACTTTTAGATGGGATTCGAAAAAAAAATTCAGTATAATTTTTAATATGTAATAATATAATATTAATTTTTGATCAAAATTAATTGAAAAAATTGAAAACATGTTTAGCCTAGTTAAGTTAGAAATCAATTTATTAGGGGTTAAACTAAATGAAAAGGGTTAAATTAACAAAAAATAGGTTAAAATTTTATTCACTGTCTATTTTTCATCCATATAATTTATAAGGGTTTTTAATAGTCCTGTTAATATTATTTTTTCATGTCTAAAACATGGTTATAAATTTTTATCTAAAAATTTGAAAATTTTCATCCCACAACAGTTATAAAATGACACAAAATCTCCTCCCTTTTCACACATCAAAAACCCATTAGATCAGCCAAGCCTTAGAAAAATAAAAACCTCAATTCCCTCCCATTATACAATAATACATTTTTTCTTAAAAATACATTCTTTCAATAATTTATGTATAATCCTAATGAGTTTTTCTGAGAATATGTAAAATTACATTCAAAGTTGATGTAAAATTTTTATTAAACACGGAAATAAGGGAGGAAATTAAAGTATTAATATATTATTGAAGGAAAATTGAATCATATTGTAAAAATAAGAACACTTAAGGGTTGGTGACCCCTAATTTTAATAAATAATAATAGGATTACACTGGTGATGCATTTATGTACACCAATCTGAATATAATTTCCTTCACGCTTTGTATGGTTCAATATATCTCAACCAATGAGTTACCTGAATCTATATATGAAAAAAATAATGGAACTAGGGAAATCATAAATCCCATTGAAAGAGTTATAGATAAATATACAATCAATTTCAATCATAGTATGTTAAATAGTAGTAGAAAACCAAATCCAAAACCCATTAAGATATTAATTATCCTATTTCGTGAGATTGTATTCATTCCCATGACAGAAGATAGATGAAATTACCACTAGTCTATTAGATTCATAGAAAACACCACCCCTTTAATAGCTCCAATATTGGAGGACCTATTAGTATTGACATTGAATCCATTACTAAGGGTTCCATTGAACATATTTACTCGAAAAAACCACTCTTTGTGAAGTAGACATATATCTTATTCCAATCATGATCATCCTTAAAGAGTGGGTAATATAAATTTTCATTATGTAGGAACCCAAATAAATAGTTAATCATAAGGACCGGGTCTGCATTGATTAAAATGAACACAAATAACCATATACCAATGATTTATTCTTGACATTTCAAATACACTAGAAACTAGTTGAAATGTGGGAAGATCTCACAATTCACTACAACATGTTAGTCACCACCCCATGAATACTGGAATGTAATAAACATCACCATTTCCTAATATAACATCGATACAAATAAAACACTCAATGTTTCTCCACACATCCATTTCATGGTCACCTTCATCAAACACGTGATCATCCAATTATGCTTTGGATTTTTAAAAACAATAGGACACAGACACAATGATAATTACTTTTTCAGTCTAACATTACATTAGAAAAAATGAGTTAAATAATATAGAAAGTAGGATAAACATAATTTGAATATAATCTCACCAGTTGTACTATCTTTCTCTAGATTTGGTATTATCATGGATTGACTATCAATAGTTAATGTTTGAGAAGGACGCAAAAATAAAACATTAAACACTAGTTTATCCAATCCAAATAAAACATATATGTCATTGATGACCCCACATTGATGAGGTTTCTTAATGGATAGGTTGAACTTCAAAAAAATCATAATCTAGGTAACATGTTATTTTAGGGATAGGGAGTCCCAGGACACCAAATGGTTCACCCACATAGTTTTCCATCCATTAGATAATGTTACTGCACCAAAAAATACATTGACACTATCATTGGATCCCCAGTATGTTTCCATGAAATATATTAGATAGTCTAGAGACCTTTCATTTCATCTCACCTAAATCATCTAGTAATTTCTGCAAAACAAATATACCCCACAGTGATTGTCCCCCCATGACCACCCATACCAATTTGGTATCCACCAGATTTTTAAGACGAATACATCGATACTCTTTATTATTCTGATTTCTATACCAACACACCCATAGGTGGTGACCATCCATATAAGCATCACAGAAAAATAGGAATCCATAAATTTTTGAATATTATATACCTCCGTTTTTTGGGACTTTGATAATGGATATCAAATGATTCCGAATTAATGAAAGAAAACACAGTTAACTAGCATGATCCGACCACTTGAGGATTAGATTTGACTATTCCAATTGAGGATTAAGAAATTTATTTTTCAACTAAAATATCATAGTGTTATATGAGAATAACTTTGGGAGAAATCATAGATCCCAAATAAATAATTGGAATTTATTTCCAGTTAATCTTAAACAATCGATTATCTTTGTGACATGGCAGAGTGAATAGAATTTTCAAATGTAAATACAAGTCTTCTCATAATTAATATAGAGAAAACTCCACGTAGAATATTCCTTCATAAAATTGGTGATTCCTTGAATAGATATATTGTTTCCATTAATAAGGATAACAATTTCATCAATAAAAATGAGGAAAGATATGACATTAAAGGGTCTCAAACATCAAAAAGAGATAATATATCTATAATCAATGAAACTGGACATTGGTTTTCTAAATAAATATTAATAAAAAACTAAAGGACATGTATAAATAGGTTCTCCCTAAATAATACCATGAAAAATATAAAAAACAAAATATCTTACCAATTAAATTTATCAAATACCTATAAGAGTTGAAATAAATGAAAAATATGTTTTTCTACCACAGAGAGAACCCCATCCATGAAATAACCTTATGGATGAATCCCTTTTAATATTCATAAAATATTTTTCCATATAAATTCTAATCACAATTTTGGACATCGTTTCCTTCCAATATATTTCGACAATAATTTCTTAATCTAGTGAAATGGAATCTTGGGAAGAAATTCATCTCACAATACCATGTTGTTCATCTAAAATCCTCTCTTGGAGGTGGGTTGAGACCCTCCTAATGGTCACACTGAAAATAAACGTGTATAAAAAATTATAACTATTATTTTTTCTAAAATGATTGGTCGATGATAGTCCACTCACCTTTAGAGTAGGGACAGGAAGAGTTTCACAAACCAGTATCGGTGAATCATGATAAATAGGGACCAACTACCCTCCACTTCTTATTAGGTAATTTCTAGAGATATTTTTTATGAATGAGCTTGATGAAATTCTTATTATTCATTAATTTTTGAAATTTCATGTGATTTTGAGAATTTATTATCTCCCTCTACATGGATTATAAATCGATGAAATTAGATATTTTATTCTATTAGTTCAAGGATGAAAACAACCTTCAAATGGAAATATTTTTATATAAGATAACATCTTATTTAATGAATTATGGGTGACTTATCTTTCAGAATAATTTATATGTCTAGGAAATATTAATTGAAGAGGTGAGGATATAATTAAGGGTTTATGATTTTAAGGTTAATCATAAGTTCAAATTCATTAACACACCTCTTACGAATTCATGTAATGGGAGTATTTTAGGATTTTGTATATTTTGAGAAACATTTATGGAAATAAAACACTTTAGTTTTGTGTATGTTTTAGTGATAATGTTATTTGTGGAATAATTCCAATAAAATTTGTGGACATAAGATTAAATTTAAGGGTAACCATCATAGAATTATCATAAAATTGTTATTGAGGTAATTAGGGGCTGTAGTTGATATACTTATGAAGTTATCACCCATTATTGATACCAAATAATTTATCTCTATAGATCTTCTTACAATAATATGCATAAAGTATGTTGTACATTTTCATGTTGTATAAATTTATGTTGAATAAAATCAATATCTGAATAAAATGTTGATTATTTTGTGAAGGATTCATCAAGTTCTTGATATAAAGTAGAGTTTTATGACTACGTATCATCCACATATAGATGGTCATTCTGGGAGATTAATTGAAATCCTAAAGGATATTCTATGAACTGGTAATATGGATTTTAAATGTTTTTGGGATCCACAACTTTCTAAATTTCTGTTTTATAATAATAATATTATTCACTCAAGAATTTAGATTGTTTTTTTTGAATCTCATTATCTCAATATTATTATATATATAACATCATAGAATAAGGTTTCATAATTAATGATATTGTGACCTGTGAAAGATGACGAAATGTTAGAGAAGGTTAGATATAATCATAAACATGTAAGTGATGAAAAAGTTTACAAAAATTTTATGATGATAATTGTTTATGTGGTCAATAATATTATGTTTGTGATACGGTCTTTCTAAAAATTATTCTATTTAAAAAATAAGTAATAAGCAATCCCTTGATATATCATGCCCTTTCAAATACTTGATCGATTTAAGATAATAGCATATCATTTTGTGTTTCCACCATACCTATCCCAGGTTCATGATGTGTTTCTGGTACCTCTAGAAAGTATTTACATGTTTAATCTTTCACTTCTTCTAAAATCATGGGTCATATATTCGTAGAATGATCTTTCATATAAGGAGAAATTAGGTGGGATTCAAGTAAATATAGAGAATGTTCTATGAAATAATTTCAAACTATCGGAAAATGATTTTTGGTGTAATCAACAGCATGATTAAGATATGTAGGAACCTATGGATGTAATTAGTCAAATGTATCATCATTTTTATTATAATAAATTAATGTATATTGAGGGTGATTTTTATTTTAATTGTGGTAAAATTTAACACAATATTATTTTTTGATTTATTTTTCCTTTAATAATATTTAATGTTAAATATATTATGTGTTACATCTAACACATTTTTTACAACGTTTCACACACAAAAAACGTTTTCATATTGTTTTACAAACAATGTTTCTTTTATTTTGTGTTACACGAAACATTGAGTTTATCTTGCAATACACACAACACCGATTTTAAATTAAATGAGACTTACTATTGAGAAATTATTATTTAATATGGTATATATCACCATGTTTTTGGAATAGTGTTTTTGAATAGGATTAACTAAAATATGTAAAATATATTATTAAATTATTTATATAAAATTAATTCATTTTTGTCAAATTAATTTTAAAATAAAATAAAAACAATTTAATAATATATGAAAACATTTAATAAAAAAACTATATTTTATACAAATACACGTTTTACATTAATAAAATAAAAAATAAAATTTTTTCTATTATTTTATTGATATTTATATATTCTATATTCTATAAAATTATTAACAATCATATTCTATGTTTTCTATACAATATATAATAATAATAAAAATTTAAACCAAAAATTATATTTTTCTCTAAAGTATTTTTTAGCTCTTTCTTAATAAGTTTTCAAATGATGTTTTGAAAATTTTAGAAAATTAATTAGATAAAATAAAAATCAATTTTTAAATCACAATGTTGAAATATCTTTAGATGAATTTTTCGGATTTTTTTGAAAAGATTAATTTTTTGATGAATCATGTAGATTATTGGTTTTTCATAAGTATTGTCATATATTTTAATTATTTTAGAAACATAAATATTCCTTTATGATGGTTTTAAATGTTAAATGGTTAAAATTATATATCTATTAGTATAATTTAGTTCATTTTATTCATTTTTATATTGAAATTTTATATAATATTGTTTTCAACTTTCCAACATTTTCCTTGGAAACCCATCTTTCTCAATGCGTCTATAGGATTAATTTAAAATTAAATTCATCCACATATATGAATGTGATTTGTAATATTGGAACACATATTTTTAATAATATTAATATAAATTATATAATAATATTCACAAAACAATTGGCCATAATGAATAGAAAAAATGCTTAAAAATAGATACTGTATTTATGGAAAAAATGGGTTTACCATTGGTTAAAAAAAGATAATGGTTTAGAATGATTTAGATATTCTAAAATAGAAATTTTATATACATATTAAGACCATATCTCTTATATTTTCATGACTAGAATATAGTTGAGACTTTTATAATGTGAATAATGATGGAAATACGTTCTCATTTTAAATTTTAAAAGTGTCCCAGTCACTTCACATATAAATGGAAATCCAATCTCCACTGTTATTCACTTTTACAAAACCCATTGCTAGAAAAATAACTAGAAAAATAACTTATTTAATACTATAAACTCATCATAGAATCCTTATTTGCTTCATATTTGCTTCCTAATATTCCTTTTATGGAAATCCAAAATAAGTTTCTCAAAGAATACAGAATGTCCCAAATTAAGCATTTTATTATATTTCTTCTTCCACATCATTAAATTATTAGTAAAACATGATGATATAATAACCTGAATAAATTAAATTTAGATATATTATTTATTTTATGTGAATTTTGAAAACCAATATTGTCTTCCATCAAATGGGTTATGAAATCATCATTCGTTTGATTGGAGTACGACCTCGTTGACCGATGCTATTTTTCATAATAAAACCTCTAACAGCTTGATATAAGAATGTATTTATTATTTATATATGATATTTATGACATTATTATTCTTTTTTATTCATTATATCACATTTACCTTATTATTTTCCATTCTTCATGAATTTGATAATGTTATTCAAGTATTTTGTACACCTCCCCCTTGCGAAGCCTTATGATTCATTCACACTTTATAAGGAAGTTAATAAGGCTAAGCTAAAAAATAATATGTGATATATAGGACATAATAATTTTTCTATTATTTTAATATATTATTTACCTATATTTCATTATTTCTTTCCGGAAAATGGAAACAATTTACATGCTTTTGTAAGACTACCTCTTCTATGAACGATGAATTTCTTATTTTATCCATAAATATTATGAATATCAATAAATAAATGTATAACAATAGTATATGATATTAATATCATGATTATAATTCTTTATATTTTGTATCCATGATCAAAGAACAAAAAAACAAATCTAAACACAAACAAAAAACAAAGCATTTATTGCCCGAAATGTTATTTTGACATAAAATTGTTTAAACATGGTAATTAAAAGGTTGTATGTAAATAATCTATCATATTATATATATATATTGTTAAATATTATATTTAAATCAAACATATATTTATTATACATGATTTTGACCATCTATAAAGGAAGTTGAGAGTAATGATAATGGGTTTCAGTTGTACATTTTTACATCATTGAGATACATTCCATATTCACAATATAATTAATTATTTGTTGTATATAAATCCAATGGATATATTTCATGAATATTATTCAGATTTAATTATCCATTTCATAAAATCCAGTTCATGTGGTTTATGGCTCAAAAGATACTAAATCGGTAAGGAACGTTTTTCTCTATTTTTTCTCTTTGAGACATGATTTTTTTTGAGTATATATATACCCATGGATATTTTCTATTATTATTATATTTATAGTAATTATTATTTAATATTTTATATGATTTTACTCTTTAATTTTACTTATGGTTCAACGTTACCAATGTTTTATGGTTTTTTGATACAATCTCATCGTTAACAGGACTGTTTAAGATTATGTTTTTTAGGATGAAATATTATGATACGTATAACATGAATCTAATTAATTTTATTCTCTCATGGGTATGTCATGTGAATTATTTTATTCTCTTCATTTTTCTATACTTATATTAATAATATTGAAACGAATATTTCAAATTAAAATCAGCTTAATTTCTTTCATCGGTCAAAACCCTTTATCTTATATGTATATGTTTTCTGAAAATGTTTTAACAAATGTTTTAATTTTCAATTATTATTTTTAAAGACATTTTTTCCTTTTTATACATTTTTAAAATGTTTAAATAGAAATCATTACACTTTTTTCCCACCATTTCTCATTTTCCCCTTACCAAAAATGTGAATGGAATCTTCGTTTTAACATGTAAAACGTGAATAAAATTTACCTCTATCATGACTATTGTTTTATTTTAAACATATATTATTATATTTCAATGTTATTTTCAATGAAAATTATTTTTTATTTTTTTACCTTTTAAAAGTATAAAGTGAAAATGCTATTTTTCTCATGAAAGGTTTTAAATGGTCTGTAAATATTCTTTTATATGTTTTAAATGTTTATTTTCAATGAAAAGGATTATAAAAATATTTTACAAGGTTTAGTTTCAAGAAGTGGTTTTTTTGGAATTTTTGTTTTCATCAAGAATCATTTCATTTGATTTTTCCTTCTGAGTCCTTCTCTATCTAAGAAGAAATAATTTGAGAATATTAGTGATTTATTGGTGATATTATTCATGTAAACCATTATTATTATTCCACTAAATGGTTTATATTAAGGATGAAATAATGTTTATGAAACCAGTATCATCATTAATGTGTTATACCAAGATAGTATTCTTATGAATCTTGCTTCTTTTTTCATAGGTTACACCATGATAGAATTATAATGATACTCAATTATTTTTGAATTTTTATGATACAATGATATTATTAAATTATTATAATCATATTTCATTTACATAGGATATTCTATCATGAAATTTTTATGGAACCCCTTTCTTTGCATTAGTTATAATGTGATGAATGTTTTATGATCTTTTGATGCAAAAGTGAATTATTTTCATTATTCGAATGGTGGGAACTATATCTCCCTCCATGTAATTTGGAAATGATTAATGTTATGTTATCTCAAAGGACACACGAGAGGTTTTACCATGATTGAAATTGGGCACACAAAAGGTTATCCCAATCACATAAGTGGGTAGACATGAGGTTATCACATACCTAACGAACTTACCATTGTTGTTATCCTAAGAATAATATGTTATGAATGTCTTGGTTTCCTTACATGACATAATATTTCTTATTAATATATGTATTCCATAAATAAATGCATTAAAGAAATGTTAGTGATATTTATTATATTTGATCATATGGGCATGGTTTTAACATGTTATGATCGTGTTCTCAAATATTCATGTTAGTGATATTTATTTTTATATTCCTTATTTACCCTTACTATGCATATGAGCTCCCCATTTCATAAGTTTTCTTTACCTAGTTTATGATGAATGTTTTTATATAGGGTGTGATTATGAAGCTTAATAAAGGATAACATCATCATGGAGTATGTTTAATATATTTGACGTTGATTAAATATTTTTTACCTAGTCTCCCAAGACACAAAACTGTTGTGGTCCTTGAGAGTGTTTCTTTAATTTATTAAATATCTATCTAAAAGGATATAATATCTATGTTTGAAATTCATGTGTCTCAATATATCATTTAGTCACATAATGACTAGGATAAATAAATTCCTATTAATAATTTACTTAAATGAAATTTTAAAATTAATATACTTTTCATTTTTCTTTTTTTTTGATTAAGGAAATATCTGATTGAGTTTAAGCATATTCCATCCCCTCCCCATTCTCTTCAGCATAAGCCACATAGTCACATTATTCTTCTTCTAATATGTAAAATCTATTTTCTATTGTAATCAAGTATTATTGTCTAATATCTACACTTACAAAACATCTATAAAATTAATTTGCATCCCTATATTTCATATAATCTATAGAATTCACAATAAAATTTATTGATAAAATTAATTTCTATGTGGAATTAATGTATATGATACTACCATCCTTTCATGAAACAAAATTTCATATTCTTTCAATTTGTTATCCATATCACCAAAATAAATTATATTTTTGAGCATGTATATATATAATTATAACATGACAAATGGGAATATTTTTTCAGTGTTATCACCATAAATTTTGACATATATTATGGATAAACACTCAATGATTGAAGAAACTCTATGGCCATAATATTCACTTTATTATTTTCACTAATTTTACAATATTTATATATTTTATCTCTAAATTAAATTACACTTTCACCAATATAGGTTTTTTATTTACCATTAAATACCTTTAAAATATCCCTAGTGTATTATTCTATAATTTTCATTAATTCACCAATAGAGAACCTCCCAAACTAAAACATTTTCAATGAAATTATAGATTTAATTTCTCCATTATGTATAATTCTTAGTGAACCAACTTCATCATCTAAATACTCAACCTTACATTTTTTGTTACACGATACAAGTATTTTTTTCCTAAATCACATATTTTGTTCTTCAATATACAACATGGATACGACAAGTTATCTAAATTATTCTTTAGTTTCAATGTTTTCTAATACATCATTCCCTATCCGAATAATCAGGAAATTTAGTTATTAAACATAATAAAATGCTTATTTCAACAAAAAACATATCTCTCATTTATTTATTTACTATAATAAAATTACTTTAAGAAATCCTTCAAATTCAATATTCAAATCAAAATCACTTCTCAAGTTATTCTATTATGTTGTTTCTTTTTACACTAGATCTACTTTTACCATAAAATAAAATTATATATCATTAATTAATATTTTTTGATATTCTCAAAATCCTGCTTTATATTCATCCACTTCATTACTCACCAGGAAATTTATCTAAAAACACAATATAAGTAAGTTTCCATATTAAATATTAATTTTAGGGGGCATATCATTCAATTTTTTTTAAAATTATCATTTAGGTATGTTGTTATCCTCCACCAAGAATGTCACATTAATATTAATATAATTTCATTAATTAAATATTATATGAAATATATTAAATAAAAAATTGCATTTACCTCAATCTAACTCTCTTTCCATAAGTGATGATAACACCTCAATTAAATTTTATTCTTCTCCTAAAGCTTAATTGATATCTATATTCTCTGTTAACTTTTCTTTTTTATACTTCATGAAATGGATAAATATTACATGTATTTTTTTGAAAATATCATACTTAACTACCGTAATATATTGATCCTCAAGATATATATAATGTAATATTTTATTTTTTTAAAATCTAATACATTCATATTTATATTACAGTGAAAATATTATTTGATTCTACATTACAATTTCAATATATTTTTATTAATAAAAGTGTTCATGAATATCTTAAACAAACTTAATAATATTCTAGAAGAAACCATAATTATTTTAAATTAATAAAATCTTAAAATCCTAAAAAGTGTTTTTTAAAACCTCAATAGAATCCAACATTATTTTTTTCTCCTTTATAAATTTCTTTAATTTAATAAAAAATTTCATTCCCCATTGTAAAACTCATCACCTTTATATACAATACATTTCTAAAAAAATTAAAAATTTAATTTAATGACATTACAGATTCATTAATGAAAGACATTTTCATTTTAGTCTTCATAATGTTTATAAAAAAATGCTTGTATCTAATTTGTGGTATTATAAAAGAATTCAAAACCTTGGACCAAAAATATGACCTCATTCTATTCTTCAAAATCATGAATTTACAGTAATCGAAAATGTATTTTCTTTTCCTTAATTTTGTTCTCTATAAAATTGAACTTAATCTCATAAATTTTCATTAAGATGAATTTTGGGACTCTGATAATACATTTTACAACTCTATCATCTAAATAACACCTTAAGAAATTGGTGAATTAGAATTTATTTATTTAATCCATATTCTAGATCATAGTCATGTATTGGTATGAAATTTTACAACTTGTCAAAATTATCAGCTTGACCAAGGAAAATATAAATAAAATTTAAATACAATGACATAAATTATATTACATGGTTCACTGCTACGGGACTATCCCTAGAGAATACATTAACATTTTCTCAATATTCAAGAAGAAATTAATATTTAAAAATATATAATTTTGTGATTCTTGAAGGATGATCTTATAATACTATGGAACATCCTTAGTTATTCCTATAAATTCATGACATCAAGGTATAGTCCTAAAAATATATTAAAAATAATGGCCATTCAAAAAATTATAAAAAATAATTCCCACCAAATAGCAGGGATTGTTTGGGTTTTATAAAATTTATTTTCTCAAGACAAAATCTATGAAAAACTCTTCAGTTTTATTTTTTACCCATATAATTTTCAATTTTTGAATTATTACAGAAATTTTTGTGTTATTATCACCACTTCAGATATCCATAAAATTAAATCCCATGTCATCACATTAAAATAATCCACATTCCATAGTTTCTGATTCCCCTTAAAAATTTATATATTTTATAAATATAAACATTTTTATTTATTGATTATATTATTAAATTTATAAATTTATTGAATTTGGAAAATTAGATTTTAAACAACTTATCATCAGGTGGATCAAGAGATTGTACCCTAAAATAACACAACCTTACATGATTACTTCTAGAAATTTACCATTGTAGAATGAACCTCAATTAATCGTAGTTCCAAAAATTCATTATTGAAATATTTATATTACTTGTTAATTTTTACAAGATCCTCCCATGTACCGTAAAATAATATACCATTTATATTGTGGTCCCCATTATTGTGAATTGATGATTTATTCCCTCATTAACAAATATTTAACCACGTTTTCATAGTCATTTGATTTTTCATGGTCATTACTTTCTGTTAACAGTTCACTATACATAAAAATCATAATCATTACGGCTTTTAGAATGATGATATCTACTCTGTCATGAAAATCTATTCATGGATATACAGTGATGGAAAATATTTTAACCATTTTGTTATTATGATATATGAAAAATTATTGTTCGAGGAAATAGTTCCCAATATTATTAATAACAATCACTTATATCAAGTTACTACTATAAAGGATCATAAACTATTTGATCCCCTCCATTGTGTCATGTCCATTCCTTCTTATCTATGAATACTTCCAAATACCCAAAAATATTCACCGATATTTTTATTGAATATATTATCACCATTAAACATCAAAGAGAGAATATTTAAGGAAAACAAAACATTTATTCTATTCTATAATATTATTCTATATGTGTTCTATCATTCACCAAATTTACAATTATAAATTCTATGGTTCTAAAAATATTAATGAATATGAATATTTGAAGGGTACACATATTATCCCCTCAAGAACTATGATTTCTTTTTTATTCTAGTTCATCAAAATATTTTATGACATAAATGATAACTAACATTATTTGTTTATCAAAAAATTATGGGATATTGTGTTATCAATTATGTAAATTTAAGGTGAAATTAATAATTTTCAAGTATTAAATTTCTTCTATAATTACTTTTTATGTGAATAGTTTTCTTTTTATTTTTATTATTTATCCCTTGGTATAATTTGATGTGATATTATGAATGGAATTTACCTCTCTACATAAATCACATATCAATTATTGAGATAGATAAATCATTTTTCAAATCACAAATAGTTACCTAATATTATATGGATTAAAGGACTATTATGTACATAATTTTAAAATTATTTGATTAAAATGGTCCTTGATACATAGTAATGATGTATATCTTGCTCTAATTGTTGTGGGAAATCAACATTGAATAATTGACAATTTTATAATAATATTTCATTTTACTATTTAAAAAAATATATTTTCATTCCCCAAAACAGATATATTGACTTTTAGAAAATATCATACATTTTTGAATCCCCCAATAAATAATTCCTTATACAATATCCACAATTAAAGTATAATAATTGATGAATTGACTCAAGGGGTTTCTAAACGGATTTTAAAACTACATGCTCCTTACTAAAACATTTAAAGGATTAATGATTAAAAAATAATATCGTTCATTGCCTCCATCCACTAATTTCCCTATTCTCAAAAAGTTCAATGTCATGAATAAGCATCATCCACCCTATATTGCTGTCTTTTTTTAACAATATAGTGAGGTTATATAATTCTCAAATTTTTAATATTGAAATATATAAATTCATAATGATTCCTTTCAGAAATATAATTATTATTTTTTAAAATTCATATATTTAATTAATAAAATCTATAAATCATGCAACTATATATTTATGGATGTATTTTTTTAATAACAGATAGATATATTAAAAATTGTGTGTCCAGACATGAGGATCATAAAATTATTGCGATAATGACCTTATGAAATGATAAATTGTATGAATAATTAATATGTGTGAATTTTTGATATAATGATTATCATTCCTTGGTCATGTAATCAGAAGTTAGGTTATAGTTAAGGATCCTCCAAATATATAGGTGGTTATAAAATTTCTATGAAAAACCTAAAAACCATATTTCTAAAAACATTTCAGATCTCCTTCGCTATGTTGACACATTTTCAGATATTTAACATGACTATAAAATAAAATAACAATATTAATATGGGAGTACATTTTATACAGATATATTAATGTGAGGATAGTATCAAGAAGTTAATATTATTTTGGTCAGTACGCAGTCACTAATATTATAATACATTGTAATGGATATGTTTTTTGGATATATAGTGTTTATTAACATAGTTTCTTGGTAATTTTTATCACAAAAATGACATGGATATATCTTATGAGTCATTTCAATGAATGGTTCAATGGAATAATTTCCCAATTACATACCTAATGTTCACAACTATACAATTTTCATCATATAATTGAAGGATATTTCTCTAAATGTTAATTTTTATATATATACAAATTAAGGGATATTAATGTACATATTCACAATGATGGAATTGTACATGATAAAAAGGATATTGTCATAGTTGATTAAGGATTAAGATTAATCAGTACAAAAGAATCTTGTTACGAAAAACATTGTTGATAATAATCAATGTGAATATTATCATTCTAAAAAATCAATTATATGTAATGAAAAAGACTCAATATTATTTACTATGAAATGGATGAAAGTATAAATCATAAGGGATGGTTAAAAATTTATCATTCCTAAATTATTTCATAAAAATATATCCATATGAAGATAAATAAATTATAAAATGGTAATATAATGATATAGAATAATCTAGGAAATAATCCAATGTTTGACCATGAAAACGGTGTAGTTAATAAATTGGGAACCCAGATATGTTAACCATCCATGTTATGATAGAAGGTTAACCCTTTGGTTGAAGAATATATCTCATCACTCTCTATGAATAAAATAAGGAAAAAAATGTATAGAGATCAAATGGTGGACATATAGTGTGAAAAAATGAATATAGAGATTCCAAATTACATATACCTATGAACTTTTTAATATAATGTTGTGGTATAATATTTTATATATAAGGTGAGGATATAACCATTAACCATACCTATATGGAAATGGGATAAAATGACCATGTTTTTTTCTTGAGGTATTCTAAATGAATTCAAAGGAATTAATAATATTTTTTGGATGATCGAGCTAAAAATTCCATAAAACATTAGTTTTATTCAAAGGGACTTCCCACTCAAAAAACTATTAATATATATAAATAAGTAGTGGTAGGTCTTAATAAAGTACTATATTTAATATTATTTAAATGAGATCTTTGGTAAACATCAATTTTTTAGAAATCTAATTATCAATGAATAGAAACTAAACATACATTAGTAAAATATTTCATAAATTAACTAATAGTTAGATCAAAATAAAAATTTAGACAGAGAAAAATAACCAAATATCATCATTGATGGAATTTTAATTTTGTGAATTTCAAAACCTACCTTCTTTATAGTTATCATACGTCAAAAAATAAAATTTACAAATTCAGTTATCTACTTCTTTGGCTTTATATTGAAAAAAATTCAAAAATGTGATATGATGAGAAAAAATTGAGAGTGATTTTTTTTAAAAACTAATGCTTAAAAAATATATAGATTATTTAAAACATTTAATTATATATAATTGAAGTAAAATATTGAATGCAGATCTATAAGGATACACAGCAGTGAGATATGGATTTATATGTTGGAGATATGTTATTCATTACAATATCACTATTGAATAAAAACACGAGAGCCAATAATGTGGAAATGTTGATCTCTATAAATATCATCTTATATGAGATTATTCATTATTTTTATAGTGTAATTTATTTACTTGAATAAACAAACGTCCTCCCACATGATTATGAAATGTTAAAATTATAACTTTTAAGGATGTACATACTTTATGAATCACATACAACGAACTCAAAAGTTTTATAATTACAACATGGACACACTTACAGTGAAATTTTTTTTCAATCTATTGGATCATAGAGATAATATTTTATGAAATAATACCACCTAGATGATCAAAATTTAGTGTGAAATAATATGATGGATAAATTAATTTCTTAAAATTAATATGTAATGAGAAAAAGTTTTAATCATTTTTTATCATTCGAGTAATAGAATTTCTATGGTGAAATTTTTTTAGGGTGCATAATGTAGTACACCGTATTTTTAAAATGAAATTACATTTTATATATTTAATGTGTTAGATATTTTTCATTACACTGAACAAAAATTTAACATAAACTAATATTTAATCCATTAAAAACATTATTATAATTAGATTAATATTTTTACATTTTTTATATCTGAGTGAAACATAATTACAAAAATTTCAAAATAAATAAAATGATATATAAATTCCACTAAATACCACATTAAATAATCATCATCTAGATCTATTATATAAAATATATAGGTGGGGATAACTATAAAAATAATGCAAAAAATTAAAAATATAATAAAAAATTTTGAAAATTTATAAGACATTATATAATGAATGATTTAAAAAACTATATTAGCATATATATATATATGAATTTAAAATAGTAATATAGATATTACATAGTTATTGGACAAATACTATTGTGAGGTATAAGGGGTTATTGGAAACACATGGCCACGTGGAGTATATGGTCATTATGAACATACAATACCTGGATATAAGAGGGGTTAGTGAGAAAAATTATAATTTTAGTTTAAATAATATTATATAAAAAATAAATAATTATTGATATGTGATTATTTTAATAACTGAATAGATATATGAGATATAAATAGTAGTACTCTTATAGTGAAACTTATGTTTAGAGGGAAAATTAATGAATATTATATATGAAGTATTCCTTATTATTCTCATTCATCTGATATTTGAATATGGATAGCATCACTAGGATTTCCCATTTACCAAACCCATTTTTAAATACAGTATGTATGGATTAAGCATATTCATCTACACGAGTTTTTCAAACAAATAGAATTGCTTATGATATCTATCATAGCTGAATGACCACCAGTGACTACCATATTTTCTTATGTCACCCTAATAATTTAAGGGTGTATTCATTGGTTTTGAAAATATGATTTACGGAAAATTTTAAATTTTAATTATTATTTTGTTAAAAAATTATTCTGGAAAAAAATTATTATTAGTAACTATGTATATATTTTTATACATTTTGCATTTTTTTAAATTTTTAAATTTAGAAATATTTTAATAAATTGAAATGATAATATTCAGTGAGTGATTTGTAAAATAAATAAATGAAATAAATAAAATAATTAAGAAACTACATGTGAAAAAATGAAATTATTAATTTTACAATAAATATTTTCTAATAAAAAAACTAATTTATTCTATTAATCTTCATTTAAAATTTAAATTCTTCTTTTTTAGAGTATTTAATTTAATGAAATATTTCTTTTTAAACATAATTAAAATATTAAAGTTAATATAATGATTATTAATTCATATATAAAAATAATAAAAACTAATAATTTTAATAAGGATAATTTTATAATAATCAATTCCTCTTTAACGGTGTATATATTTCATACATAGGTATTAAATACAAATAATGGAATATTCATCAAATAACCTAATAAACCCATTCTATTATTTTATAGGTTTATTGTATTCTAAAACATGGAATCCTAAAAAACTAAATCATATAACATACTCATTGTCACCTGCATATTCATTCATATCTAGACCTCTTTTGACACGTATTTCTTAACACTATTCTTCATATCATGGGGAAAATAATCACAAGAAAAATGTGAGCTTTGGTACTCAGAAAGGGTATTCATGTGATATGACATAAGAAAAAGGGTACAAGAACAGGATAATAACTATTTAAAAGTATATACAGCATATCTAGTATTTTGAAATAGAGATATTTAATAAATTATATATGTTTATAAGACATAAATTATAAATAATGTAATTCAAGGGAGTGTAATATAAAACATGAAATTGTGGTATACACATAAAAATAGATAATCATTTTTATATTAACATGGACCACTTCCAATACCATCATAGCTATACAATTCACTTACTGAACTGAGATAACTCATAATTCTATCCCCACAGTATTGAACCGTGTTTACTTCTCATTCCAGTCCTTTATTATAGAAATGGTTTCACTTCCCATTCTAAGCATATCTATCTCATGAGAAATAAATCATTACCCAATGCATTGGAGGGAGATTTTAGACCCAATATTCATACATTGAAACTCATAAATATGTGTTCTATAAGAACATAAATTATTTATCATTTCAAGAAACATGAAAATTAATTAATTCCATAATCATTTCATCTTATCATAACCCCTGGAATGATTTTCATAAATATCATCACATCATATATATAAATCAACCAAAAAATAATAAGGATAACATTCATGAAAGATATCCCTACTAAAAAATAATTAACATAAATTAATGTTAAATTATATGGAAAATAATTTTTAGATATCACTTGCAATAATTCTTGAGTAAAATATCCATTTTGTTTTGAAAACATTTTTTTCCACAAAATTTCATGTAATTTTAAATAAAAAGACATCCATTTAATATTGTAAGGGATTCTTAAAGGTATTATGGTTTCATCCAGTTATAAAAATATATTCACACAGTATAAGTTAAAAAAACAATCCTTTTGTATATTTTCTATAAGAGTCACAATGTACATATTTTGTAAAACAAAATAATGATTCCATTAAAATAGTTTTGCCAATATAATACATGGGTAAAAATAAATTTGAAAATTTTCATAAGAATAGTAAAAAAAATTCAATATTTTTAATAAATATTCACATGGATGATAAATATTCTGCAATAGATACTTATTTATAAACAATCCATAATGTTAATAACATTTTGAAATTAACCCTTACCATTGTTATGATTTCTTTTAAACATATATAGAAATATTTTATAAGGTTTTAAATAATATTATATTTTTATACAATAACAATATTTATATTTATTATATCATATATGATCCACTTATATCATCTCATCACCCATTAGTAAATAATCTTTCATTATTTCACTTCTTTCTGTTATTAACTACATTATTTTTATGCCATTTTTGTCATATAAGTCCTAGTTCTTGTGAATAGGATAAATTTATTTTATATAAAGAATACTTTAAGACAGTATATATCAAATTAATTCATTATATAAATTTATATAATCATTCTTTAACGGTGAACATGTAAAATAAACTGTAATGCTTCATGGAGATATTTAGTCGCACATACACACTACCGATGGTATCATTCCCTTAATGGGGAAAGGATAAAGAACTTGATGTTATTGTAATATAATTTCATAATTATCATATATATATATATATGTGTGTGTGTGTGTGTGTGTGTTTGTGTGTGTGTGTGTGTCTATGTGTGTGTGTGTGTGTTTGTGTGTTTCTTTGTACAAATTTCTTTCATTATATCCATTCAAGTCAAGTGTTGATGAAAAAACTGATTACACCACTGCGTGGAGGCAACAGGTTGTATGTATGAAGGCATAATACTTTTTTTCATAGGATGGATAAAAGGTATAATATAGTACTAAAATAAAAATAATAATATATAATAATATATTTTATACTATATTAACAACTTTTTAATATAAAAAACATGAATAGGAAGTTGGGAAATAAATAAACATGAAAGAGTCAGTAATTATGATTACCTCTTATCTGATGAACATCTTTTAGAGCTCATCATGGTAACTTTTTGGATTTACTTTTAAGAATAAAAAAACAATATAATGTATGTATGAATGTTTATAAAATAATTTTAAGGGTATTTTTGGGATTTATGGCTCAATTTGATGTGAATATGTGAGGTAGAAGGTTCCCCATTATAATTGAGGGGAGGGGTACTTTAGGAATGTCAATAAATATTAAATTATAATAAATTTATTCTCAATAAAAATACATGAAAATGTATATGAATTCATATATATAAGGTGAGATAATTTTTTAATATCATCAAATAATTGATTTTAGATATGTTTTGGTATTAATTTAAACCTTATCATTTTGATTAACCCTTTGTTAATCTATTTTAATTATAACTAAGGTAAAAAATATTTCAATATTAAAAAATATTAGTTTTTTAACTATGTGATTTTAATTAGACCCTAATGGAATCATTTATAACATTATAGACCATATAATAATTATTTTTCATTTTTAAATATATTTAATTATTTTTAAATAATTTAATAAAATATTCTTTTGATAATATATCATTAGTGTCACTTTTTACCATATTCAATACATGGATTTTTAAAAATATAAATATAACTTGTTATCTTCAAAAAAATATTAAAAAATATCCCTTAGAGTTCAAGGTAATCTATAAAATTCATTGATAACATTAATTATACAAAATTATATTTATTTTAATATTTTTAATAACATTTATATGATGTTTCCATTAATAAAATAATTATTGCATTAGTAATTTGTAGTAATTTAATTATATTATTTATACACTAAATAATTAAAATTAAAATACCGTGATGAATATAAATCTTATATATTTATTAATAATATCTATACTCGAATATGTATATTCGGTTACTATATATTAAAAATGATATAGTATTTAAAACATGAACATGAAATCATTAAATTTTTATTAAATAAAATATTATAAATATGAAAACTCATTTACATTCCCCTTAAAGTAAAAAATAAATTTATAAAAATAACATAATTCTATTATTTGAATAATATACATTTGGATTCATTAATAGTGCTACTTTATACCTTGTATACACATAAGTGATATATAATTCAAAGAAAGTGAAATTTTGTGAATTCCATTGATTTAAGTATCATATAATTATTTTCAAGGAAAATAATCCATTAAACTACATAATTTTGATCTTAATGTATTATATGTCGAATTATATTTATCCATTATAATATTATAATGTGTTAGGGTCATATTATAATTTGAATCATTTTCTTTTTAACAAAATTTACCAAATTTACCGATTACCATGGTCACAAAAATTACCATGGTTTTCTATTCATGTTTTAAAAAAGTATAAGATACCTGTCAACTAAATTTGTCCATTAGGAATTGAAAATATGTATCAATTTTTAATAGTTTTTCATCAGGATGTTAGATAATTAAATTTTAATTAAATATTCCATGTAAAAGAGTTTTATATTAAAACATCCTTTTGAAACATAATTTTTTTAATAAATTCGTGTATAAAATCCTTTCCAAATACAATAATTACATTATTTTAAATAAAATTTATAAAATTAAAATTTAAAACTAATACAAGAAAAAGTTTACCTTCTTAAATCATTAAATGATAATGAATTTTTCAATAAAAAACAACATTTTCAAAATTCCTTACGAAAATAAAAGTTTTGGGCTAATTATTAAAAACGTTAACATAATAGTGTCATAATGAATTTAAAAATGAATCTAATTTTTTCGAATAATTTTTCTAGAGATTATAAAAAATAATATTCACTCATAAAAAAAGAAAAAATTATTTGTGAAGAAAACATATTTTTTAATAAAAAATTTATTTTTTTAACGTTTTGATTATAATTTTCAGAGAACATAAAAATATATTAATATTGAGTTTTAACTTTATATATCTGAAATTTTTAATTAATATTTTTTCTATGATATTTTATTTACTTGGTTATAATTGTCATTTTAGACTAATAGTTTCTTACAGTTCATTTAAAATCAATGTTACATGAAATGAAATCTAGGAATTTATTTAAATAAAAAATTTGATAAAAATATTCGGCGGTCACACACTATCTTCATTAAAATTAATTTCACCCTCAAAATTTATCAATCTCATACAAATAAATGGGGATACCTCTACCTCATCACATCCTTAGGTTCCCATGTAGCCTCCTCAAATTAATGGGTTCTCTATAAAACATTATCCAAAAGATTTGTCTTGTTTAATCAGAACATTTTCTATATAATCTATAATTTCTACCTATTTTTTCTTCATATGAAATATATTTCTCTAGGGGTTCTTCTTCATGATTTTATTACGTGTGAAAAATTAGGTATGTACTTTTATAGAAGAGATACATGTATAAAATCATGAACATCATAGAGATTTGGTGGAAGGGCCAATTAATAAGACAACATCCCAAAATGTTCAATATTTTAAAAGGGCTAGATATGCCTTTTGATTATGTTCCCCTTCATTCAAAATCTTGTTACTCTCCTCTAGGGATATATTTTTAAAAATATATTATCCCTAACCACAAACTCTGGGTCTTTCTCAGATTGTTTTCATTACACTTTTTCGATTCTAGGATTATATTATGTTATATTCAATATATCTAACATTTTCATCCATCTTATCTAATATATCTGGTCCCAATAGATTTCCTCTCGCAACTTCATTGCCATATTTTTGAGTTTTGCACACCTAATCATAGAAGGATTCATAAGGATCCTTATGAATACTATAGTGAAAGATATTATTGTATGCAAATCTTATAAAAGTTAATTTGTTCGTTCCAAGAACCATTTAATTCCAAAGATAAAGATATATACATGTCTAATATTGTGTGAATTATTCTCTCTAACTTACAATCTTTCTGAGGATGATAAGAATTGATGAAACTTAACACTTTGTCCACTTCCTGCTGAATACTTCTCCAAAAAATTGAGGAAAACAATGGGTCCTAATTATATATAATGGAATTTGGTACTCCTTAAATCTCAAACCATGCATAATATATATTCAGACTAGTTGATCAAGAGATAAATTTTCTATTATAGGGATAAAGTGTGGGGAATTCGTAAGGTGATCAACTATAACCCATATAGTATTATGGGTTTTATATGTTTTGGGAGGTCTGATGTCCAAATCCATATTGGTTATTTCCAATTTCCATTCTAGTATAGGTAATGGTTATAAAAAACTCCTATACCTCTATATCCAAGATTTAACTTTATGAAAAAAAATTATCAAGAAACATATTTTTCAATTCATTTCTTCCTTCCATCCCACCATAAGTAATATTTTAAGTCCCTATACATCTTTTTTTCTACCATTATTAATTGAAAATGATGAATTATGAGCCTCATCCTATATTTCATTCATTAATTCAGGTATTGGAGGGATAACAACATTGTTACTAATCCTTATTATTCCTTCATAGTCAATTTTTAACTTTGGAAAATTTCTAACCTTATTTTGTAGCTCTACATTTTCCTTATGCACATATTTAGTCATCAATTCTATATATGGTTAATCTTTCATTTCATCCTGATAATTCTTATCCCCTTGAATAAAAATATCCATATCTGTACTTGAATAATCCGTAAATTTGAGATCTTTTTGTGATAATCTTCATATATATGCTAGAATGGGTCTTTTCATGCAAAGAATATTCCACCTTATTTGTATTTCCAATGTAGTTAAGTATTTAAAAGTCATAATATTTAATCAACTCCAACCATATTAATTGGATCATATACAATTAACTTTTAGTAAAAATATACTTTTAAATTTTTTCATCTGTATAAATTTCACAATTTTCTCCATAATAATAATTCCTCAAAATTATTTTTTTTAAATTACCCCAACTAATTACATATCAAGAATTGGGTAATTTTTCTCACATATTTCTAATTTTGATGATGCAAATGATATCTTGATATCATTTTTCAGGAGAACACGTGTCATATCGTTCGGTGATGCATCACTATAGATCAAAATTATTTCTCCAATACCTGTTCTTGTGAACATACGTCGATTGACTAACCTTATTTTCTACACATTGAAATTATCTTAACATTCCTCCATCAAAATGAATATAACTCATATTTGAGTAAACATGGTTAGTGGAATAGATAATTATAATAACTCATTCACAAAATCATAGATAATATGGATCCTAATCTTGAAATATTTGGATCTTAGTTATCATTTTTGTCCTAGGCCAACATTCAATAGATTCCATCTTCATTGGATCTACTTATATCTACTCTATAAATTATGTAATACAAAAATTAAACATTACGAAGCCAAAATTCACATTTATTAAAAAAAATTAAATCTTATCTTTTTCTTGGTGAAAACAGTAATATACACTAGTTATCTCTTTTTTCGTACATTCCCATTGAATATATATGAATATCATCTATAAATACTACCAAATAATGATCAAGATAGTCTATAAAAAATCTAATAGTTAATTTCAGGATGATAGTGGGAGAATTTGTAAGACGAATATACATCACTATAAATTCATATTGTCCATAAATTGAATGGAATTTCATCATTGGTACATCCTAATTATTGAATATCAATTGATGATATCCAGATTGAAGATCATTAATAAAAAAATATTTATCTCCACATAGTTGATCAACTATGTCCAAAATATGGGGAGGGTATATTTTTTCTTGATAGTGATCTTGTTAAGTTCTTCATTATCTATGTAGAGACTCATTTTCATGTCTTTCTTCATAAGAAATAGAATAGTTTCAATCCAACATGATATACTACAGAATATTAATTCTTTTTCTATATTCTCTAAGTGTTTTTTTCAGTTCTAATAATATAATTGGGTCCATTGTATATGGATTATTTGAAATAGGCATAGCCCATGTTATGAGTTCTATTGAAAACTCAACATCAATATTTGGAGGAAGACCTATAAATTATTCCAAAATGACATCATCAAACTCCCATAAAATAGTTGAATATGTAATGGTGATTTTTTACCCAACCATTTGAAATTGAAAATGTAATGACCGAGAAATTAAATGTATTTTTTTAAGATTTTTTCAAGACCAGGCGCTCATACGACACATGATTCCAAGGTCTAGTGAGCCTGGAATCATTGTTTCAACATTTTTTAAAATTATATAAAATAAAAAATGTTAGTGGTTTTGGTAACATCTAAAGGGGTGTCCAGATTAAAAATCTACGGGAACTGTTGCATCTAGAATAACAACCCTACCTAAGGAAGGTCCTAACCTCAACTAGCACAGGATGAGGGAAAAAGTTAATTTCAGGAATTTTTTAGAAAATTTTAAATAATAATTCTCATAAGAAAACAAAAAACTTTTAGTTTATTTTTTTTAAAATATCAAAGTTCATTGTAGTGTAAGGACACTACAACTCTAACGTAAAATGAAACAATGTATTATAAATGATACGGTGTAACGACACTATAAAGCCACATAATAGAAATATTGAAATGTGTTTTCCCTATATAATGTGTTAATCAAATATTGGATTATTGGAACAATCAATGATATCTATGAACATGGAGATTTTTCATTGGAAAGAAATGATTGAAGAGCTACCTAATACAATGAGATCCTTTCTCCCTCCATTATTCTATCCTAGGAATGATCTGCAATGACAATGACAGGATGAAGATCAAGGAATGATGGACACAATAGTGTGATCTTCACCAATGAATGATCCAACATCGAGGTAGGGTGTCTATTTAATAAAATATATTTACCTATTTCAAAGTCTCTACGACGAGTGTGAATCATTTGAAAAAAGAAATGATTCACAGATCATTCATAATTAATGAGGAATGGGTTTAATATTTTTGGTTTTCAATAGGAAAATGGATTCATGTCGATCTTGTGATTTGATATAACTCTGCGTTCAGCTGCCCTAAAATTCATACATGCATGGATCAAGGCTGAAACGAAAAGGCCCGATCCATCCACCCACGGTGTTTATGTGAGTTTTCCACCACCCTTTTTCTTTTGAATCCTCGAAAATCACAGCTGAAATAACCCAAAAGGTAGCCTATGATCATGGTGATGACGATTTTCGGTCCAAGATAAGACCTCAGTGGAGTGAAGAGGCCACAGGTCGATGGATGCAGCAATGCAGAAGGTGGTGTGTGTCAATAGCGTTCATGTGGTGCACACTGATGGTGGAGGGGAGGTTGTATGTCACCCTCCGTGGTTGGGGAGAAAAGGCTTCTAGCATCGGCCGATGGAGGTAGGGTACAAAGGGGGTTGATAGCATCTGCGCGTGGGTGGGGGATGAAGGCTGCCTGCACTAGTCGTCGACGATGCGAGAGGGTGCTGTGAGCTATGCCGTGACATGCGATCGGAGTTCCATGATCCAGGTTGACCGCGGTGTGATCTGCGAAAACTAAAGCATGTAGGAAGCGTCACCCGCCATGTCATAGGTAGATCAGACATGTCCAATCATTGTGTTGGCCCAGCAGACTAGGTTCGTCCGACACGGTTATCCCAAAACTAGGCCCAACCAGCCCCTTTTTATTAAAAGATATATAACATTTCCACCATGTATCTGATTCCTGGTCCTTTTTTGGAATTGGGACCCTCATGAAGAGATTATCCTTTTGACATACTCTAATGAGTTTTTTGGGATTATGGGATTTTACTGATGGATTGAGAAGTAGATTATATCGGAATCCAGAATGATGTGAGTGGGAAGCCTGTGGAAACTTATGACCAGATGGAAGTGATGAGCGTACCATAGTGGCCTGGGAAACGAGCATACCATCATATATTGGAAGATGAGAAAACCTTACTGGCCTGGTAGTTGAGTGAAAATATGGGGCCTAACATACTATCAGACCCTAGTTACATGGTACCGAAGTAGACCTCAGTGGATTGGAAAATGGGTGGCCCTCAGTGGCCCGAAAGACCTCAGTGGATCATCAGGGATGAGTCCCTCCGTAGTACAAGATGATCATCATTATGACTACTAATCTTTATTTTTATACTTTAGGTTAAACCTGTGTGAGATGGAAATTATTATTGTGAATGTTTCCATTGTTTTATTTCATTATGGTCCGGTTCCCTAGGGAGTATTGTGTTACTCACCCCTGCACAGTCTTCTCCTGCACATGTCTGGTCTTGTAATGAAAAATGATGATTTCATATAGACGTTGGTGGACTAGGACCTAGAGGTGCCCAGTGAGATGGGACATGTGAGGTGTACTCCTACGGCTTCGGGCATCTACCCTTCACCTTCCCTTCAAGTATGGGTTTCTGTGGATGGATTATCCGAAACATTGTACTCACATGTTTATATATTTTCTTTTTGGGGTTTTTACTCTGGACCATTTTACATATATCTTCTACCTTTACTCTCTGTGGTTTTTTAGTGGCATGCATGTTTTCTTTCTCATCATTGTTGGACAGGGTTGTGAGTCTTCATGTGTACTGGTACTTGAGAAATTCATCCAATATTTAGGATAATGCCTTGGGTGTTAGTCGCTATCCCATGGCCAATGGGAGGCAGGCTTGGGGTAGTCAGGAAATAAGCCCTGGGGTATGGGTTTTAAAAATTTGGTATTAGAGGATGATCAGTTCAAACTTAAATATTGAGAGCCTGTGGAATTTTTTGGTGAAACTATGTTAAATATTTCTAGTTCTATTTTCAGGCTCAGGGAGTCCAATGTTGGTGTGGAGACTGAATATCCACACACTAGTACCTCAAATTATTCTTTCCAACTGGGTATATGAAGCCACTGGTTGGATTCACCATATAGGATTTTGAGTGTTTCCTCATGTCCTTCTTAAGTTATCTCAACAGGTATAACCTATTTAGCATGGTTCATCATGATCTGTTTCAGGATTCCACCATGTAGATACCCAATGAGGATTCTAGTACAAGTGTAAGAGGATGGTATGCCCAACTCTGAGTCATCAGTATAGGGACTAGTGTTAGAGATGGCCCCACTGGGAGGTGGACCAAAGTTGCCACCCCCTATAGGTCATCAGTTGCTATCGGCACTACTGGTAGAGGGCGCACATTGCCTTAATGCCATACATGAGTTCTATAGGTAGTGACCTCACAGGTTTAGGGGTGGGATAGACCCCTAGGTAGTAAATTATTGTCTTGAGGTGGTTTCATGAGTCTTTCTTCTGGTGGGGACTCGACTCGACCATATGGTGATCATAACTCTGAGACTTCTTCAGGGCTCAATGGGGAGATGGTGGAGCTTGAAAATATAGACACATGATGAGGATACCCTCAGATAGATAGACATTCAGTGCCTCTTTATAGAGTCATTCTATCTAGTGATGTTTCATTCAGTGGAGATACATGATCTACTGTACCTATAGTAGGGTGGCATGAATGTAGCAGGGTACTCAAAGATATTCGTAGATATTTCGTGCTACTCCACCAACATTGTGCGAGACCCATTCTTTTGGGCTCAAACACTTGATTAGGGGCTACATTGGGAGAATAGTATTAACATGGTATTAATTAGAATCCCTATAAAGGTTGGGGTTTTGAAGGGAGACCTACTCATGGAGAGCTTTCTGGAAGAGTAGGTACCGGCATCAAGAACTACCAGTAGACCCCATGTGGTAGAGTCTTCAAATATGGGTAGAATGTGGTAGAAATGGGGGCCTAAGATGGCCCAATATTTCATTGGATGACTCCATGATTTAAGATCGGTGGTTCGAGACCCCCAGGGTGGAGGAAGTTGTTAGAGGAACAAGATGTGCTACTCAGATGGATGGTAGAGGCACATGGCTCCTGATTGTTCGAATCGCCATGTAGAAGACTAGGAAATTCATGGGGGACCAGCGAGGAAGAGACAGTGGTTTGAGAGAGGTGGTCCCCAAGGTGGAAGATGTGGCATGGGAGATGGCATAGTAGCTGGTTGTGGGTGGAAGATCGATGTGCTACCACCACCACCCCTATGTGGTCCACCATGGGTTCTGGGAGCTGGTGGACAAGAGCGAGGCCATCTATAGGGGTAAAGGCCTTAAAATGGATCTCAATATATTATACGATGTATTATTTGGTTCTTATGAACCTTGGATACAGTTCTTATATATACATGTTCAATTCACTTTTTCATTTCTATAGAACTTGTTCGGAGCTCTGAGATTTCGGTGGACCTTTTAACTCCATCCTTACAATTAGAAAATGATACGAGAGGGGATTAAATGATTAAAAACTAGTGCCAGCAGTATAAACTTACTCTAAAATGTGATATCTTGAAATATGATCTTCTATTAGCAGCGTCGATGCCTTATGACATCATCTTAGGTAATGACTGGTTATCCACAGTTCATTACTAGATCGACTTTTTCAGACTTAGTGTTCGGTGATTCTGTGTGGATGGGGCCAGGTTTATATTCACCAACAAAAACCGATCCATACTGCATAGGATGGAATTTCTCTGAGGATGGTGTAGCTGATCACTCACCATTTGGCTTCTCTCACCCTCGGTGCGGTGGATGAGAAGAGTCCTCACATTTCCATTGTAGTGGATGAGTATGAAGACAACTTTCTTAAGGATGATCAGGGATTACCCATCCATATGGAGGTTGACTTATGCATTAACATGTACCGTGGGACAACACCAATATCCACACCATCATATCAGAAGTCTCTCATAGATCATAATTTGTTCAGGGTACAGCAGGAGGATTTTTAGAAGAAGGGCTTCGTGAGACCTAGTGTTTCAACATGGGCAGCCCCAGTATTGTTTTCCAAGACGGAAGATGGGAGTTTTAGGTTTTGTGTGGACTTCTGGTTCCTAAATCAGGGTAAAATGAAGAAAAAGTATCAACTACCAATGATTTATGAGCTCTTTTATCATCTAAAGGGAGTGAGATGGTTCTCAATGATAGACCACAAATCATGCTATCATCAACTTCATGTACGAGACGAGGTTGTAGCAAAGATTTCCATCAGATTTCAGTATGGCCACAATGAGTTCTTACTGATTTTTTAGGTGTGAACAATTCCCCATCAGTGTTCATGTAACTCATGAACAAGATCTTGCAGCCTTACCTTGACCGGTTCTTTTTTTCCTTCATTTATGACATACTAGTGTACTTGGTGTCTGAGTAGGAGCACACTGCACACATACAGATAGTTTTTGATACACATTGATAGAACCAACATAATGAGAATCTCTCGAAGTGTCAGTTCTAGAGTCAGTAAGTCCCCTTTCTGGGACCCATAATTTCAGATGCTAAAGATGTAGTGGATCCCATAAATATAGAGGATGTTCTTTTTTAGGATCAATTTAGTAGCGTGATTGTGGTACATAGTTTCTTGGGTTTGGATTGGTACAACCACATTTGTGTGCCTGACTATTCCGATTTATAATAAACCATATCAACACTGAAACGGAAGGGACAACACCTCGTTCAGATAGAGAAGTGCAAATAGAATTTCCAGGAGTGGAGGTAGAGACTGAAGAGTGACCCCATATTGAGACTACCAGAAATGGGTGTTGGGTATGTAGCACTCTGCAATGCATCAGGGACAAGACTCGGTTGTGTCATGGTTTAGAGGAAAGTTGTGGACACCTATGTTTCATGGTAGTTGAGCCACCACAAGAATAATTACGTGACCATTGACCTGAAGCTATCTATTGTGGTCTTTTATTTGACGATGTGGCGGCACTACATTATTGGCGAGCGGTTCACCATCAAGTCCGACTACAAAAGTCTTGAGAATATCATCTCCCATAAGGTCCTGAACATGATTCATAAGTGGTGTCTAGATATACTCTAATAATATTACTTTGAGATATTATATTATCATTGGGAGGGGAATGTGGTAGCAGACGAGCTCAGTAAGAAATATGGTTTGCAGTTGCTGATTGAGTCATTAGAGCAGTCAGCAATGATGAAAATATCATTCTTGTATGGTGATGGAGTATCTTATCTTTAGTCTATAGCAATCACTCCCCCACTCTTATAGAGATTTAGGGAGTTATTGATTGTGGATGTTGACTTTGTGGCCTGACATGCTTAGTTATCCTCTAGACATTATCCTGAGGGATATTTTATGGGTAGGGAGAAAGTCATCCATTTTAGAAGGTGTACCATTGTGATAGTGGCATCACAGGAGCAGGTTCTGATGGAGTAACATACCTCCCCTTTTGCAGTACATCTAAGAGTGGAGAAGATACACCAGGACCTATGATCTTAGTCCTTTATTATGTGAATTTATCAGTGGTAAACCCAAATCAATGTTATGATTTAATATGCTTATGATTGTTCCATATTCATATGAAATGTTTCTGTGGATAATTTTTATTGATTTTGCATTCATATTTCATGGAAATGATCATTTTTTAAGATGATCCTTTTATGGATATACTTTCACATTACATGACCTTTTATTATGTTGTTATGAATCATAATTACAAATATGTTTTGATGATCTTATTCTATTAATCAGGACATTTCTTCCATGTTTTTTTCCTCTCCTGATTATGTTCACCTTTACTCAATGAAATTATTTTTCCCCTTTCTCAATAATTAGGTTCAACCATTTAACTATGATTATATTTCCCTTAGTTAAAAAATAAAAATATGATGTACAACATGAAAATAAATAGAAATATGTACGAATAATTTATTTGATGAAATGTAAACTTTATCAAGAGAAAAAATATGTTTTTGAAGTCAATCACTAAATAAAGAAAGCATTCAGGTTTTGAGATTCTATTTTATTTTTGATATGTAATGAATATGTTTTTATAATGATGGAAAATATTTTTATGTGAGTCAGGGTTCATCTCAAAAATGGATTTTAGATTACTATAACTTTGGGAGCATGATGTCACTAGTTTCTTGACGTCAGTCATTTATTCTCTAATATGTTGATTTCATTTTTTCGATGTCAACATCTTGATGGATTATTTAGAGTATGATTTGAGTTGAGTTTGTATAATATTGATGAACATATATTATGGTTAAAAAACTATGTGATAAAATATTGTTTAAAATACCAAATAGGTTAATTACTGAATTAATTTTACACTAACTTTTGGATGACACTTCTAGAGATATATGATATATCTTGTTGTTTTTATGATGTATTATGGTTTTATTACACTGTAGGTACAATTCATAACCCTTTATCATGAAAAATGTTGGCTAAATATCACATGACCCCACCCACCATGGACCTACACAATATATAATTAACTCTAGTGTTCAACCTAAATCCTACCTCTAAAATGTAATGGTCTAGTGACTAGAACCTTGTAGGAACATCACATAGTATGAGAGGTCATCGCCTTTATCTATCTACAACAAAACGTATCATAAATTCCTAAAAACATCTTCAATAATATATATATATATATATAAACAAATATAATATATAGAATCCTTGTATAAGATAAATAATACACCCCCAAATCAATATAAGAAAATCCAATGGAACTATACATCTATTAATCTTATGAATCTTATTGAATCATGTCTCTAAAACTATACTCGACAATATATGTACTCCTAGATTGATCTATAACCTAAATTATAACTATAAAAATCCCAACCGCCACAACATGTCAGGTTTCAGTAAGAATCAAAAGGTGTATTCCATGAATATTCTATAACAACCCTATTTCCTCCATAATTCTCTCTGAACTCTACATCATGATAATAGGCACAGAACATGGGGTCAAAAAGACAATATAGTGGTGAATATAGACTTACGCAATTGGACACACTAATAAAAAAAAGTATATATATATATATTAATTCCTCTAAAAACTAATCATATATGAGGTTAATTAGAAAGAATACAATGAAAATGCTCAAACATTATCAAAAAATAGAAGTCTTAGAGACATAGAGAAGTCACCGTCAAATTATATTTAATATACTCTAGTATGTTTCTTTTGATGAAATTTAGATTTTTTGATTACCAAAAATCCAAAAAAGAATTGTTTTTCATATCCCCGTAGATTTTAAAATATTAAATGCATTCTAGGGGAATATGATAGTTAAATTAATGTCTTACCTTAGTGTTAAATACTCTTTGTAATCTTACCTCATTAATAGGATTAAATTTGATAAAACCAAATTTCTATAGCTGTTGTAGTTATACTATAGTATGGTACTATTGGATTAGTGTTGTTTTTATTAAATTAGATTTTGAGCTGTGAAATTATTCCTTCATGATGTAAAACCATTTTTCCATAACAATACATATGGACATATGGCCTAAATGGAACAAAAAAATGTTGATCTAGCTTAATAAATCATCTAAAAGTTGATAGATCAAATTAAAATTATTCAAGAATGTGGGGCAACCGAATCAAATGATTGAAGGAGAGATATGGTGATCACCCCATCATCCTAGACAACTCTACACTTGGGCATTGTATGTTGTTCCATTGTTAACATGGTGGTATTTAATAAGTAGTAAAAACATATTGGAGAGGGGATCTTCTAGTATATTTAAGTCGTTAAATTAATATAAGGGCTTATCCCTCTATGAAATTCGGCCATGTAATTTGGGATTTCATCCTCTAGGCCTTCTATTTATTTAATGGTTCCCTCTCAACCTAGTTTAAATGTGTATTATGTAGAAATAAAAATAAAAAATATTAGTCCTTAAGGCCATTCCATCATGCGAGTTCACAATACATGATGTATCTGATATTCATAACATATCTGACTCCTATATTAATTTTTGGAACCATAATAGATGACATAAACGTCAATGAATTATGTTCACTATTAAATGGAGTACTACATTTTACTATCTAATAATATTTTGTATCCATTCATGAAGAATATAGGGGAACCCATAAATTATGAAATTTTATATATTGTTCCAGAAACTAGAAAACCCTAAGATAATAACCACTCAGACTATGAGAAATCCCACATCAAATAATTTGAAATCAAATCCTGGTATACACTGCTTATTGATTAAAAAAGGATCATTATTGGTGGAAAACAACCCGAGTGGAAGATGCATTATTTATGTAGAACATAGAAAATAATTGATTGGCGGACTACCATGTTATAGGAACCTCCACTCATCATATATCACAAAAAAGACATGAGTAATAGATAATAAGTTGGATTATAACAATGAAAATGAGAATTATAATTCAAATACACTCAAAATATGGGGGGTCACACATTGAAATGTAGTGCCCAGACAATATGTGTGAGAACCCAACCACTAGAGTATTATATCATATCAATTCTCAAACATTGTGATTTTTTCAATAAATAAAAATCACAGGACTGTCGATCATACCAAATTAATGATTTTATATGAATAGAAGACAATGAAATTGAGATTTATCTGTAAACATAATCCATATAGGGAATTTATTTCATCAAGAGAGACAATATATGAGAAATTGGAAAAATTTACCACCAATTGTGATTGTTCCATGTTTTTGCCCCAGGGAAATCCACATTGTGGATAGGGAAGGACATGTCCTTCCTACCTAGGAATCTCATAAAAACATGTTGTGTTGTGTGTATGGAAACATGTTTTAAACCTCCTATTCAGAATCCATTATGTTATACCATTTCATTATAGGTCTCTAACACAACAATGTGGTCATGATGGTACTCATTGTCACATGCACTCATGGGGGACATTATTGTAAAACACCCCTTCTGTTGCCACACTAATTATGTTGGTGGCCTTAGACAATCCATTAATCCAACTCGCATTATTTTTTAGACATCATTCAATATCCATCCAGATATCTCAAAATATCTAGTTTCCACAATTAAGGAAAAACATAACATTATTTTAACTCTACATGTTGAGTTTAGAGGCCCAGTTTGAAACCTAGAAGGTAATAGGATTTCCAATGGGTTGGAATCTGATAGTTTGTCCCTTAGACAACCACCCTATATCGAGAAATTTTCAAATAAAGTAAAATAATAAATAATAAAACAATAATTCTACATATTTATTTCCTATGATGAATTTAAGTGGGATAAAAATTTAATTAAATGGAAAAAACATTATGTTCATATAATAGATCGTTCTAGTTAAACACATAGTGTGGCCCAAATAAGACCACAATAAGGCCCATTTCATGTTCCAGATCACTAAAGGCTCATAAAAATCTCCTGGGAATCATATAATGAGAATCTGGGAATGATTTCACCCTCAATAGAAAATTGATAATATGGAAGAAAACATTGTAACAAATTATATAACTAAAATATATCATATGTCAAAATAAAAAACTAAAAAAATTTACATCTATGTTCTGGATGACAAGGAGTCAATAACTAATTAAAATACCACAAACACAAGTAATGAAAAGAGCTTGTGGGTCCATTAACATGTTAAAACACATCACAACATTCCTAATCCACTCAGAAGGAAACACAAGAAATGATATTTGTTCAAAACATAATAATATTAGCTTTTCATATATTGTTCAAAACCAAAGAAACAAATCCAAAATGGAAAAAGTAGGGTGAGAGCTAAATATTCTAGTATGACCCCACCAAGAGTCTACAAAATTTACAAAACATTTTCATCCATTATATATTTAGTAAAAAATATTTCTAAAAATATTATAAGTAATACATTTTCTAAATAAATGTCATTTTTGGATTAATTTAAAAAATACATGACATTCCATTCAAAACCATTTCGTATCACAATAAATAGAGGAATAGGACATATCATATAACTGGTGCCATTACTAAATAAAAATATTTTCCATGAATCAATATCCATATTCAAAAAAAGTTGAAAATAATTATATTAAAGGACTATGAATGTAAGGTAATCTCTCAGAATCAGAAGATGGGATCTATTACATGTGGTAGTAAAAAACCAAACTGCTATGATAAAGAAGTCAACCCTAGTCACAATAGATTACTCGTAAATTAAGATAATATTATTCTATGAAAAGTTATACCCCTATCATTCATAGAAATAATTAAACCTATCATAGATATAGATAACTCCAATAGGGATTGTTCTTGTTTAGTGTCCTCTTATCCAACAACATATCTCCAATGTGTTAATGTAACTCCTCATGATTTAATAGTACATTATTTCTTCAATGTAATTCAATAACTTTCACTACACGCAACACCGAGCTCAAGTGCACCACGACTTTCCAAACTAGCCATTAAAAGAAGTTATGAATTGTATTAACTGAATTTTGACCTTTATATAATCCTTATAATTTTAGAATACATATTATGAGGATCTTATAAATAATGTATGAACAAATTCATTTTTTTCTGATAAAATAAGAATTTTGTTTAAATGCCCTTTTACTGACTTTTAATGGTGAACCCTTTTTAAATCCAATTTTTATACTTTTATATAATAAATTTGACAAAATAAACTTATTCTTTAGAATTAGGACATAAGAATTTATCTTCAATAAATTTTTGGTGTTTTTCTGATAACCTTCATATTAGGGTGAATAATGAAAAATACAATAATTTAACTGAAAACAGCTTTTTTAATAATAAAAAAATTATAGTGTTAAATTATAGATTTTAATGGTTTTGAAGTATAAATAGATTACATATTTACCATTTAATCCAATACTGGATATTGTATGTAATTTCACATTGAATTTGGACATAAACAAGTGTCATTCTTTTGATAGTTATTATTTCTTAAAAATACGCATTTTGATTTTGACAATGGGAAATAATTTTAAATCAATAAATGAAACTTTTATGTTTTTAAATTGATAAAATAGACTTTATTTTTTAATTTGGAATATAAAAATTAGCTTAGGGTGAATTTTTGGTATTTTTTTGAAAAATTTTAATTTTTGATAAATAATGAAAAATACTTAGTAATAGTTTAAAACCGAATTTTTATTTAAATAACTATTTACATTATTTAAATTTATTTTAGGTAAAAATAGATACATAACACCTATATAGGTTCAATGTAATTCATTGTAGTCAGTTTATAATAATTTTATATATATATAACTGTTTTTGAACTTTTCACCGTCTTTTACCCACCTCCTCTAAGAATTTTCAAATTCACTTAAAAATTAATTTTACTGCTTCTGTGAGTGAAATTTAAAAAATATGAGACACACGGTAGATATTAGTATGTAAAATTTTGTTCAAGAAGATAAAAATAATTTCTGGTGAATAGTAACATTTTACTTTTATTTACCACAGTTAAAAGTAAATAGGGTAATTAAGGGTAAAAATGATTTTATTATCACCCTAAAACAAGTACTAATTCTATTTGATAAGTGTAATTTGGCCAAAAAACCTTAGGAATAAATTATGAACCTCTTTGGTCCACTTGGATTAGATTAAGACACTTATTATTATTTTATTCAAAGAAGAGTTAAAAGAGTTAAAATCAATGATTAATAACTAAAACATTATTAATATACAGTTACACAGAAGATAAATTCTACTATAAATATTCATTATAAAGATAAGAATATTTACTAAATAATTTTATTTTAGTTATATTTTTTAGACATTAAATAATATAATTTATTTATTACACAATGATGAAGTAGTAATTACCTAATTAACAAAATATTAAAATAATTGATATTATAAATATCCAAATAAATGTAATTTGAGACTTTTTATGAATTCCACTAATTTTATAGGTTAATATGAAATATTAGGGTTGGATAGATGAATTGTTTTCAAAGTAATAATGCTGTTATTGATTTAGAAAAAACCAAATACCAAATAGTTTCAAAATTGACATAAATGAGTTTTTAAAATAAATATTATATTATTAATTGATAGTCTTTTACTAAAAATCTACGGTTCGTAAAAAAGACTTATATAATGATAGGTGCATCATTAATGAACCACGTGGGGTTATCTTGAATGTATATAGTCGGTTTATTAACCTTATAATATAAAAATACAAAAAGACATGGTAAATGTCAAACTATTTAACTAAGAGTTAAATCTAAAAAATAAAGTTAATATAGTGACCCAAACCTGTCTAAAACCTATTTTTTGAGTGGTTTTCAACTCATCCCCACCATATCCTTTAATTAAACCATTTTTTAGCAATTATAAAACGAAAATTATTTTATTATAAAATAATATTTCTTGCTTTTTCTAAGGTGCCCCTCACCCCTCTTATAAAAGGGTACTCCCCATTATCTCTAATTCACACCATCAAATACATTTGGCCCAGCTAAACCCTACCCAAATACCCTATAAACTATCTTTCCTTCATCCTAGAGGCCTTACTTTAGTCAGAAAATCCAACCTAATGAGCCCTTTTGATCAAATCAAAAGGAAGAACCCGAAGAAGAGGTAAATATCTCACCACCTCTTTCAAGTTCCATTCTTCTTCCACTTAATTTTTCATTGTTGTTTCCATTTTAGAATAATAATCCTAGTATATTCTATATATTGTGATTTTATTATAAATATTTTACAACCAAATTCTATATTCTATGCATCCTTTGAATAACATGTCACCATAAGTGTGTACGTACGACTTACCGTCTCCACGATGTGGTGTAACTGTTATTCAATACATTATTATTTGGATGGGTATAATAATGAAGTTTAGTTTATGAAAATAATAAATATAACCTGATAATGTTTCTGTATATATGATATACCACCCAATTATATATTATTTTAATATCAAAAGAATGATATTATCGCTGGTGCGTACGTACGGATTACCGTCTCCACTAACGCGATGAGATTCATTCCCCATCGTATCCATTCAAGACTAATTTTCATTTGATGATCAAAAATAATATTTAAAGACTTAAAAGCATTCTGGATATGAATAATATACATCCCATCCATAACAAATATGATTCACGTAAGAAAGAATATAAAGGAAAAGGAATCTATTAACACCCGAAATGACGATAATAATAAGATATTATTAACAAAGCAATGTTAGAAGATCATATATGATAACAAATTAATGTATATGATTCTTGAAAAATTTTATATCAATTATTTTACGATTATACAGGAGGTTAATATACACATTAATAAGGAAAAGTACAAGGTAAGGGTTAATTCTACAATTTCTTCATTATCCGAGGTAGTTTATACGTAATTATCTATTGGGACCTCTTTGTCATCCACATCCATGTTTCTTAAAAATGTATTTCAATACCTTATTACTATTTTATATACTATGGGTGAAAGTCATTTTTACCTTTTTTTACTTTTTATTATATTTTTATAATGGAATCTTTCCGTCATTTTCCAAACAAGGTCCTTTATAACCTTTTCCACAGAATTAAGGTAAGAATTTCTTTTTTTAACTTATACGGTGGGTGCGGCTATTTTATGCTGTTATAAAATCCTCAATGCTTCCCTTACAAGCTTATAAAAATATTAAAAAAAATGTTTTTTTATAATTATATGAGTTTTAAATTATTTCAAAATAGAAAGAGATATTTCTCTAAAAAAGGTTTTGATTTCATCTATGTCAACATCCTTTGTTTGCTTTTATGTTTATTTGATGTGGATTTATTATGATAAAAAAATTCCATATTTTATTGATTTTTTTGTGATATGTTTGAATGTGGATGTTTTATTTTTATACTATTAATGGATTATAGATAAATTATTGACATTTTGTATGCTAGTTTTAATATGAATGTTTATGTTATGTTTAAACCTTTTCATATGGGGAATGTAATGGAATTAGTATGTGACTGGTGGATCCCCCTATAGCTCCACGATGAATCGGTAGGTCTCGTGAGGAAAACTTGTGTCTTACAACAAGGCCTTGTCAACATCATATTTTTAGTCTAGGCACAAGGCCTTGACTATATGGTTATAAAAGTCTGGAATTATGCATTCCATTATTATGAAAGTGGCTATTTATATTGCATGTTACTATTCGACTAGTAGAACATCCATTTGAGTAAGTAAATGGAAATATTTTGATTTATAATTTCCATAATATGATGAAATTTTTGTTGAAAAGTATTTTCTTTTAGTTTTATACATTTCCTTAAAATTTTATGCTTATTTATGAATTTTTCCACTATATTGTCATCCTTATTTAGTATCTGAGCTCACCCCTTTCTATGTTTTATTTTTTCCAGAATGAGAAGAAGTATATTATGACTGACCTAAAGGGATATTCTATGATATCTAAGTTTTGTCTATGGAGACATTATCGTTGTAGTTTTCCATTTTATGATGTAATGTAAACCTTATTATTGTATATATTATTTCCAAGGCTACTAAACTAATCGGTCTTTCAAGACATGATCTTTTGTGATCATGCCAATGTTATGTAATAATGCACCGAATCTGGGTAACTGGGGTTTGGGCATTATAGTGTGTATTAGAGGAAGTTTAATACAAACCATTGAATCAATATTTAGATAAACTCTGATTAGATCACAAAGCCCTAAGACAGGCTTGGAGGATTATTATAGAATAACTTCCTAGAATTTTGGTATTGTATGTATTTTGAGAGTTTTCCAAGAAATACATCCTTGCTGGATACGAGAAGGTAGAGGTGTCTTGGGCATAGATGTACCAAGGGGTAACACCCAAAAACACCACTTTGAGCAAGACTCGAATGGGAACTGGGGCACGACAATAGGCTTTGTTTCACTCTTGGTTACGACACTCCTTGGGGATATGCTTAGGATAATTCTAATTTTATTTACAAACCATTATGAAGGGTTTATGAGTATATAATTTTCTCAAAGAAAACATTTTTATGATTATGGATTATATCCATAAACTGTTCAATTTATGTTAATTATTTTACAATTTTGGAATTATGTATTCTGATTCATAAACTAATCTAGTTTATGCCATTCTATAGAAATGGTGCCTAGTAGAAGGAATGTGAACTCCAGCAATACGTATGATCCAAAGAGTAAGAAGGATCATATCTTTCACGGTATTAAGCCAACATTGATAAGGGAAATAGTATCCCATGTATTCTCAACATATGAAAAAATAGTATCATGTGTAGATATGATAAGTAAAGAATTATCCGAGTTTGATGGATTTGAAGGGATGCAAGAGAAGAAAAGGATGGAAGAGGGAAAAATGGATAAAGGGAAGAGTGAAAAGAAGGATTTTCCTATATGTGATAACTGTGGAAAAAATCACCTTGGAAAATTATTGAAGGTAATGGGAGTTTTAATAAGTGTGGAGAAAAAGGATACCAAGTACGTGATTGCAAGGCTAAGAAAAAATTTCATATGTACAATGTTTCATCTACAAGGAGTTGGGAAAGTACGTGAATCAATTTCTAAATCATCATAATATACCCCAAATGCTACTATTGGATAATAATAATGATATGATACTATCGAAGATGAATTAGAATTATTAGATTTTTTACGTTTTTATTAATATATTATGACATTTGAGTATTGTATTAATGATGTACATGTTATAAGAATTATAGAGTATTTAAGGATTATACTGCCGTACTATTTTGTTGAGGATTTGAGATTATATGGTTCCTACAAAAAGTGACTTAATTGTAAGCTACACTTTTTTGGAAAGTACATGGTTAAAGGAAAGGTAATCCTTAATAAGGTCCTGATAATGAGGTAGTAATTTTGGAATAATTGATTGTTGATTTGGTTAAATTATATTGGATATTCTTGACTTCCCTAAAAATGATTAATGACTTGATTATTCCACCATTGTTGGAGTTTAAAACATTTTTTCACAGAAGGTGTATATCCATTATTCTATAAAGAATAAGGGAGCATGAATATAATCCATAAGGTTTTATGGTAATTCAGGATGTTGCAGTGTTTTAAAAGAATACATGATGAAGGTGTTCACATGTTATTATATGGAAAAATGGATCTTCATTGTGTTTACCTTCCTTATAAATTCTGGACTCTGAGTTTTGATAGAAGTATTTTGGATAATTCTAAAGGTTGGAATGGATTATGTTTGAAATTGGGTACTATTGTTATGTTTATTTTTGGATTTTTATAAAAAGGGCAACACGTAGACTGTGTGACAACTTGTCACGTCGGATAGAGCTGTGGGAATCGAACCCACAACCATAGTACGATTAGGATTTATCGCTTACCACTAGACTAAATGAAGTCCCTGGATTTTATAATGTAGTTTCTTTTTTTAAAGGGTCTGATAGGTGAATTATAAATTCATTTTTTTGGAACCCTATACAAATTGGATAAATAGAATATATTTTTTAGTTCTATTATCTTTTAGAGTGAAATATGAGTTTTTGATGGAAATTAGTTAAAGGATGGAACTCTAATTTTCAAGTATATATTTTTCTCTTCTCATATTCTATGAAGAAATTAATTTTTAAACTTTAGGTAAGGGATCTTAAAACTAAAAATTTGTTATCCTAATACCTTATGTTTTATTGAACCGATGATATATGAAATCATCGTAGATTGAGGGAATTAAGGCCCACAATTCTACAATTGTTTTTGATTAAAGACCTCAATCACTCCCTATAAATATTTATGTTTTACTCAAATTATGTGTCTCTAATTTACCCCAATGTTCTCCTAATCGATATCATAATTTGGTGGTGATATTTTCATTCCCATTTTTCTCTTAATAAGACTTAATTTTATTAACCCCATTTCTGATGTGGGTTTTCCTAGAAAGGAATTTTCTAATTTCAACCTTTTATTTCCGAAACAAAATTTCCAATTGCGAGGACACAATTTATTTGAGGGAAGAATGTATCACCCCATGATTTAATAGTACGTTATTTCTTCAAATTAATTCAATAACATGCACAACAAGCAACACTGATCTCATGCACACCACGACTTAACAAACTAGCCGTTCAAAAGTGGTTATTAATAGTACTAACAGAATTTTTAACTTTATATAATCCTAATAATTTTAGAATCCATATTATGAGTTTCTTAGACATAATGCAAGAACAAATTCATTTTTTTCAGATAAAACAAGTAGTTTTCAAAAAATGCACTTTTACCGACTTTTAATGTTGAACCCTTTTTCAATCCAATATTTGAAACATTAATATATTCAATTTTTCAAAAATAAACTTCTTCTTTAGATTCAAGACATATGAATTTAGTTTCAATAAATTTTTGGTGTTATCTGATAACTTTCATATTTGGGTGAATAGTGAAAAATACTATAATTTAACTGAAAACAACTTTTTTAATCAACATAATTTATAGTGTTAAATTATAAATTTTAATCATTTGGAAGTATAAATAGGTTATATTTATACCATTTAATCCAATTCTGGTCCTTGTAAGTTATTTCACATTGAAATTGGACATAGACAAGTGTCAATCATTTGATAGTTATTATTTCTTAAAAATACGCCTTTTGGTTTTGACAACGGGAATTAATTTTAAATTAATAAATGAAACTTATATGTTTTAAATAAAATAGACTTTATTATTGAATTTGGAATATCGAAATTATCTAAGGGTGAATTTTTTGTGTTTTTCTGAAAACATTTATTTTTTGATGAATAGTGAGAAACACTGACTTATAGATTAAAACCTAATTTTTCATTAAATAATTATTTATTTTATTTAAATTTATTTTAGATCAAAATAGATACATAATACCTATATAAGTTCAATGTAATTTATTATATTCAGTTTATAATAATTTTAGATATATAAAATTGTTTTTGAACTTTTCACCGTCTTTTACACACCTCCTAGAAGAATCTGAAAATTCATATAAAACATAATGTAACTGCTTATGTGAGTGGAATTTCAATAATTCCAGAGACACAGTTGATATCATTTCGTAAAATTTGGTTTAATAATATAAATTTTTTTTGTGAATAGTTACTTTTTTTTATTTACCATGGTTAAAAATAAATATGGCAATTAAATGTAAAATAATATACTTATTACCCTAACGCATGTCCTAATTATATTGGGTAAATATAATTCGACCAAAACAATATTATGAATAAAATATGAACCTCTTTGGTCAAACTGTATTAGATTAGGACACTTATTATTATTTTATTCAATGAATAGTTAAAAGAGTTAAAATCAATGTTTAATAACTAAAACATTATCAATATAGGGTTATACATAAGATAAATTAGACTATAAATATTCATTAAGAAGGTAACCCAATTTCCTACATAATTGTATTTTATTTATATTTTTTACACGTTAAATATTTTAATTTATTTATGACACAATAATGATTCAGTAATTACCTAATTAATTAAATATTAAAATAATTGATATTATAAATATCCCAATAAATGTAATTTTAGTCTTTTTATGCATTCCACTAATTTTAAAGTTCAATATGGTATACTAGGGTCGGTTAGATGAATTTTTTTCTAGGTAATAATTTTGTTATGAATTTAGAAAAAACAAAATACCAAATGGTGTCAAATTTGACATAAAAGTGTTTTTAAAAAAAATATTATATTATTAATTGATATTATATTCCTAAAAATCTAAGGTCTAGCCAAAATACTTATATAATGATTTTTGTGTCATTAATGAACCACTTGGAGTTCTCTCGGAAGTATATTGTAAGTTTAATAACCATATAATATAAAAATACAAAGAGACATGTTAAATGTCAAACTATTTAACTAAGAGTTAAATCTAAAAGATAAAGTTAATATAGTGACCCAAACATGTCTAAAACATATTGGTTGAGATGTTTTCGACACATCCCCACCTAATCCTTTAAATAATCCATTTTGGAGCCATTATAAACTGGAAATGATTTTATTATAAAACAATAATTCTAGCTTTTCCTAAGGTACCCCTCACCCCTCTTATAAAAGGGCACTCCCCCTTCTCTCTAATTCACAACTTAAAAAAATTTAAATCGGTCAAAACCAGACCAAATACCCTCTAAACTGTCCTCCCTTCACCCTATAGGCATTCTCTTAGTCAGAAAGCCAGCCTAAGGAGCCCTTTTGATCAAATCAAACAGAAGAACCTGAAGAAGAGGTAAATATCTCACCACCTCTTTCAAGTTCCTTTCTTTTTTCACTTCCTTTTTCTTTATTGTTTTTATTATAAAATAATAACTCCGGTATCATATATATAATTTGATGTTATTATAAATATGGTAAAACCAAATTCATTATTCTATCCATCCTTTAAATAACATGTCACCATTCGTGGGTACGTATGGCTTACAATCTCTACGTCGTGGTGTAATTGTTATTCAATACATAATTATTTGGATGAGTATAATAATGATGTGTAATTGATGTAATATTAATTATAACATGATAATGATTCTGTATATATGATATACCATCCAATTATATATTATTTTAATATCAAAATAATGATATTTTTTTCTCATGCATACGTATGGATTACCGTCTCCACGAACGCGATGAGATTCATTCCCCATCATATCAATTCAAGACTAATTTTCATTTGATGATCAAAAATAATAATTAATGGCCTAATATAATTCTGGATATGAATAAGATACATCCGATGCATATCAAATATGACTCAAATAAAAAATAATATAATGGAAAATGAATCCTTTAACACTCAAAACGAAGATAACACTAAGATATTATTAACAAAGAAATGTCAAAAGATCATATATGATATCAAATTAATGTATATGATTCTTTTATAATTTAATAACAATTATTTCACCATTATACAATAGGTTAATCTACCCTCTACCAAGGAAAAGTACAAGGTAAGTGTTAATTCTACAATCTCTTCATTATCCGTGGTGATGTATACGTAATTATCTACTGAGACCTTTTTATCATCCACATCAATGTTTCTTAAAAATGTATTTCGAAAAATTATTATTATTTTATAGAATATGGGTGAAAGTAATTTTTACCCTTGTTTTACTTTTTAAAATATGTTTATAAAGGAATATTTCTGTCATTTTACAATCAATGTCCTTTATAACCATTTTGACAGAATAATGGTAAGAATGTCTTTTCTTAACTTATACGGCGGGTGAGGATATTTTCCTCCATTAAAACATCATCAAAGCTTCCCTTACATGTTTATAAGAATATTTCCAAAAAAATGTTTTCTTTTATAATTATATTAATTTTAAATTATTTCAAAATAGAAAGAGATATTTCTTTAAAAAAAGGTTTTGATTTCATCTCTGCCAACATCATTTGATGGATTTTAAGTTTATTTGAAGTGGATTTATTATGATAAAGAAATTTTATATTGTATTAAATGTTTTGTGTTATGTTTGAATGTGGATGTCTTATTTTTATACCATTCATGGTTTATGGATAAAGTATTGACATTTTTTATGCTAGTTTTAATACGAATGTTTATGTTATTTTTAAACCATTTCATATGTGGAATTCATTGGACTTTGTATGTGACAGGTGGAGCCTGCTATGGCTCCCCGATGTATCGGTAGGTCTCTTGAGACAAACTAGTGTCTTGGTACAAGGCCTTGACAAAATATTATTTGTATTCTTGGCCCAAATCCTTGAATATTTGGTTATGAAAGTATGGCAATATGAATTCCATAATTATGAAAGTGGTTATTGATATTTCATGTGATTATTAGTCTAGAATAAAATCCATGTGAGTAAGTAAATGGAATTATTTTGATTTATAATTTTCAGATTATGATGAAGTTTATGTTGATAAGGCTTTTTTTTAGTTTTATACATTTCCTTAAATGTTTATGCTTATTTATTAAAGTTTCCACTATATTTTTATCCTTACTGATCATCTAAGCTCACAACATTATATGTATTACTTTTCCCATGATGCGAAGAAATAAATTATGACTGACCAACAGGGATGGTCTAAGAGATCTCAGTGTTGTATATGGAAACAATGTTGTTATAGTTTTCCATTTTATTATGTAATGTAAACCTTATGAATTTTTCTAGTATTTCCAAGGATATTAAACTAATCAGCCTTTCGAGGCTTGATCTTTTGTGATCATGCCAATGTGATGTAATAATGCACCGACTCTGGGTAACTGGGGTCTGGGCGTTATAGTTAGTATATCATCATTATGTGATAATAAAAAAACCATGTTCTATATAACATTATCCATGTTTTGATCCATTTAAAATTAACTCCCATATTTTCAAAAAAAACATTTTATATTGTGATATTACACAACTTTTATGTTGGCCTATCCATTTCCCTTTTGAAATCGTCTTTTAGGAAATTTATAATATGTATCATATATTTCAAATGGTTTCCAAAAAACACCTATTAAAAAACATAATCATAACCAAAAAACTATAACAACCAATTTAATTATTACAATCCAAAGGGATGTTTCATATGAATATAAGGAATTCCAAGGGTTAGAAAATAGAGTAGAGACACATACCACAAGAATAAAGTCAATCATTTAACATTCAATATAATTGATCAGAGTAGAATAGTTTAGAATCATTAGAAAATATATTTTCATAATGTAAGGTCAATTATATTTATCAATTATAGAACCAATTATATATTCAAATTAGAGATATGAATCATGGAGATGTGGAGAATTAAATAAATTAAACTAGTATAACTCCCGAGATTATAGTCAATAGAGACCTAAGATTCAAATAGAAGAATTATTTTCATCTAGGGAAAATAAGAAATACAAGAACATCCCATTGTAGGGTAAATAATATAAAAAAAATTAGGATCATAGGTGTTTAATTAGAGAATATTAAACATCATTTCATGGGAAAATGTAACTCTAATCAATTCTAAATTGGATGCCCACCTACATCAATGGATGAGGTGCAATGGTTCTTCCTAATGGCACTGCCTAGATAGTGACATCCATCTATTTCCCCAAAAAAGACAAAAACCATATCCAAAATTATCAAATCGCTATGAACTCATAAACAAAAATACATATTATAGCTTCAAAACTTATTCCACATTCTTGGGTGTGACAATTCAACCCAAAACAAAACAATTATATCCCTAAAAATCACCCGATCACAAACCCATGAGAAGTTAAGGCCGTTGAAGCATCATTAATGCCTCATAATCTAATGTATTTCCCCTACCATATAGTCAACTCACTTGATTCAATTGTATCATAATGACAAGAAACACTTGATCATGTATTTTTTCTATCTAAATATACCTTTAACGACTAAAATATATTTTTCCATTACAACATCCTCCCAATCAATAATGTTGGTTGGATTGGATTGAAACTTCTTTATATGGGAAACCTAGAATATGTCCTGAATAAATGTAAATTATAAGGTATTTCACTGCAATAATCCACATTTCTGAGCCACATCACAATCTCAAATAGGCTGATAGATCAAGGTGCTACCATACACTACTTCCCCAAGACTCCATATCCTAATGGATATCATACTATGATAAAACCATGATCGCATACCTCGAATACCAAAGGGATATGACACCAATAATCATAATATTTCATGAAATAATGGGTTTTTAATATCATATTCCTAATAAACATCATTATATCTATCATCTCATAAACAATGATCGACCTAACCCTAAGGACATTTTATGACCATGACCTGTAGAGATTTAATCTGCAAGACCTTTCATACAACCCATAAAAACATTCAATCCAGATTACATCCTTATAACATTTCTGAATGGGAATAATTTATTATGGATAAATTATCTCCCATGAACAACTTAATTTAATCGGGTATTCTCATATCATGTTCTAAAGAATAAAGATAGATAACATAATCTCTCCATCGTTCCAAGGATTATAATTTGTTCATTACATAAATTGAAAACCCATCACTATATTAAATAATAAAATAAATGGGATGTAAAGAGGCTATCGCAATATAAAACAATAGTAGATAGAAAACCATTTTTTCTAAAAAACTCTGACATATATAAATCCAAATATCTTATACATTTATTGGCTATTTTTTAGGTATAAAATATACTTATTTCATTACTCAATTAATAATCACCCATATAATATCCTTACCAATATGATTTTGAGGAATAATTTTCACAAAGCCCCTAGATATATCATCCCATTGACACATAGGAATGGGTATAGGTTGTACCAAACCAATAAGAATGTTTTTTCTATTGTACTATTCGGACCTGTGACTCATGGATATATAATACCCATAATTGACCATCTAATTCCATTCTAAAATAGTTAATCCTCATGTTGTGGTATAACTTTGTATATTCATGGTGGGTGAACCTACTCAATCGGGGTCAATTACTTATACAATTATGTTACAATCCTTTTATAACTACCTTTAGCATTGAAGTGAAATGCTCTTTAGGTAGGATGAAACCACTCACCTAAGGTCTCCCCACCATAGAAATTTCTTCTATCATGATGACACACAAAATATTCAGCCCATCCTAGTCAAATGTGGACATCCATTACTGATATATCCTAACTAAAATCACGGAATACCTACATGTTATTTATCCCTTTATCCAGGTTCATCTCAATGAGCATGCACTTCAAAAATTAAAATTCCACTAATTCCTTCATATTATTAGTTTTTTATTTCGTGATCAAATTATCTATGAAAACATTACCTTTATTGTGGGGTGTATAAAATATTAAAATAATTGTTGGAATGGTAAATTAGCCTCCACCAATACCCTGAGTTTTGATCCTCAGATTCAAGATAAACCTTAAAATATTATTGTTTGAATACACCATGAACCACTCCCTATATTGGTAGTGGTTCCATACATTGGGATCATGATTCATATATACAAACTGCAAGTCGTTAGTGGGTATTTCATCTCATTGTAATGTAACTAATGGGAGACAAAATCTACTAATAGTCTCATTTTGATTAGAAAATATACCAAACCCCTTACTATGGAATCATATTAAAAATCATAACTAACACTCAACTATGGAATAATAATGAATTGGGATGAATTTATTCTCAATTTGTTGACATAAAGGATGTACATCTATAATCGCACAAAAAACATTAAATCAATACTGGTAAAATCTTTTATATTTGATAAATTATCAAAGTATCACTAAAGAAACCATCTATAATAAAAAGATAACCCCAAAAAATGCACAATTCATTCAATTTTCTAGGATACTCACATGAAATCACCAATGGAATATTCTCGGAATCCACTAAGTCAAAATTATCAAATATCAAATTCCCAAAAAATAACTAATTTTATCAATAATAGAGATTTGAATAATCTTTTGTATAAAATATGATTTCTCTACCTACCATGGGTAATACAAAATTTATCATCACGAACCTCCTATGATCTAGAGTATAAAATAATATCAAACACAAGGGAAATTACAAATTATAAAAATAATTAATGTATGATTCTATTAATTAATTCCATAAACATATAAGGGGCATTGGTAAGTCAAAATTCTAAAACCAAATAATCAAAATTCACATAGATACTACAAAACACAATCTTATGAATGTATTCTATATGGATTTGGAGTTAATGGTAACCTTGTAGTAGATCAATTTCAAAAAAACACCGATCCCCCTTATGTAAATCTAAATGACCATCCATCAATAGAAAGAGATGTCTATTATTCACATTCACAAGGTTTTGTTTTCAGTAAATAAAATAATATTGGAGGCCCTCTAATGCTTTCATTGAGAATAGAAAAGTCAATTAAAATGATCATATGAATTTATAAATAAATACCATATCCTTGTTATCATCAAGATGAACCTTTAAAAGGTTAATATTTCAGGCTATTCATCCAATATTTTCAAATGATAAGATATATTAGTTCACAATTTACAACATAATAGATCCATATGGTTTAATAGTTAGTATTCTTCACCAGGAACTCTGGTGACACAAATTTCTACTCTAACTTCATTCCCAATAGAGTGAATAGATTCAATATGAAAGGTATAATATCTATATGTAAGACGAATTTATCAATAATATTAGATTATATGAATTAGTATATTTTAGATATATTAAAAAATAATAACTATATAATATAAAATAAATACCAAACCTATCATAATCATCAGTCCTATATTCTTACCCTCTTATATACGCTCCAATTAATATATAAACATAGCCTCATCATACCCTTTCATAAAAAACTGCGCATCAACCTTGCTAAGTGGTTGAGATTCCACCCCTTTCACTACTACATTATTGACATTTAACATCGCTCTAAATATCCTTTATCAGTGGTAGAGAAGTTCTGACATCATGAGTGAGGTTAAAAGGCTTGGTCTTTTATCATCAATGAAAAAGAACTGGTAAAGGTGTCCTTTATCAGCACTAAAAATCCAAGATAAATGAGACCTTTATCAGCACATTAAGTTACCACCGCTAAAAGAACCATTTATCATCACTTTTGAGCCCTGATAAAATAGACCTTTATTAGACCTTCTATGAGTGCTCATAAAGTAGGCCATTAGTATTGCATTTAAATGTACTTATAAAAGGCAAAATTGTAGTGTTCTACAACATAACACTGCAATTCCACTAAAATGTGATTTTATAAAAAACCGCAACACTCGAAACATACCAGATGTCAACAAAAACAATTCCCAATATAGGATTCAAATGGAATGAAATTTTAAAAAAATTACAAGAGAAAACACCATATTATAGACATTTCAGACATTGGTTTACAAATTTACATAAATAAAAATATTTACATACATTTAAAAATATAAATGTTTCTTTATCTTTTAATCCTGACTTGAATCAAGCTATTAACAAACAAAGTAGCCCTACTTGTGCAAAAGAACTCACCTATATAAAAATACATTTAATATGTCAGTAATATTAAATATAAATAAATTAATGTAGATTGTTATATTTACTAAAATTGATGCAATATTAAATAATGAGATGCACTATGAGTAATACTAGTCACACTGTGCATCACATTGAGGTCTGGATTATTCGAACACATCTTAAATGAAATTTGGAACATTTTCCTAAAGTATCCAAACAATTTGAATGTGTTTGCTATGTTTTGAGTAGTTCATTATTATTTTTTACTAAAATTTCATTTCAAATTGGAAAAACACAATTTTATTAAAAACAATGTAAAAACAGAAAATAGATTTTAGAGAGTTCATCTGAATTATCTCTTGAGAACATGATGACCTCTTTATCTCCATCATCATATTATTTTGTCAAAAAATTATAGTTCATCCATTTTAAGTTCATATCAATCCTATTTGTTTCATAAGATATTAATTTTATATAACATATAAAAAATACACATAAGGTATTCATTATCAAAAGAGAATGCAATAGATTATTCTAATAATGAAAAATCAACATTTAATTGTTTTGAAGAATTTCAGTATGATGAATAAAATGGGTATTTGAATTTATTAAAATAAATACTCCACATAATATCATTCTAAAATCCCCTAAATATCTGAAAATATATTATAGGAAATTATGGAGTAACAAGAAACTAGAATATGATAAACAAGATTAATAAAAACTCCTTAAATCAACTAAATGTTATAAAATTTTAATGGAACGAGTGATGTCAAAACCTAATGAATTATTAAATTTAAAATTAATGTCATATCAATATTTGAAAACATCTCAATAATATGGGGATATCATACCCCCACAACAACCTATCCTAACAAAATTCAAGATCCTCCAACTGGATGTAAAATTAGAATTTACGAATGGATTACAAAAATAGGAATTACATCGAACAAACATATATTTTTCTCATTCATTAATATGAGAATAATGGATGTAAATTGAATAAGGTGGGGTATGAATTGAAACAAGAACTAAGATCTTGGTATTGAATGTTAGACGAATTATTAAATAATCCTTAATTTAAAAAATGAGGAATTAATCATAACCATTACATAAAATAGATTTTTTGGGATAGGTTGAAAATTTTTATCAATGTGGATGAAATTATATATAAATATTCAAGAGATGAATAATGAAAAAAAATTATACATTAACAATGACCAATGATTAGATTTCGATGATTAGTGAGTTTATATTTTCATTTACGAGGTGCACAAAAATTTTGTAGCAACTGCCGAAAACAGCAGATATCACGATAGGTTTTCAAATTTTTAGGATTTTTTTTAACTTGATTGGGACACTTTTATTAGTGGATATAAAAAGGTGATGATAGTGGTATGTCTCTATCAGTGCTAAAAAGTGCTAATAAAACAAATATTTATCAGTGTTAGACTTATACAACTGAAAAAGGTTTATTTTATCACCACATTGTTTAGCACTAATAAAGCCTCATCATTATCAGTGTGAAAAATAGCTCATAACGATGTTTTTATCCGCGCTTATTAATTAAGTGGTATGAAAGGATATATAAATATAATTACAAATAAAAAATTTTAAATACTTATATATACTTAATAAATATATATAAATATATGTGTATATATATATTCTTTTTAAAATATATATTTTATAATTTTATAAATATTTATGTATAGTTATAGAAATATGTCTAAAAAATAATATTTATATAATTTAATATATTTATTTAATTATATATATATTTAATAATTATATATAAATATAAATATATTCATTATTTTCATTTTTTAGTAAATTTATTATAAATTTAATAATTATTTAAATAAATCTTATTAATTATTAAAAATTATATAAATACATTTAAAGGAATATTTATTTGTTTATAATTATAAATATCTAATTTTATAAGTATAGTAAATCGACATTTATAAATATTTTTATTTATAAATATTTTTTTACAAAATATTATTTACATTATTAATGAATATTAATTTTTATTTGCATTAACTTAGGTTAAAAATGAGTGAAATTCAATAAACTAAGAATAGGAACACCATAACAATATTGAATCAATGGATATGTTTTATGTGTGTGCATTGTATAGAAAAATGCATTGATTATGTATATGTGAAATCAATATAACATATATTTGATCTATGTTAAATTGACAAGTCAAACAACATTAAATTATTTTTCAAGTATTATGAAATTCGTAAAAAAATTATTTCATATTAATTTTCAATTATAAAAAATTATTCAATAAATATATGATTATTTCATATAAATTACTTATATATTTTGTAAAATATAAATCATATTTCCATATATTAACATATTTATATATAATTAATATATAAAATTTTATAACCTTATTTATCATAATTATATAATTAATAAAATTTTTACTTTTTAATAAGGTATAATCAATTTATTCATTTTAATCAATAAATATTTAATTCCTAAAATTTTAATATTTTTTTAGGACACTCAATTTTTATATTTAATTTATTTAATTATTTAATTTTATGTATTTGTACCTTCATCAGTGCTAAAAGAGAACTAATGAAATAAATATTTATTTGTGTTGATAAAGGGAACCCTTTTCACCGCTAAAAATAAATCATTGATAATGGTTACACTTTATCTTCACTAAAAATATAGCATTGATAAAGGATTCCCATAATTAGAGATAAAAATAATGTGCTAATAAATTTTCCCTTTATAAGTGCTCAAAATCACTAATTAAAGGTTAAATTTATAAGTTATTTCTTTAGCCTCAATAAATATGACGTTAATCATCATTTGTTTCTAGTGCTGCTAACTACCTGTTGTGTTAAAGTACAGTTTTGTAGTATTATTTGGCTACATCATGTATAATTTGAGAGCCTCTGGTGAAGGTGGACCCATCTCTACTTCCATGGCACACTCTCCCATAGAGATGCCTAAGACCACCATATTTTCCCCACATGGGACAAACCTTGTTTTCTTCTATCTAGTTTGGATTGATCTGTCCTTTTTACCACACTCGTAAAAAATCACTTGACTCTACATTTCATTTCATTTCACAGTCCAACAACCACCTCATTATAGATCATCCCACTTTTTTATACTACAATGAGAACTCTAACTACCTTTGGATATGTTGATTTTGTAAATACACATTTTCCCCCCAGTTATTTCAACAACTCCTATAGATTCCTCAACCAAAACCTACACTTTTGTGAAAAGGTACAAAAGTATTATCATATATTTAATAAATTTCCATAAACCCATTTCAAACCTCCACACCATGATAAATCATTATAAAAAATATCTAAAATGAAACACACCTTCCCAATATACTAAATGGAATACTCCATGATCAAATGATCAACATAATCAAAAGTAAAAAAGACTCATATTCCATCACAGATGATAGCATCTGAAGACAAAACATCTGATTGAATTCTCACCAAAATGATTTCAAAGTGAGGTCTTCATAAAGTTGACTTTTACAAAATAGTCCTGAAAATTCCTTCATATCCCTTAAATAATATAATTTCAATGTGTTACTAGAACTCTTATAGATTCTTCATAAGTAGTAATATCCTCTTAATTCTTTTAAAATATTACTCTATATCGTATGTAACATTATCACTAAAAAATAGATGTGGATTATTTGTGGTGAATTCTATAGAATTTACTAGTTTTAATTTTTTTTAATGTTGTTAACATGACCCATAGACTAGATCATTCAATTGAAAGATTTCCCCAAAAATAGTTAAACTGGTGTAATCACCTACGGGATGTTTACTAATGTTTTATCTCTATAATTACAATATATTATTCTTAGAGGATCCATAAACTATAAATCAAAAGAGTAATAAACATTTAGAGTAGAATTACATTCCAATAAACTAAATATAAGTAATTGATTCCAAAAATGGTAACATAAAAACACTATAATTCCCCAGAAACCATATTGTATCATCATGCTTATTATAAAAGTTGTTTTAACAAGCGCACTCCAAAACTACATATTATGTTCTAAAAATGTCACTATTTTATATAAAAAACATCAAGACATAAGGTGTTCAGAAAAAAGTTTAATCATGATGTTTAATTAAATGTAGCTCTGATGTTAACTTATAACACACCAATCTACTTCAACACTAAGTGTTACTTGAATTGGCCATCCAAAATTCCCAAATAATATTCTTGATTTATAATGTCTTGAAAAAATAACCTATGTGTCATAAAAAGCGTACATGAGAATGATATCACCCCCGATAATCATATTAAAACCTAGAATAAAATAGAGAGACATAGAAGATTATAAGAATATATTATATGAAAAAAATATAAAGATCACATCCAACATCTAGATGAAAATTTATCAATGAACCTCTGAAATTCCATTAACACAGTAAACCCAAAACCACCATTGGTCCATCACCATGTGACCACATGTCACCCATATCTCAACTCACTATAAAGGAAACATGGACTAGGAAAGATTTAAATTATATAACTCTATTCCCTTTATTTGTTCCCTATAAAAACAATGAAAACCCCCCATAATAAAATTATGGTTGTTGGATGAAAATCCCAGTCGGATACCACCATGAATCTGTAAATATTTATAACCACATGGATACATTATTTGTTTATTAAAATGGATCTATAAATAATTTATAAATAAAAATTAAATAAAAAATTTATCCTGTGGTTTTCTATTAAAAATCATTTCACTTCATTAAAAACGAATTATGTTATAATAAAAATATCAATATTATATATCAGTATCAAATTGAATAACAATAAAAATAATTATTTTTCAATATATAATATCTATATCACAATCCTAGAGGATAATAAGTGCATCAAAAAATCCTATAAGAAATTTAATATGATAAAAATGAAAGAGAGAGATATATGATGTGGGGGTGTCCAAAACCAAGACTCTACGAAATAATAAAGGAATGTTTCTATAATATGTGACTCTTATAATCGAGGAACCGAGTTCCATTAAAACATTTCCCACCATGAATGTTTTGAATTAGGGGAACATCCCCTATTTTTATGTTCTTCCACAAGGACTCATCCTTGTGTAGTTTTCCACATTCCCCTAGGTCTCCCCAATTTGATATTACATCATCAATACATTAAAGAAAAAAACCATGGTTCATAAAAAAAATTATAATCCACAAAAATTCTAAAATTAATCCCAATTTCTTCATATATACTTGTTATCGAAATATCACACTACATTATCTCATGAATACCCATTTTCTTGCAAAAATCATATTTGAGGAAATTTAAAAAACATATCAACTATATCAAATAAATTTCATTAGAAACCCACATTTTTCAAAAATAACTATTACCTAAAAATTTAGAAAACATTAGATATTCAAACCCAAAGGAATTTAACTTAATTAAATATGTCATGAAAATGGATATAAAATAGGATACGGACAGACACCATAAGAATGAAGAAAATTATGTTTTCATCATGATGGGTGATGCGAGAGGATGAGATAAAATTATTAAAATCTTTGATCCAATGAAAACATGGTCAATTATCCATTTATTTTAAATATTAAACAATATACTCACATAATGCGTTGAAATATTTAAGAATAATAGAATAAACTGAATAAAAAAGAACTAACTCTTCGAAATATAATTAATAGAGACCCAAGTTCATTCTTAATTGAGTTTTTCTATATAGGATAATGAAAGAGTAAAAAACATGAATTTTTATCCTATAATATATGAAAACCTTATTTAGGATCCTATGTGGAGAATTACAATATATTGAACACCAATTCTAGTGAAAATAATACTTTCACCCTTTTAAAACCTAATGTTATTGGCATCATTGGCTAGATTTTAAGACTCTCTAGATGGTTGATGTTTTCAGGAATAAATACTCAACCTTTATTATATCCACCAGATTTCCAATGTAGTCCCAAAAACAGGAAGATGTCACCTATAATGGAGTATTTTTACTACTAACCAAAACCAATTAGCCAGTGCCATCCATCATCCAAAAACTAGCCAAAATCATCCCCCTATATGAAGGTGACTCTGAAGTCAAAAATTCGTGGGAAAATAATGTATCATTACATGGTTTCAGTTACAAATTTATGACACTTCATCAATAAATTATCAAAAAAATGGATTTGACAAAAAATAAAATCCTACTCTCGATTTGATTCATTTCTTGGTAAATATAGATTCTACTTCATAAACAGTTTATAATTATTCCTTGCCGATCATGCTTTACAACTTCTAAATCCTCTAATTTTTTGAATCAATAATAATAAGGTTTGTAGAGGTTAGAAATATAATTATATTAATTGATGTATCAAAACCAAATATTCTATATTTTTTCAGTGTTTAATTATTACACTAAACATCTGGGTAATTCTTGAGAACATCCATTGTGAACTAATGTAATACTTATCTATGTTTACATACCATATTATAGAAGTAAATTTGTTCTATGAATTCCTATAAGTAACATCATATTGAATGAATATAATTGTTTTTGAAAATAATTATATGCATGATTAAATAAATATATTAAATATAACATATTATTCTTGATTTTTTCAATGTAGACATCTCCAAATCATCTCATCCCGAGGTAAAATAAAACACTCAATAAATAGAACCACCACAACAATTTTTGGTCGTATTTTAGGAAAAATTTACCATTTTACCCTCAAGAGTTCTCGATACACATAAACAAAAGAACACGCATTTTTTCAACGATAAAAAATTAAATCCTATACATCCTATAAACATTAATATATTTCATAATCAAAAAATAATAACCTGGTGTTGCTAAAAAATTAATCTCCCAAAAAACATAATTTGGAAAATAAAAAAAATATAATACAATTTTCTATATAGTTCCGTTTGAGATCAACAAATATAAAAATTCCTCAATATCTGATCGATGGAAACAATTTCATACAAATATCATAAGACATACATGTAAGTATAATCCCTTATACATACATTAGTTTCACTATAATATAATTCTAGTCATGCACATGATCTTGTATTTGTATCTCTTGGATGGGTGGAGATAGGGGCCTTCATTATCAGACTCTTTTTTAACACTTGGGGAAATCCATTACCCACATCATGATATCAAAAAGGATAACATCCACTTTTTATGATATCTATATATTATTTTCACCTATCTTTCTCAAAATCCTCTTGTGAGAACATCATTAATTGAGCCAACCACATCAATCTAATTAATTCCAAATCAATACCCATCAACATTAAAATCAACCATAATTAAATAAATATTGTTCTAAGAATTCAGATAACCCCACATTACTACCTCAACCCTAAGTACAACACCCACCATAATAGAGAAATTGAAACCACATCCTCCTAATAAACCACCCTCTATTCCACATAGTTAGATATTTCTTTTGATGGAATCTCGAAAAATGATCTTTTTGACATTACATAATGAAAGAAAAGAAAATCCCTTATAGTATCCACTTTGGATGTACATGATGATATCTAATACATACATAAAGTTAATTTTTCATTCCTTATGTAAATGTGGTAAATATACTACCCACCGTCGGGTGAATACCATTGGTCCATCACCTGAGGACATCCAGTTACCAAAGACCAAAATTTCATCATCACCACAACATGTATCTCTAAAATCAAATGAATGGTGACAAACCTCCACCATGAACCAAATCCAATATCATCCCATGTTTCTTAAAATATTAATACAAATTTAAGTGGATTCTCATGTACCTCCCCCATATTCTAGAAGTAGATTCATCTTCTAAAAAACCCAACTACCAAATCCATATTATGAAAATAATATTTCATCAACAACTATGGATTAAATTTAAAAAATAATATCAAAAAATCCATCAATGTGGAACATACATTATGAAAAGTTATTGTCCTACTAATAATCAAATAAAATGATATATGTGTTTTTATAATTCCCAATTATCCCCTTAAAGAACTAAAACCAAGAAGGAATCTAGTTTAATGCATCCAAAATGTTAATAAGGTATTTATTTTTTGGGTCAACCAAAATTTCAAATTGAATCCATGTAAGTTTAATTGATGCATACATCAATATATCATTGAAGGATGACCTTAGGATATCATTTTATGTATTTAAAAATTTATCCTTTATCATAAGAAGTGAACTATCATCTAATAAAACATTATATAAATCTATTCATATCATATGATGGGTAGTTTACTTAAAAATATCCATGGTGTTTTCATCTCACCTACATATGGATATTCCAATGATATATGATGATAGATATCACATCATGTTCCTAACTACTCATCACAAAACTATTTAGGCAATTGTCCCCAAATTTTTATGAGGTTGGAACCATTAGATCTCACATCTTCTCAAAATAAACCTCTAGAAGAACTATTTTTTACATTGTGGGTAAATTTAACTCACTAGACATTTGTTATTGAATGATGGACACCATCAGTTAGAATTCCAAATATGATAAGAATCTACCTATAATATATACACAATTAAAAAACAACTGAATGTAAGTGGAATAATGAATAACACTCTCTAGTTCCATCTGAAATCAGGCACCATGAAGAGATAAAATGAATCTTACATTAAACATTCATCATAAATACTAGACCCGAGTTATTGAATTCAAGAATCCTATAATATTTTTATTTTTATTACTTCATGCATGGCAGAAGATTACCAATGGTGGTTATGATGGGAGAGGACCGTATTATCTTCCATCGCCATCCACATCATTCTCACAAATCTGTAACTAAAATACCATCTTGGTAGGTCATCCTCTCAACAGAACATTTTCCATATCGAACTGTTTTTTTTAGTATTTAAAAAAATTACACAAATCTACAATTACTAAATGAATCCTAATCCATACGATTATTCACACACCATGATCCATTTTTATTGACTAAATCCTAAAAAATCACTCACCAACATCCTTATCTATATTCTAGATCTTTTGGTATTAGAAATAAACCAATTATTGGGTCATTAAAAAGAGATTCAAATGAGGAATCTCTAAGAGAGGGAAATATTCTTCACTATAATCTTTCTTTTTTAACATCTCTTACAATATTAATTCATGTAATAATAAAAATCATATATTAACACTAGTATCTATAATATAATGTTATTTTATAATGTTATTTTAATAATCGATATACATCTACACCTCCTTAAAATGGAAAAAATGTCAATTATTTTATGTTCGATGTAAAAACCCTAACTCTAGTAATTTGTCACTGAAATATAATTATTTACATTGGAATTATATACCAGGAATCACAACCTGAAGGACTGAATTGATATGTAGTCTTGGTAGACTAGATACAAACATGAAATTCACTTTATAATAGAAAAAATAAAATATAAAAAGTGTTTTATTTTAATAAATACTTATTCCACTTAGAATATCTCTATATATAAATAAAAAAACTTCCTAGTATCATGGGAAAAATAAAATATAATAAGGGGTAGCTTAATGTGTAAATTAGTTTATCAGGGTGGTTAAACTAAGATTATAAAGGGTAAAAATGACATAACTCTTGTGCAACATCAATATTATTTCCATATTTATGCCTTCTTATATATATAGACTAATAATGAAAAATTGTGGTTGAATTTTTCATTATAAAAATTTTGGTATGACTCTATCTTTTCAAAACATCCATGTCTTCCATTCCCCCTCTTATAAAAGGCCTCCCCTCTCCTCTCCACTTCAAACTTCCAAATCCCATCAGATATACCATTCCCTACCCAAATAACAGCCTCAATTACATCTCAATATTCTATAAGACATTTTTTTTGTTATAATGAAAACCAAATACACCAGTTTGTGAAAATTAAAATATGTTGTATCAAGAATGGGTTACAACCCTAACCATGAATTTTATATTATTTCCTCTTTTAGCTAAAAAATTTTTATTAAAAAAAGTTGATATAATAACATTTTATATTATATATAATTATATATATGTTTAGATTAATTTCATAACTTTAATAATTCTACTCTTATATCAAATGGGATATCAAATCGTCACTGGTTTGTATGGAGGGCTACCACCTCACGAACAGATGTTACCCATTTTCCATCACCACCAATCACAGATATAAATAATGATGGTGAAATGTATTTATATTCTATTTGTGATATAATGAAACCTATTATGTTATAAAAACACATATACCTTATTACATGACAACTCATTTGAATATAATAGCATTGATCTTGTGTACAATAGACTACCACCTCACAAATAGATGTGATGTGTTTTTCATTTTATTATATAGATTTTAATAAAGATATGTAAATTAAATAAATAACATATTTTTATTATAATTATACTTATTTAGTTTTATATAACATATACCTTTCTACATTCCATTCTATGGGGCATACGATAATGTTGTTCACATATACGGAGGAATACCACCTTGTGAAGCGATGTGATTCATTCACCCTTAAAACGGAAGTCAATAAAGATGGGATTAATGCAAATATGTTATATGTATGAAATAAAAATTATTCATTAATGTTAATATAATATTTACCTATCATTATCTCAATCTTTAAAGAAATTTTTTATAGTGTTCATGTGTATGTACACCATACCGTCTCTGTGAAAGATGTATTTAATTTTATTAATTTAACTATTATGGACTAATATAAACACATATATAATTAAAATAAATTATACATAAATCACATATAAAATTATATATAATATATAAAAATGATAAATTTAATATTAAGGAAAATAAAAAATCCAAACATGAACAACCAAACAAATAAATTACTTCCCAAAACAAGAATTTATCATGGAATTGTTAACAAATGGGAAATTAAAGTACATAAGTAAATATTATATAGAATCATATATATAAAATATTATATAATAAATTTATAATAAAAATAAATTTATTATATATTATTTTTCAATTTGTATAAAGGATTTAATGACTTACGGTATGGAATTTCTGTGTCACTTTTACTTCTGTGAGACACATGCAATATTCACCATTGATTTCATGTATTTGGTGTATATTATTTCCATCAATGATTTGTTGATATATTTTTTAAAAATTATTTTTATTTAAATATCCATTTGAGTATCTCTATTTCATGGGGCTTACAGTTTAAATGTTACCAAAGCGACAAGGCAAAATAGTCTAAATTTTCCATTTTTGAGATCTATTTTTTGTTATTACACCTATTTTCTTTTATGTGTTTTATTTAAAGATCCTATGAAACATTATATAATGGATATTATTATTTTAATTATAATAAATGTTTCATTTTAGATTATTTTTTAATGGTTCTTAACACTCAATATCTATAAAAGCAATTTGGGTTTTGGGATACAATATAATCATTTATCGGGATTATTTATGTTTATACTTTTTATAATATCATATTTTGATCCATATCTTAAGAAATTACTGTATTTTATTCTCAAATATTTATGTCATTAGAAAACATTTTTTCTCATCATATTCCTCAATTTATTTAATCAATATTTCGATGGAATTATATTATAGAAAATTCATTTATTTTTCACTTTGTTAGAAACCCATTTTTCATCAAATATCATGTTTTCTAAAGAAATGAAATATTATTTTAATGTTATCTACCCTTTTTATTAAGAATATATTTCTCCATTTTTTAACTTTGTAATAAAAATTATTGGATTATTTAGTCAATTTTCAAAACATTTATTGTTTATCTTTTACTAAAAATTTGAAAGGGATCATTATTTTAATTTATAAAGCATTAATGGTATTTTACTCTATCATGAGAAACTCATTGTTTTTATACATTAATTTGTTATTTCTAATGTTTATTTACAAAAATATGTATTTCAACAATAATTTATAAAATTTTCTTAAGAAAATTTGTTTTTAAATGAAAGGATGATTTCCTAAATAAATGTCTCAAATAATATTTAATGATTACAATGCTAGAATCCAATTTAATTTTGACACAAATGATATTCAAAAAATATGTGATATAAAAAGTTTTTTTCTAACTATAAAGGATATTTGCCTCCTGAATTTTTCAATATGATTATCAAAAATAATTTCCATATAAAATTACACACTTCGATGTCACACATACATCACTGTGGATATGATTCAAGGATTCCATTATTTTCCTTTCTTTAAATGGTTTGTGATTCTAAATAAAATATATTTATGATATATGTTTATCTCAATGGGTTATAACATAATAAAACTCTTATGAAATGGTCTTGTTTATATATTTTTTATGGTATGATGTAATTTTTATAAATCTGAATAATGTTCATTTGTTCTGATTTGTTGGAAGTATTATGATCTTGTGGAAGGAACATCTATGATTTTCATTATGTGATGCTTATTTTATAACCATTTATGCATGTTATGTTATAAACAAGGAGTTTGGTTACTTTTTCACAAAGACTATTGGGAGGTATATCCCCTTCTAATGCATTAGCTAATGATTAATGTTATAAAATATCAGAGGGTACACTGGAGGTTTTCCCAATCCCAACTGGGGGTACATGTGAGGTTAACCCAAGAAAAAAAAGGTCACATTTTATGTTATACCAATCAAAATTTCAGTACATTAGTGTTTAGCCCAAGCCAAACTTGTTATAAATTTATTTGGAGGTATCCTTGAATAGAGATTTTATTTTCTTATATATATGACTCAAATGAATGTCTTATTCCAATGTTAAGATCTCATAGATCATGTCATTTTATTCCATTATGATTCACATGTTAATAACATCAATGGATTATTTCATGACTCTTGTTTTTGATCTTTGATATGAATTGTATGGTATTAGTATGTTATTCTCAGGTTCTCAAACTAATATGCTCATGTTATATTGAAATCTCTATTGTTTACCGTTATTGAGAATATGAGATCACTATTTATTATGTTTATGTTCGAGATTATTTGAAGGAATAAAATATATATGATAGTTCTATGAAAGGTTATAGATATGAATCAATTTGATGGAGATGTTGTATCTCACTTATAAGTAGATTATTTATGGGTCTATGTTTCGTGAGGCACTAAAATGTATTGATTCTTGCATGGATCCTTATGTTATGTATTGAATATCTTTTTATTAAATTTTTTTACATTTATATGATAGTTTTGGGTATTTAAAGTTAATGTAGGTTATGGCCATTCTAAAAACCAAATGGGGAGATCATTAGGGAAAATGTTGATGATCTTTCATGAAATCAGAAGATTGTGTATCTAGTATCCAAATAAAATAATCTTCCATGGTCATTGGTAGTGTATTTTTTAAATTTATTAACAATTAATTTTAAAAGATGTAATAATTATGTATTGAAATCCTTTTTTACTATATTTTTTATCAAAGAGATTTTTTAGTCAATATATTGTGATTTGGGTTAATTACTTTTTGTAAAAACCATTGGGATAATTCCAAGTATAGGGTATCATCATAATTTTTTTTATCGAATAGATTATGTTTGTTTCCTAGTGACACATCTTTTTTTGGATACTATAAGGAGATATGGATCTAGAAGAGTTGTAAATAGGGGAAATAACACCAAAAAGTCACATAGAATTTGAATTAATCATCCCCTTGAGCCAAAAAAATGATCCTTACTGAACACTTAGTTTGAAAATACCATGGGATATTATTTGGATGATTAAAATTCTATTTATGATCATTTAATATGTATTTTAAAAGTTCAATATCGTGTATTGTATATTTTAAACCCAATGTTTCATATATTAAAAAGGTTTTATCATGATTTATGCATCTTATAAATGATTTTTCAGGGTTATTTTCCTTCCCAATATGGTCAATGTTGATCGCACTATAACTGTTGGTTTTAATAAATGAATGGAAACTCACCGAAATTTTTTAATGATGAATGTTAAGGGAAATTCCAGTATTGTCCATTTGAACCACAAAATATTGTGGGAGATATAATTTATACCATTTTTTCGATTGTCACACATCTTTATAAATCCCTGAATCACACTAAGAATCTAATCAATCAGTGGATATAACAACACTGTTTTGAATTATTTAAGAGAAAAAACATGCCTTATTTTAGTTGATCAAATGATCAATTTCCGCTAAAATATTTATCATTACAATTGAAATGATATTAATTGTTATCCATTGTTTAGAAAAATAAAAATCCATATTATTCATTAATAATTTAGAAGGGGAAGGGGGTTAATGGTATATTCATATTAATAATTCAATGAAATAAATTGAAATTGACTCCATGGAGTGGTATAAGTATATGAGATTATTTTTCTATAATTAATTTACTCATATAGTTCACACATAAATGGTGAAGGAATTACTCTATCATAAGAAGAAGGTGGATGAATATAATGGTACCTATTAAGAAAATTTTACAAGGCATGAGTTATAATATTTTAATATTATCATACTATATAAATATAAGGCTGATGGATTCTTCATGGGACTAGAACCATGTCTCCTAATGTTATTATACATAAGGTACATTGAGAGAAATGAATAAATAATTTAATTTTCTCTCTTTGCTGAAATGGATGTTGGAAACCATCATGGTTATTGTGATAATACAGGGAAAGTAGGGATTAATAGAATATCTAATGATATGTCACATTGAGGGATGTAAAAAGATAAAACTCATAACCATAAAAAAAATATGGGAAAGAGAACTCAAGTGAATTCCAGAATGGAACTAGAATTTTATTCATGATTGGGATGATTGGAAATCCTGAAATTTATTATATAAGTAATGTCAAGATTCCCATCAATAATGTGAATAGAGAGATATATCAAAAAAATAAATCACCCAAACACCATTTTTGTAATGAAATATGTTTATGCTTTATTAAAATAAAATCACTACTATAAGGTCCAATTAAAGTAATAATACACAAAAATAACTTTTTAAAATGGTAAAATTGAAAAATTATTCAATCATAGGAGTTTAAGTGAAACATGGTAATTAGTGAAAACTTATTCTGCACCCTTGAGTTGCGAATTTTATATTACAGTTTGTATGAATGCGGCAACTGAAAATCTTATTTTTCATTATTATGTGAAATTTGATAGAATTATGATCATTGATTATCTCTATCTATATATATTTTGGAATAATCAAATAACATTTCTTATTTTACATCATGATCTCATCCATTATTAGTTCCTCATATTTAATAATGTTATGGATGATAGAAAAACGCATAATCAGGTGTTACAAAAAGAACCCACACTATAATGGGAATTTGAAAACGTCACCTTATATTTTTTCCATAGAATCCCAAAAAATCTAAGGTACACAATTTTATATGGGTCATAGTTAATCGGCTTATCAAGTCATCAAACTTCATTTCCATTATAAAATATTTTTTATCATTTCCCAATTACTGTATATTACATTAATGCAGTGGGAATATTTGATAATTTATAAATATAAATAGTATCTAATCGAGATATAATGATTACCACAATGTTATAGAGAATACGTCAATAGGCTCTAGATATGTATTTGGGTTTAAGAACAACATTTCATTCATATAAACATATTAAGTTAGATAGAAACAGTCATAATGTTGAGGATATGTTATGTTATTATTCAATGGATTTCAAATGTGTTTGGGCACAAAACATTCCTCTATTTTTGTTTCTATAAAATAATAGCATTCATTGAAGCATTCGGACATCTCCTTGTGAATCCATCTATGGAATGAATTCCATAACAATAGAATGATGGGATGATGTTTTTAAAATCATGATATTAGGGTATATTCTAGATATTAATAAATTATATAAAGTTATTACAATTCAACAACACATCAAGGAATCTCATATTCAACAAAAAAGTGAGGCTGACAATTTTCAGTGTGATCTAGCTTTCGATATTGGTGAGAAGGTATTCCTATGAATTTTCACATTGATTAATATTTTGAGATTCAGAAACATTGTAAAGTGGGATCCTATAGATATTTTCATAATCTACCTTATTTATAGAGTAGGGAAATATTCTTATTGCTTGGCTCAACGACTCAACAACTCTTTTGTCCATGATTTTTCCCATGTATCTCTCATGAGGAATTAAATACCTAATATATTTCATGTACTAAACATAGAAATCATACCACTGGATCCTGATCATTCCTGTAAAGAAAACATTTGGAGATTCTAGATCATATTTTTAATGTCCTGTGATATTAGAACACTCACCTAGGAGATATTTTGTGGTGAAACCACAAACTAGAAGAAGCAATGTGGGATCCAAAGGATATTATAACAAAGAAATTATCATTTTTTGTTTTAAGAAAATGGAATTTGGAGCAAGAATTCGATTTTTAGTTAGGGATAATGTAACACAATTACATTTTAAGAGATAAATTATTTTCTAGTAGAATAAATTTTGATAAGTCCTATTACATGCAACACCAAGTGTAAATGAACCATAATAGACTATTAAAATTATTATTTCAAAAGGACTATTTCAAAATATCTATTAAACATGGTAAAATGAATAGTAATAACCATATTTTTATAGTTAAGTATTATTGTTCAATAAAAGGAAATCATATTGATAATATGTACTTAATTTTTATTAAATATTTTATATTCATAAAAAAATTATTCCCAGAAAATATGATTTTCATTACTCTATGTGAAAAAATAATAAAAGCAATTTTTTTATATTTTTTAGAAAACATAACTTACATAAAAATTTATTTTTAAAAAAAACATGATAATTTATAATAGATTTAATTTTTTTGAATATTCTAGAATGATTAATGTTTCAATGAATAGTGAAATATAATGATATATATTAAAAATTATCATTTCATATAACCAATTTACGTGTACCATTTTTTTAATATGGTTTTACAATAGAAATTGGATTATTATATAATTATTTTACCAATTTATTTTATTTATTCAATTAAATATTAAATTTTTATATAGAAAAAATATTACACATATGAGAATATTTACCTTTGGAAAATGAATTTTTTGTCATGTATATCGACTTACTATTAAAATATATTATTCCAATTGTGTGAATTTAAATTGATAAAATTTATTGCATATTTTTAATCAAAAAAATTAATATTTGCTAATATATTGAAATTATATTCTGTAAATAATGAGTAGTAAATTCAGTCAAGAATTAATAATCATAGGCAATGTTAAACCAGGGTTTTGTGTATTACGTGTGCATGGAAAAATATAAAATTCCAACAAACATGGGATTTTTAATTATTAAAATGGATTTCATATTTTAATTCACTAGGTCTATGTTATAAAATAAGGATCATTTAATTATTCTTCATAAAGACTCAATTTCCTAGTTAAATAAAAGGTGGTTATTTACCATGGTGAAAAGTAAAGGCGTAAAAGTTAGTAAATATAGAGTATAACGAAAATAACTTGATTAAAACAAGTTTTTTTGGTTTAGTGATTTGAATAGACCATATATTCCCTCTACTAAATTATTTATCGATTTTTGAGTCGCATTTTGTGAGACTCACACCACATTATTTAATAGATTTGTGTATTTACAAAAAATAATTCAACCCAATTATAGATTTTGACCTTCTCCCCTCACTTAATCATACTTCTTATTCCATTTTGTTAAAACCACCTAAAAATATCTCAAAAAATAATAATCCACATTCTACTACAGATGGTCTTCCCAAAACACCAACCCCATGTTCCTTAAAATGAGATCGAGAGGAGGTTCCTATAAGGGGAATGTAATTGCCTTTAATAAGCCTTTTTTTTACGTACTCTATAAAACATAGTTAATTTCTTAATAATTCCACAATAATAACTCTGGTATCTATTATATTCTTTGATTTTATTAGGTTAAGGGAAAAACCATTATACTATTATTTCATGTATACATACGACCTACCGTCTCTGTGGAATGTGAAATTCATTTTATATATAATGGTTTTTTGGTAGGCTATAATTATTTATATAATTAATATATAATATATTTATGTAATTTTAAACATTCTAGATATTATTTAATAATGCGAAAAGTAAAATGACCAAAAATAAAAAACAAAATCATAAATGAAAAAATGGACCAGTCATTAGAATTTTTAATAAATGGTTAATAAAAGGTCATAAGTAAGTCATAAATTTTATTATATATATTATTATGGTCCATGAATAGATATATAATAAACATATATTTATTATACTGGAGAATCAAATGTCTACAATGAATGTTGAGGCATGAGGTCAGGGATTTATGTTCCCTCTATTATTTCTATGAGTGATATACCATATTAAATACTTGTTTATATTCTACTATCTATATATCGAAAAAATAAAATGTTATATAATAAATCTACTTCTTTTTATGATATTTACTTTTTTATTTTATTTTAATCATTAATGGGGCTTATGATAAAAATGTCTCGACAATGTTATGGTATTTTCTTCAAACTTTTATTTCCATGGGACACATGTCAAATTAACTACTTATTTATTTTGTAGGGTCAGTATACTACCCCTTGGAAAATTTATATAATAAATTATTTTGTTTAATGATATGTAATTTCCAATTCATGTTATTATTTAATGGGGATTATTATACAAAAATTAATGGCAATGGATTTTCATATCACATTTATTTTTTGTGGGACACATTCTATATTCACCAATTATTTCTTTTTTAAGGTGTATATACACCCCATTAATGAATTATATATTTTATCTTATAAATATTATGTGGATATATTTTTCCATATAAGGTTCTTACATTCATTGGGATTGTGACCGAAAACATTCCAATGTGACAAGCATTTGATATTATAATATCATTTTTTATTTGGATATTTTAGGATTATGCATCAATAATGATATATAATGACCTACCCATTATTTAAAATGTGAATTTTTATGTCCTCTATTAATTTTAAAAAATTTCATGTTTTCCTTTTAATTTCCTCTATTTATGTCATTAATAGTCCAAATGAATTTTTTAATGGAAAAAAATATTTATTTATCTCCATAGTCCAAAATCATTTTTATTCTGATACATGTTTTCTAAAAAAATTATATTTAGTTTTTAATACTTTTAATGACTATTAAAATTCATTTTTAACCATTTTTAGATATTTACAAAATGGTTTTAATGTGATATTATTTTTCCCCAAAAAGACCCTTTTTTCATTTTAATAAAAATGTAAAAGGTATCACTATTTTAACATCTATAGATTGAATGGTATCTCCCACCACCATGACCACTTAATATTTTAAAGATTAAATAACAATTTTTCATGCGTATATTGAACTAAAATTATTTATTTTTTATTTATGAAATTTTTAAATTTTAGTTAAGCATTTTTTAAGTGGAAAAGTTATTTTCCTCAAGAAATTTTCGAAGTGATCATTAAAAATAATTTTCTATATATTATGATATCATTTTTTATTAAATATGTTTTACTGTGTATATTATATAGTGATAAAATTCTTACTATTTCTCTACATAATTATAATTTATGATGAAAATATTTTATGGAAACTAATTCTTTCAACATGGGTTATGAAATGATGCAATTATTAAATGTTTATCGAAAATATTCCTTTTCTATGTGTTATTAAAAAAATTTACGCTTATAAAACTCATTTATTTTCATGGGTTATGATATGATGATTTTTTTAAAATCTTTTCCCAAAAATATGTATGGTTTTTTATTTGATGGGTGGTTTCATTATAAATGAATGATGGGTGGTAACATTATAAACTGAGAATGGGAAAGCATGTTAGATTTACCCAATGTATTGAGTAAATATGTATAACTCATTATTTGAATATGTGATGCATGAAACTAATTTCATGTTCACATTTTTGTCATTGGTTATAGTTTCATGTCTATAAGGTTAGGTGATGATGTTGTTTCAGGTGCATAATGTAATGTATAGACCTATATTTTTCACTATATGGTTATTTGTAGTCCCGGTTTATTATCCAAAATTTATATTAGTGACTAATTTAATATATTTAACATAATGAGGGAACATATATCTATTTTCACATGTTTCAAATATTTTAACATTAAAATTTTCCCCATTACTTTGTCAATGTTATTCTCTCATGGCGGATTTATCTTTTCTTTTATTCATGTCTTACGAACTACCAAGATTTATTCCATTATTAAGGATTATGATCTATGTTATGGAAGGTATGGACTTGAAATGTTATTATCATGTTCTTAATCCCTTACACTAATGATATACTTATGTGATAATTATTATCTCTCATTCATACCATTACTAAGAATCTAATATTACGCATTCTTATATGTCCTTACCACAGGATGTTATTATTGTCTTTATGTATACTATGACTATGAAGGATACTAAAGGGGGAGATATTTTTTGGATATTATTAATATATTTCCTTACAAAATAATATTGTGTATCTATTCTCCAAATACACTAATCATTTTTTTCCTCAAGAAGTATCAATTAAATTTATTGAATATTAATCTATGTAAATGTAAAATTTATCATTAGAAGTCCTTTTTATCTAAATATAAAATTGATATCCATAAAAAACCTATCATCATGTTTAAATGGTATCCTAATCCAATGTACAATGGTAAAACCTTCTACAAAATCATTATCATTTAATGGTCACATAGGGGAATCCACCATAGGTGGAACTCTTTTACAACACAACTACTATGTGATTAATCATCTTTAATATCCACTTGAAATGCAATGATTGAATAGTTACACTACAAAAAATTCTATAGAACACCTCATAAGATCAACAGTCTTCAATGTTCCACTATAAAATGTGGTACTACCATAAAAATGGCCTTTCATTAATGGATAAAATTATATCCAAAATAAGTAATAAAACTATAACCATGAAGGATACATCAGATAAATTTTTTTATAAAAACATCATCCATTGATATATTAGTATGTAATATATGTAACACCATGAAAGAGGTTTCATATATCTAGTGAGAGTCCAAAACAGATGGAAATGTGATTCTCAGACCCCATCCCAATCTCTTCCGTCTGAGGATCAGTATCTCCTCATAGTCTAATATGTTCACCTTCAATGGAATATAATGATAACTTCAAGAAAATGGGTAGTCATGTAAAATATAGTGGGTAAATACCTTCCCATTATAGGGGATATTTGAACTTTATGTGATGGTGTGAGAAACATCCTTAATTCCTAGGGAAAGAATATCTCTGACTTGTATATTGGAAACAATTCCCCGTCTCTCACTAATTAATATATAGTGGGATAACTACAACAATGAGACAATCATGAACTATATTATAAAATAATATTCATATAAGTTCATAATATCATTAATTTTATGGGACAACCCCACAAGGATTTGATATAACTATACAATTTCACACTAGAAGGCTAATAATAATCATAAATTCAAGTAATGTGATCCATGTTTCAAATATCATATACTACATAATCAGTTATATAGATATTTAGGTACACACATTGGTTATAACAGACCATTAATAAAATGATATTTCAATAACCCCACATACCGCATTCCCATGTTTAGATAACCAAACTCAAAACATCACCAACATCATTTCCCAAAATTCCAAAAAAATCCATATTGTGATTATCAACTCAAAACGTCATCCATTTCACTCGACCACTATAATATCAGATTAAAATAATCAAACACACAATGTATTCACTCAAGACATTTGTAATATTATTAAACCACCCCAAAACCTCCTCTAGTAGGCTAGTTGTTTGTCACTTCCAATGATTAGTAACAACACATAGTATTGAACGCCTTATCCAAATAACATTAGGAAACACACATATCTAAAATTCATAAATTAACTAATAATATAATATATATATATATATATATATAGTCAACCATAATTTATACAACACGGGAATTTAGTTGGAAATATATGTTCATTTCTAAATAATTAAATACTAGAGAAACCATAAATCTATCTTTGTTTTGAATATGACCATCATAAGACTCTGATGAACTCTCCCTCAGTTGTGTACTTATAGATTTTTCACCCATCATAATGATCACCAAAAACATCATGAAGCGTAATTATATAACAAAAAACACACAGAATCAAAGGAATTGTCTTTTAACTAGCTATACCACACATATATATGTCAACCAAACCATCTCAAAACATGGGATCATTTTATTGTATTCATCGAACAACTAATGTCGTTTATAAAAAATTTGTAATTATTTATTATTTAAATAAATACATAATACAACCCAAAAACATCAAAATTCATATTTTAAGTGGGTAATTAAATTAATAAAACAATTTAATGTATGATGGATAACAGAATCTTATTTAGAAATCATATAACATTCCTTAAAATTCCTTTGATCTTCTGAAAAAACATGGGGTAACCTGGGGACGTTCAGTAGAAATGGGTGATATATAAATCATTGTAATATAATAATCATGGAATAAAATAGTAACATTAATACATTTTGGTCAGGATAGATGACAAATTTACATAAAAGTGGTCAAAATCATTAACATAAAAATTAATGCATGATATAAGATGATAACATATAGGAAACATAGGAATGTGTCAACAATATAAATCATGACATCACTAGCATAAATTAAGGTCAACTACTAATACATCAAAACATATTGTTCTTAATATATCCTCACATGAAATATACATTATATCTCATGTGGTATAACTATACTACCCAATACCCTCCTGGGTTATATGATTCTGATCCCACTATAATATTAATTTTACTTACATTAATTTGTGTTCAACATTCATTATACATTATAAAAATTCATTTCATCCATTTTAATCAATGGATTAAGGAGTTTGGGTAACATAAATGGGAATCCCAAATCTATTATGTATTGTTACAACCAATTGAAATTAATTGACTGGAAATGGGGATTGTTATACAAAAGACAAATGTTTTTCATGGAAAATCACAGGATAGTTTTGAATGCCTAAAATGTGTATATAAAGGATCCTAAAAGAGTTTAAATGTAGTAAAGGGTGTTATCCCATTAATTTAGAAACATAATTACATTAATGGGACATTAAAAATACATTAAAACATGAGAAATGGGAAATAAAAATGCTTATTAAAATTAATATACTTTAAAAAAGGAAGAGAATAGAATTTATAACATTGATAAGGAACAATTATAATATTTATATGAAAATATAATGTGTTGGAGAACACTGTTGGGGTTTTATTGATGGATTGGGAGAGAAAATTCATGCTAATTGGGTTTTTAGGGATAATTATTTTGTGTTTGTGTGTTAATTTATAACAAAATAGAGGGTGTTTTATTACATGGTCTAAACATGTTTTTTTTACACTATATTGTAAAATAATCAAAACCACAAAACCTACCATGGTTTCCCTTTTTTTACAAAATAGGAGTGTTTATCAATATTTTATATATCCATGAACCAAACATATTAAAATATTACAGTTGGTAATGTGGATGTCAGTTATAACTATAAAGTCTTGATTTTAAAACATTAAAATATATTATAGGATTTGGGGGATTTGTTAACAATGTATTAAATTAATCAAATGGCTTAAAAAGTAATTAAATTAAATGGAAAATAAATATTTGTTTATAGAATCCTTTTTTTGAATTTAGAAAATCACTTTTATGCTATTTTGAATCCATGATACATGTAGTATATTAATACTGTATATAATTTTTTCATAAATAAATTTACTATCTCATAAAAATATTAAAAATTCACCACTTTTTAATTTAATCATGATGGTTTCAAAAATAATAATTATAGGATAAAAATTATTTTCTAAATATGATAATTCTCAATTTTTAGTAAAAAATCAAAATTTTTTGAATAATATTATATTATACATTACTACAAACGTAATGTTTTTTATAGAAAATAGTAATAGGAGTCATGAAATTATATTATTATTTATATTTAAATTTATAATATCTTATAATAATATTTTATTAAAATTTCATTATTTCTATAAATTTCGAATTTATCAAAATAGTGTCCTAATTTATACTATATATTTTAGAAAAATCATTTTTATTTATTAATGTAAAAATAAATAAATTATTAAAATAATTATATAATTATGAATAAATTAATAATATAAATAGTAAAATATAACCATTACATTATTAAAATTAAAATATAATCATTTTTATTACTGATGTATAGATAAATAGTTCTTTATTTCACTGCCATACACTATAATGTTAAGGTGGGTGATGGTGGTTCTTTCGTGTGGTGGTTCAGATAACATGGAATGTCCAGTGATCTTGATAATCTTGAACTTATCCCATAAAATAACATTATTAAGGTTCAATTGATGAATATTATCTTGGGATTGGTCAATGGAAAATCATATAGTTACCATATATCTCTGAAGTTCCAGTAAATGGGCCCTATATTGTGTGATCCAAATAGTCAAGGTCATCTATTTCACCTTCTACATAAAATTTGTTTTATCATAACACATGATATATACTAAAATAATTTGTTACCTTTCAATAGCTAAATTATAATGTGATATAATGTTTAACAATATATAAAATACAATTTACTTTATATGTCTAAAATTACCTATGTTTGGGCATGTTTTTTCGATAACAATATTACATGATAAAAATTATTCACTCAAAAAATGAAATTAATTTATAAAAGTTTAGTTCATTGAATAATTCACCACTTCAGAAATTTCTCCCTCAAATTTTCATTTTTTACACTAGAAATGATTTGGGTACTTCTGTTTCATCACCACTTTCAGTTCCCATTTGGTATCCTCAATCTTCTGGCTCATCCATTGCAATTGGACCAGGTAAATTTTCCCATTTTCTAGAAAATTGAATCAACTATTTGAGGACTTTGATAACAACATTTTCTATAATATTTCATTCTACAAAGGTATCACCTCTTAATTTATTACACGTAAGGGGTCCAATATGTACTTACTTATTTGAGATTCATGGAACACATCAAATATGTCGAATTGGTCAGGTGAATGTTCTAGTTAATAGGTCACATATTTGATGTGATAAATTATATCATAAGATATGATGTACATTTGACTAATATTTCCCTTCTTCGGAAGCCTCATGAATGTATTTCATGGTGATATATAATAGAACAAATAATCCCTGATGTAAAACTCCATGCATCATTGAAAATCATGGCCATAATGATTCTTTTTGAAAAGTGTGTATTTCATATTATGTTGAATGGTTAGAAACTTATGTATCAAATCATGGATAAAATTAGGCATTATAAGTTTCATCTCTTCAAATTCATAAAAACATATAGGATTTCAACACCATTTTCAAAATAAATCTTTAGTATGTTTTATATGAATATAAGAATGGAAACTATTGTTTTTTGATAATTCAACTAGCGGAATTTTTTCATCCTTACACACATGAGAATTTATTAAACATGATATAAATGTATCCTCTAAATGTTGAATTATTCTCTCAATTGAACCATATTTCTATGGGTGATAATCACAATTGAATCTTTGCTCTATACCCAACACTTTCTAATTACTTCTATATAACCATGAGGTATGCCTCAAGGCTCAATAAAATAAAATGGAGAGTGGAAATAAATATAGTATTATAACTTCCATTAAGAATTTATAGATGAGTATGTCAATAGAAAAAATGTTCATTTATAGAAACTAAATTCACTATATTTTAACGTTGATTGACTATAACCCATTTGGCGTTATTTCCTTCATGTTTTTAATGAATCTATTTTTTCACATAAAAATTTGGAATACATCAAGGAATATTACTAATTCTATACACAGATTTAGTGCAAGGTTCAGGGGTCTGGAGGTCCTCTGGGGGATACATTGAAACTATTAAATATAATATAACATAGGAGAAAATTTATTTAGGAATAATGTAATGATTCCCAAATGGTGTATCATGTGGAAATATGAGACCACCATTCAATTTGTAACATCGTTTTAACCTTGGTGATACATATTTCTTATCAATATGGGGCACATGGATAGATCGTGGTTGTGGGAGAATCAAAAGAATTGAATATTATAATTAATTTAATTGTTATTATTTTCCAAACACTAAATAAAACCTCCATATAGAAACTATTATGAATACTTCCCTAGGGTTGGCCTCATAACCCTCTATGATGGAACGGTTGTATAGAGAGATCATTTGGTGAAGGCCTTGATGTATTATCCATGAATAGAGGATCATGAACCATTAGGAATGTCATCATTGAATGAGATCTTGGTTCTCAAAAAAGTCATGAATTTTAATGATTACTTTATTAGTAATCTATCAATTCCCAAAGTATGGTATCATGAATTATCAATTTAATCCCCATTTGTTATCAATTTTCGAAAGAAAATAAATCCTCCAAACATATTTATTCCTAGATTGAGGATTTATTTACATTTATGGATTTTATCATCAAATAATTTGGAATTGAAATTTCTATGGTCATTCCCTTATTATTGTTCAAAATTCATTTTTCTAATGAAAAATATTCATTCAAACCCAAATAATGGTTAGGGTTCCTTCCCCTATAATTAATTTTTTTATTTCTCCCATAATTCATTTCATTTCCATAGTCATTATATACTATGGATGACTTTTTGGAAAATACATGGTAGATGTTCATTGAGGAACAATTACTTTATAAAAAAAGATTTATACTGCAGGATTGAGTATTATATCAAAAGTATGTATAGGGTTGAAAACTATGGAGGAGGTTTGGGATGGAATAGAAGTTTTTTTTATCATGAGTTTTGTAATTCTGGTGATTTGTCATCATAGTAGATGATTCCCAAGTCAAACTGGTGGTTGGTTTATAGGTACCAGTGATGGACAAGAATGGTCAAACCTGGATCCATGTTTTATGGAACGTGATTAGTGATTAGAGAAAAGGATGATGTGGATTGTGTACAACATCCGAAGGGCTAATATGTTCTATAATTTTCTATGCTACACGTCATATATTCCAGTGGAATACATATGGCGTATTTCCCTATGAGAAGTGTATAGTGTTTATGTGTTGAGTTAAATATCACATGATATATGATTTATTCACATTCCATGATACACATAACCTACTAGCTCAGAATTTAATGGGAGTACATTCCTAGGAAGTAATTTGGATTTACATATATTGTTTGTTAGATAACAGACCATATAACCCTTGGAGAATGGATTAACGTGTATACGAGTACACACATAGGTCATTATGTGACCCCAAACACCATGTGTGATGGGGAACATGATGTGTTCATTAGAGACTACATGGTCTTGGGATGGAGGAACAAAATGACTCCCACCTCAAACCTTATATTCCTCTTATTGTTGTTTACACCTTATTTACCTCAAAAAAACTAGAAATGGCCAGTGAAAAAATTAACACCCTGAGTTCTTGAGCATAAGACATAGTAAAAAGTCTAGACCACAATCATGTTGAGTAAAAATCTGAATTCTATTAAAAAATTACCCCTAGAAGGAATTTCATGAATTTGGAGAAAATGTTTCATCCACAATCTTGAGAAATGGTTATTTACATATTTAGTGATACATGATGTATACTGTTAAGTACACATCGTGTAATTATCTAAGATCAATTTAGAGACCTTATTATTTTTATTCTAGCGCTGTTGTAATATATAATATTTTTCTGTGATATTTATATGTTTGGGGGTGTTCCCTACTTATATAATTCTAGAGTAAAAATGATCATTCCACTAATATGATGGTTCATTAAGGCATTTTATCTAGATCATTGGAAAATATACCCTCATCATACTAGAGAATAAATAATTTGTGTCTTCCCCATTTGGAATCCTAGATACACAAAAAAATTGTTAATAGGTTAATTACAACATATCCCACTTTTGTTTTCATAATTATCACCTTTCAAAGAAATATCATGCATAATACCATTCTTCATAACATGGGGAATGGAAACATAACAAAGGAATACCTCTTATGCACAGTAAGGGTAAAAATAGAGATATCCACATTACATGAGTATAATGATATGATAATAAGACTATAATAATTAATAATAATTCATTATATAATAGAGAACATATAAATGTGTCACGATATATAACATGGATGTTTAAAAGACATGAATCATAATGTAGTCGAAGAATATGATATTTTAGAACAAAAAATTGTTTTAGGACATAGATTTTTGGGATACAAGTAATTGTAAAAAATCATTTCATTAGTATTAAAGGCTCATTCCCATGGAAATCCTTCTTGATTGGGTTCTCTTCACAAACCATCATAGTCATCATGGTTCACTCTACAGACTATCATAGTTGAAGAAATCCTATATATAATTGTGTTCACGTACCATTCATTCCCAGTTTATCTCGAGAGATATAAATGAATAACCAATGGTGTAGGGGGAGATATAGGTCCCAACCATACTCTCTTATAAAGTGACTTCCATCATTGGTTATAATGTAACAAACATCCTTGGTTACCACATAACCACCATATGTGGATTATAATATAACCACCCATCACATAATTAAAGCAATGCATATGTGTTCCAAAATATCATAAAACATTCATCATCTCATAACCCATTAAAAAATTCTTTTAAAAACAATTCATAATAGAAAACCCCATTGAAAAGTAAGAGGTTTTATAAACATTTCACCCTTTCATCATAGTATAAAATATGCAAATTGATTTAATTTCATAGTAATATATTCATTATAAACATAAACTGTAGTGACAAATAATAAGCATGGTATTCCAGGATTATTTTCCCATTATTTCTGAAGCTTTCGTTGGGGCGTGCACGTCCTTATTCTTGAGTACAAAAGGTGTAGATTCATTGAATGGCATTCCCGCATTCCAAAGGTGGGTGGCATCAGTTCCTTGTTCATGTACGTTTTCTCCTTGATCAAAATGGGATGATGGGATGTCGTTTCTTCCTTCTATGGATTCCTCCTCGGAACTCATCACCTATTTCGGGTCTCCCTTGTAGATTTAAGACATTGCTCATGAAACTCTTCCTCATTCCATATCTTCATGGGAAATATTAAATTACACTACTTATGTCAGAACATTACAAAGGGTCTGGTTAGGGCAGCAACCATTGGTTAGGGGAGTAGTCACATTGGACATCACTGGCGTGTCTGGATGCTAGGACACAGGCATGTCTGGGGTTTCCCCCTTATTATAGGGCTTCTCGGGGCGTGTAAGCATGAGGAATACCATGTCAAATGTAGGGAATCATATTCCATAGGCATGTATCTGAGGTTTTCCTCAACTTCCCATGTTTAACACATCATATGCTATAGGTTTAACGTCTGGATGAGATGGATCAGACTAATGAGAACACTGATTAAAGTAGATTAGATGGGTGCAAATTCTAGAGGGAACACTGATGTCAGGTCCAACTTGTGGTCAGATTCCTGATTGTTGTTGAGGGGAATAGGGAATGAGGTGGAATGATCCAATGAGGATGTGGTGGCCCGGGTATGAATTGGGATGGATGATGGAGTGTTGAATGATGTGGATGGTGAATGGGATGGAACCGACATGAGGATGATGATGAATATGGGATTGAGCCTCAAAAAGGATTCCTATATATCCTCGTGGAAGGGAATCCATGTCCTCAATGTTCATCTGATGACGGCTTACTGCTGATTGGGGATTTCAACGGCTTACTATTCGATGGGGTTGTCGACGGCTTACCACTAGATAGGGTCACAATGGCTTACTGTTTAATGGGGTCACAATGGCTTACCGGTGGATGGAGTTGACAACGGCTTACCGCGGAATGGTGTCACAATGGCATATCGCAGGATGGGGTAAAACCTCAGGGAGGCTTCCTACATACCTTATCTAGGAGAAAAGGATGAAACCAACGTAGTTCCTATGGGATGGGCGTTAGTGAACCAACGTGGAGTAGGACCTGGGGTCCAATGGATGTTGGGCTTGAACCTCAGAGAGGTGTCCCATGTACATTTCCATGGCAAGGATAAATGACCTCGTAGTTCCGCTGGGTGTAAAGGCTTACCGATAATTGGGGGAAACAATTGCTTACTGCTTATCGGGGGAGATAACGTCTTACCGCTAGTTGAGGTTCATAGTTTAACGTCACGCATGATGGGCATGAACTGATGTGATGGAGGACCTGGGGGACAGATAGATTGTGGGATTGAACCTCATGTAGGCTTCCTACGTACCATTACTTATAAAGGAACAAATACATCGTAGTTCAGGTGGTCTGGGAACTGATGTGTAGGGGGTCGGAACAACCGAGTGTTGGGCGTGACCCTCGTAGAGGCTTCCTATGTACCCTGCCTTGGCAACGATCAAAGAACTTGTTGTTCGGGTGGTGTTTGTGGAATACACTCTAGGCTACCTGGAGAGGATTCCATGGTTGATTCTTTCTCTAAGCCCATATCATTCAATCCTAGTGTGAGAAACAAGAGACAGGATATACTTGAAGATCATGTCGCGAAAGGTGCATCTGTGAGAAGTAGAATTAGGCTACATGTAGTAGGTAGCCCAAAGAGGAAACAGGGGCTTACGCATGGTTAGCAGCCCAAGATGATAGATACTAGGAAAACTCTAGTAAGGAGGACCGGATGGTTACAAAGCCCAACGGGAGATGGATTTGTCACCAAAGAAGAGAGGAGGAGCAGGGGGTGCGGCCTCCTGCAAGTAACGTTAGGGGCTTACACCAGGGTGGTTTCCCTTTCCCCACAGACGGACGTTGCTCCAATAAAGATGATTTCATTCCATGCGAGGAATGATCTCACTCTCATGGAGACCAGTGAGTGTTGAGAATGTCCGAGAAGGGGAAACCCTTGTCCACTACATAGTGCGATTAAAGAGTTTATCTTCACGTGCTGAGGACGAAGGCGCTTGGTAGTTTAACATCCTATATCTCGGACGAGGTGGGTGCGCTCTGCACCCCTAGGACTTACATAACTGGCACCCTCTACACCTTGGTGAAGAGAAGGGACAGGCAATTCCATGGTTGGGGGTGTTATGGAGAAAACCATTGGGGGTCCTTGTTAGTGTGGCTATGTGAAGAAGAAATAGATGTTAGCATTCCTATGAAAAGGAGCATGAGGAGAAGCAATGAAACTAGTAGTATCATCCAACGGCCTTTGAAATTGCTCAGTGAAAACCTGAGGGTCCACACGGAAAATGAGAGTGTGACGCAGGTGTGTCGTGCATAATAAAGGATCAAACAAGGTCCCTCAAGGTGAGGGAAGCGCATGGAGTGCGTGTAAGATAATGGACTGGGGAAAGATAGGAAATATGCATGCAAGACACATGGTTTGCACTCAAGATTAAGAGGATGTGCAAAAAAGGTACGATTTGTGTGCAAGAGGTATGAGTTGCGCGCAAGTGGTACGGGTCTCTCACAAGTTCAGGGGTTGTGCGAAATGGGTCCAAGTGGCACAAAAGTGGTACGGTTGGCATGTAAGACGGAGGGGTTGCGTGCAAGATGGAGGGGTTGTGCGCAAGTTGGACCGGTGCGCGCAACCCCATGGGGTTGCATGCGAGATGGGAGGTTTTCACATAGTTTTTTTTGTGAAAGAATGCCTAACGTATAGGGAACTTGAACACCATATGGGACCCCTTACGCGCAAATAACATCGAAAAGAAACGCAATTCATAAGGATCTGAGGGCCCATCTGAAGGTTCCCCCGGGGAACCTATCGTGCAAAAACCAAAACCTCAAGGCCATGGGTTTTTCACCTGGTCGCAGAAGAGGGAATTTTTGTGTAGTATAGATTTGTTTCGTCTTCATTTACCCTACCTAAAGTGTGGGGATACGGTTCGGTTTATAGCCAGATGCCTTGGAGGGGCATGCAAGAGCCTGGAGTGCAAACTCCGGTTAGTCGTCAACTGGTGCTCTTGGTGGCAGTTGTGCATGCAAACAACCATTTGACGGTGTGTTGGGATAGGAAATGGGGCCATGCACGCAAACAGGCGTTCGATGTCACCATTGGCATGGAAACGTGGCAGGGCGCACAAACGGATGTTCGTTGTCGCCTTGGGCACGGAATTGGGGTAAGGTGTGAAAATGGTCATACAACATCGCCTTGGATGCAGAATCAGGGACGGGCACAAAAATAGGTTTTGAACGACACCTTGGGAGTATAAATGGGGTCGGGCATGCAAGAGGTCATTCATAATTTCCATGGGCGCAGAAACGGGGCCGCCTGCGCAAACGGGCAGTTGACGTCGTTGTTGGCATGGAAATGGGGCCGCGCCCACAAACGGGGTGGTTGTCGTCGCCTTCGGCATGTAAACAGGGCTGAGGGAAGCCAGTCATAGGGGCTGTAGTTTTTGGTTGTGGAAGGGAAGGCCGGAATGCAACGGTGTGCATGCAGGAAGTCATCTTGCACGTGCATTCGAAATATTCCATGTGTCTGCCTCTTGGGCCCCGAGATCTCCATTTTTTTTTGTCCCGGATTCCTTCATTTCTCTTTTATCCACTCTATGTGGTCCCACTCTGAATTTCAATGTCCACAAATGCCCCCTTCAGAATCGGAGCCGAAATGGAACCCGAAGGTCATATTCTAAGGGTACGCTGAAAAATATATTTGATGTGCTCGGTGAGGTGAAAAAACACCTTTTGTGTGATCAAGAGTGTTGCGTGGGCACAGAATATGTATAAGTGATTTATAAATAGGACGAGGGCCCCCACTAATCCCTACTCTGACTTTTTCATGCGACGAGATTTCATGCGCTCATGCGCAAAAACTGTCCTAATCCTCATGTAATCTTCCACGTCTGACTTCAGGTTTTGCACACCATCCATTTTTTCCATGCACGTCAACCCACTTTTTCCCCACTACCTCTTTTTCAAGCCAATTATTCTTTCTTTAGAAACACCTCTGCTTTTTCACACCGAATATTCCTTCTTTCGTGCTGTCCCATTAAGAGTTCTAAAATTGGTCGCTCAATAGACCAATGCTGAGAGGGATGTTTCCGCTGTAGCAAGAAGAAACCAAATGATTGTGAACCTACAGATTCTTTGTGGGAGGAGGGTCATGCCTAAAAACCAAATGCTTTTCTGTATTCTAACACAAGATCAAAATGATTACGTCCTGAGCGGTAGCTTACAGCTATGGAACTTCTGTCTTCTGGAAGTGGTGTTAATGATAGGTTTCAAGATAGACACACTACGGTCATGGGTGATGTGCGAGGATAGTCTTCCACAATTCAACATTACCAACAATGGCCATTATTAGAGAGAAACACAAAATACAACCATATATGTCCTAAATCCAAAGACCAGGATGGTTGTAGGAAGTGATCCAGTTCTTGAGGAATCTCCCACTATTAATGCAAGTACTTTCAGAAGAATGATTACCAACGAGATGATGGGCTGGAAGGTGTGGGATTTCAGATCTGGTGGAAACATTTCCAATCAATGGGCATGAGTGTACTAGTTACGTTAGACATTTGAGGAATTATGGCCGGAACTGTGGGCCATTGGGATTTTCGAGGTCGTTTGGATGTCTCAATTAAACTTTTATCGACAACAGTACATGGTAGCAGAGCTATTCAGTCGTCAGTTGCCTGATACCAACACTTTTCACTGTCATCCTGGGGAGGTGGGCTTCACTCTGTGGGATGTCTCTTGTATTGGGGGAATTCCCTTAGAGGGGTATTAGTACGATGAGATCCTTCTTATGGAGAATATCTGGGGGAATAAAACCCCCATCACAATCCTGTAATGGCACCTGCTGGAGAAGGATAATGTGGAACTCAAAATAAAATATATCCTAAAAGACATACCCTATTTAGGGTGGTATATTCTCTTCCTGACCTAGTACATGACCACGAAGATTCCAGGATGAGGGAAGCAATGGCTGGACACATCTTATAGGGGAATATCATGATCATATTGGAAGATTTTGGAGATAGGGAAGTATCGATCGTGGGTATTTTGCATCAATGAAGGTTGAGAGACAAATATGCAATATGTTGGGTTCCTCTCCACATTCTTGAGCAGTTGGTTGTTACCAATGAGGGACATGAGGATGGGAGTCCACCCGGGGATTCTAGTGATGGTCGGGATTATGGCGGAAATAACAAGGTTAACCTAGGGGTACCAGTGTTGGCTAGCATATACAGTATATTAGGGAACATTTCAAGGGGAAGTACGCCTAGGAGGATATACGGGCCATTCCATATCCTCCCTGGTTGGGTCGTAGCCCATTGTGGTGGGTACAACTTCCTGAATGCCATTCGCCCCCTCGGTAAGGGTATGCGTCGATCCCTCTTGAACATCACTCGGATCCACCCATTGATGTTCAGGGATGATGAAGTCAATCTCAATATCGGCAGCCACACTCACATTTACATCCACTCATTCCGAACACCAGTTTCCCAAATGTTAAACGATGGGTAGGGTCCATTGGAGAATAGAGAGTACCTGAAGTGAATCTGGGGTGGCGTGCGGGTGGCCGGAATTGATGGAAAAATATTTTGCGAACCCTATAGGCCAACCATGTATGCCAGGCCATTCAGGTTCATGCCACAAATGCCTAAGAAATTATATTCATAAGTACGGGATGTGCGGTATCCCTACATTCTCCGCCATTTGTGGATTATGTTCATGACAGCAGGCCTAGGTGAAATCATTACTCTTCACCCCACCGATGTTTGGGTCGGACTATCAACAAAGGATGTCGAACACTGGACAAGAACTGACCATGATGCAATTCCTTGGAAATGCGATCGGAAAATCAAGGTAAATAATGAAAATCCCAAAGAGTTGGAAGGTATGTGAGGTTCCACGAGGGAAGTGAGGCAAAGAATGGGTCAAGGGGCTTGTGCGGCGTGGGTCGGTACTTCATCGGAAGGGGCAGCACAAACCGAGAACATGCATCTGCCCTCTGGGGAAGGGTGGTATTGTGCACGGCCACGGGATCCAACTAGGGACCTCCTAGGAAAACAACTCAAGTACCTCCTAATTTCGTCTTCCGATGTTATATTCCTTTCTTTGTGGTCTACTTGGAGAATGTTGTGACAGTTCATGTCAGCCGAAGAGTTATGGCGAAGGTTGATGTGCATCGGCCATGATCTACCAGACATAGGGCACATCTGGATACTTGATAGAGTAAAATTTCATCGCCGGCATGCATACCTGACAAGCATGGACATGGATGCATTCCAGTGGGGGAAATATGAGAAAGCACATCTCTTGGTGAAAGTAATTCTTGCCCAGGAGCAGGACTGATAGAGGCTACCATCTGAGGATGAAAGTGCAGGGGAGGAAGAAGGAGGAGTACAAGGAGGAGGACGGGGATGAGGACGATGATGAGGAGGAGGTGGAGAAAGAGTAATATAAGAATAGGACCATGTTTAGGGTCTTGGTGGTGATGGGCCTTCAGAATCTCCCACTCACCAGTAGAGTTCCTGGGAGAGTGGCGAAATCGTTTTCTCTGATGTAGGACCAGCAGAGAAGAATGTGGTATGGTTGAAACCTTATACTGGGATTCATCTTTTCATAGTCTTGATCTGTCAACAAAACCCTATCCAATTCAGGAAAACATGGAAGAGGGTCCCTAGGAAACCTTCCCAACCAGGGGTGCGGGTACGCCTATGGAGACTAGGGAGAAACCTCAGGGGCCAGTCCTTGAGACCCGGTATTATGGGGCACAAATTCTAGCTGGAGTAAGTGATAATGATCCAGAAGGAGATCCCCCCTCCATCCCTATTGCCCAAGAGGTAACGACATCAGTAATCAATTTTACATACTGTGAAGGCTCTCCCGTGGCAGGGGCCCCCTCTATGACACCGAAATTGGACACCACTGCACACGGCTCATATAAGTCCTTTCTCATTGGTTTTTTTATTTACTAGAGAATTAATGGAATCAAGATATTGATTCCCAATGCAGTGATCGCAAGGTTGGATGCACGACAAACTGTCGAGTCCATGACATCTGTAGAAGCAGGATGGGCTACAACTGAATTATCCATTGTAGAAGAAACCAATCTCGGAAACCCTACCCTGGTACACGGTGATCCATAGATCGCAATGAGGGAGAGTAATGCAGAAAGTGTGGAACTCCCACCCAATGTGATCGAAGTCATTGATGGGTTTGAGGTTCCCGAAGAAGACCCTGCTGTTGAACTCCTCGCTATTTCCATAACTATCAGCCTACAGATCCTGAGGAGATAGAGGATTTCGATCCAGAGGCAGCCGATGAGAGATGTATGATGCGGCACAAATGGTGGAAGTGTATCAAGTGCTTTATCGGTCATCCTCAGACAGAATGGCTAAAACAGATGGGATTTCACCACACCTGGATGTGCTTTCTCTGTGAAGGAGGGGTGGATTCTCGACGTCTTCATTCGACAGTCTGCGACTACATGGCCAAGAAGCTAGGTGAGAGCAGACGACACTCTGATGTTTCCCGGTGTCAAGAAGAGTCGGGGAGTACCCAAACATTCCTGAAGGAAGAAAAATAGTTCCAACACCTCAAAGAATAGATGAAAGAGAATGAGTTATTTTTTTCAAACTGTTATAAGCTTGTGGAGTAATGGAGGGCCCAGCTGGAGGATGCCCAAGAGCAGCTAGTGTATGCGAGTCACCAAATGACTTCTATCTAAACTGAATAGGCGCACGTATAGGCCAGGGTCAGTGAACTGCGCCCAGCGGCTGCTGATGAAGATAAGGTTCTCAGGGGGTAGGAGGCAACGTTGAGGCCATAAGACAAAAGTTAGTGATGCTAAAGCGAATTGTCAAAGATAATGATCCCTAAGGGCACTATTTTGGTCAAACTTATAAACACTCCTCTCCATACTGTCTCTTGTTATGAACTTCATGTATGGATAGATTTATTTACTTGTTCATTTAGCTAAATATCCTCCAACCACAATCCTGAAATAAATATCAATCCATTCCTATGCCCATGTTGGTCGTACCCGATGTGAGAAACAAGGGATGCTTGCATTATTACTCTATTTGAATGTAGGAGTACCAACCAAGCTATGGGAACCTAAGGTTCAAACAACCAGTCCATATTCCTGGGAAGAGAAGGGATATGCCCAATTAGAGGATGAGGACCTCAGAACTATTGATGTGTCAACATCCCAATGTGCTCTAGTGCATGAGCGGGGTAACGCCAGGGACATCTGAAATCAACCCGAACATAAGGGAGTAGAATGTTTGAATCACAAAACCCCAGATTTGAAACATTGTGAGGGGGTGGCATGAAAAAAGTGGATAACTATTGACTGTGTTCGAAACACATTATCCATATCGTATTAGACTAAAATGGGGATGAAGAATGATGTCCGACCACTGACCATGTTTGAAACATGGGGATTGACTCAGAATATCATCCATTACTCTTCTAGAACGTCAGTCTAGGATAGTTGGTGAGCCATAGGCTAAGCATCCAAACTGTTATGGGGTTCCTTTAGATGTAAAAGGGGATGAGGGTCTGAATAACAGGTACACAAATCTTGGAAGGTGGAGTGGTGGTTTTCTCAAATGGAATCCAACACTCTTGGAGTTACACAAAATTCGTGAGGACACATTAGGTGGTCACACCATCCTGATCATGGTTCATTATTTTTTCTAAATAAGACCTCTCTAACGAGGAAAATGCCGCCTCCCAACATTATCTTGGGGTATCCTGAACTTGTTCAGGGTAAAGCTGCAATTTCATGGTTCCCCAAAAGAGCTCAGGTCAAGTGACCTAAAAACGGGGGGAATGGGAATTATGATTCCTAGGGTTGGAACCATATACATGATTTCTGGGGATCCCTACGTATCCCATGAGAATGGGAATCAAGCCCAAACATAGTTCTTGGGGAATAGTGTGCTCAAATACCAACACTGGTAGGGAGAATCCTCTCAGGAGAGGAAACTGATGCATCCCATGATTAACATAGGGCATCCCAAACTTGTTCAATATTGAACCACATATTACTGTCACGCATTGAGGACGTTTGGACTCATGCAGTTTAACGTCATACGATAAGACGTGGAGTGAAAGGAAAGATCCCAATAATGTAGTTTGTGGTGTGGTAGCTATAAACCTCGCATGAATGAGGACTTGGAGTCTGGACCACACTATGTATTCTCGGAGGAAACTCCTCTGATCAAGGGATCAAATGTGAAAATTTGGTTGGGCCTGCAAAAAAGTGTCTGGGCGTTCCTATGTACCCCATGAGGATAGGAATCAAGCCATACATATTTCTAAGATCATATTTTAACTTCATGCGAGATAAGGAATGGTACGTGTGGCATGGTTGCGCTAGTACACATCCTACCCGAACTACTAAGCCCATGTGAGTCGTGCTCGATGTGGGGAACAATAAGTAGTAATGGGAATTTCCTAGAATAGGGAGGCACATGTTAGGGATGATGGGACACTAGGTGAATGATGTCCCACAGATGTTGACCCGCCTATATAACACACCTAGATGCACCGAAGAGTAAAGACGAGTATGTTGGAATTCCACTTGAACATATGGAAGTGGAAATGTGTGAATCATGATGCTCGAGATCTGGACCACAATGATGGTGGAATGGTGATAGGGGATAACTATTGACCATGATCAATACAGAATATCCATATCACATTAGCCTGGAATGGGGACAGACAAATGAGGGTCAACTGCTGACCATGTTCCAAACATGGGACCTGTCATAAATTTCATCCGAGATCTTTAGGGACGTTGGCCCAAAACGGTAGGTGAGCCGAGGAGGCATGAGACCAGGACATGAGGGGGTCTCTTCATATGTGGAAGTGGATGAGGATCCAAATAATGGGCTCACGAAGCTTGGAAATGGAATGATGGGAATGTCCCCATGAAAATTCCACTCTTCGGGTTCTTTTTTAGAATGCATCCGAGTACGAAAATGAGACGCATCAGATAGAGGGAGTCTAGTCCCTTCCTAAGGAAAAGGGTCATGGGGTTTCACACATTCAAAATAAGGTCCATGGGTGGACCATTAAGGGTGTCTTGATTTAATAGACTATGTTAAAGGTGGAGAAATATCCAAACGTAACGCATAGTTCCCATAGGGAGATCTTAGTTTTGGGTAATAGAACTCAGACCACGATGGGAAAAGATAATTGAAGCATATGGAGCGGCTATTGAAAAACCGGACGTGATCAAGAACCTAAGAGGTACTCACCACCCCACTTGTTCCCAAATGCGTTCATGCCAAGGGTTCGAAAAAGAAGGGAGAGGATTTGTAGATTCCTTAGGCTAGACCCAGAGACAAAAAAATTCATGGGCATTCCTATGTATCCCATGAGGATGGGAATCAAGCCAAATGTACTTCTGGAAGATGTCTTGTAGTTTAACATCTTGAAGAAAGGGTTTGGAGTGGTCTTAATTTATGGTCATAGAGCTTGGACCACAGATCATAGGAAATGAGAGACACATGGAGATGTAATTAAAAGACTCGACGTGAATGAGGACATGGTCTGAATCACCATGGGCTACTTAGGGGAGGTTTCTGGTCGAGAGACCGAAAATGTAAGTTAGGATGGGCCGGATGAAAAGTGCAGGGGAATTCCTACGTATCCTATGTGGGTGAGGATCAGGCCACACGTAGTTCTAAAAGGTCTTATGGGTTTGACCCGTGCACCATAAAAAGAGGCATTTGATCGATCTTGTTTTTCCTTTAGGATGAATGAATGTTTTTTTGTGTACTGATGGACCTAGGGTAGAAAGTCCAGGCATCGCCATAAAAATCAAGCTATGTTAAGGATTTGAATAATGGTATGGGGTATGACTGATACCAAACATGATGCCTCCTCGAGTGAGGATATCCCGGTGCGGTGTTGTTTTTCATCGTGCTTCCAGGACGATAATGTCATAGTTTAGGGTCATGTGATGGGACCAACCAAGAATTTTTTACATCGTGTAGGATAGAAGCAACTGTTTAAAGTCGTGTGGTAAAAAGGATCATAGTTTATAGTCATATGGATTAGACGTATACAAATGATATGAGGTTCTAGAGGGGATGCGCACGACATGATAAAGTATACCCGACGAGAATGAGGACAAGGTCCACACCATACCGTGTGCAATTCCAAGGAGGAAACCTCGGGCCAAGGGGCCATGCAAGATTAGATGATAAGGGGCAGGAGAAACTAGCTCCCAATTGAACTGGACCCGAAGACGATATGTCCAGGTGTTCCTACGTATCCCTTTAAAATGGGAATCAAGCCACATGTAGTTCTTTATGGTTCCTTTTAACATCGTTTGGTACAACATACAATGTTATGTCATCTGGGATAGGGAGTATGGTGGATAACTCCTTGAAAGTGGAATACATGGTGTGGTTAATGCAAACCCTACGTGAATGAGGACATGGTCCACACCATACCGTGTAGTCCCATAAGAGTTAAATCCACGAAGTCAGAATATAAGAGATAAGTTAGTCGAACTCGAGCTGCACCCAAAGACAAGATATCTAGGCATTACTACATATCCCATTAGAATGGGAATCAAGCTGTATGTAGTTATAAAAGAGTTCTTAGTTTATGGTCATAGAGCTCGGATAATAGAGGAGTGAAATCCTTCCATGTTAGTGCAGACCTCAACCCGATCTCTAAGCCTACATGAGTCAAAATCAGTGTGGGAAAAAGGGCGGAAGAGGTTTTTGCAATTCTTGGAATGCATGCCAAAGAGAAGTTAGTGTGGGGCCCTGAATAACGCCCTTACCGCATCATTTCTTTTTCTAACATGCAAATGCGCAATTAGGGATAGTGTCAGGAGTGTCTAAATTCCATTTGGACATGACGTAGTGGAAAATAATGTGAATCATGTAACAAACATTCAAGGAATGAAGGGTTTGGCATGATAATGGAATATAACTATTGACCGTGTTCGGAACACTACATCCATATCGCGTTAAACTGAAACAAGGACAAATAAATGAGCATCCACAGCTGACCATATTCGCAATGTCGGACTTGTATCGATTTGTTACCTAAAACCCTTGAGGACGTTGGCCCGTAATGGTAGGAGAGACCTTAGGCGTAGCATCTATTCAATTTCGGGGTCCCTTCAGGTGTGAATGATTATGGAATCCCAAATGAAGGTGAATAGGAAGCATGGAAGGTGGGTGGGAACATTTCTATATAAAATCTGATACTCCAGATGCTGAAACAGAGTACTGTTCGACACATTGGTGAATCACCAAAGTGAGTCAGGGGTCTCAACATGAGAGTGGCCGATTTGAAAAGATGAGAATAGAAGAAGGGGATAGGGAACTTCTCATGAGAAATAGGCACATGGTGTGGTTGTTACAGAGCCACCGTGAATGATGACATAAGCCCATACCACACCACATACCCCTCTCCCTGGGAAAGTGTAGGCCAAGGGGCCAAGGTGAAAGGGAGATTTCTAAGAGATGGGGATGAACATGAATTATAGACATTCGAGTAGTCCTACGTATCCCATTAAAATGGGAATAAAGCCACACATAGTTCTATAAGTGGTTAAGGTGAATTTTGTCATCATGTAATATGGACGCAAATGGGTAAGATACCCCACACAAAGGAGGTGTACGGCGTAGTGAGTATCCCGATGTGAATGAGTACATAATCCCACACCACGCCATAACACCCTAACCAGGAACTTGGGATGGGGGCCCGAGAAGGCCAAGGGGCCTGAGGCTGGGCCTTGGAAAGAATGACCCGGCCAACATGCAGTTTAACGTCTTGTAGTGAGGATGAAGAAAGGGTAAGATACCTCAAACAAGGGAGGTGTACGGGGAGGAGAGTAACCCAATGTGAAGGAGGATATAATACCACACCAAACCATACAAACCTAAGTGAGAAAATGGCCAAGGGGACCGAGAAGGCCAAGGAGCCTGAGGTTGGGCCTCAGACAGAATGTCCCAGCCAGCTTGCAGATTAACGTCTTGCAGTGAGGACAAAGAAAGGGGTAAGATACCTCAAACAAGGGAGGTGTATGGCATGGAGAGTAACCCGGTGTGAATGAGGACATAAACCCACACCACACCGTACAACCCTAAGTGAGAACTTGGGCTAGGGGCCTGAGAAGGAAAACGTGCAGGAGGCCGGGACTCGGGAGGAAAATCCTGGCTAGTTTGTAGTTTAACATCTTGCAGTAAGGACAAAAGTGATCTTAGTTTTGGTTCGTAGAGATAGGATCGTATATTCCGAGTTTAATGTCATATTCATGGGACAGAAATGGAGGAATATCATTATTATGGAAGACCACAAAGTAGCAATGATGATTGAAGACAACTGTTGACCTGGTTTGCAACACAGTGTCCACCCTTATATGACCCAAGCGGGGGGGGGGGTGAACAATTGAGCATCGACCACTGACCATATTCAAAGCATGGGACTTACATCAACTTGTCACTCCCAATCCTTGAGGGAGTTAGATCATAATGGTAGGAGATCCCTTGGGCTGAGCATCCATGCTATTCGGGGGCCCTTCTAGATATAGAGGGTGACGGAAACCCAAATGATGGGTCATGTCGTGCATGGCATGGCATGTGCTCACAGAACGTATGATAAATAAAGGAAGGTATATCTCAAGGGGATACGCGTGGCATGGAAAAATATCCCAAAGTGAATGAGGAAAGGATTCTGCACTGCATAGCACAATACTAAATGAGAACATTGGTGAGGGGCCCGAAGGGGTCGAAGGACCTAACACTGGGTGTCCTGGCCAACTGTAGCCATATGACCTCTTGTATTGTTACCACCTCATCACAGCTCCTAAGCCCACATAAGAAATGCTCTGTATGGGAAACAAGGAGCAAGACTAATCCTTCCTTACCATATAATGGTTGGATAGTTGGAATTTCATGAAGGGAGTCACAACTTGAAGATACAGCAGACAGGATGAACCACCATACTTAGTGCTTGGGATCTACGGAGGTCATAACAATGACAAATGAAAGCCACTAACCATGTTCAAAACATAACTTCTTCATAGTGCGACCTGAAATGTGAACAACAAATGATCATCACCTGCTGACCATATTCATAGTGGGGGACTTGTATCAATTTGTTGCTCAACATCCTCGAGGGCGTTGGCCTGATGTTGTAGGAGAGCCCTTAGGCCGAGCACCCACGCCAGTCGGGGGTCCTTTTGGATGTGAAAGATGATGGAGTCCCAATCAAATGAGTGGGTTAAGCATAGCAGTGCCCATGCATTTTAATTTCAAGTGGGTTAGTGGGAGTGATAGAAATTGTCAGGGAGTGGGATGTATGGTGGGATCGAGATGAGGTCAACGTGAATTGGGGAAAAAGAATCTACCACTATATGTCCCGACCCGAGGGGGAATTCTGAAGTACATGGAAGGCCAACAGACAAAATGTTTGGGTGTTCCTACATATCCCATGAGGATGGGAATCAAGTCATACGTAGTTATTAAAGGCCATGCTGTTTAACATAATTTAGTGAGGATATGGGAGGGTAGAATAATGTGGAGGGAAAACATGGTGGGACTGTTGTAATCTTAACATGAGTGGGGCTAAATAATCCTTCACTATGCCATGTAAGGATCCTCTAAGAGGTCTACCTCTAGGGGATAGTAAAAGATGAGAATTTGGGGGATGGACTCAGAAATGAGCATCCGAGAATTCCTACGTATCCTATAAGGATGGGAATCAAGGCTTAGGTAGTTCTGGAGGACTCATAGAGTTTAACATCTTGCATGATGATGAACTGTTTAACATCGTGTGGGACAAAGTAGTTTAGGGTCATGCAGGACCCGGAGTTTAGGGTCATGCAGTACCAGTTGGCTCAGGAAATGTATTGATTATGAAACTTGGAATTGGTTGTAGGAGTTATACGCTCACCATCCATGGTTACAAGTGAGTATGCTTCGTTAGGGTAAACCTTGTGAACAAAAAAAGGTCCTTCCCATTTTGGATCCAACATGGGTGGTTTCTTTCCAAGTATCATTAGTGTCCTTTGGGACAATACCTGATCACCCCGAATGAAAGAATGGATGTGGACCTTCTTGTTGAAGGCTATAGAAATCTTATTATGATGCTTTTCCAGATTGTGCAGGCCACGAAGCTTATTCTCATCAACTGCTTCCAATATAGCCAGATGAATTTTAACTACCTTATTTGGTTCTTTTGGGTCATAGACCGCTGTGCATAATGAAGGAAACTGAATCTTGATGGGTAGTACGACCTTAGTTCTGTACACCAGGAAATATGGGGTCACCTGGATGGAATTACGAGTCATTTTCTGATAAGCCCAGAGGGCGTTGGGAACCTTGTCCGGCCAAATCTTCTTGTTCTGACCAACCATTTTCTGAAAAATGTTAGAGAGAGTCTTTTTTAATGCCTCGATCTAACCATTTACTTTCATGTGGTAGTGGGATGTATGGTTAGAACGGATGGTGTACATAGAGTACAATTTCTTCAGCTCAGCCGCTCGGATGTTTGTGCCATTATCGGCGAGGAAAGAGTGAGGGAATCCAAACAGGTATGTGATATTCAAGCTCACGAAGTCAATGATAGAATGGGCCTTGACCTCCTTGAGTAGAACTTTCTCTTCCCACATGGAAATGAAATCCTTAGTAGTCTGGATGAATCGACATTGGGGAGCTGTCGCCGACGGATATGGTCCCATGACATTCAGTCCCCAGACTACAAAGGGCCAAGAGTACTTGTTGGCTTAGTGAGGCACTAGCAGCTGATGCTTAAAGATATAATGAATTTGGAAGACATGGAATTTCCTAGTGAACTTGACGCACTCATGGATCATGGAGGTCCAAAATTACCCCAGTCTCTAGATCTGGTGAGATAGATTTAGCCCAGTCTGGTGGGTGCTGTAGGAACTGGGATGAACCTACAGCATGAGTTGAGAAATCTCAACTCCTTGGATGCAACGTAGGATAACACCATCGAACCCATGTTTGTATAGGATCTTCTCAATACCGAGACCATCCAAAAGGGTAAACTATAAAGTGAACTGCTAGATTCGATTGTGCTCGGCCCGATCCACTGGGAGGTAACTATTTTGGAGATACTCGATAATGGGGGACCACTAGTCATAAGTGTCTTCATCCAATCCATCTGGGGGTACCGATGTGGAGGCTCTAGTGGTAAGATGGTCACATGAAGGCCATTTTCATCACTTGGGGAGACAGGAGAAATGACTCACTGATATTCCACATGGATCATCAGGTCCACCTTCTCGGGCTCTATAAGTGATGCAGTTAGGCTGGCCAGGGCTTCAGCTCGACCGTTCTGAGATCGAGGGATATGAGTAACTTCCGACCAAGATAAGAACAAGGCCATTAGCTGGCGAGTGTTCTAAAAAAATTGTATGAGCTCCCTCATTCGGATGATGTAGTCACCGTTGACATGCTTGATGACTAGTTTAGAATCCCCTTTCACATAAAAATGGGGCACATCATTTGCAAGGGCCAGCTCGAGGCTAGTTATAAGATCCTGATACTCTACCTCATTGTTGGTGTAGCCTTCTGACAACAAGAATGAGTACTGCATAAAATCATGTCTCAGGGTAATAAAGATGATCCCCAAGCCTACCCTATTGAGCCTGGGATCATTGATCCTCCTCACGGTGGGACTCTGTGAAGCACTGTCGAAGTTCATCTGCCAGCATGACATGGCTTGGTCTATCGAGAGGATAACCTCATGGGCAAAATTGAGAACCCAAGACTGGTCAGTTAGAGCTAGATGTGCAGGACAGAAGTCTTCCATTTCTTTCCCCCAAATATCTTTCTAAGGGACAAACCTGATATCGAACTAATATAGAATCACTGCCCACCGAGCAAGACTGCATGTCAACAAGGGGTGGTTCAAAATATACATCAGTGGTTCTACCCGAGACACCAGCTGTACCTAGTTGTGCTTCATGTAATGTCAAAATTTCTATACTGCGAGTACCAGTGCAAGGCAGCTCTTTTCTATGGGGGAGTATCTAGTATCCATATCAAGGAGCATGAAGATGAGGTAGTAAAGTAAATTTATTATCCCCTCATTGTTCTTCTGTGCGAGGAGGGCACCGAGAGGTCGTTCCAAGGTAGTCACGTAATGGAACATTGGTTTTCTGAAAACAGGAGGCATTAACAATGAATGATGGTGCAGATACTACATGATTTCCTCTAACGTGGTCTGGCACTCTCCATCCCATTCAGAGGTGGTTCCTTTCATCATGATCCGAGAAAAGGGCTTACACTTTCCGACCAGATTTTCAATGAATCAGCATATGTTGGAAAAGTGTCCTTGAAATCCTAGAAGCTCCCGAATATTGCTCGATGGTGGAATCTAAAAGATGGCCTTGATCTTATCTGGGTCGATCTCAATGACCCAGTACCTGGCAAAAAAGCCGATGGACTTCCCAGAGGTGACGCCGAAGGCACATTTCAATGGGTTCATCATCAAGTGGTGGGAATGGAGGAAGTCAAACACTTTCTCATGGTCCTTGAGATGGTCTCGACGTTGGTGAGACTTGACCACCAGATCTTCCACATAGCATTCCACCAATGTCCCAGGAATTGGCTTGAATATGCGATGCATGGACCGCTTACAGGTGGAACCTGCATTCTTTAAGTCGAAGGGCATGACCTGGTAACAAAACCTACCTTGTTGTTCCCTGAAGGATGTAGACTCCTCATCCTCTAGGGTCATCCAGATCTGATTATATTTGGAGTAACCATCCATGAAGGATATGTCTTAGAACCCAACTGTAGTATCGATCAACAATTCCGTCATAGGAAGGGGGAAATCATCTTTCGGACAGTGGTAGTTAAGATCCTGAATGTTGATGCACACTATGATCTATCTGTTCTTCTTCCTGAATAGAACCATGTTGGCTAGCCATTTGGGGTACTATACATCCTTGAAGAAATTGGCTCTGATGAGCTTATCAAGTTCTGCCTCTACCATGGCATCGGGAGAAGGGTGTATCTTCCTGGGAGGTTGTTTGAACTGGAAATGATTTTCTGGGAGACTGAGACGGTGGATGGCTACATGAGGATCTACTCCTGGAATCTCTTCATAGCTCCAAGAGAATAAATCACGATGTTGTTTAAGGAAGTCTATGTATCTCTACTACTCCTCGAGGGATATGGCGGCACTGATTAATGTAGGTCTCGGATCTACCTCGCTACCAAGGATCACATGTACCAGTTCATCGACTATGGAAGAGATGCCCTATTCAAAGGTGGGAGGATCATCCTCTAAATCCTCTTCTTCACTTGCGAAGGGTGGATCCCCAGCGGGAGGAGATTCCTCTGGGTTGACAGGTTATGACGAGAGGCTAGTACCATCTCTAGCAGCGGTGGTCACTACATCGGGAGATTTTGGTGCTGCCAAAACCATAGAAATGAAGGTTGTCGACCAGATCCAATCAGGTCTTCAACCTAAGGGGCCATGCTTGATGATATCAAAGCAATAGGGGTGTGTCGGCTTGTGCCTATTAATTCTAGCCTGTCAGAACAAAAAAGTATAGAGTATTGTCGTTTCCATGGGGTGGACATCATGTTACCATATGGGAGTATGGGGATCAGGGATCACCAAGGACTGATTCATATAAGAATATAAAATGATATCCTGATAGCGTTTGGACCTGAGAATATGATTCCCCCTTGTACCAGAGACAACAAAACATTTCCCCATATCACGGGGGTTGTGGACTCCAATCGATGGATTGGAAAGACGTAGGTGTCATCCAAACATTCCCAGTGGTCGGTTGCAACTGTAACGGGTTCAACCTCACTAGCCTAAATCTGCTTGTCCTTGCTCTTGTAATAGTTGGAAACTAGGTAGAGGGATTAAAAAGAGGAAAAAGAATATGAGTCACCTTGGAGCATGCCCAATTGACCATTGAGGGAGTATTTGAGGAACTGGTGGTATGATGATGGAACCATCACTTGCAGGTGGAGCAATGGTCTACCCATCAATTCATTTCAAACGGTGTCTTGGGAGACAACCATAAACTCAGTATTGGAAATTAGTCCACTGAACTGGGTCTTTAAATGAAACTTCCCGACCAGGGTCGGCTCTGTACTGTCGTAACCCTCGATTTTCAGGTCGGAGGGAGTCGAGTCATGTTCGAATAACCCCACCTTCCACTATTTCCGTGTCGAGATAAGGTTAATATTAGATCCATTATCAATAAGCCAACGGCGATCCTCCGCGCCATTGAATTGGCTGATGATATACAGTGGGAGAATGTGCCCCTATATTAGAAAACCTTCATCTTTTTCAGATAATGAGATAATGTCCAATAATTCATCATTATCTATTTCTTCTGCATGAACGGCCTATGCAGATGCTACCTCCGTCACAAACTGGAATGGGCATCTTAAAGCCACAGCGCGGGCCTCACACATATTTGGTGATATGTGAAGGGTCTCAATAATGTAAAGCCTTGCTGAAATGTTGTAGAGGTGCTTGAGAACATCATAATTCTGTGTGAGATGCCAACTTATGCTTATAGGAGGTCACTTAATGACAGACGGTACGGTGGCCCCTACCGACAGGGCCCACGGCTCACCGGTGTTGGGAATATCCCGCTGCCCACTAGTCGAAGCACACAAAGTGGCTTCTGGATGAGGTTCGGGAGACTGAGACCAGCCTATAGCAGGTCGTGTCTAGTCTCCTCATGGTCGAGGTGGCCTTTCCTAATCCAGTACCACAAATGGATGTGAAGGCGGACATGATGACATCAGATGAGGACGCTACGCATGTTCAGTTCTATGTTGGGCCAGCTCTCTAGTCTCAGTAGTTTGCATGGATTGGCTGGAAGTGCCAACTGATGTGCCTCGACAATCCATATGGTCGCGGCTCCGCCGATGTTGGCGTTGGTAGGGAACTTTTGGGAGATCCTTATGGCGCTCCCCGTCATCGGGAGTCATGTAGAGGTTTACCAGCTCCACGATGTTAACTGAAGCATACCCTTGACTGTCACTCGAAGAGTCATCCACTACTATGAAGATCATAGGATGAATCCCCATCTCCGGGGGAATTATGTCACCAAGAGTACGGGACAACGATGGCATTGGCAGGGCACATTTCTTTCCCTTGCGCTGCAGGTGTTTGCTCTTATGGGAAGAGGCCGAATGAGATTCTAATACAGAAGTGGTGGATGCAGTTTCTAAAGTCTATGGCCGATTCAAGTGTGCACAGATGATTCCATGGGCAAAAGATACCATTTCTTGAACCATCTAATCATCATATTTCCGAGATCTGTGACTGGAAACCTGATGCCACTCACCCTCACTTTCACTGCTGCTGTATGGCCTCACAAAGATGCATGTTACCTACATCGAAGCTAGGCCCAGCTTCAATATGTTGTTATTAACCCGGTCTTGGAGCTAGTCTTTGAACACATAACACTACATGAGAGTGTCTCCCATGATCCAGTGATATGGCAGTAGTTGGGGTGATCAGTGAGGTTCGCCTCTTCTAGCCTTCTGTACTGAGGCCAATGCACAATCCTCTTTTAAAATGAACTTAAGAAATAGTCGGGAACCTGATTCTTATTAAACGAGTTGGTCTGGATTCATCTGTATGGAATGGGGGTCCATGGAGCGTGGCCCTGACGAGGAGCTGGATGATCCTGCTGAGGCGTTGGAGCCTGGTTATCCCACCTGGGTGGTGGTTGCATGTTGTGTGGTGGTACCTGGCGATTATGTGGTGGACGCGGCTAGGTTGGAGGCTTTGCCTATGTTGGCGAGCCTTTGTGAGGTTGTGGAGGTATCCCAATAGTAATAATTCCAGCTATTTGGGGCCTCTATTTGGGACACCATGGAAATCTTGGCTTTGGTAGCCCTCCTAGTGGGAATTACAGGGGGAAATGGTCATGCCCGGCTGTCCTGTTATAGGGCTTCTTCCAGGTTCTGGGCCATATCAGAGATGTCTCGGAATCCTAAAGGGTATTTCTGGGTGATCAGAAAGGGAACATGTTCCATCTTAACATTCCTTACACACATCATCAGTAATTTTTCCTGAGTCGGTGGCATGTTAGGGGGGGTATGTGAGTCCTTTCCATTGGACGATAAAGTCTGTGACATGCTCATCGGGCCTTTGTTTGCACTTGAAGAGGTCTGTAAATCTTTTTTTCCTCGTGGTGGAGCAGAATTGGTAGAGGAATTGCCTACGGAGGTCCTCCTAGTTGGTCACTTATCAAATTGAGAGCTGGTTGTACCAGACAAACAAAACCCCTCCAATGAATACACGGAACATCGGATCTTGGTGGCCTCCTACTGTGCTAGTGTCCATAACATGGGCCCACACCTTGAGGTGAAGTGGACCATATGTTGTGGTGGGTCCCCTATCCCATTGAAGGGGAAAAGGTGGGATTCTCGAAACATGGAGGTGCCATCATATCATCCACCCATGCTGGATATGGCTTTCCATCAGGTGGTAGTGCCAACGGTCGCGTTTCCAACACCTCAATGCGTGAAATGAGTGTCATCATTGTATAATATAGGCGGGGGTCCCTATCTTGATGGGGGTCCCTAACCACGAGTGCATTGGAGGGTTCTTCAACATGGTACAGTGGCTCAGCGACTCGTGGAGCGGCTGGTGGAGCGACCTGCGGGGCAGTTGGGGGAACCTGAGATGGGTCCCTTGGATTGTCTCACCATTATGGAGAGTTTGGTGAGACATATCATGCCCTTTTTTCGTATGTTCTGGCCTCAAACCGGTCTGCGGGGGAAAGATGGTTAGGATCACCCGGAGGCAGCTCACCAAGTGGAAGTTGTTCCTACCCCTACTGCCCTGGCATATGATTGTCGTAGTCTGGTCATCGCTCTGTAGCACATTCAGCGAGGAGGTCATTGACTAACTTATTCTTGTTTGGAAATTTGATGGCACAAAGAAACCTTCTCAAGGACCTCCTCCATCTTTTTCATGGAGGCAGATGGGTCGGAGTGTTTGGAATCTCAGAGGTTCTCTTTACCCTTACCGTGATTTTGTCTAAGGACTAATGCAGTGATGGGCGCCGGGAGACCTAGTAGATTCCTCTACTATGGATTAACTGTTCCTGTTGGATCCAGTAGTCGTTGCATTCCCTTGGGGTGTAAGTCTCTGGCAATAAGCTCCATATCATTTTCATCGTCCACTATGTTGGCCATGTTGATCATGACCCTTCCCGAGGACATGTCCTCAATATCGCATTGCAAGTTGGGCTTCCGTTAGATAGGACTAAAGAGGAGGGAAACATACTAACCCCAGCCATGGATTTTCACATGTGGGTAAGCCTCCTTGTTAATCTTGTGGATTTCCTTGAAACTCTATACGCATTGCTGTTGGAGGGCCTTACGACGGCCTGGTCACTCGGGGCGCTAGGCCACAGGGAGTGCACCTAAATCAACTAGACAGCAATGCTAACCAATTCCTTCAAAATGCACTGGGATCTAGGTATAAACCACTCGCTAAAGAGAATGTTGGAATTTCATTTCCCAGAGCGTTTGGCAGAAACACTAAACTTCTTCTGGGGTGAGGGATTCTGAAGCGCAGAAATTCGACACTACCATGGGCCAGAACACCTTGGGGAAGTAGTCTGCAGCGAAGATATTCCATTAGCTCCTTGGCTCGGATTCATGGTCTAGCCCTTTATTTCCCCATTCTTCAACTTGGGGTGGATGAGGAACTATCAATAGTACTGAGGCAGACCACTGGGAGGGCAGGCTAGCCGATGGGGAATACGGCGAATGGGCTGACTTGCCCCTGAATCTCAGGTTGTCCTCTGAAGAGTGTAGTGACCCAACCACCTCATCGCGGTAGGATGGGCTGATAGCCATAGCTCATGATTTATGGTCTAGGGATACTGGCGATAGGTCGCGCTACTGCTCTCCAGCCATTGGTCCCCAGAATAGCTCTCTGTGATCTCTAGTCGAGGTAGGGAGTGCTTCCAGTGACGATTGTGGTGATTTCATGACCATAACCTAAGGGGTTTCCAAATTTTCATTCTCATGGATATACCTGCATAGGTAGATGGGAATTATATGGACCTCATATTCCGGGATTACTAGGTTGATTCACCTCGTTCCTGCCCCAGCCCTTGACACGGATGAGTGAGGGGAGGGTTCCCGCGCTGAGTCGTATTCTGCATCGGAGTCTGAGAAGCGGATAGGTTTGATATCTGTCCAGACCATCCATGAATCCTTCTTATGGTAGAGACTACCCACCTTCATTCCCCTGGATGGATTATCTAGACATGGCATATTCCTGACACGAGGAGGTCCTTCATCCATATTGGTGCTAGGGTGGGGAGGACTTCCACCCGAGAAAGCTGGGGTGTGAGGAGCACCAGGGCAGATATCCAAAGGGATATGGGGAAGACCTCTATGGGAAGTTCAAGTGTGGATAGGAACTCATATCAAGAACATAGAAGCATGGTTGGGAACCCCCATTCTTGTTACCTATGATGACCTTAGTACGAGGAAGGTCCAAGTACTGGTCGAGCTGAACATGGGTAGGACCTCCGTGTTGGGCACTCGTGAAGTGGAGGTGGCCCTCACTCCCCTGATTTCTGAGGTGAGGCGGACCTTTCCCAGCTGTTATGAGGACATGGGGAGGGTCCCCATATTGAAGAATGACCTAATGTGCAACATCCCCCTACCAATGGTCTGTGGCGGGAGGAATGACACTTTATCTAGTGTAGTGGGCAAAAGAGAGACTTTAGTTGTGAGCATCACTTCCACGAGGAGGACCCTCATTTGGAGTTTTGGTGGCATGGGGAAAACCTCTATGCAAATCCTAGAAGTATGGAAGGCCCAAGTTCTCCATGGTAGCAGTACGGGGAGGACCTTCGTTCTAGGTGGCATCGCTGCGGGTTAGTCTGTAGCGGCCACTACCTATGCCAATGACCAAGAGAGTCGACCCGACCTACCCGTGGGACGGTTGGGGCCTCGATCAAAGTCGGGCATATGAAGGTCCCTCCACGGTGTATACTGTGAGATGGTGATATGCGTCGACAGTGGCTTGGTCCATAGTTGCCGCTGACATTGATGCCCCTTGGCGAGCGTCCTCTTCGGATTGCACCCGACACTAGTGTCAGGTTAGACGGACTGAAGCCAGTGGTATAGGTACATGGCTTACCTGCTCATCGGACAGTAAGACTGGGCGGTGGGACTGATGTGGCTGGGTGGGAGCCCTTGGTGAGATCCCATGGAATGTGATCTCGGCAGGGCTGACCTGGATATCCACGACCTCGTCATCGTAAGAAAAGGAGTCGTCGAGACATTCTGGGGAGAGGCGCCCAAAAGAGTTATATTTTGGATTGGGGAGTAGTGGCTCCCTGAACGCCCCTCGGGGGAGACATTGATGATGAGGGCTAGATGCCTCTAAATCTAGGCAGTCCATATCTCGAGTCGGGATAATACCCTCCTCCTCATACCGGCGTAAGAGGTCATTGACCACCCTTCGTTGGATGACCTCGGATGGGGAGATGGGGTGTGGGTGCCCCATGGTCATGGGTTTAGTGGTCGTTGTGGAAGAGGCGGAGCCACGATGGACCAACACATAGGCACTGCCTCTGCCTCTATGTCGGTGGGAAGGCAGAGACTGAGTTCCGGTTGTAGCAGCTTTGTTTCTGAAAAAAGGGAGATTAACTCATCTTTGCTGAAAGAAAATAGAATCGACGACTAGTGCCCTAGAGTCATTCCATATTTCATGACTATTAAGAGGGGTCCACATTGAAAAAGTCACAGATAGGGACATCCAAAATTCTACTACCACGACGTCTGGTGAGTTTCACCCCAGGCCCAAAATTTTCATGGCGGGACCCGGTGCCGGATATCTGGAACTGTTGATATTCTAAACTACTGATGTCTCAAATGCTACTAATCTCCATATTGAGGAGAATACCTTCACATCTGATTAACCATTTCTGTTTCTAACTCTTTTTCTGGGGTTCACACGTTCATCTGCTTGACTAAAAAAGGTGTAGTTTCATTGCCCTGTATTCCCGCTTTCAAAAGGCGGGCGACATCCATTCCTTGTTCGAGGATGTTTCCACTTTCATCAAAAAGGGATAATGGAATGTCGGTTCTTCCTTATGTGGATTCCTCCTCAGAAATAGTCACCTAGTTTGGGTCTTCCTTATAGATTTAAGACTTTGTTTTTGAAACTCTTCCTAGTACAATATATTCATAGACACCAGTTAGTTACACTAATTTTTTTAGGACATTTAAAAGGATCTGGTCATGGAAGCATCCTTCGATCAGGGGAGTAGTCATGTTGGACATCACTGGCGGGTCTGGATGCTAGAACACTGGCGTTTCTGGGTTTTTTCTCTTATTATAGGGCTTCTTAAGGGCGCAGAAGCCCGAGGCATTCCATGTCGAACGCAGGGAATCATATGCCATTGGAATGAATCTGAGGTTTTCTATAGCTTACCATGTTTAACACATGGTATGTCGTTGGTTTAACGTCCGACAAAGATGGATTCAACTGATTAGAACATAGATTAATGTGGATCAAATGGGTACAACCTCTGGAGGGATAACTGATGTTGGGGACAACGTGTAGTTAGCTTCCTGTTTGTTATTGAAGGGAATGGGGAATGAGGTGGCATGATCCCATGGGGATGTGGTGGCCTGTGTAAGAATTAGGATGGATGACGGAGTGCTGAATTAAGTGGATGGTGAAGGGGATGGAACTTCCATGAGGATGAGGATGAATTTGGTCTTGAGCCTCAAGAGGCTTCCTACATATCCCCATGGTAGGGAATAAGAGTCCTTGTAGTTCATTTGATGATGGGTTACCACCAATTGGGGATTTCAACCGCATACCACTGGATGTGGATGTTGAAGGCTTACTGCTGGATAGGGTCATGATGGCTTACCACTGAATGGGGTCACAAAAGCTTACTGCTAGATGGAGTTGACAACAGCTTACTGCTGAATGGCATCATAACGTCTTACCGATGGACGTGGTCGAACCACAAGGAGACTTCCTATGTACCATATCATGGAGACAAGGATCAAACCCACGTAGTTCCTGTGGGATGGTGGTCAGTGAACCGACGTGGAGGAGGACCTGGGGTCTAATGGTTGTTGGGATCGATCCTTGGTGAGGTTTCCTACATACCTTGCCTTGGTAAAGATCAAAGAGCATGTAGTTCAGGTGGGTACAATGGCTGACCGCTTCCTGGGGGAAACAATGGCTTGCCACTGATTGGGGGAGATAACAGCTTACTAGTAATTTATGTTCATTGTTTAAAGTCACGCAGGATGGGGGTGAACCGATGTAAAGAAGGACCTGGGGCCCAGATAGATGGTGGGCTTGAACCTCATGGAGGCTTCCTATGTGCCTTGCCTTGGAAAAAATTGAAGACCTCGTAGTTCAGGTAGTGTGGGAACTTCCATGAAGGGGTTTGGAATGACCGAGTGTTGGGCTTCATCATCGTGGAGGCTTCCTACGTGCCCTGCCTTGGCAAGGATCAAAGACCTTGTAGTTCAGGTGGTGTTTGGGTTACACTATAGGATTACCTTAGAGGCTTTCAAGGATGATTCTTGCTCTAGGCACACGTGATTCATGCTCGATGTGAGAAACAAGAGACAGAAAAGACATGAAGATCACATTGCAAAAGGTGCGCCCGTGCACTGCTACAAAAAAGGGCATGGGATACGCTACACATTTATCAGCGCTAAAAAAGCGCTGATAAAGGGGGCCCCTTTATGAGCGTTTATTTTAGTAGCGCTGATAATGGGGGGATTTATCATCGCTTTTCCCAAGCACTGATAAATTTAAAGTTTCAACAAAAATCATGAAATTTAATATTTTTTAATTTAAGTATATTTATATTGATATATATACAATATATATTTTTTAAATATGTTATAGATACGTATAAATAGACTATTACATTTAATATATATAAAATTTCATGAAAATGACTTATAAAAAAATTAAAAAATATATATTTAATTAATAATTTTCTAATCATTATGATGTAATAGTCATTTAATAACAATTTAAAAACTAAAAAAATTAAAAAAATTAAAAAAATATCCAAAATATGTTGAAAACGCAACTCAAACTTCAAACGGCCATAACATTTGATCCGGGTGTCCGTTTGAGCTCTACAACATATCAAATCGAAGCCTGCGATGAGATCTACGCGGTTATTATTTAGGTTAAGCCTCTTTCCCATTTTTCAATCCCAAAGAGGACCCATAAGGCCTCCAAAACTGAGTTTTTAGTGGGGAAACCCCGATTTTTTTACATTCAAACAAATATAACATCTGATCTGGATGTTCGTACGGCCTGTACCACATATCATATCGAAGACTGTTTCATTTTCTTCGATTTGACTTGTTGTGGAATTGAAAAGGGATTCTAGATTATAAGTTATGGTCATTTTAACATTCTATGGCTTTTCAAATACACATATATATGTATTTATTTGTAAATATGTATTTTTCTGTGTGTGTGTGTGTGTGTCTATGTGTGTGTCTGTGTGTTGTATATACTTATACATGTATTTATTTATTTATTTACGTAAATACACACATAAAAAACTTATCTTTTTTATAAATGTTTTTAAATCTAATTTTATAAGTTATGGTCATTTTAACATTCTAAGGATTTTCAAATACACATATATATGTATTTATTCGTAAATATATATGTGTCTGTCTGTGTGTCTTTCTGTGTGTGTCTGTGTGCTGTATGTATCTATGTATTTATGTATGTATTTATTTATTTATAAACACACATGAAAACATATTTTTTCATAAATGTATTTAAAACAAATCTATTTAGTATATATTAATATACAAATAAATATACATATAAAAAATTATAACTAAAAATATATATATAAATATATTAATATATGAATTAATATATATATACTAATATATGAATAAATATATTTATATTAATATGAACTTATATCAATATATGAATAAATATAACTATATATATAGATATAACATTAAATTGAGTAAAAAACGAAATGGCTTAGTGGTAAAGGTGCAGCCGCAAAAGGGGGGAGGTCACGGGTTCAAGTTTGGGTGGAATAGAATGGGGTGTGTGCGTGTGAGGATGCATAAGAAGGGCGGTGCGTGAGAGACCTCCTAGTGCTGATAAAGGGGGTGTCAAGGGCTAATAAAAGCACTCCCCCCATATTATTTAATTTTTTATTTTTTTTTAATTTTTTTTTCATTTATCATCGCTTTTTTAGCGCTGATAAAAGCATCCTTTATCAGCGCTTTTCGGTGCACTAATAAAACAGATCAACCCTATATTTGTACTGAGCTTTACAGCGCTTTTTTAGCACTGTTAATGCCCATTATGAGTGTTGATATAGGCCGTTGTTTTAGTAGTGGTTGGAAGTAGACTGGGGCTACACGTAGTTGGCGGCCTGAAGAGGAAACATGGGCTTACGTGTGGTTAGCAGCCCTATGGGATGGAGACTGGGTCTTACTCATGGAGGGAGGCCCGGGTGGTGAAAAAGCTGAGTAGGAGAGGGATTTGAAACCAAGGAAGAGAGGAGAACCAGGGGTGCTGCCTCCTACAAGGAAATATAGGGGCTTACACCAGGTTAGTTTCCCTTTCCCCGCGAACGAACGCCACTTCAATAATGATGATGTTATTGCATGTGAGTAATGATATCACTCCCGTGGATACTAGTGGGCGTAGAGAATGTCGGAGACGGGGCACCCCGTGTGCACTGAACCGGGTGAAGTAACCATTTAAAGTCATGTGCTGAGAACGATGGCGCTTGGCAGTTTAATGTCGTGCAGCTCAGACGTGGTGGGTGTGCTCCGCACCAGTAGGACTTACATAACTTGTACCCTCTACACCATGGTGAAGAGAAGTGATAGGCAATTCCATGGTTGTGGGTGTTATATAGCAATCCATTGGGGTGTCCACGTTAGCGTGTCTATGTGAAGAAGAAATAGTCATTTTCATTCCAATGCGAAGGAGCATGAGGTGAAGAAACGCCATGGTAAGTATCATCCATTGGAAATTTAATTTTCTCTATGAAAACCTAATGGGACACACGGGAAAAGAGCATGTGATGCAGGTGTGTCGTTCATAAGAATGGCTCAAACAAGGTGCCTCAAAGAGATGTCAGTTCATGGAGTGTGTGTAAGTGAATGGTTCAAGGCAAGATAGAATGTCCACAGGCAAGACACACGGTTTTCGTGCAAGATTAAGAGGTCGCACGCAAAAGGTACGAGTTTCGCGCAAGAGGTATGGGTTGCGCTCAAGTGGTATGAGTGGCTCGCAAGTAAAGGTGTTGCATGAAAGTGGGGTGGGTGGCACACAAAAGGTATAGTTGGCGTGCTAGATGGAGGAGTTGTGGGAAAGATGAAGGGGTTCCGCAGAAGACTGGAGGTTTGCACGCAATTTGTGGTGCGCAATAATGCATAATATATAGGGAATTTGCACACCAGATGGGACCCCTTGTGTGAAAATGACATTGGGAAGAAACACAATCCACGAGGATCTGAGGGACCCTAAGAAGGCGCCCCTAGGGAACCTATCATCCAACAACCAATACATGAAGGCCATGTGTTTTTTTCATGGCCACGGAAGACAGAATTTGCACGCAACATAGATTCTCTTTGTCTTCAGTTACCCTTCCTGAAGAGCAGGGATACAGTTATTTTATAGCTGGAGGCGTCAGAGGGGCGCTCAAGAGCCCGGCACGCTATCTTCGGTCGATCGTCAGCATGTGCGCGTGGTGACGGCCAGGTGCACTAATGGATGTTCTTCATCTCCTTGGGCGCGGAAATGGGTCTGCACATGCAAATAGGCTTTCAACGTTGCCTTGTGCGTCGAAACTTGGCAGGGTGCGTAAACGGTCATTCGTTGTCGCCGTGGGCGCGGAATCAGGGCAGGGCACACAAACTACTTTTCCTCATCGCCTAGGGTGTAGAATCAAGGTCAGGCTCAAAAAAGGGCGTTGGACATTTCCTTGGGCATGGAAACGGGGTCGGGCTCCCAAATGGGCATCTGTCGACGCCTTGGCCATTGAAATGGGTCTGTGTGCACAAACGGGCGGTCGACATCACCTTAGGCATGGAAATGGGGCCACACGTGCAAACGGGTAGTCTTCGTCCCCTTGAGCACGGAAACAGGTCCGGGGAGGCCAGTCGTGGAGGCCGGAGTTTTCGGGCCCAGAAGGGAAGACTAGTACGCAGCGGTTTGCGGATCGGAAGTCCTTGTGCACGCTCCTTCCAAATTTTGCGCGCTCTCGCCTCTCGGGACCTGGGATCTCCATTGTTTTTCATCCCGGATTCCTTCATTCCTATTCTATCCACCCGATGGGGACCTTCTATGAATTTTGGCATCAACACCCATTAAATATTTAATCACATCATAATATGTCATCTATGATGGAAAATGATTTTGAAAGATCAATTGAGTCATTTCTTGAGCAAAATACATTTTTCACAATGAAAATAAAAATTTTACAACTAAATGTTATGAAACATTTTGAATATCCTTTTCAATGAAAATAATATTTGGACCATATAATGTAATATTTAAAATATTTACTTTTCATGATGGTAGAAAATAGGGTTCATGTCAGGCGTGTAAATATAATTATTCCATTCACATTTTTGGTACAGTAAAAACAGACATCATTCATAAAATTAAAGGAATATAAATTTTTAATTGTTTATTACATAATAAAACATTGGTAAATATTTATTTCAAAAATTAATGTATATTATTATAGATAAATTCATTTAAACATTTTAAAAAATTATAGAAACTGGTGAAAAATTCTCTTCAACTGTATAGATAAATAATGTCGGTTTTACTTAAAAATATTCTATTGGAATTTTGAGTTCATAAATGGTGGATAATGAAATGAAAATGAATATTTTCATGAAATGTCAATATTATAGTAAAATTGTTTTTGTTATTTAGAGATATATTGTAATATTTTACCCTATAAAGCATAACCGTAGACAATCTTGATAAACAATGATATTGTATCATAAAACCCTAACAAATTTGGTTATTTTTGAAGTGTAATACCATTTACATAATAACATAAAATGAAACTTCACATTTATTGAGAATAGTGATATTAAATATATAAATTTTCAAATTTTATTTTTATGCACCACAAAAAAATAATAGTGTGGTGAATATGAAATATGTGTCTCAGAAATAGGATAGAGACTAGAAATCCCTTACCATAAGTCTCGTTTTTCATCATACATGTTTGAACCTCCTATATAAAAAATAATTTATTATTATACATTTATTAAATAACCATAGTAACTTATATCATACAATATATGACTTAGTTATGACCTTTTATTACATTATTATAATCAATTTTTTATCTAAATCACATCAACGATAATAACTTATTCGTTTCTTATTATATGTTTTGGTTTCATATTTTCATCCTTTTCCATTGATCATGTTTCCATTATCATAAGAAATATATATATGATATAAATATCATATATATTAATTATATTTGTATTTAAATTCATCAATATAAGTTAGATATTGATAATGAATTACAACTTTCATTGAGATAGTAGGTTGTATGAATGCATGAATATTATTTACATTTCCTCAATGAAAAGAATTAAATAATGGTATATAATAATTAATCATTATAGAAAAATATTTATTTCATTTATTTCATATATATTAATTTAATATATCCATATTTCCATCTATTTCATGCTATAATGATTGTGGTATCGCATCCCTTCATTGAGGTGGTAATCCACATGTACACACGAACAATATTGTGGTTTTCTAATTGAATAGAAGGTAAGAACATAAACGTGATATTATAATAGAAGGAGTATATATATATCATAAATATTATATATAAACATTAAATCCATAATTATATCTATCCATGACAGGTGATGTTGGAAAATTGAATTTCATCGGTTTGCAAGGCGGCAGTCCGCCACACACAAGATCGACTATTTTATTTCCCATTTGAAATAGAAGGATATAGATGTATGTTACGATATTAACATTCAAAAATTTAATTATATTTGGAATAATGATGTTATTATATCAACATATTCAGGGATTATTTAATATAGGTGGAGGAAGAAATAATATCAGAACAATCGGTTCTGAACAATAACACTTCTTTAGACAACCTCCTTAAGAATGCACAAAAATATTTATTATGATGTTTTAATAAAAAAATATGTATTATAGTATGTGGATAGGGAATTAAGGTATTTTTTATACTATATTAAGTAATATTCTATTGATGATTTAATAGTATAGAACAGTGGGTACCGTTTTATATGTGGTAGAGATGACATAATTTAAATTTTTTAAAAGACAAAGTTATACCCCCCATTTAAAAATTTCCAAAAGACATAAAAACAAATCATTATAGAACCATTGATTATATAAAGACAAAATATGACCACAAAATAGGATATTTACAAGTCTTTGTACATTTTAACCCTTCCCTTTTCAGATTAGCAACCCCACGAATAAATTCATTTTAACCATAATCTTGGTAAATAGTTTTTACTATTTTTACTATTCATTTCTACACATAAAAAATTTGTTGAAAATATTATATAATATTTTTATTTTTATTAGAAATAAGAAATCCATTTTTCCAAATTCAATTTCCCTAAGTTGAAATGTTTAATTTAAAATTAAAACCATAGATGTGAGGAAAAAACATGTTTCAAAATAAAACATTTTCGTAAGTTTATAATGTCTTAATATCGTAATTAAAAATAATATTTATTATTATTAACTAAATTAGACTAACTAGGATATTATTTAACAATTTTTACTTTTAAAACCATCATGAAATAAAATGGTTTTTGGAAATTATTCAAATGAAAAAAGGTTTTTAGTAAAAATTAGTATTTTCACATTTCAAAAAAAAATATTTATAAAAATAAATTATTATTATAGAATAAATTATTTATATATTAATTCAAAAAAATAAGTTGATCATTTCAAAAAAATCAAAAAGTATAATAAATTAATTTTTTTAAAAAATTTACCAAATAAAATAAAAAACAATTTCTGAGAAAAAATCACTTTCAATGCATATTAATACATTACTAAACAATAACAACATATTTTTTAACATACATTTTTTTTCAAAAATATTCATATTTATAATTGAAAATTATTTAATTCATATTCATACTCACCACTTTAATAGACAAATTATAATGGTCTCGTTTAAATAATTATATTTATATCATATCACGGTTTGATAAAACATTATGTTTTGTGTAACGCAAGCTATCCTAGAAATTAATTTTAATTAAGAAACATATCTTATAAAATCTCGAGATGTTATAGTACCTATAAAATTAATTTCACCATCAAAATCCCTTAACACTTATAATAATCTCTGAGGATACTTCTTCCTCATCATATCCTCAAGTTTCGATGTAGCTTCCTCAAGTTGGTGGTTTCACCCGAAAACCGTGTCCAGGAGAGTGGAGTTATTTCTTATAACATTCATTCTATGATCCAAAATCCTTATAGGTTATTCTTTATATGAAATTTCACATTCCATATTTTTGACTTTTCTATTTAATATTTCTAAAAAATCATGAATTTATTCCTCAGGTGTGAAACATGGACTACATAATGGATATTAAAGAGGTTCTTTGGGACCACCATGCGATAGGTAACCAAACATACTCTATTAGGTATCACGAAAAGGAAACTATACCTAGAGATCACCTTTAATTTTTTTATGAATCTCATAATAATATTCCATTTAAAAATTCAGAGTGAAAACTTCTCAGTAACACCAAATTTATGATCATATCTATGATTGTCAGTATACCATGTTGATCGCATCTAATCTCCCATGATGTGATGTGGAATGGATCTACCATTATGTACACTTTTCTCATATAGATAAATTTACAATAGGATTAATTCTAAAACATCATCCCAACATGTTGGAATTCTAATATTCCTTCCATATAGTCTTTAAAAGGAACCATCTAAATTATAAAGTGAAATATAATATAGTTAGAAAACTCAATTATACAATGGTGTTGATCCCTAAAACTTTTGAAATCAATAACAAAATATCATAACAATTAAACAAGGGTATGAATTGTTCTCTTAGTTTGTCAATTATTTTGAGGATGATAATTTTTTTAAAACTTATCACTTTATCAAAAAACTATTGAAGACTCAAAAAAAACATATAAGTAATCCTCAGATCCTAATCAGATATAATTGAAATTGGTACTCCATGAAACCTTACCACTTACATTATGTATATCGTGGACAGATTATCCAGGGCGTATTATTCGTTAATATTAATGAATTTTTATGACTTCATATAGTTATCTATAATAACCCCCATACAATTTTACATTTATACATTTTAGAGAGTCCAAAAAAAATAATTGTTTATGTTTTCCCTTTTTCATTCTGGTATGGTCAATGGATGTAACATCCCTGTAGACTTTTCTGTCTAAACCTTAACTTGTTTACATTCAAAGAACTAAGCTAAAAATATACACTATCTATCTTCATTTCTCCCCAAAAAAAATCTCATTCAAATATCTAATCATATTTCTAATTTCAGGATGAATACTGAATAAAGAACTATTAAATTCCTCTTGTATCTCCTTCTTCAATTCTGGTTTGTATTGGACACACACATAGTTTCTAAGCCTTATCATTCCATAACTTTTAACATTAAACTTTGGAACATTTCTCATATTCTTCTATAGATCTGCATCATCCTTTTGTGCCTCATTTGTTTTCACATGTATATATGGTTGAAAACGCATTTGAGAAAGATAAGATTTAACCCATCCATCAAAATTTCATGATCCTTCATTTGAAAATATAGAAATATTGTATCTATATTTATTATAATCATAGATAATATATAATTATCCTTTTAACTTAAAGCGAATTCCACTATGTTCTCTTTCCCATGTTGGTAATGTATTGTGTAGTCATAATATTTAATCAACTCCACCATTTTATCAGTCTCTTATTGAACTCATTCTGTATAAATATATACATAAAACTGTTATGATAAATATATATATTATAAACCATTATCCATAATGATAATTCATCCATATATTTATTGAAAAATTACCATATCTGAATTTAAATCATTAGTTGGGTATATTTTATCCTGAAAATTCAATTTTCATGAGGCATAACATATCACTCTAAAAATTTCACCCGGAGGTTATCCTTATGATCAATCATATGCTCTAAAAATACTTTTAATATTTATCTATCTTATTATATATAGAATCTTCAACACATGACATAGTCCAGTTATTGGTTATTCACCCATATCAATCTTTAGTTATGGGTTCAATCCCCATAGCCTTTCTGGATGTGACAAGATAACTTATTTACAGAAACTATATTAATATAATTATCATAACATATCTACAAATATTATGAACATCCTTAACAATCAATTGTAATAGAAACCCTAAAGGTTATAAATACCTTTACACTTATGAATATATTATTATTCCTCAAATAACACTTATTGTTAAACCAAGTAGTTTCCTATACCTTATTATAATAATATTTCTCCAAAAATGTTATTAATCACATTAAAATCCCATTACATAGAACAAAAAAAATTGTTTCCTACGTCATTGAACATGTGAACACCATTAAAATCATAAACCCATGATGTTATCTATTAAAAATAAATAAATATTACATGAAAACACATATTATCAACAATTTGACACAATACCTATATTTTTGAGTATTCTTATAATCAAAATATCATCATAAAAAATACTTCTATTAAATGATTATTAAATCCAAAAACATAAATACAATATACCTTTTTCGTAAATTATTTGATATGACATAGGTCCTTCCTTGGTTTATGGACTAACCCCATGTTTATGGAATTGACGTGAATAATTACCATGTTTCGTACATATAAGACAACAAATTTCTTGTACATTATTTACTCTATAACAGTTATTTCAAAATATAAAAAATAATCCCATCCATTTGAGATATACTTATATGTTATTATTCCCACCTTCTTTAAATTTATGAATATGATTCTTCTCTCCTATACGATCATTACCACATAAAAATTCGTTAATGAGCATATTATTATTTTTTATGTATTATTAATGTCAATAAATATCGTATTGTGAAATATATTTCATTATATCTGATTATGAATAATCATAATACATTTCTCTCACATCATCATCTAGTTTTTTCTCATCATCACAGAATTTTTTATCACATTCAATGTTAATAAAATTCATCCTCCAATTGACCAATGACTAAAACCACAATGTGTTGTGTGAGCCAAAAATAATAATAATGGAAAACAAAATAATAATTTAAAATAACTAAAACCAAGAGTTTTAGAAATATATGTAACATATTTTTATATAAAGAATCATATCAGTGATAAAACAAATTCTTGACAGTCATAAAGGTATAATTCATTTGAAAATCGAAATATAAACAACTAATTCATAAAATATCTACTTTTTCTCCCACTTATTCATTCATTACCTACACCCTTATTCACCCAACCAACTTAATACCATTCCACATATCATAAGGAATGGAAATATGTGAAAATTGTGATCTTAGATTCTCAATAAGGGTAAATAGGGGAAATATCAGTCATAGCATGAGAATAATTGAATAAGTACAAAAAAAATTACATTTACGATTTTTACCATGATATCAAAGATCATAATCTTGAGTTATTGAATAAACCATGGCATGCTATAATACATGAATCATAAACAAACATTATCCTTGACAGGTTAACAAAGTAATAAGACATGGAAATTATCCATACACATAAATATAGAATATCATTTCCAATGTAGTCAAGGGTATTTTCCAAATAATTAATTTTGGAATATGTTCACTACCTAAATCATACTAGTAGTCATGGATCACCCCCAAGACTATCATGGTGGAAAAGTCCCTTACAGATATTTGTTAACTCTGTGTGCCAATAATTTTTATCTCATGAGATATACTTCTTCGCCAAATCAATTTTATTGATATATAGGTCTCACCAATAAAATAATTAAATCAATACATATGTGTTCTATAAGAAGTTAAATCATTTCATAACCCATGAAAAGAAATGGTTTTCACAAACATTTAATGATTTCTTATCCTGTAAAAAAGAAACAAGTTTTATAAACATCATGCAATCGTAAATATTAAACAACTTGAGAAAGTATAAGTATAGTATACTTGTATAAAGTACCTAGTAATTCATATGAAACATAAAATAACATTATCATAGATGGAAATGATTTTTAATAATAAAAATAAATAATTATTTAGGAAATTATCCATTCTATTTCGAAATAATGTTTTAATTCCACAAAACTATAAATGAAAAAAACTCATTGAAAATAAATTTTTAGGATTGTAAAGGAAGATTCAATGAATTACAACTTCATTATGGGAGGAAAATATTCCATGTTTGTATCTGTTAAATTTCATTCATTCAGTTTTATTATTAATTTCCCATGGAACCTCATTTAGAAATTGAAAAAAGTGAATTAATTTCTAACCATTCTGTTAATATTAAAACATGGGTAATAATGAATTTAATCAATTGTAAAATCATTTTTAATTTTTATTTGAAAACATTTACTTGGATGAAAAATTTACCCACTAGATACTAAATCATTAAAAATCAATAATAATGATCACATTTTGAAATAAATCTTTTCTTCAAGTACCCCTATCCTTATCCACATTCAAACCTAATTTCTAATAAATACTAATTTATTATAAATTTATCCCATAATAATAAATATACCAATTATTTATGATTTATTTATAAAATGTTATCACATATTTTTTAATATTTTGTATTTAAAACTACTGTTCTAGGTGATAACTACTTCCTTTTCTAGGAATATTTTCATTTAGTAGTCCCAATCATTGAAATTTGATCATGGTCTGACAATTTATCAAATTTTCATCATGGTATAATCATAATATATACTATTTTTACTAATATTTATAATCATTCATAATATGTATATATATTAAATGAATTACACAATTCTTGGAGATGTTAGATCGTGTACACAAATGAACGTTATTTCCTTTTTAATCTAATTTATTCCAAAAAAGATAAATAATAATAAAAATTTATAGAATAATTATTATGTCATATCTATATTATATAGTCATAAAATTAATCATTATTACAAATTATGCGTAGTATAAATGGAAATGTAATGACAACGCATCTTGGCTCTGGTAGTCTATAAATTGGAATGAGCGATGTAATTTTTTCCTAAAAGATTTGATGATTTGATGGTAAACATCATATATTCATTATATAAGTAAAATAATTTCATAAATATAATATATAAACATTAATCAACTCATAATTATCACCCATAAAAGATGATGATGAAATATAAATTGTATCACTACGTGGAGACGTTAAGCCTTACGAACACAAGAGCGATACATTCACATCTTATTTGATGGGAAATAGGGTGTATAATTGATTTTTATAAATCAGAATAATATTAACATATATTGAGGATATTGGAGTTATTATTATATTATAAATAACTTATATTAATAAGATGTAAATATGAGTACAAAAAGAAAGTGATCGGCTATAGGGATTACATCTCATTTTAAAAGACTCCTTTAGATCTCATCTAAAGGGCTCTATGGATTACGTTTTGGGAAGACCAACACCAATAAAATATATCTATGGAAGTGTAGAAAATAATTATACATATAGTAGTTGATATAAACAGCTTAATTTGGTGTAAATAATTGAAAGATTTTGTGTTCTTTTATAATGCATGTTAGCGTTACTTTTTGAATTTCTTAATAGATTAATATATAATAAGACTACACTAGATCCATATGGTTCCAAATGGTCTATAAATTCAATTTTTGTGAACTTTTTTATTACTATATTAACCCCTTGGTTCTTATTTAATATTATTCTTATGATAAAGTAATTTAATAATAAATTATTCATATAAGATATCATTATTATCAATTTTGATATTATTCCTTACTTAAAATTTATTAACATCAATAAAAAATTATTAAAAAAACTATTACTATGTCCTAAAAACATCATTATCATCTATATAATTCCTTTATAACCTTTAATATCTCAAATTCTGTATGTTATAACATTTTAATTTCATTTGTTTAGTTATTTTCAATTGATTAATTGATGCATCAACATTGATAAAGTAGTTAAGGTAATTATTTAATTCATAGAAATTATGTATAAATTATGGTAATTGTTATAATTTCATTAGGTTAAAAATAAAAATAAAAATTATTTCATAACTAATTTTTTCTTGATGTGTACACATAAATGATATTTAAAATGAAGAGAGAGTGACATTTTTTTCACATCATTTGTTTTAAATAATATATAAGTCCTCTTAAAAGAAAAGTGCACATTATATTACTCAATTTAAAACATATATTGTTAGTGGTATAATTTAGATCATGAAATAAAATTTCAATCAATAATAATGGCCTTATCACTTAGTTTTAACATAGATTAACCTGATTTCCCTTTACTGAGGTGATGCATTTTACTATGGTCAATATTTATATTGACCAAAAACAAATGAGGCGTAATTAATGAATTATAACCCTATGAATCAATAAATTTAATTCTGTTTATCGAATTCAATACCTAGAAATTGTATAAATCAAATTTAATGTACATGGTTAAAATGACCCAAATAAAACATTTTAGGGGAAATTACAAATTTACGCATAAAATCGTTTTTATTATTATCATATTTTTTTTAAAAAAATTGTTTAATTATTAAAATAATTGATCAAGTAAATAATATATACATTTCATAAAAATCATTCACAAATATTTATTATTTTAATATATTTATATAAAATAGTTTTTACTCTTAAAACAAATAATTTAAAAAAACAATATATTTTATTCTAAAGAAATTTTTTAAAATTCGTACCATGAATATAATTTATAATTGAACAGACCATATATTTCACATAATTTATTTATTAATATTAATACTTTTTAATATAAAGGTATATGGATAATGTAAATATTATATATTAATAAGGCTGTGTGGTTCATTTGAACTCATTATTTTGTTCAACATAGGTTATCGAATAAATAATAATATTTAGAGTGAACCATTTCATAAAAAACATTATGTGTCACTACTTAACCACATTAAAATGATTTTTTTCCTAGTAATTCATCACATCTATATTAAAATTTGATGATACCACTACCTCATAAAATCTATATATTTTGACATAGCTTCCTCTAATTAGTGGTTTCCCAAAAAAAATTAACAAGGGGAGCGATCATGTTTTGTAGAAATTTATCTTTATAATATATAGTGTTTTTTATTTATTCATTATATGAAATGTATTTCTATATCTGTATGACTTGTGATTTTATTACATTAGAATAGTTTGCTATTTACATTCTCTTGAAAGATACATGAAACACATTATAAAATTGAGATAGATTCTGTGGATGCTCTAATCAATGCAATACTATCATGATATGATCACGAATTTATAAAGGACAATTATACCATGTTCGTATATTTCCTTTCATTCCTAAACTCATAACTCTCCTCCATGGATATATATGTACCATTATACAATTACATATTTGTACCAATACCATTAACAAGCAATGTATCAATTAAATGTTCCTCTAAGCCTAAACATATCCCTAAGTATGATATGTACGGATTAGTCGTTAATTTTTATCCAGATATGGGTAAATAATATTCTAGAAATTTGAGGTAACCCTTGGATCCTGATCTGATAGAATGGAAAGTGGTTCTCCATGAGATCTTACAACTTAATAAATTTTCTAGAAAATTTATCTCTAGAAAACTATTATTTCATATATATTTACCGTTCTAACATCATAAGGAAGTTGACTTTAAACCATATATCATTATGTAATTTAGATATTTTAGTGAGTCTAATGAAAAACATCATATTGGTGTTTTTCAATTTCCATTCAGATATGGTTAATGGTTTTAACATCTCATTAGAATTCTAACTCGCACCCTTAACATTTTCAACATAATCACCGAGAAATATACAGTATAGTATTTTTCTTTAGGATTACTACCTTATGTACTCTATCATCTCTCTATACATATTTTTACTTCTAATATTAATAGATAATGATTAATTATGACCCTCATCCAAAAGAACCTTCTTCAAATTTGGTATGACTAGGATGTATGAATAGTTATGAAAACATATTATTTCATAAAAATCAAGGATAAACACTAGAACAATTCTAATATTTGTTTTCATCTCTAGATCGTCCTTTTCTACCTCTTTTATCATGACATGGATATATATTTTATGATTAATTTTATATAGATAAAATTTCCCCCTTCCATTAATATTTCCATATCCCTCTATTGTAAATCCATAAATATTGTATCTTTTTTATCCTCAATATAGATAAGATAGAATGATTCTTTTCATTGAATTTATCTTACCCCAAATTCAACATCCCAAGGTGGAAATTTATTGATAATTAATAATCATTAATGATATCTAACCATCTTCTTTGGGGAATATTCTTCTTATTTTGAGTAAATATATTCTTTAAAATTTTGAGATCGGTATATATTTGACACCTTTATCTATAGAGATAATGCCTCCAAACATTTAATCTAAAAATTACATCATCTAATTACAAATAATTATTTGGTTAAATTTCCTCTTTGACATTAAACTGGCATGAGGCATAAGCTTTCACCATATCATTTTATAGTAGAACACATTTTAGATTATTCATTGATGCATCACTAAAGATCAGAAATGTTTCTCCACTACAATGTTATAAGATAATGCAAGAACTAAACAACATTATTTTCATATCATGTATATTATCCTCACCTTCCATTTTCCATATGAATATAACTCCTTTTCAAAGTAACATTGGGAGTGTATTATAAATTCATGAGATATAATTCAAAAAATACTAATAATATCCATCCAACCCAAGAAAACTATAGATTTCTGTCACAAGGGTTAGTCTAGTCCATTTCCCAAGAACTTATATCATACATAGATCTACAAATATTCCATCAAATCATATTATATAACACAGAAATATAACTTTATAAATACAAAATGCATACTTGGTAGATTTTTATTGATGTTTCTCATACCTCGGGTTCTTCATCACAATCCTCTAAATGTCATAATGATCTTTCTTGTTCTTCTAATATTAAATTTTTTTAAATAAATACTTCCAAAAACTAATCATGATTTAATCAAAATAAATTATTAATTTTTCCCATAATGATAAATGGGTAATTAGTAAGAGTAAAAGTCATCAATATAAATTTATAGTGTCTCTACCCAGTATGAAATGTGGTCTTGGTTATATCCTCCTTAACCAACAATTTATGAAATCCAAGATAAAGATAAATCTTAAAAAATAATTTACATCCACAAAATTTCTGAACTAATTCATCAACACAGGGTGGATGATACTTTTTCATGATTTTAATTTTGTTATGTTCTGGATAATCAATTCAAATTCTCATTACCCCATCTTTCATATCAACAAATACAATAGGTGCACTCTAAGGTGATACACTATGTTATATGAATCTTTTATCAAAATTCCCCTAACGTTTATTCATCAATTCCTAAAACTTAATTGGGCCCATTCTATAAGAATTCTTTGAAATAGGCATATCTCCAACTATGAGTTATACTGAAAACTCAACTTCATGATTTGGTTGAAGACCTAGAAATTTTTTAGGAAATACATAGAAAATTGTATAATAGGTGTAGACATAATGTTGAGCTTTTACAGAACCATATAAGATATATAGGAATTTGAATAGAAATTGAGACCCACATGATGGAAGTAATTTCCATTGGAAGTTTATATTTATCCTTGCATTGATATATGATTATAGGTTCCTTCAAAATATCAAATATGACATCCCATTCTGATAAATTAATATGGGATCCATACAAATAAATAATATTCATTCCAAAAATAACAACTAGTTTATATTAACGAATAATCACACTATTTTCAAGAGGCACATTCCAACAAACATCAATCAATGAAGAACTATAAACTCAAGATGTTCCCACTGTTTCAATGGGATATTTTCCAGATAACTCAACATCTAATTGTTGAGGCGATATGGTTTTGACCTTATAAATTTATTTCAATGTTAAATAGTGATTTTATCCAAAATAAAATAACAGAGTGGTTGTTCTAGAGTGGATGATAAGTGTATCATTCACCATTTCGTTCTCGTAATCCACTTCTTGAGTTGCAATGACATGCGATTTCCCATTATCCTAGGTCGTAACAGGTCATTGATGGTGGTCATAAAAAACTATTAGTTTTCTTTCACAACTGGGCATAATTACAATAATTAAAGTATTTGAAATTTTGGAGTGTGGGTACTGCATTATATGGATAATTTTCAATATTCACATCATAAGATAACTTCTTCCAACCACTTTATCATATGATTTATCAATGAATTTTCTTTCCAAAATTAAAACATCTACAAGACATATTATGAAATATTCCCACATTTTTCCTACCACACATTGAGAATAAATAAAATATAAAATATTTTAGCCATGTTTTTAAGAATCTAAACTGAATTCCATTATTCTTTTCTTATTAAAACAATGGTATTGATGGGTAACTCCAATATCCATATACACCATATGAAAACATCATTAAATTTCATTATAGGTATTGAAGTCTCTTATATATAATACCATTCAGAAACATTGTTTAATGACACTAATGAATAAATCAGTTTTACATTCAAGGATAAAAATAAACTTGAGTTTTACCTTGAAATCCATAAAACTTTACTTCATAGGTACCAATTTATTCATTATTATTTTTTCAGATCATAAAATTCGATCTCCCACTTTGAACATAAAAAAATATGGATGTACATACTAACGAAAATCACCTTAAACTCATCAGATTCCTTGAATTTTATTTTCTCTTCCTATATCCAATTCTTAATGAAATTTAACCATTGATCTACATCACTTCCCTTATGATAAATATATATATGAAAAAAAAATCATATCTTGAGCATTGGAAAACAAGAAATATTTTCCCAATTATGTTGAACCATTACTCATCCACTATTAGGTCCAAACATCCAATAAAAGACATAATTTTACCTCATGAATGAGTCAACATTATGTTCTTTACTATGATAATTTGGTAACATAGAAAAATTTATAGCCGAAGAACGTTGCATGATCATACCAACATGATTGTTCATTCAAACTCCATTAACATTCATCTATTATGGATGAAAATAATTTCATTGTCCATTTCATTTAGCAATAAAATGAAACCATCAAGTTCCCTTCATGGAAAAAAAACAAAAATCATATGTTGAGAAACAATAATCTTAGTTTAATACAACATAGCCATGAAAATTAATATATAGAATTCCGAAATCAAGATGGTATCTTATATGACACCTTTTTAAAATTATTTCATTCATGATCATTATCAAAAAATTAGGATTTTATCTTATACATAGACTTCTCCCGGATTTACATTCATCATAGTTTCCAATGGTTAACATAACCCACCCTCTGATACCAACTATTATGACCCATGATTTCATACAAAGATATTACATCTTTTTAGATGAATATTCATAACATTTTGTAAACAAACTTTAGTGAATCTTAATGTTATAGTGTCTTAGAAAACATGGAAATATAAAAACTTTGTTCATAAAATGTCTAATTTATCTTCCACTTATTTCTACATAAGTAGAACCATTTTTAAAATGTCACACATTAAATATTCATTCATATCTTGGGGAAGGGAGTCATAAAAAATAGGTGAGAATAAATTCCCATTTATAGTAATTAAGTGATATATCAATCAAACATGATAAAATGGGAATAAAAATATAGACATATCATTTAAATATTATTTCATGGTTATGAAAGATCATAATAATGAGGTGGGGAATAAATCATGGTATTTCATAATAAATAAATCATTATGATACATGTATTGGGACTAAGATGAATGTATTTTGTTTTTTGGATGATGAATGCTTGATATTTTCTAATGATTTTTTATTATCAAAACCAAAAAATTAATACAAATTAGAAAAACTAGTGATCGGATAAATGAGTTTAGACATAGATGTTTGGAAATACTTTTGTTAATAAATTATATCATTTGATGTTTCTTATTCGAAATGTAATTTCTGGTGGAACTTGTTTTTAGAGAAGTCTTTTCAAATAAACCACATAGGTTTACCCAGCACAAAATATCAGATAGGTTTCATCAAAAGATAAAATTATTATATGTCATTCGTAATGTTATAAAAGTCATGATAAAACTCGTGATATATTAAATTGCTAAATTAATGATTATTTTTTTCACACACAAGATTTCTATAAAAAAATTCTAGACATAATATTATAGTTATAGGGTTTTTGATAGAGCTTATAAAAAATGATATTTTCTATTATAAAAGTTTTAAACACCATGATATTTTTAAAAATTCAAGATCCAAGTATTTTTATGAATAGGGGAGAAACGTTTCCATTCATTAGATGTGTTATATTTTTTTGGATAGAAAAATACACAAGATCATAATGAATGATGTCTAAGGAATAATGGTTACAAAGTTACATGATTATGTGAAATATTTAATTTTCATAGTTTCTTAAGATGATAATTTGGATAATGCTTATATGGTTCAAATCAATTATTCTTTTAATATTATCAAGTGAAAAATTCCTCAAATTATTCCTTTGTAGAAAATATGATGTTGTGAAATTTGACGGGATTATTGTTAACTGACTATGGAATTTATTCTATAATTATTCTAGAGGAGAGATTCCATTATAAAAAATAATCAATGTAACATGACACAGTAATATTAAGAGAGTGATTCTGAAGTTATAATAAATATAGTATTTAATTTTTAATGGTGGACAATGTTTTTTAACGAAAGAGGTGTTCATGTACGCTACCAGACCAAATTATCTAGGAAAACATGACTAGTATCAGATTTCTAGATAGAGTGGAATGGACCCAGCTGAGCGGTTCGAGGGTTTTAAAAAATAAATCTTGTGAAGGATAATTAATAAGTTATTTTATGAAAATTATTTCCAATAATAATAACTTTTATTATTATTTTTCAATAATTCTCAGAAAACCTAGAATATTTAATAAGTTTTTTGATGATTTCAATTTGATTTTGAGTTTCGAATTTCAAATTTATTCTTCTCTAGAAAAATAAATCCATGTTTTATCTTTTTTCAAGAGATCCTAAATGAAGTGGTTAAAGTAAAATGTATTATGGTTTTATTAATTTGAATATGAATGAGAGAGTTAGAATTCTTATTTTGAATTGGTATCCAAATTGATCTTCAAAAGTATAGTTTTTGAACTAAAAAAGAGTCCAAATAATTGTTTCTAGATATAATAATAGATTAATCTCCTCAGAATAACATCCTTTTGTCATATTGTTTAACAAGGTTTTCCAAAAAAAAGTATCTACTAGTTTTGGTGAAGTATAATTTTGTAGTAAAATAATTTATGGTCAGTGTTCCCCAAATTAAATATCATGATAATTTCATTGGAAAAAGAGTATTGAAAATATATTTTGGATTGATAGTCTACTAGTGATGAAATTTGAGGGAAACACCATGGTTTTGATTCAAAATATAAAATCAGGAAAAAATCATTTTTAGAAGGACTCATATCTTCATAGAATTGTTTCTAGAGAGGTGAAATGGATATTGGAATCAGGAAGAGTGATTAGAATAAGTTTTGTACAAATTCTAGAGAATAAGTTCATACCTACTACTATGTAAGAAGGTGAATAAATTTTATTAATGAAAAAAAGAGTAGTTTGTTGAATCTGTATGATGACTAGTTCTGAATCAATTGTAGAAGGTTTCTAAACTTGTTATGAAATCCTATTTACATCTTCAATGTTAGAAGAATAAAATTCACTATTATATTGATAATATTTCTTACAAGTGTATGTATATTTCCTAGATTTTTTGGTCGTAAGAGGATGTTTTTTTCTAGTGGATTGTATCATATTTTATTACTTACAAACCATTCTGTGGAATAAATACCTTTGTTGGGTAGTGAACCATGTAAATTCTATTCTTCATGAGGATGTGTGAATGTTTTGTTTTTATCAAATTGTAAAATTTATAGTAGTTGAAGAAGGATGTTTCTTAATAAATAAAACTTCAACGTAAAGGATATCTCAATTTCACCACATCCCCCTCTGAGAGATTACATAGATAATATAGGGGCCTTTTCAATAAGTATCAATTAGGATGTTAAATATGATGTCTCTTTTTTGACATTTGATGTGAATTATATATGGACAATTTAAATTCTGTGAACAATAAGGGGATTCTAGTTTTTGATGTAATGAACAGACGTATATAAAAATATAGAATATTTCCATATCTTATGACCCTTGGTTATGATGTCATGAGGTTTTTTATAAATTTATTAATTCATTATGCAAATAAGGTTCCCCTAATAAATTATGATAAGAAAAATCAGTATAATGATGGTATGGCTTTAAAATATTTTCACTTTTCATTCACTTAAATTTAATTTCATATAGTAAACAAATATGTAATTTCCAATGGTATTTCAGATGAGTTTGAAATTATCAATGATGTTATAATGACTCTGATTTTGGATTTATTTATTTTTTTGAAATTTTAAGGATTATTTTCTAGATCAGGCATTGAAACGTATTTTCATTCCAAGACTCATTTCTCCCAAAATAATAATCTAAAATATATTCTATATCATAAACATGCAATTTTCTAGAAAATGTTAAATGAATCTCGAATGGGTGCATGGATCTGAAATATTATATCACCATTTTTTATAAATAATTTTTTACCCTAGTTTTTACATAATCATTATCAGTTTAGGTAGTTTGCGAAAAAGTGATAATGGAAGAAAATAAAATAAAATAAAATAAAAAATCTGTTTGTTTGTTTTGTTTTGACATTGTGACTATTTTATCCTTTAAATATGTGACTATAGGTTTTCCCCATTTTTCACTACTTAGTCTATGGATATTCAAAGAATAGATGGAGTGCTTCCTTAGTGAACATAGAAGTATCAGGATCAGATCATGGATCATTGCACCAACAAAGTTTGTTGATCTCATCAACGATTGAAACACAACAATTATCCATCAACAATCAATCCAAACTCCAGGTAGGATGTTACATTATTTTCCTCTAGCTCCATAAATCCTATAAAATTGATGATCGATTTGATGATCATAATTGATACATGTATCCTCTATATAATTAAATTTATGGAATTATTATTTGTTTATTTTTATTTATTCGATGTCAACAATCTTATTATATGATAAATAATCAAATAATAACATATAATTTCCAAGGTTCATTCCTCAAATCCTATGGTTTATGGTTTTCCCCTATTCTTTACACATTCATCATAGGTGTTTCCTTTTTTTATGGGTCGATGAATAGTCAGTATTTGTAATTGTCTGATAGTTCTTCAACATAAAATATCAACACTATCGGTAAGGATCAAGATTGATGTTGTGATCATGGTGTGATAATGACGGGGTTGATTAAAGGTTGATAAAAAAATGATTTGTTGGTTTTTTTCTTCATGTTTTTTACATGCATCAATTGTGGATCGATTAGGAAATTTATGAGTGGATTTTAGTCAAAACAACCATCAATCGACATTGTAAAGTACCATCTAATCCCCTATCTACAAGTTATTGTTTGGTTTTTAGCTTTGGAGGAATAGGGAATGACATGGAAGTGATCTTGATGGTTCTGGTAAATCATGAGCAATATGGTGTCCAGTGTGGAGATACATGTCGTGTGGCCCCCCATAGATATAGTGCTAGGTTTTCATCTATATTTAAGTATCACACACCATGTGACATAGTCACACACTGTGACACCCCTTCTTGTTTAATTTTCATTTACTTTTCAAGGTAAAAAAGGAAACTAGAAAATATACACAACTAGATGTGCATACTGTAATCAGGCATAGACATGTCCAGGTTTACATGAACACGCCAACCTGTACATGGGTTGGTACATGAGTAGGACAAAGTACATGAACATGGATAGTGGAATGGTTTATGGTTTGGGTTATTTGAACATGCCATGTAATATTTCTACACATCATATATATTGATATTTAAATGTCTTTTTAAGCGTTACTACACGAGAAGACTTGGGGGTAGATGGACATGCCATGTAACCCATGTACATGAAGTGTACCACCTATAAAAGTGTTTTTGGATCTTTATTTCCTTACTTTGGACTAATATTGGTTATGTTTGTTCCACTAGTCCATTCTATCATGGGAATGTAATAATATTACATCCACATAATAGTATTGTGGTACCCACTAGAGTTCGTGTACCATATTGAGTTGTGGTGTCCCTCCGTTAGACTAGTCTGAGATTCTCTATCATCTGTGTTGCCTAGGTAGGGTTTTGGGAATTTACGTGACCACCGTGAGTAGAAAATTGATCATCCATAAAGATGGATGTATTTGTCTCATTTTTTTATCATTGACATATGATCACCTACAAAGTATGTTGATCCATAATGGGTTCATCATGACCCCCATTAGTTCTATCCATGATCCCTTCTATAGTATGAGGTTCTTATTAGACTAGTGAGTTTTCATGGGTAGGTCCAAAGGATATATACCTATTCATTGAGTTTATATAATGATAGTATGGATCATGAATTTTATTATCCATGAATGGGAATTGCATTGAGCATAATCCTTTGGCAGATAGTTTTTAATGACCTCCTCATGGCATCATTTAATTCTAATGTAAATCTGAGAATTTCAATTATACAGTAACTATTATACCTTATTTTGATCTTACTGTACGTGGTGCTTCGTGATTAGTGTATTTGGGGAGTCCAACTAGGTATTATTATAGATACCCATATTCAGGGTTTTCCAACATGTTTCAGGTGTTATACCAATGATGCCCCTTTTATCGGTGCCTTAGGATGATAGGGAGCGGGAGGAGTTTAGAAAGATCATGTTAGAATAAGGATTTTACTAGGAGTTTTCATTTGTCACAATTTTCTCACCATTATAGAAGGTTATAATCCTTATCATTTTTATCTGGGCATGAATTTTTACCTCTTTCCACTTAATGTACATTAATTGTGTGCTATATTGGTGGATCATAGATGTACACATGAATTTTTTTTAGTTGTTTTACATTTTAATATTTTTTGGGCCTGAATATATGTGTTTGTTTTTATAGGTGCATAAGGTTATTGCATTCCATTTTCTGGAAATGCCTAGTCAGTTCGGATTACCACCCCCAGTCTATTGAAGGAATGATTTAGGTAGATACAGTTCAGACCTCAGCGGGTTGGATTATGACATAGATGTATCAAAGGAAGGTCGGTTATACCTTAGGACTGGAGATAATGAGATTGGTTTTCATAAATGATGTTTAGTGTTTTGAGTTTGGGTTTCAATTCAGATACTCCAATTTCGGAGTGGTGGTCGAATTATCTATACATCAAGACTCTGATAACCTCCCATTCAACTCAGTACATATAAATTTTGGTTATATGGAAAGCATTTTTGTACATTCATCATATAACAATTGGTTTTTTTCTATTTTCTTTTTGAGTCATCTCACCAAATATACTATTTTTCCCATGGTACATCATGTATTATTTTAGTATGCCTCCATATAGACATACATCTAGGATTTAGAAAAATGATCACAAGAATGATATGACTAGTGATGAGGAATTGGCATAATAACTTCTTACATAGATAGAAACATGATGTCGATTATCATATATTCTAAAGACTGTTGAGTAGAATATTCTAGTTGATGTACCATCTTCTAATAAAAAATAAAATAGTATATTTCATGAGTTTCAGAGTCAATGGCCTCCCAGGTTTTGGGGAGATAAAAACCCCATGTGGTTGATAACTAGTTAGATGTTGTCACTTGCATTTTTCATCTTTTTAGGACACCTAGAAAACAGGTTCGCATAGAGAGCTTTCTTCTGAGAAATTTAGTGAGATGGTTGATCTTAGTGAATTCGTCACGTGGTGAGATAGATCTCAGTTTTTCATACTATTAGCATCTCTTTAGGGAGGATTTCAATTCTTCCACATTGTGATTGGTACAAACACTAGATCTTATGCATCTGTAGATGTATAGTATAACCCTGTTAGATTCCTCAGTATGGTTTTCTGATATCTCTTGATACACCCTTAATAAGGAGAAAGGTTACTTCTTCAGATCGTGGAAATTTAAGAAGAAATTATGTTGATTCATCACTTCTTCAGTGGTATCCCATTTAATTTACACTATTTTGGGGTACTTAAGAAAGACTAGGTAGAAGATGGATATTAGGAAGAGGAGACAGAGTCAATTGGTAATAGTCTTGGGCGATATGTAGCTAAGACATTTGCGGCAGTAAGTAGATGAGATTCATAGGGATCAAAGTGTGTAATATGATTTAGGGGGAGATCATAGGGCCATGGACCAGCATTTTTGGGCCTCCGGGGGGCCTTTATCTAGTCTAGGGTGAGAAATTTGTTTCCCTTGTGATGGTTACAGACATCTGGATGAGGATTGTATTTCCATTCATACATCTGATCATGGGATGGTTGATGGACCTCCAATATAGTGACTAATATAGGATCAGGGTGGTCCATATGGTTTAGGACATTAAAGATGGTCCAGAATGTAAGAGAAATGTTTTCATATGTTCGACCTATTAACACCACCACCCCCTGGTAATCTGCATTAGGCTTGCAGAGCTAGTGGATTAGAACGAGACCAACTGCTTGCTATTGTGGCCTTTGAACCTGATGATCCAATGATGATACGAGATATGACATTTTATATATATATATATTATCTATAGTACAGATAGGAATAGCTTCATTTTATTCATTATTTTCCACTACTTAGGTTTGATACTATGATATTATAGTTTATCCATTGGCTCGACCCCTGAAGTTGGATACTCCAACAGGAAGTGACTCAATGATAGCAGACTTGTGCAAACTATGTGACCTAACACTCTGAGGAAAGTGTTTTTTATAGGATCTCATTATTGTATAAATGAGGTATAAAGTGTCATATTATGTATTAAATATCTATCCATAGTTCATTCAAATATTTATTTTTTAAGAAGATGATGGTGTGTCTCTGTACTGACCAAATGTGGTTTTCCTTTATAGGTGAAAATGGAATCTTGTCAGAGTAGAACGATATCATCCATAGGACATTTCCCCTTATTACTCACCATTTGGATATATGGAAACTTTTATTACTGGATGATTTGATACATCAATTTCATATGGTGGTGGTAGATTATGATAATGTCTTTCCTCATGACATACTAGGTTTACCTTCCCATTGAGTGAAAAACTTATGCAATGAATGGAATCCAATAAAAAAACTGTAATATAAACTAGAATGTTAGATGGATCATATAGAGCTTCAAGAGATTAGGGAAATGTTGGAGGAATTTCATGGTATGGAATTTTTAGACCGATTTTTCCCCTGGGAATCCTTATTGTTGTTCTCTATATAGGAGGATGGGAGCTTGAGGTTAGTGTGGAATACTGACACTTGAATTTAAGTGACTGTGATAAATAGGAATGCACTCCTAACAATTGATGAAATAATTTATCAGTTTAGAGAGTCGTAATGGTTCTTGAAGTTTGACATTAGTTCAGGCTATCACCATCTATGATTATGGGGTGATGATATACATAATATTACATTCAACTGTCGCTACGGTCAGTATGAGTACTTGGAAATGTTGTTCAGCATAAAGAACTCCCCAATAGTCATTATGGGACTCAAGATACTGATTTTTAACCTTTATTATTCCAGTTTATTGTGTTGTTTATCGATGAAATCCTAGTGTATTCTACGTCTGAGTATGATCGTGTGAGACACTTGAGGATGGCCTTGGACACACATCGAGAGCACCATAATTATTGGAATCCCTCTAAGTGTTGGTTTTAGATTTTATTTTCCTAATTTCTATAAAACATATTATCATAGTATGGAGTAGTATTGAAAATCGAAAGTGTTGTAGAAATTCTGTCATGGGAGCCACCTCTAAGAACCTAGATAATCATTTTAGGTTTGGATCTTGAATTTGTGTGTTTTTTAGAAAAGGGGACTGACTGACTGAAACTTCTTTTTTTTTATTTTCAAATAAATCACTTTTTGGGTAAGTGAGAACCTACAAACTCACCGGATTACAAACCCTTCTTCCTCTCAAACTCATCATCGTCATTCACACCGGTGTTGTCATGAAATCACCGGGAACTCTTCACGGACCACAAATCAGACAGCCATACATCATACCACAAATTCACAAGAACCAACAGAAAACCGAATCATAAACACATATTCAAAAAAATCTGCTGCAAAAACGCCACAGCAAGTCCGAGTAAATATGACCGCCACCATGAATCCATCATAGAACGTCACCGATCTCCCGAAAACAAGATTCCTCTCACCAAGACTGCATCACCGGTCGCCGGAATCGGAGCCGAGTCGAGCACCGAAACAACCATCGCACCACGAAACCAAGAAAAAAATACAGAAGAAAACGAACAAACACAAACCAGGCCAGAACTCGCTAGAAGGGGACCCCTCCGCAACCCTGTGCCGCAAATCCCGACGCCGCTTTCAAAACCGCACCCGGGGCCAGATCTGTCCATCACACCCGCAGACGACGCGAAACGCAACGTCAACCCCCAGACCGCAGCATCGACCACCCGGGACCAACATCACGTCGCCATGGAGAGCCCTAGCCAGAACAATCATCGCAGCAAGGATGTTCACCATAGAAGAATCCATCGCCACTGGAAGACCTGCGAGCCACGATTGCGCCGAGCATAAGGGGACGGGGCAGATCTGCAATGGGGGAGCGGAAGGCGACGCCGAGGAAAACCTAGCGTCAATAGAGGCCCCTTACGGGCTCATCCCTTGGATCTAGAAAAGGGGAGAATATTGAAAAATTTATAAGTACACATTGTGTACTTAAGAGTACTCACTGTGTACCCAGATACCACATGTAGCAGTGTACTGGCCATGTAACAGCCTGTACATGGTCGTGTGAGGTGACATGGAGACCGCCTAAAGCGGGGGGAGGTTAAGGCATGTACACTACATCTATAGTAAATGAAGATGTCATGTACTTATCATATTATTTTTTAAATAGGACCAGGGTAACGTCTAATTCCTAAAATCATCTTCTTCTAACTCCATATTTCCTAGGAGTGACCAGGAGTGAAGATTATTCGATGATCCACCAATCGATCGTTCGTTCTCCGAATAAAGCACTTTTGATTGCATTGTAATCGACTCCGTGTGTCCTTCCTTCTTCCATAACCTCTCTTCTTGATTTATCTTCCTTCATGTGTTATTCATGGTTGAGCATTTTTTATGTTTTTTAGAGTTATAATGTAACAGGTTGAATCAAATGATGAGGTTTAGCTATATCGATTGAACAATGTCGAGGTAGGTGTTTTGTGCCTTTCTTTAGTAGTCTTTAGATTATATGTCCAAAATGTTCCAAATACCCTAGTTTATGGTATTGCGTATTTAGGAAATTTAACCCTATTTGATGTGTGTTATGGTTTGTTGGCTTCAGAATGGGTTTTTGATTGTCAATAATTTTTATTTTTTATCTTAAGGATGTGTTTTCACTTGTTTTTTTGATATTGGACGTTGCTTCTAGAACCACCTATTAGGTTGTTTTGTTCTCCATGCCTAGTGTTGTTTGGATTTAGTTGATATTATATAAAATGCGTGTGATATGATCTATATATTCATAGCCTTATAGTAGTAGAGATTACATTGGCTGCTGGATATCGTTTGATCGTGATTGTATTACATGGGGCTGTGAGAACCCTGTTTGGTTATACCATAGGGGGGATTGACATTGCGGGATTCCCCAGAGTATATGTTATACTTTTCACATTTTTAGACCATGGGGGGCGGATGTTGAGTGCCATCTCAGAGTGTATATAGTATATTGATAAAAGATCACAAGGGGAATGAATGTTGTGTTCTTCCATAGAGTGTCTGTAGTTACAGTTAAAAGACAACATGATGAATTGATAGTGGGTGCTTCCTTATAATGTCATTATATTTGTGAAACAGAAGGGGTAAGAATGTGAGAACATTCCCAATTTGTTTCTTATTAATGATTGGTTGTTTAATTAATTAATTTAAATGAATGTGATTTTAATTGTAGAATTTCTTACTTTTGAGTACTTCCTTGGTTATTACATAATTTGTCATAATAATTTATATATATATATATATATTCACTGACAGTTATGAATGTAACATTGGGTGGTCGCCTGTTAGGATTTGTCTCACACCATGTTTGGTAGAAGCTTTTGGGCCCAAACATAGTTTATGGTTTCAGGTATAGATAAGGACAAGTTCCCTTCTACTTCAGGTACTTGAGTGTGGTAGAGTTGGAGATCATGGGACCAAGATGAGGATTTTGATGCTATTGGAGTTACTTTTTTTCCTTGATCTTTGGTTTAGTACCATATTTTTAGCATTGTGACTTTTTTGCCTACATTCCAAGACATTTGTGACATGCATCATTTATATTTGTCCTCCGGTTGTTTATTTACTTTAGTCTTCCCCTTTTTACTTATATTCTGGTATTACTACTTCTGCGGTTGTGTATTATTGAAATTAATATATGTTACTCTTTTAATGAGGACATAGTTTCCCCACTATCACACCAAAGGCTCTCATTGCTCATCGGTAGCCTCTAGCATTCAGGGAAGTGCACTTTATGCCATGTGGCCAACTGATTATGGGTCACCTTTGGGTAGCACTCGGAACTGGGACATTACCAAGTGGTCTCAAAGGATTCTTTTCATCATTGAATTAATTTTTGGAGCATCTAGATAGGGATATGAAGGAATAGGTATTTGGTAATAAGGTGTGACTGGGAGTAGCAAACCCATGTACAGGGAAAACCTAATATGCCTCAGTTATGGAAATTTTCTAGTCTTTCAATTGTTATAGTTGATTTGATTTCACTGTTGGGTGATTCACATGTTTTTTACTGTTACCATTGATATTAATGAGGTTCTATTTATATTTCAACATGATGAGATGAGGGTACACAATCTCATTCATCATACATGCATTTGTTAGAGATACCATGTCATGCCTTCTTATCAAACCATTTAGGGAGAATTCTCGATTTCATGTTGTTGTGATAGATATTATGATAGGTTATCATGCTATTGTGATAGATTCCATTATAGAATACCTAAAATTTGATAGGTATTGCTAATATTTGTAGTTTCATTGGAATGGGCGCCAAACATTGGTCCCTTATATGTCATGGTCCCTCGTGGATTGAATTTGGTGGATCATGGGATTGAATACACTATTATACCTTGTGATATAGATGAATATGATGCCAATATTTGATTCAAGAGGATTATGGGCCCACACAAATCAGAATTTGTCTCCTTAATGTTTGTTTCAGTGATTTTATGGGATTCTAGAGTGGGTTCTGAGGCTTACTATTTGGAAAAACCCAAAAAACACGGTGTGTAATGATGAATTCACACCATGTATCCTTCTATTAGTGAAGGAAAAAAATTCAAAAGTACACATCTTGTACTGTATGTACAAATTATGTAGTCCATAACCGTGTGACTCACTATGTGGGTAGAGACATGGGGTTGGGAAATGGTTGGTGGCACATGTTGTGTACATAGAGTACACTCCATGATTTAAGGACCATGTATCCAGCCATGTGACTAACGACACGGGTGGTTAAAAAAAGTGGTACATGCCATGTCTAGGGAGAATTTACCAGGTTGAAGAGAACATGTATCCAACCATGTGACTAATGACATGGGTCACTGAAATATTTCTACTAAATTTTGTTCCTTTCAAAATCATGTTGTGTAGTTTAGTTCTAAGAAAAACTTGTGTTTTAGCCATGTAGTGTAACTCGGGTAGGGGGAATGATTCGATTACTTTCCAGGTAAAAGGAGAACACACTATGTGTATTGGGTGTTACATGACCAGGTTTGGCAGATGTACACACCCATGTAAAGGCTTAAGGGAACACACCATGTAGGGTTCATACATGCCGTGTATATATGTTTTAAAAAACGTAAATATTTTATTTCGGCTATTCCTTTCATGCAATTATATGTATCAATACATGAAAATATTAAACTAAGGTGTGCATTTGACCCCGAAAAGTCATGCCACCGAGACATCCTCTGGTTTAATGACAGATACAGGGAAATTATCAGACACCAGACATGGTAGATCCTGGAAAACCAATAGATCCTCCCATCATGCCAATCTTGGCACCATCCGTCATTCCAGATATAGGTACTGATGCATAGTTCCGATAAGGCTTCATGAGGTTCATAGAGACCTTCCAGGGAGCACCGTATCATACCCCATCTATGGCAGAGTTGATGCAGGTTTTTTAATAGTTGCATCCTCCCAATTTCATAGGGGATGGAGGACCTCATGCCATAGAGTCATGGTTAGAAGCCATGTGGTCTATATTCATGCATCTCTAGATGACTCTAGAGTAGAGGGTGAATCTATATATATACATTATTTTGGGATTCCACAATGAGAAGGTGGGATTTGATATCATAGGCAGGACACCAGTGGGTTACGACATGAGATGAGTTCTATAATACGGTCTATGAATACTTTTACCCAGAGACTTTGAGTACGGACCAAGCATGAGAGTTCATGAGTTTAGACCAGGGTACTCTCGTAGTCATGGAGTATTCTTCTCACTTCACAAAGCTAAAATGGTTCACACCTATTCTATGGGGTGATGAGTTATTTCTGGTGAAAAATATTGAGGATGGTCTCAATAATGATATCCGATATCAGGTGAACATCTTCATGTTGACTTCCATAACATCTATAGTCAACTAGGAGCTCATCAAAAAATTTCAACATGATAGATTCGTGTGTTGTGAGGCAGGGTCTTTTGGCATTCAGATTTGGTATTCCTATGTCAGATAGTAGGAAGCACTGCATGGGGTCTAGGCATGGAGATCTGAGTAGGTGTGATACTCCTTCAGGTAGCCTGGTGGTATGCTACCAGTGTGGTAATAGAGGGAATACAAGGCCCCATTTCCTAAGAGACCCAATTGAGTGCCGATCATGTGGAAATGTGGGTCATATCTAGCGTTTCAATCAGTTTTTATCTCCAGTAGCCATTGATAAGGGTTCTTCAATGGCTGCATTTTCATGAGAAGGACCACCAGTTTCTCTTCAGTTAGGGAATTAGAGTTCGTCCCGTCGTTCAGGCCAAGGTGGAGGTCGTGGCTACAGTGGTTAGACACATGGATTTCAACAGCTGCATGGTGGATCAGCTCAAGGATCATAGACTACATTACAATGTTGTAGTGCAGGTCAGGATTTTGCGCTGGAGTAGACCCAACATGATCAGGATGTGGGGACCTCTACGGTTAGAGGTACTATTTTGGTTTCCTCATTTTTAACTTTGGATCATTTCAATATTGGGGCTTCCCATAGCCTTATATCTATTCCTATTGTGGAGAGCCTTGGGCCCTATATCATAACTATATTGATATATTGACGTTGGAAACACCATTGGGGACTATAATGGCTAATATACATCAGTGCAAGGAGATCCTTCTTGAGGATGGTGGGTGTCAATTCTTATGGAACCTTTATGTATAAGAGATTATGGGATATGATGTCATTATTAGAATGGACTGGTTAGTTCTATTTGAAGTTGTTGTCTATTTCTATCTCCACAGGGTGAGTTTCACATCATCATAGGAAATATTTTTTCTATATAGGGGAGAATGGGATGTCCAGGTAAGCAGTGATGGACCCAAGCATTGAGGGTTCAGAGGAATTACAGTCCAGATAGCTAGTTTGTATCAGGATGACCAGGGGACTTCACTGATGGACTTTCCTCTAGTGGTAGATTGTTCCAGGGATGTCTTTCCAGTCAAATTTACAGGTTTAGCTTCAGAGAGATGGGTAGATTTCTATATTGTGATTGTCCCAGGAGCATCAATAATTTCCATTCCCCTTTATAGTATGGCCACACCAAAGCCACATGAGCTCAAGAAGTTATTAGAGGAGTTCCATGAAAAGGGTTTCACCTGACCCATTACTTCTCGTTGGGGTTTGTGTGTCCTATTTGTTAAAAGGGAAGATGATTCCCTAAGAATCTATGTAGATTATCAGAAGCTGAACTAGTTGACGGTCTAGAATAGATATCCATTGTCGAGGATTGAAGATATCATTGATCATCGTAGAGGAGCCCAGGTGTTCCCGAAGATTTACATGAGATCTGGATATCATCAGTTTCATATTATACAATCAGATATACCTCTAATAGCCTTTCGTAGTAGGTATGGTCTATATGAGTATGTGGTTATGTCATTCGGTCTCACGAACATGCCTACAGTTTTATGGCACTGATGAACCGAGTGTTCCGTCTATACATGGACTCCTTTGTGGTAGTTATTATAGATGATATCATCATGTACTCTCACTCTCTACATGACCATGCTACCCATCTTGAGATCATTTTTAGTAGACTAAGAGAGCATCAGTTATATGATAAGATCTCTAAATTCCACTTTTAGTTAGACCAGATTCACTTCTTGGATCATGTTATCTCAGAGACATGAGTATTAGTAGACCCATAGAAAGTGAGATATGTAGTTTGTTTGGAGAATCTGAAAAAAAACCATTGGGGGTAAGTTTTTTCTAGGGTCGGTTGGTTACTATTGATTTTTTATACATGAATTTTCACTCTTAGAAGCACCACTAACAAGCTTTACTAAGAAGGATGTGAAGTACTTGTGGATAGATTTTTGTGATTCAGCCTTTGAGGCGATGAAGGTGAGGTTTACATCTGCAATGATACTAGTTATTCCACAACCAGGAAAGATATATATTGTGTACTATGATACATCACGTATCAGGCTAGGAGAAGTGCTTATGTAGGGAGAGGAGTCATTGCAAACGGTTCTTGGTCGTTGAGTCCACCTGAGAGAAATTACCTAACACACGATATCGAGTTAGTTGTAGTTGTTCATTACCTATGTTGTGGGAGACATTAACTTCTAGGAGAGAATTTTATGGTGTAAACTATCCAAAAAATTATTAATTATATCATTACCCAGTGTGACCTAAACATGAGACAGTGATGGTGGGTTGAGAACCTTCTTTCCTTTGACATTGAGCTTGCCTAAACTCTTGGGAAAGGCAATGATGTGGCCAATGCATTGAGTAGGAGGAATCATATACAGGTATCTTAGGAGTCCAACATTTAATGGTATCTTATGGCTCTATTATCTAAGATTCATTTGGAGGTGCACGACAGGCAGTGGAAGACGTTTCTTTCTTTTATAATAATTACCTCTACTCTGCTTGATCGAGTTCGAATGCTGAATCTATTAGATTATGAAGTCCTGGTCCAATGAGAGAGTGTGTCAAGAGAGGACCCTACTCTTATATGGACCATAGAAGATGATGAGATCTTGCGCTTTCATTGATGTGTATGGGTGACATCAGACATATTAAAGGAGAATTTGTGGGATTTTCATTCCTCTGTTTGGGCGGTTCATCCTTGTGTCACCTGGATTTAACAAGATCTACACCATCATTATTTTTTCCCAGGTTTGAAGAGAGATGTTGTTGGTTTCTTCATAAAATGTTTCCCCTGTCAGAAGGGGAAGGTAGATCATCAGCGACCAGGATGTCTTTTATAGTAGTTACCCATTCCTGAGTGGAAGTGGAACGATGAAGAAATGGATTTTGTGACATTTTTTCTGAGTTCAACTGAAGGGAATGATGAAGTTTGGGTTATAATTGATAGACATCTGACGGATGCACATTTTTTACCGATAAAGGAGTCCTTTAGTGTTGATGGACTGGGAAGGTTGTACATCTAAGATATTATACATTAATTGGGTTTCTATACTACATCTTTTCAGAGAGGGACGCTCATTTTACTTCTCGGGTCTGCCAGGGACTACATAGGGATTTGGGTAAAAAGGTACTTTTGTGTATAGCTTTCCATCCCAATATGGATGGCCGTTTGGGCGCACGATTTTGGTGATGGAGGAAATTCTTTGAGCATGCGTCCTAGATTTTGGAGGATCTTGGGAGAAGCACATACCTCTATTGAAATTTTAATATAATAATAGTTTAAATATAACTATTTAGATGGAAACTTATGAGGATTTGAATGGATGGCCATGCAAATCAGCCCTATGTTGGTTGGAGGTTAGAGAGGCAACTATACTGGGACCTCATCTTGTCCTAGAGACTACATGGTAGGTAGATTTGATTCCAAAGGGGATGGATACAACACACTCACAGTAGAAGTCTTATACTGATCAATGGAGACAACCTCTAGAGTTCGAGGTTGGAGATTAGGTTTTCCTACGTGTCAGACCAAGGTTGGGATACAGGAGGATTAGAAGACAAGGAATGTTTTCAATGATATGTGTCAGACCATTTGAGGTTTTGGAGAGAGTTGGGCCGATTTCCTATCGATTGTATTTACTTCAGAGGTATCAGGCTATGCATGATGTCTTCCACGTTTCTTAGTTATGGGATAACTTCTCAAAAACTGTCTCATGTTTTTAAACACAAGGATGTTGAGTTGGAGGTGTATGCATATTTCAAGGAACACACGATCCAGATTATTGATCGATGCCTGAAGGTTCTCAATGGTTAGTTTGTTCCTTTAGAATGGGTGTTATGGCCACATGAGAAAGTACAATATGAGACTAGGGAAAGGGAGGTAGATGTGTGCTCGTAGTGGCCAGAACAATTCGAGGATTATTCTTCATCACCTCGTGAGGAAAATTTAGGGACAAATTTCTTTAAGTGGGGATGTTTGTAAGAACATAGATGTTAATTTCAGGTATGGATCTAAAATTCTATAATTTTTTAGAAAAGGGGATAATTTTGGAAAATTTATAAGTACATGTCGTGTAATTAGGAGTACACACTGTGTACCTGGTTATCGTGGGTATCATTGTATTGTTCATGTAATGGTCTATACATGGATACGTGAAGTGTCCTAGAGACCGCCTAATGTGGGGCCCAATTAAGTCATGTACACGATGAGTACATTAAATGAACACATCGTGTACTTTTGTTTTTATTTTTTAAATCGGTTCAGGGTCACGTCTAATTCCCAGAATTGTCTTATTCTAACTCTGTCTCTTCCAGGAGTGACTGGGAGCAACAATTACTCTCTGTCCACTGACCCGTCCTCTATTCTCTTAATCAAGCACCATCGATTACATTGGAATCGCCTCAGTGAGTCCTCTATTCTTCTAGAGCCTCTCTTCTTGATTTGTCATCTTTTGTGAGTTATTTTAGGTTAATTGTTTTGACATTTTTGTAGATCTCAAAGATTCTAGGTCGATAAAAAGGTTGAAGTTCAACTCTATCAACTAAATTCCATTGGTGGGGTTTTTAGAATTGGTGTGACCTCCCAGACATGGGTTTCATCCTCCATCATTTAGTTCATATTGGTTGGGAATGTGGTATCATTTTCATATGATCTGCTACATAGTGGGTTTATCTATATTGGGTTCATGGTTCCCCCATTGGATTTGGGCATGGCCCCAAATTGGAGTATCGGGGTATTGATAGACTTGTCCATTTTCTTAAGCTGGGTCCAATTATCAAGACATCTTCATTGAGTGTCTCTGATGAAATTTTATCTCTTGTATTTTAATCATTTTGAATGAGTGTTGATTCAAGAAGAATCATGTGACTGAGAGTTAGTTTAGACCACGTGGTGGTGTGATTTATTTTTGGAGTATATAAGGGTATTTCTAGTATAAACCTTTTGTTATATCTCTTATTTATTTTATTGTATTTAGTGCATCATGTTTAGTGATTATAGGTTATCATACTAGGTATTTTTATACTCATCCATGCATGGAATTTTTTCACATATCTCATGTCTTATGTAAATGAAGACCTTTTTAATTGTGTTCTAGGTGGATATGGAGCAAGTGGATTGTACCTAAATCATTTTAGACCAAGGTGTCTACCAGAAGAATTCATTTATCATTATTCATCACCATTGGATTAGGATGGACTCTATACAGGTTTTGGTTGGGATGGTATATAGACCCTTTTTCCACTTCATTACATTACATTGGTACTTTTTTGTAATATGTTAGAATAACACATGAATTATTCTCAGTTTTTTTACATTTTAGTAATTTTTGGGCTAAGATATTTTTATATATATGTGGATACTTTCGGATAATGAATCCCATTTGTAGGATATTCCTACTCTACACAAATTATTGACCCTTGGCCTATTAGAGGTGGGCTTGGGGTAGTGAAAGGTCATGACTCAGTGGGTTCAAACATTAATAAAAAGTAAATATAAATTAGAATAAGGAAAAAATAAAAATATGGAGTATGAAGTATGAAGAACTTAAAACGGGTTACTATGAATTTATGGGAGACATATTCAAAAGGATTAATTCCTCTGTTTGTAATGAAACATGTATTCGAGATAATCATAATGATTCAAATATTGTTGAGAAGATCCAAGGAAGTTTTCGAAAGAACATTGATGAAAATGTTTCATCTTTATAACATAGAGATCCTAAAATCAATATTTTGATTTAATAAATTGAAATATCATTACATATGAAATGATAAGAGGGGATTTTATAAAAGTAAAATAAAACATTGTTTGTGAAATTACCTTCATATCTGCAAGTAAAGGATAATATTAGACAATTATCAAAGATAAATAAGATGGTTACATTAACATGGAATATAAGTTTGGTAACAACTTCAAAAAAATTAATTTTTTTTCTAAAAAATTTAAATGAGGCATAGGAATTAATGATGCGAAGATACCACAAAATTTATTTGTATGAGTAAGTATTGGGAATTTCACTAGAAATTTTCCTCAAATAAATGTTTTAGAAAAAAGATATGGAGATGAAAGAAATTAACCAAGATAATTTTAGAGACAAGAAAAACAATACATATCTTATTCTAAGAAAAAGGGTAAAAACTATCAAAATCTATAAGGAGATTTTTTTTCAATGTCTACAAATATTATTAATAAGAATTTAAAAATAAAATATTCAATAATGTTGATATAGAAAACATTTTTGTTTAAAACATCAATGATAACGAGTTTTGTGGTTATAAGATTAGTAGTTCTAATAATGAAACTAAAATAGAATATGTTATAAAAAAATAAATTCAATAATGTCTTCAAATGATTTTAAAAAATAATGCATAGATAATGATATTAAAAAGATATTGTTATGAAGAAAACAATAAAGAATATATTCTTGAAGAAAAATCTATTTTTTTGGATGAAAATGATCATTTTATGAAATATCATGAAAAAGAAAATAAAAAAAATTAATTTCTTGATGTAAAGATAAAAATAAAGGTGAAATATTTATAACTTGTTTGAATACAATTCCCCAAAATAGAGTATGGAGTTACGAGTTTTAAAAACTGTATTAATAAAATTGGTGAATGTTCTAATATGTTTGATCAAGGTAATGGTCAAAATAATTATAATTAAAATATGAAAACAAATATGAATATGTTCACAAAAATAAGAACATTGATAATTTTAGATATATTTCTAAACCCAAAAAAATTGAAAATTCTGATGTTTCAAAAATATCAAAGTGTGAAACGAATATTTCTTTTACAATGGATTCTATTGATGATGGATTGAAATCAAATAAATAAAATTAAAAAGATATACTAACTTATAGATATCAACAAATTCTGAATGTTTAATATAATAATGATGAAGAAAAGCATGTTGAAAACTCCAAGAAGTATGGAAGTAATAGGGTAAATTATTATTTTATGGGATTCAACTAGTATTGTAGTGTATTTTTGTATATAAAAAATTTGTTTAAAAAATATACAGTACTAAAATAATCACATGAGTTACTATAAGAAAATTGTGAAGTGTATTCAATCCACTTAACGAATAAATCCTGATAAAGTTCTTATAAAGACTGAAAATAGATTCTAACCATTGGAAAATATTTATAAAAAATAGGAATATCCTTGAAATCATAAAAAAGAATGACTTATTTTATTACTGGCACAATAAAGGTTTTGTAACCATTCTAAAAAATATATGTGAAGAAAGATAATGAAAATAAAAAAGATATTATTGTTGAATGTACTCTCAATGATAAAAAAGGAGAGAAACCCAAGATATTAGATAGTTGGTGTTATTCACACATAACAGGATATATGAATATTTTAAAAAATGGGAATTATTATAATGAATGATCAAAAAATTTTGGAGTAGTTTAATCTCTTGTAATAAAAGGAATTAGATGAGATATTATTAGGTAAGAAAAACTAAAATCCAAAAGTATCTATTTTTTTATTGTGTTAAACACATCATTTTATGTGTTTTACAACTTTTTACTGAATGTAATAATATTTGTTTTAAAAAAATACAGTCTTGATGTGAAAATATTAGAAGGTGGAATTGGTTTTATAGGATATCTATGTAAAATGGGGAACATGTTTCATGTTGGTGATGTATAAAATACCTATTATCTTGCTATGGTGGAAGAAGCTCAATTATGGCACCAAAGGTTTGGACATATGCATTTATTGAATATGATAATGTTAATAAAGTGATAACATGTTCTTGTTTTTCTTAATTTGATAAGAATATGATATTAGTATTGTTCCATTTTTATGAAATGGATTATTAAAACCACTGTGTATAAGAAAGTTTAAATTTGATCAACTCATTTCATAGAGCTATTTTAATCTAAAAATTGTTTGGAAAATGGAAAAAAAATATTTGGAGATAATTACATTATATATTTCATTGGTGATTCTACACTAATTACATGTATTACATATATCCAACATAAATCAGAAGATATAAATAAAATTAGTAGTTTCATAAGAGGTTAAGAAAAAGAATTTAAATATTCTTGGAATATAGTGTAAACTGATAATTGGGGAGAATACAAAAATCAGTAATTAAAATTTTTTATTTAAAAACGTAGTAATATTAATGCATTCATTTCTCCTTACACACATCATAATTTTTTTGTTTCTAAATGAATAAATATAATCTTTCTGAATATAGGATGTTAAATTTGATCAAACAAGTTATTACTCATTATTTCTAAAGGTAGCCTCGAGTACAAAAATTAATATTCATATATGGTTCTTCTACAGGACATGTTCATATATGACTCCTTATGAAATGTTATACAATGAATGTCCCTATTTGAAACACTGAAGTGTTTTTAGAGTCCCTAAATCAGAAAAATAAAAAGGTGAAATCTTGGGTAATTTTATTAATGAAGTGTTGATGGAATTTTTATTTGAATTATATTAATGGAAAATGATATTGATGTTTTAACAATGAAATAGGGATTATAGCTGGTTATGAAGATGAAAAATTTCTCTAAAAGAGATAAAATAGAAGTTTAAAAAATACATGAATATATATAATATTTGGATGAATAAACAATCATTCATGAAAGGCATGGAGAATACAAAATAACTGTGACACCAAAAAATAGAATATATAGACTCAAATATATTTGGTGAGGAGTAAGAAGTTCATATATCTCATTTTAGGATGAGGAAATTGTTGGAAGTACTAAACATCATCGAAAATCAATAGAAAATAGATCAAATGAGAATAAAGTCAAATATTATTTCTCATACATAATTTTATTAAAATGTTCATACAAAAAATATCACCAAATCATTTTAGAATCATGAGTGGATTTATGATATAAAGGAAGAGTTGAAACAAATTGAGAAGAATTATCCTCGGTAACTTATACACAACAAATGTTTATGGGTACTATGTAGGTGTTTCAAAACAAGTTAATTAAATATTCTGAATTTATTAGAAGTAGAGGTGGTTTTTTTGAAAATTTTATTACAAAATTGAAGGAATTGATTTTGATGAGACTTTAGATCTGGAAACATGGTTATAAGTAATCATAATCTTTCATGTTATTACTATATAATGAGGTTATAAATGTTTTTCAGAAACATGTATATTTTGGTTTAATTAATCGAGAATCTGAAGGATAAATTTATATTCAATAATATTGTGTCTAAATAATTGAAAAAATAAAATCTATGTTTTAAATTTGTAGTCAAATTTATTTGGGTTAAAAAAAGATCTATGAGATTGGTATTCCAAACTTGATGCTTATGTAAGGAAATTGAAGATTATGATTGGATATTTTTACTGTAATTTCTATATAAAATAAAATCAAGAGATATATCTAATTGTAATTGTTTTTTGTATGATTTTAACCTTTCTAGGAATGATGAATAAACCACTGAAATTTTTCCTGAAGAGATGATTATTTTTTTGAAATGCCCATTTAGGGTGAAATAAAATATTTTCAAGGAATAAAAATCCCCCAGAATAAGAAATATATTTTACTATCTCATAAAATCTATAATATTGAAATCATTTTTAAAATTGGCATGGAAGATTCAAAAAAAGTTTCTAAACAAATTTCAATGGGTTGTATGTTTTATAAAGATATAAAATAAAAGGAAGTGGATCATATTGAATTCAGGAAATTGATTACATGTTTTTCATATCTTTATAATTAAAAATAAAATATTTTTTATATTGATACCCTATGTGAATGTTTCCATAGTTATTTAAAATGATCTCATATCTCAGAATCCAAAATAATTATAATATATATATAAGTGACAACATTTTTTGGCATAAAATATGACATCTTGTGAGATATTGGCTTACTTGGTTATATTTATGATGATTAGGAAGAAAGTGTGGATGAAAAAACCTCTACTTTGGGAGAATTTGTTGTTCTGAGTTAATGTTGTGTTAGTTAGATTTCTATAATTTAACATTTTGAAACACTTATTGAGGATAAAGTTGAATATGTTGTATCCAATCTCGAGGAAGCACAACCTATGTGGATGAAAACTTAGTTGGAAGAATTTCTCTATCAGTTAATTTTACCACTAATATTTGGTGGTGACAATAATGTGATACAAATACCACTATAAATAAATTGAAACATTATCCTTAAAATCATCTTAGTATAAAATATCACTTCATCAAAGAAAATTTGGATAAGAATTATTTCAAGATAGAATATGTTCCAACAATAGAACAAGTTGAAAAAATATTCAAAACAACATTTATGTAAGGAATATTTTTAAATAATGAGGTTTAATATTAAAATCCATGATCCTTTTCTCCAAGGATGATGTATGGGTTTTTCACTCTCTCGTCTTGTCTATTGATAGGGTTATCTTGGGGGTCAAAATTATTTTTGATAAATATATCACCTTTTATTTTCTAAATTGTTTAATGGAAGAATGTATAAAGGGGGTGTTTTTAAAACGGGTAAGATGTGATATCTTCATGTGTATTTTTGAACCCATTTATTAGTTTTGTTATGTTCTTGTAGAAAATAGTTCCATTAATGGAAAATATTATCATTTTTTAAGATGTGAAAAGATTAATGACCAATAATTAGTTACTTATGTTACTATATATGGAAAACATGGTGTTTCTATTCAATTATTCATGTTTCCTACACTAATTTGTCTCACATAGGATTTGATTTTTTTATTAGGTATCCATATATTGAGTCAAGGTAAAAATATTGAGTCATCAAATAAATAATGGTAGTTCATAAGACATTAATCATAATGAAACATGATCTGTGAGGTGGTATCATTAGAATAAGAATCTTAATTATGGAATACACATATTCATTGAAAATAATTTTCTCATTAGATTATGATTTTTTCCAATATTATCATAGTGGAATGGGTTCACTCTCCAAACCATCGTAGTTATCCAGGATCACTCCCAATGCTATCATAGTGTATAAGGACCCTTACTACATCAGGTTCACTCCCCATTGAAACCTTGTCTATATCATTAGAAATAATTTTGTACCTAATGAATAGGTGGGAGATATTGGTCCAATAAATTATATAATGAAAATCTTACATCTCTGTGCTACAAGAACCTAATTCATATAATAACCCATGAAAATAAATTGGATTCATAGAAATTTAATAACGGACTAACATATGGAGAAGAATTAGGTTTTATAAATATCATTAAATCATCAACATAAACCAACCATATAATGAATAAGGATGGAATAATTGTTTTATATTCCAAATAAATTATATGTAATGTAAAATAATATTATCTCATATGAAAACTAATTTTGAAATATCACTTGAAATAAATCATAAGGAAAATATCTCTTCAATATTAAAATCATTTTTTAAAATTCAATAACTTATAAAGGAAAAAAAAAATTTTGAAAAGGAACTTATATGATTATAAAGGAAGCTTAAAATCCTTAATGAGGCGTGAAGGTAGTAAATTTAACACATGTTTTATAAGTTAAAACGTAAATCCTTACTTATTATTCAGAAAAGTCACAAAGAACGTCATTTTGAAAATTAAAAAAATTATTTCCTTTCAAATATTTATGTAAAAATTAAAACAACTATAATATTGATTTTAAAAAATTGAAAAATATGTTTTGAAAAATTGTTAAACAAATATGTACATTGAAGAAAATATTCTATCGTAGATACTTAAACATAAAAAATCCCCAATAATGAAATGATTGTGAAATAAACATTTACCTCCAATCTCCCCTCTGGTTGTTCACATCAAAACATAATGTTCAAAAAATTAATATTTTTTATTCATGTATTAAATGAAAATATTTATATAAAACCATGTATTATTTTCTATTAACGTCATATCACCGACTGATTAATAATTTTTAATGAAAATCACCATTCGTAGTGATAACTACTCCGTATTCAATGAGCGGTTTGGTTAGATTTTCTTAATCCTTATACATTGATCATGGTCCCATAATTTATAAAACATTTATCATGGTATAATATTCATATATATTCATTATATAAATATTTATAATCAACCATAAAATAATGATATAGAAAAATTAATCACATTGTTCATTGGAACGATAGGTCGTATATATGCATAAATGTTGCTTCCATTTTTCAACTGATGGAAATAAAAAAATATTAAAAAATACAGCATTAATGAATAAATATTATATCATATATATCATATATTTTCATAGAATACATTCGTATTATCTTCTATTTCAAATATAAATTACATACGAATGAAATCACATTGGGGTGATGATATTCCAGATATATGCACAAGTGACATAATCATTTCTGAAATTATTAGATGATAATAAGGTTGACCTTACATTATCATTAATGAAGTATAATTATCTCAAAATTATCATAAACAAATATTTACACTATCTTAAATCTCATTCATTAATTATGGTGATGAAAAATTAATTATATCACTACGTGGAGATAATAATCCATACGTACACATAAGCGGTACTTTCACTTCATATTCTTTGGGAAAGAGCATTTATAATGATTTTTCCAAAGTCATAATTATATTTAATAATTATTATTAATCTTAATTTTTTATTTTATGATAAATATATATTATTTATATGAGAAAAAATATAGTATAAAAATAATGTTATCAGTTAGATCAATTACATATTTTTCAAAACAACTCCTTTATATCTCCTCTAAAGGGATCTAAGGTTGGTATTTTGGAAAGACCCGCACCACAATAATTTATCTTGTGTAGTGAGAAAAATAATATGGTGGATTTGGGTTTATATAGAAGGCTAAATGTGGTGTAATAATGTGAATGAGGAGGTTTCCTTTTATAGTGGATTTGAGGGGGACTTTTAGAATTTCATAAAATATTTAAATATAAAAAGCATATTTTAGAAAACAATTATTGAAAATGGACTATAAATTGACAGGGGATGAAATTTTAGCCCATATATTTTCCCCTTAGTTTTTATTTATGAGTTGTATTATTTTTAATTATTTTATTATGTTATGAAGACCATATAATATAATTATTGTCAATTTTTACGCTATTAAGGCATTTAAATTCAAAAACATCATGATAATAAGTAACATGCATACTAAATATAATATAATATAATGAACATGTCATGGTTATATCTGTATTTATTTTATCATCATAAATATGAAATATTTTGTTACTTTTATCATTTTTAATATAATTTTTTAAGATTTTGGGTTAATTGAATAATTAATACATTGGTGTTTTGTAATGACAGAAGAAATTTATTTTATTCCTAAATATTATAATGAAATAAAAATTAATAACATATATTCATTTGGTACAAAATTACAATCATTATTTTTTCAAAAATAAGTTTCTCCCTATGTGAATGCATAAATTATATTGAAAACTATGATAGTGACAATTTGTTGCTTCCTTTGTCTTAACTAATATAAATGTCATTTTTATAGATAAGTTCCCATTAAATAACACTATTTTGAGCCATAGGTTTTAAGGGGATAAATGAATTTATCCAATAAGAATTAAGAAGAATACATATGGCCAGATCACTTTTTTTATCATAGATTGACCCTATTGACTCATTATTGAGGTCAAAAAATTTATTGGTTACTATTCATACTCACTGAAAATAAAAGAGAAAAAATTTAAAAAAAAATTAATACTATTAATTATAAAAATTAAATTCCTTCTATAAAATTAAAAACTGATAAATTTCATAAATTTATTGTACATAAATTTCACAAAATGCGAATAAATAAATTTTGGGAAAAATATATATTTAAGCACAAAACTAGATATTTTATTATCCTCTGATTATAAAAATATTTGATGAATTTTTAAAATATTTGATCATGTAAATAAAATATAAATTTCATCAAAATCATTTAATTATTGAGATTAATTTAATATATTTATATTAAATATATTTTATTCCTAAAATAATTTTTTTTTCAAAATGAACATCTTTTATTTGAAAATAATTTTCTTAATTATAATAAGAAATTTCTTTTATAAATGTATATAAAATTTATTTTTGATAATTAAATTATAACTATTCATTCATTTTAATTGAATGAATTGCTGATAATGGAAAAATAATTTCTTATAATGTTACACGGTTTATTTAAACATGATGTTGTGTGTAAAAAAGGCTATCAATGAATTCCAATTATTTAAATAGTAATGTCTTATAAAAAACTAAGTGTGACAAAAAACCATTATTAGTACGTTTAAATCATTATACCTTATTTTCCTTCAATAACACCTTTGTCTTAACAAAGGAAATTCATGGTCAACATCTATTCAAATCCTTCATGAAGGTTTATTTGAGTTTATGAATTTCCAAGACATATCTCTTTAATGATTCAAAACTAGGTTTTAATTAATAAATATTTTCATACACTAGGGGATAATCCAGTCAATTCCCAATGCCATATTTTTGGATTCATTACCCATAGGTGTAATTATTCTAGAGGCACATCCTCTTATATTATCTAGAAAGTGATGTAATTTCTTTGAAACCATTCACTTTATCAGTTACAAAAATTCGAGTATTTTTTCCAAATTGTAGACTTATCCATATGGCTCTAACTGAATATTTCTCATACTACTCTGAAAAGTAAAAATAAACCTTTATATAATACCAACTATAGAATCCCACACTTTTCATATGAAGATATTTCATCCTTTTAGATCAATATTAATTACATAATGTAATGATCCTTTCAAAAGTCATTTAGGTCTACTGCCTTTGGAAGCACAGGTACATAAGTAACTGGTTCATAACTGAACTACATCTTATCAGAATAGTTTCCTCATATCTCTCACCCCTCTAATAAATATCATAAATTAAACATTTCTTCAACTCTTGTTTATAGGAAAGATATGAAATGGTGATGTTGGATGCTTAGTACAGGTAGACAAGAAAAACATCAACAGTTCATTATTTTAAAGGTTTGTAAAATGAGAATAGGTTATGAAAACTATACCTAGCATTTCAAATATCATAAAAATGAATAATTAAATAAATAATTATATACAATAAGACATGATTAATAAATTAATTTATGATTTTGATCTATAATAATTGTGTTGTAACTAAGGAAGTTCATTGTTGGAAATGGAGTGTGGTTTGTGTTTTCTGTCAACCCTCACATGAAAGATCAGGGTTTTCACAAGAAAAGATATCATATAGTTAAAATGAAAATAGTATTAAATCTGGTTTCATTTCCCAGTTTTTCCAAATTTTTGAGGTCTAAAATTTGGATGATGGATTTCATTGTGAAATGTGAATCTCCTTGAAGGCCTTATGAAAATATGGACACAACATGAGTTTTGAGAATATGGGCCTAAAAAATTTTGTTTTGTGAAGGATCGATGACAGATGATCGTGATATACATGAAAATGATGAGAATCATAAATTAATAAGAGTTGGAGGATCTTGAATGGTGACGGTGATCTCCATGATTATGAGAATTGGGGCATCACTGCGGCATGAAGGTTTTGACTAAAAGAACAGTGATTATAATGAGCATCATGAATGGAGAATTTAAAATGAGAATCGCAATAGGAGGACCACCACGAATAAATTTTCTAAAGATGCAAAAAATGTGCTAAGAGGTGGGGGAGAATCATATAGGGTGAGCCTATAAATATCACGGTGCCCCCACTTTATTTGAAATATTTTTTTAGGAAAATCCATAAATGTATTGATTTTTGGAAGCTAAAGGAACTTCATGAATGTGGATTTATATGTGAGTTTGAGTATAGATAAAAGACTATATGTCCTGACTCCTGCCAATTATTTTTGAATAAATTGTTATTCTCAATAAGAGGTTTTACTACATATAATCAATGATCATTTTGAAGTAATTTTTCTGTGAATGTTGGGGTTCTTCAAAAAAGATGTTTATTCCATGAAGGAAGGGATCCTCAAGAATGGAGTGAGCTTTAAAAAGGTGTTTCATGAAATCCAATATTGAAAATAATGTTTAAGTGGACATTTATTTCAAATATAATAAACTTTGGTGTAAAGTGAAAACAGAGATTCATGCTACGTCAGGGCCAAAGAATTAAATTCCATTCCATTGAAGCAACCTTCAAGTTGATAAATTGTGTTATACTTCTCCTAAACTAGTGAGTTATGGGGTTTTAAGTATGTTTTCTGAGGGATTCAGTGTTTCATACCAAAAAATTGTAATTTTAGTGTACCTATAACACAGTGATTATGACAAAAAAAAATCACAACTAGTGAATATTAGCAGATTTAGGTACAACTGACACACTCTTGGTTTATGGTTCATGAACTATGCCATAATGTTGAACCATGTAAAAGTTTTGTGTTATCTATATTCATGTGAATGCTTGATTGCTGATCAAATCCATAATAAAGGGTTAATGGGTTCCTACTAATGTGGGAACAAGATCCTTCATATTAAAATAAAATTTTCTCACCGAAATTCACCCCTCCCCTCTTAGGGTGTTGTGGGGACCTAAAAATTGAATATTAGAATAAAAAATTTATTTTTAGAATTTACATAAGAATATAAATTTATTTCCTTAGTTGTCGAGTCTCATTTCCAAGACTGTCCTATTTTATTTGGTTCACTACTGAAGCCATAATATAATTAAATATTCGATTCCATAAATATCATAGTTGAAAAGTGATTATCCAATGAAATAGGATAATATTAATTATTATTATATATAATATTCATGAGATTAATTATTCATAAACACTATTTTAGTGCATTTTGCACTTTGAACATTATTTCAGATTATGATTGTAATTCTTTGTTAAAATCCACTATTACTTGGAACATATTTGAACACAACATAAAATAAAAAATAGTCTTAATTTTATTTTTATATTTTATTTTCAGGTCCCCCGTTTTATAAGTATCAGTTCATGTTTTTTGGGCGCTAGAAGATTCACATTTGAAGACCACCAATGTTGGCCTTGAACTTTTAACATTTTGTGCAAAGTAAACTAGACATCAACCAAATAAATAGACTGTAATGGCCATGATAAAAGACCAATGATTGTAAAACTTTAACTTAAGATATATAAAATCATGGATAATATTTCATCAAACACTAACAAGAGTTAATTAGGATGTTTTAATGGAGTTCCAGGCGGCCCGATTTAGAGGTAAAATTCTGGGCCAGATTCTATGGCCCAAAAACACAGCCCACCATTTCGATAATATCTCGGAAACCAACATTCTATTTGGGATGAAAATTTACAGGAGGTTAGTAGAAATCCCAAGATCCATTTTATTAGTCTATTTCCCACTCTAAGTCATCCATCAAGATGGTCATTTCAACACTTCATTTTGATGTATGGATGTTTCCTTCCACTTCGGGTCAAGGGTGGAAAACTCTACGTTCCACAAGAATTCCACAACCCTAAGATGACCATACATTGTTGGGATGAATTTCCATATTGGAGGATCGACCCAAGTCTCTTGAAATGCCTATTTATTGCAGTGATGTTGGGTTATTTATTCATCTTGGGTTCTTTTTTTCATAGTAATGTTATGATACCACTTTTCCTTTGTAATGGTATTCCTCATTTGTAAGTTTTTTTAATTCATCCTAGTGTCTTAAAAAATTTATTCGTATCCTATTATTCTATTTTTCTCCATCTCACTTTGATACCATTTCCTCAAGGTGTGAATTTATTAACAAAAAATCTTATGAAATTATTCCTTTAATGGTGGAGTGGTCATTTTCTTTTTATTTTTTTCATTACTTGTTCAATTCCCCCCTCGTGATTCTACCTCTTGTGGGTTGATCCATGGGAGTATCAAGGGGATGGATTTGATGTTATTTATAAACCCATTAATGTCTAATCACTTCTTTTAATTTAAATATTTATTTGATGATTTCAAACCTTATTCGTCCTTGTTGAATTTTAGGGCCACATAATTCAGGTGCTAAAATGAACCTTTACCTTAGAGTTCTCATAAAGTTAATATGCCAAGTTTATAGGTAATGTGTATTATGGTGTTTTGGTATTACATCAGTAAGTGATGAAGTTTGTTGATATTTTTGAATAAACTCATCTCGAATATAAGAAATTGAAATCGTTAAAAAATAATTTCAACAAATCCACCCCTTGTATTAACCTATGATCAAACCTTCTCATAATTTGAATTCATTTAATTAAAGTAGTGTACAATTAAAATTATCAAAAATCAACCTAAATTTGGCCACATAAAATCCAAAATACATCATAGAATATGTGTGCCTATAGGTTTCTTCTTAGGTCTCTGAGGAATCGATAACCCAAGATACTCTACAATTAGCCTCTTAACCCTAAAAATTGGGTAAATTTAGATGAGACCCAATTTTGGTGTTGTTTCCAGTGACCCAAGTAAGTCATCTAAACACCCATTCTATTATCTCCCATTTCTTCTTTTCTCATCCAAAATCTCTTATCTATTCCATTTCTCATTTTTTGGCACATGTCTTCCTACAATAGTGACCAATCAAAGCGTCTAGTTCGGATGGATAGTCCTGGGGTTTGGGAGGCATATACACCAAGGAAACTCTTTACATTATATCCTAATCTTCCTAATACCCCAATGATAAAAATTGAGCCCATTTAAATGGAAGGCCTTCAATGAAACCAACTCATAAACCCATATGGGAACCAAAATTGAAATCCAAATGAGGCAGCCCCAAACTTAGGGAATGCAGTCGATCAAACCATGAATGACTACCTCACACCTACCTGGACCAATGTAGCCCCTTGAATTATACATGAAGCCTTATGAGAATCCCGCTATGTTTTCAAACCTCATTCCCTAGACCACCTTCTAACCATTCCTGGGATGGAGTTAGAAATTTCATACCTTCATGTCAAAGAGTTCAGTGACATTGTTGAAACAATGTGCCCACCACATCAACTTCAGTAAACTAAGATGAGGGTCTTTATTTTCTCACTAAAGGATTGAATAAAGAATTTTTTGAACAGTCTGAGACCTACATAAATCCACTGCTAGGACCAATTTTGAAGATAATTCTTTAAAAAATACTTCCTCCATCACAAAACAATTGCATTTAAAAAGAGCATCCAAAACATATTTGAAAATGAAGGGGAGCCATTTTATGAAAACTATGAAAGGTTCAAAGACACACTCAACATTGTAACTCACCATGAATTTTCAATCCCCAAACAAGTAATAATTTTCAATTAAGGGTTGGGCTGGGGGAATGATCAATTCATTGACATAATGTGCCATGGGACATTAAAAAACAAATCCCTAAATGATGCTAATGATCATCTTGAAGGACTAAGTGAACAAAACCAATCATGGGGGACATCACCTTAATTTGAGAAGGCACCCAAATCTGGTGGAATTCACAAACTTATGGAGGAGTAAAGCCTTAGGGAGAAACTTTCTACACTCACTATGAAGGTCGAGGAGATCGATCTTAGGATGGTCCATGAAATTCAAACTGTTGACCCTGTTTGTACAATGTGTGACAAACATGACCACAGGATCGAAAAATACCCAACCATCCCTTCCATTAAAGATGTTATTCTATAAGGGACACCTAATGAAGTTTGTACCCTAAACATTAAAAAGACACAATACCAAAACAAACACAACCCAAGGTACAATGACCACCTAGGATTCCGCTGGAAAGATAACCAACAACCTAGCCAACCAGAAGTACCAAACCCCTACCCCACAGAAAATTTATAAAACCATAACTAGTTCCAACCACAACAAGTCCAATACCAATACCCTCCTGTCCAATACCAAAAACCCATCCAACAACCCGTGAAACAACCAATACAACAACCACAATATCCTTCTAGGATAAACCATCCTGCATAAGCCCCTACTCAATTTTTCCCTCTTCCAATCCTGGAGCAGTTGTGTAAACAAATAGAGAAAATGAACGTAGAAGTATCATCCCTTAAAAATGAACTAAAAACCATTAAAACTAGGTACACTCCCATGCCTACTTAGGTAGTACCATACACAACATTAAGGGGAGAATCTAGTTACACAGTGACCTCTCATGAACAACACAAAGTAGTGACTATTTTAAGAAGTGTGAAATCCATTGGCAGACTTGAACAAACCATCCCGAAACCGTTAAAATATTAAATGACATATGAAAATGATGAGGAACAACCGTATGATTCTAAAAACCCCCATTGATATTGTGAAGGAACTATAACCACACCAAAAAGTCAAACAACCTTCTCGCTTCCCTCAATGAATGAGAGGGAAATCTAAAACAAAACTGAATGAGACTTTGAGGGAAATCTTCTCTCAGGTTAAGTTGAACATCACACTTCTTGATGAAATACAAACTATTACAACCAATTCAAAGTATCTTAAATACTTTTGACGTTTTAAAAGGAAACTTTCTCATAGAAAACAAGTCCTTTTGGATTTTAATGTGTGTACCACCATTCAAGGGACGATTCCTCCAATAATGAAATATCCAGGATATCCATAAATCAATGTTGATTTTGGAATGAAAAAAGTTCTCAAATCCCACTGTGATCTAGGATCCTATGTGAATCTCATTTTTTATTCCATGTATTTTTAGTTAGGTCTCAAAGAACTCCATCCCACATCTATCACTATTCAACTTACTGATCGTAATGTTCGAGTTCCTAAGGGGATCTTAAAGGATGTTTTCATGAATGTTGATAATTTCATTTACCCAGCTGACTTCATTTTCCTGAACAATCACCCATGATTTGGTCCTAGAGACAAAACCCCCCATCATCATTAGTCGTCCCTTCCTTGCAACATTTAACACTATTATCCTAGTTTGAAATGGAAACATGGCCTTCACCTTTGGAAACATGAGTCTATACGTGAACATCTACAATGAAAACTCTCAAATTGGTGATTATGAAGAGATTCATGAGATTAATTGGATTGGTAGTGTTGATAGTGAACTCAAGGAACATCAAGGGACTACTGAAGAATGTTTAAGTGAAGAAGAGATTGATTTTCTTTATTCACATGAGGGAAATTTGTGTCTTGGTCTTGAATCTATTTCAGATAGCTCTATTGATGATTTTATAGAATCAAAAATAAATGATACCTTTGGTGAAATAAATAACATTAAGTCCATATCTATTCATGAAACCGATCTAGCCAATTTATTGAATGAAAATTCAGTACACAAGGAACCCATTCTGTCCAGGAATATAAAAAAATAAACTAATTACAATACAAAGTCCAATCCTTTATTGGATAGTGATAACCAATCTGATCTCTAATTTATGGTCCCACCTTCATCACTCAAGTTTTCATTCTTAGGGGACAATCGAGCCTTTCCTGTTGTCATTTCTTCCACTCTTGAATCCAATAAAGAGATAATACTATTGGATGTCCTAATAATGCATAAGAAAGCAATTGGATGGACCCTTTCTGATATACCTGGTATTATCCCACTCATTGGAACCATAGGATTGTTCTTGAATATGAATCCAAACCATGTCATCAACCACAATGGAGAATCAATAAAAATATTATGCATGTTGTAAGGAAAGAACTTATTAAGTTGTTGAAAGTGGGTATCATCTACCCCTTTGCTGAGAGTTAGTGGGTAAGTCCGATTCAAGTGGTTCCAAAGAAAGATGGAATCACCATGATTACCAATGAGCATGGTGACATTATCCCCACAAGGGTTATTAGTGGATGGAGAGTCACTACTGACTATAGGTAGCTCAACTCTTTTATCAAGAAATACCAATTTCCATTTCCATTTATTGATCAAGTCCTTGAGCTAATGGCGGGTCATCAATTATATTTATTCCTAGATGGGTTCTCTGAGTATAATCAAATTGATGTCTCCTTAGAGGATTAAGGAAAAACAGCCTTCACATGTCAATTTGGTACCATTTCCTTAAAGTGCATGCCCTTTGGGTTATGTAATGCCCCTGGTACCTTCTAGAGGTGCATGATGGGAATATTCTCGAACAAGGTGGGGGATTGTTTGGAGGTATTCATGTATAACTTATCCATAATTGGGGTTATTTTTTAGGGATGTCTTCTAAATGTTGAAAGGGTTTTGTCAAGATGCAAGGATAATAATCTCATCCAAAATTGGGAAAAATTCCATTTCATGGTAAAGGAATGAATTTTTCTAGGATAGTTGTTATCAGGTAGATGGATTGATGTTGATAAAGCTAAGATCTTTATCATTTGTCACCTTACCTCTCCTAAAACTGTTAAGGAAGTGAGGTCCTTCTTAAGAAATTCTGGTTTCTATAGAAGTTACATTATAAATTTCAACTATATTTCATGACCAATTTGTGCTATATTGGTGAAAGATGATCCATTTTTATAGATAGAATGTTGTGAGGAATCATTATCTATACTCAAGTCAGCTCTTATATCTCCACCTATCATGAAATCTCCAAATTGGAAACTTCCTTTTGAGCTCATTTTTTGTGAGAGTGATTTTGTTGGAGGAGCAGTCTTAGGACAACGGTGTAAGAACAATCCATGCATCATTCCTTACACAAGAAAACAATAAAGGATGAAGAAATAAAATTCACCACCACTTTGAAAGAGTTCCTAGTTTTTGTCTTTTCCTAAGAGAAATTTAGGTCTTATCTCTTAGGATCACCCATCATTTTCTTCACCGACCATTCAGCCATAAAATATCTTTTCCAAAAACAAGATGTTAAGGGTAGATTGATTAGGTGGTTTCTTCTTCTTCAAGTGTTCAATTTAACCATTATGGATAAAAAGGGTGTTAAAAATGTTGTAGTTGATTACCTCCCAAGGATGGAATTCAAAGACAACTCCCATCACATTTTTTTGTCCATTTCATTTCCTCATGAGAACCTATATTCTGTGAGTGATTTCCCATGGTATGATGACATTGAAAACCACTTGGTTATGAGTGATATTAAAAAATTTCTCGGGACCCAAGCTAAGAGGTAATTTCTTTCTGATGTAAACCACTATCTGTTTGATGATCCTTACCACTTTAATTTCTATCATGATAAAATCCTTTGGAGATGTGTTCGTGAGTCTGAGTTAGAGTCCATTCAAAACATTTATCAGGGAGAGCCATGTGAAGCCAACTTTTTCATAAATAAAACCAATGAAAAAGGTCCTCCAAAGGGGTTTCTACTGGCCTAAATTCACTAAGGATTCCTTCTAATTCGGCCAATGTTTCCCTCACTTTCAACAATTAAGTTCCATTACCAAAAAGAATCAAATGACCCTCACTCCCATTCTGGTCATTGAAATATTTGATTGTTGGGGAATTGATTTCATGGGACCCTTCCAAAACTCTAGGGGATACCTATATATCCTCTTATCGATTGATTATGTCTCAAAATGGGTTGAGGCCATTCCCACCAAGTCAAATGACCGTCATGCTGCGAACCAATTTCTAAAAGAGCACATATTTTCTCAATTTGGAATTCCTAGGGATATAATCAGTGATCGAGGAACCCGTTTCTAAAACTGCTCATTATCTTCACTCATGTCTAACTATGGGATTTCTCATAAATTTCCCACTGCATACCATCCTCAAACCAATGGTCAAGATGATTTAGCAAATGGAGAGATTAATAAAATTCTAGAAAAACTCTCAATCCCTCTAGGAAGGATTGGTCCGAGAAACTCTTGGATACCCTTTTGGAATATCGTACAACATTCAAAACCTTCCTAGGAATGTCACCATATAGGTTGGTTTCTGGGAAATCATACCATTTACCTTTTGAAATTAATAATAACGCATTTTCGGCAATGAAAAAAAATGAATTTTGACATTTCATTGGCTGAAGAAAAGATGAAATTAGATCTTGATTAACTTGACGATCATAGGATGGAGGCTTATGAAAATTAAAGGATAAATAAATCTAGAGTACAAGACTAAAAATCCAGGAATTTCAAATTCAACCATTTTGAACAGGGAAAAATTTTGATTTTTTATAGTTTAGAACTTCATTTAAACCAGGGAATGTTAAGGTCTAGATGGCCAGGTCTGTTCATAGTGCTTCATGTGTACCCCCATGGGGCAGAAGAGATTCAGGATCCCATAATTGGTCACACATTCAATTTCAATGGTCATAGGTTAAAACCAATAATTCAAACATTCAATAAACAAAAAATAGTGGTTTAGTTAACTAAGACAACCTATGAACCAGGAAAAAAATTGATAGATTTAGGATCTGTGCTTGGAAAACGATGTTAAAGAAAATTATTGCATGAGAGGAAATCCATTGTTTTCATTATTCCAATGTTTTGGAATCATCTTTATTTTTTATATAGGATTAATGAATCATTTTGATATTAAAAAGTAAAAACACATTCTGTTGACATGTTCTTCAATTATGTGTATAGATGGGTATGAAAGGGGAGTGCCATATTTATTCATGTCACATGGTGTGATCCTTGTGTAATACCTTACCTATAAATTTAAAAGAAGAAAAGTTATCATCAGTTAATTTTATTTTTATGTGTTTTTAGGATAAAATAAAAATAATAAAATAATTAAAAAAAACTAAAAGTACATGACGTATGTTGTGAGGAAAACCCTGTCACAACCGAAAAAGCCGTAGAGACTCAAACCAGGGACCAATGGGAGACATGGGCACACGCTTACCACTGACCTACGACATATGGTTCTTCCTTATTCTATAATTTTTGTGTATATACTTATATTTTACTTTTTTTATTATATGAATATATATATATATATATATATATTATTTTGTTATGTTTTTTTGGTTGTTTTTTCCTTTTTCTACTAGGGAACTCAGCGAGTGACATGGATATCAAAGGACTAAATTAAAGTAGCAAGAACTTCAATTTCAACCACCAAGTGACTTAATTACATGATCCTCATATTTCAAATTCATTTTATAGCTCCTCCAATCTACTTCTACCCCATTTAAATATTAATTTTGTTAATCACTGGGGACAATGATATTTTATGTTGGGGGGTGAAAAGAATGAGAAAAAAATAATTTTGTGTGCATAAAAAATTGTGTGGAAGGAAAAATTTCATTAACCATGAACACGATAATACACATTTCACACATTGAAACTAAATATCAAATAATTTAGAATTCCTTGATTCTAATTTTATTCGATGTATATTTTCATGAGCATAGATTTTGGAACATGTGGATATCTAATTTCAAATTTTATCATTTTTATTTTCATCCCTATAAAAAAAGATCACGAAGCACATATTTTGGATAGTGGGATATTAGTTTCAGTTCATGGGGTCCACCAAATAAATCTAGCTGGTTTGGTGATCATTTTAGTTTAAATATGAGTATTCAGTAAAAAATAATAATAAAAAACAATAAATTTTCATGTAGAGCCATGAAATGAAATAATGCGTGGCTTTTAGAACTAGGGGATCATGACACAATGGTGGCATGTACCAGTGTTAGTAATTTTATCTCTATTTGTGGTAATTATACTTTTTTTCAACTGAGTTAACTTGATATTATGCCCGAGTATGTGGAAATCACTTGGTGCCCTATGTTTTTTGAGACTGGGAGTCATCGACAAAGTCTCACAACATGGGTTGACTCTTTTGAGTGAAATTTCCATTACTGTGGCTATATTGAAAAAAACTGAATACTCATCTTAATATTGAAATGTGATTACACCTAGCGCTTCAGTCATTTCCCCTTGAATAAAGATGTACCCCCATGTCTATTGTGATACACAACACATCCTCGCACATAATTGATATTAGACGAAATAAGGTGATGAATTTGAAAAATGTAAAGGGATTGGGATTATGATATTCTTATGAAACTATCTTGTATTAAAATATTTTTATGGGTATCATAGTTGTTTGATATAAGGGTTTTTGGTGATCATTGTTTATTAAAATGTTTTCAGAAAAGGGAATTCAAATTTCACATTTTTGTGATATATTTTGCTCAGGACTTGAAAAACTCAAGTTGGGGGTGTGATTATCCACTAAAATAGGTTAATATTCACAGTTAATATTTATAATACTCATGAGATTAATTATTAATAAAATCCATTTTAGTTCATTTTACACTTTGAACATTATTTCACATTATGGTGGTAATTCTTTGTTAAAGTGCACTATTACATTATACATATTTCAATTAATCATAAAATACAAAATGGTATTGATTTTTTCTTCATATTTTGTATTCAGGTCTCCAATGATATAAGTAAAAATTCATATTTTTGGAGCACTATATGTTTTACAATAGAAAACCACCAATGTTGGCCTCGAACCAACAACATTTTTGGAAAATTAAACTGGAAAACATCCCAATAAAGAGACTGTAGTAGCCAAGATTCAAGCCCAATGATTCTAAAAATATAACTAAAGATAGAGGAGATAATGTAAAAGATTTAATCCTACTTTGAGAAAAGATAATTAGGATGTTTTAATGGGGTTCCAGGCATCCCAATATGGAGATAAAATTCTGGGTTAGATTCAATGGCCCAGAAAAACACACCACCATTTAGATAATATCTCACAAACCAAAATTTCATTTACGATAAAATGTTATAATAGATTAGGAGACATCACCAGCTCCATTGTATTCTTCTATGGCCCACTCGAATGAGGCCACATATAGGGTAATTTTGATGAATCATTTCGATGGATACTTCGGGTCAAGGGTGGAAATGTCTAAGTTCCACAAGATTTCCACTACCCTAAGACTACCATACTCAAGTGGGATGAATTTAACTATTGTAGGCTCGACCCAAGGCTCCTAAAATTTCTATTTAAGGTAGTCGTGTTGGAATATTTCTTCATCATGGATTCGTTCATTCATTGTTATTTTATACTGCAACTTTTCCTTTGTAATGTTCTTCCTCATTTGTATGTTGTTATAATTCATCCTAGTTTGTTAATAAAAGTTCTTCTTCTCCAATTATTCTATTATTATCTATCTCAATTTGATAAAGTTTCCTCAAGTTGTGAATTTGTTCACACCAAAACTTGTGAAATTATTCAAGCACCAGTGGAGTGATTATTTTCATTTTATTGTTTTCTTTACTTCTTCAATTCCACCCTCATGAGTCTACATCCTACTCCCATTTAAACCATAGCATCAAGGGAAGGCTAACCCACTTATGGGTTGATCAAAATGAGTATCAATGGTATGGATTGGATGTTATTTATCACCCCATTAATGTCTAATCACTTCATTTAATTGATATTGTTTTTGAATATTTTAATGCTTATTTGTCCTTTTTGAATTTTATGGCCACATACATCAAGTGCTAATACAAAACTTTACGTTGGAGTGATCATAAATTTCATACTCCAAGTGTATATGTGATTATCGTTATGTTGTGTTGATATTAAACCAATAAGTGATGAAGTTGTTTGATCTTCTTGAATAAACTCATCTAAAATATAAGAAATTGAAATTGTTTAAAAAAATCTTCAAATCCACCCCTTCTAATAACCTAGGATCACCCCTTCTCGTAATTTGAATTCACTTAAGTCAAGTAGGGTTCAGTTAAATTAATCTAAAATAAACCAAAATTTGGCCACTTAATATCCAAAATCAGTCTATAGAATGTGTGTGTCTATAGGTTTCTTCTTAGGTCTATCAGGATTCGATAACCCAAGCTAAACTACAATTGGCCTCTTAAACCTAAAAACATGGGAAAATTTAGGTAAGACCAAAAAATTTTGTAACTGATCTACTTTATCTCCCCAATATAATCCTTTTAATTTCTAGAGATATCAATATTTACCAAATCCATTTGAGGTAGATATAGTTCCCACCCATCCTAGGTTATACAGTTTTCACCATACATGGTTATAATTTAACCACCATTATTTTGATAGCATAACAATTATCATTGGTTTACACCATAACCACCAATCATTACATAAATATTATACATATGTGTGATATGAGATCAAAAAACAATCATAATGTCATAACCCATAATGAAAATGTGTTCTATAAACATTTAATTTTATCATAACATCTAGGAAAGTAATATGTTTTGTAAATATATAACCATTTCATCATGGAATAAATTGTGGAAAAGGATTAGGTTTCACAAGAATATTTTCACCCTAAACACAAACCATCAAATGAAAAAATATTTATGTTATACTTGTATCATATAGATATTAAATACTGTGTAAAATAAAAAGATGAAATCTCAGATGAAATATTATTTTGAGTGATCACTTGGGATATATCTTGAAAAAAAATTCATTTTCACTCTGAAAATCCCAATTTTAAAACTAAAAATTCAATAAAAATTGTCAAAATAGTTTTCATTCAAAATAATATTAAAATAGATAATGGAATATTTAAAACAATGAGTTTTCAAGATTGAATAAAATATTGTTAATGTAATACAAGTTAAAACTAACATTCCTTTCCCATTATTAGTAAAAAGTAAAAAAGGACCTCGGTTGAAAAAAGAAAAGAAAATTCCTTTTAATAAATTTTTTACAATGAAAAACATGGGTAAAAAGTATTTAACAAAAAAAATATATTATTAAAAATATTTACATAAAATATGTTTTGAAAACATGGATATAGAAGAAAACTTATTTTTTGACCGAAGAGAGAAATATGTCAATTTTCCATAAAAACATTACATTGGACACTTGAGTACATAAAAGGAGGAAACTGGAAGGGATGTTTTTTTCAAGTGATAACCAAATGATATGAATATTTATGAAGTTACAGAGATAATTATTATAAAAGTGCATCATTAAAACCAAAATCGTAAATAATCCCAATTAACAAAGAGATTGTAACATCCTAGGTAAATAAAGAATATGGAACTTTCATTTTTATAAATATGTGTGAATTAAATATTAATTTTACTTTAAAGGTTATTAAATGTTTGATGGCATTCCCCATACGCAACAACGAGTTTTTCTGAAATCTTACGTTACACACAATGTTATGTTATACCAAAAAAATATATTATTATTATTATTTTAAATGGTTGTTAACAAATAACCATTGTATTAGTGTGAATGAATAGGACTAACTACAATATTATTATACATGTTTTTTAAATGTTTTTAAATTTATCCAATAAAATTTAGATGCTTAAAATATGATTGAATCCAATTTTAGGCATAAACACTCTAATATTCATTAAAATGTTGATTTACAACCTTTTGATGGTGGACCTTTTTAAATTCAAGTTTTGGTCACTTTTATAATCTCTATTTGACAAAATAATACTCTTCTTTAGAATCAGGCAACAAATTTTACATTAGATGAATTTTTGGTATTTTTTTGATATTGTTCATTTTTTAATTAATAGTGAAAAATAATGCCTTTTAATTCAAAACTGCCTTTTAATCTAATTTATTTATATAGTTAGAATACTATTTTAATTTGTTTTAATGTTTAATTGTATTATATTTTTAAAAATTAATCCAATGTTGGTCATTGGAAGTAATTTCACTCTTAAATTGAACATAAACAAGTGTCGATCTTTTGATAGATATTCTTTCTTAAAAACAGGCTTTTTGTTTTGATTATGGGAAGTACTCTTTAAATAATATCTACCACTTTCATGTATTGAATTTGGAAAAAAGGATTCCATATTTTTAATAATGAGTTCAAAAAAAATTTAATAGGTTACTTTTATTTTTAGACATTATTAATATTTACCTCAGTTAATATTTTATTTATCAGGGTTAAAAGGTAAATCTGATAAAAATAGTAAACAAATAATATTATAATAATATTAAATTACCCTATCACGTATCCTAATCCTATTGGATTATATATCTATGTACATGGGAATCCTTGGGTCTATTTTGGGACCCCATGGAGCCACATAGAAGTGATAATGAAACATTATATTAATTAATTTAAAGTAGAGACAGAAATTACACAAACTTATGTCTTTTAGAAAATAAATTTCTACATGGGGTTACATAAGTAATCTCTTCAACTATAAATATTAATTTTAAACCTAAAACAATTCCTACATCATGGTATTCTATTTATAATTCTTAGACATCAAATAAATAAAATTATTTTTGACACAATGATGATGTAGTCATTACATTATTAAAAAGTATTTACATAAATGGGATTATACAATTTAAAAACCACTATAAAAAACCTATCCAATTATTATTGGATGATTTTATTTATAAAAATAGTCATATTCTGTTCAAATTTAATGGGTTTTTCACCTTTTGAAACCAAAAATCAGTTTATAATAAAATAATGTTTTCAAACATTCCTAAGGAGCACCTCCTCCCCCTTATAAAAATCCATATCCTTTAACCAATTTCTCACACCTCTCAAGCCCCATGGATCATCCATAATCTACCCAATTAATATCCCTACAACCCTATATTCTTCCAAGAATCCTTACTTTTGTCATAAGGCCCTTCAAGGAATCCTTTTGGATCAAACCAAAGGGAGTTACCCGATTTAAAGGTAGCATCTTCTCTTAAGTTATTTTCTTTTATTTTACTTCTCAAACCCCATAAAATATCTTTATTAATTTCTTTTATAACATAAAATATTATCCTCAATATACTAGGTTGTTTTTGTGGGAATTATTCTAACTATACTTCCACACACCACAATCTAATGGATAAGGACATATTGTTTCTGGGGACAATGCACTGCTGCCTCATGAAATAATGATTGCTCAAATTTCTCAAACCGCCTCTCATGGTGGCCATTATGATGGAATTTTATTTATATATGTTATATATTATGTCTATGTTTTCTCTAATATTATTTATTTTTAATTTATATCATACCTTTATGGCTTCCATAATGGGTAAATACGATAATTTCATTTGAGAAAGTGTGGACTACCGCCCCCTCTATGTGATATGGAATGTTCGTGCCCAACATTGAATGTATAAAGGATGGTTTTAATAAACTTATTTAACATATATAAAATATGATATTATAATGGAATAAAAATATACCCCAGTATCATTTGTTTTTTCATTCCTTATAAAATAAAAAAAATTAATCGAAGTAGCGTTCATGCATACGTCCAGCTTACCATCTCCATAAATGTTGCATTTCTTTTTCATATATCCAAATGATATGGACTATTATAAATACATATATACTGTATATATATGATATTTATGATGTATATATCAAGAATATAATTCTATATATAATGGAATTTCGACCACATGGACAATTTATAATTATAACTGGTTTATTTTTAACTCAAGTTTCGAACGTCGACAAAATGACTGATATAACCTAAAATAATTAACTAATTTTTATAGCAATTTAATAAGTGATATAAAAAGAATAAAATACCTGAAAAGGTTATTAATGAATTAGAAATTAACATATGTTTATTATTCATAAATAACACGCAACATAGGAGTCAAGTCGGACATGATGTAAGGGGTTTCTAAACTCACTTTTAATTCTTTGAGATTTCAACTGTTTGCCACATTTTTATTTCATGTGGTGTATTTTGTACTGCCAGTTGATATATATTATCAATATTATATTTACGGATTTATATGATTCAATTGGGGGATATTAACTTATGGTCATACGACTCGATTGATTACAACATAGTTAGGGGTTTTCATCTCACTTTTGATTCCCTTGAGATTCATGCTATATTATCGACTATTTCCTTTTGTGTGGTGTATTTACTGACCATTATTGTATTATTTTTTTAATATAAATTAATCTATGGGTATTTAAATCTTTATGGTATGATCCTTATTTCATGGGGTGTATGTTTCGTAAGTTACAAAAACTGTTAAAGGAACCTTTAACCGCACCCTTTTTAACAAAGACTTCTTTTATATCATGTCTTTTAATTTCCATGATGGGTTATGTTATTTTATATAGTTAATGATGGAAATTTTATGTCCATGAAATGTGAGACCCTTTTCCTCTCATCAATATATTTTCAGAATTTTAAAGGGAAGTTGTTAGGCGATCAAATTTCTATAAAAAACATCTTAACCCAGTTTCAATTCATTGGGATAAAAAAATACTTCTTGATTATGTCATGATACGAAAATATTTTAATGACCCCTGATTTTTTTACACATAAAATCCAATTATATTGGATGTATTCTTCTTTTTCACACATAAATATTTCATTGATTTGTCCTTAATCTATGGAATGATCTTTGTAAGGGATGTCGTCTAAATCTACGTTCATTGAGGAATATTTTGTTTTATACACTATATTATTTTATATGGTGTATAAACACCATTAACTTTTCTTTTGACTCTATAATATCATTTTTCTATGAGGTGTTTTACTAAATGACCAAAAAAAGAATCTTTCTTTTTAGCGTAAGTGATGACAATGACCTTTTCTACTACCGTGAGTATTATTTGATATATGGATTCCTTAACAATCCATAATGTATTTAAAAGAAAATAAATAACATATACTCATTTACATATTTGATTATTTAAAATTTATTTGAAAATGGATTTTTTATGTCAATATATTTAAATGAAATATTGGGATTTAAAAGTGGAAATGTTACCTTTCCTTTATATTTATTTTATATGTTATGAATATGTTATGGTTCTTGGGAATTGTTACATATATGGGTGGTTCTGTGATAAACCTAGTGTTTGTGAGCCCGAGATAACTTTCTAATTCATTGGGTAGTGTGACAGAGGTAAACTATAAGATTATCCTAAGATATTTATGGAATATACTATGATAGTTATTCCAAATGTAACTCCCTATGTAGCTATGAATGCTACATTGTATATATGTTATGGATGCTACAAGTTATCTTTCTGATTTGTGATTACTATGTGTTATTCATAAATATATGATTTCATTATATATGCTAAAGAGCTTATGTTTTGTACATATTGATGAAATAATGTTTTCCTTATTTATTTTATAACCCTTACTGAGATGTTTATGCTTACCCCAAGTTTTTGAAATAATATTCACTGGGTAAAAGGTATGATAAGAGAAAGGAAGAACTCAAGAAGATTTATAAAAATTAAAGAATAATTTTTTTCTTTTAAGAATTTTTATTTTATGAAAAAATGGGTACTGAGTAGAAGTTTCTACTTTGTAGTTTTTGAGATGTAATGTAAATTTTATGGACTAATTCTCTATAACTATAAAACTGAAAATATCCTCAATGTGAATCCCTAATTTAACTCAAGATTATGTAATGTTTATGGCTAGGACCATATTATTGGTATCAGAGGTTGGTTTACAAAATTTATGGATTATGTGTTTTTTAGACACATGGTTAGTATCTATGTCTATTCATTAGGTTAAATCATTATTTTTTAAATTTTTAAGATCAATGAATGTTTTTTACAAATTAAAGGAGGAGGATCTCAAACAATATTCATATCTCTTCCTGATGACTTGCTAGCAAATATTATTGCAAAGTCATGTCCAGATGACTCTAAAACATTTTATAACATTCAAATCACTTTCAAAATTTCTTTTGATATATCAAACACCACCGCTACAACTCAATACCATTGTGGAACATGGGTTTTGTTCTACCAATTATTATTTTCTAAATATTCTCAAATTTTCAATAATGGTAAATATTATCAAGGAATTTTCAAATATTTTACCTTATCAAATGATTTTGAAGAATATTATGATTTTGAAAAATTTGTTGAAGAAGGAGACCCTTGCGCTACCAATTTATATTTTCTTTTCAAATTATAGTTTTCTAACACATACTTATGGTATTTTAAATGGAACATTTATTGAATGTTTCAACTCAAATATAGTCCGAATGTTTTAAAAATAAGAAATTTTTATCATATTTTTTAAAGTTATATCTCATACATGATTTTTTATCCAAAACTATTTTTGTTGTGATCACCCATATGACTGAAGTTGTATGATGTGTATTGGATAAAGGAAGTAGATGATTTTTAAGGATCTTTAAATAATTTTTGTAATTCATTGACCATTAATCTATTTGAAAAAGATGACGATGAAACCTTATTTACACAATGATCAAGGTATGTTGTTCATTCTTTTGGAATAATATTATTTTATGGAGGTAAAAAATTGTCAATATATATTAGATTTTATGAATGAATATATTGAGGTAACTAAGAGAGGGGATGGAAATGAGATGAAAAATACAACCATTGAGGATAAATCATTTAATGGTTATTTTTTAGGATTTTATCTCATTTATGGGAATATTATAAAATGGTATAGTTTTTGAAAACAGACAACATGCAGATAGTGTGACAACCTGTCACGTCAGACAAAGGTATGGGAATCGAACCCACAACCAATGTCTAATTGGGATTTAACTTCTACCACTAGACTACGTAAATTCCTTGGTTAGTATTACTTATTCTTTTTAGTTAAATGATTTTATTGTTCAAGAATAATTTTATTTGCGATATTATGTTTTATCAAATGGATATCCTTCGTATAAGAAAATGATTTGGGGATTAAGTGATAATGGTTATTTTGGAAGATGTTTCCTCTTTTTGGGAAACTATATGACTAAGGAAAATAGAATACTTTGGGATTTAAATTGAGGAGTAATGGTGGAATTTTATTTTTCATGAATCTATGTTTTTATTATGGACATATGGAGATTTGGGATATTTATGGAAATGATTAACCTATCATAGAGAATATGTGATTTGGTTAATTACACTCTAGTATGATACATTAAGAGTAGTCGATGTTATTTGGAGATAAATGTTAAGATTTACTGTGGAAGAATTTATGATTTAATGTTTCTGAGTTTTGGGTTATAATATTAGTTTGGGTTACATTAAATAATTTTTAAGGAAATTTATTTATTGAATGATATTTGCCGAAATTGGGGTATTGTTTTTCGAATTTTGGGGATTAAGAGTAGTATTTCTTTTTTTAAAGTATTATCCTTTTTGGAGGATTATCTGATCTGGTACTAACCATTTTGATTTTGGTTAATGTATAAAGGGAATGGAAATATATAGATAATTTTTTGTGGATTATGTTATTATTTAGAAGTTGATTCTAGGGATTTAGGTGTAAATAAGTCATCTTGAATACTCATCGTTTGGAGAAAAGATGAGTTTTTCGTAAAAACTTATTAAAGGATGATACTATACTTGGAAAGTAAGTATATTTTCTTATGTACTTAGTAAATCTCATTTATAAATTCTCCAAATTAATTAAATGAAAATTATAAAAAAAAAATTCATTTATATTTCCTACTGGGAAACCAAATGTCGTTTATCTTATCACAAGTTTTTTGTTTTCTGGTGGTTAAGATTCTCTTGATTATGTTTTCTATCACTTTCCATTAGAAAATGACATTTTGTTTCTCCTCCATATACATGTTTTTATGAAATCCTAGTATGGGTTATCTCAGGTGACCATTTTACTTCTCTTTTTTCATTTATAGTGATAGTTTTATTGACTCTTTTTCCGATTAGGAACTTTAAATTATGTTTCTGAGCCCAATTTTAAAATTTCTAAGACGCAATTCCCAAAAGGGGGAAGGGTGTAACATCCTAGGTAAATATAGAATATATTATTTTCATATTTATTAATATTTGTGAATTAAATATTAAGTTTACTTTAAATAGGATTCCATGTTCGATGGCGTACCCATTACAGAACAATAGTTTTCTTTGAAATCTTATGTAACACACAACGTTACGTTATAACGAAAAATAATATAATATTATTATTATCATAAATGGTAGTCAACACATAACCATAGTTTTGGTGGGAATGAATAGGACTAAATACAATATTATTATACATGTTTGTTAAATTCTTTTACATTTATCCAATAAAAAATTTAAGCTTAAATGTGAATGAATGCAAATTTAAGCATAAACACTCTAATATTCTTTATAAGCTCAATTTACAACATTTTTATTCATAACCCCATTTAAATCTATTTTTTTCACTTTTATGTGTTCTATTTGACAAAATAATATTATTCTATAGAGTCGGAACATCAAAATTTACATTCGATAAAATTTTAGAATTTTTCTGATAATGATCATTTTTTAATGAATATTGAAAACTAATGCATTTTAATTCAAAAATGCCTTTTAATATAATTTATTTATATAGTTATAATTTTCTATTTATTGGTTTTAAAGTGAAATTGTAATATATTTTTACCATTTAATCCAATGATGGTCATTGGATGTAATTTCAATTTTAAATTGAACATAAACAAGTGTCAAACTTTTTATATATATTATTTCTTAAAAACATGCTTTATGTTTTGACCATGTGAATTAATCTGAAAATAATTTATGCCAATTCAGTGTTTTGAATTTGGAAGAAATTATTCCATATTTAGAAATAGGATATCTATATTGTGTTAATGGTTAACTATTATTTTTAGACATTATGAATATTTACTTCATTAAATATTTTATTTACCATGGTTAAAAGGTAAATCTATTTAAAAAAGGTAAAACAATAATATTATAATGATTTTAAAATACCCTAACACCTGTACTAATATTGTTGGATTATACATATCTGACCATTGGTGTCCTTGGGTTGATTTGGGGACCCTATGGAGCCCCTTTGGAATGATAATGACACTTTATATTAATTAATTTAAAGTAACGACAAAAATTACGCAAACATATATTTTTTGTAAATAAATTTTCACATGGGGTTATATAAGTAATATCTTTGACTATAAATATTTATTTGAAAGCTTAAAATATTTCCTACATCATCTTATTTTGTTTATAATTTTTAGATGTCAAATAATTAAATTATTTATGATACAATGATGATGCAGTGATTACCTTATTAATGAACAATTTAAAAAATGATATTATCTATTTAAAAAAAACTATCCAAAACCAATACAATTCTTATTGGATGATTTTATTTTTAACTAGAGTAATCTTATCTTCTAAATTAATGATTTTTGGAGCTTTTAAAATCAAAATTCAGTTTATAATAAAATAATGTTTTCAAACATTCCTAAAGATCCCCTCCTCGCCCTTATAAAAAGTCATCCCCTCTAACCCATTACTCACACCTACCAAACCCCTTGGGTCACCCAAAATCTTCACAATTAATCTCCTTACATACCTCGATTCCTCCTAGTTGCCTTACTATAGACATAAAGCACTTCAAGGAAGCCTTTTGGTTAAAAAAAATGGAGTTACCCGATTTAAAGGTAACATCTTCACTTAAGTTCTTTTATTTTATTTTATTTATACATCCCCCTAAACTCTCTGTATTCCATTATTTTATAAAAAAAATGGTATCCTAAATATACTAGGTTTTTTAAGTGAATTATTCGAACTACACTTCCACACACCACCATCTAATTGATAGGAACATATTGTTTCTGTGGACGACGAACATCTGCCTCACAAAACGATGATTGTTCAAATATCTCCAACCGCCTCTAATTGTGGCCATTATGATAGAACTGTTTTTATAAATGATATATATTAGGTTTATGTTTTCTCTATGATTCTATATATTTTATTTAAATCATACCTTTATGGTTTCTATAATGGGTAAATACGATAATTTCATTTGAGGAAGTGGGGACTACCGCCCCCTCAAAGTAATATAACTCATTCAAACCATACATGGAATGTATAATGGATAGAGTTAATGAACTTATATAACTTACATAAAATATGATATTAAACTTCAATAATAATATACATATGTATCATTTGGTTTTTATATTCATTTTAAAATGAAAAAATGCAATGGAAGTAGCGTTTATGCGTACGTATGGCTTACCATCTTCATGAATGGTGCATTTCATTTTCATATATCCAAATGATATGTACTATTATAAATTAATATATACTAGATATTTATGATATATATGATATATAAATCATCAATATAATTATAGATATAATGGAATTTAGACCACAAGGCCATTTTATAATTATAACAAGTTCATTTTTAACTCAAGTTTCGAACGTTAGCAAAATGTCTGATATGAACTGAAATAATTAACTAATTTTTATGTCAACGTAATAAGTGATATAAAAGGAATAATAAAAATTAAAATATTATTAACCAAGAAGAAATTAACCTATGTTTATAATATTTGAAAAACATGGAACATACGAGTCATGTCCGACACGAGGTAAGGGGTTTCTTATCTCACTTCTTATTCCGTGAGACTTCCAATGTTCACCACTTATTTATTGCATGTGGTGTATTGTGTACATCAATTTGAAATATATTATCTTGATTATATTTATGGTATTCTGTGATTCATTTGGTGGTTATTTAATTTTGGTCATATGACTCGATTGATTATAATGTGGTAAAGGGTTTTCATCTCAATTTTTATTCCCGTGATATTCATGCTATATTTTCCACTATTTCTTTTTTGTGTGGTGTACGTACTGCCCATGATTCTATTATTTTTTAATATACATTAATTTTTTATGTATTTAACTCTTCATTTTATGATCCTTCTTTGTTAGGTATTTAAATTTCCATGTTGGGATATGTTCTTATATGTCCTTATTGTTTTACATTTTATGTCCATGTAATGGGAGACCATTTTTTCTCTCATTAACTTATTTTCTGAATTTTAAAGTGATGTCGTCAGGCTGTCAATATTTGTAAGATAACTTCTTAACCCAATTTTAATTCTTTGTGTTAAAATTATTCTTATTTATTATATCATGCTATGAAAATGTGTGAATGACGTACAGTTTTTTTACACTTAATATCCAAATATGTAGGGTGTATTATTATTTTTCACACATAATTATTTCATTTATTTGTCCTTAATCTAATGATATGATCTTAGTAAGGGAATTTGTCTCAATATCCTTTCATTGAGTAATATTTTGTTTTTATGAATCTTTCTTTTTTACAGTGTATAAACACCATTGAATTTTCTTTTCATTCAATGGGAATATTTTTCTATAATGTGTTTTACTAAATGAAAAAAAATAATGTTTAGTTTTCAACGTAAGCGGTGAGAATGACCTTTTCGGCCACCACATGAATTATTTGATCTATTTCTTCCTTAACAATCCAAAATGTTTTTAAAAGGAAAATAAAAACCATATACACTTTTACGTATTATGGTATTGAAAATGGTTTTGATAATAGATTGGTTATGTCAATATATTTAAATGATGTGTTGTGATTGAAATGTGGAAATGTTATATTTAATTTATATTTGTTTTATGTCTTATGAATATGTTATGTTTATTGATCATTGTTATGTATATAGGTAGTTATATGATAAACCTTGGGTGGGTGAGCCCATGATAGCTCTCAAATGCATTGTGTAATGTGACAGATGTAAATAATAATGTTTCACCTGAGAGATTTATCTAATATACTGTGATGGGAATTCCTATTGTAACTCCCTACATTGCTATTAAAGCTACAACATAAGTATGTTATGGATTCCACAAGTTTCCGTTATGATTTGTGATTACAATTTGTTATTCATAAATCTTATGATTTCATGTGGTATATTAATGAGCTTATGTTTGGTATATATTGATGAAATAATGTTTTCTTTCTTTATTTAATAACCCTCACTGAGATTTTTATTCTCATACCATGTTTTTGAATTGTTTTTTATAGGGTATAAGGAAGGGTAAGAAAAAGGTAGAATTTAGAAGATTTATATCCTGAAATGAATTATTGTTTTCTTTTAAGAAATTTTATTTTATGAAAAAAATGGATACTATGTAGAACCGTCTAATTTATAGTATCTGAGATATAATGTAATAGTTAGGGCCTAATTCCATTATTCTCTAAACCTTAAAAGATCCATAATGTGAATTATTGATTTAAGTCAAAATTAATTAATGCTTAAAGCTTGGCCCTTATAGAGATTATATTATAGAACCCTAACAACTTTGGTAAAATGTTTATTATAATACCAATAAAATAATGAAATAAAATATTTAAATATGATGAAAATAAGTATAATCATGATACATAATTTCAAAGGTGTATTTTACACACCATAGTGTATAAATTAGTGGTGAATTTGGATATAACTCCTAGGAAGAAAAGGGAGACTATAAATTATGTACCTTAATTTTCATTTTTCTCCATACACATTTGAACCTCATCTATAATAAAAACATGTTTATTATATATTTATTATAAAACATTAATCCCATATATCCCACCATAAATGATTTTATTATGACATTTTATTAACTACTTATTGACAATTCCTCATTAAAATAACATTTTGGGCAATATCTACCTTTCTATTCCTGTATGATTTGGATTGCATGTTTTTGTCTGTTTTCAATTATCCGGATTCCATAATGTTCAAAATGTTAACCATAATATAAAAATAATATTTAATCCTTATAAATGTATTTATATTCATATATAAAATATTGAGATTAAAAATGAATTACAATGTATAATGAGATGTTAGGTCATAAGTATGCATAAATGCCAACTCTATTTCCACCAAAGATGAACCAAAAATATATAAATATTAAGTCACCATTATATAATAATTTTAGTTATATATATTAGATATATTCATTTAATTGTTACTTATGACAATCAATTAAAAATGAAAATGAAATGTATATCACATTAATTCATCGAAGCAGTGGTCTACACGTACACATGATTAATGTTATCGTTTTCCAACAGATTGGATAATAATAATTTAGATGTGATATTAAAATTATAGGGGTATAAATATTTCATAAATTCATATATATAAATTAAATATATCTTTATCACCATCCATGATCAGTGGTAAAGTAAAATGAATTTCATCAGTTTGCAATGAGGTAGTCCACCATTCAAATGATTGATGGTTTCATTTAACATTTTATAAATGTGGATATGGATTTTGGTTTTGAAACTAAAATAATAACATATAAGAATAAGGTATATATTAATATAATTATATCATTGTATTTTAAGACTATTTTAAGGATGTGTTAGAATAAATAAACAATCACCTGGTTAAGAACGATACCTCTTCTCCGAACAACCTCCTTACATTAGCACCAATAGAATCCTTTTGAGGTTTTCAATAAAAAAAGTAATGCTTGTCCAATGTGGGTTGGGAAGTCAGGAATTTATTTATTTTTGGTATTTTATGTACTAAAATCCTTTGAATGATCATAGTGGAAAGGAAAATGGGTTCCCTTTTATAAGCAAGGGATAGGACACATATTGATTTTTAAAAAAATAAAAATTAATAACCATGTTTTGCCAATTAAAGAATGATCCAAAATTGATAGTTATGGTACATTAGAATATATAATGTCAAATTATTTCCCTATAATAGTAGTTGTTTATGTATTAATTTCATTTATGTAGTTATCTTTTAGTTATGCCCCTCATAATCCCATTTTAACCTTAACCACGATAATTAATTTTTTAGGTTTTTATTATTAATTTCAACCATAAAATATGAGGAAATTTTTATATAATATAAATTATTATAATAAAAAATATCCAATCCATGTTTAAAAATTCAATTCATAGAAATGGTTGAATTTTATTTAATTATAAACCCACATGTGCTATGAAAAAATAGTTTCTCAAAAAAAATGTTTTCATAAGTTTAGAAAGATTTAATAGAAAAATTCAATACGAATTTTATTCGAATGAACTAAATTGGATTAATTATTAATTATTTGTACCATTTTTATTTTGAATGTTAATTTATTAAAATTTAGCTAATAAATTCTTTAAATGAAATGGAAGATTATAATAAAAGTTATCATTTTCACTATACATTTAATAAAATAAATATTTTAGAAAAATCCCAAATTTCTAAAAAAGATAATTTTGACAGGTTTATTAAAAAAATTAAATTATTATTTCCAAATCTTTTATAAATTATTAAAAAAATTGAAAAAGAAAGAAAAAATTATTTTTGAGAAAAATTAATTTTCAATGAATATAAAGACATTGTAAAAAATGATTTTTTTTATTTTTTAATATATATTATTTATCAAAAACCTAAAAAATTGGTTTTAAATTTTATTTATTTTTTGATCCTTCTCCCATGTTTAATGTCTTGGATATAATTATCTTTTTTAATTTAAAATATCAATTATACATTGCAGTTCATTAAAACTCGGTGTTGCGTGTAATGTAAGCTATGAGATAAATTAAATTTAACAGAAATAATATTTCATAAAATTATGGTCGTTACAATATTTTTTTGTAATGTCCCTTAAATAATGACCTCCCATATGTGTGTTATAAGTGAAAACTAGGATCATGGAGTAATTTCTCAAAAATGTGTATTACATTTGAACCTCTTGTTTAATCCTCGTCCAATAATGAAGATGTAACATCACATTGACACATGGACTCAACCATTGGGAATATCTAGATTTTAGTTATTTTAACTGTTGCCTCATTTTATAATTGGTATGCCTACAAGCTGATGAGGTGACAACTCTCACTTTGATGCTTGTGATTAGTGATTTATTTTTGTCTATATGGGTTTGTTTTTCACACTCGAATATTTAAATGTAATGTTTTTTTAAATAAATTTAATCTATTTGATATATTCCAGTACTTTCATTCGCAAAATCATAAATGAAAAATATAATGTTTGGCAGCGTATACAATATGAAATAATGATCCTAATTGAACTTTGAGATACTACTTAGATATGTTCGTTATAACCAATCCATTGAATTGGATTATATAAATATGAATAAATAAATTATGAAATATATATAGAGTGTTCCTAATATATAAATGTTTCATGATAATTTCTTAGTAAATAATCCCTCAAATATTTAGTAATGGGAATTTAGACATCAAAATAACAATTCCTCAAAAAAATAGTTTTATTTTTCTTTTTATGTTTCTAATTATATAAAATATATAACACTTTTAGAAATTTAAATTTTTAAAAATAATATCATTTTTTTAATAATAATTTTAAAAAATTTATTGTCAATTTCTTGGATTTTTCTAAACGGGATTATTTTTATATAAATAGTTAAATAAACAAAATTTTCATATACTGTTATATATTTTCATTAAATTATTTACTTTTAAAGTCACATTATTTTTCGATTTTTTTAAAAGTAACATATATATTATTTAATAAATTTCATAATAAATAATTACATTTTAATCATCATTATTACAGATTTTGATATAATTTTATTTTTAAGATGAAAAACATATTTTTTTTAATAATAGTTTTAAAATGCATACTATTCATCCATTTTAATTAATTAAAATTTTCTATAATTAGTAATCAATAAAATGTATTTTATTGATTATATATTTAAATATATGAAATTAAGTCTATAAAATGATTATTAATAATCATATACTTAATATAATATCCTCTTTTTCAAGAAAAATTCATTTCATCAAAAGTTAATTTTTGACACACTTGTGGGTTTTATTTCAAATTACATTCATCCACTTCAGTGAATTGAATTTTGAAAATTTTACTTCATAATTTAAATAATGATAATTAATATTACATTATAATATCAAATTAATATTTTTCAAAATAAATATTGAAAATAATAAAAATATTTTACCATAGTAATGGTGAAAATGGGTTCACTATGGGATAAACTACGAATATAAGGGATAAAAAACGTAAAGACATGTCCAAATCCAATTATCATGAAATATGTTGGCCATATCACATCCAAGGTTCAATAATATGACTTTTTCGATCCTTATATTATTTTATAAATGTGGGTATAATTTATTCTTTTAAAATATCCCATGTATGTCCTTCTCTTATATTATTAAATAGAACTTCCTCCACTCACTTATTCACAGCTATCAATCCAATTTTCCTAACCAAACCCTCAAAAAATATTTTCCAATAATCCTTGTCCACCCCTATATTTTATTTTCATCCCAAAATACATTCCCTAAATTTCGTAGTAAGATATCCAAAGTCGTTTCATCTTAGTAAAGATAATGCCTTCGCTATGGTCATTATTTTTAATTCATATTTTTTCACATTATGTTATTAAATAACACTTAAAATACAATAACACCAATATACCCAATATAATAATAAGTTATTATTTTTTGGAATAATATTTATTCATATTCTCCTATATAAATGGGAAACAAAGTAATCACCCTTTACTATGGTGTACTTCCACCTCACTTGTTATAGGAATGATATCGTCGCTCGTGTGTGTGTGTACAATATACTATCTCAACAAAGAAATGAGAATCATTTTTTATGTAAAATATTCATGAATTTTTTAAAAAAATATAATCTAATAAGTAAATATGATTTTTATAAAATTAATATAACTCTATAGATGATATAAATATATCATGTACACAAGAAAAAAAACAGTCAACATAAAACACACATGAGAAAACAAGGCAATTAATACCAGAAAACATAATAATAATAATAATAATAAAATAATGTTAACGAATGGGTGGTAATATGATATAATAGGATGATATATGATATTATAAACATTAATAAGGTTTTGTTATAAATTATTTACCTAATGAAAACCATTTAAATTAATTATAACGAATGTTAAACAAAAAATAATCACGAGCTAAGGGGTTATGTCTCAATTTCCTTTCAATGAGTTATATGGTAATTTTATACACCTAGTTTCATCATAGGTGTATATAATAACCCTTTTACATTAAATATCGCAATTTCTCAATAATTAATTAAATTCTATGATTTAATTTTAAATATTTTTACCAATTGGATTTGACATGAATATTTTTATGTGGTAAATAGTATCATAACTCCACTTCTTTTCATTGGATTTTATTAATTCGTCGGGGTCCATGATGTTATTGGATTATTTGTGTGATGAAATTTGATTCTATTATGTTTTATTTATTCTTATTTTATGTGTTTTTTTATTTGATACACATAATCAATTGATTGATTAATACATACATCTATTTTATGATCATTGTAAGGGTTTCTCATCTCAAATTGTCTTCTTCTGTGAATATGTAATGTTCTACCCATATATCCTTTTATGAGGTGTATCTACATCACATTTTATAAGTTATATCAAGAATAACTTCATATTAATGGTATTTAATGTTACATGTTATGTTATTTACTTCATGTATCATATGATTTATAAGGTAAAAAATTGATAAGGGTTCTTTAAACAATTTCATTTTAATCAGGCTTGATTATAATGAAGTTAAACTGAAATAAATTATTTGATAATTCTATAATAAACCAATTTAATTTTCATCTAATATAGTTATTAATACTTTTTTCACATAATAATACCAATTCCCCATCATTTTTCTTAAAATTATTCTGAAATTATTTTTAATAAAACCTGACATCGTTTCTCTCTTTGATCAAAAATCCCTTTTCTTTGAAATCCACGTTTAAAAAAAAATCGAAAAGAATTTTCAAATGTTTTTAAAATTATTTTCATTCCATATTTTTCTATTTACAAAATTTTAAATCAAAATGAATCTTTATGTCATTTTCAAAACATGGTACATTTCACATTTCTTACAAAATGTGAAAGGAATAACTGTTTTTAACATAAAGTGAATGATTATAACCATTCCACCATCATGATAAATAATTTATTTAAATCTAACATTTTGTGTTTACAAAATTATTTTTTAAAAAAATATTTTATTAATATTCTTGAAATTTATTTTTTAAACTAATTAAATCTCAAAAAGGATATTTTCCACAAAATTTTATTTAGGGATATTTATATGAAATTTCTACCTTCTGATGAAAATAATCCATTATTTTATATATAGTCCATTTTAAATATGGTGAAATGATAATATCCTTACTATTTCCCAAGATGGTATTTGAATAGTGACCAAGGAATGTATTGATATTCTATTTCATAATTATTTTTCTAATCAGTAAAATTCCCTTGAAATATTCAATATCCTAGAATAATTTAACATTAATTCCCCCTAAATATCCGTATTATTAATCATGTACATACTTCTTTCTTAAACCATATAAAATTTATACATAATGTATTATAATTTGAAATTTATTTTATTTTCTAGAGACATAATGATATTTTGTATTCATTATTAAATAAATAAATTTATTAATAAGGCATGTTGTTAGAGAATTAAATCAATAATTTGATATATGAGGATTGAATTGTACATTTAGTGATGAGTTGTTACTCAAATTATATATCCCGTTGATGCAATGATGGACTTATGAGCAGGCCCAATATGCTATAATTAAATGGGTTTTTACCTATAGATTTTAACATTCTTTTCAAAGGTTGTGAATTTATATTTATCATGATATATGAGATCATAATATCCAATGATAATAATTTAATTAATTATGAATTCATTTATTATTATTATTCATGAGATTATTTCCTTGAGATTGTCAGTGGATACATTTTTTGAAAAATATATTGGCTAAATGGAATGCGTGTTCAATAATTTACCATTCCAAATTGATTATGCAATGTATAATCTTGATAGTCATGTTATTGAATTACAATCTTTTGTGACTAGATATTTACCATTCCTATTAATTTTGGATTATTGATTATGATTTACTTATTCATAACAACTATCACTTTATATAACTCTTACAGATAATTTAATCTCATAATTATTGTTTATCCTTTTCCAAATATATGAATAAATAATCATTCCATGACTTCATGGATGAATCGTTTTTTCACTCACTATGTGTAATTTTATTTTTTTTTCAAATTTAATGAAAAAAAATTATATATCTACTATTCCAAGACAACAAACTATTCAGTACTTTGTGACATGATCATTGTTATCTAGAACCAATGTTATAAAGCTGAAACTACTCTGGGATATTGGGTTCATGGTACTTATAGTTTCTATCAATGTATGTATAGTAGAATCCTTAAGAACTATATTTTTTAAAACATAAATTAGGAAAAATATAAATTTTTTAGAAATTGATGATAAGTATAGAACAATACCCTAAATATAGGTGAGGAAGTGGTTTTGTGGTTTTTCCTATACATACATTACTATTCTTATACTACTACCAGACGTAGATCTAAAACAGTTTTACCTAGGGTTGATTAATCTGAAAAGTGGGAATTAGGATTTGACTCTATCATCATCTGGTGTTTTAAAATGTGTCTTAATTCTCCCCTAGTTTGACGTTCCCATGTGATATTCTTCGGATATTTCACATGTTATTTGAAAACCATTATGATTATTCTTTATAGATGATGAAAATGAATTACATTGGATAAAGCTATGGTGTATTTGATTTAATATAGGATTTCATGATTTAAACATTATTCAAATGGTTATTTGGTTTTCACATTATGATTTTTATTTCTCATCATATTGCTTATGTTCTTAGTCCATCGATTGAACCTCAAAGAATATTGTTAAAATTATATATGATAAAAAATGTAGTGATTATGAGAAAAAAACTATGATGATGTGAGTGAATTATATAACTGTAATTAATAGTCTCTTATCATTATATATTATTAGTATTTCATACCTTAACAAACTCTTGGACTCACCAAATAAGAAAAGTATTGATTATTTTAAGAGCTTGAGTGGTAGATATTGTGGATGAAAAATGCCTCAGTTTCATTCATGTCTAAAATTAAAAGAGTGTCCCCCTGACGAATGTATAAATGGAATGAAAGATTTTTTATGTGTGTAAAAAAGGGAAAATTGTGATGAATTTTCTAGAAAATTGGGGAATTTATTGTATTGAAAAATAGTTATTCCTAGGAATCCAGTTACAATTCATTGTCATGAATATTGGGAACTTAGGGATTATTGAATCCAATTTATTCTCTCAAAGGATAAATATTATACCAATGAAGGACCAATGTTGAAGTAAAAGTCTTTATGTATTTATGGGTTGAAATTCAATAATTATTTTTTATAATTATTTTTAACAATGGTATTTTTTATAAGAATCCCGAATCATCTATGGATTTTGTTAATTTTTAGAAGCTGAAATATCATTATCTAATATTAAATTTGAAATTATGGATATTGTCTTGTGTGCATGATTTTATGGTCGATCCTATGTTCAATATCATAATCACCCCACATATGTTTTATGTGATGTAATTTTATCAATATTAAGAGTAATTTTGGATATAGTTATGGAAGTAAAACTTATTACATTGATATATGAAAATTTTAGTTAAACCAAGATGCATTTAAATTTTATGGACATAGTATTAAAGTTATTGATAAAATTAATGGTTCAAAATATCATTGTGGTTATTGTAATTTTATGGAATTATATTTTTTTAAATTTTATAAGATTTATATAAATATAGTTTTGAAAAAAGTATAACCCCCGTGTCATGTGATAACCCATGGAATCTAGTGAGAAATAATGGCATAAATCCAAAACAAAAGGGAGAAAATATTTCAACACCTACAACTAGCCTACATTATGTAATGGTCATTAGGAAAAGTAATTACATAAAAAATGGATGAATAAATTTTTATTTTAATAGTTGGTGTTATTATTGACTTTTACAGATAGATATATTCTGTTAACCTATTCATACAATTTTGGATTTGGTATGTATTTTGAAATTTGATAAAATAGTTGTGACACATTTTTGGATCTTATTATCTGAAAAAAGTAAATTCTAGTGATTTAGAATAGAAATTCATTTTCTATATTCATTTCATGGAGTAAGCAATGAAGAGGAAATTGATCAAAACATAATTATAGGATGATATTTTCATTATTAAATATAAATATATCTATTAAGTATATTTCCATATATTTATAGGTGGATATATAATTCATCAATGTTATGAATGGGATATTGAAAAAATTATATCCTATTACCTTTATATTTAATGAATAAAATTGTATTTTAACTTATCATGTATTTATGTTTTTTTAATCATTAACATTTTCTGTATTATTCATTATCGTTTGACCACTAATCTCTATCACTCCCAATAATTATTTATTCTTTTCCTATATGTCCATATTTCCACTTACCACTAATTTTATACTAATTAAAAGAAAATTTTTGTTTTATTGTAGTTGACCTTCACTCATCCATTTTTCTATTATCAAAGAAATGTTTTCGTTACTTTTTACTATATGGGTTTTCTATAAAAGTATTTTCAAGTTTCAGACCCTTGGTTTCTAAGTTCTATTTAAAATCACAAGGTTGTGACTTATTAAGAGTGGGGAGCATGTAAAACCATGATATTATAAATAATATTTACTTTAAATATGAAAAATCTATTTGATATCTTTTATTACATAAAACCCTAATATTTTAAAAGAATAATATTTTTTTTGATATCATGTACCACATGAAACACCAAGCTTAAATGAACAATTACATTTTATTTAATTATAATTTTTACAACCAAAAAACATAATTGGAGGGTATGAATAAGATTAACCAAATTAATAAATAAATTTACAAGTCCTAATAAATATTTTTTTTTCAAATTCTTATTAAAAAATATCACCAATATTTAGTGAACTCCTTTTTTATTCATGATTTATATACATCAAAATAATGTTTTATTTTAAATTTAATGTTTTAATTATAATAAATTTATTCGACTCTTGGAAATCGTATTTGAAAAAAAATATATAATTTTTTAAATCAATATATAAAATTTATCCAACAGAAAAATTATAATAATTTTTTGAAAATGATGATTTTTCATTAAATTGTAAACAATGCCAATTTTTCAAATACTATTATAACATTTCCTTAAATTAAATAATTTTAAAGTCCAATTATTCTTTTAATTTCATTACAATGTAACCCAATTATTAATTAGTTATATTTAAATTTATTTATTATACCATATTCATTGTTATAAAGTATTTTGATATAAATTTATTTTTGGGCTTCGAATGGAAATTTTCTAAAAACTATTTTTCAATGCATAATGTTCCTCCAAATTATTAAACTAAATTAATATTTAATGATTAAGGATTTAACTGAAATTTAGTGATAATATCTCTAAATATATTAATTTAAATTAATCCCCTAATTGTTTCTAGTCATATAGTTAATATAAAATCATATTATGATTGATTTAGAAATTTATTGAACACTGTGTTTTTGACATGCCAAAGGGATTTATTTTAAATTAAATTATTCCACTCATCAAATTAAATTTAGAAAATTGGATTAGATATTTTTAATAATAATTATTTATATTTTATAGTATTTTTAACTTAATATTTGGTAATATTTCATTGTAAATATAGAAAAATACTTTCACAGTGTGAAAGTGGAAATGGGGTTATTGGCGGTAAATATAACAAGATACGGGTTAAAATAAATTGATAACATTTATAAATAATATACTATGGACATATATAATCTTTAACATAACTAATGAGTTATAATAATGCATTGTTTAGAATTGTGAATTGTGTAAAATGGTGGTATGATTTATTTTTTTCAAAAATTTGAGGTCTATACCTCTCCCTAGTTATAAATGGAAACTCCACCCCCTCACATCATCACACCTATTAAGAATTTCGGGTATTAAAATAATTAAAAAAATACATAATCCCTGGAACCTTATACATATTTAATTTGGTTTTCTCTTGTCTAAATACCAACCATAGGGTCCTTAATAAGATATCCCCAGGTGGTTCTTCTAGGTGAAAGTAATTACCATCAATAAGATATATATTTTTAATTATTATTGTTCACATTCAATTATATTTTACGTTTCAATATAATATATCGAATATATCCCACAGACGGGGATTTTATTCTATTTATGGAAAAATATGTATCTATCTCCTCTGCCAAATGGGAAACATTGTCATATCCCATGTGTACGACGAACTACCCCCTCGCAAACTGATGTACTTTTGTCCTCCCAAAACTCACATAGAGAGTAATTATTATGGAAATAATATAACATATATTACATCATATTAATTTTGGAAAATTAATATACCATCTATTTCATTTTCCTTTCACTCATTTATGAAATGATATTGTTTATCTTGTGTATATACAACCACCCATCTCCAAAAACTATAGCATCTCATTTTCCATGCATAAAATTCTATAATAGTTCTAATGGTTTATCCAATAATAAATATTATATTTATAACATTAATATCCATCATGTTTTGATGTATGTATATCCAATTCCTGTGAACTTGAACATTCATGACAAAATGCGCATGAGAAAACATGAAAACTGACACCAGAAATAATAATAATAAAATATTTTTAACGAAATTCTATTAATGTGATATAAAAAGATCATATATGATAATAAAAAAAATTATAATGGATATCTTATAAATTAATAACATGTTTAAAACTGTTATACAAGTTGATAAATCATGTACAACCTAACAAAAGAACAATGTAAAGGAGTTTGTCTCTATTTTCTTTCCCTATGCATATTGTAGTGTCATACACCTAATTTAATTGTATGATTTCTATTTTATTTTTTCATATAATATCATGAATTTTTCTTTTATCATGCTATTTGAAATTGTAATCTTAATTATTTCCCTCAATGGGATTTGACCTGAAAATTTCCAAGTTGTAATAAATTTCAATACTCAATTCATTTTAATTGTGTTATATTACATAGTCTTTTTACATGATATTATATGTTTATTTTTATAAAGATTTTTTTTAATATTTTCTTCTATTTAAAACTGAATTATATGCATTTAAATTGTATTCACATAATTTATTCATTGATTAATTCTTACATCAATATTATGATCATTTTTAGTGTTGCTAGTTTCAAATTATCTTATTTTTGATATATGTAATGGCATACACCTATATCCTTATATGAGGTTTCTATTCTTCCCATTTTATATTTTATATCCTCAACTTATTTATATTAATTTTATTTAATGTTTCATTTCATTTTTTTTCTTTCATGGGGCCTATGATTCAACTGTTACCAAAGTGGTAATGGTTTATTTCACAATCTCATTTTAATTGTGATTATTTTGGATTACATTTCAGTTGAGGTAAATTTTTTGAAATCTATCTAATAAACCCATAAAATTTTATTATCCAAAATTTTATAAATATTTATTCATGTAATAGTACCATTTTACTTCACATTGTATATAAAATGAATGATATAATGATTTCTGTAAAATCTGAATTCATTTCACTCTTTGGTAAATAAAATCATCAAAATCCATGATTAAAAAAATCTATGATTTTAAAATTAGTTTTTAAAAATAATTATATTTTAAAAAAATTTAAATAAGATATCTTCCTATCATTTTTCAAACAGTGCATTTTTTACTTTTCATATAATAATGTGAAAGTAATCATTATTTTTAACATACTTTTCATTAATATAATCGTTCTTTTATAATAAACACTCATTTAATTAAATATTCATTTATATGTTTGGAAGGAAACATTCATAAAATATTTCCCTAGTATTTAAGAAATTTTAAATTTCAAAAAGATATTTTCAAAGGGAATTGGATATTTTTCTGAAGATTATTTTTAAATATATTTTATATATACTCCAATAAGGATATTTAGTGATGAATGCATTCTAATTTCTTCCATTAGATTTTTAATAGGAGCTATGGTATGTATTGATAGTCCCTTTCATGATTAGTTTTGAAATAATTATCTTTGTTTTGAAATATTCACATTCTTGTTATCATTTGATGTACATTTACCATAAATATCCATATTATTTATCATTTATTTTCTTATTTATTAAAGCATATATCATTAAAAAATATGGTGTTTTATATTTATGTTTATTTAATTCAATGATGAAATACTTGTACTCTTTATTCTTTTTCAATATATACATTTATTTATTAAGTTAATTCTTCATGAATTAAATCAATCATTTGATATATGGGGAATAAATTTGAAATGCAGTTATGGATGGGTGAAAGAATTATATTACCCATTTATGGATCAGTAATCTAATGAGGTGATTTGGAAAGATATAATAAACGGTTTTTTTACCAATTGCTTTTAACTATCTTGTCAATAGTCTTAATGGTTCTGATATCATGATGTCTAATAACATGACATCCAATATTAATAATTCCCCTCATTAAGAATTCAGTTATTATTTTCCAGGAGACTATTTCATTTACATTATCCATGGATTATTTTTTTCTCAATTTAAGGATTAAATTAATCATATGTTTAGTTATGTAACTTTCCATATTTATTAGGAATTATCTATTCACGATAACTAAGTTATTAATTTAATTGATTTTGTTCTATGATATTTACCATTCCATATTGATGAATCCTTATTGATTATATATATATATATTGATTATAAATTATTCTATATGAAGATCATATTGAGCTTCTAAAATCAATTTTATTTTAATTTCATTCACGATGATATGATGACAGGACATTTTAATGAGTTCTAGGATACATGATTTTCAATTTCATATAATGTATTTCATATTTTAAAATATAATGAAAAACCCATGTATGTATCTAACATATAAAGACTACAAAACTAGGTGGTCTTATATGATGTGATCTCTTATATCATGATATAATGTAATAAAGTATAAAATGGATCTCGAGTACTAGGTTCAACAAATTTACAACATTTATAATCACCCATATAGGGGATATGACCATATATTTCATTTCTAATGAAGAAATCATGCCTTTCTAGAGGGTCATAGAAGAACCAAGAGTAAGTGGATCATAGTTTGATCTTAGTTAAATAAGAATATCCTCATATGGATCCATGAGATTCTTTTTTGGAAGATATTACCATATTGTCAGCATGTTGGTTTCTTTATATTTTTGGTTAGCTAGTATTTTGACCTTTGAATTGTTTATGTAATTATTGTTATACTCTTATTGGGGTTAGATGTTATGTTTTCATTTTTAGTATAATTTTTTTACCTTTCATATTTATACCGGTTCATGGAGATCCGTCTATACACAATGTTACTTAGTCTAAAGCCTCCCATCTCTGTGATATGCCTACTTGGTGGTAGTCACCTACCCATGTCCTATTAGAAGTAGTATTGGAGTGTCACAGTTATATTATTTTTAGATACATGAGATTTGTGTGTTGGGTCATTACATATTGGTTTTATATGAGTTCATCTTCGGAGGAGTGTTTGATGATTTCTAAGCAGTGAGATTTAGTTTTTGATCTAGAGTTACAAAGATAAAGTTTCATGAATATGTCATTCCTCTATATGGATAATGAGCGATGTATCTACCTAATCAATCGTATGTTAACCCACTTAATGTGGGTCTAATGTATTCTCCCTATCAGGGAGAGATAAATTTTTTCTAGGGGTACTAATACAAAACACACATGTGTTGAGTTTGAATCCTGACTTTAAATGATAGACATCACCCATATTATATGGTGACCTAGACCCACTTCTCATGTGGTGGAGTATAAACATGAGCATGTGGTTCATGTATATAACTTTTTCAATACCCCTCATGACTGTTTTCTTATAATTAATACTAATCATTGGTGACACAAGACATCGGTAGAGCCCTGTGTTAGTGATGTTCAATGTGGAATCAGGAACACAAGGAATAAATACACATCCCCCAAAAAGTTGTGTTCTTGTGACATAATTTAAAACCATTAAAGTGAGTGAGTTTCACCCAAACAATATAGTATCCTCACATGGAAGATGAGTTCCTTCAATATATATTTTTGAGATTTTTTTATGTACTATGGTTTGGGTGAAAGAGCTAGTTGGGTAGAATAGAAAGATGGAACAATTTATGGGTTTAGTAGGATTGGGTGTGTGTCATGTAGGATTATGGTGTTTTTTGAGATAAGATTCATGCCCTCTCTACATCCACTATAGTTCAAGTACATAGAAAAAAGTTTATTCCCATAAGGTATCCATTCTTTAAGACCTGGTAGTATAAGAAAATCCATTTTTTATCATCCGTTGTGTTTGTAGGTTCATGTAGATGATGATATGGGATAACACACTACAAATAATAGAGTTAGCTGACTCTAGATGAGTGGGAGATCCTCACATGCTATATTTACAATGAAGTCAGTGAAGCCGTATAATTTTTTCAGCCATATAAACTTGTTCCTATCATTGATTCTCAATTTACTATTATCATATAGGGTTGTAGTGTATTTGAGTTAGTGGGATCCAATTTTACAATATTTGAGGAGAATTAATCTGATGAAGAGTAGGAAGTGCTCATGTGTAGAAGGATAGAACTAAATTCGTATCTCTTAGTTTGTGTGACCCATGGAGAAATGTAATCAATGAGATTTCAATTTCATATAGTGATGGAGGATTATGATTAATGGCTTCCTTGATAATTGTCTAGAATTACCTCCCCATCGAAACATTTTTTATCACTGGCCTATACCCAGGGATAGACCACTTTCTATACTACTATACATGATGACCCTATCTCACTGTGAGAGATAAAGGTGTAGTTGGAAAATCAATAGAGTATGGGTCTTGTTAGACCAAACATAGTCCCCTAGGTAGCCTAGTGTTATTCACCCAAAATTTATATTAGAGCTTCATTTTAGGAATGGACTAATGATTCTTGAACTACATGTATTTAATTAAAGGGTATAAACCATAGATAATTGATTAATTATTCAACAAATGGTTAAGGGTGAGGTGGTTCTTGGACATTAACCAATTGATGTGTTTTCACCAGCTCTATGTGGGAGAATTTGATATACACAAGTGTATTTATAAATCTGTTGTGATAACTTGGAGTTCTTAATGAATTTTTTCGACATGTTGAACACCCCATAAGGTTCATGAGACATATTTACTAGGTCCTTTAACCCATATTTGATTCATTATTCGAATCCTTATTTGATGACATCCTTATGTACTCAACATCAAAGGTGTACCTTGTGAGACACTTGAAAATAATTCGTGACATGCTCCTGAAGTTCAAAAATTTTATAAAATTATTGAATAATTTATTCTTGATAAATTTGGACCACATCATTGGATGTTTCTTATCAGAGATATAAGTGATAGGGAACCCTACAATGGTTGAGGATATGCTAACTTAATAGCCCCAAAAGGGTCTATCCAGGATAGTAGATTCTCACAACAAGGTTTTCTGATCACTATTATGAAGTGAGGTAATGTAGGAGTTGACCAATATTCAGTTAACCCATAAGGGAGATGATGGTTCTTCATACCTACAATATATGGTTGTCTCCCCAATTCTTATTCAATGCATCAGGAGGGAACAATTAGAGGATATCGATTTTCATATAAATTATGGCCATATATCAACTATAAATATTCATAATGTATTTTTTACTGGTGGGGAGAACATCATCCTTATTCTAGGATAAACGAAGAATCCATCAATTCTATAAAAGGTAGAGATAATAGTTTTTTTCTATTTCCCATATATGTACATCCCTGGGTGGTGAGGATACACTATGACCATTTGGAATTAGATCGAGTATTCAAGGATGTTGTAGCATATTTTGGAGTTTATCTCCGAGAATGTTACCTATCAGGGGGTGAAGGTCGAGGTAATTGGATGGGAGTGGAAATTATATGGTATAATTTTGGTTTTCATGACTGTTCATTTCAATTTATCAAGGATTCATGTCACTATATTTGTGATTTTAGTCCAAATTTGTATGTTTCCCAACATCCTAACCATCCAAGAGTTGTTCTTTTTATAGAGTTTGGGATTATTGTGCCTATATGTGGTAGTATGAGTCCATATAATTCCCTTGATGATAATTTATGGTAATGATGGTAACTAAAATTCATGAATATAGATAGGATTCATAAGGTCACTAGGAGATTATTATAGTTTATAAAAGTGATCCGAGGCTAAACATAAGGCCATTAAAATCTATCTATTTGGAATCCATAGAACATGCTTCTAGTTTTCATGTTAGTTATGGGCCATAACAGTGAGGATCATATACCCTTGTTTGAGTATTCATATAATGACATTAATAACTCTTCTACCAGAGTAACTCCATTCGAGGTCATGTTCGGTAGAACATGTAGGTCACCTTTATATTGATCAGGGTTAGAGGGGTACAACATTCCAGTTACTATGTATGGTTTGTGAGGAGGCATACTAATTATCCCTAACACTGCAGTTAGACTAGGTGAATGGGGTCCTCAACATGTCACATATGAAGATATATGTTCATGACTAGTTTCACATTTTCAAGCAAGGTGAGCTTGACATTGATGGTGGAGTTAAGTTTTTGGGGAGCCTGGTAGAATTTTCAAAAATTGGTAGAAGACACTTATTTGGATTTTTTTTCTTTCAGTGTGTGTCTATTGGAATCATGGGAACCCCATGAGAGATCATGAGAGTTGGATACCCAAATGAGATCATGGTATCCTCACTTAGTATAAGGTTTTAACTTTTTAATAATAAATTCCTTGAATGTGGGGATAATGAAACAACTCTATTTTTACCTTATAGGACTTTGATGTTTTCTTGGTTGTTTTTCAAATCTTGAGGTAGAGTCAAAATGGGATTCCAGGAACCAATAAAAAGGGTGAAAATATATTAAAAAAATAAAATATATTATGTCACACATGCATAGTTTTTTTTTTGAATAATGGAATTACACCCAAATGGAGTCCAGGATTGGAAACATGAGACCACAATTTAATCTAAAATATTTGATTTACCGTAGGTGAGTATTATTCGTTATTGTGTTGGGAACATTGAGAAATATCTTTCATAGTGGAATTAAATGAATTAAATTTTAAAAATAATTTTATTTTAATTATTTTTCAAAACCCTAAAATACACTTCTATATTAATCTCATTATGGAGACTTCACTAGGGTTATATTCATAACTCTATATAATTGAAGGGATAGATAGAGAGCTCCATTGGGGAAGATTTTTATTGATGATCCCTGAATAGAGGATCAGGTAAAGTGAGGAACATCATAAAAAAAGAAGCTAATGGATATCTCTAACGATATTGATAGAGAAATGGTTTTCGTTATTGATCAATCCATACAAGAGGTTTGGATATTTTCATTTTTAATTTATTCCCTATGTTGTTTATAATATATCGGAAGTGAATCATTCCTTATAAAAAATTAATTAATTGATAGAACGCTGATATATGGGTACTTATTATATATTCATAGAATTTTTAATTTCTATTTTATTTTATAATCACTAGTTAGTTTCCTTCATTATTCAATATAAGTTAAAAAAATTGAATACAAACTAATTAATTTGGAAGATTCGTTCTTAATGTTGTGTTCTATGATCATCTTGTAACATTCTCCAAATGTTTATCCCTTCTATTTCCCTTCTGTAAAGGTTTTATAAAGACCTAGTTGAATTTTTTTTGGAACCATTCAATGGAGTTACAAATTGATACAATGGTGTTTAATTAAGGAAAGACAAAATGGATGTGGTTCTTGATGATATCAGATGTTTGGGAAGTTTAATAGGTTCTATTTTTACTGATTTTTGGTATTATAGTGATATGGAATTATGATCGATGAATCATTAGTGAAAGTAGTGGTTGGATATGAACAACATGTAATTTTCAAGCTCAATCAAACCTAGATGTGAATTTCATTCCTATAACTCATAGACAGAGATAAGGAGGAGGAGACATGTTTGGAACTTCATGATTGGTGGTGGGTTCTAGATTTTTCAAACTACATGTCAAATATTCTATAGCAACATACATAATGTAGAACCCTATGAGTAGTGTATACGGGTTATGTAATGAGATGAATATTATATTATGTATGAATTACTCGCATGTGATATAAGCCTTATCCAGCTATCTCATTATGTAGAGGGAGTACATGCCTAGTAATCCATGTTATGTTACACATTGTGTTTGTTAGATAATATGTCTTATAATCCATTGTGCTCTAAATGTATAGGTAGTACACACTTAGGTGGTCATGTGACCCAACATGTTCTGTGTGGAAAGGGACATACACCTTACTATAGAGAATACATGGGATTTGTTATATAAAACACATGGATTATATGCCTAAACCCTATAATATGTGGTACATGGAGTATAAACCATGTACTTTATAAAGAAGATGTATATTTTCAATTTACATTTGAATTTAAAATTTTCATTGGAAGGGGAATAGTACATGGACTATACTAGATTTCATACTGAGTGCCATACCAATCTCTACATGTTTTTACCCCTTTTAGACACATAGGATATTTGGCAAAAACATTCCATATGATACTGTGAGACATGGTCCATATTGGTATTAATGATACGTTTTGTATACCTATATATACACGTCATACACATCTCCAAGAGAAATTTAAATCCCTTCTTTTTCTCAATTCAAAACTTGTGTGATCTTGGTTGTGTCCCCTTAATTTGTTCATGTGTGGATTCATTACATCCTTCTATCATTCTGGAGTGATTTTTCTCAATCCACTACCATGACAGTTTACTGTGGTATTTTTCCCAGATCCTTGGACAAGATTCCCTCACTGGACAAGATTATTAATGTCTCTATTAGGACTAGGGGTAATATCCTTATTTTTATAACATTCTTCAATATATGTAATTTTAGGAATCTATTTGACCAAAAAAACAAGGGTTTCTAATCCCCTACAAAGTATGTCAATAAATTTATTTTTTCTGAATTGATCTAAAGTCCTGGGGAGATATCCTCTATTTTTATATCAAGATAATTTAATTTTGTGTGAGTAATTCAACATGGAATGATCTAACAAGTGTGTCCTATAAGAATAGTATCTTAAGTTTGTTAAGCCACAACGATCGCGACCTCACATATATGCACTATCACTGTTAGCAAGAATCATCGAGTGAGGTATCCTAGATGAGTTCTGAATTTGATCTAATAGTTAAATACAATCCTATTAGTGAGGGTGTGACCTAAACTTAAGATTTTTGTATACCATTGAGAATAACTATATTAATATTACTATATTTATTGTCTATTTTTCTGATTAAAATTATTTCTTATTGATTATCTGACTACTCACTCTTTGATCCTTCTGTTTGGTGATTTCTGGGTGTCCTACAATATATGTTGATACTAACCCCCAAATGGTATGTTCCCACACATGTCATGTATTACATAGATGACATGAGTTTTTTTGGAGTCCACGGTGGACTAGGAGAAGGTGGATCATACATGGAGTTAAGTTATTCTATAAAGACTATAGATTGGTCCAAGAAGGGATTTTGGGTAGCTTCCCCATTTCAATTAACAAGTTGGGTTATTTCCTATTTTTTGGGACTTTATTTAGACCTATGTAATTCTTCTGTACTTTTTCTTGTATTATGATGTCATATAGATGTAATACATCAATTTACAATTTTATTTCATTTAAAACTTTCATTTAATTATGTATATATATTAATTATTGTAATGTTACTTTGGATCACTCGTCTCATGTGTGTGATATTCCAACTCAATGCTACTAATGAGCTTCTCGCCTTTTAGATAAGGGATTGGTGTTTCATAGTCATTTTATCACTATTCAGTTGGAATATGGTGGTCATGTCATGAAAATGAGTCTTCGGGAGTCCAAGGATTAAATATACGGTTATGTTTTCTAATTTACATATGAGTATGGGCAATTGTTTCATCATACCCTTGCACTTATATCATTTAGTCCTGACATATTTGAATACCAAGAATCAAAAAATAAATTTTTCAATATACATCTTCATTCTATCCCACAAAAAGTTTCATGTAATATCATTATACTTCTAGGGGTTCTGAGATGAATAGATAACGATGATATATTCATATCATCAGAAGTTCCCTCTTTAGTTTTGATTTTTATGGGATACATATCGAGGATCCCAACTATATATCTCAGTGTTTAAAAAATTTAAACTCTATAATAGTCATTAATTTTTTAGTATATCCAATTCATATTTTTTAGCCTCCTTAATCATCTCAGGAATGGATTTCTTATTTATTATTAGAAGAATTTTGGATGAATATGCTATTATTATTGCAATGTATAATCTTTTCATATACATGAATCTTGGATCCCTTTCAATCCTAATCTTGTAAAGGGTTCTGAAATCCTTTCTACTCATAGAATATACCACTTCTTTAACTATCCCACTATTATATTGTATTGAACTATAATAATTCCTGATATGAACTATCAACCTTAATTGGAGAAAATTGAGATCCTTTTGTGAGAATATATACATGAGGATTTTATAGACCATATGAATGTAAAACTTATCTATATATAGTTAATGTCACGTAATAAAAAAATTTAGGATAACAAAATCCAATTCCATGTCATGTTTTAGGTAGTTCATCTCAGTTGTCACGAATGGGTAGGAGGGATAGTCTATCACTTTTTCATCTTTCATGTTTATAAAAACCATTAAGTATTTTTTTCATCATTTTAAGTCACAAATTCTTCCTCTCTAGTAGGTAATTTGACCATAGGTGAAATGATTATTATATTAATTAACTCTTCATATCTCTCCCTATATTCAACAATTCAAAAAAAAACATCAGTCCCTTCTAATATTCCAATGTTATTAGGCTTGAAATCAGTGAGATCTTATCAAATATTTATTATAGTACATAGTTAGTCAATGTAATCTATGTAACTCTATCACAGATGTTTCTCTAGGACATTCTCAAATAGCATCAATTTAAGGATCCACATATATCCCTTTATTAGTGATAACATTCTTTAGGTTTGTTACTATCTCTATCTAATACATGAATTTCATATACTTTTCCTACCACTTTTCCATTCATGAGGTCTGGAGTACATATTACAAATCTTCTTCACTTTCTCCATTACTTTTGGAGTGGGTATGTATATAAAATAAAAGAGAAACAACATATTTATCAATTTAATCCCTAAAGTAACCATTAATTATGTCTATGAATATAGTAAGAGATTTAGTGACTCTAAATTTCATCAAAATGTAGTCTAATTTCTAGTAATTATTATGAAAAGGTGTCTTGGGGATATCCTCCCCTTTCCCCTTTACATTATAATATCTCTAACAAATATCAAACATAGATAAGTACAACTCTCATATTATTTTTTGAATAAACCATCAATCTATTGTATCAATGATTTCTATTTATATGGATATATTTTATCCCAAGATAATCACTACAGTGGTTCATCTACCCAACCTTAATCTTGAAGAAGTGGACTGAAAAACTCCATGGTGAAGAAAATGAGTTTATAAACACTTTATCCAGAGATTCACGGACCTACATTCCATCATTGAGCTCACATCAAACAAGTTACTCATATATTTAAAAGTCAAAAATTGTAAAATATTTCCATCAACTTTAATTTATCCCATAAAATAAGATAACAAAATTTCATTAAAGATTAATGAAAAGTATATCATCATATTATGCATGTCATGTGATGTTCACCTCATATGACTCGATGGATTTTTCATCCTTTTTCTTGAGGCTAAGAAAGTCCAACTCAATTTTCAATTGCCGAGTGTGAGGATATTAATATATCCAAAAATTTCTATGTTTATTTCCACATAATCAACTTAATACCATCCTCAAACTTAATGGTTTTGATCTATATCCCCCATTGATCATCTTCACAAGAAATACAATAGATATTCGGCACAATAATTTCTTTCTTGGAGAATTGATGTATGGAGAATATTGTTTCAATAGAAATGATCTATTTTTATTTTATTAAATAATAATAATATCTACTAAATGTCGAAGTCCATTTTTACATAACGGTATTAATTTAAACATTGTCTCTCTTAGGGGTGTATAGTTTACCCCAGATTCAAATTTATATTCCAAACAAGAGTTAATATAGTGATTATTGAAATAGATTTCATGTCTCCTACTCACATTGGGTTGGTAATCTAATTTGTGTGTTTACAGTCACATTTTTTTTGATTTAGTTCCACCTATTTCTATGCATTTTCTAAAATAAATGGAAAACTATGTATGAGAATTGATAAACTATTAGAAACAAAAAATCGAATCAACGAACCATGAGGGGATAAATTATAAAGAAAAACCATTACATATAAATGAAAAAAATAATTAAAACTATAAATTTATAGGTTTAAATCTATGTTTCCCATGGCCTATATACTAACATCAAATTTTATGGTCATTTTTTATAATGGATCATAAGGAGACTATGAATATACTTAGATATTACCTTGGAGTTTTAAACCAGGTGTGTAGTAATGAATCTCTTTTTGCACAGTAGGTTACTTTCTATTCAATTCCCAATACACCATTTTGGGGTAATTAACCCTAGGTAAAACATTTCAAAATCCACATCCACTTATTTTATCTGAATAGGTACTTTTTATCATTGAAACAACTTCTTATATATATTACCAAAATTGTGGGATTTTTTCATATGTTTATATTTACCCCTTATCATATCTATAAATTTTATATAATTATAATCCCCATTAATAACTAGGCATTTCTATGATACCAAGTATAAAAACCCATATATTTTATAAATAATAATTCATGACTTATTCCCTAAAATTAAAAGTAATACAATCCCAAAATAATGACTCAAAATTAAATTTTTTATTAAGGAAACACTTTTGTGGGAAAAGTGAGAAACCAATCGTTCATGCACAAATGGAAATAGATGAACCATTGAAGAACAGTTTGAGCTGGTTAGAGTTAATCTCCCTACTTAGATGCCAAGAAAGAACCCTAACCTAAGTATCAGAATCATCCTTTAGAAGGTCTTCAAAATGGTCTGCCAGTTTATCCCAAGCCTAGATGTACTCTTCTTGGTTGATCTTCCCATCATTAAAACCCCTAATCAAAATCAGATCCTCTTTTTCAATCCAATTATTCTGCTCCTCATTGGTGTCCAACCTTAAAGGTCTTTCCATCATCCTATTAGCTTCTTCGTCGGTAGCATTAATTGTTAAAACTGTTTCCACCATTTCTTCTCATGAGTGCATAAGCAACTCCAAAGAAGGGTCTGTCTCCATACTGGACTCGCGCGGTTGGCCAATTTCAGCCATCGAAGATGAAAGGGGGGTCATTTACCCCCATGTTGGCCTTGGATTTCTTTACTGATCTAGTCTTCCTTGGCGGTGGTAAGTAGGAATAGTCCTTATTCTCTTTCCGACATCCCCTCTAACTCTTACTTCTCCTTGGGCTTATCGGATCCCCTTGGAATTGAGCTCCTATATCACCTGAAAAAATCTCAGATTTCCTATCACTGGATTCTGTCCCAGATTCCCCCTTCTTCAGTGAGGACCTAGCCGGATCAGCCTCCTATTCTGGGTTATCCTATGAAAGCCCTTAAAATCTATTTTTAAGCACAATTGCACCCATTTCTCTACTTGGAAGATTACCTAAATCCTGATGCAGTATCTTGCTGCCAGGAGAGCCACCCTCCCTTGATTCCTTGGGTTCCATGACATTGTCATTGGTTCCAAGCCCTGCACGAATAGCCTCTGCATATGAAGCTGTCTGAGGTGTCCTAGTGCCTTCTTCCTCAACCATTTGAGAATCCACCACTTTGGTAGCACTGCTAGGTTGCACCTCCTCCACAGCATCACCCTCAACCGGTGTAGAGTCCAGAAATCCACCCAAATCCTCCCTCAAGCGTTCAACGACATCCTTCACCAAAGGATTAATAACCTGAGGCCCACAGCTCACCTCCACAACCGACTTTCCCTCAGGATCCACACCATATGGTTCCTGTCCAGGAGGTCCTCCCTCGGGATGAGTCCCTGATTTTTTACCACTTCCAATACCCATCTGATTCTTAGGTCCCCGCATATAAACTTTTGTCGAGTGCCCCAGCCTCTTATAGTCCAAACAGAAATCAAACCATGATTCGAAGACCACCTCCTGTTTTCATTGAAATTATTCCTCTACAGTTATCCAAACATAATCGAAAGGATCCTTGGAAACATCTACTTCAACGCAGACCCACAGATTAACTGGATGGAAAAGCACTGATGTTCAGCTATCCGAACATAGATATCTACCTATTAAATTTCCAATCATTCTAATAACTAAGGGGTTCTGAAATGGTATGGGATGATTTGGAAAGCTTACCCAAATTGCCACTGAGGTGGAATCACACTTCATATGAAAATCGCATGTTCATCGAAAGAGGTAGAACTGATATCTGTTGTAGGAACGGGGAGCACTGGACCACCCATTGATTTATTCCTCCTCCGATGAAAAACGTATCATAATATGCTTGCTGTCAATCAAACCCATTATCTCCCATTCCTGTAAATCCCAAGAACTGAAAATATACCTGTCGAACGCATCAACCAAAGGTCGTCGTTACTTTAACCGAGCAATTAGCGTTAGGTTCAGAAGCGTTGAGGTTTCGTTGAACTCCGCAATCGATAATGGTAGATTGGGTCTCCCATTGAACAAATCAGGAACTTTCGGACATAATGAATCTTGAGGAAATGGAGGGAGAAATTTGGGTGTAGAAAAAGGCAAGAAACCTGCTCCCTTGGATGACGACGAAGGTCCCTCCCCCAGCGGTGGGGGAGGGACCGGCGTAGTGGCCGCCACCGTCGCGAAAAAGGATCATGAAGCACGGCTCCCCCCGAAGTGAAACCCTCCTCAAAATAATTACTATGATCCTAAAAGTATTTAACGGTTAATGCGTGTATACGTGCGGCCTTACACCACCTGCGCACCACACATCCCCAGCTAGCCCAAGGTGGCCAACCCTTGGGCTTGGGCCAGTTCCTGTGGATTCGAGGGGATGAGAGGATCGCTGGAAAATGGTGCACATTGCCATTGTGAGGACTCAAAAACCACATAGGATAACCTTGGAACCTATCTAAGAAAAAGGTGATCTTCAAACAATAGTAACAGAATAATCAAGGAATAACACGATTAAAGTAATAGATGTTAGCCAATAGGAATATCAAGGGTATATAAGTTGGTTTGTAATCATCAAAACGTGTATTAAAGTATGATTAAATATGAAATAATCAAGGAAACATAGATTGGTTGAGAAAACATAAAAAATGACATCATTAGCAGATGTCAGGGCTAACCATTGAGTCATAATAACATTGTTTTCCTAGGATAAATTATGGTTCACTATACATGGTATAACATGAGATAAAATTACTATACAATTCATTTTATGAATATATAATGTTTTTCCAACCGTTCATATTCATATAAGATACATACATATTTGTGCTCTATAGATCATACAATATAAAAATTTATTTCATCTATTTTAATACCAAGATTAATTAGTGTGGGATAAATACATTGGCGCCCCCAATAAATTAAGGATATATACATATATTTTAAAACCATTAATTTCAAATGTGGACTGGTATAAACAATAAAAATATATGGAATAAAAAATCACATGATAATTTATGATTCATAATGATAGTACACAAATGTTCATTTATGGATTTAAAGGGAGATAAGGATGGTTTATCATTAAATTATAATCATAAGAATAGTAAATAGATGTTTAAAAATCCATTACAACATGATCAATTAGAAAGAAAATGGGTTCATTCTGAGAAAAACAAGAATACAAGAGAAGATGATAGAATCAATTACCTTCAGATGGTGATTCTAAAAATTTAGAGAAGATTATTAAGAGCATTGTAAATGTTTGGGAAGAATTAAAGAGGAATGGGGAGATTTTGTTTTTACTCAATGGGTTTATAGTTAATATTTGTGTGAAGTTGGGTGGGTATTTTTAGAAAAATATCAGGGATTTTGTTATTAATTTCAATAAATATATTCTTTACACTATAGGATATAATATTAAATGACAACAAAATATCAAAAAAATCCCATGTTTTCTACCAATGATAGGTAATGATTGGTATTCCAATAATTCTGGGAACTAAAAATATTAAAATAACAACCTAGTTGATGTGGAAGTGATTTCTGATAATAAAGAATAGATTTTAAAACCATATAATATAATATAGGTTTCATAGGATTCATTAAAGGATAATAAATTCAAAAAAAATATCACTTTTAAAACATGTTATTTTAAAGGTAAATATATATTTGGTCTTGGTTGATTTTATAGAATTTGTTAAATCACTATTGGAGTGTTATGATGTAATAATATAGATATTGTATGAATATTGTATTTAATTTCCTCCCAAAAAGTATATTATCATTTATATATAAATAATTTTTATACAATTTTAATATTTTATAAAAATAAAATTATTTCATAAATTAACGAATTTATCAAAATTTTGTCTAATTTAAAGCTATATATTTCCCAAAAATACAATTTTTATTTTCTTTATGTCATGATCTAATTTTTGTTAAAGTTGTTTTATATTTATTGAAAAATTAATAGAAAAATTGAAAAAATATATTTGTTTTTTATTAAAAGGAATAAAATAATTTAAAAACATGATCTTTTGAAAGAAAAATAGTGTTAGATAATGTACATGATGCACAAAAATGAGCATAAATGAACCATAAAATACTATTATATGATCATTCTATCCAAGCCCTTAAATGTTTGTATATTAATAGGATTAAATACAAATGAAATAAAAATACTAGTCACACTCAAAATAAATGTTTTGTTTAATTCTTTGTAAAGAAGAATTAAATTTTTTATTTAATACATTTTATGAATCCTAAATATATTTTCTTCAAAGAATGTTTTTTATTACTTTTTTGAGAATATATTAAAACATATATTAACAATATTGAGAAAATTTATATGATAAAATGAAAATACATTTTTAAAACTTCATATCAAAATTATATCAATGTGAAATTTTGAGACATTTCTATTAATGTTTGGTTTTCATGAGATAGTATAAAATATATATTTTTATTGAAAAAATATATATTCATTTATTATTTTCACAAAATATATTTATATTTTTCAATTTGTTGACCTCACCTGTTTTGATAATCTCAATTATGTTTTAATATGCTTTAAAAATCCCTAATAAAGTTCATTCATATATTAATTACTTTTTCATCCTACTATTGAGATGATAAGAATATAAAAATGATATTTGGAATATGTTAAACAATGTCTATCTATGTTTTATATGTACTTTGAAATAATTCTCACTCAATCGGAATATCTGTTGCATAGAACATATAAGTGTTATTTGTTGCAATGAACAAGTGTTAAGTCCACTGGTATGCGCAAGCTACTGTTACAGAAAAACAGAAACGTGGTATTTGGTACAGAATAGAGCTACCGGTATGTGTAAGTCTACCGGTATGCAAGTCTACCGTTACAGAAAGGTCACCGATTCATAGATCTACCGGTATTTATAAGTCCATCGGTAAGCAATTTCCACTGATAGATCAAGTCTACCGATACAGAAAAGCTACCAATATGTAGTCCACCGATAAAGAGCTGCTGATACAAAGTCTACCAATAAGTATAGTTACTGATACAGACAGAGTCACTGATATGAGCAGCTACTAGTATAAGTGAGTTACTGATAGACAAGAAGAGCTACCGATAGACAGCCACCAATACAAGTCTGCTGATATAGACAGATAAATACTGATACAAGAATAGATACCAATAGAAGGTATTACTGAAACACAAAGCTACTGTTACACTGAGTAACTATTACCATTACAAGTCTACTGATATAGAGCTAATTGATACTCAGAGCTATCGATATAAGTCCACCGACAGAGAGCTACTGATGGAAGATAACTGTTAACCAGTCACTGTTACTCAAACTCTATGCTTTTTCAATATTATTAAAATAATTCTAACAATAATATTTGATTATTTTAATGCAATTAATGTTATTTAATGATAGTTGTTTGCATGTGAGGGAACTGTACCTCATACCTATCAAAGGTAATAATTCCCATTGTCTGACCTAAAGGAATAAAAGGGGATATCAATCTACTAGAGAAAAATATGAGAAGACACAAACACACGTATAAAGGAAGATAATACACACACGTACATGCAAAGAAGAACACACGGAGAACTAGAAGAACTCTCATATGCATCAAGAACAGAAATTCAAAGAAGAAGCTTAAGTGCTACAAAGAATACTCTCCTTCTCAAGCTGAACACCCACACTAGAAGTAAAGGAACAGAACTACGACACTCTATTTTTCATGACGAAAACCAGAGGAGGACTAAAAGATTCAACTGCTTCAAACCAAGGAGTCCAAAGCTTCACTCACAACACATAGAGCATTCTGAACTCATATTTATTTTTATAGCTCTCTTTTTTTTTCATACATTCACATTTTGAGCAGTGTGTGTACTCGATTTATTCTATACACACACTATCTCTTGTGCTAAACTGGAGGATTTCTAAATCATCACACTAAACTTCTTTAACTCTCTTGTATCCCACTGTGGATAGTGGTAGAGGTAAAGTGTGACCTAGATTGCCTATTTGCTATTATTCTTGTTCCCACAAAGAACTATGGTAGAGGTCATAGTGCCTGGACAGTCTCTGTACTATTGTTTACCCCGATCGAGAGTGTGGATCAAAATTTATATAAATTGTTTGAGAAGAATAAGTCTCAGCTTGAGACTGAGCCTCTTGTATTAAAACTATTGTGCTTACTTATTTTGGTTTTAACCTATATTGAATAGTCTGCTGCTAATTACTTTGAAATATAAAATTGTTTTCAAGTTACTTTGATAGTTAATCTAGAAAGTTTTTGTAACTATTGTTAATCAGTAGGTTAGTTTCAAAAGATAATTTAATCTTCTAATTAAATTAAATGAGACCTAATCAGTATTTTGAGAACCTAAAAAAACCCTTACAGTTTTACAAATTCACTATAGTTTAACTTTGTTTTTAATTGGGGGATTTTAATAGAAATATTTTTAACATAAATTTTTTAATTGGAACTCAATTCACCCCCTCTTGAGTATCCACTCTGACCAACATTTGGTATCAGAGGTTTAGTTATTTATAACGGATTTACAAATACTATGTTTTTCAACTGTGATTTTAGTTGTATCTTAAAGATCTTAAATTTTTGTTAGTTCTAAATTTTATCCCTTTAAATATATTTGATAAAATCTGATTATGGATAATAGACTAGAAGGTGCTACTACCAACATGCCACCGTTCTTTAATGGTAAAAATTATGCCCAATAGAATCTTAAAATGAAAATTAATTTGGATAGTATGGGATTTGACATCTGGACTGCAATAGTGACTCAATATAAGATTCTAGAAACTGAAAGGACCACTTGGGATTAACCTAATAAACTACTTACAATAATAATTGTAATGAAATGAATTCATTGTACAGTGCTTTAGGTGATGAAGAAGTTTTGAGAATATCTTTTTGTAAAACTTCCTATGAAATCTGGGACACTTTGGTTATTTCCCATGAAGGAACAACCAATGTTAAAGAAATGAGACTAAACACCTATAATATTGAGTATGATAATTTTAAAATGAAGTATGATGAACCTATTTCTGACATGTATCTCAGGTTCAATGAGATTGTCAACACTATGAGCTCATATGGAAAAGGTGTTCCTGCAAAGGATAAGATTATGAGAATACTAAGATGTCTGCCATAATGATGGAGAGGCACATAAGTCTCAATAATAGAATCGTGTGATATAAGATCACTGCCTGTTAAACAATTAATTGGTATATTGATGTGTATAAAGAAGAGCTGAAAGTAAACAAGGAAGAAGATGATAAACCAAATAATAAGCCGGTAGCATTTAAATCTACTGCCTCAAAGAGCAAGTACAAGGAGAAGGTTCACATACCTACTAAAAGCTCAATATGTGAAGATTCAGATTCTGATAGTGATAAAGAGATGGCTCATATAGCCAGACAGTTCAAGAGGATCTTCAGGAAGAATAAATTCATCTGAAAACCAAATTATAAAGGAAAGTATGACAACAAAGGTCATTGGAAGAAGGATTGGAAGAATGCTGATAAGGATGATGAGATAGTATGTTATGAATGCAAAAGGAAAGGACACATTCATGCAGACTTCCCGAAGTTAAAGTTCAAGAAGAAATATGACTACAAGGACATAAAATATAGGAAAGACATGAAGGAAACCTAGAGTGCTTAAGAAGACATCACAAGGGAGTTTGATGTTTCTGATTCTGAAAAAAATCGGGCCAACATGTCTTTCATAACTAATACTTCTGAGGTACGTGCTTCCCCAATGCTGAATGATTATTATTCTGGGAATGAAATTAGTGATGATAATATGTCTAAATCTGAATTTTTTGAATACTGTAATATTCAAGAAGACACCTGTAATGAATTTAAGTACATGTATAAGACTATGAAGAAACAGAATTCTTTGACCAGCTCTATTAAATCTTCACTTGATATAGAAAAGGAAAATAATGCTCAATTAAGTAAGGAAAATACTGAACAGAAATTGTCCAATGACCAATTAAGGAATGACATAAAGAAATTCAAAAATGGAAAGAATGCTCTTACTCAAATTCTAGGAAAACAAGAGTCACCAAAATATACCACTGGAATAGGCTATCATCCAGGAAAAAGACAGATTACTAAAACTAGATTTATTCCAAAATCTAGATAGAATGATGCTAGTTCTAGTACTGGAAATTCAAATGCTTCAACTAGTTATTCATATTTTTATAGATCAAATAAAGTTTATCTTTCAAAATCTATCAATTCTGTAAATTAATTGAGATCCATAAGACAAATCTGGGTACCTAAAGCTTTTCTTGATAACCTGTCTCGACCCATGAAAATCTGGGTGCCAAAATCATTTTCTGTTTAAATATATTTTGTAGGAACCATGCTTGAAAAGTTCCTATAAGAAGGTATGGTACATGGATAGTGGATTTTCAAGGCATATGACTGGATATTACTCATGCATCAAGAGTTTAATCAAAGTTCATGGAGGCCATGTCACCTTCGGTGATAATTCAAAAATAAAAATCATCGGCTTAGTCCATATTGGTAACACTAATTCAGTTTTAATTTCAAAATTATTATTTTTTGATGGACATAAATATAATTTGTTAAGTATTTATCATTTTTGTGATGATGGTTTCAATGTTAAATTTGAAAATGATTCTTGTAATATTTTAAATTCTAAAAATATTTTAGTATTTTCTGATTTGAGAAATAAAAACGCATATGCTGTTGATTTGAATTACTTTGCTAAATAGAACATTACATAAATGAATTCTTTTCATAAAGAGTCATGGCTATGGAATAGAAGATTAGGACACTACAATGTTCATTCACTTAGAAAAATGACTAGGAAAAACATAGTTAGAGACCTACCTAAACATTAATTCAAAGCTGATAAAGTTTGTAATCCCTTTCAAAAGGTAAAGCAACATAAAGTTTCTTTTATATCAAAGAAATAAGTTTCAACTTCTCAACCACTTGAGTTGGTTCACATGGACTTGTTTGGACTTTCTAGAGCTTCTAGTTTAAATGGGAAGCACTATGTTTATGTCTTAGTACATGACTATTATAGGTACACTTGGGTATACTTCTTAGCTCACAAAAGTGAAGCTTGTTATTACTTTATTAAATATTCCATGTCTGTAGAAAACCATAGTGGACTTAAAATTAAGACCTTCAGAAGTGATCATGGTCATGAGTTTCAAAATCATGAATTTGAATCTTTTTGCTCCCATAATGGTTATAGTCACAATTTCTCTGCCCCTAGAACACCTCAACAAAAGGTTGTAGTAGAAAGAAGAAACATAAATCTTCAAGAGATTGCAAGAACTATTCTTAATGGGTATGAATTGCCAATTTACTTTTTGGATGAAGCTGTAAATACATCTTGTTATATTATTAATAGAGTCTTTATTAGAACTGTTCTCAAAAAGACCCCTTATGAGTTTTTGAACTATAGGAAACTTCAGGTTAATTACTTTAATGTTTTTTTGCAAAGTTTTTATTCTCAATACAAAAGAAAATATTGACAAGTTTTCATCCAAGAGTGATGAAGGAATTTTTCTAGGTTATTCAATTACAAGATAATCTTATAGAGTTTTTAATAAAATAACCAAATGTGTGGAAGAATCTGTTCACATAAAGTTTATAAAACTGCTCCACAAGAACCCAAGTCTTCCATTGAATATCTTGAAGAAGATTTATCTATTCTGGACCATAATAATAAAATCAATGAACCTGTTGTAAAGACATCCAGTTCTGGAAACTTTCCAGAACCAATTTCTATAGAGCCTGAATCTAGAGAAGAACCTTAAATTTATATTCCTACCTTTACTAGATCAACTAGGATTCTAAAGAATCATCCTTTAGATATTGTTGTTTCTAATCTTGATAGAGGGACACATACTAGATATTCTCTAAGAAACCAAGTTGAACATCACGCTTTTCATTCATAGTTAGAACCTAAAAATATCCATGATGAAATCATTGATGAATTTTGGGTAATAGATATTCCAGAAGAATTAAATCAATTTGAAAGAAACAAAGCCTGGGAATTAGTTGACAGGCCTAAGGACAGTTTGACAATAGGCACTAAATGGGTTTTTTGAAACAAAGTTGATGAGTCTGGAAATATAGTTAGAAACAAAGCAAGGCTAGTTGTACAAGGGTATATTCAAGAGGAAGGAATATACTATTAGTAAATCTTTTCCCTGGTAGCCAGATTAGAAGCTAATAGGATTCTACTTGCCTATGCAATTCATTTTAATTTAATGTTATATCAAATGGATGTTAAAAATGATTTTCTAAATGGTTTTTTAATTGATGTTGTTTCTGTTGAACAACCACATGGATTTACTAATCCTTATTTTCCAAATCGAGTTTTCAAGCTCTCTAAATATTTATATGGATTAAAAAAAGTTCTACGATCTTGGTATGACAGACTTAGAAACATTATTATTTCAACAGATATTACAAAAGGGATTGCTGATCCAAATCTCTTTATCAAAAGAATTTCTAAAGATGTTTTGATAGTACAATTTTTTGTTGATGATATTATTTTGGGATCTTCTAAAAATACTTTGTGTATTTATTTTTCAAAGAGTATGCAAAATGAATTTGAAATGAGTTTAATGGGAGAACTCAAATATTTTCTTGGATTTGATGTTTTTCAAAATGAAAATGGTAGTATTTTAAATCAAAGTAAATATAAAAAGGATATTTTAAAGCATTTTGGTTTAGATAGTATTAAGGAAAGTAATACACCCATGAGTAATACCTGTATGTTGGACATTGATGAATCTGGGAAACCATTTGATCAAACAAATTATAGACGTATTATTAGAAGTCTAATTTACCTTACTTCTAGTCGACCAGATATTATATTTATTGTGTGTATGTGTGCAAGATTTCATGTTAATCCAAAAAATCCCATTTTCTTGCTGTTAAAAGAATTTTCAAATATCTTAAACATACAGAAAATTTGGGTTTGATTTATCCAAAAGGACAATCTTTTGATTTAAAAAGTTATTCAGATGCTGACTTTGCTGTTTGCAAGTTAGATAGAAATAGAACTTCTGGAAAATGTCATATTCTTGGTAAGTCCCTAGGATTTTGGTGTAGTAAGAAGCAAAATTATGTTGCATTGTCTACTGTTGAAGCAGAGTACATTGTTGCTGGTAGTTGTTGTGAACAAATTCTATGGACGAAACATACTATTTGAGACTATGGATATCAATTTAGAGATGTATCTATTAACTGTGATAACACTAGTGAAATTAACATTTCAAAAACCCTGTATCTCACTCTAGGACCAAACACATTGATGTAAGGTACCATTTTTTTAAGATATCATTACCAAAAAGGTGATATTACTATTTAATTTATTGGTACTGAATATCAATTAACTAACATACAAACCAAACATTTATGTTCGGATAGGTTAAGTTTCATTAGACATGAGTTAGGAATGATTAACCCTTACCATTAGAAACCTCACTGTTATACCTCACAGGTATGAAACCTCACTGTTATACCTCACCGTTATGAAACCTCACTGTTATAACTCACCCGTATGAAACCTCACTGTTATACCTCACCGTTAGTGGACCTCACCATTAGGAATTCTCACTCGTACACACTACCGTTAGTATGCATTGTTTTAAACTTCTGTCTTTAGCCACCAGAATCTGTATCATTTATACTTTACTTATTATATTTTAATTATTTATTTTATTATTACAAAATGATAAAACTAAGTCTTAGTTACTTCTCAATCCTCTGAACTCTCCTCTCTCAAACCCAACTTCTTGAATACCCGAATCTCACAAAAACCCTAAGTTATTCAATCCAGAGATGGAAAAAACCAAACTTCCGACTCTCAAAGATGACGTTGATGAGCCAAATGCGAAGAACCAAAAGACAGGTCATGAAGCAAGTAGCAGTGTTAGTAGAACAAGTCCCGGGAGGCATCCAGTGAACCCACATTTTAAAAATCGAGATATTGTAATCGAGAAAGAGCTATGCGCGGAATGGAAGATGTCTAGTGAATTGTTAGTTCTAGAGGTGTTGGAAGATCAGAAGTTGGTAGAATTCTTCTCGAATAACAATGGCCCCTACTACCCGAAGCTAGTAAAACAGTTCTATGAGTTTGTAACTTTTGAGAAATACGATGAGGAAAATAGAATGGTTTCATGGGTAAATGGAAAGGAAATATCCCTTTCATCTATTGAGTAGGATGAGTACCTGAGAGTACCGCATGAAGGAGTTTTTGGAAATTCATCAAAGATAGTACCACCTACAAGTAACATATTTGATTATAAAACTGTGTTAGAGGAGCACACTGGTAGTGGAAAGAAGAGAAAGGTGGCGGTTGCTGAAATGGATGGAGAAAACATATTGTTGATCAAATTTTTGCAACATGAGCTTTGTCCAAGAAGAGGGGGATTTGAAAATTTGAGATATCCAGATATCTATATGTTACATCTCTTGAGACATGGTGTGAAGGTGAATCTGTGCAAGCTGGAAATGATTCAAATGGAGGATATGACCAGAACCAAATCAAGCACCAATGCTTTATTCTTTTCCAAGTTGATTTCAGTTATGATTAGAGTAAAGGGAGTAGCTGAGTCTTAGGATGAGACAGTGGTGGTAAGAAAAAACTTTTGTATCACAAGAACAATGTGTAAGTACTAGAAGATAAGCTGGAACCCCATGAAAGGTGAGAGTGATACTGATAATAATAAGTTATATGATATGTTTAATCATGTGTATAATCCTTATAGCCCTAAGGATGTGAGGGATCTAGGTCTAGGACCTGATGAGGAGGAGCCACAGTATAGTGAAGATTCAGAAGAGGAGGATTCCTCTACAGCAGATGGAGGAGATCCAGACTTGCCTCCTAGCCCAAATCCTGAAATATTATCACAAGAAAAGGAAAGTGATTCATTAAACCAACCTAGTACAGAAACTGTTTTTGGTGTAAGAAATGAACAGGAACCTGTGGATGAGGAAGACCAGCAGAGATTAGATCAGGAAGAGGTTTCCCCAGACAATGAGGAAGAAGAAAGAGAATGAGAAACTGATGCATCTGCTTCTGCCACCTTGAGTTTGAGTACTCTGATTTGAAGTTCTGATGTGCCTTTAGAGGCTGTTCTTGTTGATTTTGATAGACATGCTCCTATTCTTGGGGAGCCTCCTGCTATTGAATAAGTGGAGACGGTTGTGCAAGATTAATCTGAAGAAGACTGAGCAGCTGAGGGTGCTATTTATGTACAAAATAATGCACCTGTTGAGGGGGAGCATCCAACCAGATTTAGAAGTGTTTCAGTGGCTGTTGAGAGTGAAGACTAGGCAGAGGACCCTGGGTTTGGAGTTTGTGGATTTGAGTACACAGATTCTGATAATGAGACATCCCTCAGTCAACCAAAAGTTAATTATGATATTCTATCTAAGATATTACCTAATAATGTGATAATAAAAGATGATCTGGATTAGTTGAAGTCTGATCTTAAGACATATTTTGTGGAAGAGATGAGAAAAATGGAAGTATCATTAGTGTCATCCATTCAATCGGTTATGAATGATTCAGTGGACAGTATTTTGTCTGAAAGAGCACCTGTTGTTGTGCCTACTAATATAGTCACCAGGGATGACATAGAATCATTGAAGGCTGAGATGAAATATTTTTTTAGTGCTTCTGTTGCCGAGTTAAAGAGTATCTTTGTTGAAGAGATAAGAAACATGGAAAAGTCTTTTGAACTCTCTCTTGGTTGTAATGTGTCAACCATTGTGGCAGAGTTAGTGGATGAAATCACAGCTTTCCAAAATCATGTTTCTTTCTTAGAATAGGATGTTGAAGTTTTAAAGAGATCAGTTGTCTCTCTGGAATCCTATATGAGTTCTAAATCTCAACCAGACAATGATTTGGCTAATCTGAAGAGTGTAGTTAGCCAAATGGTCTCAGTTTTTGAGGATTTTAAGCATTCCATAACAAAGAATTTTATCTCCCAAGATTCTGCAGTGAAAAATCATATTAGTGGGATAACTAAATTTTCAAGGAAACTGTGTCTTTTTCTATCAGTTCTCTTGCTTCGAGACCTTCAATAGAATTGGATCAGATTAGAGAATTAATGAAGGAGGAGCTTGGTTCAACTTCAACCAGTAGCTCTATAAACTCATCTTCCATGACCCAAGTGGTGTCTACCTCTAGAGATATAATGAATATTGTCCAAGATTATATAAGGTAAGCTTATTCTTGTTAGAAAGAAGTGAAAGACAAGGTAGATTAATATTTACAAAGGGTTTACACCAAGCATCAGCTCAGCAACCATTTCAAGCTTATGTTAGAGAACATGAAGCTACATCTAGTCACTCAAGACATTATAGAGAAAGTCAGCATGATGAGGGAGTTGACTCTAGCTTTGGAAAAATTTATGGAAAACAAGGAAGATTTAATATCTGATATGGAAAGAGGAGGAGTAATTATAATGGACTGTAGAAATATTTTTCTGCCATTCCTGCATGTGGATAGTAATCCAATAATTGCACCTCCCAATATTCCTGCCTCTGCTCAATCTGCCTCTATTCCTCAGATGACTCCAGTCCAATCCATTCGGAGCCTCACTCCTATGATCACTCAGAGAGCTACACATTACAGGCTACGAATAGTTTTAGTTGCTCATCATCCTCTAATCATTTATAGTGTTCCTATGTGTCCACCTTCATCCACACAGTCTGAGTCTGCCTCGGATCCCAAAGGAAAATCCCACATGGGCATTCAAGAGGTGGATTGAATAGATTCTAAGACATTTGATAGGATTCACTTGTATTCCTTTTGTTTCCTTTTTGTATTTCTTTGTATCTTTTTGCACCATGAAATACAAATGATCTTATTCTCTTTTCTATTATGTTATTTCTCTCTTTGTCTGTTTCCTTCATTTTTCTAATCAAAAAGGGGGAGAAAATACTTGATATGACAAAATATGGAAGGACAAAGGGGGTGAAAAATGAGAAGCTAGATATATGAGCATAGGAATAGAGAAGAACAAATGGGGAGAAAATGAGAAGCTGGATATATGAGCATAAGAAAGGGTTAGACCTATGAGACTTATGGGAACTATAAGTTTACCTTATAATACCTCTGATTCATTTGTTTTATAATTCTAGTACTTTGTTTTAATTTTTCCTTTATTATTATCTCTGATACAATTGGATTTAATTCTATATCCTCTAATACATTTCTAATTATTTTGGGATTATAATATCATAAGTTGTGATTATCAAAAAGGGGGGGATTGTTAACCTCACCTGTTTTGATAATCTCAATTATGTTTTAATATTCTTTGAAAATCCCAAATAATGTTCATTCATATATTTATTAATTTTCATCCTACTATTGAGTTGATAATAATATCAAAATGATCTTTGGAATATGTTAATCAATGTCTATATATGTTTATATGTACTTTGAAATAATTCTAACTCAATCTACAAATGTGTTTCATAGAAAAGATAAGTGTTATGTGGTGCATTGAACATGTGTTAAGTCGACTGGTATGCACAAGCTTCTGTTACAGACAAATAGACACATGGTCTTTGGTACAGAACAGATCTACCGATATGTATAAGTCTACTAGTATAAAAGTCTACCATTACACAAAGTTCACTGATACACAGAGATACCAGTATGTATAAGTCCACTGGTAAGAAAATTCCACTGATAGATCAAGTCTACCGATACAGACAAGCTACCAATATGATGTCCACTGATAAAGATCTACTGATACAAAGTCTACCGATAAGTATAGTTATTGATATAGACAGAGTCATCGATATGAACATCTAATGGTACAAGCGTGTTACTGACAGACAAGAAGAGCTACCGACAGACAGCTACCAACACAAGTCTGCTGATATGGACATACTGCTACCGATACAACAAGAGCTACTGATAGAAGGTTTTACTGATATGCAAAGATACAGTTACACTGTGTAACTATTACCGTAGAGGTCTACTAATAGAGAGCTCACTAATACTAAGAGCTATCGATACAATTCCACCAACAGAGAGCTACTGATGGAAGATGGCTGTTAAACAGTCCCTGTTACTCACACTCTATGCATTCTCAATATTAGTAAAATAATGATAATGGTTATATTTGATTATTATAATGAATTAATGTTATTTAATGATAGTTTTTGGCATGTCAGGGAACCGTACCTCATACCTGTCAAAGGTAATAATTCCCATTTTCTGGCCTCAAGAAACAAAAGGGGATGTCAAGCTACTGGAGAAAAATATGAGAAGACACGAACACATGTAGAAAGGAAGTGAATACACACACGTACATACAAAGAAGAACACACAGAGAACTAGAAGAACTCTCATAATCATCAAGAACAGAAGTTCAAAGAAGCTAAAGTGCTACAAAGAATACTCTCCTACTCAAGCTGAACACCTACACTGGAAGTGAAGGAGCAGAACTATGACACTCTGTTTTTCATGAAAAAAACAAGAGAAGGACTTAAAGCATCAACTACTTCAAACCAAGGCGTCTAGAGCTTCACTCACAACACATAGAGCATTCTAAACTCATCTTTATTTTTTTAGCTTTTTTGTGTTTCATTTATTCACATTTTGAGCAGTGTGTGTACTCTGTATATTCAATACACACACTGTAACCTGTGCTAAACTAGAGGATTTCTAAATACTCACACTAAAATTATTTAACTCTCTTGTATCCCACTATGGATAGTGGTATAGGTCAAGTGTGACCTCGATATCCTATGTGCTATTGTTCTTGTTCCCACGAAGAACTATGGTAGAGGTATTAGTACCAGGATAGTATCTCTACTGTTGTTTACCCTGATCCATGGTGTGGATCAATATTTATATAAATTGTTTATGAGGACTAAGTCCCGGCTTGAGACTGAACCTCTTGTTTTAAAACTTTTGTGCTTACTTATTTTGGTTTTAACCGATATTGAATATTCCGCTACTAATTACATTGAAATATAAAATTATTTTAATGTTACTTTAATAGTTGATCTAGAAAGTGTTTATAACTATTGTAAATAAGTTGGTTAGTTTCAAAATCTAATTTAATCTTCTGATTAAATTAACTGAGACCTAATCAAACTTTTGAGAAACTTATCGAACCCTTATAGTTTTACAAGTTCATTAATGTTTAACTTAGTTTTTAATTGGGGGATTTTAATAGAAATGTTTTTAATAGAAATTTATTAATTGGAACTCAATTCACTCCCACCTTGAGTATCCACTCCGACCACCACAATTGATTTAAAATTTAATAAACAATTTTTAATCAAACATAATCCAATTATGGTATTAAAAAAATTTATGCTTTATTTTTGCTATAAATAATTCTCACTTGAAAGGAAATTTTTGGAAACCCAAATTTCCATCAATGAAAAACCCTCCTTATCTATGTTCTAGTTATTTTTATAATGGTTTTAAAATGTAATGGATATTTAAATATCCAGAAATGATTTCTTATGGGTGGAAAGAATATTTAAATGAGTGTAATGATAAAATTGAAAGATGAAATGTTTTAGGATAATTTTATAGTTCTCATTAATTATTTATGATGATGGTGGGTTTTTTTATAATCCAAGGATTAATGGATCCGTTATAAACTAAGTATGTATGGTTATATTATTAATCAAGGATGTTTTGTTCAGTTATAAACCATTGATGGGTGGGTCTATGATAGCTCTCTAATTGTGTGAATAGAATATGATATTATCGATTTTTCTTTTTTCATAAGTGACATGTAAAATATTTCCCCAAGGAATCTACATTATTTTTCTATAATTTATTTGGGTTTTAACGAAATCATATGACTATTCAGGTTAATATAATGATCTTATCTTTAATAGAAATTACATGATTCTTTTTAAGGTAGAAAATTATAACATATGAAAAAAATTATATTCCTCTTCCATGACTGAGTATAAACTAGTATGAGTTTTAATTTTCAACTAATATATCTTATAAAATGTTTTAATAAAATATTTGGGTAGAGAAGTTGATTTCATATATTAAAAAATATTATGTTTAACCTAAATGGATATTTTGAAATAAAGAATCTTTGTAATTATTCATGGACAAATGGTATTATTTCTTACTCAATTTTCATTTCTCTTTATAATATTTTTATGCTTGTCACATTTTTTAATTGTTTTTCATTGGGTTTTCTAATGGGTAAGGGAAAATAATAATTCATGATGACATTCATGAATATTTTTCCGGAAAACAAATCATGATCATTTTTTAAAATTATTATATTATAGGAAAAATATGTTCTCAGAAGTAGTATCAACTTTATAACTAATAGTTTTTTCATGTAAAATTTATGTCCTAATTATCTAAAACTATAAATAAAAAAGATCATTCAGAAGTCAATTAAATGGGTTAATGGCTAAAAACACATGATTATGTAATGTTTGAATACTAGTTATTATTTTTTTTATTAGAGTAATGGTTTAGATAACATTAGAGGATATGATATAATATGAGTATAAGTTAAAAGTCCCATATGATCACAGTGTCTTGTTTTTTATGGTGAATGATAGTTATATTTGATAATTCAAATGGTTTGATGATAGATTTGTTAAGGATATCATAGTGTTTATCCTCTATATAATATGGTTTTTTATTATTTTATTGATATTCTCACACAAACCATTTGTGTTTTTTTAAATGGTAGTAAAACCAAAAGTAAAAATGGTTGTAAAGGAAAATGGATTGGTTCTACAAATGAAAAATAGAATGCAATTGGAGTGGTGGTGAAAATATTTTTAGTTATTCATTACCATTTATCAAAAGTTATGATTATGGATATGAATATAAGTGATTTTTACGGCCCATAAATTTAAAGGGAAATAAATATCCATGGATTTTTAGATGAGAAATTTAAAAAAGATAAGAAAAAATTAATGAAATATTAGAAAATAATATGGGAATCATTACCAAAGAAAATATCTTAAAAGAAAAGGTAGAAATTTTATATATGGTAAATGAATTATTAATGCAATAATTTTCCATGGGGAAAGGAAATTTCCAATTAACTCTAAGAATTTAAATAATGTTATTCACAAGGAATCCCTTAACTTTTTTAATTGTGGAGATTATGGGTTTTATGAAAACCTATACTCTATGGGGAATGCTCAACAACGGAATCAGAAAGACCATTTAGAGGAAGGTTTTCAAATATATAATTCAAATTTTATTTAGGATGAATAAACTGCAAATGATATATAAAAGATATAAATTATATTATGTTTTATTTTTATATTATTTGATCATGAGAGATAACTCATATTTTTTTGGGAAGGATGTAATAATGAATAATATGGAAATTCATGGTTAAATGATTTTAATGAATGTTGAATGATTAAGGTGTCTACATATAGGGATTCAAGATTTAGGATAAAATGGTACATATAAGGATGATAAGAACATTTAAATAATTAATACTCTTATGAAATATTTTTTTATGGAATTATATTTGAGATAGTTATTGAGTTCTAGTAGATGATTCAGGTATATGAAAACAAAAATTTCAAAATGTGTAAAATTTATGTGAGAAGAATTCCCTTTTAATTTATTGGACATAAGTTTAAATGTATTGATAACATTTTTTATATTTTCTTTTAAATAGATTTCATTATGGGTCATACCAATTTCTAGATAATATTTTGTATCATAATGATAATCCTGGGATCCATGAGTGATTTGGAAATTAAGCGATTAATTTTATTTTGGATAAATTTCACCATTTTTGGAGCCAGGTATAATTTAGGTAAATGGAAATATTTTTTCATAATATTGGATATTATTTGAGAAAAAATGGTGAATTATATTTTATGAAGAATATATGATGTTAATATGTGTTTTTGGTGATTTGGGTTATTTATGGAAATGACTTCCATATCAATGAGATTAATGAATTGGAAATGTCCGTTTTTTTGTTTTCTTTTTCAGAGTGATTTATGTTACTTAGAGAAAAATAATAAATTTATTTTGGAATAATATTTGATAAAATAATTAAAATATATTGGATTCAATCTTAGTATTTAATATTTTTTAAGAGATTAAGGATAGTTATTTATTAAAAGTTCTATGTAGGACATTCGTTATTATTATTGGTGTTTTAGAGAGTAATGTTGTATTTCATCATCTCTTTTTTCATGCACTTTGGGATTATCCCATTTGATTTTAATTATTTTTTCTTAATTTATATTGAGAGGATAAATATGTTATAATTCATTCATAGATTTAATGATCAGTAATAAGTTAATTTCATTTCTTAAGGAAAAATAATTTTATCTTAAATTCTTATCATCTTGAGAAAAATGAGATAGTGGTGGAAATTTATTAAAGGATAAAATTATAGTTGAAAATTAATTACATTAAATTATTCTTTTAGTATGGAAGGAAAATAAATTCCTAAATTCTGGGGAAAGTATATTCAAAAAAATTATCATATAACCTTAATCTCATGTGAATCGATGGTCTCTTCACCCATCAAAACATTATGATTTTGAGGTTATTAACTTTCTCAAAAACATGTTTTGTATCACTCTATATAATTCCTTGGGAATTATTTTTACCTTCTATTTCCATATTTAAACATCTCACTAACTGTTTCCTATTAGGAAACCTAATTTTGGTTTATTTTATATTCCATTCGTATTTCTCATTCCCTCTATTAAAGATGATGTTTTATTAATCCTTTTTATGATGTGGGTCACCCAAATTTAATTTTAACATTTAAACCCATAATTACCAAGAAAAAGTTCAAATTGTGTAGGTGAAATTTATTAAATGGTGGAGAATTTAATATCCTAATTTTTTTGAAAGAGATATTATGTTCAATAATAGAAAATATATGAAACATCGAGCTTATATAAACCACGAAATAATATTATATCATTGTTATTACATAATTGTAATGTTTTGGGTATTAGTTGGAATAATTAATATAGAAAATAATAGTAAAGGACTTAATCAATAAAGATTTAATGACTAATTCATAATAAATAAGTACTTAATTTTTATTTATTTCATTTCTTTTCAAAAATAAAATTTCATCAAAAATGTTATTTATTGCTTCTATAAAAATAATATTCTAATAAAGTTCTAAAAATTTTCAAAAATCTATTTCATAAATTGAACATCATTTTTGAAATCATCATTTCCAAATTATCTTAATTTAATATATTTATAATTTTTTAGATGTTTTATTTATCAGTGAATTGTGAAAAGTAATGAGTTTTATTCAAAATAATATTTCTCAAAATATTTATAAAGTAAAATTATATTTTAGAGAAGATTTGAAATATAATCTATTCCTTTGGATTAAATATTATCAAATTACGATATTCTAAATAAAATTTCTACCTCAACATGGTATAAAATCATTATTGTACTTAAAATCATTTTTCAAAAAACTATATTCATTGTGTTTTTTTTGGATTATTTTTAAATTACATTCTGCAACATATATGTTTTTAATTTTTAAAAATTGATTCTATATTTGAATTTCTCAAGTCAAATTTTCCTAAAGTGTTTCATTATATTTGTTTTGATTATGAATATTAACCTTGGTAATTTTATGTCCCCCCTATAAAGGTAAATCAATTAATTAAGGTAAAAAATAATATGATAATGAATAAATATGAACAAAAAATTTTCCTTAATTTTATATTATGAGTATATCTATAATATGAACTTCCCAATTATAAATATATTATCTTTTTATTCTTTTTTCGATGATATTTTCCATTATAATATTTAATTTAATATAAATCCAAAAAAACAAGTTCTTTTTCTTTATGAAAATAATATCTTTAAAATCATTTAAAACATATGGTATTTTTTGTTATAAATACTTAATTTTGATATAAATTATTTCTATTAGTCATGGTATTTTATATCAAATTTTAATTCATGAAATAATTACTTCAATTTCTTACTCAATACTAATGGAGTAATAATTCAAATCAATGAAGAATAAAATAAATGATTTTTAAAATATTATATATAATATAAATGGAATAATTTATTTTCCATGAATTTTTGAGATATATAAAATATATTATGGATGTTTAAAAATATTATATTTTAATTAAATCCTTTTCTTAGAGTCTTTAATGTCAAATTAAATGAGATCTCCTAAATTAACAATAAAGCTATTTTATAATTAATAATATTTTATTAAATGATTTAAAATACCTAAATATATTATCTTCTAAGAAGTTATTGGAATAAGGTTAAAATATCATCCTATTCTAATTGTAGAGACTATGTTTTCATTATAGTAAATATATTGACCCCCTAAAGAGTAAAAGCATTGTTATCATGGTAAACACCAAAAAGAGTTAACACATATTAAAAAGAAAATATATGGTTATAAACCTAGCTACACTTGTCCAAATTTTCATAATTGATATTATTTTTACCCATACTCATCTTAGATTAAATAATTTTCAACTTATATCTATTTATACATGAAAAGTAATTTATAATATTTTAATCTGTTAAGAAATTCCACGAGTGACCAACAACTATATTATATAATTGAACCTCCTATCTCCATTCATCACACATAAAAAAAATTTGTTTTTAAAACTTCCAATTAAATTACATTATTTATATCCCTCCCCACGTCCAGGATCCCTTTTCTTGATTATCAAAACATTCTAGGAAGTATTTTTTTGTAAATAGTTATTGTTTTTCCGATGAAAAAAAGACTAAGGTCATATGTGCTTAGATGGAATCAAGGTATGGGACATTATTTTAAACTACTAATATTAATTTCCCAATAAAAATCATTTTATTCCATTTACTTATTTTTTATTTGTTATATGTACTAATTTATAAGGAACTAAAATAATTATAATGTACATTCTATGACTCTTTTTAATTATTTTCAGAGATTTTCAAAAGTAATATTTTTATTTAATGTTTTTAATTTCCATAATATTGAAAAAAGGAATAGAATATTTTATCTTATATATTAAAAACCATTACAATAATTTTATACTTATATTCCATTGCAAAATTAATATTTTTTAATCAATGAAAAAAATGATCCCTATATTCTGGATATTTTAAAAAAGGGTTTTTAATTAGAATAGATATTTTAAAATATTGAACTATTTTAATTTGGGTGAGAAGAATATTTTTTATGATCTTAATGATAAAGAATAAATGATTCCATGTTTTAATATTATATTAAGGTTCCAAGGAATTATTTATGTTAATCATTTTTTTCATTATAAACCAACAATGATAACTTCTTCTATAACCCATATAGTGGTGGTTTTTTTATTAAATTAAGATATGTGGTTTCGATATAAATCAAAGAATTGTGGGTTTGTTATACCCATCCAATTCATTTGGTATGTAATTCCACCATATTGGTTATTATAATTGTTAGATATTTATGGAAAATTATTCCTCATGTTACATACATGTTATATCTATTCTTGTTATGCCATTTTAGGGAAATATTATAATTTATGAAGATAAGAAAATGTCATAATTATTAAAGTAATGTATATACTAATTCTTATGGGTGAACATTATAACTTATGAAACGTTGTTTTAGTCTTCCATAACTAAAAAAAATCCTTTATGAGATTTATGTTTCAATGTAGTCTTCTTTCGAATTTTTTTTTTATGAAAATCAATGTTAAGAGAAGTTAATTTCTTTGGTATGAAAATTTTCATTTTGAACCCAAATGATTATTTCAAAAATGAAATCAATTTTATGTATTCATGATCAATATTTAACCTTCCATCAACATTTTTTATATATATTAATGAAATTATTGTGATCATCCCACTTTTGAAATTGTTTTCTGATCGGGTTTAAAGATTGGTAATGGAAAATAATAAGTTATATAAAAATCTATGAATATTTTTAATGGAAATAAATAATTTTTTATTTTAAAATAATTAGATGAAAATAAAATTTTATATTGAGTAGTGGTGTCTACATTATAATATAATTATTTTTATGTAAGTGTTGCGTCATAATTCTACAATTAACTAAACAAAATAGTTCCTCAGGAATATATAAAAATTATTTCTTGATAAGAACCTAGGATGATGTAGTGATTAAGGCCATGTACATGTGTATACTAATTCATATAACAAGGTTATAGATACCTAACACCTTATTACAACAGCCTATTCCCAAAGTAAAATGTTTTTGATGGATATTCATTATTATGGTGGTTTTAAGAACACAGTTTTCTCTATAATGGTGATAATATTAAACATATCCCAGAAATTATTTTACATGAGATTTAGTTGTTTAATATCATTTTTGGCATGATCAGGGGAAAATCGTAGTGATGTTATCTCCCTTGGAACAACCAATAAATTGGATTCATATGGAATTATCTTACTGGTTGAGTTCATTGATTCTTTTGTCTATAAAAATTGGTCATTACAAAAATATTTAACATATAACAATCTTAATGATCAGTATTCAATGGTTACATTATCAATGGTTATGATTCATAATATTATTTAAAATATATTTTTTATATCTATCGAAAACAACTACGTTAATTCTTATTTTTTTCCTATAATTATATCACTTAATAATTAATTTATTCACTCTAAAATAAAACTTCTATTTTCCAATATTAAGTCATTACAATAAAACATTAAATGGAAAAATATTTTTCGAGGTGATTATAAAAATACAATGTTGGATACATCAAGTCAAGTAGGAAGGATAGAGAATCAAGTCGGATAAAAAAATCTTGTATGAGAGGGAAATAAAAATAAATTAAATAGGAATATCTAGATATAATCCCCCACTATCGGTCTCCAAAACATAGTTATGTATTGGTCACCTAGTCTATAATCCATGAAGGATCATATCTAATGAGAAATAAGGGATTCTTAATGTTCCAATATAAGGTTTAATTTCTATGTCTGAAATCTACATTTCATCTCAAATTTAACTGATGGGTTATTTTAATTCAAAAATCATAAATCATCTGGTCTACTAAATCTCACTAGATCCAACATTTCATTTAAAACCCATAAAGGATGGTCCCCTCCATAATAAAAATTGAGCATCAATAATATGAGTATCCAACCTTACCATCTAGTGATACTTTTTTATAATTATATAATCCCTTAGGGGATCACACACCCATAAAATAGATATATTTCACTCGAGGGAGTGCAAAAACCTTGTACAATAACATCCCATATTATGGTTAAACCAATGTCACATCACCAAAAACCATAGTAGGGGACCCATGAATTGCTGATGAAAACAATCGGTCAAGTTGGTGAATAAAATCAACGGATTATTTTGACATTAGTGGAAAAAAAATTAAGGTTTATACTATATTCATACCTATATTGAATTCATTTAATCATGTAGATCATAGAATTTGAAAGTATCAAACTACATGAAAGTGTACCAATCATTAAATGAGAGAGATAATGTAACTCTACCAATAGAATTTTTCACGAATCGTACAACACCAATTGATAAACAACAGAATAGGGGATAAATCAAACCCTATTGAATGATTAGGTCATCATGTCAGGGCCTATTTTTCCACCCTATATAAAAACATCCCATAAAAGTATATATTATAATGAAAATAGTTTTTCATGACAAATAGAATGGTTTCATTATCATATACAATGAAATTTACTCATGATAAGCTATTTTGATTCCAAATATGAAAAATTAATGAAAAAATGGGGGAAATTCGAACACATGTGATGTAGGACCTGTGGCACCGACCAAGAATGCCATGTACATCCTTATCAGGTGATGGTAATGCTAGGACTATATTTTTTTCACCCCTAAATGGTGTCGTGCAGAGGATTATAGCTACAATGATTATGTTAGAACAAAGTAATATGGAACCCTTTCATTCCACATATCAAGTGCCTCCCGTATTGGTTTTCTAGGGTTAATCCAACCATAATCAGAGGTCATCCAGGCTATGTTGTCAACACAATGAGTGTTGGTATATAACTTCCTAGTTCCCACATGTGGTCATCCCAACTATTAAGATCACACTAGCTAAAACAATATTGTTTATTCAATATGGAATTCCCATAAGACACATGGTTGAATGGATACCGACCAATCCTGGGAATGTTTATATACTTGGTGGTATTACCTCAATCACACCTAGAAACCCCACATCACATCGTAGTACCCTTTGTCTATAACAATACCCATTCCACCATCAATTGTTGTCGTCTACCTCCTGCTCATGCATTAAACATGTCCTAACCCTCCCACCACCTCATTTGTTCCACCATATACCTGACTATCTCTATTATGTTTTCTCACAATCTATTTAACCACTTTAAATGAAATACTAAAAACTGTTCAAGCTTGACAATGTTATTGGACCCAAGTTTGTTCTTTTATATAATTGGGGTATGGTCTGTGTTTGTTTTCAATCCGCAATGGGTTGATCAAGGTGCTTTCATGGAAAGGATTCATACAGTAGAGGCCGAAGTATGTGTTTAAGGTGGCACAATTTACTAGTTTCAAAAAAATGGGCCTTCAAATCAGAAGTTTGGTTTTTTGAAAAGGATGAATTTTCATGTAGTAGTAGACAGTATACAGAAACTGATGGTTGCTTCATGGACTGTAAAAGAGGTACATGAGAATGGTTCAAAAAAGTAAAATGGTACGTAGACCGCATAGGAGGAATCGTTCATAGATTGAATGGGGTTCATGGGAAGTCCTATGATTCGCAAAAGGAAAGTTGATATTAGGATGGTGTGTTGTTTGAAAAAATGATACTTTTATTTTGGTAGGCATGAAAGTGAATGTGGTATGAGAACCATGTAGGGTACAACGGGTTGAGGGAGCATAATATGCTATAAATATTTGGTAAATCATTGTTTAACAGATTATGTGGATCTATTTTCCTATATAAGGAGCACCAATCCCTTCATAAAAATAGAAATTTTTATTTAAAATCCAAGAGGAAATCAGTGAAGTCCAGAAGTGGTTTGTGGGTAGATAACCCAATGAAGGATAATAGGTTTGTTAAGAGGATTCTGCGTAAGGGGAATTTGTCAGTAGAGACATTCAACATAAGGGTTTTTTTGGGGAACTGAAGCCTATATTGGAAAAAAGTTCATGTAAGGTGGTACGCGGAAGATAGTTATAGGAAAAGGAGTTGTACCATATAGAAGAAGTGGTATGTAAAAGAGAGGAAATTCATAGAGGAAGATTTCTTCCATGAATAAGGAAGGTACGCAGAAGTATAGGATGTTCGTGATGTAGTAGATATACGTGGTGTAGTACAATACGTGGAGGATGAGGGCTAGTTCACATAGGATGAGTTTTAAAGTGAAAAGTATGTATAAAATTAGATTACATCTATAGAGGAAAATAGGACATCAACAAAGCATCTATCTATAGCTGAGGATTCATGATTTAATGTTAACACATTCAATAGACCTTCATGTCGATAAATTGAGTTCATATTCTTCCCAACACTGTGAGAAAGGGGGAGTCAATTGAATTGATCTGAGGGATTGTGTTTTCAATCCCAAATACCATGTAAATACAGTGCACCAATCATAGATTGGATGTGTTAAAATTTTGTAATCCATAACTAGAAAAGATTAGCGGACCTTGGTATGACTGATAACCTATCAGCATATTCTCCTTGGACTATCCCTTAGTGGTGATCTAAGTAAAATTTATGTGTGGCCCTTCTCCATGTGAATTTATGAATTACTCTACATTACCATCACATATATTAAACAAGTTACTACCATCTAGGTAATAGGATCCATTACATTAAAATAAAAATTTGACACCCTGATTCTCACCTCTCCTTTTAAGGTGTTCTAGGGTACTTCAAGAGCCTCCTCATATGCTCCACAGACCATCCTGCAAGCTCTAATATCTACCCCATAGGATCAAAATTCATCATCAAACCACTCAAAAAGTTCTTTGTCCCTATTTGACAACATCAAAATATACAAATTGTTTTTGGTGTGAATACAATTTTCAATTAAAACTCCTTCTTGAAGACCAGGTGTCAAACTTACAGAAAAATTCTATGAAGAATAAAATAAAATTGTTGGGTAAAATTCTACCATAAAATCATAAAAAAGGATAAAAATTTGAGAATGAGGTTCAAATAAAATTATATACATATAAATTTCCCAGAAAATTAATCCCAAAATAAATAAATATTCATAACATGGATTTGGATTGTCATTATCTGATTATTTAACCTATTTTGAGCACCACTAGTGATTCATCTACATAAATCACAATATAGAACACCCAAATAATCCCTCAGAAACCCTATTTAAATCATTGTTTTATGGAATATAATGATTGAATAAGAGGAAAAAAGTATTAATTACAAAAAATGGTTTCCTATAGGTAGTCAAGGAACCCAGTTTGGGGTTGATCCCATTAGTCATCATAAAAAAATTGTAATTTTTCTCATAGGGTATAACCTCCACCATGGAGACAAATTCACCATTAAATTTACTATAAATGGTTTTTCATATATAATAGCTATTTCAATTCATTATTTTATTCAATCTAAAAATATAAATTTTAATTAAAAATCTATATTTGAGACTATATAATGCATTTAACATCACGCTAGTTATACCCAAGTGGTAAACACCACACTATTGAAAAAATATAGCCATAAAAAACTTTTGAGGATGATTAATAGGGTATATTCAAAATTTTACCCTTGGGGATGTATAAGGACTAAAAAACACAAAATTGATAAGAGTTTCAACTAGGAAAAACTAATTTACGACCGATGGAGTTTAGTGGGTGTGAACCACAAACTATAATGGGAAACTTATTTATAAATCCAAGTCGTGTTTCCATATCCGTAACTAAATCCTCATGATTTAAATTTTATAGCCTTCCCTAATTCTTAAGTGTTGTTGAATAGTGTCATCGATCTATTTTAAATGTTTAAGACTAATTTAATTGCTTATAAAAATTCAATATATCGTAATTGGATTCTCTAATGAACTCATATGAATCAACTATATATTATACATTCCCAATAAAATTAAATATAGAGTTTATGAAAATTGGATTATAAAGAATAAATTATACCTCTATACATGAAATAAATAAAGGGAATACAAGGTGAAATCAAATCAATACAAGAATGGTAATAAAATAATGTCAAGGAATAATAGGGACTATGCTGCTAAAAACTAGAACATTATTTGATACTCTAAATTTTCATCTTACAAACAAAATAATGATTTCCAATAATTGGGTGGAGACTCTATTTCATTTTTTATCAAATTTTATTAAAATATTCTCAACATCCCTCTGTCCTTAAGTACCTATATTTTAAAATGTTAAGTGAAATTTCCTATTGATTCTTCATATAGGTTTTAGACATATACATACAAAGAAGGTCCCCACCAACATTCCTCAACACAACTGTGAAAAAACATGTGTATTGATGAATAATTTTAATCATTTACTAATATAATCATATATATGGTTTTATAAAAATTAGTTAATTGAAGAAGTTAATAATAAAGAACAAGAATGAAAGAGATTAATTAAAGGTTATTACAAGTAACTCTATATAATTTGTGGCTCCACCCTGATATATAAATATATATACCTTGGCCTTTTACACATATTAGTTCTTGATTTTACAAATAATAAGGAATATTCTTACAAGAGAGGTATCATATAGTATATTGTCTTGGAGTAATAGATACATAAAACTGAAAAACATGGAACTAAATCAATCATTTATTTATTTAATCTTCATAAAGAGTGTACTGACATCGATTTCCCGGATCCATTCCTTTGTTAAAATCCAATGGTCATAGTGTTCGTAGGGATCAAAGTGTCTTGCTCTGGGATTTTTACAAAATCTCGGTTCATCCAAACTTTTTCGGAGAAACGATAGCGTTGTCACGAGAACACAATCAAGGTCACAATTTCATGGTCATACCTCCATAGTAACACCATCATGGTCGCACCATCAAGGTCACACCGTCACAGTCACACCATTTACGGTGGTACCATTAAGGTGTCTCACCAAACATTGTCACCCCACCCCCTCTCCCAGTTATTTGAGTTTTCCCATTTTCCCCATGTTATGTGTTTTAATCCATTTATATTTAATCCATATACTCACAGATATTTACTGGTCTATATCCACCATTTACAAGGGGAATTACTAAATCTCAATTAATTCAAACGTGTGAATCCATCATATTTCATGGTCAACCCATGATCTAACATTGATATACTTTGAAATAGTCTCCCTTGTTTTAGGATATGGCCTCCTCTTTAGCCGAAATCCTCTATTAATTATTCATTTTCATTTCTCATGGTGTTCATAGAGACTTCCTCTCGATATGATTCATGCACCCATGCTAGAACCCTTCCAGCTCAACCTTTTTGGAGTTTTTCCTACAAGGCACACTATCCCTTATTATTGGAACCAGAACAAACATTGATCTCGTGATCAATAAGTAGGGACCTTCTTTTTCTTTTATTTAGTTGAGCATCATGTGGGGTGGGTATATTATTCAACCCCTTAGTTGTAAGTTTTATTTTTTATCATTTATTCTTTTATGGTTGTTGTGGATGTATTCCTTCTCCAAATCATGGCATTTGGTGGTCTTTTCTTGTGCACTGGTGATTTTTTGTTTCGTTGTGTTGTTTTGATGTACAGATGTAACATGAAATCTGATTAATCACACACACTCGGTTAAACAAAGGGATTCTCTAGGATAAACCCCATTCTATGATAACCCCAATTATGTTATTGTAGAAATTAAAGAACCGCTATCAGTTAAATTTGAATTGTGTTGGTTTGATGGATGTGGTTATGTCTTGTGTGTTCTGGTCATGGATATGTGGGCTTGGTATCTGTGGTGGTATAGGGGGTGTGTTGGCATCTCAGTCTGAGAGATTGATTTATTTTGGAATGGATAAACTTATAGGTGGTGGGAAATTACCTTCTGTTTTGGTATCTCAGAATGAGATATTGATTTATTGTGGAGTGGACAGACTTGTAGGTAGTAGAACTATCTTTTTTTTGTGACCATTGGGTGATGTTTGGTTGTGGGACTGTAGGATGGTTGTGAACTTGTTATGTAGTTGGACTGCATCTGGGATTTGTTGGGGAAGTAGGGTTATAGGAAAAATTTGTGAGAGAATGAATGGATGTTATTACTTATAAGAATGATAGTTGGCCGTTCTGAATGAGGATACACAGTGGGAATGTAAGTCTAGTTTTGTGCTTTTGTGCAATGGGATTGCAGTTCTGTTTTGTTTCTTTTTTGGTATGGTTACAATTTTTTATTTCCCAAGTAGTATGGGAATAAGTTAAAGTGAATACTCTTAAATATAAATATATAAATTTAATCAGAAGGTTGTTCGGTATGCTTGTGATGTGGTTTTTGTGTGGTTGTCCCTATAGGGTCAGCAGTGAAAGTGGTACTAGTATGTTGTTTGGTTTTTTGTTTAATTGAGACCCATATGTTGTGATGAGTGTTTTATTTCCTATATATATATATATATTAATATTTTAGTTACTTTTGAGCAATATATGCACCCCAAACTTGTTGAGAACCATATTCTAAACAATACCTCTCATGTGGGAGGGTGTCTTTACCAACATCGAGGTGGGAGGATTGATGTCTAGTTGTTTACATTCTTCCTCGCACCCACTTTTAGATCTTGTAGCTCAAGTATATTCGAGTATTCTATAATTTCATGAGCCTTTACATAGTCCAATATTATTTGGGTAAGTGTTTGGTTTGGATGAGAGTCCTGGGTGTTTGATGGTCAGGTTTTCATTCCCAAGTATCTTCAGGATGAGGCCAAGGTGTCTTTGGGTGAGTGGTGTGGTTTTTGAGGCATAGGTGTCTGCGGTCATGGTTGTGTGCAGATTGAGGCCCCCGTGTGTGTGGGTAGGTTGCAGTAGTGAGGCAACATGTGGGAAGAGTGGAACCATCAACATGTTTGATCATTAGGAATGAATAGTTAACCATTTTGATAGTGGTTTGGGGTACCCAAATGTCCATGGGAATATATTATTACATTACATTACTTGAGATACATTTGTGATTGTGCCTTGGTGAGGTTGGGTTGGTTAGTATTACTTACTTTGTTCTTGAGGTTCTATTATTTTTTCATAGGGGCATTAGTAAGTCCTGCCACTTATGCACGAGTATCTTTAGTTTTCTTATTGATTATAATTTTAGGCTCAACCTATGTATATAAAAAATATATTCAGGTTTCTAGGATCACTTTGAGGGTTGTGCTAGACATTACTAGCTTGGGAGTTTGGATATTTGATGTTTCTTCTTATTTCCATTTCTATTGGTACATTATTTGGGAGTTGTTTCATTCATTATATCATCTTTACTTTTGAACATTCATGTGGTAAGGGATTATTGGATAAACTATTACCTTTTTTATTTGGTGTTTCTAGGATTTACCATCTGATCTCATGATCATGTTCAATAAAAAGATTAATGCCTTCCAATTGTTTTAGATTATATACCCTTGGAGCTAGTCGCCACTACGAGGGCTACTAAAGGTTGGACTCAGGGGTATCGTTATCTCTTGTTCTTATTTAGAAAGGAAGGGAGGGCTCTTTTTCGTCCATTCACTCATCTTGAATAAGGCGTGCCATTGTATAATGGTATCAAAGCTGATAGTTTAGGGATAAGATGGAGTTTGGGGTTAGGCACAGTGAGGATTTTGTGGGATGGTTGCGCAATAGTGTTAGTATATCATGGCATGTCACGTAGGCTAGGGAATAACAACTAGGATACATGATTTTAGGGACCCCCATTATCTGATTCAAGGACTCTAGACCTACTAAATTACCAGGTAATACTACACTGATTATAGAGTAGAGACCCTAGGAAAGGTACATGCATCATAATGACTTGTGTTCTGGTTTTTCATGGGTGTTTTGAGAATTTACAAATAAATAAATAAATTGTACATAATTTAAAATGAATTTTCCACACTACCTAGGATTATGAGTTCTTTTTTCTTTTACATCTATGGCACCTGAACATCATCCATGAGTGGTATAAGCAATCTAGGCCAAGATAGTTGATCTGGTTTGATCAGTTGAGGGCCAATCGGGAGGGGGAGAATGGCTAGTGGTAGTAGATGCTTCATACCTTCCAGTAGTAGACTCTCAGAAAGTACGAGGGTTGTGCCTTGGACATGGATATGGAGAGCTGTATCGAGGAGCTTTTTGTTTCATTATGCTTGATCTGAGCTCCGAAAGAGTAATGGGTTCCTATAATAGTTAAACATATGTTAGGATCGGCGCGTCAGTGGTGAAATCTTTACCTCTTGGAGAGGAAGGAATCCTAGGTATCGTGGGCTTCCATTGAGAAGAATTTTCGAGTGTAATTCCTTTTTTAAATGATGATGTCTGAGAATAAGCAGGAGATGTTATCCATCTAGCAAGGGAGTATGTCGGTGAGGGAACTGGGGTCATGTTCAAGGATCTTCTTCGTTTTGTACCGGACCTATTCTTATATGAGGAGCCCCAAGAAAGAATCTTAGAGGAGTAACTCTAACCTTATAATCAGTATTTTGTTACACCTTTAACTCTTCCAACATACATGGATGTTTAGAAGAAGAATAAAGTAGTGGATAGGATTCAAATTTAGGGCGGTGTGCTGCGAGGGAGGTTCCAGTTTTGTTCTGCAAAAGGGAAGGTTTTCAACAACATGTCTCCAAAACCTCGGCCTTCTAGGGTTCGGCTAGTGGAGAGTAGTCCTTAGAAGTTCTAGTTCTTATATCTCTATCCTCAACCTTTCCCCATGGGACTAGGACCAAGGTGCTTTGATTGTGGAATATGTGGGTATCTTTAGAATCAGTTCCTGGTCAAAATGTAGTACAGTGGGGGTGGGAAGGTCTAGCCCCCACCTCAGAAGTATCAATTTCCAAATAGGCCTTTCCAGTAGCAGGGGTACTGAGATCCCTCTCCTCTGAGGGAAGGCGGTGCCGGAGGAGGCCAACCCCAGGGGGATCCTAAGGGGCCTTGGCCAGGGCATAGTTGTGGAGGTAGCCAACAATATAGTGGTATATGAGCTGGGTGTCTGTAGTTTCATGCCGCAGTGGTTGTATTTCCTGCAGGTTCCAAAGCTCGTCGAGATACGATCAACCTATTTAGTACTCATGACTGTGATTTGATTGATTCATATGCTTCTTACTCCTTTTTTCACTCATTATTTCCCATTCCTTATGTCAAGGTGTAGAGGGACACTTCATAACCCTAAGGTTGAGTACACCAATTGGAGTTCAGAATAGCTTGTTTGATGTTTTTCGAGGATGTAGATTGATGTTGGGGTCGCATCAGTTTAGTGGGGGTCTTCTTCAACTACAGATGATTCCATATGACAATATCATAGGCATCAACTGGTTGTTTTCTTGTGCACACCATTATTGAATGATTCTGGAGGAGGGTTGTGTTCACATATATAGGTGGCTAACCTGTAGCTTTTGTGGGCCAGTAGAGATTCCATGAGGGTAGATGGCGTGTGAAACCCCTTATTTCTTTATTAGACAAGATGTTAGTACAATCCATATAGTCATAGATGGTGGAAGTTGTAGGTATTGTTAGTGATTTTCATGATTTATTCCTTGAAGAGGATGTGACTCTACCCCTCGTCTTTTTGTTTAGTTTGGGATAGACGTACAACCTAGTGCCCATCCGATTTCAAAGGCTCCCTAGAAGATGGTTCCTTTTCAGTTGCAAGAGTTTCGGATTCCAGGTGATGACCTGATGAAGAAGGTTTTCATCTACCCAAATGTGCCATCCTGGGGTGCTCCAGTCTTGTTGATGAAGTATGTAGACGATTGTCTCATACTGCGCATAAACTTCCGTAGACTGAATCAGTTAATGGTTAAGATCTATTACCCCCTCTTGAGGATCAATGACCTTTTGAAAAGTTGAAGAGAGCATGTTGGTTATCTAATATCGACCTGCATTCTAGATATCACAAGTTGAGGGTGACGGAGGGTGACATCCCAAAGAATAATTTCAGGCACATGTATGGGAACTTTGAGTTCATGGTCATGTCATTTGGAATTAAAAACACACCGACTCTGTTCATGGGACTCACGAACTCTGTTTTCAATGAGTATCTGGACTGGTTCATGGTCATGTTCATTAACGAAATCGTGATCTTCTCCGGATCAATGTAGGATCACACTGAGAATCAAAGGACAGTATTGGAGGTCCTCCGACACCACCAGCTCTATGGGAATTTGTCGAAGTGCATATTCTAGACACGAGAGGTTTACATCCACGTACATGTCATGTCCCAACATGGAATAGTAGTGGACCCATCGAAGGTCGAAGTAGTTTTCTCTAGGGTAGAACCCAAGAATATGGTGTAGGTTCATTGTTTCCAGGTCTGGAAGGATATTACTGGAGGTTTGTACCCAACTTCCCTTAAGCTAATGGGACATTGAAAACATTGACTAGAATGACCAGGCTTTCATATGGAATGAGTAGTGCTATGCATCTTTTAGTTATCTGAATGGAAAGATGGCCAATGCCCATATCCTATGGTTTCCAGAGGAAGGGTTAATGTTCAAGTCATATAATGTTTCTTCTAGTTTATGAATGGGGTCTATGTTGATGCAGCAGTGGGGAGTGATCACTTATAGTTCTAGGATGTTACATCCTAATGAATGTAACTATTACACCCATGACATGGAACTTGTAGCAGTTGTGTTTTCTCTAAAATTGTGGTGGCATTACCACATCGAGGAACTCTTCGTAGTCCTCACAGATCACAATATCTTGAGGAATGTTTTCTCCTAGTGAGTCTTGGTCTTGCGGCAGTAGAGGTGGATGTATTTTCTTCAGAAATATGAATTTTTTAACCCCTAAACATTAATAAAGGTGAACGTGGTCGATGATTTCTTGAGTAGGAAGTCATAGAAAGATGTAGTCTGGGTGTTCACAGATTCATGGAAGGTAGTGGAGGATTTAGTAGCTTTACATCTAGGCATGAGGGTGGTAGATGGTAGAGGATGTCTATTTTAGATGATTGTGTAATCATTCTTGGTACAGAGGGTGGAGGAGTCTTAGTGGGGTGACTCGGAGGATGAATTGATATGTGATCGCGTTGTCTAGGGTGACGCTCTAGAGGGGTGTTCAGAGTATAGTCATAATCGAATGTCATTTCGTGGGAAGATTTTTGTCCTGATAGAGATGTGTGAGGGTGTTCTCAGTGAGTTCCATTACTCACCCTAGTGGTACATCCAGGAGTATCCAATATGTACTGAGGCTTGAGAGGCCATTTTTGGTGTCCCATAATGAATCAAGTAGTGGTGGAGTTTATGGAAAGGTGCCTCGTGTGTCATCAGGTTAAGGCTGAGCACCATGTTACTGGAGGACTGTTTCATCCCATCGGCATTCCCAAGTGGAAGTGACATGGCTTCTTGATGGATTTTTTCACAGGACTATCAAGGGTTGAGGGAGGGTGTAATTCCACATGGTTAGTGGTGGATCGATTGAATAAATCATCTCAATTCTTAACGTATAAGGATTCAAGTGTAGTGTATGCCTCAGCACAGAGTTACGTGGGTGAAGTGTTGCCGTTTCATGGAGTTCAAAGATCGAACATTTCAGATCAGGACGCATAGTTTACATCACATGTTTGGAAGAGATTAAATAATTATTTTGGTACCGATCTATGCCTTAACACTACATTCCACCCTCATATGGATTGTTATATAGAGCAGACCATCCAAATATTGGAGGATATGATGCAAGCATGTGTTCTGGACTTTAGAGGATCATGGGTATAAAACACTCCCCTGGTTGAGTTTTCCTAAAATAATAGCTATCACTCTACCATTGGCATGGCACTATTTGATTCCATGTAATGAATACTATCTCATTCACTCGTGTGCTAGAAATAAGTTGAAGAGGCAGTTGTTCTTGGCACAGAAATGGTGTAGGGCATGACGGAGAATGTTCATCTTGTGCCTGAATAGATGAAGGAAGCTCAGGACCGGTAGAAGTAGTATGTCGACCATAGGAGGAGGACATTAGATTTTGAGGTAGGGGACCACTATTTCATAAAGGTCTCCCCTCGAAGAGGAATGTGGAGGTATGTTTAGGGAGAAAGATTTCTCCCCTATTCATTGGGCCCTTGGAGGTGTTGGGACGATTCGAAGATGTGTCATAACAACTGGAATTTCCACTGCAGTTGGGGAGGATCCACGACGTATTCCATGTATCATAGAATCATTTCTATATACATGATTACTCCCATGTATTTGACTGGGTAAGGATGGATATTTATGATGATGCGACATTTGTGGAGCTTCCAGTGAGGATCGAGGATCGTAAGGATAAGGTGCTTCATGGATGGACCATTCTTATGGTATGTGTGCTCCGGAGGCACGACGGCCATAAGGAGAGTATTTCAGAGAGATAAGCCTATGTGAATTCTAAATCCCCAGAGTCATTTTGGGTCTTTTCCTTATGTTTTTCTTTTGTTCCTTTCTTGTGATGAATTAATTAGCATGTTTTCTATGAGATAAGTTGTTTCCCTTGTTCTATGAATGTGTGTGAAAAGTCCTAATGTGTGGGGAAAGGAGAACCAAATCCAAAATCATTATGCATTAATGAGGATGGAATAAAACTTGTTCGGATGAATCAGTACCACCCAAAGCAGATAGTATCTTGAAAAGGAGGAAAGAGCTCCCAAATCCATGTGTCTAAACGGTGTATCCTTTGGTGTTTGTGTGTTTTCTTGGGGTAGTGGAGCCTTAGTGTCCCCCCAATTTTTTAGTAGATATATATCGATGAGGTTTTCCTGGATGTTTAGGTATCCCTCAATTTTCCAACACATGGGAGTTTATCCCTAAAAGGTATCTTAAGAGGTGGTTGTTCAAAATGACTCTCTTTGGGCATGGTTTTGGATTATGTAGAAAGATAATAGTTTACGAGGTATCTAATGTAATGACCTCAATTTCCATGATTCATTCCTTTGTAAAAATGCAATGTTTGTAACGGTGGCACTATTACAGTTGCAGTGTCATGGGAGCACCATCATGGTGGCACTATTATGGTGTCACCAGTTATGGTGGAACTAGTTATAGTGGCATTGTTACGATGGCACCATCACGGTCATAGTGTTTATGGTGGACATTACAGTGTCTCACCAAATGGTGTCACCCCCAAACCTAGTTTTCCTAGTTTTTCCAATTCCACCAAAGTTACATGATTTCCTACATTTAATGTTAATCCATCAACTCATAGTCTTCTGCTAGTCTATCTCCACTATATCTGAGGGGAATTATCAAATCTCAATTAATTTAAACATGTGAAACCGCCAAGCCATGTGGTCAAACCACGATATGACTTTATAGTACTTTGAAATGGGCTCCTTGATTTTAGGATCTTGCCTTTTATTTGGTCGAGATACTCTCTTGATTCTTCCTTTTCATTTATCTTGGTACTCCAAGAGACTTCCTCCTGAGATGAGTCAGGCACCCATGTTGGGACCCTTCCTGCTCATCTTTTGCGGATTTCTTCCTGCAAGTCATTTCATCCCATCTTATTGGCACATGAAAGAACATTGATCTCCTAATCAACATGTAGGGACCTTATATTGCTTCTCTTTAGTTGTGCATTAGTCAAGGAGGGTATAATAATGGTCCCCTATAAGGAATGGTAGGATATTCTTCTTGAAAAAAGAAATAAATAATAATTTAATATGATCAAAAGATATCACATATAGGTAAAATAATGGGAAATGTATGGTTTGATGTTGGTCAAATTTTTTATTTTTTATATTTGATTCATTTATTGTTGACATGGATATATTCCATTTGAAAATCATGTTCCATTGTGGTCTTTTCTTGTGCATTGGTGGTGCTCTGTTTCGAAGTTATGTTTTGATATATACATGTATCATGAAATCTTATTAATCACGTACACTTGGTCAAATAAAGGGTTTCCCTAGGATCAAACATGTTCCGTGATCACCCCATTTATATTAAATTGGAAATTAATTAACCCCTATTGTTTAAATTTTAATAATATAGGTTTGATGTTTGTGGTTATGTGTTGTGTGTTCTGGTTTTGGTTCTGTGGACTTGGTATGAGGGGTGGTATAGGGGGGGTGTGTTGGTGTCTCAGTCCGAGAGATTGATTGATTGTTGAATGGATAAACTTGTATGTAGTGGGATTTTAGATTGTACGTTGGTATCTTAGTACAATATATTGATTGATTGTGTAATATATGGACTTGTAGGCAATATCACTTTCATTTTTGTGTTGTGACCATGAGGCGATGTTGGATAGTGGGACTACATGATGGTTATGAACATGTTATACATTGGGACTGCATCTGGAATTCTTCTAGGTAGCAGGGCTATATGGATGGGTTTTGAGATAAGGAATGGACATTATTACATTGAAGAATGATGGTTGGAATTAATGAACTGGGATTTACAGTGGGACTTCAAGCCTTGTATGGAGTTTTTGTGCAGTGGGACTACATGTGTAGTTTTTTGTTATTGTGCAGTGGGACAACAGTTCGGTTTTTCTCATTGTTTGGTATTGTTATGATTATTAGTTTCATGGTAGTGTTGGAATAATTTAAATTGAATCCCCTTCAATAAATAAATTTAAATTGAAAAATAAGTGGGTTTGGTTTACTTTCTCATTGGCTGTTGTGTGGTTGTGAATATAGTGGTAGTAGAAAAAGTGGTACTGGTGGGTTTTTTGGTTGTTTGTTTAATTGAGACCCATAGGCTGGGATAAGGTTTTAATTACCTATATATATAGACTTTAGATCTATGTGATTTCAATATTCACCCCACCCTTATTGAGATTTATGTGTCGAACACCCCCATCACATGGGGGAGGGTGTCTTTCCCAACATCTCAGTGTGAGGATGGATGGCTTGTTGTTGACTTTATTCCTCACACCCTAATCAAGATCATTCTACTCAGGCGTATCTGAGCAGGCTATAATAGATTGAGGATTAACAAAGTCAAAGATTCATTGGGTAAGGGTTTGTTTTGGGGGAGAGGCCTAGGTGTTTTCAGGTTGGGTTTTATTTCCCATGTATCTTCAGGATGAGGCCCTGGTGTCTTTGAGTGAGTGGTGTGGTTTTTGTGGCCCATGTGTCTTCAGGTGCGGTTTTGTGTAGTTTGAGGCCAAGGTGTGTGTGGATAGGTTTCGACAGTCTGATTGCATGTTGGATGAGGGGAAGCATCAATATGTTAGATCGTTAGGAATGAGACGTTAACCAATGGGAATGTTTTTTGGTGTAACCAAATGTAGATGTGCTTATATTATTACATTATATGACTTGAGTTACATCAGTGAGTGTGCCTTGGTGAGTTTGGTCCTCTTAGTATTGCTTGGTATGTGCTTGAGATTATATAGTTTTTACACAGGGGCATTAGTATGTCCCCTCACTTATGCAAGAGTAGTTTTAGTTTTCATACTGAGTATACTAGTATTCTCACCCAACATATATAAAACAATATTCAGGTTTCTATGAGGACATTGGGGATTGTACTTAACCTTACTAGCTCTGGAATTAGGATAGTTTTTGTTTCTCTTTAGTTCCTTTTCATTTGGTACATTATTTATATGTTTTTTTTATACTTGGTATCATCTTTACTTTTTAACATGCATGTGGGAATGGAATCCTTTATTTACCATTACTTTTAGTCTTTAGGGTTGATGGGATTTACCATTTGATCTACCAATATTATTCAATAAAAATTAAATGCCTCTCAAATGTGTCAAATTTTATACCCAATGTGTTTGTTGCCACTCGGGGGCCTACTAATGGTGGGACTTGGGGGTTCATTATCTATCCTTCATCTTGAGGAACGAAGGGTAGGGAACCTTATTGTCCCTTACCTCATCTTTTTGAAGGTGGGTCATTATAAATAGATCCTAAATTCTACTATGCTCATACATCTTCATTGGATAACCTGGAAATAACAGGAAAAAAGGGATGAGCTAAAATCCCATTAAGGGAATAATCACAAAAACAAAGCATTATCATATTGATTAGAAGGAATGACATAATGATATAAAAAGGCATGAAACATATAGAATCACAACATATAAACATTGGATCATATAAATATGGAATAACAAAATTTGGATTAAAAATAAAACATGCCTTTTCCATTATTCAAGTCTCATTTTACATAGTGGAGCACATTTCAAGGTTATCCACAAAGATTGTTTCATATGGTGTCACGAGTCAAAGCCAACCACAAAGAACGTTCCACATAACGCCTCATGAGACTCAACTTTACCCAATGCATTAGAACACTATTTGGTCACACCAATTATAACATGTTCATGGATATTCTTTCTACATATATAATCATAGAAAATCAATCATACATTAACATAAGGGTTACTCATGGTAATAATTGTGTTTCATAACCATCTCATAGAGAATAAAAAATGGAAGTATCCTAAAAATTCCCATAAAGGAAAGGAATTAGATCATGAAAGGAAAATAATAGGGTATAATAGGAATACAACATGAAAAGATATGTTATTATGAAGTAATAAAAGGTAAAAATATTTCATAATAATCTTTAGAATTAAAACATATTAGTGTGGTTAAAGAAAAATATCAAAGTTCATTTAAAACATAAAATGGAATAATATTTTATATAAACCCAAAGTGAACAAGTAAATTTTTATAATAAAAATAGTGTTTTTATAAAAATAATAATGTGTTAAAAATATATTATATATTGAACTTGAAAATGGGTATGATTCAAGATGGACCCTTAAATTGGATTTTCATTTTGGGAATTATTGAGGAGGGAACCATTTAAAAACATGCATATCCCCGAAAAGGAATGATGAATGGATATTGAAACATGAGTTTGGAGCATATACACAACACTGGTAATATGTAAATAAAATGAAATGATTACATCATTTTGGTAAAAATAATGATATAGAAACATGATGGAATAAATGTGGTCTATGTATTATCCATTACCTTACGTCTAAAGGTGTTTTTCACATGATCTTAATGTACTGGATAACCAAATTACATTTATTAATATATTTGTCTAGAACAACTTCTACAAGTAATATGATAATGGTTGTATAGAAATAAAGTTGTATGTAATTAGTGAACATCCAAAAGATTACATGGATATAAAATTCATTTTGTTATTAGGAATGAAGATAACTCATTATATAAAACATTAATGATAACTTCTTTGGTTAATTGGCTCTTTTTTATCCCAATTAACACATTTTTATTTATAGATTAATATAATGTGTACACAATATTCCTATACCCTTAAATAGGAATTATAAAAAAAATATTATATTATTTTTCAACCATAAAAAGGGTTTCATGACCATAATTGAAGATGTTAAAAGAAATTGAAAACACATCATCCTTGAATGTGATGAATTAACCCATCTCAGATGGTGTTTTCATTTCTAGTATAAAATTATGGGAAATAAGAGATGATAATGAATTATTCATTTATCATAAAATCATTACATTACATTTAATGTACTGGAGTTTTAATAACATTTGGATGAGAGGAGGTGAGGAAAAAAACAAAGAAAGAAACTTGAAGGAAAATAATAGAAATGAAAAAAGGAATTTACCTTTGGAATATATCTTCCATGAGAGAACCCTTAGAGGTGATATTTTTGACTTTTTATGATACCAAGATCTTCTAGAAGTCGGAGAGGGTCTTAGCGATAGATTTTATAATAATTTGGACAAGTCATAAGGCCTGAATGGTGTGAGGAGATGAGGTTAAGAGGGGTGGAATTTATGGTGGATGAGAGGAGGGGTTTCCTATTATATTAATCATTAGCTTAATATTTTTTCTCAAGACTATAAATATTCTTGATTCTTCAGGCCTAAAATAGTTAAGAGAGAACATGATTTAGAACCATGGTTGTTTACCTCTAAAGAACATCATTCATGACTCAATAATTCATGTATATAAATTAATTGGTAAATTATTGTATTACACTATTCATCTAAAATTAAAATATTTTCAAAATATATAAAAATTTACCCAAACAATTTATAGATGTTTAGAATCAAAAAAGAAATCCATTTTTCAAAAATCATTTTCTGAATATCATAATTTTAATTTTTAATTAAAATTATAATTTACCGGAAAAAAATTCAAATTTTAAAATTATAACCTCTTTTCTAACACTTTGAAAAATTAAATATGGTATCATTAAATTTTATTATGATTATAAGAAATATAACTAATAATTAATGTATTCATTTTATGAATATAAATTTTCTTTCCATTTATTAAATTAATCATTATGTTGTAATTAAATATACATGAATGGAAAAAATACCAACACAGTATTACTAATTTAAAAAATATTTAAATATACTATGATATAATTATATCATATTTTCACATATAAAATGGATAATGTTTTTTCATACATTCATTAGTGAGGTTACTATTACATTGGCTAGTTCACTATTCATAAGGTTCACAATACTATTCCAATGGTCGAGTAACTATTGCATCAGTATATTTTTCTTAACTTTAAGAGATATATTTTATTTAACTCATTAATCATGTATAAGGTTTTTATTATATTCTATAAGTAATAATATGAGATTATAATATAAAACACAATTATAATAAGGTAATTACATAGATAAAACATTAGGTTTTTACATTCTCCCCCCTTAACAAATTTCACCTTTGAAATGTTGTTTTAAATTCTATGTTTTAAACATGTGTTGGTACTTTTCTTTCATTACTTCCTTGAATTCCCTTGTTTCCTCTTCATTATTATGGTTCCACCATAGTACTTTTACTAGGTGAGTTGTCTTATTTTGTATATTTTTATCTCTTCCATCCAAGATCTCCACCGGCTACTCTTTGTAAGAAAGATCATTCTCCATGTGTACAACCGTTGATGGGAGTACATGTGAAGGATCTAGGATATACTTCTTTAAGAGGGATACATGAAATAAATTGTGTACTTTATACATGGTTAGTGGTAGATCTAGTCTATTAGACATAGATCTATCATGATCATGAATCTATAGTGGATCAATGTACTTGGGACATAGCTTTCCCTTCATACCAAACCTCATGAGCTTCTTCCATAGAGAAATGAGGAGGAATACCATGTCTCCAGCTTTGAACTCAAGCTCTCATCGAAGATTTTCTGCATAACTCCTTTTTCAAATTTAGGCTTCCTTGATGTGTTGCTAAATGGTTTTCACCTTCTCCACCATTTCAACACCTTTCCAATAAAGAGATTATTATAGTTCCATTTGAATACTGGAGTGGAACCTTCTACTAAAATATAATTTTACAAGTGGAATATCTTGGTCTCACCCTCCATTGATGTCCATATAACATTATCTCAACATATCTTCCACTCTCTGAATATTTCACTTAGATTGGCCATTAGTTTGGGGTTTATAGGTCATCCTGAAGTTCAAATCAGTTCTTAGAGAATGTTGGATACCTTTCCAGAACCTTGAGATGAATCTGGGATCTTGATTGGATACAATAGACACTGGTACTCCATACATACTTACCACCTATTTGATATATATCCATGCAAGTTGATCTGATGAAAAGTTTTATCATATTGTGATTAAGTGAGTTGCCTTTGTAAGATGGTTCACAATGACCCATATTGCGATGCTTCCTCAGGAAGTCCTTGGAAGTCCATTGACAAATTCACTAGTATTGTTCTCCCACATCCACATTGGTATGGGTAGTGGATGATTTATCCACATAGTCTTTTCTATTTCAGCCTTCACTTGATTAAATACCATACACTTTAATGAATATTCATCAATCCTCTTCTTCATATTGTCCCATGAAAAGTTCTCTTGGAGATATCGATACATATTTGTTCTACCTAGGTGAATAGACTTGGTTGAACTATGTGTATTATTAAAAATATACTTCTCTATCTCTGGATTAGATGGTACATTTAATCATGACCTAATATCATACAAATAATTCCTCATTAATCTTGAATTCATAGGATTTACCATATCTAATTACTTCCACACTTTTCATAATTTCAACATCTTTTCCTTGAGAATTCATTATTTTCATTAATATGGATGGTTGTGAAACCGTTTGATAAAGTACTGATGATGTTCATCCATTAATGATTCCAATGTCCATCCTTTTAAAATATAAGATAATTGTATACTTATCATCTCTCATCATTGATAAGGATGCATTATCCTTTCTACTTTGAGAATATGCGACCTTATTTTCCTTACACTGATGGTAGTGGATCAAGTAGTCATAATCCTTGATGAGCTCAAAAAATATTCACTAGTGTATATTATGCTCGATCTAGTTGAATACATATTTGAGACTATTATTATTAGTACATATCTCATAGTTTTATTATAGTGATAATGCCACCTGATTTTCAAAGAAAATATCACATCTTCCAACTCCAGATCATGCGTGGGATAGTTTTGATCATGGATTTTCAACTGTCCTGAGTCATACGATATAATTTTTTAATTATTCATCAGTACATAGCCTAATATTTTTGATTGAATAATCACTATACACCACAAAGAGTTCTCCACTTTTTTGTAGTGTTATTATTGACACAATGATAAGACTCTATTATAGGTCTGTAAATCATTCCTTACATTCTTGAGTTAAGACAAACTTTACCCACTTTCTGGTCAACATTTTAATTGGGTTTTACAATTGTAAAAATTTCTTTTCAAATCATCTGTAATACCCAACTGAACAAAGATTTTTTGGATCTCCATTTCAAATGTTGTCCTTGGACATTCATTGATTTCCTTTTTCTTTGAAGGGTCTATAAATAACCCTTTTTTGGTGATAACATTCCCTACGAATGATACGTACCCCATCCAGAACTCACATTTATTCTAATTTTCATATAGTTTCTCCCTTCATAATATCTTTTTCATATTATTCAAATTTTCCTAGTGTTGCTCCTTTCTATTGGAGTATATTAGAATATCATTGATAAAGACAACAACAGTTTTTTGAGGTAATCTCTAAAGACATTATTCATTAGATCCATGGAAACTTCTTTTGAATTAGTGAGTCCAAATGGAATCACAATGACCTCATAGTGTCCATAACCCATTATAATTGTTTCCTTGGGAATATCTTCCTTATTCACCTTTAATTGGTGATAACCTGATGGAAGGTCCACCTTAGAGAAATAACTGGCCCAACGAAGCTGGTTGAACAAGTCATCTATTTGAGGAAGGGGATACTTTTTCTTTATCATTATTTTTTTATCTCAAAATAATAAATGAAGAGGCACATTGAAACATTCTTCTTTTTGGACAATATGACAAGTTCTCCCCAAGGTGAGGCACTCTGGTGTATAAAAGCCTTGTCTAGATTCTCAAAAAACTACTTCTTTAGATCTTCAAACTATACAGTGGTAATTATATAAGGTGTATTTGATATAACTCAAGATCCATGAAGAATTTAAATTGAGCACTCAAACTCTCCATCAAGAGGGAAATCCAGAAATTATTTGGGAAATAAATTAGTGTAGTCCCTTACAGTGGGCATGTCTTCGAGCATGATTATCTCCTTTAAACCCATTATTTAGCTAGAAATTATTTCTCATAACTCAGTAATATCCACACATGTGACAATGATTCTAAATGAGTTTCACCTTCTTCCTTACACTTGTTATGAATTGGAGGATGCTTCAGGATTTGAAGATTGATCTCCCTTTCTTGATAAGAGATTATGGCTCTGTATAAACTTATCCAATCCATGCCCTTGAAAACATCGAACTCCACTAAAGGATGTATGAAAATATTTAATTAGAGTTCTATTCCAATAAAATTGAGTAGGGTTGAGTTATATAATTTGGATACAATAATTTCCCTATTTTAATGTTCTCACAGATAACTCAATCTCCAAATTTTGAGGTGGTGTTTGAATAGTTCCACTAAACTTAGGTGATATTAAAAAATGCGTAGAACCAAAATCAAATAGTTTGTTCACTATTATTCAATAGATAAATTGAATATATATCACCACCTAATTTTTTGGCTCCACCTCAATAGTAGTGTATGCATAATCCCTTCCTTATTTCCTTGGAGGTTATTATTGATTTCCTCCAACAACCCTTGGAATAGGGAAGGTTTTCTTATAATTAACATGTTCCTTGAAGTTGAAACACTGCACTAATTGTTGATAATTGATCTAATTATTTCATTAATCTTCCACAATAGTGATATTCTTTATATCCCAAAACCATTTCTTAGCTAGATGTCTCATATTTCAATATTTGATATAATTATTGGTTCCCTTTATATAGTTCCTAGGATACTTCTTCCCACAATTTGGACACGTTGGATGGTCGTGTTGTAGTTGGAAGCCTAAATCCAAATACTTTGTACATTATTCATTAATAAATACCTTATCACATATTTATTGTTCTTATGCATGACAATTCATGTGATAATGTCATAATGATAGTTGTTGCATTAAAGGGTCATAGCGGATCAATGTTATGATGAGAACCCGGAAGTGCCATAACACTATTCTTGAATATAAGTTCAATGGTCAGATGATGTTATTTTAGGGACACAAAAAATACCGGCCATTAGGGGTGAGGACTCATGAAACTTTAAGGAGCCTTCACAAGGTTTTCACCCTTAGTTAAATCTATGAGGATGTTATGAGAATGAGATCTGCCAGTTGGAAATCCACATTTCATAGTGTCATTGGATGTTCCTATCTACGGACGTGTGTATTGGTCCTTAGACTTTAAGATTATTATTAATGGGTATTAAAACTCATGCACTTAGATGTATTGACAAAAACTGTGATAACACACTGTTTGCAGCAAGGTAGGATACGTTGGTTGTGTCACGAGTGATACTACATTAATAGAAAATTCGATAAAGGATTTCTCCCTTCTGTTCCATAACGGAAGTAGATTTCTTAGGCCCTTTGATGAAATTTATATATCCTAAATAAATCCATGTCCATGGTGACAAAAGGGAAAGTTCAATTCCAGAAATTCAAAGAATGAATAATTGAGCACATGGGTTAATGGCACTAGCATTCAACCCACTTTATTTGAGATATCAAGGAAATGTGATTATATTACATAGTAAGCGTTCGTAGGACATGACACATCATTGTGGCATTAAATTATTTCTCCATGGGTGCATCGTTGTGTTGCTAGACACTAACCTTGGAATTTATGAAGGCTCCGTATAATGCCACTGAGAAAGAGGCCAAGAGGGTCACACACTAATTGTGTCCAAGTATCTCAGTAAAATATTAAATTAACAAGTTAAATAAAGATTATTCCCTACTATAGTTTAATAATTATTAATGGATGTCTGATCGCATTAATTTTGACACTTTTTATTCGAGAGAATATATTGTGGGTGAAATAATATATTTATTATGGATTAATGTAGTGATATTTATTTTAGAAATAAATATCCATTATTCAAGTTCTAGTAAATATGGTGGCAGAAATAATGAAAAAATGGAAAAACAAAAGGTACACACAGTGTATATTAAATATACATGATTTGTATTTTTTTTCTGGGAATTTATGACAAATAATATTATTTATTTAATTAAATAATATTAGGTTTAATTCACTGGTTGAATGTCAGGTAATAAAAATATTTAACTGTTATTATTAGAAATTAGGTATTGCTAATAATTAAATGAAATGAATAAATGCTTTCGGGTAATTAATTTATTTTATTATTCAATGTAATTAAAAATCAAAATTATCTATTTCTCATTATCTTGGCCATTGTTTGTGTTGTTGTGCACAACATATTTTTAAAAGCTCTCATGCCAAGAGATAATTCCTTTTCCACCAAGAACACTCTCAAGATACGAGAGAGAGGCCCACCTCCACCGGATCAAGGCGATCAAAGGCGGACATTGAAAGTGAAGCCTCTTCCATGATAACACACATAGATCCCTTTAGTGACGTCCAGATTTACATGGAGCATGTGTGGATCACCGCTAGAGGAATCCAACACTTGGATTCTATGACGAAACAACTGATCACATAGGATCATGACCGGAAACATTAATGAAAAAAGAATTCCCTCAAGGTAATTATTGTCAATTAATTAATTAATTATAACCAACATATGATTATTCTATATACGGATCTAGGACTCCCCTCATTCTTTTTCTTTCTTCGTTCTATTTCGAAGATCCGGTGTTTTATTATCATGACGGATCTCAGATTGATCACTATTAATGCTAAAATTAAAGTTGGGTACACCCACCAATGTGCTTCTGCTATTATTGGATCCTACAAGTGGTATCATAGGGGTAATATCATTGGTTATAATTATTTAATATTTTCTTTAGTGATATACGCATTTAATAATTAATTTTTTCAGTTCAAGTTAATCATTATTTAAAATATGAATCTTTAGATATGTTCCTCCTCTCACGTTTCTCGTTCACCTTACAGAAATGATTTTTTATTTTAATTTTGATTTAAATAAAATAGAGGATATCATATGTTGGTGCCAGATGTTCCTGTCCATACCACACCAGAATACACAGACTGTATTTGGATGTACACATTGTGTAGTCCAGTTTCAATACATCAGACTGGTCAGCCAAATCAGGTCATGTGTTGGGGGATCCATAAGTCGGAAATGACATCGTGTGTTGTCAAGGAATAGGTCGCACACAGTTTCTGGATTACACGCCATATGTTCCCCTGAACACAGCATGTAGTCCCTACGGGATAGGTTTGGACTATGTACCCTGTACAGGGCTTTCCCGGTTGGAAACCGTGTATCATGAATATTAAATGGCGTGTGTACCACTGAACACACCGTGTACTCTGAAAATATCTGAATTACATCTACTCGCCATGTCCCAGGGCGTGTACTTCAGATGGATGGTGAATAAAAGTGCACACCGTATAGTCGAAACTACATGCCATTTACTCATCCAAATTATGCAAATTTATTAAAATTTATTATTATATTATACAAACCGAGTGGACGTATACAATAGTGTAGGAGTAAAGCTGACGCACAACACGTGATAGTTTTTTTTTATATATGGGTTTAATTTTACATATACGAAATGTTCATTTCTACTCATTGGGTAGTTATGAATGGGAATTCACTGGGTTTCCTCTAAGGTACAAGTTACATAAGAAGATAATTTTAAACAAACATATTTTTTAAAATTATAATGGATGAGAATCTCAAAGAATTTCAAAAAAAGGTTTTAAGATAAAAGGATTGATTAATTAAATATAATTAATTGATTTGTGTGTGATTTATCTTAAACAAGATCGATTAATGAATTGAATGTTAGTTTTATTTATGTGTAAATATCATTTCATGTATGGATGATCATGAGCTAGACCAAGACCATTTTATGTGAATGGTTTCTTTTAATTTTTTTATTTAAACTTAATTTTTGGCCAATCATCCTTCTCCTCATTAATATGTAGGGCCCCCGCAGCCAAGGTTTATTTTATGTAAAAACCCATTTTACCCCTCACATATGTGTGAGAGAAAAGCATATGTAAAGGATGGATCTCCCAAGCTGGTGGAGGCGGCTCAAGTTAGGATCCAAGGTGAAACCGATCAAATCAGATCAAAGGTGGACAAGTGGAAAGCTATAAACACGAACCCAAAAGGTTCAAGGTGTTTCCCCCCTAGATCTTGGGTTAGTTTATCGTCCTATGGAAAAATTAACTAATAAAAAAAGACCACGATCATACCATTAATTTTATTTCTGTCAGTTGCATGGTTTATTTATTGTGGGTGTGTTGTCATGATCACACAATTAATGAATTAAACAAACATGCAAGATGGAACTAAAGTAAAACTGTCTTATGCATAAAAAATTATCTTAGTCATGGTTAATAACTTAATTATATTCCACTTAGTATTACCAAACATGTAATCAAAGATAATAAAATGGAAATTTATGTATAAGGATAAAATGCATCCAATAAATATTATATTGGTATACCTTTCCCTAATCTTGGTTATAATCGAACCATGGTTCAAAGTGCTTGACCAAACCTAGTTGTGGTGCTTTCAATTATAGGGGAGTTCTAAATCAGGGTTTTGGGTTGACTTGACTTAGTTTGTATCAAGGGTTGAATACCACTGCAGGACTTGGTGTGACCAAGAGGAAATGATTGAGGAAATCCAAATATAAAAAGATTTCTTGATTGGGGAGTCCACTCAGCCGATCATGGAGCTGCGAGTTAATGGTGTTGTAATTTAGAATGCCTACATAAAACCCTACAAGTTGTTTGACCAACCCTAGTTGTGGTAATGCGATGGGAAATATGAATCCTTTCCACTATAATACTTAGGCAATAGAATATTCAAAAGTCAATGATGATGGATATTGGATTGCAATAAAATAGTGGGAGACTAATAAGTATTAATTTATTTATTTGACTCAGTTTTATCCTAATAAAGTACTAAACCTTTTCCCATATTAATATGTCGAAATGGAAGGAAAAATTACTTCAAACATATCATTGTGAACCATACTCGAGAAGGAAATCCTTCTCATCGGCACCAATTTCCATGAGTGGCAGAGGTGTTTATGCATCATCCTTCGGCACGAGAGGAAATTGTTTGTGCTAGAAGAGCATATTCTAGTTGCACCTAAAAAAGAGGCCAGTGATGAAGAAATATCTCTCTATATAAAACACATTGATGATTCCATAGATGTCAGGTGTTTCATATTGTCCACCATGTCTAATGAGATCTTGAAGCAACATGATAACATGGACGTGTATTGCACGATGTCTCACCTTAAGGATATATATCAAGATAAGGAAATATTGGAGAGATATGAGATCTTCAATGCTTTTTTTTTCTAAAATTATTGTATATTATACGCCATCTGGGCCCCATGTAGTCATGCTCATTGGCTACATTGAACTTCTAGACATCATAGGGATTATGTTCTCGGATAAGATGCGTACAGATCACATCCTATCATCACTGCCCAAGACCTTATCTAGATTTATTGTCTACTACAACATGAGAAATAATGGGAAGAGTCTATCAGAACTTCTAACCTTAATTCTCCTGGTAGATAAGGACATGGGGCATGACAAAATTGAAGTCCTTATGGTGAATAATAAAAGTAAGGAAAAGGAAAACGGGCCAAAGACTTATTAACGGTCTAAATCCCCTGAGTGTCATCCCTACAAGAAGGGGAAGATCCAGAGGTAGGGAAAGGAATGGGAGGAATTATGTTTTTCATGTGGAAAGCAAGGCCACTAAAATATGAACTATACCTAGAAGTATGGGGATGCTAATGGGGCGTTCGTTATCGAGTGTAATCTTTCAATTTCTACACATTGGGTATTAGATATAGCTTGTCAGGATCAAATCTATATTCAAATGGAGGACCCAAAGTAAATTTAGAAATATTAAAAGAGGATAGGTGGATCTTAGAGCTTCCAATGGCTCTAGGCTAGTTTCTTTAGCCATTGGAAATTACCACCTCTCATTTCAAACAGGGATGATTTTGGTTTTACATAACTGTTATTATGTTCCTAGTGTTATTGGGAACATAATTTCTATATCTTGTTTGGATAGGGATGGATTTATTTTCATGTTTTGAAATATGGGTTGTCTCTTTTATAAGAACAACATATGTTATGGTATGGCGCATTTAAAGAATGGTTTGTATGTACTAATTATGAAAACCAAGTGTTGGAAATCAATAACAAAACAAACTCCCATGACTCATACATCACCCAGTTGTGGCATCACCATCTCAGTCATGTAAACAAGAAGTGCTTGAAAAAGCTCTGCCTAGATGGAAATTTAGACTCTATTGTCATAAAAACACTTGATAGATTTCATGCTTGTTTACAAGGAAAAATGACCAAGCCTCCTTTTGGTGGACAGGGTGAAATGGCCACAGAGCTTCTAGGATTGGTTCACACGGATGTGTGTGGACCATTTATAGTAGAAGCTAGAGGTGGATATTCTTACTTCATTAATTTATTGATGATTTGAGTATATATGTCTATGTATACTTAATGAGGTATAAGTCAAAACCCTTAGAAAAATTTAAGTAATTCATGAATGAAGCAGAGAATCATCTTGGTAAGAAGATAAAGAAGCTTCGATCGGATGAAGGTGGAGAATATTTGAACCAAGAGTTCATCGAACATCTACTGGAGTCTGGGATTCTATCTCATCTCACTCATCTATATACACCATAGTGGAATTGTATTAGTAAAAGGGGGAACTGATCCTTGTTGGACATGGTGATATCAATGATGAGTCATGCAGATCAACCATTATACTTTTGGGGATATGAATTATAGACTCCGGCATACACATTACACTAAGTACCCACCAAGGGGGGAAATGGAATTACCTCTGAGTTATGGAATGGAAAGAAACCCATTTTGTCATACACACATGTATGGGGATGCGAGGAATTTTTTAAGGCCTTCTTAAGAAAAAAACTAGAACATCGGGTCACGAAGTGTATCTTTATTGGATATCCCAAGGAAATGAAAGGATATTACCTATATAACCCTTGAGACATGAATGTGATTGTCACCAGACAAGACGTCTTTCTTGAGAGGGATCACATCCTCAAAAAGAATAGTGGGAGCAAGATTGAATTTGATGAAATTGATGTCCAAGATACAAAGATGTTGGTACAAGAACAAGTTCTATAGGTCCCAGTGGAAGAGGTTCCAGAAACACAAGTACTACGTAGGAGCTCAAGAGAGGTAAGGGAACCAAAGAGATTTGGATTCCTAGTCACTGAGGATGGTGAAACATTATTGTTGGACAAGGATTAACCTATCTCCTACAAGGAAGTAGTAGAAAGATCAAAAGCTGTAAGATAGATAGAATATATTAATTCTGAGATGGATTCCATGTATCAGAACCAAGTATGGGTTCTGGTTGATGAGCCAGTTGATGTAATGATTGTTGCATAAAAATGGGTATTCAAGAGAAAAATGGACATGGAAGTTCAAGTTAGCACCTATAAAGCAAGTATAGTGGCTAAAGGATTCAGACAACGTTAAGGAATTGACTGTGATGAAACCTTCTTGCCAGTTTCCATGTTTAAATCAATATGAATCAAACATTCCATAGCATCTTACCATGACTATGAGATTTGGTAAATGGATGTCAAAACAACATTCCTTAATGGGAACCATTAGAAAAATGTCTATATGACACAACCATAAGGGTTTATGACACCAGGTGAAGCCAAATAGGTTTTCAAGTTGCAGAAATCCATTTATGGATCACAACAAGCATCCAGGTCATGGAACATTCGATTTGATGAACCCATAAAAGAATTTTTATTCATTAAGAATGAATGTGATCCATGTGTTTATAAGAGGTTTAATGGGAATGAGATCATTATCCTAGTATTATATGTTTATGACATATTGTTTATTGGAAATGATGTACCAGTCTTACAGTCAGTTAAGGACTGGTAGACCAAATGTTCCTCTATGAAGGACGTAGGTGAACCAGCCTACATTCTAGAGATCAAGATCTTTCGTGATAGATCCAAGAGGATGCTTGGATGAATTCATGGTACATATACTGACCAGATACAAAAGTGACTTAGTATGGAAAATTTAAGAGGGGATTTCTTCCAGTGTCACATGGCCTACACCATTCTAATAAAATGTGTCCTCAGACACGAAAACATAAATATAGAATGAATAAGAACCCATATGCTTCAGCTATGGGATCCATCATGTATTCATTGTTATGTACCAGGCTTGATGTTTCCTATGCACTGATCATGGTAGGAGGATATCGTGCAAATCCAGGAGAACAACGTTGGACTGCTGTCAAGACTACCCTTAAGTATCTCAGAAAAACTAAGGATATGTTCCTGGTGCATGGATGAGATTAGAATCTTTTCATCAGAGGGTATGATTATTCTTGTTTTCAAATAGATTTTAACTATCTAAAGTCATAATATGGATGTGTTTTCTATCACAATGGAGGAGCTGTGAGCTGGAAGAGTTCAAAGCAACCAGTTGTTGACGATTCTATAGTGGAGTCAGAAAATATAGTTGCTTCGGATGCAGTTTTGGAAGCCTTGTGTATTTGGAACTTTGTCAAGTATCTTGATGTGGTGCATAGCATTAAAGATCCTATCCTGTTGTATTGTGATAATACTGTAGCAGTGGATCTTACAAAAGAACCAATGTCACATCAACGGAAAAATTATATACTCCATAAGAATCACCTCTTGATAGATTTCTATCAAAGGGGTGATGTTGAAGTAAAAAGAGTGTCCACAGAAGAGAACATAGCGGACCCCATGACTAAAGTCTTATCTTACTAGAATCATTATTATCATGTGAGAGATATAAGGTTATTGGTTGTTAGTAGTTGTCTCTAGTCTAAGTGGGATTCCGTTGGAGTTAGTGGCCTATAGCCAACAACTTTGTTCTTTATTCATTAATAAATACCTTATCACATCTTGATTGTTCTTCTACCTGAAAATGAATGTGATAATGTCCTAAGGATAGTTGTTTCATTATTGGGTCATAGCGGATCCCTACAATGATGAGAATGCGGAAGTGCCATAAAATTTTTCTTGAATATATGTTCTATGGTCGGATGATGTTTTTTGAGGGACACAAATAATATAGGACATTAGGGGTGAGGACTCATAAAACATTAAAGAACTATCTCATGGTGTGTGTGCCCTAGGTAATATCTTGGAAGATATTATAAGAACGAGACCCATAAATAAGAAATCCACATTTCAAAGTTTCATTGGATGTTCCTATCTGCGGACATGTGTATTGTCCTTAGACTTTAAGATTATTATTAATGGGAGTTACAACTCGCTCACTTAGATGTATTTAACTATGATTAAACATTTTTTTCATTGAGGTAAGATATGTTGGGTGCATCATGAGTGATACTACAATAATAGATAATGCTATATAGGATTTTTCCCTTCTATTCCATAATGTAAGTAGATATCTCGGGCCCTTTGATGGAATTGATATAGCCTAAATAAATCCATGTCCATGGTGAAGAATGTTCAAGTTCAATTTCAGAAATACAAAGAAAGAATAATCAAGAAAATGGGTTGAAGTTACAAGCATGAAATCTGCTTTATTTGAGATATCAAGACAAAGGGATTATAATACATGATAAATATTCATAGTAGGTGACACGTTGTTGCGATATTAACTTCTTTCTCTATGGGTTCCTTGGCATTTTTCTAGACAAAAACCTTGGAATTTAGGCAGGCTCAACCTAATGGCACTGAGAAATTGGACTAAAGGGTCACACACTAAGTGTTCCAAGTATCTCAATTAAATATTAATTTAACAAGTTGAATAAAGATTATTCTCTACAGAGGTTTAATAATTATTCAAGGATGTCTGATCGCATTTATTTCGACACTAGTTATTTGAGAGAATATATTATGGGCGAAATAATTTATTTATTAGTGATTAATGTAGTGATATTTATTTGAGAAATAAATATCCATTATTCAAGGTGTAATAAATGTGGTGGAGGAAATAAAGAAAAATGGAAAAACAAAAAGTACATGACATGTATATTAAAAATACACACCACGTATTTTTTTCTCAGAATTTATGAGAAATAATATCATTTATTTAACTATATAATATTAGGTGTAATTCACTGGGCACATGTCAGGTAATAATAATAGTCAACTTTTATTATTATACATGGGTATTACAAAGAATTAAATGAAATGAATAAATGATTTCGGGTAATTAATTCATTTTATTATTCTATGTAATTAAAAATACCAATTATATATTTCTTATTAGCCTAGAAATTTTTTGTGTGGTTGTGGAAAATGGATGTGGAAAAACTCTCATGCCATGTGAGAATTCATTTTCCACCAAGAATGCTCTCAAGATATGAGAGAGAGAGATCCACCTCCACCGGATCAATTCTATCGAATGTGGACATCGCAAGTGAAGGCTCTTCCATGCTAGCACCCAGTTATCCCTTCTACAACGTCCACAGCTACGTGGATCACGTGTGGATCACCGTGATAGGAATAATACACTTGGATTATACGATAAAATGATAGATCATGTGAGATCATAAATAGAAACATTAATGAAGAAATAATTACATCAAGGCAATTCTTATCAATTAATTCAAGTAATTATAACCAACATATGATGATCCTATCTATGGTTCTGGGAATCCCCTATTTATTTTTCATTCTTCATTATATTCCTATGATCCTTTGTTGTATTATCGTGACGAATCTCGGAATGATCGTTGTTAACACAAAAATTAAATTTGGGTACACCCACCAACGTGCTTCCGTTGTGCCCAGAACCTACAGTTCGATCTTCATTCCATCATGGGATTTATTTTCCAAACCACCCAAAATAGACTCTATTTTCTTCTGTTTATGACAGAGCCCATGAGACCATTGAGAGTCTCTGATATCAATTTCTACCATAAAATAATAACATAAAATCTATTCACAACTGTCAAATTTCCAAATCACTAATAATTTTCATTAACTCGGATTTAGTCCAATAAAGAATAAATCCACAATGATTTGGTGTTTATTAAAAATCCAGAGGTGTATTTCGCAAGACTTGTGATGTTTGATCCATATTCCATGATGGACTCATATTCCTTCTACTTATGTTTGAGGAACTGTCTCTCCATCTTGAGAGGGGGGGTTGGGGGAAATATTTATTGAAAACTTTTTCTTGAATTCCTCAAAATCCATGGAATAATTTTCCTCCAAGGACATTGTATTCATGATCAGTTCCCACCATTGATCATCTTCCCATCAAAATGATAGACCTCCATCCTGAATTTCACTTCTTTTGAGAACTATAGGACATAGAATATCATTTTAATGGATTTAATTAATTTTTCTACAAGGAGTGGATCAAAATATCTATTAAAAAGGGGATTCCTTTTCTAAATGAAGGATTATATAGAATATTTATCTTTCCTTGAATGAGGATTGCATTCCACATGATTAATGTTATTACTCATAACTTGAGCTAGTAGATGAAGTACTATCATAGTGTTTTGAGAAACTACTCCCATCATATCAGGAATATCATTAGGTAAATCATCTTGTTTCATATCACATTTATTGATGGAATGTGTTCTTATTTATCCATCCATTAACTAAAAAAGTAATGTACAATTATATGGACTTAATAATTAGCTAATAATCCTAAAAGGAATCATTAAACACAAAAGGGTAAACTTGAAAAGGGAAATTACAACCTAACTTTTGATTACCTAGGTCTCAATATTGGATATCCATTATATTTTCCCACACAATTATTATTAACAAATTATTTTTTTGATCCCTTAAAAAATGTTTTTACTATACTTATTAATTTACCAAAGAACATCTCTTAAGAGTGTCAAACAAGGAGTGCAGCTAGCCCCATTGTCGTGTACCAGTTCTCGTTCAAGTATAACTCATTGCGGTGTTTTTTGGGTTTTTCTCCTAGATATATTCGTTTCTAAGCCACATCCACTTATTCATATCAAGATAGGGATGTATTTTCTTGATAAAATCTTACTCTATACTTAAAAAAATTTGGGATGATTTATAATAATTTGTCTTATCCCTAAGGTTTTAACTAAAGTTCTCTATTCTTGATCTCAAGAAATAACAAAATAATCCGTTAATACCAAAAATAGAAACCCTATCCTTTAACACATATAATTATATTAATTTAAGCATAATATGGAATCATATTACAATCCAAGGATCATAAATTCTATTGTCGTGGAAGACTAGGTACAAAAAATGGAAAAAGATGGGACTAAATAAAACATTTCTTTAGGCAATCTTTATAAAGAGCCCCTAATTAAAATTGTGATCATACACATTCATATGATTTCATGGGGATAACATGAACAAATGGATGAGATAAATCCCAGTATGAAAATAAGAATAATAATAAATCTTTAACACATGGTTTAGAAGGCCTGAAATAATGATATAAATAGGCATGGAAGATACGAAATCATAACATGTAAAGATGGGATCATAGGAACATTTAGTGAAAATAATTTAAATGTAACATAAAACATGACTTTAGAAAGCTTCAATTATCATATCACATATAGGATCACAAGTCAAGGTTATCCACTAAGAGCATTGGACATGGTAGCACGAGTAAAGGCTAACCACCAATATTGTTGCCCATAGCATCTCCTGAGACACTAATTTACAAAATGAATTCGAGTGAAATAATGGATAACCCATCATAACATGTTCACTAATATGATTTACATATGTTTAATCATACATAAAAAATCACACATAAATCTAAGGGTTACCCATGGTAATAATTGGGTATCATAATCATGTCATAAAGAATAACAAATGGTAGTATCATCAAAATGTTCATCAAGGAAAAGAATTAGGTCATTCGTGGAAACAAATAGGGTAAAATAGGAATATAAAATGAAAATTGACATCAACATGATGTAATAACATGTAAAAATAGTACATAATAAACTTTATAATTAAACCATTTTAGTTCGGTTGAAGGAAAATAGAAATGGTCATTTAAAACATAAAAGGGAATAATGTTTTATATAAAACCATAAGTGAACCAAGAATTTTTTCAAATTAAAAATAGTGGTTTTATAAAAAAAATTTACATAAAAATAGATTATATAGTGTCTATGAATGTGGTTAAGAATCCGGGAAGTTCCTTGAAAAGGGTTTTTTTACTGGAAGTATTGAGGAGGGAACCATTTACAAATGTGTATATCCACATAAGAGAATGGTGAATGGATCTTGATACATGATTTTTTAGAATATACAAAGAATTTATAATATGAACATAAAATGAAAATAAAACTTCATTTGGGTAAAAATAAACTTAGAGCAACACAATGTAATAAAGGAGGTTCAGGTATAATACCTTACCTTAATTCTAAAGGTGTCCTTCATTTGATCTTAATGTCCTCGATAAAAAAATTACATTCATTAATTAATATATTGAGAAAATATTCTACATGTAAGATGTAAAATATTCTGCATAATTTAATTTCTATGTTATAATTCAACATCCATAAGATTACATGTTTATAGAATTAATTTGGTTATTTTGAGGGAAGATAAATCCATGTAGAAAACATTAATGATAACTGTTTTGGTTAATTGGTGGATTTTCATCATAAAAAACACATTTTTCATTCAAGAATAATATAATGTGTACAAAATATTCCAAAACCTTACATAATATATAATATATATATTACCATCTGGTTCAACTATAAAAATGTTTTCCTGACCAGAATTGAATATCGTAAAAGAAACTAAAAACTCATTGTCCTCGAATGTGATGAATTTACACACCTCATATGGTGTATACATTTGTAGTAAAAAGGAAGGGAAAGGATATATGATGATTAATTATTACATTATCAAAAAAATATTCTAGTACTTGTAAGGTATTGGTGTTATCAAAACATTTAGATGAAATGAGGTGAAGAATCAAAAAGAAATAAAAGAACATGAATGAAAATAAAAGAAATGAAAAGTGGAATTTACCTATTGAATATGTATTCCGTGAGAGACTATTTAAGGAGGGGGGGCTTGGTATTTTCGGTGAAAAATAACTCCTAGATGTCAGAGAGGGGATTATGGAGATATTGGAGAAGAATTTGGACTTGGAACTATGTTTGAGAGGTGATAAGAGAGGAGGTAAAGAGGGGTGGTATTTATTTTGGAGGAGATGATGGGTTTCCCATTATTTTATTAATTAGTTTAATATTTTTGCTCAAGTCTATGAATAGTACAAATTCATGTGACCAAAAATAGTAAATACATCCTGTGAGTTAGAATCCAGGGTGCTTACCTCAACATAACATCATCCATGACTCAATAATTCTTGTATTTATCTTAATTTGTAAATTATCATATTTCACTATTTATTAAAAATTCTAGTATTTCATAAAAATATAAAAAATTAAAACTGACAATTTTTTAATGTGTATAATCCAAAAATGAAATAAAATGTTCAAAAATAATTTTCTGAATATGAGAAATTTATTTTTTCATTAAAATCATTATTTAACTAAAAAAATTAGATTTTATAATTAAAACTACTTTTCTAACACTTTTAAAAATTAAATAAGGAATCATAAAATTTTCATATTATCATAAGACATCATAATAATAATTTATGTATACATTTAGGAAAATAAACTTTCTTTCAATTTATTAAATTTATCATAAAATTATAATTAAATATACATGACCTTCAAAAATACAAACACATTAATAATATTTTTTAGAAAATTTATTTACATATACTATGATATACTTTTATCATTGTGTCATATATATGATGGATATAATTTATTTATAATTTCATTGGTGTGGTTAGTATTACACTGGATGGTTTACTATTCATATGGGTAACATCACTACTCAAAATTTTAGGTAATTATTTCATTGGTATATGTTTCTTTACTTAAAGAGATAACTTTTATTTCACTAATAATTCATTTATAAGGTTTATATTATGTTTTATATGTAATCTTATGTGATTATACAATAAGAGAACATTATAAGAAGGTAATTCCAATGTTAAAACATTGGGTCAATACAATATTCATATTCCTACCGAAAACATGATAACTTATCTATAATAATTTTTCTACATTTAATACGGGATAGTGGATGGAAATTCTTATATATGAATCGTTAGACATATATATGAATTTTTAACAACATTAAGGTCCTAACGACCCATATAATTAAAATAATGGGGAAATTCATATATATTGGTGGGAAAACTATATTCCTCATCCCTTTTGGAGTAATGTAAAGTGGTATTATAGATTCCAGGATATCTTCAAATATAATATTTCTTTATATACATGTTAGTACATCTAATTCAATTCGCATTAATTATACTTTACAATATTTGTACATACTTTTAATTTTTTTTAAAACTATCAAATTAAAAATAATATCATTGACCACATCAATTAACCTGATCAGTACAAAATGGTAATAACATTATCAAAATAAAATATTTGTAAACATTATATTTTTCATGTTATCATATATGATAACATGCCCGATACAAAAAATGTAACAGCATCCACTGAAATAATATTATAAAAATTCCTCTTAACTAAAATAAACAAAAGTCTCCTATAATAAAATACTATTATACAAAAAAAGATATATTATCATTAAGAAAAAAATGTACCATTATCCAGTAAAATATATCATAATTCATTTCAATTTCACTAATTTTAGGCTTTAAAATAACTTTATATAAAATATATATAATTATATATGACTCGAAAATCAAGCCAACCTCTTTCGAAATAAATATAGAGTTAGGTAAATCATAATAAATAATTTGTACATACTATAGGTATGGTCCTATGAAATATATGATTTCAAAAGATATAAATCACCTTAAAAGAATATTTTAATTAATATGAAGAATTGTTTGTAGAACAAACGTTTTACGAAATTATATTTGTACTCATATGAGGTCCACTAAGATTATGTTGAAATAATTTTTTTGATTAAAACAATATAAAGGGTATTTGTAAAAATATATATATATATATATATATATATATATATATATGTTGAGATATATTTTTACTTTTTAAACATTGTGTAAAACCACAAATATTTAAGAAAATGAGGAAAAATATGATTTTTAGTTTTCTCCAACATTGTGATTCATTTATAAAAATCCTAAAAATATTTTATATAAAATTAAATTTTCTGAAAAAAAATGTTTCTAGGAAAAATAATATGTATGAACTAAAAATTACAAAAATTAGCAATGAAATGATTTCTTTCCCATCCACAAAATAATGAATTACATCCACAATAATGTTATCGATTAATGGTGGATAAAGTTTCATAGATGACTTATAACTCTTATAGGTTAAAGATAAATTAAATGATTCTTTGGGGTAAGAATTTTTACATATATAAAATGATAATGCCAAAATTTGGTATGGGAAACCACTACGAGATTTTATCTAAAAAAGAAAATTAATCATACTAAATAAATTTAAGAAATATTAATAAACAAAAAATAGTAAAATTTTCCTTAATTTAGGAAAACATATAAATTTAAAAAGTTAAATGAATTTAATTCAAAAATGAGACAATAATATTAAATATTATAAATTAAATAGCATATAACATCATATTTAAACATGCTATGTTTGAACAACAATGTTTATTCCAAAAAACCCAAAACTATGTTTGGAATATAATTCTAAATAAGTTGTTAAAAAATTAAACCCATTATATATGGTTATTTAAAATATTGTCGTTAGGAAAACCCATCTTTTTGTTGTTAGAAAATATTTCTAAAATTAATTCAAATATAATTTTTAAAAAATCTACTTATTTGTTATTACTATTTTGAAAACCAAGGGTTTACATTTCCCAGGAATTGGATGAACATTATTTCATTAAGTTCAAGACCCCTGGCTTAACCAATTTTTAGACTTCCAAATTCTAATGTTAATCATATAACACTTAAACATGTAACAGACCATAATTATTAACAATTACGTAAAAACATAATTAAATATTTTAATTGATAAACCATTCTACATCAATAACCATGAGACCCTAATGAAAATATAGGGAAACAACTATTATACTGCATTAAAATGCATAATATCCTTAATCCTCAATTAACCCTAATAGAAAATTAAAAATTTCCTCCAATAAATAATGAATAAATCTGAAATATAAAGTATTCAAATAACCAAAAAAATTAGCAGGTTAAAAAAACTCAAATATCAGTTCTTTTAAAAAAATAAGGAAATTGATCTTAAAAATATTATATTCACAATGTATTTCTTTAATCACACAGAAAATACCAAAAGAGATTAAAATATTCTGGGGATAAATATGAAAATTCAAGAATGAAGAAGAGGTGATGAATTACCATTGGTTATTCTTAAGATATTCCCATAGACCCATCATGAAAGAAGATTGATAATGAATACGTGATGGATGGGAAAGAAGATAAACCTTAGGTGGACGATCTATAAAGAATAATTTGGGGGATCAATCCCCAAATTTTATTTTAAATTAAGTTAGGTTAAAACGACCATTTTCATCTTTTTTTAAATCACACCTAAATAACCTCAGTATTATTTCATTTTAACTTCAGTGGTATTCTAATGTAACACTAAATATCCCATTAGACTTTCAAAAATATCCATAAATCTATATTGTACTATTGTTTCCACCCAACATTGATTTTCTTCAAATAATCACAACTAAAACTCTCCTATAAATTTGGAAACTCATATAAAACCTCCATATATATCCAAAAAGTCCTAAAATATTGTCCTAAAACATCAAAAATATAAAATAAAATCACAAATATAATAGAACTTGTCATAAAAAATGAAAATTTCTGAATAAACCTTACATTTCAGGACAATACATTCAAATGAAATACAAATATATCCTTCACCTAGATCATCCAAGGAAGGGGTAATTACATGATCTATAGAACACGATATCTCATCCAATATAAATTTAAGGAGGAAAATAAAGTAAATTTTATTACCTCATTAAATATCATATTTGTAGCTAAAATATAAACAAATTCATTAATGGAACTATCAGATATATGATTCAAAACACAAAAATTAATCTTAAACAACATAATAACCAAAGATTTCGAAGTACACAAAATATTAAATCTATTAATATGATAATAAATATCCCAAATCATTAACTATACGACCTATAAAACTTTTCCTGATAAAAAAACCTTCTAATGTATCTAGATTATATTCTCACACACTAACCATGAAAACTATAAGGATTGATTCCCAATTAAACAAATTTATTCATCCCAAATTTTCTCCATGATTACTATGTTCCACTCTAAAAACTACACGAGTCACCACTAGATAACATAAGATCATGATAACTAAAAGATAATCTATCATTACTTAGATTTTCAAATATCACTATAAAATAACCCTCTCTATTATAATACATCCCACCATAACATTCAGCTAGGGTCTAGTATTCCTGATCATAAATTGAATTCAAATTTAACAAATACACCCAATTAAGTACACTTTTTTGAGAAAATAAATTTTTATTCATAAAACATTAGTTTTAAATAATTTTTGAAAAATATTAATTTTAGTATTTTAACATTTAAAATAAGTTTCAACATTGAACATTTCAATGTAATTTAACTGTAAATAAAATTAAATTTCAACATATGGTACTTGGTTACACGTCCAAGAAATATAACATTATTATAATAGTTTATAATATCAGTTTAATGGAAAAAAATAACCATTTTTTATACAAGAATACATCAAAATTGTTATCTGAGATGGATTATAAAATTTTAAGGAAAAACAAGAAATATACGAAAAACATGTTTCAAAAATTGTTATATTATTATATTAGATATAATGTTCACAGATAAAAAATAATTATAATAAAATTGATGCATGAATGACGGAACCATTTCACTATGAAGGGAGAACATTGTATGATTATGTAAAAACTCATTTCATAATTCTAAAACTCATTATCGAGAAAAATCAATATCATGATTTAGTAGTTAATTTAAATTGTAATATTTTCATACTTTTCTAAACCAAAGGATTACTTAATTTTCTGAGGTATATATTTTTAATAAATATGTAATGCCTAGATATTTTAAAAAGTAACACTATGGTCGATAGCATACAATATATGTCACATTGAGCTTAAATGAACAACTAAATATTATTATTTAAAATAGATCATCATAACAAAGATGTTAACTTGGTGAGTATGAATATGAATAATATAATAATAAAATAAATATAAATTTCTAGAAAAATAAGAATTTATTTCTATGTGCATATAAAATAATAACTCAATTTTTAGTAAAGACATTATATTCTTAAAAAATGTTTTACTGAAAAATGTTTTTTATTCTTTTTATGATTGAATATTATAATTTATAAAATTTACCAAAAATTAATTTAAAGAAATTAATTTTATTTTTCAATTAATCTTTTAGAAATTAACTTCAAATTAATTTGTTATACTTTATGAAAATATTTTTTTTAATAGATTGTGAAAAATGATGATTTTTTATGAAAATTCTATTGCATTTTAAATAAATTTCATGGCTAAATTATGTTTTGAATTATTTATAAATTTATATTATATTATTTTAATTTAAAATAATCCAGTTATTATTTTTTAAATGGATTTTTAAATAAATTTAGTAGAAACCATTTATATTTAAAAATGACATGTTTTTTAAAAAACTTTTCTTCATTGTGTTTTTCTGCTTTAATTTTAAAATAAATTATATAAAATTTGGGTTATGAATTTTAGAAAAGGGATTAAATATTTTTAATTTGTATTTTCCAATTTATTAAATATTTCCCATTTTATTTATGGAAAATATGAATAGAAACTATGATTATTTTTTTATTAACATAGTAAAGGGAAAATATGGTAATTTAGGTTGGATATAAAATGATATGCACTAGAATTTGAACCAAACACTAGCCTAAATTTTTCTACAAGATTAATTTTCACCAATAATCATTAAATGATTCTTTATATGATCATTTTATTCCATTTAGGTGTGATTATAACCTGTATATTAGTTTATTAGTTTAAAAGTCAAAGATATCATACTATTTTTTTATTGAGTGTAATATTTTTAATATATAGTTATCATAAAGATAATTTATATTACATATAATATTATGAAATATAAAATATTTATTTTCATCATGGAAATTTATTTTTTATTATTTGGTAAAAATAATTACTTTAAATGTTCTCACAACCCTAATGTAGTAATTATTCAATTAATGAAAAAATCAATTATATGATACTAAAAATATTAAAATAATTATATCATGAGATTTTTACGAAGATACATGTATTATATATATTTCAATGGAATTTTTAGGATATAAAAAAACAATTTTACAAAATATACATCTTTTTGATGTTTTGAATTTCTAAGTAATGAATAGTATTAAAATTGACAATAATGATATTTTTTGGGATTAATATTTTGTTAAATTCATAAAAACTAATAAAATATTAAATAATATACAAAGTGATAATATATGTTCTATAATTTCATACCATATTCATTTATTTTACATTTTAAAGCATTTTACTCTAGAATAATTATATAATATTTTAATATAATTAGAAATTTCATGTGTGCCCCTACCCTCCCTTATAAAAGGAAACCACTTATTCTCATTTCATCACACATAAAAACCCTTTTGTTTAGAAAATACTTGAAAAATACATTATTATAATAAAAAACATCATTATAGATGACTAATTTTATGAATAACTATATTCTTACTGTCCTTAAGGTCATAGGAATAAGAGGTTGTCTAAAGAAGAGATATCGTTTTAAATAAATATTTTCCATTTTATTTCTTCTTCCAATGACATAAAAATATTATTCAAAATGATAAAATAATAACTAAAATATACTCTATATATATATATTTTGTATAAACCATTTCCATCTCCTATCCCATCACATTCCATTCTATTCTCATAAAAATGATAACGATGTTCTTGTGTTTGTGTGGACTATCACCTCCACAAAGCAATGGGATTCATTTTTCATCACCACATCACATTGATGATTTATATAGTTATATTTTAATAATTAATATGATATATATGATATTTTAATCACTCTATAAAGATAAAATAATATATACAATCCATTCACCATGATCATTGAAAAAAATGGTAAATTTCTCCCACATATGTATGGTCTATTATCACCATGATTATGACATATTACATTTTTCATAATAGTATTTAATGGAATTATTTTAAGATATAATTGAAGTATAAAAACTATATTCTTTTAATTATTATTATTATGTATACTATGTAATAATGAACACTTTGACCATAGTCATACAACAAAATTCATTTTGGACTTACAGACAGAATATCGTGCATACATCTTACCGGAAATTTAATAATTTTATAATTTTTATAAGATGGTAATAAGTGATTTTTTATATTAATTTTGAAAAGGTTTCCTTCAAATATAAATAATTAAATTTTATTTGTTGTTAAGTAAAATAAAAAATGTATGTGATGATTTAGACTCAAGGTTAGGATCGTTTAACTAAAAAACCTCACATCATATGTTTTAATGATATAGATTTTAAATATTTCTCTTTAAAGTCCATAATTTTAAAATGAATTTATTTAATGTTTATATATTTACATCAATATTTTAATATGGATATTTTTAAAATTATCTTAAATAGTTTGAAAAATGAATCTTTTTATGTTATTTTATAGGGTAGATTCATTTAAAATTCCTCTTTTTAACATTCCTCTTTCAAATAATTTTACCAAATAAAAAAGGAATGTTTTTATTCTATTTTATAAAATGAGGTATCTTTCACACCTTCATAATTCCTTAATTATTTTATGTTTCCTTTAAGAAATAAAATTTTTGTTTTAAATGATATATTCTTCTATTTTATGTGCATTTTTTAAAAGAAATAACTGATTCCAAAATAAAGGAGATTTTCCTTCAGAATGTGTTTATGATACAATATTTAATGATATGGGAATATTTTATGGTTCATTGTAATTTGTTATTATAAAAATTGGTTCCATTGTAATACAAGGATGGGTGGTTATGTTATTAACCAATTGGGGGTGTTCTTACGATACACCATGGACAGGTGGTTGCGTTATAACCTCTAATGAATTGGGTACACAGGGGTTTCACATAGAACAAATAGGATACTCCATTAGTAATAATAATATGGTATATTATTTCAAAAGTTATAAAAATATCATTGATTTTCCTTATAATAATTTTTCAAGGATATTTATTGATTTTAAAAAGGTAATATAATGAACATTCTTAGAAGATGATTCATTTGTCAGGGTAAAAATGGTTGTTTTTAAGAAGTTTTTTTTGTGGGTTTCCACTGAAATAATGTGTTTCATTCTTGTAGATCCCATACTGATATTTTTTTCTAATCCATATTAATAAAAAAATACATACTGTTTAATAGAATATTTATACAGTAATAATGATTATTTGTCATGAAAATAAATTGTGTTTTATTTTAATGAATTTTAATTTATGGAAAATGGATATTATGTAGTATTGTTCACTGAAAATATAGGATTTTAATTTATGTGTTTCTCTTTTTACACTATAAATATCTAAACTGAAAAGATCAATATATTTTTTAAGAAAAAAATTCTCATTCAAAATCACTATAATATGTAATGTTTACAGTTTGGTCCTTACAGTTGGTATCAGATAAGGTTTTAGACAATATTGTACATTAACAAGTTTAATGAGATACTATCCTTAGAGTGATATATACCGTAATAAGTTTATAATATTAAGGATAACTATATTTTTAGTGTACTTTACAACCATTTTGAGGTTTTTTGTTGTGAAATTTTAATGGGAAAGTTTTTACATTTAGAGACAATTAATTATTAGGTAATTTAAGGCTATTACACATTGAAAAGAAAAATTAATGGTTCCACATGACCTATTATGTTAAATAATTTCATTAATATTGAATATACTGAGATCATTTTTGAGGATTTCTCCCAAATTTATGGAATTAAATAAGGAATATATTAACAATGTTTTAAAAAATTTACAACCCTTAGGATGGGTGAAAACAATTCATTTCTGGAATGGCCATGGGGATTGAACCTAGAGAAAAAGGGTGGCATGGGTGTATCACTAACCACTGGATTATGTGATGACCTAGTTAGTTTGATTTTTTCTAATAAACTATCTAACTGATTAATGTTATGTTCATTTTGGTACTAAATTTTAGATTTAATAAATAACCATGAGATTGATATTTATTTTTTGTTAAGTAATTCATGTCATTTAAAAAGACAATCAATATTTTGGGAACCCTATATAATTTTGGTAAACATAATACGATGGGATTTTCTTTGAGGATGAAAGGATGAATTATATTATTGTATAATATTTTTTCCTAATGTGGATTTAAGCTAGTTTAGGTGATTTATGGATGTGATTATCCTATCTTAGAGATTATGTAATTTGGGAAATTACATTTTTGTTATGATACATTAAGATTCATTAATGTGACTTAGAGATAAATATAAAAATTATCTTGGAACCTTATGTGATCAAATCCTTATTGTTTTGGGGATTCAATATATTTCTATAATATTTTTTTGTAATTTTAGGTACAGTTTTCTTTTCAATGATCTATGTTGACCATTTGGTACTACTATTGAATTTTGGAGAACTATAGAGTTTTTCATTATATAATGATTTATAATTTTTGTGGAATTATCTTTTCTTATAATAAAAATTTTGTTTTTGGTAAATTCCCAAATAAATGAGGATTATAAAGTTATTATTTTATAGATTTTGTGATCTCTATAAGTTGACTATAGTGCTTCAAGCATGACAAATCATATTCTATATTTGGAGAAAATGTTGAATTTGGTGTGGAAATTGATTAAAAGATGAAACTATACATTTCACATCAGAATATTTCCTTCTATTCATGGTATATATGGAAACTAAATTCCTCAACTCTAGGAAAGAAATATTGAAATAAAACAATCATTTCCTTTTCTTATAGATAAATCAATGGCCTTTTCACCAATTAGAGATTTATGATTTTTTTGTGGTCAACATTTTCAAAACTATTTTCTAAATCACTCGATATATTTAATTAGTAGATATATTTCCCTGACGTGTCCATGTCTTCCTATATAGAAAAATATTGTTTATTATCTTAAGTTACTTTCATACTTTCTTTTCCCTCTTATCAAGTGGTAGTTTTATAAATCCTTTTTCTAATGTAGGATTCTAAAAAATATATTTTTATAAGAAAATACATGGTAAATCATCCTTAGTTCAAAATTACATGGTTGAAATTTTAAAAATGGTATATAATAAAAAATTTATATATTTAAAAAGGAAACACTATGATTGATAGCATATAAGAAACACCACATTGAGCTTAAATTGAAAACTAAAAATTATTATTTAAATGTGATCATTATAACCTAGCTGTTAAATTGGTGGGTATGGATAGAAAAAAAATATTTATGAAATAAATTTAATGGTCAAACTAAATAATAATATACTAGTAAGTTCATATATTATTGTTACAAAGTTTTGAGAAAAGTCAATTTATTCTAAAAAATATATTTTCTTCAAATATGTTTTTTCCTTCTTTTTATGGGGGTATATTATAATTTATAAATTTTATAGAAAAATTTATTTTAATAAATTTATTTCATCTTTTAATTTACTTTTTCTTAATTATATTAAAATTAATTTTTACTTATTTTTTGAAAATATAGATTTTTGAGTGAATAGTGAGAGTACTACATTTTATTGAAACTTGTATTTAATTTTAATGTATTTACATTGTAAAATTATGTTATGTGTAAATGTTAAATTATTATTATTTAATTTTGATTTAAAATAATAAAATTTTAATTTTTTATATTAATTATTTTATTGAATTTATTATAAAAATATTTTACATTTAAATTGGGAAGTTTTCTGAAAATAGGTTTCTCATTATGTTTTCTCCATTTAATTTAGTTCTAAATTCTAAAAAGTCTATGTTATAAATTTTTATAAATTTATTCTATATTTGGAATTATTAATTTCAAAATTATTAAAAAGTAACCTTTTATTTTTTGATAATATTAATAGTAACCATATTAATTTTTATTACCACAATGATGGATAAATCAGGTAATTTATGTTAAATATTAAATGATATAGACTAGAAAATAACCTAAAACTTTCCCCAATTTTATTGGATGGTTAATTTACACCCGTTATAATTACGGTTTCTATCATATGACCATTTAATAGCATTTGGTTTTCATTATAACCTCTATAATATTTAATTTAACGAAAACTCAATGAGGTCATACTCTTGATTTTAATTATTGTAATATTTTTAATATGATTATATATTAGATATAGTTTCTAATATATATTATATTTTTAAATATAAATGATTTATATTCATCCGTATAATTTATTTTCAACTTTTATTAAAGAAATAATTACCATAAATTATTTCACAATTTAAATCCCGTGATATGTTAGTTAAATAAAAAATCAAATAATTTATATTTAAAACATAAAAAAATTATTTGAAATTTATAAGGTTATAATATAATTAATTACATTAACATGAAATATTTAGGATGTAATAAAATATTTGGTACTAATTTTACTTCTTATTTTCATGTTTTTAATGTCCATAAATTGAAAAGTTTTAAAATTTAGAATATTGATATTTTATGCGATTAATAATTTATTAAACCAATAAAAAATATAAAATTATTAAGGATGAACAAAATTTATAATATATGTTGTAATATTTCATCTCCACTGGTGTTTTATTCCATTTGGAAGCATCTGGTTCTAGAATAGGTGTATTTTATTTTAATATTTTAAGAAATTCTAAGAGTTCCCCCTCCCCTCTCTTATAAAAGGGAATATCTTATTCAAACTTATTCAGACTTAAAAACCCATTTACTCTGGGAAATAACTACCAAATTTCCATCCTATGATCAGAACCCCCATTTTACGGGCCATATTTTAATTATAACACGAACAATAATGGTCTTAAAGTGTTATGCAAAAGAGGTTGTCTAAAGAATTGGAGTCATTTTAAATAAAGAATTTATCTTTTAGTTCTTATTCCACCTTAATAAAATAATCTTCAACTATGATAAAGTAATAACTCTATTATCCTCAATATAATTGGTTTTTTTTGTATAACCCATATCAATATCATCTTCCATAAAATTGGAAAATAATTCATTGTTCATGTGTACGGCAGACTACCGCCTCATGAACAGATGCAATATTATTTCCTTATACATCTCTAAAAACTAATTATAATTACATAATTAACATGTATATATGACATTAATCACAAATTTATCATTATTAAAATATAATATATCACTTATGTTTCAATTTACAGAAAAATGATAACATCATTCATGCGTACAAGTGGACTACCAACTTCATGAAGGTATGTGATAAGTTTTTGTAACCACATCACATGGATGATATATATATATATATATAATTAATTTATAAGATAAATTTTATATTACATCATTATGTAAGTTAAAAATATTACTTGCCTTCTTTCCCAAATTACTGTTGAAAAAAAATAAAATGTTACACATGCATACACATGACCTACCATCTCCACGATTGTAACATAGTTCATTTTTCCAAAATATGTTTAATGGAAGTAATTATAATTATAATTTATGTATAGAAAAGTTATTTTTTCAGGATTATCACTCTATATATTATGGATAATGAACTCTTTGACCATAGTTAGCTAACAGATACTATGTTGGACTTATAAACTGAATAATGTCAAAACATTGGATGTGAATTTAGTCAATTAATTAATATTTAAATCTTGGTAATAAGTAAAATAAAATAAATAATAAACATGATAATTTTTATCAATATATAAAATATTTAATAAAATTTTATTATTTATTAATATTAATATTTTATGTGATGAATCAAATATAATGTAAAGTACTCATTAGCTAAAAAATATTATTTTAAATGTTTTAATGATTTATTTTATAAATTATTCTCCTTCATGTCCATGGTTTAAAAATTATTTTCATTAATTTATTTATATAAAAAATATTATTTTTAAAAGTTTAATTTATAATTTCTATAAAATATTTACAAAAAATTAATCTTTTAGGGTTTTATGTATGTGAAATTCTTTGGAAAAACCTCATTTAAAAATTTCTCTTTCAACTCTTTTTAAAAAATTCCAACGGAATGTTTTTATCTTATATGTAATGAGTTTATTTTTATACCATTATGACTCCATCGTGTTTTTATATTTATTTTATATTTCTACATGGTTACAATCAATGATAATTTCTTCCTTTATATGTCTGCAGTTTTTTCTAAAGATAAGTAGTTCGGAAATGAAAAGGATAGATTCCTTAAGATTGTTTTTAAGAAGGATGATTTAATTATTTATGTTTATGTCATGGTTCATGGTAATTTTTTATGATAATGGGTGGTTCAATGATAAAACAAGGATTTTTGTGTATTTTATGATCCAATGATCGATGGTTCCATGAGAATGAAAATATGGGAGGCCACATAATAACCTCCAATGCATTTGGTACTCCGGAGTTATTGGTTGGCCATATTGGTTACTCCATTTTCAAGGGTTATATGGAAAATTATTTCCCATGTTACATATATAAATGTTATGTTCATTTTCATTATTTTTCATGGTAATTTTTTGACTTTCAAAAGCCAAGAGAATGATATTATTGAGATTATGATTCCTTTTTTGACGTAAAAATGTATTTTTCGATGAAATTATTTTATGTATCTCGACAATAATAATGAGTTTATTTTATTTACATCCCTTACCAATATTTTTATTCTCATCCAAATATTTTCAATTTGAAACATTGTTTTTTAATGTAAGAGGAAAAGATTAATTCTGAATATTTATCATGAAAAGAAATAATGTTCTTTTTTAAAGGATTTTGTTTTATAGATGAAATGGATAATATTTTGTAGTGTCCCATTTTAATTTATGTTTTCCTTTGTATAGGTTTCTCCTAATTCTATAAAACACTAAACCAAAAAGATCCATAAATATTTTAATAATTTCAATTTAGCTTCAAAAACAATAGAATATGTAATAATTATGGTTTGTTCCATAAAAAATTCCAATAATAAATCAGGAAAAAATATATTTAGTAGAAAATAGAAAGGACATATATGTTATTGAATTTTAATAAATTTATTTTAACAAATAATTTAAATGGTAAAACCATTTAATTTATTTTTTCCTCTTTAATTAATTGATTCCATTGAAAAATATAGTTTATAATAAAAATAAAAAACATATCTCCCACTATTATATTGTACTATATAATGAGAAATATAATAAAGTAAGTGAATCATCACCAATACCTATACAATTATTGTGGTACACTTCATCATAATTGATAAATTTGGGTAAACACTCATATTAACCAAGGTTATCACTACCAAAACATCTCTTAGTAACATGGGATACCTCAATAAATTGGATTAGCATGCCTTTTATTGGTTAATTATGAAATACCAGTACTCATATACAATATAAAAGGTAATTTTTTTCCTCAATAACTAAATTTTTTTAGATACCACTTAACAGTGACCCTGACTTAGAATACCTAATAGTACCAGAATTATTGTGTTACTACCCCAAAATCATTCCTTCATTCGTAGGGTAGGATTTAATCCTTATTAATTATAATTTAATATTGGGGAATAATTTACCCACATAGGATAATTCAATATGTCAAAATTTGAATCTCCTAAAGAACCATTATTACTCATCCACATCTTGGGTGTTCCAGGGGAATTTAAATAAATAGTTTTCAATAAACTACCTAACAATAATATAGAAATGATTCCTTGCAATATTAATACATTATAACAAATTCACCGTGTATAATGAATGTATATAACATCGAAAACAATTATTTTCAATGGAGAATAAGGCCAAAAATTATAAAAGGGGAAAAAATTATGTAAACTCTACATGGTCCTCTAACAAAAAACCCACGATATATTTCAATAGTGTTGATACCATACCTCTCCTTTTTAAAACACACATCAATATTCCATTAACATAAATCAGTTCAAAAAAACCTTAAATAAAGCATGTGAAGCAAAATTTCTACTGGAGTATCCTTGTAGGGTTTAAGACTATACACACTCAGTTGGGAACAACCAGAATTCCTCAATACAACTATGAATGAACATGTGATTATATGAAATTTTTTACATATCTACACACATATACATCAAAAATAATTTATTTGGAATCATTAATCAAACATGAAAAATAATGACAAATTAGTAGATGACTAATTAAGTAAAAGATATAATAAGTAACTCCCAATGGTTGTTGGGTCATATCTATACATAAATATTTCGAACCATGAGTCATTGTATTATATGCATAAATGATTTTATTATTAAAATATATTTAATGAAATACTTCTATATATATACCCTGATGGATATTTAGGTTCATGTTTAACTAATTATGTGTCCCAGTAACCAATTTCATTTTGGCATCAGGACATATAATTGAGGAAATATTGAATCCTAAACTATTCTTAATAATTGGAATATATATAATAGAGTTATTGAGATCCTTAAAACAATCCAATATTTTATTAATGTGATAGCGAATTAGGATATCATCATTTTTATAAGCCTCCATAAAATTTGTAAGTTCTTTAGAAATTTATAAAAAATCCAAATACAACTTAACATCACTACCCATAACAAAAAACATGATTTCTATAATAAAATGATGTTATTTTAAAACTAATAATGAAATTTTATTTCACAAGGAAACCCTATTAGATATGTAATATTTCTCGATAAAATAAAGAAACAACATTTCCAAAAATAAAATTTTAGAAACCCATATGGAATAACTTCAATAATGGTCACACACAATAAAATATACAAGCACACTATGATATGATGGAAATTTATGGGTTTTTAATGATTAAATGACCATATCTATATGTCGAGGATGTATCTAGAAAAATGAAATTCTTGAGATCAATATATATGAAAATGATTCTATGTGTAAAAAAATAGATAATAATAAAGTATTTTATACATTAAATATTGTATCCAAATCAATATTCATTCATGTACCTAATGAAGTTCTCATAAATGAATATAACTAACTCCATCCTCCATAGTGAATTCATGTGACTAAAATAAATCATCCAACAAATTATTGGGACACTCATTAATACCACGATATAATGTATTCTCACATATTAAAGAGAGTAGAAGGAAGATAACATTAAGTGAGAATCAATAGAATACAAATGTCCAATTTCTATATCCTTTTTCATTTTTATATAAGAATCTAAATATTCCTATGACATCATTGAATTTAATTGAATATTAATATTCATTTATGTAAATCCTAAAACTGTTTATTACATTTTTCAAAACAATGCATCATTGATCCTCCCATGGGTTACATTTTAAAAAATATCAGAAATAATGGATTCCAACATAATGTATTCTAACAGATAATTTTTATTATTTAACAATGAATCAATAAGAGGATCTCACATTAATAATATTATATAATTTTTAATTCTCTAAAAAATATCCAAGTTATGTAATATGACTTATAGAACTAACTTTAATATGATATAATCATATATTATATAATGAAATGACTATAGATATAATTTATTATATACCAAATAGAAAATAATATGTTTCTGGAACCATTCACATAATAATATATGAAATGTAAAATCATAAAACATAAAGGACCTTCACTGATAAAATATACATTAGGATTTGGGACTATATCCATCACTCTCAGACTTGAGAAACATCATCATGAAATTTTTTCCATTTTAAAATATATTTTATCATGTAAACAAACATATGAAACCATATAAAAAACAAAATTCTTATATATTACAAAATATTTTTAGGAAAAATACCAAAAAATCACAATTTATTACATTAAATTAGTTAACTTTTGAATATCCATCAAGAAATTATTTTTCATAAACATTTTAATACATTTAAATGGTAAATATAATTAATTGTAAACCCTAATAAGTATACCACTATGTGACCACACATAGTCCTTTGAATTATCAAAAAAATATTTTTTTTTGAATTTATAAATATAATAAATTATGAGACAAGGAGAATATTTAGGGAAATATATGAAATAAAGGTACATGAAATGATTTCCATTTGACAAATTAATCTTCATACCTATTTCTAAAATTATCATCATTTATATGAATTAATTTTTATATGACTCCATTGTCTAATACATCTGGTTACCATGGGGTAAGGAGTATGTCAGTCCCATATTGAAACTATTTTTTTATTTTATGTGAATATATTTTGAAAATATTATTGTACATCGCATTTTCTCAACCTAATGGATGTGAAAATTACATTCCCTTCATCAAATAGATAAACACATCAAAATTATTATCTATATATGTCTAAATAATCATTTATTTTTTCTAAATAAAGATCCCATATTTCATCATCACTAAATAATATGAAAAAATGTAATATTTATTAACATCCCAATGATAACATCACTAGAAGTATACCAATCCACCCCTTGATTACCTAATTCACATCGACTATGTAAAAAAGTTATTAAAATATGAAGGTTCTCAAGGCAGTTTTCTCATTAACCAGGGGTTATATGAATCTAAACAAGAAACATACACCCCCTATTGTATACAATAAATTGTGTATAACACTCCATGTGGTACACATGGGAAATCCTTTATCCTATAAAATTATTATTATTCTTGATAAGTGTTTGTTTTCTATCTATCTTAGAGCCTAATCAAATAAAAATAAAATTCAATCAAAACTAAAATACACCATTATAAACATTGATTCGGGATAAGAGGTTAATTCATATATTATATATATATAGTTTGAAAATATGGATTCAAACATTTATATATCATGAAAAAATATTTATTCTTAAATTATATGAATAATATTATCCAAAAATATTTCCGTAGAGCTTATATAAAACAATAACATATCGTAGACTATGTGATATTACTCATGTTTGCTAATCATTTTAGGTTTTAGGAAACTCATTGCTTCTCTATATAATTATTTCCACATCTCTATGTGAGAATTTCAGAATACAATTCGATTGCACAACTTTACTCACTAACATCTATGAATCATTTCAATTTGAAAAATGGTTAGACTTGGGAATTATATTCCTAATATTTAACACTTTTCAAATGGGATTGAATGTTATTTATTTCACAATTTTAAATACTATTATGTCAATAAGATTTTTTATCTATATGTGTCTTCTCTAATTATGCCTTCATGAATATTATTATATGCCTTTCCATCAAATGATTTCCATGAGATCAATTTGGTAAAAATATATTAATCATTTCTTATATCTATTACTAACATTACTTAAACTCTTTTTGGATATAATGTGCTATTTCATACATTGTGGTAACTAAATGTAACTATTTGTATTTCTTATTACTAACATACTATAAACTCTTTTAGGATATTAATTTATATTCAATTTAATTTTTTAATAGAGTGATCAGTTAATTATTAATATTTAATATTCTCCAACTCTAAACGTATTCCCCCTATCCTCTTAAAATAAATATTCTCTTCAAAAGATTATGCTAATACAAACAAACATGTATATTTTTTATAAATAACTAGTATTTATATTACAACAAATATATAACAAATACACTATCGTATCTATATCATATATTTTATTCTTTTATTGTAAAAGTTTCTAAAAAAATTATTTCCTTCCTTAAAATATACTACAATTGGTTGGTTGGATCACATCCCCCATATTCTTACAAACATCAAGAAAAACACTTTTACCCTAGAAAAAAAATTCCTAGAAATATATTAAAACAAGATATAAAATATAAGGAACTATAAACCATATCAATGATAAATAATCATATAATGTTGTTCACAGTAAATACTAGATTCCAAACTACATCTCTTATTATATATGTAAAATAAGGGGAAATAGATATCATTCATTTAGATCCAAATCATCTTGATATATTCCTCTTCGTTCAGATATATGTTGTAGAAAACCATTAAAAAAAATTAACGAAAACTACTCTCTATATCAATCCTTACCATGGTTGTTTTCATTTAATTATTTACAAAAATTTTAAAAAACACATTTCATATCATCTTCCATTAAATATCAAGGAACTAATTTCTAAATCATCAATAATTTATATTGATCTTCCATGAATTTTTTTTAAACAACATCGGGTGTTTTAGATAATTCGTTAATATGAAAACCATGCCATTCATTCCATGTACTACATTACAAAAAACAATACAGTATTTTGTTACAATATTCCCAATAAAATTTTATTTTTATTGTTTTATGTTTTTCAAACATTTAATATATATATATATATTGTAAATCTATACATCACATGCATGAGCTTATATATCCTGAATAAATTGAGAAAATAGGGTAAAAATTATTAAATTTATTCAAAATATCAGAGTATTTATAACATAATATTCCAAAAAGAATTATATATATTGAATAATCCGTTGATGATATATTTTTTGCCTATATTATATTGGAATCTCAATAATATTGAGACTGAGAGCTTAAAAACATTTTCCATTCATAATATTACAAAAAAATTAAAAATATATGTGAATAACTCTAAATTTATAAAAATATTTTAATTTTAGTGGTTGAACGAGTTCAATAAATTATTTCTCTAGAAGGGTTTTATCAGAAGCATTGAAATGTAATAATTTCCTTAATATAAATTAATCACTTGTATACCATTAAAATAATTTAGGTCTACTATGATTATTATTTATCTTGAAATGATCTTAATATCAATTTAGATGATGATGATTAAATTTATTTCTATAAAATATGATTTAATTAGATGTGTATAATGTTTTACATTATTTTTATAAGGATTATTATTAATCATTCTCCTGCTGAAATGATTACCTATTTTCAGTTCCATTATACTAATTATTATTCAATAGTCAATTTCCCACTACGGAATGATGTAACATTAGTGTTTATGACAACACATAGATATTTAGTTGGTTTATTTCTCTGATCATATCTTATATGACTCTTATATGTTTTTCATGGTAACTCTTTGTCTAATCTATTACATGAAAAAACACCACACTTTTAATTTTTTATCATTCCTATGGATATCTCATCTAAGAGTAGTCCTTTGAAATTTCCAAAATGATGAACATATATTTTTGGGAAACCAAATTACCTATTATGAACATGATAATCAATGGGCTTCTATTTATATCCTAATACTATCTTGTATAATGATTGAGGTCCTGAAAAGTGTTTACATTGGAAATTTTTTTACCCTTATTATATTTAATAGAAAATAAATCTCCCCATATTTCATCAAATATTACATTTTCACATATGTAATTAAAAGTATTTATATTGGAATCAAACTCCTTCCAAAATATAAATATATTCAAACCATATTAATTTGTAACACTTCACACATCAAGTTTCTAATCATACTAACCTAAAATAAATGTCAATTAAATTAATTAATATCCAAATATATTTTTCGATAAGGAATATTAAACCATTTCACTTGAAGAAATTGAATCATATGAAATCAATAATCTAAAACATTTGTATGAATTTAAAGAAAATTAGTCAGCTCCTACATTTCAAGACCTTGAATTAACCTTAAGACGAATGAGTAGTCTCACATAAACTCACACTTCTCAAGAATATTTTAATCAATAGATACTTCAAATCCATCAAAAATATAGAACCTATTTTGTCTAAATCATAATCAAATGGTCAATTAAATCTCAACAATCAATACAAGATAAACCCAAGATAGTTTAGAACTATTTTAGTTGTAATGCCTTGCATGTAACACTATATATTCTTGTATGAAAATTTATTAAATATATATACGAGAGATTAAAATATAGTACACATATATTTATATTATATTAGTTATTTAAAATAATAAATACGATAATTAAAAAATTAAATGAATAATTTATAAATTTAAACAATAGATAAATAATTTATATAAAATTTATAAATAAATATTACAATTAATACTTTATCGTTTTTTATGCACTATTGAAATTACATAGTCCAAAAATATTGACACTTTATTTTAAACCCTAATATACACTATTTCATATTTTTTATTATATATAATTTTACATGGAAACATGGTATTAAATGTAATCTATGAATTTTATATCTAAATATTTTTGTGAATCACAATATCATAAATTTAATATAATTTATCCTTGTGAATCAAATAAACAAAAAAATTAAATGATTAAAATAATTTCTCATATGAAGAACTGTAATTTGAAAATATCATATAAAACATTATTAAAAATTTATATATTTATGTATAATTGATTTTATATTTAAATGTATTTTATGAATAAATGATTTTATATTTACTTAATGTTTCATAATCATGTAATTATATAATTATAAACTATTTATAATGAAAATTTTATAAACATTTTATAAATTAACTATATATCAAGGAAATATAATTTCTTAAAATTTATTAATAAATTGAAAATTTGTTAATTTAGAGCAGGATTGAAATATAGAAAAATAAAAAAATTTACTATGCTATTTTTAATGATATGTGAAAATAATAATATGCGATTGATATTCCATGGAACATCAAAAACTCTAATTGATATCAATCATATCTATGATTACTAATCATCCTCAGAAAAGAATAAGGAAATTCATAGAATAAACTAAGAAGAATTGGGAATCATTATATTGTTATAATAACTATCAAAGAGTAAGACAGTGCACTCTGGGACCTATGTAAGAGTAACTTTTTTAATATGGTGCTTAAAAACCATTGTAATATCAAACTCGAAAACAACTAGAAATCACTTATTATGAATTGATGTTCTATATTAATAATGATGTGATGTCTTCTACTCTGATATTAAACTACTACCATCACATGATATGACTAGATATAGTGTAATCAATAATTTTTCAAAAAAACAGATGATACCATTATGTGGACATCAATATTCCATATTATATGGAACAATAGATTCATGGAATATGATAAACTATATAATATATCTAGTCAAAAAAGAAAATCACTATCTTATGTTATTATACATCAAATGATGTTAAATTGATATCAATCATTCTTTATTTATCAACAAAATTTTTGGAATCAAAAAACATAGTGAAGCTATATTACCATAAATGGGTTTCAAAGGATCAAAAAAATACTCATTCTAAATAATAGATCCAACTAGATGATTCAAATTCACAAAAACAATATGTGAAATGAAACCATATTTTACTAAAATGAAGAACATGGATGTATATATTAAACTTGAGATAGTCACCACATAAGTCTTAAATCATGTGCACAATGAAGATCCCATAGAGTTAATAAAATTATTCCCACTTTCAAATTGTATCCGAAGGATAAAACTGAAGCACTCATTATATCAGAATGGCCCACCCCAATTAGAATATTTTCTTTTAGATATGGTAATAAAGAGAGGATATATATGAGATATTTAAGGGAGAATCCATAAAATAAAACAATTTTATTTTCATGGTGTTTGGAATATTTATATAGGCTTTTGGAGACTCCTAATAGTTCATGGTATTTACTCAAATGTTATAGAACATTTGAGTAAATACTTTGAACATTTCATTTATTCAACACATGAATGTGGAAATGAACCTCCCATGTGTTTCATCATATTAATTGACTAAAATAATAATAGTTTAACTAAGAGATTCCTAAATGATTTCTCTTTGGTTTTATATTCAAATCTAACATAGTATCCAACATGAATCATAAAATTATATTCCAAATGCCATATTTTATATCAATTTCATTAAACAAAATTAGATTAAGAAACTACAATAAGGTATCATCATAAGGAATATAAAAATATTCATATAGGCATTATTTATTATAAAAAAATATGGAATATGATATCCTATTGGAACCATTAATTAAATTCTATAGAACATTCTCAATGAAAAATGAAAATAGAACTATATATTTAATTCAAAAACTAGGATTTAGGTCATATGTCAAACAATATTATCCACCAGAAAAAACAATGAATTTAATTTCCCATATTATTCTATATAAGACATTAGAATATTTCGAGTGTTATGTAATGAGACGGTGTGAGATGTTGAGGCCTGGTGAGCCTTGATTAAATTTTTTAAATTTATTAGAAAAAATTTTATCATGTGTGTGAATTTTTCCTGAAAATGTGGAATAACATAGAAATGGAGTATCATATCAGAAATTTGATACCTCCATTGAGTTCATAGTATAAGTTGTACCTAAGGTGAGATATAGCCGTGGAATATTTCTGAGGTTTAGGTTGAGCTTGTTCTTGTGATTATTATTAATGAAATGAAATAATTTATTTACTTGATTTTAATATTCTACCCTGACATAAAAAATTACAATAAATACACTTCAATGGGAAAAACCTTGGGGTATCGGCATAATCCAATATATTTGAGGAGATAGATTTGGAAGATCATTCTTATCAATGTTATGACGAGATTTTGGATCGAAAATCAATGTGAATAGAATTAAAGGATCCTTACAATGACAATGATATGGATTTCTTACGTTAGGTATCAACCAATCTCAAGTTTATATTTTTTCTTTGTAGATTTATCCCATCTATCTTATACCATTATGATCATGAATTGATCAACTAACATATCTATTTATGGAAGGGCTATTTTGAAGATAGGGTTTATTTATAGGGTTTATGGATAATTATTATTCTATTTTAATTTCTAGATATTAATTTTTATTTATAACGATAATGAAACAATTGAAAAACTGAACAACAACCAAGGATCATTCCTAATCTTGTTTTTTCTGTTATTTGGTCCCTATTCAACATGAATTCCTTACTGGTATTATCTTTTGGCCTATGATTTGATTAATAACTAGTGAATGATCATTAAAATTCTATCTTTTGTTCAAAGGGCCTCTATATTTGATTTGGGATAGATATTCAAAAACTGGGTTGTAGTACATGATAACAAAAGTATATCCATATATAGATTGAGGAATCATGATACCAGTTAAGCATCTGAAACCAATAAGGTGTGATGACATATGTTTTCCCATGTATTTTATATTATAAGATACCAAAATTTAATTTAAAGGTGGTTCGGTCAGCCATAGATACAAGATGTTCCGTGTGATTCATGGAAAAATATACTATTTTGAAGTCATAGAGTATGGCATGTGAAGTATATATGGGATTTTGTGAAAACTCGGATTACATGGAATGTACTCCTACGAACACGCATTGTGTGGTCACTTTTTATTCATCACTAGGGTTTTAGTGCACAAATAAGTACCTAGAACAATGTGAATCGATTCACACTCTATATGAACCTTACTTTACCATCTCGATGTGTATATGTAGTACATGTGTAGGAGGATTACTAGTGTTACACACCATTTAGGGCATTCCAAATGTCCTGTACACACTACAAAACTACTCAACATGTACAAGTAGTGCACACCAAAGAGAAAATGTGTCCCCACATGTCGTGTATAGATGGATACATGCATTTGAAATATGAAATTACATGTGAATAGGAGGGATTCATGCTAAGTTCTAGTCCAGAAATCTATACACCATGTACCTCAAGGGACACATCATGTACTACGGGGAAATTCATTTTATGTGATCATGAGACAAAGATAATTCAGTGACTAGTGAGATAAATAGTGTACCCATACGGACACACCATATATTCCTTGATGATAGGTTTGATTCCACTTTCTTCTTATCTCATCCTTATTATGGGCTTTTCTAAGCTTCCTTGGACCAGTATAACTTGATTGTGTTCCCTTGGTCAATTGCAAAAGCGGTTTAGTATTCCACCACATTCTCATCATAGAGGGTAACCCAATTGTATCTTCCATATTATTGGTGCATTTTTGTAGGACATCCCAAATGTACGAGTGAGTTTTCTTAGTCCACCTCAAGACATATCCTAGTGGATTGGAGCATTAATCCCTCTAATATACCCAGTGTGATTATCATGTACTTCATTTTTCCTTATTTGTGGTTTATTGGATTTTGTGTGAATAACATTTACATGATAATCAATCCCCTATCTATGAGGATGTTTCCTTAAGGTTATTATGTTCCCTAATGAGCCATGGGTGTTGGCCCACTATCTTTTTACGGAGATCAAATCTTATTTATGGGATGTTTTCCTGATAGGGTTTGTATCTCAAATGAAACCTCTAAGTTTCCTATGTGTTTCTCAGTGGTGAGACCGAATGAGCATGTTCTCTTAGATTTATACCATCTATAATAATAGGGATATGAATCATCTTAGTTATTACCAATATATTGATATCTCTTGAATGAGTTCCATTAGAGATGGTAGGGATATACAATTAAAATCTCCTAGATGAGTGTTACATAGAATCCTTTAAATGGAACTATGGATGGAGGTGGTTAAGAGAATTGATACATTGAGAATTATTTAGTAAATTTTAATGTTTTATTGTATATATCATTTTATGATTAATATATCCATTGATGAGTTGTATTTTTTTGATAATTTATGGTTGGTTATTTAGGGTTTTATACTTGGTGGTTTTATACTCACCCATCCGTTGTCTATTCCCACAAATTTCATGTCATATATAGAACATTAATCTTTTACAGTGTCTTTGGAGGACTAAGATCTTGTGGATATCATTATGGTCTAGACAAACTGATGTTTATACAAATGTTTCATTTTATAGAAGTCTCATTCTTTTAGTTGGTCATAATTTATTTTCATTTTGTGTGGACAATTTATTGAGAGCCTTTTATTCCTTTAGATACTTTATGTAATACTATGATTTTGGGATATTGGATTTATGTATCCATTGGTATAAGTTATTTTATATTTCATAATTGTATGGGATTGGAGAAGTGTGTTTAAAAACTAGTACCCTTGGATGATGCCTCCCTTGTGTGGGATACACCTTCTTGAAACTAATTTCTATCACATATCCTATTGGAGGTGAGATTGGGGTAGTTTTGGTTAAAATACTAGTGCCTCAAGTCTTGAATTAATGGTATCACAGGAAGTACCAAACCAGATGTGTTATGGCATATCATGGGTTTAGAACCACTTTTGGAATTTTATTTTACCTAGCTACGAGTTTTGGTTTGTAAACAATGGAAATTGTGTTAAACTGTTTTGAGTGTGTCCCTTAGTCCATGGTTTCTAGTGTTGGTGTGGCTTCAAATGTATCCCTTCACCAAGACCCAGACCATCTTATTATTTTATCGGTACATGTAAGAACTTGTTCCATTGATAAAATTATTTTGTGCATCATAGAGAATTGTGTTATGATTTCCATGTCATTCTTGAGTATGATCACCAGATGTTGGCAATATGCATTTTTCATCTTGTATACTTGAAAGATTATCCATGATGGAATATTTCTATGATTGTGTTGATGATTAGAGAGTTTGACCTGATGAGTGATTTAGTCACTATATAGGGTCCTAATCATGAGGAACGTTTTCTTCAGATTGGACTAATGGTAGTGATTTTACCCTTTGAGCAGCTCTTAGACCAACCTTTGAGTGTTTAGGAGGATTCAGTTTGTTATATAGAGCTATGGAAGGCTCTATTGGTGATGGTATATTATTTTTAAGTTTCAAAATTGTATCATTTTTTTCATAGGTGTGGATAACATGGGATGCACGGTCAGTAGAAAAAAATGATATCAAGCATGTGAAGCAAGTCATGGAAAAAGGTTTCATTAGAGAACTAATTGATAGATCAGTTCTCTAAGGCATGGTTATTTTTATGCTTCGGGATTGTAGGAGAAAAACTCAAACAATATTTTCCAAATCATTGTTTTGTAGTGAGATAGATGCTTGAATAACCCTTTAGGTACATGAAATTACTGGATCAAGGAGGTTCAGAAGGTAGAAAAAATGACAGAACAGCTTGGTGAACTGTAGGATTTGGAAGGCTCTTGGGTTTGATTCTACAACCACAATCTCCATGTAGACTACTCTGGGATTGGGAGTCTATTGTAGGTAGTCTTAGACAGCTACAGGTGTCATATATTCATTATAAAGAGGATTCAAGGGAATTTTTAGGTATATTCTATTTCCCATATGCTATTATTGTAGTACAATAAGGCATAGATATGAGACACTCATTTTCATACTTTTTTTGAGTTCTATTATAGGGAGTTTTTAGCAATTTGTATATCACGTGTTTTTTATGTTATTTGTGGATTTAGACATAAATGGAAGGGGGAAACCAACCCCCACAAGTATTATTTTTGACATGTGGTCCAAAACTGAGTGGGTGAGTTAATGAAACCAAAATAGAATAGTGTATAAATTTGGTGGACCAGTTCATATTATCTTTTTTTTGAGTTCTGTTGTTCTTATTTGGTGTCATAGATATCACTCATTTTGTTAAATTGGTGGTAAATGTTAATGATTAGTTTAGAGTAGTTGGATATCATAGAGGCTTCGAGTGTGGTTTGTGGTATAATGTGCATCCTCACTGTGTCTATTTTAGTTTTTAAACATAGTCATGGACCACATAACCCTGGGTGTATCCATGGTTCGATACCAAGAAATACCAATGGATCCTTTTTTTCTCGTCCCTTTTTTTAGGATCCTACAGAAAGGATCAGGGATTACATACTTCTTTTGATAGTGTGTCCTAACTCTAGGAGGATAATGATATCCTCACATGGAATCTCTTCTTAGTGGTGGTGAGACCTTATGATGATTTCCTTATCATGGGTTGGAAGTTTAACATCCATGCATTCATGATTTCAACAAGTGAGTGTATTAATTTTTTCTATTTTTTGGGTGTATTTTTATCTTTTTATAATGAGTTATACCTGGTAGAGAAGGATGAGCTCATGTGAATGAGGTTATGATCGACTTCTTATCTTGTGTAAAGTGATGCCTTTGGTGTAGTGGATCCTATGAGAACGTTGTTTTCTAGTTGTGGTAGTGGATTATTAGGTTGAATTTATTAGGTACATTTCTAATTTATCTCCATGTTGTAAGTTATTCTTCAACAACTAATAACACCAAGTATAACCCCTGATTATTTTGATATCACATCAGACGGAACCCATAGAGCTTCTTAGTTTGAAGATAGGGTTTTATGTTCTACATGAAAGAGGTTTTTTAATAACCAATTTTTCACATGGGTATCCTAGTTTTGGTTTTCATGATAGGTGAATGAGTACATGAGGATGGGAGTGGAATGGTATCACTTATATTGGATGTCTTGTGGGAATGTACCCACTCATAAAAATCTTTGTCTTTTTAATACATTATTTTGGTAAATAGTGATTCTTAGTGTTTATCCTCGAGAAATGTGATCAACAACTCTAGTTTAAGAGTGGAAAATACTAGAAGTGTATTTCCAAATACCCTATGATTTCATTGAGTCAGTGGTGATACCCTTTGAGAGTTTAACTACATAGAAGAATCATGAGACTTATGGAATGAATCTTTAACCCTTCTTGGATCATTATTTTGGTATCTATCTTCTATTCAATCCATTTTTACCAAGTGTACTTCTTAGATAATGTTAGACGCATGAGGGGGTGGGGTTTAACTCATATTAATAGTTTTTACCCCTTCTATTACATTGATATCTGTGGAGTAAAAACTCTTGGATATCAATTGGGTGATGGTATTTGACTATATATCCACTGGATATATTCCAGATGGATTCTATGAAGGAGGTAATCTCATAATCTCTATTCCATGATAGATGGTGACACAAATAATTTTGTGGAATGAGGTTTCAAATAACTTATTTTCCATTAGCATTACAACTAGTAGAGGTGATGATGTATTGGGATCTCTTAGCCTCATTTGGGTAGTTGAGGGAGTTTCAAAATTATTTAATGTTAATCGTTGTGTTGTATGATCTATCAGAGTGCTATGATCGATATATATTTGTGGATAGTTCATGAAACGTGTGAATGTATAAACTAGTGAGAATTTGTGGAATTCCCCCAAAGATCATTGAGAAATTATATTCCAGCATCAAAGAAAAATGAGGAAGAGTATGTGGAAAACCCTTGGATACATGGGTATAGTTGAGCATAGTATTTTACCCTTATCCAATGTCCTGGTAAAATGGATCATTCAGGTCCTGGTGAACCTTCTCTGGGTCTTCATGTCAGTTTTGAGCCTCGTCTGGGTAGATCAGAAATTTTTTGTAGAGTTTTTATATCAAGATGATTACCACTTCACCATAGAAGTAGAACCATTTCGGGTCCATGAAGGAGACACCTTGTTGGAAAATGTTATACATGTTAGAACGAGTGGGAAATAGTTCTTGGATCCTAGTTCTAGGTTCCATTAATGTTTGTAGAGGGTATATTTCATCCTAGTTAAAATGCAGACTTTTTAGTAGAAATCATGAGTATTTGTTGAAAAACATATATAGGCATTTTATTTTTAAGTATTTCAGTGTTTTTGGAAGGGTGGTAAACTATCATTGGGATCATAGGCTAGTCTCTTTTTCCAGCTATTATGTTGGGTTAATGAAGATTTAGGCCACATTATCCCATGGACACATTAGATTTTCTTGCTTGCAGATCTCCACGTTTCATGGATAATTTGGTTTGTGTTTGAATGTTTGATTGATATATACTTGGGTAAACTTGTCCATCATAGTGTATTTTCCTTTTTCAATAATTCGATTTTTTTAAAAATCAGAATAGTGTATCCCATCATGATAAAGTGTTTCCCTAGTTGTGTGGTTTTAGTCAATAATGGAAACCATCCGAATAACCCATGGGATTAGGATACCTAGTTAAGAGATCAGTATCCCAAAAATATATTTTACTTTATGGTTTTTTGGGGTGAAACTCCTTGAAGTAGGGAATAATGAAATTTTCAATTTTTTCCATGTTTGAAATTTGAATATTTGTAGGGATATTTTCAGAGACAGTCATAGGAACTATATGATATTCTAAATCCAGGAGGGGCCAGAATAATTTTTTGAAAAATATTAAATATATTAATATCATGTGACCAATATTTTCCTAAAAAATTGTAATAAATTCTAATGGGAGTCTAAAATTAGAAATATAAGACTACCATTGAGTAGAAATAATTCGTTTCAATGTATCTGTGACATAACCAGGGAGTGTGTTGGGATTTTAGGTTGAATACAGTCACAGGAAATTTATTAAAAAAATAAAAAAATTAATTATTTTTTTAAGTATTATCCAAGACCTAAAAATGATTATAAAAAGGTTTTCATTGAAAAGTATCAAGGTTATCCACATAATCATTGATATTTAAGGATGGATAATTGTAGGATCATTCTTAGAGGAAAGATGAAAGGATTGTGGATGGATGATATATGTTCATTGGAATTCAGGGATCTCCCCAAAAACAATGATATATAATCATTATTCATCAATGATTTATCTATATCAATATAGTTTTATTGAACTGTGGATTTATCCCTATTTTCATTCCTTGTGATGAATGATAATTAATCAACTGATATGTTGATTTTTAGATCTGTTGTTTTGTGGGTATGGTGTTATTTCAGGATATGGGGAAAATTATTATTTTTTGTTTAGTTTTTGATATTCATTATTCATTTTAATGGAAATGGATCAAGTCCAGCCTGAACAACGGTCGAGGTTCGTTCCTCGTATTGTGTTTTGGGGGTTTTTCCCCTCTCTACATGTATTCATAATTGTAATTCTATTTTCAACTATGATTTGATGAATACGTGGTTAATGATCAATGAATATTTTTTATAGGAATTACTGATTTCTATCATGGGATTTAGATGGAGATGGAATTTCTTGGTTGTGGTACATAATGGCTACTTTAGATCCAAGAATGGATTAATGTTTCACGATACTGGTTTGGCATGTGTTTCTGATGAGGGGCAATAGCTGGTATTTCCAAGAGAACCTGATATGAAATAATTACACCTATCAGTGGAAATGAGGTTATATATACCTCATATTCTAACTATTCTATAAAATTTAGGGTGAGATCGGCAATTGAAGAGTTTCTAAGGAAGTCATATGAATTAGATTTTCTATTCTATGGAACACCTTACTATATGGTGGGTAGTCGTATGAACACATGTAGTGTAGTAACTTTTTATGTGGTACTATGGTTTTGGTGCAGAGATAAGTATCACATGTTTTGTGACATGAGTCACACTCCATGTGAGCCTTAACTTCCAAGATTAATATATATATGGGTTGAACTTCTACGAGGTTGAGTGAAATTAAACTCGGGGTGGGTTAGACCACACTCCATGTACAACCTATATGATAGCTCAGTATGTATATATACTATACTCCTAGTATAACATGTGGATCCACATTCGAGGTGTGGGGTTATAAATTCCATATTCTTCGATATGTACATAGGAATGGGCACGCTACAAGGTGAGTACTAGACTAGACATCTACACTCTATGTTCATCAATGCACACACCATGTATTGTGGACAAATGCATGTGGTGTGAGTGAGACACATGTATAGTTCCAAGAATAGTGGTACATGCCACATACCCAAAGAGACACATACTAAAATCCTTTATGATAGTTTGGATATCATTTTATTCTCATCCTGGATTCATTTTAGCTTGTTTGAGATTCCCTGGACTCTTATCAGTTTATTGTGTTCCCTTGGGCTGTTCTTGTGAGTGTTTATTGTGGAATCATGTTACCATTATAGAGGGTGAACCTCCTACAGCTTCTAGATGATTGGTGAATTGTGGGTGAGATGCATTATTTTGGAGTGAATTATCTCACTCTTCTTGGATAGATATCTTATTGTCTTGGAGCATTGATCCCTCTAAGAGGACCGGGGAGACCTTCATATCCTTGTTGTTTCCTTATATGGTGGTTTTTAGAATTAGTGTGACCAATATTTACATGGGATCTGATCCATTATATATAATGATGTTTTCATTATGGTCAATTGTCCACTAATGAACCCTGGGTATTGAACCCTTATATATTTATCAAAATATGATCTTTTATATGGGGAATTATTCTGATGAACTGTATATCATGAATGAACCCAATCAGTTTCCAATGTGTTTCTTAGTAGTGATAACCAAAAACCATGTTCTCTTGGATTTTTATCATCTAAGATGGAGGGGATATTAAATTTTCTTATGGATTCATGATAGAGTCACATCTCTTATATGAGTGCCACTAGACATGTTAGGGCTCATGGAGTGAAATCTCCATGATAATCATTACCATGAATCCTTGCAATGGAACAATGTATTAAAGTGTTAAAGAAAATTGTGACTCAAAGTATATTACAAGTATAAATATATGTTTTATTATATGTCACTTTTTATTATTGACATCCTATGATTTTATAACTACTTTTTATTCATAATGATTAGTTATTATGGGGTGTCATACATGGTATTGTTATACTCACCCTTTCATGTCATATACCTGGACATGTCATCTATTATATAAATGATTCATATTTTGTAGAGTCCTTGGAATACTAAGAGAATATGAAGATTAATTAGTTCTAGAATGACCTATGTGTATACCAGTGTTTCATTTGATAACAGAACCTCCATTAAAAAGGTGAGCCTTTATTTTCAGTTATGGGTGGAAATGTATTAGGTTTCATTTTATGGTTTCTAGTACATTGTTTTGTACTCTAATTGTGTAATTAAATATGTCATCATTAATTGTTATCATTTTTTACATTTCTACATTTAATGGGATTGGAGATGAGTGTGTACATACATTTACCTTAGGATAATGCTTCACATGTGTGTGATATTTTGTCATGGTGATAGTCTCCACCCCCTATCCAATTGGAGGCGAGATTGGGGTAGTTTTGGATCAGATATTGATGGTTCGGGTCTTGATAGAATTGTATCATAGTTAGTATCAAGCCTAATGTATTATAAAACATCATGGGTTTAGGACCAAATATTGGAGTTTTATTTTCACTTATAGTGAGGTTTTATTTGGTAACTAGGGAAACCATGTTAACTACTTTAATGTTGGAATCTAAGGAAAGGGTTTCTAGTATTGGTGCGGAAACTAATGTATCCTTTCACCATTTCCCTAATAACCTTATATTTTACTCGGTATATAAATGAATTGGTTTCAGGGAAAACATTGGTACATGCAGCATATTGGAATGGATTGTAATTTTAATTTCCTTCTTGAGTCAAATAACAAGATATGGACATTGACCATGGTACTTCTTGTCTTCCACTAGTACATATTCATAATTTCAACCTGTTAGGATTTCGAAGTAGAGTTGATAGTTTGAACTAATGAATGATGATTTCTCTATATAGGGTTCAGATCAAAATGACGATTTCAATGAGTGGGAATATTGTAGAGCTTCCACCCTTTGAGAAGTGTGTAGACCCACCGCCAAGGGTCCATGTGGATGTCCTCTCTCAGTCCAACTCATGGAGGGCTCTATTGGTGATAGAAGATGATACATAGAGCTCAATTATATACCATTATATTCCATGTAAGGAATCACCTTAGATGCAGGGTCCGTAGGGACTACTGATATAAGGTGTGTGGAGAAAGTCAATAAATATGAAGTTTCTTCATAGATTTTAGGAACATATCATTTATTTGAGGCCAATATGATATTAATATTTTTATGGGAGAGTACATATCATATGGTTGATGGATAATTCCCCCACCGATATATGTTCCCCATGGATGACGGATAACTCCCCCTCTAAGATATGTTCTTGAGACACAATCTAAAATCATGCGACTAAGTCAGTGACACATAATGTGGATACTCTCAAGGTGTGTTATATGAGTTCTTATGACTTGTTTGTTTGAGATTATTTGCATGGATAAAGATTCAGGTAAATACCAAGTTTTTTTAAATATGTATGAAAGCTATAGGGTGAGTTTTGTGTGGTAGTATCTCACATAGACATCAAGTGTTGTTTGTGGTACAATGTGTTCCCTCTGTTCCTTAGTTGTTGTTTTCACACATAGTCATGAGCAACATAACCCTAATTGTGTCCCATTTTCATGGACATGAGATTCCATTGCATCGTTTTAACTGGAACCTTGTGTTTAAAGATATTACAGATAGTATCAGTGATTACATACTTCTACCAACATAATGATCTGACCCTTGGAGGGGAAAATAGAGCCTTGTGTGGAATCTCATCATAGTGGTGGTGTGACACAATGATATTTTCCACAATATGGGACGACCCTTTACCATCCATGGTTATAGTAATTCTACCAGTGAGTATAGTAGTATTTTGGGTTTGTTGGGATGGATTGTACCCCTCTAATAAAGGGTGATCCCATTAATATTATGATGAGATCATGTACAATAGGTTCATATAATTTTGATAGTGATACCTATGTAGGAGAGGATATGAGAATATCTTTGGTTTCCTTTAGTGGTGGTGGATTATGTGAACTTATTTCATTGATGGATGAAGTGTTTTACCTATATAGAGAGTTCGGATTCTACAAGGATTAGAAGGAAGTATTTTCCAATATTATTAGGAAATCATGTCATATGGAACTGGTAGAGATTGTTCGGCTAAAGGTGAAGTCCAGAGATTATAGAGAATGGGGTTTTTTAGACCCAGTTTTTCACCAAGTAGGACTAGAATTGGATCACCTGAGAGGTGGATAAGTGCTTGATTTTGGGTGTGGATTGGTTTCACATGGACTAGATGTCGTAAGGGAAAGTGATCACTCCTAATATTCTATGGATTCTTCAACAAGTGGTTTGGGATGAAGTTATTTTAATGTTTTGACCTCAAGACCTATTATCATGGACTCTAGTTTTGGAGTAGGATATACCTACGGTTTATTTTTAGTTAGTTTTGGTACCGATGGTGAGTTGTACACCACTAAATAATCCTGAGACTTATGCACTGGATCTTAAACCCCTCATAGATCAGTTCATTGTACTCTTCATTGATGTAATGTATGTTTATTAATTTTCTAATTTAGATCACATGAGATACTTAGGGATGGTACAATTTACCTTATGTTAATAATTGTTAACCCTTCACATCATCAGAGATACTAGGATGTATTGCTATGGGATATCATTTTTGAGTTGTTTTGTTACAATATATCATTTTTATATGTTCCAGATGTATTATTTGATGGAGGGAATGTCATTATTTCTATTCTAGTATGGATAGTTAAACCCATTATATTATGGAAGGAGGTTTTGTGGAGTTGGTTTTCTGTTAGCATTACATCTCATGGAGGATAGGATATACTCAAATCTAATTGTATCGATTCCAAATATGATGGAGTTGCAGCCTAATTTTAATTTATGCTTTTTTGTATCACCTCTCTTTGGGTGATGATAGCTATATCATTAGAGACTGATCGAGAAACTTGTTCTTATAGGAGGTTTGCCAGATTTTTTTAATTTCATCAATGATAACTAAATACTATGATTCTTAATTCAATGAATGTTCCGGGAGATGACAATGGAAGCCTCTATGGACTCGATTGCATATGATCACAATGTTTTACCGAAATCCACTATCTATGAATTGTGGCCTTTTAGGGTTTTGGTGAACCTTCTTTAGGATTTCATGTCAGTTCTGAGCCATAGCTAGGTGGATCATCTACCATTATTGGAATTTTTATATCATGATGACTACCACTCCACCACAAAAGTAGAACCTTTTTTGTCAATGTCTGAGAGAACATTTATAAAACATTTATACTGATTAGAACAAGTTGGTAATAGTGAATAGGTCCATGTTTTAGTTCTAGTTATTGTTATATAGGTTATAATTCATCAAGGTGAGTATGAGATTACCTAGTAGACATGAAGAGTCCTTAGTGGACTTACTATTTAGGCCTATGAAGTTTGTGATTTGAATATATTTATCCAGAATTGTTGGATTTCTTTAGGACCCTTATGTCCTTCTCTTTTTCATAATTTTATGTCATTTTAATGATGTTGTGTGCAGATTAAGTTCATAGTTATAGTATTTTTTTATTCTTTGGGTTATCCACATGTTGTAGTAATTTTGGTTTGTGTATGAATCATTAAATGATAATGAACTAGGTAAGTTAGGCCGTGATAATGGATTTTTGTTTTTTAGTAAGCTGATGGTGTTGAGAATATGAATAAAAAGAACATTCATGGGAATGTTTCTTCCTTTATTTCATATTTATATATGGAACTTGAAAATGTTGGGGGAACTTAAGGGAATAGGGTCCTATTTAGAGATCAGTATCCCCACATTTTATCTTATCTTGTTATTTTTTCGGATAAAAATTCTTGAAGAAGAAATCAATTTAATATCCATGTTTGTGTTTTGAATGACTTTAGAGTATTTCTAGGAATATTTCTGGAATGAGGTGCAGATAGGGAATGATATTCTAGGTCATAGTGAGCCCAGAATATATTTGGGAGATATATTTAAAATATTAACATCATTAGAATTCATTTTTTCTGAAAAATTGGAATAAATCCCCATTGGATTCTTAGATTAGAAATCTGAGACCGCCATTGATTCAGAATGTGGATTTTACCCTCATAGCAAAAAAACCTGGAAATGCATCAGACGTCAGGGTTGAGTACAGTCATAGGTACTTAATGAAACAAATAATCTAATAATTTTATGTTATTTTTTCTTTTCAACATGACCAAAAAACACTTATAAATAGGATTATTGATAAAATTCCCAAGGATAACTCTATAACCCTGTATATTAGGGGATATAACAATGGAGGATCATTCTCATATGAATGATGATCAGATCATGGATCAATTATTAGTGAGAAATATAATTCAAATATCTGACAAAAAAAGGATGTGGATTCATTTTTCATCAGAGATCAATACATATTGTGGTAGGATGCTTTTTCTTGATTTTTCCCCACTTTCTTATCCAAAGTGGAATATGAATTATTCAACAAATGTATTTATTCATAGATCATCCATTTTGTGGGAATTGTTTTATTTTCCTTATTTTGGGATAATTAAAATAATTTTTTTATTTTTTGGTTTTCATGCATCTTTATAACGGAAATGTATTAAGGTTAACCTATAAAATGGCTGATGTTAGTTCCTCATCATTTTTTGTTGTTTTTCTCTCCCAATTCCAAATTCATTCATCATTGTATTTCTAGTTTGTACATTGATTTGATGAATATTTGATGAATGATTATTGTGCATTCGGTATATGGTGCAATGGATTGCTACCACAGGTTATGGTTTCAGATTTTATGTCTTGGTTATAGTAATTGATGATAAAAGTAGATCCATGGATGGATTGTGATTTTTTAATACCATTTTAGTGTGTGACATCGATGAGGCATGATGGTAGTTTTTTATCAAGCACCGGATATGGTATATGTTTTATATCAGTGGAAATGAGTTTTGTTCAACCTCGTATCTATGTTTTTTAGTGTGATTCCAGGAAATATCTGTGATTATAGAGTTGTGTAGGAAGACATGTGAAGTTGATCGGGTATTTTTTGAAAAAACTGTATATATTGTGTGTAACCCTAATAACACACACCGTGTAGTACATTTTGAGGTTGAACAATGGTGTTGTCACAATGATAAGTACCTGTTTTAGTGTGACTTGATTCAAATGTTGTGTGAACCTTAGCTGACTATCTTGGTGTGAACATGTAGTACAAGCCCGGTATTTTGGGTGGAGTTACACTCCATGTGGTCCATACACACATAGTGTACACCTTGGAAGATATCTCTACATGTATAGGGTGTACACTCCCAATAGAATGTGTGGCCCCACACACCGCATTTGGTGGGATACACATCATGTACTTGGGAATATACATGGGCATAGACAGTCTACACGCTGGCTTCTAGCCCATACATCTTCACGTCCATTGCCTCAATGGACACCCCGTATACTATGTAAAAATTCTTGTTTTTTTATAATAATATGAAGACAATGTTAGGATAAGTGAGATTCATCTTGTTCCAATAAGTACACACTGCGTACTTCTTTTGGACAGGTCAGATCCCTCTTTTTCTCATCTCGACTTCATTGTTAGCTTGTGTGAAATTCCCTGGACTAGTATTGTTTGTGTGTGTTCCCTTGGTCTATTCCATTGTGGGTTAAGTGCAGAATCTCTTTTAAATTATTGAGGTTGACCTTGCTTTATCTTCCAAATGATCGATACAGTGTTTGAGAGATCCCTTATTTTAGAGTGATTTTTCTCATTTCACATCAAGTGGCATTGGGAAAATTTCTCTATGATAGGCCCGAATAGATACTCAGATCCTCCATGTTTTTTTATTTGGGGTTTCTGTAATTATCATGATGAATATTCACATTGGAATCAATCCCCAATCTAATAGTATGTTTCCAATATAGTCTGTTGCCCCCACAGTGTGCCCTAGGAATTGACCCCCTATATGCATTTTCAGATAAGATCATTTTGATGGGTTATTAGTCTGATGCATTTTTATCTTAGGTGAACCCTCTTAGTTTCCTATGTTTTTAACACTGGAGACACTTGATGAGTCTTCTCTCTCATATTTATGCCTTCCAAAATGGAAGGGATGTTCTATTGACTTAGTGATTCATGATAGATTGATATATTTGGGATAAGTTCCACCAAATATGGTAGGGGTTTTGGTGTGATATCTCCTAGATGACCATTACCTTGAATCCTAGAAAAATAACTATGGTATCTAGAAGTTATGAACTTTGAGACGTAGAATATTTTATGAGTATATCTAGATTTTTATTTTCTGTCTCATTTTTTGATCTACATATCCTATGATGCGATGATTACTTATGATCCTTTATGTTTTTTTATTTTTGGGTTTCTCACTGGGTATTTTTATACTCACCCATGCATGGGATCTTCCCACACATTTCATGTCTTATGTTTATTGGGCATCTTTTATAGATTCCATGGATCGGTATGAGTTATTGGATCATAGATTGGTCTAGATCGACAGATGTTTTTAATGATGTTGCATTTGATGGAAGTACCCTATTTTGTGAAGGTTAAACATTTTTTTTTAGGTTTTTCTGGGTTTTAATTTGGCACTTTTTAATTCTTTCTAGACATTTTTTCATAATTTTGTTTTGGAATTATATGTTTATTCATTCATTATTATTTGTTGTTTTAGATTTCATCATTTTATGGACTTGGTGATGTGTGTGTGGGAATGTTCCTTAGGCTAATGTCTCCCATGTATGAGATATTCCTTCATGGCACTAGTCTTCAAGACCCATGCTTGTTAAAGGTGGTTTGGGGATAGTTATGGCTCACATCCAAATGACTAAAGTCATTAGATTATGGTATAATAGGTAGTACCCATTCTAATGTGTAATGGCTCATCTGCGGATTTGGACCCGAGTTTGGAATTTACTTCTGTCTATAAGAATAGTATTTTTTCACCACTTGGGAAATAGTTTTTAACTTTTTTAGTTTTTCATAATTCCAGGGTGTACAGTGTTTCAGTTACGACCATTATTTGTATTCAACATCAACTTGATATCCTTCTTGTTAACTTGGTAACTATAGGCACTAGTGATAAAGAAATTACTGGTATATGAACCATAAAAGAATGGGTTGTGATTTCACTATTCTTATTGAGTTATCCCACCTGATATATTCATTAACTTTGGCACGTCTTGTCATATTTTAGGAAGTATTCATGATGATAGCCAGTGGAGCTTCCGTGTCAAAGTTGATAGTTTGACATGGTGAGTGATGAGGTCCCCATGAAGGTTTCTAGCCATGTTGAAAGCTTTTAGAGAGTCCATAATTTGTGTGTCATGTTGAATCACATGAAATGGTCCATGTGGATGAGTCTTGTTAGACTAATCCATGGATGGATCTATTGGTTCCAAACAAAAATGTGCAGGATTCGAGCACATATATTGATAAATCAAAGTAGTGATCTCCTGGGATGCAAGGTGAAGTGCCCAGATCAGTGTGAATCACTGAGAGGGGGAGGGGGTGAATCAGTGATCCTTTAAAACTTTTTACTAATTGATTCTTAATCAATAAAACCTCTATGGCTGGTTAAAACCTCGATCCACTCTTCTTGTATCTCTCAACCTTTCCCGAATGATGCAGTAATGAAAAGGCACAGGACACAAGGATTTACAAGGTTCGGCACCAAAGGCCTACATCCTTGCCATGCTCTCCCAGCATGGATTCTCCCATTATAATCGGTTAGTATTACAATTGTCGATACAGAGTCCCACTGTATCTCTCCTGAGTCCCACAGGAGGGTCTTTATACTACGTCCCACAGTGTTACCAGAGTCCCACTGGCCTGCTCCAGAATCCCACTGAAGACTTCTTCTCCCTGAGTCCCACAGGGTCTTCTCTTGGCTCCTCGAGTCGCACGAGTAGCTCTTCTTCACTTTATGTTCTTCAAGTATCCTCAGCAGCGTGGGATAAAGGCTACTAGCCTTGCTCTTCTTCTGATCACTTGTGGTGAACAGGTCTTCTCATCTTGCTCAGGATTTATCTCCTTCTTCTAAGGATGACCTGGCCTCTCTCCAATTACTGAATACTCAGACAATTGATGTCTTTAACTTTAGTCTGGTACAGTCTCACTTCACTTCAACATCATGCACTGAGTGCATGGAAACTCTTCATCTTCATGCACTGATAGCATGGGTTCTCAAATCTCTTCAAGATCTTCAAGTCTTGGACTCCTCAGATGCACACCACTGATTTAGCACTGTTCACGTGTGCACGTGCATGCATGCATGCATGCACTCCCCTTCTTCTCTTCTTGGTGCAGTAAACCCTCAGAGGGTGTAATTCTTTTCAGCACACACCTACTTCTCAAACTTCACACACTTTATGCAATTTGTCTACACACATAAATGTGTGTTCTTCTTTGTGTGGATGTCCTCCCTTTTCTTCTTCTAAGTGTATACACACTTCTTAGTGCACACACCTAGGTTCGGCCTTCTTGTTCTTGTTTGCTCACACACACTTCCTTTGATCAATTAGCAAACACAAGGCTTGGCCTACATCACTTACTAGGCACACACACTTCCTTGTTCTTTTAATCTTCTTCAAAGTATGCACTTCACTTATGCACACACTTGGTTCTCCATTTTGTACACACAAGGGCTACGGCCTCTTCTTCAAATGCACACACAAAGTGTGTTCTTCAATTTGGCACAACCAAGGTATGGCCTCGGTCTTCCTCCTCTTCTTGCACACTCACTACTAGGGTGTAAGGGGTAGCCGTGGGTCGCGCAAGTCACAAGGGTGCAAGCGGCCTCATTCGCACAAGCCTCAAATGACCACGCAAGTACTACTGCCCTCAGGCGCGCAAGTGCTTTAGCCGCGGGCTCCAACCAAGGGTGCGTAAGGCTTGGTGCAACCCCGGTTCTTCCTACCGCGCAAGGATTAGCGCGCAGGGGACTCCCTTTCACCTCTTTCGCGCAAGAGATGCGCAAAAAGGAACTTCACGAAGCCAAAAATGGCTCCGGGCTTCTCTGCCGCGCAGGGGACGCGCAACTCAATTCTTCGCGAGGCACAAGGGTGCTCTCACGGGACTCTCGTTTCTTAAAGGATCAGCAAACCTCCTCGAGGGCTCGGCCTCTCTTTATATAGGCAGAGGCGGTGCGGTTCATCCGCGTAATAAATCTCAAACTCCCAAGATCTTCGGATCTTTAAAAATCGTTTCAAATCTTGATTTTTATCCTCTGTTTCACGCGGGCTTCTTATATTTTCTCCTCCTCCTCGTGCATGCACATGAAACCGCATGCATGGCCTCTGTTTAGCCCATCCCATGAAAAACATGAACACCGTGTGGCCTCGGCACTTCGTTTGCCTTCGGCCTTCATCGAATTTCTCCACTGGTAGCATGCAAGCTCATTTTAAAGCATGGATGTGTTCATTGTGGCCGGACGAGCTCAATGGAGTCTTCGGATCAAACTATGATGGCCGGGAGCTCGAAAATAGATCGTCGGGGAGGCTCTGGTTCAGCGGGAGACGTCGGGTGGCACGGGGTGTCCTCGGCTCAAGCTCGAGGAAGAAGACGAGCCACGGCCGTTGGATCAGGCATTTGAATATCCTTGGACGGCCTGGATCTGATCGCCTCGCCGCAGATCAGATGTGCGGTCGAGATCTGGCGCGCGATCGATCGTGCGGCCAGGATCGCTCCCGCGGAAAAATTCCGCGTCCCACATCGAAACGGGCTCCTGTTTTTCCACGGTTTATTACCCTGGCGCTGCCCGCTACTCGCCAGTTGAACTTCCCCCTCCACGGTGCCGCCCCGCACCGTGTTCTCCCTCCGGGCGCGCTCTGCGCCCACTCTCGCCTCTGCGGGCGCGCACCTAGCGCCCACTATGCACCTCGGGCGCGCGGGTTTCACCACCGCGTGTCCTCGGGGGCTTACACACGGCCCCCTGCCGCGCTCCTCCGGGCGTGCCCCAGGCGCCCTTGCGGTGTCCCGGGTGTGCGCCCTGCCGCCCTGGCTCGCCCCACGGGTTCCCCCGGGCGTGGTGCCCTAGTGCCCATGCCTTGGCGTTGAACCCTCAAGGTGCCTTGGCTGGCCATATTTCTTGGCAAAGGGACAGAACAAAGTACAAAGTACTCCCAAGTGAAATATGCCAAATGCCACTTAATCCATCTTCCTCTTCATTTATTCTCATCTTAAGAATTCAAGTATTAATCTTCTTCATTAGAATTCCTCCATTTTTCTTCAACATATAATCAACATTTAAGAATGGAATTCCCGAAGGTTTCTTCATCTTCAACCGAGCTCCTGAATCAAATATTTCTTCAACTCCCGAAGGTTTCTTCATCTTCAACCGAGCTCCTGAATCAAATATTTATTCAATAAACTTAATTGATCTAATCAGAGATCAATTGGAACATCTTCTGATTCACATGCACTAAGTGATAGTGCATGGACTTCATTAAACCACTTCATCCACTTAGAAGTAGTGAATGGATCATCTTGCTTCTTCAACTCCTCATGCATTGTCACTACAATGCATGGTCTTCTAACTTTGTTGTGACTTTGTATCCAGTTGATACAAGTTCTTGGAACTTTAAGAACAGCTCAACAATCGTCAGATGTGACTAGAGAATGTTTCAACCACATCTCCTATGCCACTTAGTGAATCTCCTAAGTGACATGCATCTTAGTACTATGGCCATTCTCTCTTCATCACCAACACCATCACAACCTTTGTCATTCACATCTTGACATTCCTTGACATCCATTTATTCCAAGACAACTTCATGCCTTATTGACAACAAATGCAACACAGTGCACTTCAATCTCCCCCTTTGTATTTGTTGTCAATACACTCCTTCAGCACATATGAATGGGTCAATATGTGTGCCAATATTTTCTCCCCCTTATTGGAAATCAAATGCAAAGGTGTGGTGTGGTTCACTTTCAAAAATATCTTCCTCCCTTTGAATAGCATCTTCTTGAAGATCACTAAGAGAGGGATGATGCCACATGTTCTTCTTTAGCAAAGAACCTTTAGTAAATCAACTCTAAGTCTACTTGGGCTAACCCGGTGTAGAAAACAAGAGTGATATAACCAAGATTTTTCAATGCTGTCCACAATTCTCTACACATGTGAGATCATGCTTGGGGGTTTGAAATCTTTCAGATGTAACAATGAATTTGCTAAATCCTGCACAACTTCAAAAAACTCATTAGAAAGTTCAGGTGCAAAGATAAAGCTCCCCCTTTCATCCATTTGTCTTCAATCCATACTCCCCCTTAATTGACAAGATAAACTCAATTAAGAAACAAGGGATGAAAGTATGATTGGAATACCTTCACTTTTCTTCAAGATGGTATTAATCTAAGAATCCCATCTTCTTCAGATTGGCTCCCCCTCAAGGGTTGCACTCCATTCTTTCCAAACCATCCTCCAATTGAGAATGATCATCATCTTCAATTACCTGTAATGTTAGAACATGTAAATGCAAGTGATTAGGGAATAAGATGGAACCTCCTTGGTTCATCAATGTGAACAACAAGGTTGAGAAGATTCTCTCAACCGAGATGTCCCATTTTCACCATTCTTCACACTTGCACATTTGATCTTCAATGATGTTGGTGCTAGTGTGGATCTAAATACATCTTCATGTGAAATATTCTTCTTCCCTCTTGCCTTAGCAATTGCCAGAACTTCGTCTTCAGCTCTTTTCAGATCTTTGTCAAGTTGCAACTGATTTGGCCGTATGACTAGTAAGTCACTTGGAAGTGTGGCCTCAATTCTGGATATTCCACATGGTTCCTTTGATTCTGTCAAGCTACCTCTCTTAGGAAACTTGTTTTCAATCAATCCCTTCTGCTTCTTTTGGATTGATTTTCTGTTTGAGTTTAGTTGGCTTCTATTGATTTCCATGGCTTGTTTGCAAAGATCCATGGTATGACCTTTCTTTCCACAGTAGAAGCATGTCTTCTTGGTGGTCCTTCTAGATGACTCACCATTCTTGGATTTAGACTCCAAGGACTTCTCTTCCTTTTTCAACATCTTCTTGGGAGCTTCTTCCACTTTCTTATGATTGCTTCCCAAGGATTCTTTCTGAGCCAGGTTCTGTGATCTTTTCTTCTTTCCAGCTTTGGATACAGTTGGAGATTGACATGTATCATTCTTTTGACCACTTTTGCAACCATACCAGATGTTGTCAAGTAATCCAAATCTGTTAGCAGTAAACAGATGTCTCTGGACCTGTGGATGTTGCTTATTTCCTTCTGGCTTGCTCCCCCTTGGCATGAGCTTCCTTTGTGCTTTGACATTTAGTGGATTGTACCAACAATCCTTTGCACAGTGCCCATACTTATTACAACACCAACATTGACCCACAAATCTTGACTTCTTCAGTCCTTCTAATTTTAGGGTACTTGTCTTGAATTGTTGTGCTGCTTCAGGAGAGCTTTCTTTCTTCATTGTCTTCATCCATACTTGTTTGGAATTATTCTTCCATCCTGCACTTTGTGTGGAAACACAATTAGAAACATGAGTACAAGATGGGATGGATGGTACCTTCTTTTTAGAAGTTGTTGACCTTTTATTATAGGATGTATTTCTTTTAGAATCATCCTTTTCAAAGCTCACTTGAGTAGCAACATTTCTTCTTTCAGCTGACTAGGAGGCTTCAGCTTTGGGTGATTGCATATTTTTCAATATCACCTCTAGTTCTAAGAATTTCATGTTAAGGGAGTTCTTCTCATCCTCAACAGTTCTTAGCCTTCCTTCCCAATTTTCTTTCAGCTGTTCTAACTGGTCTTCATGCACCTTCTTGATTTCAAGCATTGAGTTGTCAAGCTCCTTCACCATTTTGACTTTATCTTCTAGTTGAGCATCTTTGACAATCATTGAGACTCTGTGCAGCTTCTCCAGTGCATGGAACACTTCTTTGACCATTATCTTAAAGAATTCATTCTCAGAAAGGCTTCTTTGCAATTCTTCAGCAGTGTCTTCATATATTTCATTGCAAAGAGATACTGTTTCATCTTTGGCATTTACCAGCTTTCTGAGAGTGTTGGTTATGCCAACCCTTTTAGCCAGCTGATCTTCCATAGCATTGGCTTCTTCTTCTAACTGTGATTTTTCTTCTTGAAGATCAAGGATTCCTGTAGCTATACACATTGCCACTTCCTTGGGGACTGTCTTCTGAAGATATTTGATTGCATTTAGAAGGTCATTGTTTCTTCCATCTTCATCACAGCTAGGACAGGCTTCATCAGAAGAATGATAAAAGGAATTGTCATCTGATGTGACTTTCACATTTCTTTCCATAGAAGGAGTTTCTCTGATTGCAGCAACCTTCTTCCTCATCTTCTTTGCCTGTTTCTTCATTCTGTTTTTCAAAGTCTTGGCAGATATCTCCATTTGAGGCTGTTCTTTCATTTCCTCAAATCTGCACTCCATATAGACTCTCTTGGATCTTTTAGAGGTAACCTCCCTCTGATACCAATTGAAGTGCCCAGATCAGTGTGAATCACTGAGAGGGGGAGGGGGTGAATCAGTGATCCTTTAAAACTTTTTACTAATTGATTCTTAATCAATTAAACCTCTATGGCTGGTTAAAACCTCGATCCACTCTTCGTGTATCTCTCAACCTTTCCCGAATGATGCAGTAATGAAAAGGCACAGGACACAAGGATTTACAAGGTTCGGCACCAAAGGCCTACATCCTTGCCATGCTCTCCCAGCATGGATTCTCCCATTATAATCGGTTAGTATTACAATGGTCGATACAGAGTCCCACTGTATCTCTCCTGAGTCCCACAGGAGGGTCTTTATACTGCGTCCCACAGTGTTACCAGAGTCCCACTGGCCTGCTCCAGAATCCCACTGAAGACTTCTTCTCCCTGAGTCCCACAGGGTCTTCTCTTGGCTCCTCGAGTCGCACGAGTAGCTCTTCTTCACTTTATGTTCTTCAAGTATCCTCAGCAGCCTGGGATAAAGGCTGCTGGCCTTGCTCTTCTTCTGATCACTTGTGGTGAACAGATCTTCTCGTCTTGCTCAGGATTTATCTCCTTCTTCTAAGGATGACCTGGCCTCTCTCCAATTACTGAATACTCAGACAATTGATGTCTTTAACTTCAGTCTGGTCCAGTCTCACTTCACTTCAACATCATGCACTGAGTGCATGGAAACTCTTCATCTTCTTGCACTGATAGCATGGGTTCTCAAATCTCTTCAAGATCTTCAAGTCTTGTACTCCTCAGATGCACACCACTGATTTAGCACTGTTCACGTGTGCACGTGCATGCATGCATGCATGCACTCCCCTTCTTCTCTTCTTGGTGCAGTAAACCCTCAGAGGGTGTAATTCTTTTCAGCACACACCTACTTCTCAAACTTCACACACTTTATGAAATTTGCCTACACACATAAATGTGTGATCTTCTTTATGTGGATGTCCTCCCTTTTCTTCTTCTAAGTGTATACACACTTCTTAGTGCACACACCTAGGTTCGGCCTTCTTGTTCTTGTTTGCTCACACACACTTCCTTTGATCAATTAGCAAACACAAGGCTTGGACTACTTCACTTACTAGGCACACACACTTCCTTTGATCAATTTGCAAACACAAGGCTTGGCCTACTTCACTTACTAGGCACACACACTTCCTTGTTCTTTTAATCTTCTTCAAAGTATGCACTTCACTTATGCACACACTTGGTTCTCCATTTTGTACACACAAGGGCTACGGCCTCTTCTTCAAATGCACACACAAAGTGTGTTCTTCAATTTGGCACAACCAATGTATGGCATCTGTCTTCCTCCTCTTCTTGCACACTCACTGCTAGGGTGTAAGGGGTAGTCGTGGGTCGCGCAAGTCACAAGGGTGCAAGCGGCCTCATTCTCACAAGCCTCAAATGACCACGCAAGTGCTACTGCCCTCAGGCGCGCAAGTGCTTTAGCCGCGGGCTCCAACCAAGGGTGCGCAAGGCTTGGTGCAACCCCGGTTCTTCCTGCCGCGCAAGGATTAACGCGCAGGGGACTCCCCTTCACCTCTTTCGCGCAAGAGATGCGCAAAAAGGAACTTCACGAAGCCAAAAATGGCTTCGGGCTTCTCTGTCGCGCAGGGGACGCGCAACTCAATTCTTCGCGAGGCACAAGGGTGCTCTCACGGGACTCTCGTTTCTCAAAGGATCAGTAAACCTCCTCGAGGGATCGGCCTCTCTTTATATAGGCAGAGGCGGTGCGGTTCATCCGGGTAATAAATCTCAAACTACCGAGATCTTCGGATCTTTAAAAATCGTTTCAAATCTTGATTTTTATCCTCTGTTTCACGCGGGCTTCTTATATTTTCTCCTCCTCCTCGTGCATGCACATGAAACCGCATGCATGGCCTCTGTTTAGCCCATCCCATGAAAAACATGAACACCGTGTGGCCTCGGCACTTCGTTTGCCTTCGGCCTTCATCGAATTTCTCCACTGGTAGCATGCAAGCTCATTTTAAAGCATGGATGTGTTCGTTGTGGCCGGACGAGCTCAATGGAGTCTTCGGGTCAAACTATGATGGCCGGGAGCTCGAAAATAGATCATCGGGGAGGCTCTGGTTCAGCGGGAGACGTCGGGTGGCACGGGGTGTCCTCGGCTCAAGCTCGAGGAAGAAGACGAGCCACGGCTGTTGGATCAGGCGTTTGAATATCCTCGGACGGCCTGGATCAGATCGCCTCTCCGCGGATCAGATGTGCGGCCGAGATCTGGCGCGCGATCGATCGTGCGGCCAGGATCGCTCCCGCGGAAACATTCTGTGTCCCACATCGAAACGGGCTCCTGTTTTTCCGCGGTTTATTACCCTGGCGCTGCCCGCTACTCGCCAGTTGAACTTCTCCCTCCACGGTGCCACCCCGCACCGTGTTCTCCCTGCGGGCGCGCTCTGCGCCCACTCTCGCCTCTGCGGGCGCGCACCTAGCGCCCACTATGCACCTCGGGCGCGCGGGTTTCACCACCGCGTGTCCTCGGGGGCTTACACACGGCCCCCTACCGCGCTCCTCCGGGCGTGCCCCAGGCGCCCTTGCGGTGTCCTGGGTGTGCGCCCTGCCGCCCTGGCTCGCCCCACGGGTTCCCCCGGGCGTGGTGCCCTAGTTCCCATGCCTTGGGGTTGAACCCTCAAGGTGCCTTGGCTGGCCATATTTTTTGGAAAAGGGACAGAACAAAGTACAAAGTACTCCCAAGTGAAATATGCCAAATGCCACTTAAGCCATCTTCCTCTTCATTTATTCTCATCTTAAGAATTCATGTATTAATCTTCTTCATTAGAATTCCTCCATTTTTCTTCAACATATAATCAACATTTAAGAATGGAATTCCCGAAGGTTTCTTCATCTTCAACCGAGCTCCTGAATCAAATATTTCTTCAACTCCCGAAGGTTTCTTCATCTTCAACCGAGCTCCTGAATCAAATATTTCTTCAATAAACTTCATTGATCTAATCAAAGATCAATTGGAACATCTTCTGATTCACATGCACTAAGTGATAGTGCATGGACTTCATTAAACCACTTCATCCACTTAGAAGTAGTGAATGGATCATCTTGCTTCTTCAACTCCTCATGCATTGTCACTACAATGCATGGTCTTCTAACTTTTTTGTGACTTTGTATACAGTTGATACAAGTTCTTGGAACTTTATGAACAGCTCAACAATCGTCAGATGTGACTAGAGAATGTTTCAACCACATCTCCTATGCCACTTAGTGAATCTCCTAAGTGACATGCATCTTAGTACTATGGCCATTCTCTCTTCATCACCAACACCATCACAACCTTTGTCATTCACATCTTGACATTCCTTGACTTCCATTCATTCCAAGAAAACTTCATGCCTTATTGACAACAAATGCAACACAGTGCACTTCACAAGGTTAGTTGGATCTATCGATAGTAGGAATACGATGCAAGTCAAGAAAAAAGTATTTTCATTAGAGATATCATGTACAAATCAGTTCTCAATGGCTGAGACATTTCTATGCTTGTGATGGGATAACACATCCCATGCATGATTATGCTACCCATAATGATGTAGTCAAATAGATGATAGAAAAACAACCTAGGGAAATATAGTATCTATAGAATTGAGGTCTGTGGTGAGGCATAGGTGATAGAGGAGTTGGGGGAGATACAAGATACAAAATTATCGTGGGTTTGATTCTACCATAACCTCCCCAATGTGGACCACTCCAACCAAGGGAAGTTAGTTTTCAAAATTATAGATTGCTACAGGTGCTGGAGAATCATTACCCAGAGGCTCTAGGAGAATTTTGAGGTACTTTATGTGTCCCTAATACTCTTTTTTTACAACTATTAGACAATTGTATAAACTACTCTTTTTCCTTTTTTATTCGATTTCTTCTCCTTGGATACCCGGGTCAATAGTAGATCCCTGTATTGGGATTTTTTGGAATTAAATTAGACATGGAATGAATAGGAAAAATTCCCCCACGCAAAGTTTTTCTAGATACATGATCTAGAACCATGAATGAGAGTGAGTGCCTCCCAAATTGGATACTGTCAATGTGGGTTGATTGAGTTCCTCTTACATGTGCGTTTAATGTTTTTATTATTATTATGGGTTATCAGAGAAATTCATAGTTTTGGTAAATATAAGTGATAGTTAATGGATGAGTTTCGCGTAGTATGAGAACGCAGTGACTTTGAGTGCGGTAAGAGTTACGACATTTGTCCTCAATAACTAAGATATAGGTTACCATGTTGTAATGAGTTTCATGTCCCTGAATGTATCCCCTATTCAAGACCTAATGATAACAGTGTAGCCCTTTCTCTCAGTCATTGGTTTTTAGGCTCTAACAGAGATGTTAAATGATTATACACATCTATAAAACATTGTGACATGGCCCTCTATGGATCAAGGGAACTCTGTATGGAATATATTTTTAGTGTTGGTGAGACCTTATGAGGTTATCCTCAGCATGAATTGGATGATTACAATCCATTGTTAACTTATTTATACCATTTAATGTATTATTTCTTTCAGTTTGTTAAGAATTTATTTTTTTCACATTGGATAATGAGTGATCCCATGTAGATCATAATATGTTCATGTGAAGGAGGTTCTGATTGACTTCTTCTAAATTTTATTGTGATACATTTATAGTAGTTGATGATAATATCTCTCTGTTTTCAATCAATGGTGGTGGAGTATGAGGTAGTATTTCATTGGTATGTGGTTATTGTGATAGAACAACATATTAACCCATATAGCTTCATGAAATAATTATATTGCCAGGATTTTTCATATATAGGTATTTTCTGATACACAATTTGTTCACTTGGGAGGTTTGGTTTTGGATCACCTAAGAGGTGGATGAGTGCATGAGGTTGGGTGTGTATTGGTGTCACTTGGATCAACAGACAAAAGTGAAATTACCCACTCTTGGGAATCATTATATTCCTCTAATAGTGGATTTGGATGAAGTGATTCTCATGTCTAAACATCAAGATAGATCGTCAATGACTCTAGTTTTTGAGAAAGATATACACCAAGTGTATTTCCAAATCCACAGTGGTTATTTTCTCTCCGTGGAGATACCCTTGTTAAATTTTATGCCATAATTTAATTGGGGGACTTATGGACTGGATATTTCACCCTTTGAGGATCAGTTTTTGGAAATCTTCTAAGATGTAATACATATGTACTAAAAATATGATTTAGAGCATGTGATAGACTTGAGGATGGTCTCATTTAACTTTTGTTTATAGTGTCACCCCTTCAATTATTTAGAGATAAAGGGAGGTACAACACATGGATATCAATTGTTAGATATGAAATCACTAGATATCATGTGGATACATTGTAGAAAAATTCTCTAAATAAGGTAATTTTTTCATCTACATTCAAGTATGTACAGTGCCAACAGTCACATTGCACAAGGAGGTGATGTGGAGGTTGTTTTCCTGTAACAATAATTTAAGTAGAAGTGAGGATGTATTATGATATATTTTCATCAGTTGTGAATCCAAGGGAGTTTTATAATTTTTTTTAGAGTAAACATTTTTTCTCTCACCTATTTGAGAGTGATGATAGATGGAGCTTTGTATAGAGTTCTAGAGACTTGTGTATGTAGGACGTAGTACAGATTTGTGGAATTACATTGAGTGTTATTTTAAAATAAGATTATTAACTTAAATTATGTTTATGGGATGTTGGAAGCCTTTAGAGACTCTGTTATCGTTTAGAACTTTGTTTTACTGATGTTTTTTTCCTCTCAAAGTGGACTTTATTGGTTCTGGTGAACATGATTTGCATTTTCAAGTTAGTTTTGAGCATTTGTTGGGAGGATCATCTACCATCAATGGAGTTTTCATATCATGATGATTACCAATTCACCAATAGAGTATCACCTTTTCTATTCAATGTATTGGAAACTTTTTCGGACAATTTTATGCAAGTGATATCCCATGGGTAATTGTTCATGGGTCTCAGTTTTAGGATCTAGTAGGATGGTAAAGGGTGTAGTTTTTCAAGGGGAATAGGATAAATAACTGTTAAATGTCAGTATTCCTCGATGGACTTACAATGATATTCATTGAAGTTTGATAATTGTGGATATTTAGCATGGGTGGTTAGGTATCTCTTGTTTCCTTAATACCTTCTCTTTGTTTCTTTTACTTTTTCTGGTTAATGAGATGGTGTGCCAATTAACAAAACAGACACAATAATTTTGATTTCTTGGTGTTCTCCACATGTCACATCTATGGTAGTATGTGTATAACTTATTATATGATATCAAACGTGGTATTTGGGTCCTTGAGAGTCGATTTTACTTTTTTATGAAGCCAATGGTGTTGTGAAAAGGTAAAAACAGACCCTTTGTGTGCTAGTTTTTTCATTGGGGCATGTTTTTGTATAGTTTATGAAACCATTATGACAACTATTGGGAGTTGGATACAGAGATGAGAGCTCGTTATCCTCACCATTTATCTTATTTTGTCCCTTTTGGGGATGAAAATCCTTTAAGGAGTAAATAATGTAATGTCTTAGATTTTTCCATGTTTGAATTTGGAATATTTCATAGAATGTATTTTCAAATCTAGGTGATAAGGTGATGAGATATTCAAAGGCCAGGTGATCCCAAAATAAATATTTGAAATACTATAAATATATTAATAACAAAATATTATAGTTCTACTAAAAAACTAAAATGCCTCCCAAACAGAGTCTCATATCAGAAATATAAGATAGCCATTATGTTTAGAGCATGGGCTTTACAATAGCTATAACATAACCATGGAATTCATAAGATGTTTGGTTCGAGTGCATTCATTGGTGGATTATTAAAAAATAAAATAAAATAATTATTTTTTTTATTTCTCTACATGACTAAAAAACACTTTCCTATATTATAATATAGAAAAATCATAGGGTTAGCCTTATAACCCTAAAGATTTGAGTAGATAGAGCTGAAGGTTCATCCAAAGAAGAATTATGACCAGATCATAGATCGATGATTAGTGTAAAACAAAACTAAAGGACCCCGACAATGAATAAGATGTTGATTTATTCTTTTTCAATGATAAATCAATCTCAAGGTAGGAAATTTCCTTTGTGGATTTATCTCTGTTTTCTTATCCCATGAAGAATTTTAATTAATCGACTAACTTATTGATTCAAAGATTAGTACTTTTGAGACTATGGGATTACTAGCTAGATTTTAGGATAATTATTATCTGTATTTTATTCATGGATATTAATTATTTATTATATTTAAAAATGATCAAAAGAAATGGGAAAATGGATGAGGTTTGTTCCACATCTTGTGTCTTTTAATTTTCTCCCCTTGTTCTATGATCATTAATTTTTATCATTCTATTTTTGGATATTATTTTATGAATACTTGAGTAATGATCATTGGGAATTCAATAATTGGAATAATGAATCACTATCACATGTTGTGGATAGTGAATAAAACATCTTGGCAGTGTTACATGATTTCAATAGTAGATCTGTAGATTGATTGAGGGTCTATGATACTAGTTTGGCACATGAAATTGACGAGGCAGAATGGAAGGTGCTTTACTGAGCACGATATATAAAAGGGGTTTGGATATCCATTGTAACGTGGTTCGGTGGACCTCAGATCTTTGATTTGCAACACGATTCTGGGTTGAATTGGTGATTGGAGAGATATGGAATAATACACAAGAAGTATATTTGGGATTTATTGAAAGACCTTATTACAAAGGGTGTATTACTTTGAACACATTTATTATATCATTTTTTATTAATTTCAAGGGTTTTGGGGTACAGATAACTACCACACACTATGTGATTCGAGCCACTTTTCATGTGACCCTTAAAAACTAGCTTAGTGTGTACAAGGTGTATATGCCCAGGTGGTTAGCTGAAGTTGCACACCATGTCGACCATGATACACATCATATAATCCCTTATAAATTGTTCTATGATTATATGTAGTTCACATCGAAGAGAACTTGTGGCCCCACAATCTGTGTGAGGCAAGCGACACACTGTGTAAATGGGAAATTTTATTGGCATGGGAAGGTAACATGCAATGTTCCATCATAGAAATCCATAGACTATGTACCTCAAGGGACACACCATGTATTGTGTAAAAATTCATGTCATTTGAGAATGATACATGGGATGTTCCAGGCTACGTGAGACACATCATATTCCAATATGGACACATTATATCCTCCTTGAGGATAAGTATGACTCATCCATCCTCTCATACCACCTTTTAGTGAGTCTATGTGATCTTCCCTATACCAATATTAGTTTATTGTGTTCCCTTAGACAATTCCCATAAAGGTTAAGTGTGACATCATGTTCCTATCATAGAAGGTGACCCAGCTGTAGCTTTCAGATTATCAGTGTAGGGTGGGAGAGATCCCTTAATCTAGAGTGTGTTTTTTATGAAAGTGAGTGGAGAACCACTTTTATTGAACAAAGAATGACTCCTTTTCAAGACTAGGAAAAGGAGGAACCCATTACCAGAACCAAATGAGAAAAAAAATTAAAACCAAAGGGAACAAGGACTTAGAAAGACCAAAATCCAAAAAACACACATCAAAATAAGAATCTTGGAGAATGTATCCCTCTGATAGTCCTAGAGTGATCCTCATACCCTCTGTATTTTTTTAGATGATTTTTTTTGGAACTGACATGAACAATATTTACATGGGCATCGATCCCCTATCTAGGAGGGTGTTTCTAGTAGGTTCTGGTGTCCCCCTAGTGATTTATGGTCATTGAACCCATATATGTGTATCCAGATCAAATATTTTTGTTTGGTTATTAGTCCAAAAGAGTATATCTCTCCTATGAACCCTATCAGTTTACTATTTGTTAATTACTATAGAGACACGACAATCATGTTCTCTTGTATTTATACCATCTAGAATAGAAGGTATGTTCTATTGGATAATCCATTCAAGATAGGGTGATATGTCATAGATGAGGTCCATCGGAGATGGTTGGTCTCATTGAGTGAGATGTCTTATATCAGAGTTACCCTGAATCATCGCAATGGAACTATGGTGGGTTGTGGTTAAGACATTTGAGGCATAGAAACTTTTAACATTGTATCTGGATATTTTATTATATATCTCATTTTTTGATTGACGTAACCTATGATATTATAACTACTTCTTAGGATATATGTTTTGTAATGTAAGGGTTTCCTTTTATGTGTTGATATACTCACAACTGATTGGCCTCTACCTACACATGTCATGTATTATTCAGATAATGCCTCTTTTTTTGAGTCCTTAGAGGACAAGGAGCACATGTAGACTAATTTGGGATAGATATAGTGATTTGTATACTATTGTTTCATTTCATATTACTGCCCTCCTATGAGTAGGTAAAACATTATTTTTAGTTTTGGGTGAGATTTTATTTAACCCCTTTGATGATTTCTAATAGGTTAGATCAAACTCAAATTGTGGTATTATAGATGTTTACATTCATTATTATGTGTTTTTTTACATTTCATCACTATATGGTCTAGGATACGTGTCTGTGTGTGTACAGGTACCTAAGGAGAATGCCTCTCATGTGTATTATATGCCTTTGTGGAAATATTCACCAGCCCCTAGCCTATGGGAGGCTGGTTGAGGGTATTTTTGAATCTGATACTGGTGGGTCAGGTCATTAAAAATGGTATTATATGTAGTAGAGATCCTACAATGATATGTCAATGACTATATTTAGGATTATATCATTCTGTTTTATTTTTCATGTTGTGAGTTTTGGTCAGTGAACATTAAAAATTGTGTTAAAGTGTTTCATGTTTGGATCTTACGGTAGTGGGTCTAGGGTTATTGCATTGGATCACATATTCATTCAGTAAGACAGTGATAAACTAATTGATTACATGGATCATGTTTGCACTGGTTACAAGAAAAACATTGGTGCATCCATTTTTCTGAAATGGATTTTGATTTCCATTTCCTTCTAAAGACTTCTAACAAGATATGCTCAAGGAATTTGGTGAGAATTATCTTCATTATACATTTATTCTTAAAGATATATAATGTGGTATCCACATAATAGTCGATAGTTTATCCTAATGAGTGATGAGGTCACCCTGTATGGGCCTAGTCACGAGGTAGGCCTTCTTCTAAGTTGTCAGATAGAAGAGATATCATCCTTTGAGTAATGTTTATACCAACCTATGAGGTTCCTGGTGGACGTGGTTTGTTCAACCAAGCTATTGATGTATATATTGCTAATGGAAAACTATAACTAGGGTACAAGAACATATCATGATATTATAAGGAATGTATCTCTTGTGACGCAGGGATAGTTGGACCTGACAATCAAAAGCGTATGATGAAAATCATGATATATGAGATTTCATTGGAGGTATTAGAGGAAATATCAGTTATTTTATGTGAATAAGATTCAATGATTGTGATGAGAATGGAAATTTTTCATGGCAATTTCTTTCCCATTGTTCTTTAGTCAAAGAGATGATTGACGAACCACCTAGGTAGAGGCATTAGCTGGATCAAGGAGGTATGTTATATATAAGAAGTGATATAGGATCTAGGGGAGTAGCAGGAGGTGTAAGACACTTGGGATTTATGATTCCACCACCCCCTAGTAGAACACTCTAGGATCAAGAATCTGGATTTCAGAATCTTAGATAGTTGTAAGCATCATAAGTTCTATACAAAGAGGCTCCAAGAGAATTTTGAGGTACATTGGTGTCCCATATACAATTTTTCTTGTACTATTAGACATAGGTAAAAGACACTCTTTTTCCTCCCTATTTCATGTCCCTATCTTAGTATATGTAGGGCATCAGTATAGTTCCTTGTTGTTGATGTTTGGTGTGACCTTGGAAAAATAATGAATATGGAAAATTCCTCCAACAAATGTGTTCCAGAGACATAATCCAAAACTATTTGGGGGATTTAGTGTAGCCTGATGATGATAATGTTAATCTGTGGGGGATGTGTTCCTTTATATTGTGTGTTCGTGGATTTTTATTATTCTATAACGTCATTTTAATAATTGGTTGTGTTAAAAATGCATGAATGGGATAGGATTAGTTCTGATCAATAGGATCTCGAAGAGTAAACTAGTGGGGTTCAAGGTACAACATGTTTCCTGTCATCTATAGTTGGAGTTTTCACATGCAGTCATGAGCCACATATCCTAAGGTTTATCCCATTATCAAGATAAAGATATGCCATTATATTCTTCTTTATTGACCCTTGTATTTGAGGCATCTATAGAGAGTATTAGTGATTACACATATCTACAAATAGTGTGACCTGGATATGTGAGGATAAAGTTTGACTCACCTAGAATCTATTTTTTGTGGCGGTGAGATCCTATGATTTTTTCCCCTATAAGGGAAATAATTTTACAATCCTTAGTCATATGACTGATACTTATTAATGTAGTAGTTCATCCAGCTTATTGGGAATCATTTTTCATTCAATGATAAGCCGTGATCCCAAGATGAGAAAGATGATTTCATGTGTGTGGGGTCACCGCCAAATTATAATCTATTGGATAGTGATACCTTTGGAGAAGTGGATTCCATGAGATATTTGTTTTACTAAATTTTTGGTGGAGTATGATGATGTATTTGTTGGGGAAAATATTAGTTTACCTCCACCCCGAGAGTTAGTCTTCATGTGAGGACCAACACCATGGATTGCCCTAGATTTTTTGTTATATATCATCATATGAAATACATAAAGATTCATGGGTTGTAGGTGTAGTGTGTAGTTTTATAGAACTAGGTTTTCTAACACCAAATTTCTTCACCTGGGAAGCCCAATTTTTTTCTAGCAGATAGGATGCTGAGTTCTTTTTGTATGGTATAGATTAATGTCACATGGACTAGATGACATGAGGTTAATTACCCAGTCATGTGAATATATATATTCATCAGCTAGTGGTTTGGGATGAAGTTATTATGAGAGTTCTTCCTTGAGAAATCTTGTAGTCATCTCTAGTTTTTAAGTAGGATATACCATAAGTGTCTTTCCAAAGCCACAATGGATATTTTGAGTTAATGGGGATTCCCTCGGCGAGTTCTTTGATGTAGAAATCATCACAAGAATTCCAGTTTGGAACCATAACCCTTATTTGATCAGTTCATTTTAGTCTTCTTCGATGGAATCATTTTTTTTCATGTAATATGATCTGTATCACGTGAGACATTTGAGGATGGTGCATTTTACATCTAACTGATAGTTTCTACACCTTCGATTCTTCCATGATCTAGGGAGTTACAAGTAACAGATATCGATAGTGAGATATTATGTGACTATATATCCACATCATACATTTTAAGTTGATTATACAAATGAAGTTATATCACGATCTCTATTCAAATATGGATAGTGACACTGGTCACATTTCCAAAAGTGGTGATAAGGAGGTTATGTTCCCTTAGTAGTAAATCATGTGGAGGTGAGGATGTACCACCACCTAATGGAATCGGTTGGGCTGCTAAGGGAGTTTCTAAAAGTTTCAATTTAATATTTTGGTTTTCTCTCCTATCTAAGGGTGATTAAAAATAAAGATTCCTCGAGATTTTAGGACACTTATTCATCTATAATTTTTTTCGGTATTGTGGAATTCCCTTGACGATAATTGAAGACTATGATGGTTACTTCATGAAATTAGTATAGAATGGATGAGGGATGAATTTAAATATTCTATTACAAACGGTTATAATTTTTTACCCAAGTCCATTTTCTAGGTAAAGTAAACTATTCAGGTTTTTGTGAACATACTTTGGGTTTTCATGTTGTTTTTGAACCATAGTTTGGAGGATCATCATCCATCAGTAGAATTTCTGAATCCTAATTGTTACCACTCCAAAATAAAGTAACACCTTTTCATGTCCACATATGATATACCTATTAGAAAACTATTTTACTGGTTTGATCTAGTAAGTAAAATCACTTGGGTCTTAATTTCAGGATCAAGTGATGTTTCCAAGTTGTACGGTTCATCCAAGTGAGGATGAAGACTTCCCCATAAATTTTTGGATTCCACAGTGAAAAAACAACATAGGATATTGATTATTGAGAGAAGTAGGTTTTTATTCATGGTGTTATCCTATCTTCAAGGTCATTCGACCCTTCTCGTTTTTCTATTTCTGCATCGGGTTAATTATGTTGTGTTCCTCTTAACCCCTTGACCAAAGTAGTTTAGTGTTTTTTGTGTTCTTCACATTTTTTATCATATGTGGTTCAAGAATGAGTCATTTTATGATATCAACCTAGGTATGATTGGCTAAGATAGTGGAGTATCATTTTTCATGAAGCCGGTGGTGTTTAGAACTTACAGGTAATTATACATCATGGGAAAGTTCTTTCCATTGTGATATTTTTTGTAGAGAGCACCATAAATATTTAAAACAGATTATGGGAGTGAGATAACTAGTTGAGATCTCTATACCCCTAAATTTTATCTATATTGTGCTATTTGAGGATGAAAATCCCTATATAATGAAATAATTTTTTATCCCAATTTTTTTTGTGTAATACATTGGAAAATTTCTATGAATATTTCTGAAGTCAGGCACTAAGACAGCCTGATTTTTTTTCACCCGATGAGCCTAGAATATTTCTAAAATATATTAAATAAATTAATATTATGAGCACATATTTTTCCTAAAAACATAATAATTAAAAAAAGGAGTCTTGGATCAGAAATTTGAGAACACTCTTTACTTTAGAGCACAAGTTTTACCCTAGGGTTGACAAAACTATGGATCATATTAGACGTTCAGGATGAGAGTAGCCACGGGTAGAATATAAAGAAATAAATTTTTTTAATTTTTATCCATGGCCTAAAAAATATTCCAAATGTGCAGATATAGAAAAATCACAGGGCTATCAAAATATCTTAGGATATTTTATGATGTGGCCTTGGATGATCGATAAGGGAGGAAGGACGAGTGGATTCTAGATCGATTATTGGTGTATAATGCAATTAAGGGATCTCAAAAATTACAACGAAACTAGTAGATTCTTCATCAATGATGAATAAATAATTATTTAGGATGTTTTATTTTAGGATTTATACTTTTTTTATAACCCACAATGAATGTTAACTAATCAAATAACATTATTATTTAATGTTCGGTCATTTTGTAGGTATAAGATTATTTTCAAGATTTCTGGATAATGAAAAAAGTTATTATATTAAGAAATATTTTCATCATTATAATAGAAATGGATCAATAATATCCTAAATGATGGATCTGGTTCATTCATAAACTTTTGTTATGTGGGTTTCTACCTCTATTCAGTGCTCTTTAATAATTATCATTTTATTTTTTACAAACTATTTGATGAATACCAAATGAATGATCATAATGAAAATGATATTTGGTACAAAGAATCACTACAATAGGTTTGGGATAAAGATTTTAAATCTTTGTTGTGGTACATAATGAAAACAGTTGATCCACTGATGGATCGATAGATCATGATACAAGTTTTGTGTGCGACACCGATAAAGAAAAATGGAAAGTATCTTCGAGGGAACTAAATATGGATGGATTCCTCTAAGAGGTGGAAATGAGGTTTATTAAACCTCATATTCATGTCATGTGGTTTGATTAAGGGTGGAATCAGTGATGTCGGAGGTGTGCAAGAAGATAGGTGAAGGAGATCCTAGATTCTATACAAATATTACTAAACGTCGTGTAGTCCAATGAACACTTGTTGTGTAGTAAATATTTGTGGGGCACATGGGTTTTGGTGTAGAGGTAAGTATAACACACCATATGAAATGATTCACATGTCATGTGACACTAATCTGACTATCTCGGTTTGTATAGGAAGTAGGATCTCTGTATGTTGGGTAGAATTACATGTCTTGTAGGATATTCCACACACTGTGTATACCCTAGAAGATGACTCAACATGTACAAGGAGTACACATCAAAAAAAATGTGTGGCCAGGCACATCATGTTTAGTGGGCCACAAGCTATGTAAATAGAAAATAATATTGGAATGGGCTAACTACATTCCAAGTGATATGCCACAAATCTATATGTTTTGTGCCTCAAGGGAAACACAATGTATTGTGTAAAAATTTGCATCATGTGAGAATGAGACAAGGGATGTGCCAAGAATAGTGAGACACATCTTTTACCAAGATGGACACATCTTGTACTCCTTGTGGACAGGTTTGATTCCTCATTCTTCTCATCTTAAATTCGGTTTGATCTTGTATGAGCTTTGCTGGACTATTATAAATTGAGTGTGCTCCATTGGTTTATTATTATGATATTTTGGTGCAGCCTAATAATCCCATCATAGATTGTGACCCTGATGTCATTCTGAGATGATTTCTGTAGTGTGGGTGACGTCCCTTATTCTAGAGTGAGTGGACTCAATCATATTCAATAGATATCTCAATGGCTTCGACCATTTATCACTTCGTTGGGAGATGAGAAATCATATTATCCTTCATGTTTACTTAGGTGTTGTTTTATGAAACTGGATATACCAAAATACACAATGGAATTGATCCCTTTTCTATGTGTATATTTCTAGTAGGGTATGGTTTTTCTTTTGTGATCCTTGGTTGTTGGACTCTATCTTTGAATCAAGAATGATTTTTCTAACAAGGTATTATTACGATGGATTGTGTATCTTGTATTTACCCTCTCATTATCATGTGTGTTTCTTAGTGGAGAGAACTAATGAGTGAGTTCTCTCAGATTTATTACATCTTTGGTGGTAGGGATGTTACATCAGCTTAGTGATTCTAGAAGAGTTATATATCATGGATAAGTGACACCAAATATGGAAGGGCAGATAGATTGATATCTATTGGATGAGTGTTACCTTGAAAAATGATAAAGGAACTACAACTAGCTTTGGTTAAAACCTTTCAAACACAAACTCTTTTAAGATAATATATTGATGTTTTATTGTATGTTTCATTTTATGATTAACATATCTTATGATGATATAAACACTTTTTATGTTTTATGTTTCATGACTTTGGGGTGCCCTATATGGTATTGTTATACTCACCCCTACATTGTCTCTACCTAGACATATCGTCTCTTATGAAAACAAAACATATTTTATAGAGTCCTCAGAGGACTTGGAAAAGGAGGATATTATATAGAGACAGATAGAAGTATGTTTTTTTCAGTTTCCAATTTGAGTGTAGTCACCTCCTTTTAGCATTTTGTACTTAATTTTAATTTTGGTGGGGCCTGTATTTTCTCCCTTTTATTATTTCTAATGAATTATGTCATAATTTTATGGTGGTATTATAGATATTTTCCTAAATTATTATCAATTGATTTACATTTTATAATTTTATGGGCTTGGTGATGAGTGTGTGTATAGGTACCTTAGTAAAATTCCTCCTATGTGTGTGAAGTGCCTTATTAGTGCCAGTTTCTAGCCTTTGTCCAATAAGAGGTGGTATTAGGGTAGTAGCAACTCAGATCTGGGGGCTTCGGGTCTGAAAAAATACCAATATAAAGTCAAATTTTCCATATTTCATTTCAATTTTAAAACTTCATTGCATATTAATTTATACGATGAAAATTTTAAAAAAGATATGATTAATAATTCTATAAACATCCCTTTAAACAAATTATATCTTTATGTAATGTATAATAATTATTTTTCCCATGCTAGAGGGAAGGTTCTAAGAAAGATATTCTTTGAATATTTATACTTACCATTAATGGTAAAATTTAAAATATGAAAATATTTCCTGACATAATAAAAACAATTTATAATTTTATTTAATATTATACAAAAATTGAACATCATTTACCATGTGGAAATAGTTTTTATTGAAACAAATAATAAATAAATGTTGAAAAAATAATTAAATTGTTGAATAAAAATATAGTAGTTTAGTAATTTTGAATATTAAAAAAATTTATTCTAACACGTTAGGAAAAAAGTTTATTTTAGTTTCTAAAAAATATTTTTCATATATAATAAATTGTGATAATTTAAAAAAAACGTTATTTTTTGTATACTCGTGTTTCTAAGTTAGATAATTTTTAAGTGCTAAAAAATCACCTTCCCATCAATGAAACTAAGTCATTACGTCAACACTTATAGAATATCTTTACCAAGTTAATGTTCATATCCTTGAAATATAACTCATACAGGTTAAATTTGAATGAAATGAACCATTAGTGTGAGACATGTCATCTATATAAAAAAGATAATTCTTTAATAAGATATGGTTACACACTTAGAGCATTAAACTAACAATGGAATATTTTGAAAGAGTGAAATTTTATAAACAATGCATAAAATTTATCAAATATAATCTTATAATTTATTAAGGAATATGTTCAATAATTCAATAAGATTGATAATTTTATTCAAAATTCATACATGAAAATTAAATATCTTTAATGAATCGATTTATGAAATCTGATGTAAATATATTCCTTTTAAAAAACCAATACCATTCTCAATCTATCTCTTGATATGATTTGTTAAAAAAATATTTGAAACAGGATGTTAAAAAATTATACTGTCACACTTATTTATTTAAGATCATTTTTTAACATTAATTAGTTAATTATAAAATATAGATTCAATTAAATTATTTTAAATTATAAAAATAATTATTTTATTTTTTTGATTAACCATAACTCTACTGTAAGTCATGTCCATGAAATAACATATATATTCACAAGATGGGTAGATTACCACATACACTAACCTTGGTTATCCCTTCTAATTTAGGGATCTAAAAATCACACATTAATAACCATGACACTATTAAAATTATGGAACAGATAAAAAAATAAAAAATGAATTCCAACTAAAAAATAAATGAGAACCATGATATCATCGTGAAAACCTAATGAAAATATAGTAATGATATAATTAGAAAAAATATAAAATTTAAAGATCTCAATACCTCATATAACACTAACAAAACAATCTAAACATTCACCCGAAAATCTGGAAATCCCAAAAATAAATCATGTAACAATAATCAAATCAATGATAAATAGGTGAAAAATAACCTGTAAGGGATTAATTTAGACAAAAGTGGCATATCTCTGAGGAGAATCATGATTTCACCACATATAGTTGAACACGTGGAACAGAATACACTATGGATATTAAAAAAAATAAAAGATAAATTATGCTAAAGAAGGGGGTAGAGTTAATGAATTACCATTGGAAAATCTTAAGAAACACCCTTGGATCTAACTTAATGTGATAGAGAAAATGAATGGGAATTATATGGGAAAGAAGAAAATTAATATTCATGTAAATAACCTAAACCGATGCCCTATAGATATTGGTTACATTATTACATTAGTATAAGATACAAATTATTTTATCCAAAAGGAACGAACTGTATAAAAGTATTTTAAAAAATATACACACTTAAATACGACATTACATTGGAAAAAAATAAATAAAAATAGTATTTTCATTGAAAAAAATAATTATTCCCTCTAGAATATCATTTCATATGAATCATAATAAAATTCCAATCATCATTGGAAAAGGATCCATAATAAATGGGTGAGAATTAATGATCAGCAAGGGAATGTATAAAACGGAATCTAAACAAGGAATGAATCATATTAAAGGAATAAATTATGATCAAATAATTCTATATAAATAGGAACATGAGATTGAAATGTATCCATTGATATCATACATATTAAAATTATTACATTGAAATTAAAAACTAATTTTATAATGATGGAATCTATAAATTAAGACATCTTAATCACAACGTTGATGTCTCATTAAAACTATATATATAAACGGTTAATGCCCTGTCCAAATAGGCCTCATGTTCTATCTAATGAGACCTACCAATTCATTGAGGTGATAAATAATACTATGCCCCTCCTTTCACATTATAATTCTAATGAATTTTTCATTTTAATAAAAAAACATAATCAATATACCTCGAACAAAAACTATATTTATAAGAAGAACTAGTATACCAAAATTCAGTACTTTCCCAAGTAAAACTAACCAAAATCCATCCATATAATGGCGTATATACACAATAAAATTATTTCCACTTTTCAACAGATGGAAAAAATAAAGGTAAAGAATAATTCACCATTCATGAATCATTATCATATAATATATATCATTTATAATTTTGAAATCCACCATTATAACCCCCAAATTATCATTGTGATGAAAAAATGAATTACACTACCACATGGAAAAAGAAAGTTGTACGTACGCAAAAGTGATCATTTCAATTTTTTTAAGATTGATATACTTATTATTGTAATACCTAGGGCCCATTAATAACACATACACCTACCCTTAACATTATCATGTAGTCCTTACCTACCATGAACCACCAGTTTCCATACAGATATGTGGTCCCTTCCTTTGTAACAACAGGTCTTCTGACTAATGACTGCCCCCACAGGCTAACACATGTTCTTTCCGGTGTTCTTTTTCCTCACTCGAAGAAATTCTAGAAAACATTATTGAAGGTCACCAATAATGATCACTACTACAGGCCAAGAACATTAGTTATGGTGTTCTAACGAGGTAGGCTCCCAAAATAAAGGTTCACCTTGTTGAATTGAGACTTATGATTTAGTAACATAATACTTAATCATTATCAAGGGGTTACATTAACCCCCCCCCCCCCCCCACCATAGAGCACAACTTCTTAATTCCAAGATATTTCATGTACATAAAAATATAATTTACTTAACAAGATATATTTGAACATTCAGAGCTTTAAACTAATAAAGTAATTTTTACAAACAAATAAATTTACTAAACAATGCATAAATTTTATTAAATTTAATCATATATTGGATTAATGAATACACACAATGATTCAATGTCAGTGATAATGTATATTCAATAATTATACTAGTATATTAAATATCATTAATGAATCGATTTATAATATTTGATGTAAACATGTTACATCTATAACCCTATGAACATTATCAAATAAACAAAAAATATGTTCTAACCAAAAATAAAAAAATAGGACAATGAAAAAATATACCATCCCATAGGTTTATATTAGATCCATTTTAATAAAAAAACAGTTTATTATCAAATATAATTTCAATTCATTTATATACAATACTAAAAAAATATTAAAATTTTAGGAAAAATAAAAAATATTCTGGTAGTCATATCCCAGGAACAACATATTTGTTCAATGTAAGGGTAGATAACTACAAACCTTAACCATTGGTTATCTATTCTAATCTTTTTGATCTCAAAATCACAAATTAAAAACTATGAGACTATGATAATTAAGAATGATATAAATAACTATAAAAAATGAATTCAAATTATAAAATTAAGGATAACCACTAAAAAATATTGAAAACCTAATGAAAACCTATTAAATAGACAATTAAAATACATCTTAAATTAAAATATCCCAGTACCCCAAATAACTCTTCTTAAACATTACAAAATTTCACCATAAAATCATGAAATCGTACAAATAAATCTTATCTCAATCACTAAATCAATATTAAATGGATGTAAAATATCCCAAAAGGGACGCATTTGGACAAAAGTGGGATATATCTATGAATAAGTATTATTTAACCACATATAGATGATATAATAGTGCGAAATACACTAATGTGATGGAAAAAATAAAAGATAAAAGATACGGAAGATGAGAGGAGAGGTGATGAATTACCATGGGTTAAGATTCCTAAGCCCCCTTAGGCTCACCTTATTGTAAGTAGTAAAATGAATGAAAAGGATATGAGAAAGAGGAAAACACCTATTCATGTAAAGATCTTTACCAAATATCCTAGTGATTTTGGCCACTATATTACAGTGGTACATGATACAAATTATTTCATTCCAAAAGTACGAAAAGTTCAATAGTCATGGAAAACTAGATAAACACATCAATCTAACATTACATCTGTTGACATAAAATAAATATTAATAATTTCAATGATAATATAGTTATACCCACTACCTTATCTTTTCATATCAGTCATAATAAACTTTATATCATCATAGTAAATGAACCATAAGAAAAGGGAGAGCATTGATGCTTAGTAGCGGTATGCATAAATCAGATGCTCAATAAGTAATGAATAATCTAAAATGAATAATTGATGATCAAATAATTCCATTTAAATAATCATAGGAGCTTAAAAATTATACATGGATATCATATTTATTCAAATAATCACATTAAAATTAATAACTTGTTTTATAATGATGGAATCCTAATTTTCAGAAATCTTCAGCTTACCGTTGAGACCTCATTCCAAGAAATATATATAAATGAGTAAAGCCACACCCAAATACCCCAAATTTTTTGTATCATGACATGTAATAATTAATTGAGTTGATAAATAATTATGGGCCCCATCATTACATAATAATTCTTGTGAATGTTTTATGTAAATAAACAATACAACCAAATAAAAAAACTTATAAAAAACTATTTGTATATGAATAAATAGTAGAAAAAATTTCAATACTTTCCCATGTAAAACTAACCATAAACCATTCATACAATGAAAAATTATTTAATTAATAAAAAAATACCAAGATGATAATAAATGGTTTTCTGTTATTGATGAATATAAGTACCATAATGAAACTATTTAAAACATTCTCAAGGAAAATTATCAATTCAAATTGAAATTCACATTTTAAGAATGAAAAATAACATGATGTTTGGGAAAAAAGCAAATATAGGAACCATGGATATTTGTAAGTTTGTCTTAAAATAATCTATTATTCATGATAGTGGAAAATTATTTTCATGTCGAATATGTTAAAACAATGTATCCTTTCAAATTATTAGTAAAAAAATAAAAAAGTACCTCATTGGGAAATTAGTAATAATATTCATGTTAAAAATTTTTTCTAAAAATTCAAACATGCATACATATCTATATAATAAATAAATAGAGTTTATTGGTTTTTTTAAATCCTTCTCTGTAAAATATGTACTTGAAAGAAATATATCAATGTCCGAGTATAAACAAAATTTGGTTTTACGTAAAACAAAATTTTGGTATCTTGATTAAATAAACAAGGGAAAATAAAAGTAAATATATTAATTTCTAATAATATCCATAGGTGAATAAAATATATCAGGTTTAATTTATAAATATAAAATAATTCCCACATCATATATTGAAGCATAAAAAATCTCAAATAATGACGAGATTGTGAAATTAACACTTACCTCAGTTATGAATTATTTCTCATGTGATAGATACTTTTGAAAAATAAATATAAATTTTTTATAAATTAATTTTCCACCCATATTCATATATATCATAATTCATAATATTAACTTAGCACCTTATATGACCCGTTTATTAATAATTGTTTATTTAAATATTTATTCCATGTGATAACTATTTTGTTTTTCAGGTATGTTTTGGTTATTTGGTTTTAGTCATAAATTCATCTTCATTCTATTATCTACATAATTTAAACCATTATATAAATTCTATTTATATTCTATATATATATATATATTAGTAATCATCCATAATAATATAGGAATATAAAGATGAGTTTCAACATTCATAGAGATGGTATGTCGTATGGATGCATGAACATTTTTCATATTTTAATAGATGGAAAAAAATTACGTTAATTAATAATTCAACATTCAAGAATCATTTTCATATAATATATATACTATATAATTTATAAATCCATCACTATAACCTCCAAATTAGTGTGGTGATGAAAAATGAATTACACTACCACATAGAGATGATAATTTTTATGTATGAACGAGTCATGATTTCACTTTCCATATGATGGAAATATAGTTTATTATAGTAACTAGGGCCTAAAGACATCAAAGACACCTATCTTTATCATTTTAATCGGGTCTTCGCCCACCAGGTACAACCAGTTTCCTCAGGGACACGTAGTCCCTCCCCAAGTCCTACTCACTTGCATGAATGGGGAATTAGACCAATGATTTTCCCCATAGGCTAACAAAAGATCTTTCTTGTGTTATTTTTCCTCACTTGAACACACTAGAGGAAACATACTAGAAGGTCACCCATCATGATGACTACACAAGACATGACTATGGAGTTATAATCAAGTAGCATCTAGAAAGAAAGATGTAACTTGGTGATAAGAGTAATATCTTTTAGTCACTTTACCCTTTATCATTTTGGGGTGTTATATTTACGCCCCCCCCCCATCGAGCAAAAAGTCTTCGTTGTGGTCCCTACAACTCAAACTATGCAGTTCCACCTCACATATGATTGGGTTCCTCCTATGATACCAATTTCAAATGTGGGCCCCAAAGACACCATAGACACCCCTGATTAACGTGGTTGACGGGTCCTGTCCCACCAGGTACCACGAGATTCTCGCAGACACGCCGTCCTCTCTCAGGGGCACACTTATATATCTCATATAGTCTTCTGACTATTGATTATCCCCACAAACCGACACATGTTATTTCTAGTGTACTTTTACCTAACATTCACACACCCTGGAAAACAACCCATAATTTTACCCATCATTATAACTACTCCTGGACAATCACACATAGCTATAATGTTCTAATCAAGTGGGATCCTGAATGAAAAGTGCACCTTATTGACTTGATTCATTCCAATTAGTCTTTTATCCCTTTATCGGTATAGGGTGTTATATTTTAAAGGTTATTTAATGATAATAATAAAAACATTATATATATAAGATAATTATCTCCTTTTTGGATGGTGAATCATGGATTTAAAAAAGGTATAATAAGAAATAAAATTAAAACCACTCGAATAAGTATAATATCTCTTCATTGAGAATCCTCTTTTCCCTTACACACTTAACATTAATGGGATTTCATTTGGGAAAACCCATAGGCTCTAGGATGTGATTAATGAATATAAGAAGATATTACTGTTAGGATTGTCTGATATAGTAAGCTCAAAAGTTTGAAGGAGGAGAGGATAGAATGTCATGTTTATAAGAGGCAGTAAGGGCACTCTTGGAATTATTTATAGCACTAAATTTTTCAAAATTATGTTTCTTTAAAAAATGACTCAAAATTTATAAATTACAAGAAAATATGGTTATTAGTCGAAACCATCCCATAAAATAAGTTTTTGAAAATCATTTGTCATGTTTTTTTATTTATCTCTTAGTTTTAACCCTCTTTTAATACTTCTTAAAATTACCATAATATAAATGTTTTCTACCATTAAAGGGTCAACATTGTTACCATAAAAATAAAAATGACACTTCAATGGTCCATGGTTTATATATTAAGCCATATCTCATTAACGTTTACAATTATTGATTTTTTATGAATTTTAAAAAAATTAATATAATAATTTTAATTAAAAAATATCATTAAATTCATTTTTGGAAAATATTATTTAATTTGACTTTTCAAACAACATGAAAGAAAAGGAGTTATAATAAAAATCTTTAAAAAATATCAAATATGTCATATTTATCTATAATGTTCTAGGGATAGTTTAAATTATTCAAACAAAATTAATTTTAGTGTTTTTTAGTCATTTACATAATTTTATCAACTCCTTGCACAAGCATTGAGCCCGACTGCTGTGAGCATTTAAGGTACTTTCTTCGTAACTAAATTTTATTAAAATTATACAATGAAAAAAAATCATTAATATTTAAAATAATATTTTCTTAACCAAACATATGGTGTCATTACCTCTATCATAGAATATCATGGTTATTAAAGTAAGGAATGTGAACTTTGTTTACATTTACTTTTACATAAAAATTATAAAGTTAAAAATCAAAATTAAATAGAAAAAAAAGAACCCAAAAATAATTTACAATACGTTATATTTTTAAAATAAACTCAAAAGATATCATTTGGGAAGTTTTTGGTTACATTTCAAGTCGTATATTGAAGTTATACCATTTTAAGAAAATTTAATCCTTAATAGTGATGCTTCAATGTTTTAACATGATAACATAATTATATGAACAAAAATAAACCAAGGACATATAAAAATATTATACTCGATGATAATAAATTTTTGAATCCATTTTATCATATTTAATACACATAGGTGGAAAAACTTTCATTAAATATTAAACCACAAAACACATGGAAAGAAATTATTAAGAAAATACATATTCTATGAGTAGAAATAAATTTACCTTGAATTAATTTACTAAATTGGATTCTAGTATATCTTTTACTTATAAAATAAAACATTTAATATTTATAAACATTAGGTTCAACCCAAAACTGTAAGAACCCGGTTCTTAGTTTTGAGGTACGGGCTTCTTCGTTTCCCTTTTCCTTAAGTGTTTTTGAGAAAATATGGAAAATGGGGGAAAATCCCAACTATTGGAAGTACACGCCGTGTAATTTTACACACACCATGTACATTTGGCCGTGTGGGATGAGTAAACATGGTGTGTAGCCATGTCGGCAACGAATGGTGTAAAGACTGACTGCATGTCGTGTATTCTGTTGGCAGACAAATAGTAAGGTGGTGGCCAGCAGTGGGGCATCACATGTCATGTACTCATGAAGACATGTCGTGTGGTCATTTTGGTAGGTGAACACTGCCACGCTGGTCGGAAACCGCCAGAGGAACAGTTAAAAATGGAAAGTACATGTCGTGTACTTCTAAATACACGTCGTGTACTTTTTTTCTCTTAAAATGGGTAGTAGCCTCCCCTGTTCAAAGGGAAGTCTTAGAACTGGACGGGAGATCGGGAGGGGACAGCCGGAATTTAGGATATCCATCGATCACAAACCGAGAATCTTATTCTTCCTCCGTCGATCTCTTTGGAAAAGCGCGGGTGAGCCCTCCCTTCTCCTTATACAGTTCTTTACAACTCTTCAACTAATGGGAGTTATTTTAGTTTAGGCGAGAATCCTTTTACCTCAAATCTATGGTGTTCCTGGACATTTCAGTAGGCTTCGTTTGCATATACCGTTCGTTGGTGTTTCAGGTAGGTGGCATCGTGTTTATTTTCCAACAGTAGTGTGTTTTTTGTGTTTTTGAGCTATGAACCCATGTTTGGGGTGTCGTGTGGCTGAGGAAGAGGCTATTTTAAATACCTGTAATTTTATAGGTAATTAAATAGAATTGTGAAACTATTGTTTGGAATCAGTGATTAGATCCAGGACCGCCCCGGGGGTGCGTTCCTCTCTTTAGCCATTTGGCTAGGATACCCAAGGGTATTCCATGTTTAAATTATGCATCACTTTTCCCTTGAGAGTAATTGTATGTAAATAGCATGTTTATATATTGGGGATGGCTCGTTTACTTATGCCTGGGGGTGGTGTTTTACTATAGCCTGAGGGTGTGACTGTATTAGCCTGAGGGCAACGTACTATTTTTCCAGAGGGAAACCTTTTGTGCCTGAGGGATTGTCCTCTGTGCCAGAGGGAGACACTTCGTACGCCTGAGGGAGAGATTCTGATATTCCTGAGGGCAATGCTTGAGGGAAGGATTCTATTATGCCTGAGGGAAATTACCTGCGGGTTGGATTCTGATTACTTGAGGGTAAGGTTTTGCTTGTCTGAGGACGCTGACTGTTTACATAGAAATTCATTGTTGTATTTTCTTATATTAAATGGTTTAAATGAATAATTAAATGGAAATATAACTAGTAAGTTTGTTACTTTTGAGTACTGGTTAGTTTATTGCATTTTACTTTTGCACACTTTTGTTGCATGTTTACACACAGTTGGGCATGGTCCTTTGGTGGGTGCCTATTGAGATATATTTCTCGCACCCTGTTTGGGTCATTCTTTTCAGCCCAAATAGATTTCTTTTCTATAGGTGTGGATAAGGGAAAGTGTCCTTATACAGTTACTTGATTGTTGCTGAGGAGTAGGGAAGCATGGGACCGGGCTTAGGCTCGCGATGCTACCCGCTGTTTCGTTTTGTATTGATGTACTCTATAGTTTTATTGTATTGATTGTGTAACATGTTCTGTTTGTTTTCATATAATTGAGGCGTGCTGCATCATTATTTATATACTGGTTGGTTTTATCTACTGCAGTTGTTTTTTTAGTTATTTCTGGTTACTCGCTTCCTCTATTATTGTATGTTTCATTATTTTCAATGCGCTACACTTTGACAAATGAGGTCATAGTTTCCCCACTATCAGAGATGGGCCCTCGCTGCTAGTCGGAAGCCTCTGGATTTTGGGGAAATGCGCTTGCAGTCACATGGCGAACCGGGTTCGGGGCACCCATTGAGTGGCACCCAGAACCGGGACATTACAAAGTGGTATCAAAGGAGTTCTTTTCTTTGACATACTATTTGGAGCCTTAGTCAGGGATAGGATGAACGGTAGTCGGTAATAAGTTTTTCCCGGGTGTAGCTAACCCGAGAACAGGGAAAAGCCTATCTACCTCATATATTTGAAATCTTTCTGATTTTTCAAATGTTATAGTTAATTTGTTTTCACCTTTGGGTGACGCACTTGTGATTATGCTGTTATATTTTATCCATGGGTTCTATTTAGATGCAACCCGATGAGATGAGGGTATTTCATCTCATGCATCATATAAGCACATGCTAGAAATCACATGCCATGTATAGTTTCCATGCCATGTAGGTGCATTATAAATTGCATGTTGTTGTGATAGTTGTTGTGCTAGTAAAGAATGCTGTTGTGATAGTTAATCTGATAAAATACCTGTTGCGTGATAGGGTAATTTTATTTGACCCTGTCTATAGAATAAATGCCAAACTTTGGTCTTTGGGGAGTACGGGCCCTCATTGACCAGAATTTGGTGGATCATATGATGGTTATTTTTTTATAACAGATATAAGATGTCAAACATTAATTCATGGGGAGTATGGGCCCTCACGGGTCGGAATTTGACACTTAGGTGTTGTTTTTCAGTATTTTCTGTGTTTTGGGGAAGTTTTTGAGGCATAATTTCTGGAAACCCAGTATACACACCATGTAGTATGTTTAAACATGCCGTGTATGGCCTTCTGTTCGGGAAGAAAAATAAACTTTTTAAGTACACGCCGTGTACCCAGAGTACACATCGTGTAGTCTCTTCCCGTGTCACAAACTGTGTGGGTGGAAAAACGGGGTAGGGAAAGGCTTGGGTAAAACACGCCGTGTACATGATGTACACATCGTGTAGTGTTGACCCAGAGTCCGCCCATTTGACTAACAACACTGACAGAGGATACCTTAAGACATGCACGCCGGGTCCACTAAGGAACACACTGTGTAGTCTGACCTAGGGACTCGGCCATGTAACTAACAACACGGGTCATTGTGATCCTTTCAGATACACGCCATGTGTTGGTAGAACACGCCGTGTAGTGTGAGCCATTTGTCCGTCCATGTAACTAACAACACGGGTTGGCGAATCTCGTCTAGTACATGTCGTATACCTGTGGGACATGCCGTGAAGTCTTGTCCGAGGACAGACCGTGTGGATTTAGCTGTGTGGCTGGGAAATGGGATGGTGTACACGCCGTGTGCAGGTGTAACATGCCATTTAGTTTTGAGCCTAGTATTCGGTCGTGTTACAAATGACACGGTCAGTTGGAAAATTACACCATACATGTCGTGTATCTATTATACATGCCGTGTAGTTTTTGTTCAGCAGGATACATGTGGCATAGCTGTGTAGAAGGACCCTGGTAGGGGAAGAGAAGTCAGGTACACGCCATGTAGTCAGTATACATGCCGTGTAGTCTTGTTTTTCAAATCATGAAATGCCTTCTTACTCTTGTTCCCTTTATGGTTCCTTCGCTTTCAGTCTTGTTAATCTTGAATCTAAGGCATTTTTTTGACCTTGTAGTGTCATGCCACCTAGATTTTCACGCGTTGTTCTCCAGGAGAGTGGCAACGATTACAATCCAGAGATGGCGGGCCATGGGATACCAGTAGATCCTCCAATAGAGCCAGATACGGTGCCAGCTATTATACCAGACAAAGGCACGGAGGCGCAGTTCCGTGAAGGCTTCATGCGGTTCATGAAGACCATTCAGGGAGCACCGCATGCTGCCACATCTATGACCGAGCTGACGCGTATCCTCCAGTAGCAGCATCTGCATATGTTTTTAGGGGATGGAAGACCACAGGCTGTAGAGTCTTTGATGGGGTCGATGCAGACTATTTTCGAGCATCTTGAGACGCCTCCAGGGCGGAGGGTCAAGCTCGCGACATATATGATGTGTGATTCTGCCAAGAGGAGGTGGGATGTTACCACCAAGTCAGAGCATCACAGAGACATGGCGTGGGAATATTTTCAGGCAGTATTCTATGACTTCTTTTTCCCAGAGACACTGAGGGTAGATAAAGCTCGAGAGTTCATGAATCTGCAGCATGGCACTATGTTAGTGATGGATTACTCTGATTGCTTTACAGAGCTTCATCATTTTTTCACCCGTTCTGGTGGGTTATGAGACGTTGAGGGATAGACGCTTCGAGGATGATCTTCATAATGACATCCAAGATCTGTTGAATGTTTTTAGGTTTCCTTCAGTACATGCTATTGTAAATCAGGCGCTGATTACAGAGAGGAACATGTGGGAAGCTAGTGGTGTGGGCCAGGGCGGTTCAACACCAGTTACTGGTACTATTTCTACTAGAAAGAGGAAGAGACAGATGGATTTCTCTTAGGGAGGTAGTACCTTCCCGGAATCTCCTTTAGGTGGCCCGATCAGGTGCTACCGGTGTGGTAAAGAGGGGCACAAGAGACTGCAGTGTCCACGTGATCCAGTGGAGTGTCGAGCTTGTGGAAAGATGGGTCATCTGTAGTGATTTTTCAGGGCATTTCTACTAGTGGCTAGTGAGAAGGGTTCTATATAGACTCTGCGTGCGGGAGCAGGACCAGTAGCTTCTTACCAGTCAGGAAACAGGAAAACGTTAGGGCGTGTAGGCAGAGATGGTGGTCGTGGATAGGGTATCCCGACACCAGTATCGCAAAGGCAGAAGGGCAGGATAGCTTAGGGTATCCAAGATGTGTCACAGGGCCGTGACACTTGGCATGTATATCCATTGCAACAGACCCAGAAGGAGAAGAATCCCAGACCTTCTACAGTCAGAGGTACTATTCTAGTAGCTTCTGTCTTATCTTCAGTACTTTTTGATACGGGTGCTACATATAGTTTCATATCTGTGCCTATTTAAGAGAGCCTTGGGCTCTATGTTTCTACTTCTTCTGATATCATGAAACTAGAAACTCCTTGGGGACTAGAATGGCTGGTGTGCGTCAGTGCAGAGAGTGCCCCCTTGAGGTTGGAGGGTGTCACTTTCCTTGGGACCTCTATGCCTTATAGATGACAGCTTATGACGTCATTTTTGGGATGGACTGGTTGGTTCCCTTTCGAGCCTTTGTGTACTTTTATCGGCATGGGGTGAGTTTCACATCACCAGAGGGAGGAGAGTTTCTATACAAGGGCGAATGGGATGTTCAGGCAAGTTGAGCTGGACTAGATCATTGTGGTCGAGGTGGAGTGACAACCAAGATTGCTAGATTATATCATGATGATCAGGGCACTTGTCAGATGGATTTCCCTCCACCGGTTGATAGTTTTAGGGATGTCTTCCTGGATGACTTTTCCCATCTACCTACGGAGGGTGGGGTGGATTTCTCTATTGATCTAGTGCTAGGGGCAGCACCGGTGTCCATTCCTCCTTATATGATGGCTACACCAGAGTTGCAGGAGCTCAAGAGGAAGTTAGAGGAGTTACAAGCAAATGGTTTCATCTGACCTAGTACTTCTCCATGGGGTTCTCCGGTCCTCTTTGCAAAGAAGTCAGATGGTACCCTAAATCTATGTGTGGATTATCGGAAGCTGCACCAGTTGACGGTTAAGAACCGATATCCTTTTCCAAGGAAAGATGATCTTTCTGATCAACTTCGTGGAGCACGAGTGTTGTTGAATATTGACCTGAGGTCAGGATATCATCATATGCGCATGAGACGATCGGATATACCGCTTATAGCTTTTCTAAGAAGATATGGTCTGTACGAGTACTTGGTTATGCCGTTCAGACTCATGAACGTGCCAGCAGTTTTCATGGCTCTGACGAATTGTGTGTTCCATCATTATCTGGATTCTTTTGTGGTAGTATTCATGGATGACATCTTGGTGTAATCTCACACTTTACATGACCATGCCACCCATATTGATATCATATTGATTACACTGAGAGAGCATTGGCTATATGCTATGCTCTCAAAGTGCCACTTTTGGATGGACCAGATTCACTTCCTAGGTCATCTTATCTCAGATGCAGGAGTTGCAGTAGACCTAGAGAAGGTGAGAGAATTAGTTTCCTGGGAGTATCCTAAGAATATGTTTGAGATATGAAGTTTCTTAGGGATGGCTGGTTACTACAGACGCTTCATACAGGACTTCTCCCGCTTAGCAGCGCCGTTTACATGTCTGACTAAGAAGGGTGTGAAGTTTGTTTGGTCGGAAGCTTGCGAGAGAGCTATTCAGGACCTGAAAGGAAGGTTGACATCAGCACCAATCCTGATACTCCTAGATTAGGGGATGATCTATACAGTTTACTGTGATGCATCAGGTATTGGGCTGGGAGCAGAGTTGATGTTGGGCGATCGAGTTGTTGTGTACGGGTCTCGTCAGTTGAGGCCACATGAGAGGAATTACCCGGTGTATGATCTCGAGTTGGCTGCAGTTGTGGATGCGTTGGGTTGTTGGAGACATTATCTATTAGGAGATCATTTTGTGGTTTTCACTGACCACAAAAGCCTCAAGTATATCTTTACTCAGCGTTACTTGAATTTGAGGCAGAGAAGGTGGGTTGAATACGTACAGTCCTTCGATTTTGAGCTTGCCTATACACCTAGAAAAGGTAATGTAGTAGCTAATGCACTGAGCAGGAAGACTCAGATACCGGCAGTGCAGGAGGCCAGTGGTGAGTGGCAGCTCATGAACTTGTTCTCTGAGATGCATCTGGAGGTGCATGACAATCAGTGGTAGACCTGTCTTTCATCTTTAGCTTTGGGCTCTACCCTCCTAGACAGAGTGAGGATAAGAAAGCTATCTATTTATGAAGGCCTAGTTCTACAGGAGTCGGTGGCAAGTGAGGACCCTCCTCCTGGTTGAATGATAGGTGATTATGAGGTTCTGTATTTCCATGAACGAGTATGGGTTCCAGAGGATATACGCGAGGAGATGATGCGGTATTTTTATGCTTCAGCTTGGTCATTTCATTCATAGGTTAGAAAGATGTACCAAGACTTGGGACGTCAGTACTGGTGGCCGGGTATGAAGAGAGATGTGGCTGGTATTGTTACGATGTGTTCCACCTATCAGCAGGTGAAGGCACAGCACCAGAGACTAGCTGGGTTTATACAGCAGTTACCCATTGCGGAATAGAAATGGGATGATGTTGCAATGTATTTTGTGACTGGTTTGCCGAGGTCACCTCAAGGCAATGATGCCATGTGGGTTGTTGTGGATGGACTCATGAAGGTAGCTCACTTTTTGTCGTTCAAGGAGACCTTCGGGGTTGACGAGCTCGGAATACTGTATATCCGAGAGATCGTACGTCTTCATGGGGTCCCTCATTCGATCGTTTCAGATAGAGATGCCCATTTTATGTCTTGTTTCTGGCAGAGTTTTAAGAGGGAACTGGGTATACAAGTGCTTCTAAGCACATCATATCACCCTCATACCGATGGTCAGTCAGAGCGTACGATTCCGGTGATAGAGGACATGCTGCGTGCATGAATCCTAGACTTTGGGGTCTCTTGGGAGAAAAATATATCCCTAGTCGAGTTTGCCTATAATAACAGTTTTTATGCAAATATTGATATGGAACCATTCAAGGCTTTATATGTTAGGCCATGCTGATCAACTTTGTGCAGGTCATAGGCAGGTGAGGAAGCTTTACTGGGACCACGTCTCATACAGAAGACTTCTGAGCAGGTCCGGTTAATTCAGAAGTGAATGGATACTGCACAGTCTCGTCATAAATCTTATGATGATCGCCATAGACGACCTTTGGAGTCTGTGGTCGAGGATCAGGTCTTCTTGAGTGTTTCTACGAGGATGGGACATGGGAGGATCAGGAGACAGGGTAAACTTTCACCAAGGTATATGGGGCCGTTTGAGATTCTGGAGAGAGTCGGGCTGGTTGCCTATCGGTTGCAATTACCACAGAGGTACCAAGACATGCACTACAACTTCCATGTTTCTCAGTTGTGTTGCTATCATTTAGACCCATCTCACATCCTTCAGTCTGAGGAGTTTGAGCTTCAGATGGATGCATCCCTTGAAGAGCATTCGATTCGTATCGTTGACAGGAGCATAAAGGTTCTCTGAGGCCGATCAGTTCCTCTTGTACTTGTGATATGGCAGCATGGCCAATTGCAGGACGAAACCTAGGAGCGAGAGACCGATGTACATGCTCAGTGGCCAGAGCTGTTCTGAGCTTTATCTTAAACACCCTTGGAAGGGAAATTTAGGGACGAATTGCTTTAATGGGGGACGTTTTTAAGAACCCGGTTCATAGTTTTGAGGTACAGGCTTCTTACTTACCCTTTTCCTTAAGTGTTTTTGAGAAAATATGGAAAATGGTGGGAAATCCCTAATTTTGTAAGTACACGCCGTGTACTTTGCCACACTTCGTGTACTTTTGGTTGTGTGGGATGAGTACACAGGGCGTGTACCCATGTCGGCAACGAAGGGTGTAAAGTCTGACTACACATCGTGTGGGGGTCCCTTACGCTCCATGTATTTAGTCCGCAGGCAAATAGTAAGGTGGTGGCCAGCTGTGGGGTAGAACACTCCATGTACTCATGAAGACATGCCATGTGGTCATGTCGGCAGGTGAACAGTTCCATGATGGCAGGAAACCGCCAGAGGAACAGTTAAAAAAATTGGAAGTACAAGACATGCACTTGGAAATACATGCCGTGTACTTTTTTCTCTTAAAATGGGTAGTAGCCTCCCTTGTTCACAGGGAAGGCTTAGAACCAGGCAGGATCTCAGGAAGGGACGTCCGGAGCTTAGGAGATCCGTCGATCGCGAACCAGGAATCTAATTCTGCCTTCGTCGATCTCATTGGAACCGCGCGGGAGAGCCCTCCCTTCTCCTTAATAAGTTCTTCCCAACTCACCCTCTAATGGGAGTTATTTTTGTTTAAGAGATAATTCTTTTACCTCAGATCTACGGAATTCATGGACGTTTCAGTAGGCATCGTTCGCGCATACGGATTGTTGGTGTTTCAGGTAGGTGTCTTGGTGTTTATTCTCCAAATGTCGTGTGTTTTTGGGTGTTTTTGAGATACGAACCCATGTTTGGGGTGTGGTGTGGCTGAGTCCGAGGCTATTATTAATTCTTATAATTGTATATGTAATTAAATACAATCGTGAAACTGTTGTTTGAGATCAGTGCTTGGATCCAAGACCACCCCGGGGGTGCGTTCCTCTGTTTATCCATTTGGCCAGGATACCTGAGGGTACTCCATGTTTAAATTATGAATTAATTTTGCCTTGGGAGGAATTGTATGTAAATTACATGTTTATATGTTGGGAATGGCCAGTTTACTTATGCCTGAGGGCGGTGTTTTTCTATATCCTGAGGGTGTGATTGTAATAGCCTGAGGGAAACGTAATATTTCCCATGAGGGAAACCTTTCGTGCCTGAGGGTTTCACTTCTGTTCCTGAGGGTGACACTTCCTCTGCCTAAGGGTGAGATTCTTATATGCCTGAGGGAAATTCCTGAGGGAGAGATTCTGTTATACCTGAGGGAAATTACCTGCGGGTTGGATTCTGATTACCTGAGGGTAAGGTTTTTCTTGTATGAGGACGCTGATAATTTACTTAAAAATTCAGTGTTTTATTTTCTAATATTAAATGGATTAAATGAATAATTAAATGGAAATATAACTGGTATATTGGTTACTTTTGAGTACTGCATAGATTATTGCATTTTACTTGTGCACACTGTTGTTTCATGTTTACACACAGTTGGGCACGGGCCTTTGGTGGGTGCCTATTGAGATATATTTCTCACACCCTGTTTGGGTCATGCTTTTCGGCCCAAACAGATTACGTTTCTATAGGTGTGGATAAGGGAAAGGGTCCTTATAGAGGTACTTGATTGTTGTTGAAGAGTAGGGGAGCATGGGACCGAGCTTAGGCTCGTAATGCTACCGGCTGTTTAGTTTTGTATTGTTGCACTCTGCAGTTTTATTGTATTGATTGTGTAACATGTTCTGGCTGTTTTCATAGAATAGAGGCATGTTGCAACATTATTTATATACTGGTTAGTTTTATCAACTGTAGTTGTTTATTTCAGTTATGTATGGTTATTCCCTCCCGATATTGTTGTATGTTTCATTCTTTCCGATGTGCTACACTTTGACAAATGAGGTCATAGTTTCCCCACTATCAGACCTGGGCCCTCGCTGCTAGTAGGTAGCCTCTAGCGTTTGGGGAAATGCTCTTGAGGTCACATGGCGAACTGGGTTTGGGTCACCCATTGAGTGGCACCCAGAACCGAAACGTTACAAAAACAAAATGGAATCCTCCGACCATGCAATTACATGAAAAACCCAAATATATTTTTAAATTTGAATATAATATAAATTATATTTCACAAAATTCATGCATAGATTCCAAAATTCAAAATAATGATTTATAATAAATTATTTCTCTTAATTAAAATACATTTTTAAAGAAACCATAAAACTAATTGGACAATAGCACGAGTTCGAGATATTTTAATGTTTTACCCAATGATTATAACCCTATATTACCTCTTTTAAAGAGGAGATAAATATTTAGAATGGTTACTATTCATAATGAACAATAATTTGGATCATAAAATAATATTATATCAATTATCATCATTCCAAATATATAATCCATATAAAAAATAATATTAATATAAGTGAATAATTTTAATTTTTGATAAAAATGAAAACACTAAAAAAAATAATTTTTATAAAAATGTGTTTTTACATCCAAAATGAACTTATACAAAATAAAGTAAAAGTATTATTAAAATATAACTAATTATATTATTTATAAATAAATTAGTCTTATTTCTACCTAAGAATAAATTAAAATTATTAGGGGTCTTTTTCAATCGAACGAAAAGATAGTTCTTCAAAAATAAATATATTTCCTTATTCTATAAAATTAATATTTTAAGAGAAATTAAAAATTATCACACTAAGATAATGTTGATTTTATTATTTTAAATGTTATATCCTCTAAAAAATTAAATTTCTGTTTCTTTAAATTATAATATTTTCTCATAAATGAAAATAAAAATAATTTTTTTGAAGAAAATGTATATTTGTATTATGAAATGTTTTTACAAAAAATTTAGTACTGGTTTTTTAATATAATTAAATTATCGAAAATATTTGTGGAAAATTTTAATAATTTTATTACTCTTAGTCCTACAAAAAAATTAATGGATAGGTAATAATTTTCATATTTAAATAAAAATATTTTAACAATCTAACAAAGTTGATTTAAATTTGGTGATGCGTATAGCGTGATCGATCAAATAAATATCAAATAAAATTTTATGTTGTTACATTCTAAAATTATTAAATAAATTCCTACCTTAAAATTTTATCTTTCTCAACAAAGAATCAACCATTTTTTAATGAAAACAATGTATATAGGTATAATAAAACATATTTTGAAATGGGAAAGTGGGAGAAAAATAGGTTACCTAAACTATGACATAATTAGGTACCTAGATAAGGATAACATTAAAGGGAAGTTGACTTTTAGAAATATAAGAGAAAAATATCTTCAAATAAATAATATAGACTAATAGATAATATGTTTAGGATAAAGTTAAAAACTATGAGTATATAATTTAGTGATGGGTATAAAGTTCATTAATTGGTCGAGAATAAAGAGAAAAGTACAACATTTTTATTTCAAGATCTTTTTCCAAAATTTTAGGGATTCATTAACATTCATGAATGAGAACATAGTAAAATTAACAAACATAAATTATTACAAATTCATAATAATGGTTTCATATTACTGTTGTTCTTTAATTAATTTTCCCTAACTCTCCATAATGAAGATGAATTTTTCATGTAAATTTTCTTGAAAATACCTTTTAACATGTCGTAAGGTCCATTGAAGAATTATAATTGATTGATTATATTTCTAATTTTCATTAAAATGAAAAATTTTAATAAATATTATACCATATGGACAAATATTCATATGATGAAATTATAAATTAATCAGAAAAACCTCATTATAAGTTCATATAAATCCATTCCATAAATATTCTTCCCTAACAATCCAAAAAAAAATATACCTCTCCCAAATCGAAATAAAAAATAAAATTTATATAGAAGGTATCAAATTTACACAATATAAACTTAACATTGAACCATAACACGTCACAATGTAACTCTTAGGGTTACGTGTCAAATATGTGAATAAAACGATCATATATTCTTTGAAAACATTATAATATCCATAAAATCTCATTGAATATATACATTCTTCCAAAACATTAATCTCTTATCATTCCATAAATAAAATCATAGATTACAAAATATATTCCATAAATTCAAAAATTGAGTAACATCACTAAAGATAACATAACCTAAATTTTTATCAAATCACTAATACATTCCACGATCATTAATAAAGTCTAGCTTAAAACATCTATATCAATATTATCTTTATCCCATCTTAAAAATAACAAAACTAGATTCATATTAAATTTTATCATTCAATTGGTAATGTGTTCTCGAAAAAAATCATCTTACCAATAAATATTTGTTCTGGGTCATTTTTACCATTAAACATATTCATGAAAATAATAATAATAAACTACTATAGAAAAATCCTCATATGTTTAAATATTATAATAACTAGAATCCCATTAATAAAAAACATTTACAAAATAATAAAAAAATTCCAAAACCTAAAAATGTCAATCATTCCATTTCATTCATATATCATTAACTATGATTCTTCATTTTAATAATTAATACCTCCATCCTTTAAAATATCATATATAGTCTCCTTATCATTAATAATAAAACCAGTACTCATAAAGCCTTACTGAACCTCCACTCAAGGTTTCCCCCTAGGATATAGATGTCAGTAATTCCCATATTTTTTAATTTTAAATTATTCAAATTTTGTTGATACCTTAGGGAAACCATTTTTTTATTTCATTATATCAACCAAACTATTCATTTTTTATAGTGACTCAAGTATTTTACACACATTATGGAAACAATTTTAATATAAATATCTAATAAAATAACCAAAGGATTGAAAGGCCTATTGTCTTTATAATTATAATTACATAATATAATAATATTAAAATAATATAAAAATAATTATTTTAATCATCATTATGAGCTCCTCAATCCCTTTGACCACCGAAAACTACATAGGATAACCTGTGGAATATATATATATTTGAAATTGGTGATATATAAATACATTTAAGGGAATAAAATTGTAATGAGGCATAACATGTGATTATAATGATCTAACATGAAATCCTAATAGCCAAGGAACATGAATGATAACATTGGATCATAACATAAAGACCATTGTCTCATAATATTTTGGAAATATAGGAAATTTTATGTAACATAAAATATGAAATAATAATAAATCCAGGATATAATCAAAAAACATCACATGGTGGATAGAGTCCCATAATGGATTAGGTTTCCTCTTTAATCAAATTCATATTGTAACATTAGAAGAAACATGACCCATTGCATTGGAGTGTTATCTTGGTGAAACCATATTAACAAATACATGATTATGTGTGCCAAAAAAGGGAATCATCCCTAAGGATTTTGGAAATGAACATCAGGCATGCATTATCCCCATAAAATAATTTGGGAATAATCCATGAATATTTATGAGATTCATGCATAAATATTTTTGAAAATTTACAAAACATTATTGATTGAGAAAAAAAGAGTTAAGGAGAAAACGTTCATAATCTATAGAAACATGTTGTTTTAGATAGTTCTCGTACCTTATGTTCCAGAATCATTCTTCACTTGTGATTAATATACTGAACAATAAAATTATATTCATTAGTTAAATGATTCCGAAAATTTTTAATATATATTTTAACTATTCTAATTTTTTTCCATAATTTATCGCTAATTCAATGAGATATAATTTTTAATTTTGTCATTTCAGGAGTGTTTGTTTCACCGTTCGAAGGTCAGATCACTTGTAAAAAATTACTGAATTACATTTCAAGTATAAAGAAATACAGTTAAATGAAATATTATTTTTATACATATATCAAATTGATATGGTCCGAAATATACTTTTTTGTTCAGACATAGGGATGATTCTCTTAGTAAAAATGTAAACATCAATCAGTTAGTTAATTTTGGCGGATTTACAAACCATTGTGAATAAAATTATTCGTATTTATTTAAATTACTATTAAAACACTCTATAATTTTAAATAAGTTATACTATAAATATTTTCATCATATTTAACCGTAATAATATTTATATAAAAACCCTTTAAAGAAACATAGAAAAATAATGTATTTTTTCTCATGGAGGCATTCAACCAACCATATTGTGATCAACATTTTTTATTAAGAATATTATTAACGGAAGGTAGATTATGGATATTCAATTAAAATAATAAAATTGTAATATATTTATGATACTAGAGGAATATGTTCATGCTTTATGGGGGATGTGAAGATAAAGTGCTATAATAAATTATTTTAACATATATTTTCTACAAATATTAAATCATTAATGTCGTATCTTCAAATAGTCCTTAAGGAATATTTGGATTGGCCATTTTGGCTGAAAAACTCATATAGTGACATGTTGATATACTTGATGAGTGAGTTTGGATGAAATTAGGAAAGCTATGAGGTGTAATATTTTTCTTGAGAAAGGATTCTAGGGGATGGTATTTATTTGGTGAAGAAAGCATTGTTTTTTCATATTAGATTAATTAGATTCTTATCATATATCAAGGGTAGAAATAGTATCGATTCATGTGAATATATATATAATATTGTACACATGAGTTAAAACTAATGGGTTCTTACATCATCCATAAGTCACAAATCCATGTATTAAGCTTACAATGGATAACATTGTATTTTACTATATTTCACTATTCACATGAAAAATAATGTATTATTTAAAATAAACAAAAAAACCCTCTAACAAATTTTCGTCATGCAAGTTCAAAAAAGGAAATCCATTTTTTTAATATAAATTTAAAAATATTAGAAATTATTTTTTAAATAAAATACACATTTAATTAAAAAATACGAATTTCTATATTATGATCAATTTTCTAACACGTCAAAAAATAAAATATGGTTTCATAAAATAATATTATCATTATAATAAACAAAATAATTTATGATACCATTTTATTAAAAAAATCATCTAAATAAATATATATTATAAATGTGAAATTAAAACATTTATATTTTTAAAAACTAAAACACTTAATTTATTATTTTTAAAACAGTAATTTACTAGTCCTTTGGCATAAATATTTTATATTGTCATTTTATATGTTACATAAATGTTATTTTAAACATCCATAGGTTAGTATACTATTCTAATGGTCATGTTACTATTCCTAACTATCAGATTTCTATTCTAAATGTTGGATGATTATTCTAATGATCAAATTTGTAACAACAAAATTTGTTCCCAACAACCTATATATACCCCATGTTTCATTCATTATTCATTGAAATCAATTTTATATCATGGTTATATATTTTTATTTTCATAATGAATATTATATTACTAATCTTATGCTTCTTTTATGTAGAATTTTTCATAAGTGAAGTTATTCTGGTGGAATGAGAAGATCCATATTTTAAAATTTATGCTTTGTTATATTGTATTTTTTATCCCAGTGTAATATTTTCAATTTTTAAATCTATATTTTTTTGTAAAATTTGTTGTTCACATTAAAAGAGAAGAATTTTGTTGGCTTCATCATGTGGTATATGTCATTTAGTAAATATAACATATTAGAAGGAAAATTCCTTTGAAAAAAAATTATATTTCGTTACATTCTTCCCCCATTACAAAATATCTCCATTGAAATTTTGATTTGAAAACTAATGGGAGAGAAAATGAGGGTACTTTTGATTCATGATTTCCTTTATTTCAAATATCACTGCCTCATACTTATGATTTCTCAATATTACATTGATAGGTTTGTTATCTAGTTACATATTACATTATCTCTTCATTATAAGATAATCATTGGTTTCGCCCCATAAGATAAACTATTTTCTAGAAATACCCCCTCTAAATTCGGTGTATTAAAGGGATCGTGTATGCACATCCTCTAGAGCGATACATAGAATATGTAATATAGGATGGGCTTGGATAGTGGGATTAATAGTCAATTGGCCACATCTCAATGCGATCAAGAATCTCAAAGGGGATCATGTTCATGGAACTTAGCATCCCCTTATTCCCAAATCTGAAGACTCTCTTCCATAGAGATATATGGATTAATACACTATCTCTAACCTAAGAAAGTTGGACTTGAGAATGATTCTTGACATAGCTCTTTTATAGACTTTAAGAATCTGTGATGTGATGTTGAAAGGTCTTGATTTTTTAGAGCATTTTAATTACTATTTTAGGTCCAATAATCTAGTATTCTCCATAATCATCCCTAAACCCAGGTGTTTTACATTTCTTCCCACAAAGGTATTTCTATTGAGCTATTTGATGTGTAAATAAATATTATTACTATTAGATACCCTAAATAGAGGTATATGATGGTCCAATAATCCTTTAAAGTCTATCGAGCATGCTCTCAATATGTATTCCAATGTCTATATGGTTTATTCATATTTATCCTCTTTTTGTGGGAGATAAGTTGTACTAATATTTAAATAAGTTCTCAAGGAATGGTAGAAAATTTTCTAGTACATGGAGTTAAATTGAAAATATCAGTGAGATATAATAAATATTGGTGTTCCATTAAACCCTTCCACCTCTTTATTATATATCCTTTCATTTTAATTGATTCATAAATCCTATAAAATTAAAATTTAAGTGAGAAGTATTTTAAATAAAATCAACAAAAACATATATGGAATTATTTTATCTCGATGATTCTTGCAGACTATTGAAAATGTTCATGAGGATGTTTCCTATTTTAATATTTCTATACTTAAGGGCTTTTTCATCCCCTTTAATTTTTCCCTTTCAGAATTTACCTACTAATGTATAAGGCACCTTGATGTATATTCCATAATTTCCATATTTATATTATCCCACCCATAATTCTATGGAGATCATCAAAAATCTATTTTTCTCATGAGATGCATGGAGAAGGACAATTTATGTACATTATTGAACATCTCCTTCTTTACTTTAAGATCAGATGGTACACATAGTTTTAATCCAAATAAAATAAATCCATAAATTCAAAACTCTATGGTTTTATTTTATTTTTTATAGCTTTTACCTTCTTCTTTATTTCCACTTGAACTCATTGATAATATTTTATCATCTATAAATGGGATAGTAGAAAAATATTTTGAGAAAGTATTGTATATGATCCTTCCTTTATGATCCAAATATCCATCCTTTTTAATTCTAAGAGGATTATTTCTTTATAAATTCTCACAATTGATATGGTTTTAGTATCCATTCTTATTAGATTATATACAGTTTTAGTTTCTTTCCCATGATTCTAGTGTATTGATTTTTCTTATTCCTTGATCAGATTTAACCATATCCACTAATAAATATTATTCTATTTTGTTTTTAATATATATTTGAGGCTCTCATGATCCTTATTTATCTCAAACATTAACCTATTCAGAAAAAGACACTTCATTTTTTAATAGAATATTACCTCATCTAACTCCATGTCTTCTATTTAATAGTAATATTCCTTAACAATCAAGTACCTTGATGTGTAATCTATCACATTATAATTTTTTATCGATAAACAACCAAATATATTCTTTTATTCAGAGTTTTATATCATCAAATGATCCACACATGAGTTCATCCTGGGGGATGGTATAGTGATAAGCCTATATTTCAATACCTTAATGCTATTTCTTGGTTCATCAGTCTATATAGAAATTACTTGCTTCCTATGAATAATTGTTATTTTATTTGAAAATCAAATTAAATTTCACATAAATCATGGAAAATACCAAACTTGTCCAATGAATCTACCTATCTACTTTGTAGAAATTAGTTAGAACCACTCTTCAATTGAATATTTCAGAGAAGATTCAGCACATATCTCTACAAAGGTTATAACATACCAATAGAATTATACTTCCTTTATCCAAAAATCACATTTACTATACTTTTCATGTAGATTTTTCTTTTCAATATTATATAGCACTATATTCAAAGACTCTTCGTGTGCCTCTTTGATTCTGGATTATATCATAATATCATCTGTAAATACTATCTTAAAAATTAATGTAATATATAAATACAAAATTCATTAGTCCCATAAATATTTTTTAAAGAATTTGAGATTCTAATGTATGTCACCATGAAATCATATAACCATAAAATTTTTGAATGATTTTCATGGGAATATCATTCTTCTTCATCCTTAATTATTTATACCCTATACAAAGATCCATCATAGAGAAAAAATGGGTCCCTCATAATTTATCGAATAATTCATCTATCCATATCATGAGATACTTTTTCATTATTAGGATTTTGTTAAGAACAACATAATCAATGTAGAGGCACATTATCCCATTCTTCTTCATGGAAAGTAGTATGTGTGCACCCTGGAGTAAATAACTCATATTCATGAAATGCTTTTCCATTTTCGATTCTATATAATTCATCAGCTATTTTGATTTAATTATTTCCATTTGATAGGGAATCTATTAAATGGGTGGATTTCAAGGTTTAAGTTCAACTGATAACTCAAACTAATGGTTGGGATTAATTCCATGAAATTATTGATGGAATACCTCAGTATAGTCTATCACCAAATAAATTTCATCAATCTTGAATCTCTCCATTTTTTGAATTATTTTAAATATATATTCTTTCTCATAATGAAATAATATCCACTCATGAGAAGAATATTATAATGGAAATTAATCCTCATCATTAAAATTTTATATAATTATAGGATGACTCAAGATGTGAATAGTGATCTATTTCTCCAAAAAATTGATATTGGATTAATATAAGGATATAAAATCCATCCCCAATATAGAATTAAACTCAGTAAATGGAATTATGAATTTTTTGGGATGGTTTAGTCTACAAGAATTGAAGGTTCAAGAGTTTTATACATGGGATGTAATAATTTCTATGTTTGATCTTCACATAGATTTTCCAGCATCCACATTTTGTGGTGGCGTGTGAATAGTTATTCTAAACGTTCAATATATAAATGATTATATAGAACTAGAATCAAAAAGTAAATATTAAATTAATTAAAGACTAAAAATCATTCAAATAACTACAAAACTATTTGGATCAACCTCTTTAGTAGCAATAAAATAATTCCCTCTTTTCTCTATATGTAGTAGAGGTTATGTCATTGATTTTAAATATCTACCCATGGATTAGGTAATTGGTTGCATATTTTTTGTGTTCCTTGTTGGTGAAATACAATATCATATGTTGAGTTTTGATCTAATTGTTCTTTTATTAAAGATCATTAATAACATTCCTCAACTCTCATCAGCATTGATTATCTTGATACCCCTCTTTTCCAAACATGATGCCTCTCTTAGTTCCCCTCATAAAGTTTTTCAAATGCTTCTTCCCATGCTTTTTACATGTGATATATTGTGTTTTGTTTCATAAAGGGTATTTATACATTGATCCACCTGAATTAAACTCTATATTATGATTTTTATCTCCAACTCCATAAGGAAACTAAGATTAACCAATCTCTTTCTTAACCATGAATGCACAATAGAAAATATCTTTATAGAATTTAGTGCCTAAAATCACTAATAATATTTATAGTGACCCAGGCTTGACATTCAAGGATATTACATGATTTTATATGAATATACCTCACATTACAAAAATACATTCTTTAGGACTATATTAGTTTATTTACTTTGGAATCATGGAACAAAATATTCTAACATGGTTAATTATATTAAATCTTTCCAAAAAATATATTTCCCTTTAGTACATTAATATAAAACATTTCTCAATAACCTATTGAAAGGAAAAATTATAAAGAGATGAGGTTAGATTCTCATTAAGTGTTAACAAAAAGATATGTAAGAATATTAATGAGCATAAATATATAATAATATGAGAATAAAATTTTAATATCATACACTACATATCAAGGATCACATAAAATATTCATCGAATTAATATTGGCAGTTCAAAAGTCATGAATCATAAGGGCGATAAGTCATCATAAAATAATTTTGAAATATAATCTCATGTCATATAAGTGTTCCACAATCATGGATATCTAAAACAATTTCATGGGTCCAGGTTAACTAGAAATACCATCAACATAGTGGATTAGGACACACCTATTCCACATAGTGGATCAGGAATCACATATTTACCATTGTGGATCTGGACACACCTATTTCCCATTGTGGATCTGGACACACCTCTATCCCATTATGGATCAGGACACACATATTTCCCATTCTGGATTAGGAAACACCTATTTCCCATAGTTATATCATGATATATAAATCTATATCAAATGAATTGGAGTGATATATAGTTCTCACCAGTCACATAATGAAATCATACATAGGTGTGTCATGAGATAATAAAACATCCATTATATCTAGGCCCATAAAAAGATATGGGTATCATAAACGTCATATCATATACCATAAAATGTATTGGAAATCCTAAATAGGTAATATTATCCAACCTGTGGAAGATATTGAATTTTTATAATTATTTCATCAAAGAAAAGTCCCTGAAAATAAGTGGATTTAAATTTTAGATAACCCATGGAAGAGGTATAGTTCTCATAAACAATACGTCATCAAAATTAAAAAAATAGAGATGTAATAAAAATGGTTTCCTTATATCATTTCCCCATTAAATTATTTCTATAATAAATGGTTTTCATCTTATATGTAGAATTATTTTAGAATATCACAATGCTAAATTCTTAAGGGGAATAAAAATTGATTAAAAACCATTCTCTTAATATATAAATAATTTATACAATAGTTTTTTTATGAAAACCATTTTATAAAAATTATAATGGATATTTTAAAAATTATTTAAATCATTTAATGAGAAAATATCCTTTCCCATTCAATTTTTTTTAAATCATAAAATATTTTTAAATCCTTACTCGTTGAAAAAATATTTCTAAATATGAAATGGAATATTAGAAAATCATTTCAAACACTTCTTAAAAATATGAAAATTTTGAAAACATTTTTCCTTGAAAAACATTTTAAAAGTATAATTTAAAAAAAAATAGTAAAAAATTTTCTTTAGAAATAACTTTGTCATATTTTAATATATGATTTAAGGAAATGGTGGTCATGAAGGTTGGAAAATAATTATATTTCAAACATTCCTTTTGCACCGTCAAATGTTTAGAAAAAAGCCTTGTTCATAATAAGAAAACTAAATTCCTTCAAAATAATTTTTAATAAACAAGTTAAAAAATAAGTAAAAATATCTTTTGAACATCATATTAAAACATTTATTGAAACATTTTTATAGAACATGGTTTTCTGAATAAAACAAATTTCCATCCAAAGAGAGAAATAAATTATGCTTTTCTTAAAAAAACACTTTCAAAATTATCTTATGTAAAATAGAGTTGAAAATTTGTAGAAATACATAAATAAATCATGTATAAATTGGTTAGAATAAAATTCCTAATATTTATTGATATACTTATCATGATATTTCATAAATGGAATCATAATCATAAAGAATCTTGTTAAATAATAAGATTACGGAAATAAACCATTACCAAATTTGTAACATTGAATCATAATAATATTGATATGATAAAATTAAATGAATATTAAAATATCATTCAAATAAGGAAACTCATGATATAAAATTTCAAAGGTTAGTATATATACCATGGAAACTAATACACATACATAACATGTAAAGTTTCTCCAGAAAGAAAAATTGAGATACAATAATTTACTAATTTGGTAACTTTTGTACCATAAACCACATAAAATAGAGATCATAAAATGGTTTTGTAAATACCCAAAAATTTATGTATATTAATTATATAATACATTTATTAAAATTATATACACCTTAATAAGAAAATTGTGGTGAATATGGAATAAGTCTTACAGAAATAATAGTGGGACTCAAAATCTCTTACCACTTGATTAAATTTTAAATCATGATCCCCTGGAAATAATGACATCAATTAAAACTTTTACTATCATTAAATAAATTAACATAATGATATAACATGTCATAAAGAACTATATACACCACCTAGAAAGAATAATTTGTGAATATAGAATATATCTCACATAAATAAAAGTGAGATGACAAAACACATACCATAAGTCTTGACTTTCTTCATACATGTTAAAAAATTCGATATAATAAATACGATTTCATTATAAATATACCACTGAAACATAATATTATATCTTATATCATATATTATTTTATTATTATTTTTTATTACCCATATATTAACAATTCCATGTTAAAGTTACCTTTCTGGTAATACCCACTTTGGTTTTCATATATGTTTTCACATGTTGTTCATGGGCCTCTTACTTAGATCACGATTTTCTTATTTATAGAATGTAAAACATGATAAAATTATGATATATAGTAATTATATAAATTTGAATAATAATAAATAATATATGTAAATTTTAAATTAAATACATCAGTTATAGAGACGATAGGTCATATGTATGCATAATGGTGTTTTCATTTTCCTGTTGTATTTAAGTAAATAATGAAAATGGCATATATGTATATATATAATACCATTAAAGTATAACTATTATATCAAATATATATTATACTTTCACTAAACCCATCCTTAATTCATTCCATGTAATTTGTGAGCGAGATACCCTGTTTTGAGTAGTTGGTAGTCTACGCTTCCACAAATGAAGTCATCATATTTCCAAAAAATAGAATGCATGAAGGTATGTGTTATATAATCACTCCATAAGAATAAATACATAATAAATAATATATATATAATATAAAAATATAAATTACATCATTATTTACAACCTTTTAAGGTGGTTATTGGATAATTAATGACATTGGTTCGTGAGGTGGAGGATCGACGTACAAACGAAAGATGATTGTGTATCCCATTTGATGGAATTGCATGTCAGAGAAGGTAAAAACCATAAAATTAAAAAATATTAGTATATTTATTAAAAATAGTTTATAATGTAACAATATAATAACAATAATTGTGGGTGTGTATAAATAAAATAAAATAAAAATCATGTTGAAGGATGCTACCTTTTCTTTGGGTAATTCTTATTAATTTTCCCCAATGGACTGACATGGTTAGATTTCTGTTGAAGGGGGGTCTTATTGGATGAGAGGAGTAAAGTTGGGAGCTCATTTGGGTTGGTTTTTTCTAATCCATAGGGATTTATATGCATGATTAAATTGGGGGGTGAGTTTTCTTTAATAGTGGAGGAGGAGTGGCATTCTAGTAAATATAAAAAGATAAACACTATCGAGAGGTCTCAAAAACATCATTTGCCTCAAATAATTTTCTATTTTTAATAAAATGTAGTATATTGTACAAATATTTATAGATAATTTATTTTATAATGGTTTCTATTGTATTTTTCCCCTAAAAAATGTTTAATGACAAATTAAACTCATTTTTACCTTAATCACGGTAAATAATTATAATGAACTTCACTAATATGTTTTGCTAAAAAATATGTTGAAAATATTAGAAATTACACATTATTATGATTAAAAATATAGAATACATTTTTTCAAACAATAATCAAATATGTTTCATAAATTATTTTATAAGTAACCCCACACATGGGATGAAACAACGAGTTTTTAAAGTGACAATGTTCAAAATTATGAATTACTTTTATATCCCATGCTAGTTCAAAATGGATTCCAGTTACCTAAATTTTATTAATAGATGTATAATTTATATAAATATACTATGAGACCAATTAATAATATAAATTAACTATTTATATAAATTATAGGAAAAAGTAGTTTTCAATTAAAATCCATCTTTTTCACTATTCATCAAAAAAAGATACTTCTTAGAAAAATACCAAAGATTCCCCGAAAGTAAATTTTCATTTTTTACCTTAAAAATTATTTTTATTTAGTTAAATAAAAATTACTATAGTATAAAAAAAATTAAAATAGGTTCTCCATTAAAATATGTTAAAATTACTTTTTAGAAAAACACCTCTTTTTATTCATATAATTGGATTTATTCTTATCTTATGTCGATAAAATATGTTTTATGGGTGTAAAAAAAATTTACTGAATATATGAAATATAAATTTTACTATAAATAGTCATAGAAAATGTGTTTTTTAGTTTATTGAGATAAAATGGGGTTTTTACGTAGAGAAAGAATGTTTTTTTGAAAAGAATTTTTTTATTTTAAAATAGTACTTACTTTAATTTATAACCATAGGAATATTATTTTATATGTGTGTAAATAATATTTTGACACATTATTTAATCTTATCTATAACTTCCATTTGAATTTCAAGCTGGTAACTATAGTAATATTTTAAAAACATTATTAATAGTATATTGTAGTTTGCTAAAACTCGGTCTTGTATGTAACACAAGATATCGAATGAAGATGGCATTGTGTTTACCCATTTGAAACCTTGTTTTTCATTTACACAATTTTAATGTAAGTGTTTCATGTAAGAAAATATTAAAAATTTATTACATATAATGAAATCTAGACCTAATGATTTCATATAATTAAATATATATTCAATGTTTTTTCAAATTAAAAATATCAAAAAGATTAAATTAATACAAAAAAATGATTTTAAAAAATATCAGGGTGTTAAATTCAACACCCCCCCCCTAAAATTTATTTTTCCCATGCCATTATTTTGGGTTATCAATGGTCCAACATTTTATGTTTCCTTTCATATAAACACATGTCATAAAAATATTAAAACATACTTTAAGAAGGGAAATTTAGAAACAAAAAGGTTACCCAAAGTAACACATGACTAGGTTTACAAATATGAGAAAATAATTAGAATGTAGAAACTTATACATGAAAGAGAAATATAACTATCATGTTCTGATGGATAGTGATAGAGAACATATTTAGGAGAAAGTTAATGATCATAAATTCATTACCCAAAGAGACATGAAAAAGGTTATTGATATATACAACAAGATGATAATGGGACAAAATTTTATTTCAATATCCTTATCCCAATGTTTGAAGCATTTTCTTACCAAAATGTAGTTACATTATTTCATTCCATTTCATAAGAACAATCTCACCCTTGGGTTTCACATTGTTCAATTTTCAATCATCTCTTATTCCAAGAGATGAAGGTGAATTTTTCATTCCTAAAGCATTAGCTGATCATGAGATCCATAAATAGAATTATAGTTGATGCCATATGTATTTTTTTATCACATCAAAAAGGATACCAAAAGTTATCCAATAATCCAAAATCCTTATATGGAGAGATAAGTATTTAATCTCTAAAACCTCATCTATATTATAACATTAAAAATTTCACAAATGGTTAACCTTATAACCCTTCTAGATCATGAATGACCAAAAATTTAGAATTATGGTCACTAAATCAACTTAACATTAACCCACCGTATATACTATGTTAGAACTTTTTTCACAATACAAACATGTTGCCACCTTTAGCAGGTATTCTCTTGAAAGATGATAAAAACCTGAATTAATATTAAACATTATCTAAAACATGTATTATTTCATATTATAAATATTATTGGAAACATCCCATAAATAAAATGTTTTAAAAACATAATCAATTATAACATTCACAACTTTTTCAAAAAATCCAAAATCCATTGGATGGTAATTTGTGTCTTCAAATTTACTTATTTATATCCTACATATATTTATCCAAACATCATTATCTCAACATACGGAACATATTATGGGTTATATTTACCTCAATCTTCTATTTTATATGAATATCACCTTTCCATTTAATCACTTATCAAGTCCATTAAAATAATTCTAAAAATTACTCTAAATAATTGGTGAAAAACCTAACTAAACTACTCTAATATACTTCAAAATTCAAATTTCATGAATCCTAAAACATGAAAAATTATACTACATCATCCTTAATCCAATAACAAGTCTTTCTAGTCCAATTGTATAATACCTCCTTCTATACACATTTCACGTGTAGTCTCATCAACTTCAAGAATATAACCACTACTCATTCCTTTATTTTGATTCTCTTTAGGATATTTCCACTAAGGATATGAATTTTCATATTTTAAATTCATTCCACATTTAAATAATTCAACTATCTATGATGAATTTTGGAGACCATTATTCTCATCCCTTACATTAACTAAAATCTTCATTTTTCTTTTAATGTAACTTTCCTTATGTCCTTATTTTCCATAGTAAAAAAATTCCATTTCCTCTGATACATTAACTTGGTTGCATTTTTCTACATTATTCATACAAAGTAAATTAAATCTTCTTTCCTCCATGGTCTCCACTACCTGAACACTCATATAACTCCTTCATTCTCTTCTTTGGTGAGTTTAAGTGTTGTTTAAGTTACACATTGGAAATCACGTTTTATTAAAACATATTTAGAATGATCAGAACTTTCGTCACTTCAGTGATCATCCCATTTGACTTTTAATCCTAAAATTTTCCTTCACATTAAATTTTAACCCAGTTCTTTTTGCTTCCTTCGATTTTTTAAATCAATGAATATTATTTAAGAAACACTTTTCATTGTGTAAAACTATCTAAACATGATAAATATCATATAGGATGTCTAATTCATGAAACCTTATTTTAAATCTATAACACCATGGGATTATCATTATAGATATCCATAGAAACATCTATAGAAATATTCATAGGGGTCCCTCAAAATATTTCTCATCCTATTTTCAAAATCATGAATAAACCATTCCTTTGAAAAAAATATAGAGACCCTAGCATTAAATAAGTGTATATTACTTCATTTTAGATGAATATTTATCAAATTACAAAAATATATTACTAAAGACCACAATTGTTTAATGTCATTGGAAACATTGAACAAAATATTATAACTTTGTGAAAGATCTTTAATGTTTCCCACAAAGATAATCCCTTTTATCACTCCTATATAAAAAAATTCTTCATAACATAGGGAAAGGAGACATAATAAATGGGTGATCATATATGATCATTAATGGTAAACAAATAGATATATAATAAAAATCATGAGATTAAGGGTATGAGAACCTAATAATAACATTTAATGATTCATACCATCACTAATAAAAATAAGGGCATTAGCGACTGAAATTGGCGGTCGCTAAAGGCCTATAGAGACCGCCTAGCGACCACCAATGGCGGTCGCATCAGCCTCGTCGTTGAAGGCCAATAGTGACTGGCATTGGCAGTTGCTATAGGTGGCCGAAATTCCAGCCTTAAGCGACCGCCTGGCGGTCACTATAGGCTGCCGGGCGGGAACCATTAGCGAACGCCATTAGCGATCGCTAATGCTGCCCGGACAGCAGCCTATAGCGACAGCCAATGGCAGTCGCTAATGCTGCCCGGCAGCCAGTCTATAGCGACAGCCTTTGGCGGTCGCTAAATAGGGAAAAAAAATTTAAAAAAATTCATACCGAAATAAATATATATTTATTTATTTATTAAATAATATATATATATATATTAATGAAAATATTTATATATATAATATTCAATAAAATATTTTTCATTTTTTTAATGAAATGTACGAATTGTGTTTTTTTCTTCACGGTGCAAAATCAGAGATCAAATAAGGTAACCATCATAAAAAATGGAAAAAAATTTCAAATAGCATAAACATAAAAATAATCATAAACGATAAACGTGCTTCAAGGATCTGAGCAGGTCCATCTATTTCAATCTTCTCCTTCAAAACCTTCAATAAGACAAAAAAACAAAACAAACATAAATTGAACATAATTATTCAGTTATTATATACATATAATAAAATTAAATATGACATCAAATCATGGTTCTATAATAATTTAAAACCCCCAATTTAAGAAATGCTATCATTTCAGGTCATTCGGAGCATGTTTGCTCCAAATTCGACCATCTCACGCCATTTTTTGGTGTTTTATGACACCGGAAACGTGTTTCCAGTCACCGCGGTCAAACGACACCTGCGATTGATGTTTCGTCTACCCGAAAATTTCACAAATCACACAACAGGTTCTATCGTACGGTTTCATGAAATTCCGAGGTCGTTCGGGAGGTTTTGACCGCCCAACGCGTCGTTTTAGCGCGCACGGAGCTGCTGAAAATGACGCAGTTGGCCGTAACGCATGCACCGCACGTCCGATGGGAATGCTACCTCCTCCTATACATCACGAATAATATTCCTAATGTTTTTGTGTGGTTTCAGGTCATTCGAAGCACGTTTTCTCTGAATTCGACCGGTTCACGCCATTTTTGGTGTTTTATGACACTGGAAACGCGTTTCCGGTCACCGCGGTCAAACAACACCTCCGATTGACGTGTCGTCCGCCCGACCATTTTAAAAATCACAGAAAGGATATTTTCGTACGGTTTCATGGCATTCTGAGGTCGTTCGGGTGGTTTTGACCCCCCCCCCCCCCCACGCGCTGTTTTAGCACGCGCGGAGCTGCTGAAAACGACGCAGTCGGCCGTACCGTGTGCACCGCATGTCCAATGGGTGCTCTGTCTCTCCCTACACGTCACGAACAATATTCCTAATGTTTTCATGTGGTTTCAGGTCATTCGGAGCACGTTTGCTCCGAATTCGATCGTCTCATGCTGTTTTCGGTGTTAAATGACACCGGAAACGCGTTTCCGATCACTGCGGTCAAATGATAGCTCCGATTGACGTGTTGTCTACCCGAACATTTCAAAAATCACACAACAGCTGTTATCACACGGTTTCATGGCATTCCGAGGTCGTTCGGGTGGTTTTGACCCCCCAGCGCGCCGGTTTAGCGCGCGCGGAGCTCCTAAAAACGACGCATTCGGCCGTACCGTGTGCACCGTAAGTCCGATGGGCGCTCTGTCACCTCCTACACGTCAAAAATAATATTCCTAATTTTTTCTGGTGGTTTCAGGTCAATCGGAGCACGTTTGATCTGAATTCAACATTCTCACGCCGTTTTTGGTGTTTTATGACACCGAAAACGCATTTCCAGTCACCGTGGTCTAACAACACCTCCGATTGACGTGCCGTCTTCCCAACCATTTCAAAAATCACACAACTGCTGGTGTCGTACGGTTTCATGGCATTCCGATGTCGTTCAGGTGGTTTTGACCCCACCCCCCCACGCGCCGTTTTAGCGCGCAAGGAGCTGCTGAAAACAATGCAGTCGGCCGTACCGCGCACATTGCACGTCTGATGGTTGCGTCGTCTCCTCCTACATGTCACGAATAATATTCCTAATGTTTTCGTGTGGTTTTAGGTCATTCGGAGCACGTTTGCTCCGAATTCGACTGTCTCATGCCGTTTTTGTTGTTAAATGACACCGGAAATGCATTTCTGGTCACCGCAGTCAAAGGATAGATCTGATTGATGTGATGTCTGCCCGACCATTTCACAAATCACACAACGGCTTTTGTCATACGGTTTCATGGCATTCTGAGGTCGTTCGTGTGGTTTTGACCCCCCAACGCGCCGGTTTAGCTCGAGCGGAGCTGCTGAAAACGACGCATTCGGTCGTACCGTGCACACCGCAAGTCCTATCGGCACGTCGTCTCCTCCTACACGTCACGAATAATATTCCTAATGTTTTCATGTGGTTTCAGGTCATTCAGAGAACATTTGCTCCGAATTCGACTGTCTCACACCATTTTTGGTGTTTTTTGACACCGGAAACGCGTTTTCAGTCACCGCAGTCAAACAACACCTCTGATTGACATGTCGTCTACCCAACCATTTCAGAAATCACACAACGTCTATTTTCGTACGGTTTCATGGCATTCCGAGGCCGTTCGGGTGGTTTTGTCCCCCCCACGCGCCGTTTTAGCGCACGTGGAGCTGCTGAAAACGACGCAGTCGGCCGTGCCGCGCGCACCACACATCTGATGGCCACGCTGTCTCCCCCTAAACGTCACGAATTATATTCCTAATGTTTTCGTGTGGTTTCAGGTCATTCTGAGCACGTTTGCTCCGAATTAAACCATCTCACGCCGTTTTTTGTGTTAAATGACACCGAAAACGCGTTTCCGGTCACCACGGTCAAACGACATCTCCGATTAACGTGTCGTCTGCCCGAACATTTCAAAAATCACACAACGGCTATTGTCGTACGGTTTCATGGTATTCCGAGGTCATTCGGGTGGTTTTGACCCCCCAACGCGCCGGTTTAGCGCACGCGGAGCTGCTGAAAATGACGCATTCGGCCGTACCATGCGCACCGCAAGTCCGATGAGTGTGTTGTATCCTCCTACACATCATGAATAATATTCCTAATGTTTTCGTGTGGTTTCAGGTCATTCGGAGCACGTTTGCTCCGAAATAGACCGTCTCACTCCGTTTTTGGTGTTTTATAACACCGGATTTGCGTTTCCGGTCACTAAGGTCAAACGACACCTCCAATTGACGTGTTGTCTTCCTGAACATTTCACAAATCACATATCGGCTGTTGTCGTACGGTTTCATGGCATTCCGAGGTCATTCGGCCCATTTGGACCCCCTCACGTGCGTTTATCAAGCACGCGCAACACTTAAAGAATGCATAATGAGCCCTACCGCACCGACCGCACGTCCGATTGACGTGTCGTCTATGCGTACACGTCAGAAATAATAATTAGATTGTTTTCCTGTAATTTCAGGTCAATCTGATGTTGTCCTCTATGACTTTGACCATTAGACGCCCGTTTTGGCCATTTATGCCACCAGAACGGCGTTCCCGGTCACCGCGGGGACACGGCACGTCCGATTGATGTGCCGTCTACTCGACCACATCACAATTCACTCATCCTTTGATTTCGTTTTATTTCAGGCCATTTGGACCTCGTTCGGCCCATTTGGACCCCCCCCCCCCCACGCGCGTTTATCAAGCACGCGCAACACTTAAAGAATGCATAATGAGCCCTACCGCGCAGACCGCACGTCCGATTGACATACCGTCTGCGCGTACACATCACGAATAATAAGTAGATTGTTTTCCTGTGATTTCAGGTCAATTCGATGTCGTCCGCTATGACTTTGACAGTTAGATGCCCGTTTTGGTCGTTTATGACACCAGAACGGCGTTCCCAGTTACCACGGGTACACGGCACATCCGATTGACGTGCCGTCTTATCGAACACATCACAATTCACTCACCCTTTTATGTCGTCTTATTTCAGGCCATTCGGACCACGTTTGGCCCGTTTGGAGCCCCCCACGCGCATTTATCAAGCGCGCGCAACACTTAAAGAATGCATAATGATCCCTACCGCGTAGACCGCACGTCCGATTGACGTTCCGTCTGCGCGTACATGTCAAGAATAATAATTAGATTTTTTTCCTGTGATTTCAAGTCAATCTGATGTCGTCCGCTATGACTTTGACCATTAGATGCCCATTTTGGCCGTTTATGACACCAGAACGGCGTTTCCGGTCACTGCAGGCACACGACACGTCCGATTGACGTGCCTTCTACTCGACCACATCAAATTTCACTCACCCTTTGATGTAGTCTGATTTCAGGACATTCGGACCTCGTTCGGCCCGTTTGGACCCCCCCCCCCCCCCCCCCACGCGCGTTTATCAAGCACGCGCAACACTTAAAGAATGCATAATTAGCCCTACCGCGCAGACCGCACGTCCGATTGACGTGTCGTCTGCGCGTACACATCACGAATAATAATTAGATTGTTGTTCGGAGTGCGGGGATGGCTGTCCGGGGTGCGGGAGGGCTGTCCGGGGTGCGGGGGGGGGGGGGGGGCTGTCCGGAGTGCGGGAGGGTTGTCCGGGGTGCGGGAAGGACTGTACGGAGTGCAGGGGGCCTGTCCGGGGTGCGAGAGGGATGTCCGGGGTGCAAGGAGGGATGTCCGGAGTGCGGGGAAGGAAGTTCGGGGTGCGGGAGGGCTGCCCGGGGTGCGGAAGGGCTATCCGGAGTGCGGGAGGGCTGTCCGGGGTGCGGGGGTGCTGTCTGGGGTGCGGGAAGGACTGTACGGAGTGCGGGGGGCCTGTCCGGGGTGCGAGAGGGCTGTCCGGGGTGCGGGGAGGGCTGTCCGGAGTTCGGGAGGGATGTTCCGGGTGCGGGGGCCTGTTCGTGGTGCGGGAAGGACTGTACGGAGTGCGGGGGTCCTGTCTGGGGTGCGGGAGGGCTGTCCGGAGTGCGGGGAGGGCTGTCCGGGGTGAGGGGAGGGATGTCCGGAGTGTGAGGAAGGCTATCCGGGGTGCGGGAGGGCAGTCCGGGGTGCGGGGAGGGCTGTCCAGAGTGCGGGGAGGGCTGTCCGGGTTAGGTCGAGGACTACAAATAGTGAACTCAGCTCATTCCTCATAAACAAGTTTAATTATTTGTATTAGGAATCACTTATTTTTTCAAAAATATTACAGAACATGGAATTCTAAACATTGAAAATTAAATGAACAAAAAATATCCAAATAAATATTCAGTTTCATGGATACTTCTCAATTCCTGCACACAAACATTGCATGAGGCCAAAACACACATGATACCCCCAAATCACAAAAAACTCACTAGAAACCCAACATATATATCAATAACAACCCTACCATTAAAAGTAGAAACACACCTCGTGAATATGATGTGTCATGCGTGTTCATCACTGACCTCCATCCGGTGGGCCAGGGGCCTACAACAAATAAATATTATGAATATTTTTATAAAAAAAATAATTTAAATTAAATAAATAAATATATTATAAACATACATCGTGTGATCCCCTGCACCATCACCTGAACGCACATATTCCCACAGTGTTCTAACCTCAGCAGCCAATTGCGCATTTTCCTCCTCGGAAGCCTACAGCTGTGCCTCAAAATCTGACAGCTACTGTGTCATCTGAGCAACAACAGGACAGACAACCGCAGCGCGTGACACTATAGAACGACGAATCCCTGTTCCATAGTTCAAACTATATCCATGTCTATCCCGACCAATGATGCGATGAAAGATCTCATCCCTTTGCATGGGAAGCTGTCGCTGGTGCTATGGCAGATGTTCTAATTCAACTTCAAATTGAGCCTGTGAAATATTTAATTATATATACATATATTAATATAAAGATTTTATGTAAGTATTGGTAATGAGTATAAGCACTTACTATCAATGATGCAGCCTCTGGATCATTGCGATCACGAGTCCTCATCCACACCGACATTTTATCAGTTGGTGCACCTTGCTCCCGCAACTATATATGAATAGAATATAAAAACAAAACCGTATTAATTAAAAAAATTAAAAAATGAATAATAAATACCTCATGTCGGATCTGAGACACGTGACGAGTCCCGTGCCTGTGAGGTGGTCCCTGCAACGCTCGATTTTCAGAATGGCGTGTAGACACCACCTACATTCAATTCATTCAAATATCAAAAAAATCACACATTCTTGAAAATATATATACCAAAATAAATATAGAAACTGCAACACCCTCAGTAGACCAATATGCAAATAAATCACACCACTGAGCCGGGAGGACACCTCTCGGGACTTTTTCTAGAATGTCTTGGGCACCCACATTTGGTATCCAGTGGTCCCTCTTGACTTTGCCTTTATTGTATTTCCACATCTTTCGACATTTTCTCATACACACTGGTCGAAACTCATTGGGACATACTTTCAAATATTTCTATTAAAGAAAAAAATCACATATGTTATTGTTGATTATACATAGGGAATAAATTAAAATGGTCTTCTTACCTGAACCTCCCTCCAAAGACGATCTAATGTGTCCTTAGGGATAGAATCCCAGTCACGCGTAGTCAATGTAAATCGATGTGGATCACGTATGATATGACCCAAATAACGAATAAATGCAGGGGAATTCCATCCCACAGGATGAAATACCTCATCAAATGAATCATCAAAAGTCGTGTCGGAATTCCATGATAATATGCCTCGACCAGGGCCTCTCCTGCGAGAGGAAGAAGCAGTCGGGTCTGATCCTGTTGAAAACAATTATATATACAAATTGACAAATATTATAAATATATATATATATATATCTATTTATTAATTACATAAAAAATAGAGACAATGACATTCCAACATACCTCGACCCTGAGACGTAGATGCCTCAGATGGATGATGTGGATCTTCTTCCTCTTCCCCTGACATGACTGCAGTCATGGAAAACATTAGTAAGGGGACTATCCAAAGTGTCCAAATGATAAATTGGATTGTTTTAAAAAAAAATAAAACTTGTATAGTTGTTAATCAAACAAAAAGGGATTGAATAATTAGTTGGGAATGAATTTTAAAAAATCAGAAAGTTCAAAAAACAGATATACAAATTAAGTACAAAACCAATCAATGCATAGAAAAATTTCAAATTGAATTAATAAAAATTAAAGTAGCACATGAACTAAATTAAGAATACCTCAATGGAAAGATAAACTGATAATAACATCAATATAATATGAGTTAAATCACCCTAAATATTTATAACTGAATAAACTTCAAAAATTGAGGATTAAACTAACAAGGATTTATAAAATGTTTACATAATTTATGATATATTAGGCTGAAAAGTGGGGAAAATTATACCTTTCATTAACCATGAAAATCGACCGTTTCTCCTTCAACAGCTGTTCTGTCCCAATAAATATCTTCTTCACGTTGAACTACGGTATGTTGATCAAGTTGTTGGGAAACAAAAGGAACAGTCTCGGGTTCATCTTTTCCAAATACAAACACTCCTCGCCGAGACATTTTGACAACAACTTGCCAACTTGGATTCGAAGGCAAAGTAACGAAGAATACTTGTTCCGCTTGTGATGTCAAAATGAAAGGTTCATTATCAACTCGTTCATTTCTGTATTACATATAGTTAAAATTCACCAATGAAAACTGATATTGATCGACTTTACATCCACGCACTGGATCAACACAATTACACTTTAACAATATGTACTTCAACCCGTGTGTGTTTACAACTTCAATGATGTCTATCAATTGACCATAGTAATAACCAGAATCGACAAATGGACAACCGATGCCACTGTTTTGTGTTGCTCGTTTGTCGTCAACATCTTTAATGTGAAATCAAAAACCATTAGAATCTATAGATTTATAACAAAGAGCCATTATAGATGGACCCTCAGCTAGTTGGATAAATTATTCAGTTAGCATGGGGTCCCCTAACTCCCTCAGCTTATGAACCTACATAATTCATAGAATTAAATAATGATATATGAAGAAATAAATTATTATAATACTTCACTCATAATGAAAATCAATTTATACGTACATAATCCTTGAACCAATCATGAAATGACGCATAATGAGACTGTTGAATTTGCAACTCAGTCGCACGATACATCTCTTATTTTATCTCATTAATGTGTTTTCTTCAAATGATAATGCAATGATTAAATGATCAAATTATGCAAACAAAACATGTAAAAGTTAAACAATAAAAGTGATAAGATACTTACTTCATTAGTGGTGCAACTGATGGAGTATTGAACAAGATATATTGATGCACTTGTATCCACTCGATGTTGTCCATATCATATGTGGTTCCTTCTCCAACTGGACCATCCTGAATCTGAGATGGCTTATCTAATTTTTTTTCAACATTCGTAAGATATTCTGCACAAAAAGTATTACACTCATCCATCAAATAAACATTGGTTATTGATGCCTCCGGACGAGCTCTGTTGCGTACAAATAGTTTCAATGTACTCAAATACTGCTTAATAGGATACATCCACCTAAATTGCACTGGACCAGAATCCATTACTTCTTCAGTTAGGTGCACTGTCAAGTGGACCATAACATTGAAAAATGAGCAGGGAAATAGTTTCTCAAAGTGAAAATGCGTAAGTACAATTCGGTCCTGTAAAATTTTTAAATAACTCATACGTTGATTTCTTAAACAAAGCTGTCTAAAAAATTACTCATCTCAATCAACGGCTGAACAAAATTGGGGGATAAACAATCAAAAATGGCGATTGGAATCAACTGCTAAAGTAGTATGTGATTGTCATGACATTTCAACCCTTGCAATGTCTTGCTCGTCAGATTCACACACTTTGAAATATTAGAAGAGTAACCATCAGGCACCTTGAGCATCTTCAAAATGTAAATAAATGTCTCTTTCTCCTTTATAGTGATTGTATACTGTGCAGTAGGCATATATTCCTTGTTTCCCTCAGCTAACTGTAAATGCAACTGTTTCCTTAAACCCATTTCTTCCAAATCACGGTGTGAATTAACATGGTCCTTTGATTTCCCACTGACACCTAAAATGGTCCACAATATGTTATCACAATCATTTTTTTCAATGTGCATGACATCAAAATTATGCCTCAGCATGTTAGTTTTCCAATATGGAAGACTGTAAAAAATACTTTTCTTTTTCCAATTGTGACTGCGCTGCCTACCCGCAGCTCAAATATTACGTACTGGAGGAGCCTCCAAATCCTAAATTTTATATATCGTGCGGATGTTTCTTCCTCAATCTGAGATAACATTTTGACTCCTGTCATGATCTTTGGTGTAGGGCTGAACTCTCTAGAACCATCAAATGCCACTCTGTCCTTTCTGAACCTGTGCTGAGGGGGGGAGAAAACGTCTGTGACCCATGTATGCCCATTTTTTGGAATGCTTAAGCCATACAGATTTTTTACTTTTGTTTCAATAAAGGCAAGAAAATTCCCCTTTCGTACTCCAGCATGATAAATTTGCATAAGCTGGGAAGTCATTGATTGTCCACAATAAAGCAGGCTACAGTTTGAACATTTCATTCGTTTCATAGTCATAAGTCATCACACCATCGCCCCAAAATTCGTTCAACTCATCAATCAATGGCTGAAGGTAAACATCGATCTTATCCCTTGGACTTTTAGGTCCATAAATAAGAGTGGAAAGTAATATAAATTTTTGCTTCATACAAAGACACGGAGGAAGATTATACGGAACCAACACCACGGGCCATGTGCTATGAGTTGCACAAACCATAGACTTGAATGGATTGAAACCATCTGCTGCCAATCCCAATCGGAAATTACGAACATCTTTGGAAAAGTCGGGATGTCTTTTATCAAAATCCTTCCATGCATGAGAGTCTGTCGGGTGGGTTAACATATCACTTTCATGAACTCTTTCTGCATGCCATCTCATTAAATTAGAAACATTAGATGACATAAAAAATCTTTTCAACCTTGGTTTAAGGGGAAATTAATGCATTTTCTTTACGGAATTCGGTTTCCCCTATATCATAATCTGACTTTGATGAGTCTGATTTCCCCTGTTCTCTTTCCACCTGGAAGCACCACAAACCGTACAAATATCCAAATGGGCAGTTTCCTTTCTAAACAAAATGTAGTTGTTTGCACATGAATCTACGGTCTCATATGTAAAACCTAAGTTCTCTGTCAGCTTACGAGCATGGTAATATGACTCGGGAATCTTAACGTCGACAGGAAGAACCTTTTTCAATAGCACCAACAACATGTCGAATGATGTGTCTGACCAATGATTCAAAGTCTTCAAATGCAACAACTCCTTGATAAATGACAATTTATTGAAAGAAGTACATCCAGGATATAATTCTGTTTTTGCATCATCAATTGATTCATAAAACCTCCTCGAATCACGATCTGCACTAGAGCAAAGATTTATCTCACCGGTCTCAAGATTCTGGATGTCAATGCCTTCAGGATCCAACCCACGTACCATTTCAGTAAGCATTTCATGCATTGGATCATTCATCCTTGCATCAACATCCATCTGAACTGTATCCGTATTTTCACAACGAAAATATTCTTCTCCATGACGAGTCCAACTCGTATAATTTCTCATAAATACATTAAAGAATAGGTGCTCCCTCACAGTATCTTGATTGAATTTATATTTTTTATCACATTTTCTACATGGAAAACTAATATAGTCACTTTAAAATCCTCTGGTGAAGTCAATAAACTATATAATGCCATTCAAATACTCTCTAGACGTTCGATTTGGAAGATCTATCCAAATATTATCCATAATAAGATCCCTATAACAAACATTTACACAAGACTTATTACATTTTCATTTTTCATATCAAATATATATAAAATAAATACTAATTAATTGTTTTTGAACCATTTATAAAATAATAATGTAAGTGAAAGACCATGTCATACCAGATTGCGCTACAAACCTCTAAGGGAGGGGAGATGAAGGCTGTTCTGCGAGGGAGAGGAGATGCAGCGGTGGGGAGCCGGAGCCGGAGATGGTGCGGCAAGGGAGGGGACGGTGAAGGAGGGGACGACTGGCAGTGGTGTGGTGAGGGAGGGGACGAAGACGAAGCGGACGGGGGTTGGCGTGGTGCGGGGGGGGGGGGGGGTGTGTTTGGGGTGCTGGGGGGAGGGACGAGGGGGTGGAGGGTGGAGGTCGGAGGCCGGAGGGGCTAGAGGCCGAAGGCCAGAGGGCGGCCGGAGGGCTGTTGGAGGGCTGTCGGGCTACCAGAGGTGGGTGGTGGGAGGCCCGAGGGAAGAGGGAGGCTGCAGGGAGACAGCAAGGCGGAGGGCGGCCGGAGGCGGAGGGTGGCCGGAGGAGGGTGGGGCTGCCAGAGGGCGGCCGGAGGGCAGAGTGCAGCCGGAGGGCGGCCAGAGGGCGGCCGGAGGGTGGCCAGAGGGCGGACGAAGGGCTGCCGGAGGCGGGTGGCGGGAGGCCCGAGGGCAGAGGGAGGTTGCAGGGTGGCCGAAAGGCGGAGGTCGGCCGGAGCCGGAGGGCGGAGGGCGGCTGTAGGAGGGTGGGGCCGACGGAGGGTAGGGCCGGTGGAGGGCGGGGCCGGTGGAGGGCGGGGCCGGCAGAGGGCGGCGCCGGTGGAGGGTGGCCACCCGGAGGGCGGGGCGACGGGGAGGGCGCGGCGACGGGGAGGGCGCGGGGACGGGGAGGGCGCGAGCGACAGGGGGCACGACGATGGGGAGGACGCGGCGACGGGGAGGGCGCGGCGATGGGGAGGGCGCGGCGACGGGGAGGGCGCGGCGAGGGGGAGGGCGCGGCGACGGGGAGGGCGCGGCGACTGTGAGGGCGCGACGACGGGGAGGGTGCGGCGACGGGGAGGGCACGGTGACCGGGAGGGCCCGGGCGATGGGGAGGGGAAAGGGGGGTGCATCATGAGGAGGGAGGGGGGAGGGGGCGCTAAAGCCCCCTTTTCTAGGGAATTGTAGCGATCTCCATTGGCGGTCACTATTGGTTACCTATAGCAACCGCCAATGGCGGTCACTATAGGTTAAGGGGCTCAAAAGCCCATTTTTCCAATAGTGCATCCACATAAAGGATCATATAAATGATTCACGAAATAAATATTTTTAGGTCATAATACAAGAATCATAAGGTTAATAAATCATCATAAGAAAATCATGAACCATAATTTCCTGTCATATAATTTTGTACCCATTAAAAAATATAAATCCATTTAATGTGTCATGTTTAACTTCCTAGACCATCAACATAGTGGGTCAGGACACAACGGTTTCCCATAGTGGATCAGGATGCACCTATATCCCATTGTGGATCCGGACATATATGTTTCTATTGTGAATTATAACACACCTGTTTCCCATTGTGGTTTAGGACATGCCTTTTTTCCATCGTGGATTAGGACACACATGTTTCTCATTGTGTATTAAGACTATCGACTTGTTTCCCATCATTATATCATGAAATATAAATATAACCTCAATGAATTAGAGGGAAATATAAGCCCCACACATCACATAATGAAATAAAAAATATTTGTGCCACACCATAACAAAACATTCAATATATAATTACCCATAAAAAGATAAGGGTATCATAGACATCATATCATAGGCCATGAAATGAATTAGGTATCATTAACATGTTATCCTATTATAACATTAAGAAAGAATAATGTTTTTGTAATCATTTCATCAAAGTATTTCCCATGGAAATAATATGGTTTCAAAATCATATAACCCATGTAAGTGAAACAGGTCGCATAAAAAACATTTAATAAATTTCATATACTATTTTGATAAAGAATAGAATGGTGTCAGTGGATCATATCTTGACTATTGTATAATATAAGTAAATGTGTTTAATCTTAGACTGAGTATTATTTTAAGAGATCACTTAGTTTATTTATTATAGAAAATAACCATTATTTGAAAATCATTTTTTAATAAAAACATTTTCAAAATCATTTTTCATTAAAGACCACATTTCGAAATTTATGAAATATTATTTTCAAAATTATTTAAAATATTTCTTGATAAAATTTTATTTCCCCTTTAAAAACATTTCTTAAATCATAAAAAAAATTAAAACCATCCCCCTTGAAAATAAACATGAAAATTTATATAAGGACGATTTTAAAATCTTATAAAACAATTTTAAAAAATAAAAAAAAAACATGAAAACATTTTTCCTTAAAATACACCTTCAAACAAATATTTTCCAAAATATTAGGTAAAAAAATTTCATTAAAAATAAATTTTTAAACATTCAAATGAAGCTTCATGGAAATTATAGTCATGATGGTGGGTAAATCTATGCATATCGAACATTCATTTTTCACCAAAATGTTTTTAGAAAACTGCCTTGATCAGAAAATGACAACGGGAATCATTTTTTACTTTTTTTTATTAAAAATGTAAAAAATGGGATTTTTTTTAAATCATTAAAAAAATTAAAATATTTTTAGAAAACATGGTTTTGTGAGTAAAAAAATTTCAACTAAAAAGAGAAATAAGGTCAAATTTTATTAGAAACACTTTTGTAATTATCTTTAGTAAAAAATTGTGTAAAATGGATACATTATGAGTAGAAATAATGGATAAACATGGTAAATAAAACATCATAATATTTCTTATGATCTGTATTATAATATTTTATAAATGGAAGCATAATCATAAACAGTCCCGATAAACAATGAGATTGCAGAAACAAACTATTAACAATTTGGTAACTCTGAATCATAATCCTATAAAAATAATTATAATAAACGAAGAATATAATAACATTAATATAATTATATTCATGAAAGAACATTTAAAATGGTATTATATACACCTTTTAGAATAATATAGGTTCATAATATGGTATGTGTCTCAATTAAATAAAATTGAGAAAATATTACTTTACTGATTTGGTAACTTTAAACCGTAAACCCCATGAAAGATATTTCATAAAATATTTATTTAAATAAACATAAATTTATTTATAATAATTATCGAATATTTTTATTTTAATTATATACACCATACAAATGATATGTGTGGTGAATATAGAATAAATCTCATAAAAAAATTGAGATAAGAAATACATTACTACTTGAGTAATATTTAAATCATGGTCCCTAAGAAATAATAATATCAATTGAAACATTTAATATAATTAAATAAATTATATTCCTGATAAAAAATTTAATATGAAATTATATAAACCTCATAATAAGAATAAGTGGTGAATATATAATAAATATCATGGAATTAAAGGTGAGACGGGAAACCCCTTACCTTAAGTCTTGACTTTCGTCGAACATGTTAAGACCCATGATATTACAAATATAATTATATTATTTTTCTACCAAAGAACTATATTATTTTTTCTCATTGAATATATTATTATATTATGACATTATATTACCCTATTATTAGCAGTTCCATGTTAATGTTTTGGTTCAGTTAATAACTGTTATGTTTTTCATATATGCTTTGACATGTTATTCTTGATCCTCTAAGATAAAACATGAATTAATTATTTCCAAAATGTAAAAAAAAATTATCATATGTATTCATTATATATGTATTTATAACATTCAATTAATTGTATAAATATGAAAATAAATACATCGTTCATGGATATGGTAGTCCATACGTACGTATGCACGATCTTTCCATTTTATTATTATATTGAATGAAAGAAATTAAATGAAAAATATGTGTATATATAATATCATTCCATAATAATATTTATCTAATATATATTATCTAATTTCACTTAAACCATCCATTATACATTCCAAGTAATGTGTAAATGAAACACATCTCTTTGAGGAGGCGCTAGTCCACACTTCCCCAAATGAAGTTATCATATTTCCATAAAATTGATAGCATGATGATATGTGTTATATAATAATTACATAATGATAAATAAAAATTAAATATAATATATATCATATAAAATTATTACATCATTATAGGTTGTAATGGAATAACAAATGATATCATATCATAAGGTGGTAGTCTGCCTTACACACAAACGATTATTGTGTATCCAATTTGATGGAAGTTTGTTTAAGTCTAGGTCAAATAATTGAAATAAAAAAAATTTCAAGTACATTTAGTATAAATATTTTATTATATAATAGTGGAATAATAATAAATTAGGGGTGGATAAATAAAATAAAATAAATTTTCTTATAGAAGAAATTTACCTCTTCTTTAGGTAGTTCATTCCAGTTTTCACCAAAGGACTAACATAGTTTTCTTTATAAGCAAAGGTATTTTTCATGGATTAGATTAGTAAATTTGGTTACTTGTTTTTTATGTTTCTAGACCATAAAGGGTCTTGATAGGTGTGAATAAGTGAGTGGATGAGTGCCCTTTTATAGTGGTGGAGTTGCATTCACGTAAATATAAAAATTTAAACACTATTGAGGGGTCTCAGATAAATCATTTGCCTTCAATAAATTTTGATTTTCTATAAAAGGGCATATATGGTCAAAATATTTTCAGAAAATGGATTTTTTTTACTTGTTTATAGGGTATTTTCTTCCTTTAAGATAATGTTTAACCACTAAGTAAACTCATTTTTACATTAACCACAATAATTAATTTTAATTAATTTCCCAAATGTTCATGGTAAAAAACTAATTTTAACATAATTTTAATTATAAATTATTATATTTACTAATATTTAATCCATTTTTATAAATTATTATAACATAATTTTCATCAATTAATTTAGAAATAATCCTACATAAGGGATGAAACCTTAGGTTTTTAAAGTGAAAATTTTCCAAATATGGGATTATTTTCATATCCAATTCCAAATTTAGATTGATTCCAATAAACTATATGGTATTAATATATTTATAATGTTTCTAAATATAATTTGAACCCAATTTAAAATATAAATTTACCATTTAAATAAGGTATATGGAAAATAAGTTTTGAATATTAACTTTTTTTGTGTATAATTATATAAAAACATAGTGATATCATTTAAAAAAATTACATTCAAAGTTGGGTGAACAGAAAAGTATAAAAGTGATTAAATTATTTTTAAAAATTATTTCACAAAATATCAAGGTGTTAAAATATTCATAGACTAATATTTAACTAATTAAATAAGATTTCCACCATAATCTTGATGTTGATAACAAAAAATGAATCATATTATGAATAGCTAGTGAAGTTTTCCTCATATAGCTCTATAGACTCGTCTTCCTTTTTTTCCAGTCTGATGAACTACCTATAAATTTTAATATTGAGGGTCCAAGGAAAATATTTATTTAAAATAATTCTTAAATCATCCCTAATCCATGGAACACCTACTTGGACATCATGTCATTGATCAGTGACAACTACTAATTAGATTTCCCTTTAACATGACAACCAAGTTAAATTTATATTATTTTAATCATTGGTGGATAGAGAATATATTTCCAATTGAGTTAATAAAATGTTTTATTATGATGGTATCATAAGATAAACTACAGTTATGAGTCATTTTTCACATAAAGGATACGACCGCAACTATCTCTTAATTAGAAGGAGGGTCACCCTTGTTTTTCATGTTGTTATTCATAGAATGAAAAATCTGTGTTATTAATGTGATTATTCTCCTAGATCCCCATACAATAATTCTTGTAACATCATTAGGGAGATCATCACATTTCCTATCACATTGGTTGTTGGAACATTTATTCATATTTCCTAAAAATAACTAAAATGAAATAAAAAACGTGATCAGAATTTTTTAACAAGTAAACAAATAAAAGGGAATCATTGAACATAAAATCACTAAAATATAAAAAACATACACACTAACCTATGAGTCTCAAGGTTTCAATATAGGTTATTCATTGAAATTTCCATATTATTGTTTCCAAACAAAAAAATAGTCCAAGTCTTTCATATTTGTTCATAAAGTGTTTTTTAGTTTTCCAAAGAATATCCCCTGCTAATATAAAAAATAGATTATACTAATGCCTTTTTTCATGGACAATTTTGAGATTGAGTCAGTTACCAATTTTCCCTTTGTGGTTATTACCCCTATGTAAAACATTTCTATACCCACATATACATGTAGTATCTATAGAGGGTTGTAATAACTTTTAAACCACTTGATCTATAATTCAAAAAAAAATCGCTAGTATATTCTCTTATATTTATATGTGACCCTAGGTTTTTCAAAAATGTATTATATTACTAATCAATAAAAATAATTGGACCATCCACTAAAAAAACTATAGATACGCAAGACTTTTACACATATTATTACAAGATTTTTAACATAAATATGCATTAAATGAAACCAACTGATCGAAAGGAGATGGTTACTTGGAAGGCTAGGTATACAATACATCAAAATGAAAATAAAAAAAAACTACTTTATTTTAATCTCTAATATGAGATAGTAAATCCCTTTGATATCCTAAGACTCTATATAAGAAACTTGTTAATATATAAAAAAGATGGGTGATCTATAAATCCGAGTAATTTAATAATCATGGTAATGAGGCCTGACATGTGAGTCAAATGGAATAACATGATATCAAAACATAAAGGATTGTGATTGAGAAAATGGGATAATAACATAAATAACATGTTATCATATAATCTCAAAAACATTGGAAAGTAGTTATAACATTAAACTTCGCATGAGCATATGTCAATATTAACCTCCAAGACAACATCACATGGGGGAAAGAGTCCGATAATACAATAAAATAAATCCTTAATCCCATGAATACATTATCATGATACAAAAAACATTACCCAATAAATTAGAGAACTATACGAATGCCCCCATCATAACAAGTACAATCATTTATGATCCAGAATAGGGAATCCATCAAAATGAATAATCATAATAAATTTTAGAAATGATCTTAAGGCATGTATTACCCAATAAAATAAATAGATAATATTATATTTATATATGTGAGAGTAATATATGTAAAATATAGAATAATACCATAAAATTAAATTTAGATAGAAATTAGGATAGAGTGATAAAGTTTATAACCTAAAGTAAAAGGGTTTTTCAAATAGATCCGTTGAATTATATTACAAAATCATTTTTTACTAGTTCTTAGAATCCAAAATAACATAATTTGATTTATTAATTAATATATTTAGAACCTTTTCCATATATATTTTATTTATTATAATTTTAATGTGTTCATTTATAACTATTTCAATGAGATATAGTGTTTGATTTTGTTGTTCTAAGAGCATTTGTTTCATCGTTTCAGGGTTAGATTACTGGTGGGAATTTTTTGATATTCTCATCAAATGTTACTACAACTCCATATATTAAATGAAATGGTAAAAATATATATTCATCAATAAAAATGGTTTAAAATATTATTTGGTGTTCCAATATATTTATGATTATTTTATTATAAATTTTAACATTCATCGGTTAGTTTATTTAGGCGCATTTACCAACCATCACAGTGTATATTTGATTTATTTAATTAATTTATTATTAAATAATATATAACAATTAAAATAAGGAATATGATACTTATTACAATCATATTAAACCAAAAAAATATTTTTTATAACCATCCTTGAAGGTGGTGGAAAATAATGAAATACTATGCTCATGGATATAGTGAACCAACCATATTTTGACCAACATTTTCATTCAACAAATAATTGAATAGAGGGTTGAGTATGGATATAACTTTAACATGATAAAATTAGTTAATGTTTTTTTATACTATATTAATCATGTTTATTGGTTGATGGAGGTTATTATATGGTATAAGATGTAATGAATTTAAAAGAGAAGGTTTGATAATGTAGCCTCTTGAATGTCGTCTCCTGAAATATGTATTAAGGCACACTAGTATTAGAATTTTTTAAAGAAAATGATTATAGGGAAACTAATAGAGTAGTGAGGAGATATATTTGAATATTTTTGGTAATATCCAAGGCTTAAAAAGTGTGAGGAGATGGGGTTGTGAGGGGATGTATTTAAAAGGTGAAGAGAGGGGTTTTTTTCAATATTGTATTCATTTTTTTTATTTTTTTCTCATGATTGTCAATATTATTTATTATTCTAAAAATATATAGTAAATGGTTCATGTTATTATAAAATAATTATTTTTTATATCATCCATCACTCAAACATTCCAGTATTATTCCTATAATATAAAATACTATATATTACCACATTTCACTATTAACAAAAATTAAATATATTATTAAATTACCAAAAAATCGTACTAAACATTTTTTGATAGGGTTATTCCAAAAATGAAATCCATTTTTTAAAAATTATTTTCAACATAAGTAAACATTAATTTATAAAAAATTCCTTAAAAAATACCAGTTTTAATAGTATGATCAATTTTCTTGACCATAGAAAAATTTACTTAAACTCTCATGAAATAATTTTTTCATTATAATAAAATATAATATTAATTTCTAATCATATTTTTTTGAAAAATAATATTTTATTAAATCAAAAAAAATATTATAAAATTTTTATTCAAAAGTTAATGTTTTATAAAAATTAAAACACATAAGTTATCAATTTATAACATTTTATTACATTTAATAAGACATAAATATTTCATATTTTAATTTCATATGACACCTAAATATTTTTTAACACATCCATATGTGAGGATAGTATTCCAATAGTCCGGTTAATATTATTAATTTTCATATTACAATTCGAATAGTGATGGTATGATTCCAATATTTATATTTGTAATAGTCATTGGGGTAACATAAACCCTATATATAATTCATATTTCAATAATTCTTCATTCATGTAAATATTCTATCAAGGATATATATTTTAATTTTCAAGATGAATATTTAATTATGAATATTATGCGTCATTTCTACATTGTTGTCCTGGAGTTTAGTTATTCTAGTGGATCAAGTTTATCGAAATGTTTATATTTGAGTTATCTTATTTTATATTTTTTATCCCACAATAATATTTTCAATTAATATGGAAATTTATATTCTATAAATTTAATACACACATAAATATAGTAATTTTTTTATTTTATCATATGGTATGTGTGATTCTCTAAATATAAGACATTGTAATGGAAATTCAATTGAAAAACTTTAAGGTCATTAAAATTTTCATTAACAATTTCTTTCTCTAATCCATTATTTACCATAAATAAGTCAAATTATTGTTCCTCTAAGACATTTCATTGGGTTCTTTTTCCCATATACATGACTTGTATGATACTGAATATGCATCCCCTTATTGTCTTTATGAAACCACAATTTTCACTTATTTAGAGTGTTAGAAAACTTACCCGTATTGATATTGTTACACATTTAATGAAAGAGTTAATTAGAAATAATCACATAGTTTCACATTCCAAATCATATTTCACTTTATTTTTATTTAGTATAACAATTAACTTCTCTATCACATTCATTGTTTATATAATTCATCTTGGTTCAAAAAATAGATAAAACTAAAAACCACATTCCAAGGTATAAGTATCATTGCAATAAATCCAAAACAATATTCCATAATATCATTATAGATTTTAAAAATATGAAACATTATGTTTAAACAAGGTTACTCATCGTCATATCCAATTCATATACCACATAATGGTTCATAAATATTGAATTCACCCAATAATATCCCACGTGTGTGAAACTTGGTTCATAGTAAGTACACACTCAACATGCACCAGAATTATGGTTGAGATACACTCAACCAATTATCAATGGGGTTTTTAACCTTAAACACATCTATTTAGAATCCACATCAACATATAGAATAATTGAAATTATTTTGTTCTTGGAAAATCACACAATATCAACACTACCAAAATATCATGATATTATATTATACTTAGACTTATCAGCAAAATTATCCATAGGGTTAAGTCCCATAATCTATGTTTTCTTAAATATATTTCATAAATTTTTTTATAGAAATTATAATATTTCAACAATAATTACCCTGAAACTAGTAGCCCATATGTGGTGGTTACTTTCTTACATTTGTTCTAGATATCACTGATCACATCCAAAAGGCCCAAATAGTTTATTAATCATGGAAAGATAGATAAATATTTAAATACAAAATTACATTTTAAAATAGAGTATTAAAAAATTATTTTATAACATCACTTATCACATTATAATATCCTTTAATATCATTTATAATTCACTTCTTACCATCCTATGGAAACTAATCATAATAAATGGGTGAGCTCTGATGCTCAGTAAGGGTATATGGACAACAAAAGTTAAACAAAATCATGAATAATTTCATAAGTATAAGTAATTATAAAATATTTCAATATAAATAATCACATGTACTTGAAATTTATAAATGGATATCTTTACTATTTAAATCTTCACAAGGATATCAATAAATTATTTTGTAATGATGGAAAGAATGATATTGGTCATCTTCAACTTACATTTGAGGTCTCTTCTCAAGACATCTGCATAAATTGGTAAAGTTTAAACTAAATTCCAAAAAATGTTTTGTCTCATTTGAACCACTAATGAATCATGGGGATATGTAATTATATACCCCATCCATTACTTAATAATCCCAATTCATTCATCATATTCATATGAAACTCAACAAAATCAACATTTCTTATTAAAAACTATTGGTATATGAAAAACTAGAATAAAAATATTAATTCATTACCCCATAAAACTGATCAAAAAATATCTTGAGAAAGAATAAAAATGATATCATTTCAATATATCCCTAGTGTATAATATAATGTTTATTTTCATTGATTAATTCAAATACAATAAAAAGTTCCTTAGAAATATTCTTAGGAAAAAATATCTATTCTTTTTGAAATTTAAATTTAAAAAATAAAAAATTATAAAATATTAGGAAGAACATATTATTTTCAAATAATAAGGGTTACATTTAAAATAATCACAATATCATTGAGTTTATTTTATGGAGAGGAAAAAATTCATTCAAAGTACATTGAAATATTGATTCCTTCCACATTCTATATAAAAACATTAAAATGTATTCTATTATAAAAACCTCCAAAATATTCATTATAAAACATTTTTAAAAAGTTGTTAATGTGTAAAAATTTAATTAATAAATAATTATATAATAGTAAAATATTATTTAAAATAATCTATGTAATAATTTGACATAGTATAAAAATATTCCCCCCTGAGTATAAAAACTATGTAAGTTTTACCTAAAAATATATTTTTGTTATCTTGAGTACATTAAGTTTGGAAAATTAATGTAAGGATTAAATTTTATAAAATAAAAATATTATGATAAAATATATTAGTTTTGATATATAAATATACAATAATTCCCTTATCAAGGAATAAAAAATCCTTAATAATGTACAGATTTTGAAATATACTCTTACCTCATGTCGGAATTCCATTATTTCTGTTCTAAAATAATATATTATAATTATATGATTAATATAAATAAGTTATTAACCCATAATAACATATATAATACCATTTATTATTTACTTATATCCTTTTATCTACTTTTTATTAAGAATTATTTATTAAAATTATGGATTTGGGTGACAGCTACATTGTTTTTCATGTATATTTTGGTTCGGTAGTTTCAGTCTTCATACATTAATAATGGATATGTACTATAAATAATTTTCTTAATTACATAAATATCATATATATTAATTATTTTTATATTTATTATCATCAATAATATATAGATATATAAAAAATGAATTTCATTATTAATGGAAATGGTATGTCATATATACACATGAGCATTGTTTTCACTTTTCAATAGATGGAATAAAAGAAAGGTAACATGTAATTCAACAATAAAGAATCTTTTTATATGATAAATATAATATATTTTTATGAAATTCATAATTTTTAACATACATGTAATGTGGAGATGAAAAATAGATTACATCACCACTTTGGGATAGTAAGTCACACATACTCAAAAACGATGTTTTGGCTTTCAATAGTATGGAAATGAGGTGGATAAACATTTCTCCATAATCACAATAATAAATCATTATATTGACGATATTATGTTCACTATTTTATAGTGGATACAATTTATATATTGGACTTATATGAATAAATAAAATTTAAAATAGTACGTTAATAATTATACAACTTTGTTCATAATCCTCTTTTGGGTTATGACTTAACACTAATATGGATGGTATTTATGAAATACCATAAGATCCAATATTTTTTAATGGAATATAAAAAGGTATTATGGTAGATATAGGCGATATATAACCATACATTTCAAACATAGATATTACATCATACGAGAATAATTTTTATTACATAACATAAACTTCCATGCCAGAATCATATAGGTCTATTGCCTTTGGTAACATAGATACATAAATAATAGGTTAATAGGTTAACTATATAATCTATCGATGTTCTCTTCATGACTATAACACTCATTAGAAAAATCATAAAAAAATTTCTCCATAACCTAGTGAAAGGTGACATAAGAAAGGGTGATATTAGATTCTCATTATGGGCAAACAAGCGAGATATCAACATAAAATCAGAATAAGGGAATAATAATATGAGAATAATAAATTTATACCATACCCTGCATATCGTATATCAAAAAAATTATTCACGGAATAAATATTGGTAGTTCATAAGTCATGAATCAAAATGGAATCAAAGAAAATAATCAATGAGAGCATAATATTAGCATACGATATAGACTAATTAAATAAAAATTATAATAGAAACTCTTATGTCATGGATACCCCCCAATACATTAATAACATGTTATTATTGGGATAACCACTAGTGTACCTTGTTTGGTATTGGTTGAACTACATTTTTACCCTCTTTTGGGCTTGGCATAACCTCCCTCGTACCCTATATGGTGCTATGGATAACCATCCATGTTCCATTTAATATCATAAAAAATTAATCATTTAAAAATTAATTTGAGGGGGATAAAGTTTCCTCCAATAAAATAATTAAAAAATACATTTATTAGAAAAAAATAACATAAAATATACATCTTATCATTACTATTGGAATGATATGGGTTTCATAATAATTTCATCAAATCAACATATAATAGACAATGGGAAAACCCAGTTTCTTAAACATCCTTTCAACATAATAAATAATAATCCAAGGAAATAGTAACGATGGTATCATTAGATTTTATTCCCATTAAATATTATATAAAAAATTAATCTTAGATTGAAAAATAATTTAAAAGATAATTTGGAATTTTTCACGAGGAAAATAACATTTCCACTTTGAAAATAATTATTTAAAATCTATAAATTTCTGATATATTAAATATAAAATTTCTATTTAAAATAACCTTATAATTAATTAATTAGTTTATTCATTCATTAAGTTTCCAATAAATAAGGAAATATCATTCTTGTCATATATGTTAAAATGAAGGTTCCATTCCCATTTCTGCTAAAAGTTCAAAAGTTGTTTTTGTTGAAAATGACACAAAGAATACTTTTTAATAATATTTTAAATATTTGGAAATACGAAAAAAATTTGTTGATAATTATTAAATCATAATTGAAAAAAATTATTAGACATTGACATGGATAGAAAATTGTTTTCAATTGTTGTGAAAAAAAAATTATTATAGAAATATTTTTGGACATTGGAGTACATATAGGGGATAAAATGTAAGAAAAAAATATAATCTCTACAAAAATATTTGTAATGGCCTATATTTTCCCTGGCCATTCCTTTGTGAAAATCCAGTACTTTTGGAGTTCTATATGGATGTAGTGGTTTTTTTAGAGGTTTGGGAAAAAACCCCATTTCACCAAATAGATTCACCAAAGTGGTGGCACTATTACAGTGAAACACCGAGATGGTGACACCATAAAATTGGCACATAGAATGGTGGAACGATAACATAGACACATTGAAATTGTGTCACCATAATCGAGGAATACTTAAACGGTGGCATTATGACAATGGAAAAAAAATGGTGGCACCTTCATGATGGTACACTAAAATGATCACACCATACATGTGGCACTGAAATGGTGGAACACCTAATTAGAGGAACCATAATGGTGGAACTATAACATTTTCAATGTAATGGTGGAACCATGATGGTGGCGCACCTAAACAGTGTCTCACCCTTTGCCAAATTTTCAGTTTCCTGAATTTTTCCATGTTCTTCCCCACTTATTTCTTATCTGATGTAACCCGAGTATAAAGCCTTGTTGGGGAGTTTTTAAGCTCATTTTAAAGGATATTAGTATATAATTGAAATCAAAACACTCTGAGACATTTATATATTCATACCACATGATCTTGATCATGATCCCCCATTAATGGCCTTTGGCACCATTTCCCTATATTGATATACGATCTGTATTTTTCTAAATGATGATGTCCTCTCTTATCTTTTATGTTGGTGGTCCTAGGTCCATACCCTCTAGACTTTTTGGGTTCTTGTGATAGATCCCCCTCTTGATCATTTTTCTAAGACTTTCTGCAGATTATGTGATCCCCTGTTTTAGTGCAAAGAGAACTTTTTTGTTGCATGTTGTTTCAAGTAGACATTCTTCCACCTCTCTATATTTGTGCATCATGAGGGGTGGGTGTACTAAATATTCCTTTTGAATAATGGTTGAATAAATTATTAAAATTAAAATACATTAAAGAGAAGATAATGATTAAAAGATAAAGGGTCGGGAATTGAAGATGGTTTGATTTTGATCACTTTTTTTATCTACTATCTTTGTTTCTTTTTATGGGTGTTTGTGGTTATATTCCTTCTCAAAATCAAGCACGTTGATGGTATTTTTTGGCGCACAAGTGAGGTTATGTTTTGGTTGTGATTCTTTGTTAACTGGATAAAATATGAAATTTAATTTTAATCACTTATATTTGGTCAAATAGATTGATACCCTATGATCAAACCTGTTGTTTGTTCACCCATGATTATAAAAGTGGAATTAATTAACCGTGATTTGTTAAATCTGAATATCATTGGCATGATGGTTTCGTCTTGTGATGTGTTTTATTCATTTCAATACTTTTGTGGGCTGTGTGGTTCTATTGTGAGGGGCACAGTCATGGTTATCGGGGATGGACAGAGGGGTTGGTCATGTCTCTAGGGAAGGGTATGTTTGTGCAGCAAAACTACAATTTGGTTTTGTTTTGATATGGGATTTGTCTATGGGGTGGTACACGAGGTGTGTCGAAGTATCCGTTTTAGAGATTGATTTATTGTGGAATGGATGAACTTATTATATATTGGGACTACATTTGGGATGTGTTTGGGTTGCGGGGTTAGAGTACTAGGTTGTTTCGTGACTTTATATTTATTTGTTTGATGGGTGTGGTGTTGTTGTGCGGTGGGGCTTCCGGTTATAGTTATGATAGGATAAATGAGTGGGATAAAACTGAATAATGTCAGTTGGTAGTGGTTGAACAACTATCTAAGAAAAAGGGGGTGTGATGTGGGACTGTTGGTTGGTTTTTATCTATTATTTTTATAAAGGGGTGTTGAAATGGATTTCCTTACCTTTGTCCCTACATCCTTGTTTTCCTTGGAAGTGTTTAGTGGCCTTTAGCCTTCTAGAAATGGTTTCATAGTTAATGGTTGTTTGTTTCCTAGGTCAGGATGGAATGAATGATTGAATAATTAATAAATGATGGTTGAAAATAGGTAAAATGGATTGGACTTTGGAATAATTCCACCTACATAAGTGACCGTCATTCGTGGTGATACATGCATGTAGGGGTAGCAGCAAAGGTGGTTTGTGTGGGTGGGTTTCGTATTTAGAAACCCAAAGTTTGGGATGATTTTTTGTTTAATTATATGTATAAACTTTTAGTTCCTTGTGATTTTAAATATTCACCCCACTGATGTTGAGATCTATGTGCCGAACACCCCCATTTCATGGGTTAGGGTGTCTTTCCCAACATCCTGGTGGGAGGATAAATGGATGCTTACTGGCTTTATTTCTCACACCCTCCTCTGGTTCTTACTACTCAAGCATATCTGGATAGGCTACAATGGATTTAGGTTTACCATAGCCCAAGATCCTTCAGGTAGGCTTGGTTTTGGACAAGGGTCCTTGGTGTTTATGGGATAGGATTGTTTCCCCAAGTTTATTTGGGATGAGGCCCAGGTGTCTTTGGACGAGAGGCATGGTTGTTGTGGTCCAGGTGTCTTCAGTCAATATTTGTGGTGTGGTTGTGTCCTAGGTGTCTTTGGGTGGTATTTGTGTGTGTTTTGGGGCCCATGTGTATGGGGGTAAGTTGTGGTGGTGGGACAGTATTTTGTAAGAGTGGTACCATCAAGATGTTACTCATTAGGATTGAGTAGCTAACTAGTGGTAAAGTGGTGATGGGAACCCAAATGTTGATGTTCTTGTACTACTACTTTACTTTACTTGTGTAATTTAGTGAGTGTGAATTGGTGAGGTTGGGCTGAATAGTACTCCTTGGTAGGTTCATTGAGGATCTACTATTCTCTCATAGGGTCATTATTATATTTCCCACCTGTGCACAAGTAGATTTAGTTTTCCTACTAGGTATACTTTTACACTCACCCTATGTTTGTAAAACTATTTTTCAGGTTTCTAGGGATCTTAGAGAACTATGTTGGGAAATACTATCTTTGGTGTTAGGATAGTTTCCATACTGCTACTTATTCTCTTTCTTTCAGTACTTTTTTTGGTTATTTGGTTGTACTTTTTTCGTAGTTTACATTTAAATCATGCATGGGTTGGATATTTAGTTTCCATTATGTAAATGTTTGGTGTTGTTTGGTACATTGACCATCTCATCTCCCAACCCAGTTTTCAATGAAAATGGTAATTCCTTCAATTTTGTGTGAGATTCTATACCCATGGAGCGAGTCTCCACTCCAGGTCCAATTTCATGTAGGACTCGAGGGGTCATTATCGCTGCTTCTTCTTGAAGAAGCATCGTGTGGCACTTTTTTGTCCCATCCCTCATCTTGAAGAAGGTTGGTCATGATATAATGGTATCATAGTCTGATGATTGAGATATAGGATGGAATTTGGAGATAGGAATAGTGATTATTTCATGGGATTGTAGGGAAATGATGTTATGAAATCTTGGATCATGAAATAGGACTGGTAAGACCTGCTAGGACATGGGAATTTAGGTCCCCCATGATGTAATACAAGGAATCTAGAACTACTAAACGACCATGTTTGCCTACACTAATTTCATGTTAAAGACACTAGTAAAGGAACATGAATTATAATGACTTGTGTTATTTTGGGTCTTGGTAATTTTGGGAATTTAATTAAAATAAATAGTTAAAATGAATCTTTAAATAAAATTCCATATTACCAGGGCTTATGAAATCCTTGTTTACCTTTTCATCTATGGAACCCGAATGTCACCCACTTGTGGTACATGAAGTTGATGCCCAGTAGGCCGACTTAGTTGATTAGTGGGGGCCGACTGAGAGGAGGAAGATTACTTGTGGAAAAAGACACTTTGTTCTTTCTAGCTGCATACCCTGGGGAAGTATGAAGGAAGAATTTCAAACATAGATATGGAGGGATAGCCTCAGGAGTTGACAAAAACCTTTACCTTTCTCCATGCATAGAGGGAGTACTGGGTTCCTCATGTAGTGATCCAGATGGGAGGAGTGGCACATTAGTGGTGAATGATTTACCTCAGGAGAGTAAGGATACCAATGTATCATGGGATATATTTGAGAAGGAGTTTCGAGTAGATTTTATTTCCTCCATAATGAATATCATGAAGTGGTAAGAGATACTCTCCCTCTAGTAGGGTTGTATATCGGTGAAGGAATTGGGGATCAAGATCAAGGATCTCCTACGCTTTGCTACGGATCTCTTTCCAGATGAGGATTCATGGGCGAGATACCTGGAGGAGGCACTCTGACCTTTTGTTCAGTATGTCATCACTCCCTATACCATACCGAAATAAGTAAAATTTCATAACAAGGCTGAAGTAGTGGAGGGTATGCACTTGCAGGGAGGTGTACCGTGGGAGGGGATCTATCCGAGATCGTTGAAGAGGAAGGATCTATGTAGCTGGTCTTTGACATCATGGTGTTCCAGGTTTCGGGAAGCAAGAAGTTGGCCTCAGCACTTCCAGTACTGATCTCTTGGTCCTCATCCTTTCCCCATGGGCCCGTGACTAAGGTTATTTTTTTGTGGATTCCATAGACATCTTCCTAGCTGGTTCCCTGTTCCAACTCAGTACGGTGTGGGTGGGCAGGTATTGTGCCCACCTCAGTAGTAGTTTTCTCCAGTCACACCATTCCAGTAGTATGGGAAATGAGATCCTACCCCATCATGGGTAGATAGTGCTGGAGGAGTTCGGCATTAGGGTGCTCCTCTGGGACCTCAACCAAGGCATGGTTGGGGATGTAGACGATTTCAGACTGGTAGAGTAGTTGGGTGTTGGTAGTTGCACACCGTCGATGTATCAGTTCTAGTGGGACCAAAGGTTGTTCGAGGTATGATTATTCTATTTAGTACTCTTGTTTGTTATTTTTTTTATTCATGAGATTCTAACACCTTAGTTTCAACCATTCTAGCTATTTCCTTGGGACTAGATGTAGAGTGACTTTCCATGCCCTTGGTGTTGATAACACTAGTTGTTTGTCAGGAAAATATGTTTGATGTCTTCTAGGGATGTAGACTGATGTAAGGGCCACATCAGTCCTTTAAGGATCTTCTTCTTCTATAAATGATACCATATGATTTCATTCTTGGCATCGATTTGTTGTTCTATGGGAATTCTATTATCTATTTCTTTTAGATGAGAGTTGTATTTTTGGATATGGATGCCCAGTGTGTATATTTTTTTGGCGAGAACATTTTTCAAGAAGGTAGCCAGCACATGGAACCTCTTCATTCTATGTTACCCAAGCTATCAGATGGGTTGAAAAGTCTTGAGATGGTGTAGGTTCTGGGAGTTTTCAGTGAGTTCCTTAATGTTTTCCCTGAAAAGGTTGTGACTCAACCCCCTCAAGGTGACCTTGATTTTGGAATAGACTTACAACCTGGTGCTCATCTGATTTCAATGGATACCTATCTGATGGTGCCATCACAGTTGTGGGAGTAGCAGATTAAGGTTGAAGCCCTGATGAAAAAGGGTCTCAAAAGGCTGAGGGTGTCATTGTGGGGTGCTCAATTTTGGATCATAAAGAAGGCCGATGGTGCCCTATGGCTGTGCATAGAATACCAGATACTGATTCAGGTAATGGTTATGTACTATTACCCTCTCTCATTAATATATGATCTTTTAGACTAGTTAATGGGAGCAGGTTGGTTCTCCAATATCTATCTGTGGTTTTCATATCATTCGTTGAGGGTGATATCTCAAAAACTGCTTTTAGGTGTACGTATGGGCACTTCGAGTTCATGGTCATGCCCTTTTGTGTAATGAATGCACCAGCTATGTTCATGGGGTTTATGAAATCTGTCTTTCATTAGTTCAAGGATCTGATATTCTTCATGTTCATAATTTTTATTCTGATTTAATCAAATTCAAGGGAAGAGTATGTTGAGAACCTTAGGACAATCTTGGAGGTCCCCTAACACTAGAAGATTTATTGTAAGTTGACCAAGTTAAAGTTCTGGAAGTAAGAGGTGCACTTCCATGGACATGTGGTGTGTCCGCAATGGATAGTAGTTGGCCTATAAATGGTTTTGGTGCTTTTTTCTTTGGTAGCACCCCGGAACGTGGCAGAGGTTCGTAGCTTCTTGGGTCCAGCAGGCTATTACCAGTGGTTCATGACTGACTTCTCTCAATTTTTAGCTCTATTGACTACTTTGACTAGAAAATACTATCCATTCATGTGGAGTGAACAGTTTCAAACATCATTCATCTACTAGAAGGGGAATTTGATCAGTGCTCCAGTGATTAGAGTTTTAAGATGAAGTGGTTACATTCAAGGTGTTATGTGATTATTCTAGTCTTGTATTTTGATGTGTGTTGATGTCGTATTGTAAAGTGGTCTCTTATGGGTCTCAAATGTTACAGCAACATTATCTTAACTATTCTATCCATGATCTGGATCTTGTATCGGTCGTATTCGCACTGATGTTGTGGCGGCATTACCTCATAGGGGATAACTTTTGGGTCTTCACGAATCACAAGATCTTGAATAATATCTTATTCTAGAAAGACTTAAACATGTGGTGGTGAAGGTGTATGGATTTTCTCTATGAATAAGTTTTTGAGATCTCTTACACCTTAGGAAAGGGGAACGTGGTGGTTGATGCCTTATTTATAATATCGGAGAAGGAGGTAGTTGGGGAATCCACAAATGCTTGGTTGTCAACAGAGGGATTGGACACTATTCATGTGGATGCTGGGGTGGATAGTGGCAGAGGATTCCTATTTCGGATGATAGTGTAGTCATCCTTGGTGCAAAAGGTGGAGGAGTCTCACTACCAAGACTGAGAGACTGAAGTGATGCATGATCGTGCTATTTAGGGTGATTCTATGGAGGGATGGTCGGAGGATAGAAACAATCGGATATTGTTTTATGGGAAGTGGTTTTTTCCAATGGAAATTCATGAGAGATTTCTCCATCAGTTCCATATATCACCCCTATAAGAGCATCCAAGAGTTTCCAAAATCTACTGAGGATTGAGGGAACAATTTTCGTGGCCCAGGGTGAAGTGGGATGTGGCGGAGTTTCGGGAAATGTGCCTTTGCATCAAAAGGTAAAGGTTGAGCACCCGATTATCAGAAGTCTATTGCATCCCATATATTTTACTAAGTAGAAGTGGGATGTAATGTCAATGGATTTCATCAGAAGATTACACAAGAATCAGGGAGGTTGTGATTCTCTTTTGGTAGTAGTAGACCGGTTGACAAAATCAGCTCACTTCTTAGAGAATAAGGATTTGAGCACAGTGGATTCATTAGAATAGAGGTATGTGGATGATATGGTATGGTTTCATGGATTTTCAAGATTTATTATCTTAGATTTGGAAACCTGTTTTACATCGTGAGTCTGGAGGGGATTATAGAATGCCTTTGGCACTGACTTATGCCTCAGCACTGCTTTCCACCCTCAGATGGCTGGGTAGATAGAGAGGACCATCCAGACATTGGAGGACATGTAACTATAATGTGTTATGGACATTATTGGGTCTTGGTTGGGAAATATTCATTTGGTATAGTTTTCCTACAATAATAGATATCACTCTTCTATTTGTATGGATCTGTTCGAAGCTCTATATGAGATATAGTGTCGTTCACCCTTGTGCTGGACAGAAGTTCAGGTGGCAGCTATTCTTGGTTTGGACATGGTGAAGAGTATGATAGACTAGGTTCATCTTTTCTATGAGAGTATGAAGTAGTCACATGATAGGAAGAAGTTTGATGCCGATTATAGGAGGATCCCTTTGGATTTAGAGGTTAGAGACCTTGTAATCTTGAAGTTTTCCCCTCAACATGGGCATTAGTGGTTTGGCAGAGGTTGAAATCATTCTCCCAAATTCATCAGGCCTTTAAAGGTATTGGGACTAGCTGATGACGTGGAATATCAGCTAGAATTTCCACCGCGGTTGAGGAGGTTTCGTGACGTCTTTTATTTCTCTCAACTCTATTGGTATCTACATGATGAATCCTATTCCATTGATAAGGGAGAGTAGGATATCAAGGACTACACGAATTCCATGGAGTGAACAGTAAGAATCATGTATAATGAGGAGAATTTGATTCATGGATGTACCATTCCCTTGGTTCGTGTGTTATGGATTCATGGTGGCCTTGAAGAGAGTACATGGGATCGAGAGGCACAGATGGGTGCCCAGTACCTAGAGTTGATCTGAGTTTTGATCTTGTTTTTTTCATTGTACATTCCTTATGATGTAATTATTGACCTTGTTTGTTGTGAGATTATTTTTTTCCCAATTCTATAAATTTGTGCGAAAATTCCTTACTATGTGGGTACGAACTAATCCCTCATCCAGAATCATTAATTTGGATATGATTGAATTCATTTGGGTGAGTCAATGCTGCACAAAGAGGATAGTATATGGAAATGGAGGAAGGTGCTCTATTATCCATGAGTCATGAAAGATTGACATTTGGTGTCTATGTGGTTGTTTGGGGAAGTAGTGGTCGGTGAGGTGTTCTTGAATGTTGATGTTTTGTCCCTAGTTTCCGAACAACGTAGGGTTGTTTGTCACTAAAAGGTATCTTACGAGATTGTTCTTCGGACCCCTATTTTTTAGAGTTTGGTTATAAATCATCATCGATGAGAATATTTTGGGAGGTATCTAATATAATGATCCATATTTCCATGGTCCATTCCATTGGGAAAATCCAATTCGTGTGGCGTCCTTGGGGGTCTTAGTGGTTTGTTTTGGGAGTTTCCGTAAAATCCAGTTTCACCAAACGTTTTCACCAAAACAATAGAATCGTGATGGTGGCACACTGAGATGGTGACACTATAATAGTGGCACACCAACATGGTGTCACTGTAATGAAGGTACACTGAAACCGTGGCATCGTAATAGTGGAACAACGAAATGGTGTAACCATGACATTAGCACATAGAAATATTGTCATGCCGAAATGGTGGCACCATGATGGTAGCACACAGAAACGGTGGCATAGAATTAGTGGCACACCAAAATGGTGACATCATAATGGTGGCACAATAACGGTGTCACTGTGATGATGGAACACCGAAACAATGTCTCACCCTTTGAAAAATATCCATTTTCCGCGGTTTTTTTCTAGTTTCACCCCTATTATGTCTAATTTGACATAAATTGAGTTTATAGCCTTGTTTGAGTGTGTTTAAGGTCATTTCAAAGGATATTATTTATATAACTAATATCCTAATGCTCTGGGGACTTTTAGATGTTCAACTAGCATGATCATGACTATGATGACACATTAATGGAATTTGGAACTATTTCCTTCCATTGATATAGGATCAAGGATTTTCTAAAAGTTAAGGTTATCTCTTCTCTTTTTTTGGGGTGTACCTAGATCCCTCCTTTATTGACGAGTCATGTGTCTGTGATAGAGCCTCATCCTACTCAGTTTTCTTTGATTGTCATTCTTCTAGCATGATCACATGTTTTGGAACAAAGAGTATTTTTGGTCTCCTATTGTTTCAGGTAGGGATACTTCTGCATCTCTTAATTTTGGTATCATGCGGGGTGGGTGTACTAATGATTCCTCGTGAAGAATGGGTTAATACTTTCTTAAATGGGTAAAAAATAAAATGGAATATGATGATTAAAAGATAAATGGTAGGCAATTGAAGATGGTTTGATTCTGATCACTTGTTTTTTCTTATATCTTTGTTTCATTTTATGGTATTTTGTGGTTGTATACCTTCTGAAAATCAGGTTCATTGGTGGTCTTTGCTTCTTCACTGGTGATGTTTTGTTCTTGTTGTGATGCTTTGTTAAGTGGATGCAATATGAAACCTAATTTCATCACGTATATTTGTAAAAATAAATAGATTCCCCATGATCAACCCAATTGTGTGATCATCCATGTTTATCAAAGTGGATGTAAATAACCTCAGTTGGATAAATATGAATATTCATGGTTTGATGGTGTGGTTTTGTGATATGTTCTATTGGGTTTAATCCATGTGTGGGTTGTGTGGTGTTATTGTGGGTTGCACAATTTTGGGTACTAGGGGTGGATACAGGTGTTGGTCTTGGGATTGGGGAAGGGTATGTTTGTGCAGCAAGGCTGCAGTTTTGTTGTATTTTTCTATGGCATTTTTCTATGATGTTGTACAAGAGGTGAGATGGAATCTTGGGTCGAGAGAATGATTGATCGTGGAATGGATGAACTTGTTATGCAGTGAGACTACATTTGGGAAGTTTTGGGGTAGTGAGGCTGCATGACTAGGTTGTGTCACAGATTTATGTTTATGGGTGTTTTGGGTGTGGAATTGTTGTGTTGCGGGGCAGTTAGTTGTAGTTGTGAGAGGATGATTAAGTGGGATAGCTTTGAAAAATAATAGTTGGTAGTGGCTGAACAGGTAGCTAGGAAAAATGGGGTGTGAAATTGGACAACAGGATGGTTTTTCTCTATTTTTTATGAATGGGTGCTAAAATGGATTTACATACCTTGGTCCCTACTTTATTGTTTTCCTTGTAAGTGTTTTGTATCGTTTAGCCTTCTAAAAACAATTACAGATGTTGTGGTTTTTAGTTTCCTGGGTAGGGATGGAGTGGATAAATGAATAATTGATAAATGCAGGATAAAAATTGGTTAAATTTATTTGATGGGGGTATACTTCCACTTAAGGAAGATTTCTTCATTGTTTATGATACATGCATATATGGGTAGTAGAAAAGATGGTTTGTTTGCGCTAGTTTTTTATTTGTAAAACCATAGGTTGGGCTGAGTGTTTGATTAACTATTTGAATAATTTAGTAGTTCCTTGTGATTTTAAATATTCACCCCACCCATGTTGAGCACTACATTATTAAACCCCATTTCATGGGGGAGGGTGTCTTTCCCAACATCTCAGTGGGAGGATGGATGGTTGGTCACTGACTTTCTTCCTCGCACCCTTTTCAGATCTTACCTCTTGGGTGTATCCAGGAAGGTTTTGATGGCTTAAGGTTTACCATAGTCCAAGATACTTCAAGTAGGTTCTGTTGTGGATGATGGGCCCCGGTGTTTGTGGGATTAGATTATTCTCTAAAGTGTCTCCGAGATGAGTCCAAGTTTCTTCAGGTGAGAGGTACGGTTTTTGTGGCCTAGGTGTTTGTAGGTGGGATGTGTGGTGTGGTTATGGGATATGTGTCTGTGGGTGGGATTTGGGTGTGGTTTGAGGCCCAGACATGTGTGGGTAGGTTGTGGTAGTGGGACTGCATTTTGTAAGAGTTGTAGAATCAAGAAGATAACCATTAGGAATGACCAGTAAACTAGTGGGAATGTGGTGTGGGATACCCAAATTTTTATGTGCTTATAATACTACTTTACATTACTTGCATTATTTAGTGAGTGTCCCATGGTGAGGTTGGGCCAGATAGTACTTCTTGGTAGGTTCTATGTGATTCTATTATCCTCTCCTGGGTGAATTAGTATTTCCCCCCACATTTTCATGGGTAGCATTAGTTTTCCAACTAGGTATACATATATACTCAACCTACTTTTGTAAAAATACTTTTCAGGTCTCTAGGAAGACATTGAGGATCTTTCTAGAATTTACTAGCTTGGGCATTAGGATATTTTTTGTTTTGCTGCTAATTATATTTCATTTGGTACTTTCTTTCTTGATTTGGTTGTACTTCTGTCTCAGTTTAGATTTAAATCATGCATTGGTTCAATTTTTGGTTTCCTTTATATAATTTTTTGGTTTTTTTTAGACTCTTTCCCTCTTTTCTCCTGATCCAATTTTCTTTGAAAAGGGTTATGACTTCCATTATGTGTGACATTCTATAACTGTAGTGATAGTTGTCACTCTGGGGCCTATTTAAGGTGGGACTAGGGGGGTCATTATCTCTCCTTCACCTTGAAGAAGGAAGTGTGTGGCATTTTGTTGTCCTTTCCCTCATCTTGAAGAAGGTGGGTCCTTACCACATGAGAGGAAAAAAATCATTATTTTATTGAGAAATATATCATAATATTTCATTATACGAAGAATAATCATAAATATTCCTGATAAACAATGTGATTGTATTATAAAACAACTACCATGTGACCCCCAGAAATAAATTCCAGAAAAAATTCGATTACCACATTGGAAACATTGTACTCATAATCCCCAATAAATAAAAATATTAAATGAATCCATAAATATCTATAATATAATTATATTCATGATATAAAATTTAAAATTGGAAGTATATGCACCACACAAACTAAATGAGTGTTAAATATGACATAGGTCTTCCAGAAAAAAAAAGAATAAAATCCCTTACCTCAAGACTAGAATTTATTTATACATGTATGAACCTCATGTGTAATAAATATTATATTATTATATATCTATTAAAAACCATAATCATATTAATCTTACTTTATATTATTTTTTTATATCCTTTAGTCACTAGTTTTTCAAAAATTCTTTATTAATATCACGTTTTTGTAAATAACTACTTAGATTTTTCAGTTATAAATTGGTATGGTAGTTTTCATACTTCTAAATTGATCATGGTAATATTATATCAAGAATGATAAATATTATCTAAATATCATATATATTAAATATTCATATATTTAGTGTAATCAATTTATGTTAGATACTTAAAATAAATAACATCATCTCTGGAGACGGTAGGACAAACATATGCATGGGCATTGCTTCCATTTTCTCAATAGATGGAATTAAATAAAGGTAATATATATAAAAATTAAAAAATATTTCTTTTCAGACAGATCATATATATTCATTAAATCTATCATTAATACAATATTCACAAAAAATGAATCATATCACTTTGAAGAGATGGTAGTCCACATGTACGCATGAGTGACATTATCACTTTCCAACTGATTCGAAGGTAAGATGATATATGTGATATTAAAATTAAATATATATAATTATTTCATTAATATTATAATAATATGTTAAATCCATCATCATATTCACTCTTGAAAGGAGGTGATTGAAAATTAAATACAATAGTTCTCTAGGTGGTAGTTCGATGTACATAGAATTGACAGTTTTGTTTCCAATGTTATGGAGATGAAGGATATAGGTTATTAAATTATTTTAATAAATTATAAGTATAAATAATATACTTATTTTATTATAGAACCATAGTTTAATATGATTTTATGGAGGTTTAATAAGAAATAAAAAATTTATCAGTTAAGAACGATAGCGCTTCTATGGAAAACATCATTAGGTTTTCAAAAAAATCATTATTGGAGTGTATTAAAAACAAAATAATAAATATTGTGTGTGGGTAATGAATTAAGGATAATATTTACTTAGTTTTCTTATGATCAAATAGGAATTTTGAGTGTAAAGTGAAGTGGATAGTGGTTCCCTTTAATAAGTGGGGGAGAGGACACCCATAAAATTCTTTAAAAGAAAAATCCATTCACCCATTTTAGACAAGTCACAATGCTATAAAATGGTTCATTATTGAATCTTAGATGAGGTAATTTATAAATATAGCCATAAAATATTATTTAGATAGGTTGTTAGGTCATTTTGACCATTATCATTTCTTTTTAACCCCTCAGTAACCCAATTTTAACCTTAACCACTATAATAAATTTTCATTATTTTTATTATTTATTACAATAGAAAAATATGTTGAACCTTTTATATAATATTAATTATTATTATTACATATACGGAATAAATTTTTATAATACAATTCATAGAATTCATAATCTTTTATTTATAAATATACACGTAGATGCGCCCAAAAACCAATTTTCCATGGAAACTTTTTTCATAAGTATAAGAAGTGTTATATGGAACTTGGACATAATATTGATTCCTATTACATAAATTGAATTAAAAAGAATATAATGAAAAAAATTATACTTTTACAAAAATTTCTAAATATTGTTTTCTTTTGTAAATTGTTTAAACAAAATGGTTATTTCCAATAAAAATCAGTATTTTCTACTATTCATCAACAAATTAATATTTTCACAACATTCTCCCAAATTCACTCTAATATATATTTTTAGATGGTAATTTATAAAAATGATTTCATTTATTCCAATAAATTTTATTACTTTGGTAAAAATTAATAATATTATTTTCTCACAAACAATAGTAAAACTGTTTTTGTGCAAATAAGGTATTTTTGAAATATATAAATAATTTAACTGAAAATATATTTCCATTATATAAAACCATCATACATATTTTTAAAATATGGTTATTCCAATTAATACTAAAAAATATAACAACTATTTTGTAATTTTAATGATTGAATAATAATATTAGTAGTATTTTTTTATTTTTTAAAATACAGAGTTGCCTGTAACGAAAGCTATCAAAGAAATTAAATTTCATTAAAAAAAATTCACAAAAAATTTATGTGCTAAATTATAACCCATATAAAATTAATTTTACCTTTAAATTCTTCCACTTTTTTGAAAACACCTAAGGATAGTTTCACTTAATCATATCTTGAGGTCCCTTTATTTTTTCTTCAAGTTGGTGGTTTGGCCAAAAAACATTAACCAAGTGAGTGGTCCAGTTTTATAGAACATTCTCTCTATGATCCAGAATCTCCATAGGTTATTCTTAAAACGAAATATAATGATATAGTAGTATGGCCTTTGAATTCATTACATATGATGGTTCTGTTATATACTTCCTTCTAATAAATACATGGAATACATTATGGATATGAGAGAGGTTTGGTGGGAGCATCAAGAGATAAGAAACCATCCCTACTTGTTCAAGAACATTAAAAAGGATAATAAACCTAGGTCTTGTATTTAATTTATTCCATAATCTTATAACCATCAACCATTGAAAAAATTATAGGAAAACATTTTAACTAACATCAATCTCCAAACTATGCTGATGATTTTTAGCATAGATGTTTTACTGTGTGTCGTATGGATGTATTGTTCAGTATATCTTACGTTATCTTCTATATTCAGAGCTAGATCGTATCCCAATATCATTCCTTATCCAAATTTATCCCATCATGTTAGTTTTATATGTTCTTTCCCTAGTATCATCCATATGGATCCATCTAAACTCTTGAATGAATGTTATTCTTCTTGAAAACTTGACTAGAGGAGGTTATTAATCCCATCCACCTTCGATATAAATAGATGAAGATATAAAAATATCCTCTAGGGTATTGATGGTTCTATTAGACTAACTATTTTATTAATGACTATACACAGTGATGAAACTCAATTCCGTATCAAGATCATGTTGAATACATCACCATAACATCAGCATAAAACTCAAATCCAAGGGAGACAAAACATAGTATGATACTCTATAAAACCTTACAAATACATTAATGTATATCCTAAAGAGATAATAAAGAGATAAATATTCTATGATAGTGATGAAATATTATAACATTGTAAGGTGATTTAATAAATCCCATATAACATTATTCCTTTTATATATATTTTTCGAGTTTGGTGATAAAATCCATCATGATGTTTTCCCATTTCCATTCTGGTATGGGTAATGTTTGCAATAACCCCTTAAACAATTTTCTCATCACAAAATTTCTAAAAAAACAATCATTGAGATATGAAGTCTATGATTTTCATCTTCATTCTATCCCACCAATAATATTATATTAGTAATTTATACATCATTGTACTTCATGGATGAATAAATAATGAAGGACTATGACCATCCTGTAATAGCTCCTTCTTCAATTCTAAAATGGAGAAAACACATACATGGTTCTTTAACCTATTCATTCAAATGTAATCAAGGTTAAACTCAGGAACATTTCTCACCTTCTTCTATAGCTCTAAAACATCCTTACGTTCCCCTTTAACCTTGAATTGGATATATGATTGAACACTCATTTGATGAAGATAAGATTTTCTTAATTCCTTTAAAATTTCTAGGACCTTCATTAGAAAATACAGAAATATTGGATCTTTTCTCATCCTCATTATAGATATCACAGCGTGACCCTTTGAATCAAATCATTGGAAACCATGTTCATTTTCATAGGGTGGAATAATATTTTATAGTCATAATCATTAATCATCTACAACTATATTCTCTAGTGGATGTTCAAATATTTCGATATGAATATATAATATAAACACTTATGATCAATATATATATATATATATATTATACCTTTATCCATAAATTTAATTTCTGTTTATCATTAAAGAAAAAATTACAATATCTAACTCTAAAAAAAGAGTTGGGTAATTTTACTCTTGAACTATCAATATTCATGTGGCATAATCTCCCACCATGTCATTCTTAATTAGAATGCATCACAACCCTTTCATTAATGAATCAATATATATTACACACCCTTATCCACTACATGATAGTGTAAGAATTGTTTCACTGAGTAACCTTCTATTCATTTCTTTCAAATTTTCCTCACATTCATATTTATAATGGAACTTGGATCCATTCTGGGTTCACACGATCATTAGATTATATATATATGTGATATTCTCCAAAAAAAGTTTATAATATCCTACCAAACCAATAAATATTTGGATATTAGTCACATTGGTTGGTCTGGTCCAACATTCAATTACTTTGTCCTTTAATGGACCCATTAATATACCTCCTTTTGTGACTATAAAGGATAAAAATTAGAATTTCTTAGCCCAAATTCAGACATAGTAATTTTTTCATTCAAATTATCCTTATTTAGGGTCATCATGACTATCCTTAAATGATCAAAATTCTATTACATGGCCTTTGAATATATTCCAATATCATTGAAAAATTCCACCATTAACTAATTAAGGTATTATCTAAAGACTCCATTCATTAAATCTATAATGATATCACTAATATTAGTATGAACAAATGTAATCTCTATATAATCATCATTTATATACCTTTTATGGAATTTAATCTTGGATATTTCCTCCTTCTAGATCCACTTTTGATGATAGAAAGAATGACATTCAATATTTGAAAAATAATTCTGCTCCATCCTCACCTGGGGGTAGTGAACTACTAGCCTCTCCCAACGGTGGGCATATAACTGGCTCTTTCCACCCATAATGGTTCATCACATTGTGGATTTGTTTTCCACCCAATGATAATATACCATTCATTACTTTTGAAGAACACTAGGGTTTCTGGGACACGTTCTTTCCGTCCTATGGAGATCTCATCGGTCCTTCTCAATGAGATCATCTTGAATCCCCCTTTCCCCTTCAATGTTTCACCATCATTTCATGTATTGATATCAAAGTTCCTTGATGTGGCCTCCCTTTATGTTTACACCCTCATCATTAAATTTTGTTCTAATCGGCTGTCAAAGGAGGTACTAAAATGGTACATCAACTCAAACATGAATATTTTTTGGATGATGTTGGGGTTCTTGATACCTTTAATTTTAGGGTTTTTCTTCACTCAAGTGATGATTTGTCTCTCATATTAGAATCTGAATCAATGATTTCAGACAACCAGATGTTTTTTCTCCATCAAAGGGGATATTTATTTCAACAAAGTAGAAAATCGTAGATGGGAGGAGGTCTTTTTATACCTTTTGGGGTAAGCAATACCCTTCTATAATCTATATGTCCTCAAATTATTTGGGGATATATTGGGTTGTTTCCTTCCTATCAGTAATCCTACCCTATTCTTGAAGTATTTTCATGGAGTGCACATGCGCATTGATATGGATGTCTCCAAGCCACTAATGGTTATGATCAATCTCTTGATTGGTGAAATATAAGTCTTAGGTTAGTTGATTCTATATGAGGGAATGTTTGGATACTACCATTTCTTCCATTTTAAATTTTAGTAGGAGAATCAGTGTAGGTGTCTCAATCGTTGGGGAAATAATTACTAGGAAGAGCACCTAGATCCTTCTCCTCATGGTTATCTATCTTATTCCCCACAGGTCCCATCCATGGGAGGCCTTTCACTTTGATTATATAGGGATTCAATATTTTCTAGATCTATATTCCCAATTTGAATTGTGATTCATGTATTATCTGTTCTGAGTGGTGGAGGATGTTACCTCTTCTACCATTTCTTCTTTAGGGATTCCTTATACTCAAGAAGATGGAGGAAATTTACTATTTCTAGTAGGGGGTATACTTCTTCTTATGATTATCATTTAGAGTCTTTAGATGAGAAACATAATTTTGTAGAGAAGACTAAAAAACTCCCATTTTTAATAAAGAAGTTTTCACTCTCTATCAAGAGAGGAATCCCAAATCTCATAATCTAAAAAAGAATACCCTTGTTAAAGAATCCATAACTCAAATTTGTTCAAATTATTTCAATCCTCTATTTGATTAGGTAACTAACAAAATGGTATAAAAATCATTTAAGGTTACATCTTCCGGTAAAAACACAACTGCTAATCTCAAGGGGATAGAAGGAGGCCTCATCAGGAATAAAAAAGAATTCTAAGGTGGACATTAAGAAACCATCATATATAATGACATTTGAAAAAACAAATATGAAATTTGGTCACAAGAAAAAGAAATAGACAAGTCAATATAATATAATTAAGGGAGCTTCAACATCACTTTTATGTAATAGGAAATTATGATCCCTGTTATGTGACATGAACCCACTTTTTCCAAGACCTAGGCATATCTAACCATTGTGTGGTTTTTTGTCATGGATTTTAGAGAATTTGGGTAGGGTTAGTTAGGAATGTTCAAACATAACATGAAAAAAAAATCCATAAAATACAAAAAAAGGATTTGGACAAGTAAAAGGTCATTAATACAATGTGTGGCATACCAGTTCTTAATTAGGATATTATTCAATTACTAATAATCAAAAAGGAGTCTCATTGATCAATATTTAGTCTAAAAAAAGAACTAATGAACCTAATGTTGATAGACATGGATAAATAAATCCCTTCTCAAAATTCTTCAGGAGTTTCATATTCAGTTCTTATAACTCAATTGGATCCATTCTATAGGGATACATAGAAATAGGTGTAGCACTATGTATGAAATATATTTATAACTCAACATCACATTTTAGTGGAAGAATAGAAAAATATTTTATTAATACATGAAAAAACTCTCGTAAAATAGGAATATCAACTATTTTGAGTTTCTCCCAAAGCATTTAATAAATAAAACCCCATTGAATAGGAATAAATAACCATACTGTGTAAGTTATTTTCCTTAAAACATCTTATTTATCATGCCCTGATATACGATATTTGATTGGTACAGAATATAAAATGTGGCTTCCCTTCTTTGATAATTAATTTTTTAAATATGTTGATAAATCTAAAAGATTCCTATTATAACATTAAATTCACCAAAATGGAGAATAATTATATTTTAAGGAAGGAAATTCCAACAAACTTGAACTACAAAAGATTCATAAACTTGAGATGTGATCGTAGTACCATTATAGGTTTTTAGGGATAATACAAAATCTAATCATTGGTGATTGGAATTAACATTCCATGATACCTTTAATATTTTAAGATCACTTATATAACTAATATTAAATATTATACTTCAATTTTTTAGTATACTTATCACCCCCTTACATTATTGTTCAATATTTATTTAATTAGAAAAACCAGAATGGTCAGTATGACCGTCAAGAATCTTGGATCAGTGATCCATCATTTATATGATGTCAATATCATGATAGATTCTATTAAATCTAAGACACATTAGTTTTATCCTAGGTCATTAACGATCATCATCTATTCAAATCTGTTATAAGGGTTCATAAAGGGTCGTATAATTTTAATGAATATCCCTAAGACTGTGAAACTAGATGTTCTGCACGTTCCATTCACATGAACTATTTGATGATGGATACAAATCCAAATAACCATTTTTTGAGTAATTATTCATTTTTACAACAGTTCCAGTCCTGAATCCACTTATAGTATCTATACAGTGATGTAATTTCATTAAATCCACCCACTCTATCCTTCACCAAAATTCCAGGACATTTTCCTATTCATTGAATTTTTCCTACAGTTCTCACAAAATTTTTATTTTCTTAGTTTCAAAAGGTTAAATAATTCATTATATGATAAAATGAATACTCACACATTTCATACATAGATATAAAATATTAAAAGATAAATATTTGTTATAAAACATAATGACCCACACAGGAATCTTATAAACCCGGTGGCTTTGTAAAAAATTAAACATAAACAATTGGATAAAAGGTTAACAACATCATATCCCACTAGAATACTAATAACTAGAATATTTATTATAAATATCATACATAATATCATTCTTCATAAACTATGGAAATGAAATATACGAAATGGTCAGATCAAATTCACATTAAGGGTAAACAAGGGAGATATCAATATTACATGAGAATAAGGAAATGATAATAAGAGAATAGATTTAAGTAACTAGACCCTGAATATCATAGATCATAAAAATGTGTCATGAATAAATATTGGATGTCTATAATACAAGAATCATAAAAAATCAACAAAAATATGCTAACAGACCATAGCATTTTAATTATACTATGATTTTTTCTATACAGATAAGCATAGAAAATATTTTTTCATGGCTACAAACCAAGACATTCATAAAATTATAGGCTTAGGATAACTGACCATGAACATTATTTGGGATTGGGAGAACCTCCCAAGAACCCTCTTTTGGTTTTTTGATCACCTTCCATTTATGAAATTTTGATCTTCAGATAAACTCTCATAAACCATTTGATCTCATAGAACATTAATAATTAACCATTTAATTTTTGGGAGATATAGGAACCACATATAACATAATTAAAATCATAATTATGTGTTCCAAAAGAACAAAAAATCATCTTATCAAAACCCATGGAATGATATGGGTTTTTTAATAATTTCATCAACTCATCATATCATAAACTGTGGAAAAGAAATCTATTTCACAAACATCTTTGTCAAGATAATCATAAACCATCCATAAAAATAATATTCACGGTATTATTGGATAGTACCACCAATAAATTTTAAGTAACATTAAATTATGTATTTTTAGATTTTAAATTATTTTAAAAGGTCAATTAAAATAGTCCTTTTGGAAAATAACCTGTCAAATTTGATAAAATGTATATAAAAATTAAAAACTTATCCTATATAAAATAAAATATTTTCTTTCAAATTAACATTGTAAAATTTTAGGGGATTTTCTAAATCTGTATTAATATTTTATTTTGGTAAATACCATTCATGTTGAACATGTTAAAATGAAAATTCCTTTAACATTTTCAAAAAAAAAGTCAAAAGTTTCTTGTTTGGAAAAAAACATCAACAATTTATTTTAAAAAATATTGTAAGAATTTATATTAGGGTTAACAAATTTTTAAAAAGTATTGATAATAGTAAGAACATTTTTTAAAATTCTTTTAGAATACATAGATATGTAAAAATACAATTTTTTTGACTCAAGAGAGAAATAAAGTAAATTTTTCTTTAAAACATTATTTTTTAACATTAGAGTAAATGGAGGAAAATGAATGGAAACATATGATGTTAAATATTTTCCTAAGTATAATGAAATTCATGAGTTTTTTTATATATAGATAATAATATTTCATCCTCAGAATAATAATCATATGAAATCATAATAAACCATGAGTTTATATAATAAAACACTTACAAATTTGGGAACATTTAAATCGTAAGTCCCAAGAAATAGAGAACCATATATGGGTATTTATTTCAAATAACATTAGTGAGAATATTCATAAATTATGTTTATCGGAAATAGATACACCACACAGATGAAATAAGTGGTGGGTATGATAGGTGACTGAAATAAATAAAAGTAAGACAAAAAAAAATTAAAACTTTGGATAATTTTGAATTGCAATACTAATTAAAGAATAACATAAAATGAAACATTAAATATCATGAAAATAATTATATTAATTATATAAAATGTCAATTCATATGTATATTAACGACACAAATGTAACAGGTGGGGAACATGACATATGTCTCATAGAAATAAAATAGAAACTAGAAATCCCTTAACTGAAGTCTCAAATTTATTAATACATAGTAAAACCAGCTGTAAAATTAAAATAGTTTTATAATATATCAATTCCAATACCATAATCATATTTATAATTCCATATATTATTTAGTAACAACCTTTTATCTCCCATTTAATAATAATTCCTTGTTAAAATCATGTTTTGGGTAATAACTGCTTCAATTTTTTGTTATGTTTTGGTTTAGTAGTTTCAGGCCTTTTTAATTTATCTTGATAAAATAATATCCCTAATTTCATTAATTATATGAGTATATTATATATTCGTTAAACATTCATTTATAGTGAAACATTACTGTTAGAGAAATAAATTGAATTATAACATTAATAGAGATAGTAGGTCGTACATACGCATGAATAATGTTTAAATTTTCATTATATATATAATTTAAAAAGTTAATTAATATATCATATTTATGTAATATTTTTATGTCATTTATATAATATATATTCATAAAATATTTTCTTATTATCATCCATGTCAAAATAAAAGTAAAAAAATCACATCACATTGTGGAGGTGGTAGCCCACACATATGCTTGAGTGATGTTGTTGTTTTTAAATGGATTAGGTAGTAAAAAAGATAGATATTATATTTAAATTAACTAAAAATAATTATTTAACAAAATTAATATAAATATTTAAATTACATCATTCTATCTTTCTATGAATTGATGTGATGGAAAATGACTTACATCGGTTCACGAGGCGGTGGTCCACCACACACACACAATCAACGGGTTTCTATCCCATTTTATAGGTGATGATGTGGATATAGTTATTAAAGTAACATAATAACATATAAGTATGATTAATATAATGATGTTATTATATCATCATATTTTAATAATATTTTAGGTATGTGAAAAAATAAGTAAAACAAAAATGCTATGTTAATAACAATACCACAACTTCAAACATCCTCCTTTACCATTCACCAAAAGCTATCATAGGAGCCATCCCTAAGAAAAATAAGACCTATAGAACATAGGGGGAATTAAGGAATATATTAGTGAATTACTTTTTCAAAATAAATTTCTTTTGGTGTGTGATGTTAATTACAGATCCGTTTCCCTTTTATAACTATAGGTGACGACACACTTGGAATGGTTTAGAAGGGAATCTTATACACACATCTTACACATGTCACAAGGCCCCGTAATGGATCATTATCGAACTTTAGATGATATAAGGTGAAAATATATCCATCTAATTGTATTTGAAAAAAACAATAGTGTCATTTTAAACAATATAGTTTTAGTTTTACCTCTGGTGAACTCGTTTTACGCTTCACCACGATAATTACTTTTAACTATTTTTATTATTCATTATGAAAAAAATAAATTTGAACATATTATTAAATATTCATTGGGATAATTCCAAATATGGAATCCATTTTTAATAATTAAACTCAATTAAGTGGATGAATTCAATTTAATATTAATCTCGTATGTGTGACTAAGAACGGTTCTATAGGGAAATTTTTTTCATAAGTATAATAAGTTTTTAATAAAAATTGAATATAAATTTTATTTAAATAAGATAAATTGGATAAATAATAAAATTATTTAAATAATATTACTTGTAAAAATTTTAAAAATATAGGTAATATTTTAGAATAGATTAATTTAAAAAGAGGTTTTGAATAAAAATTATTTTTTCACTTTTCATCACAAAATTAATATTTTAATAAAATTCACAAAAATTTACTCTAATATTATTTTTAAATAATGATATAAAAAATAATTTTAATTTTTTCAAATAAATATAATAAATTATTTAGTAATAAATTATTTTATTTTCTAATAAAAACAATAAGACTGTTTTTTGGAAAATTATTTTCATGAAAAATATAAACCTATACGAAAAAAATATATTTGATTTATCTAAAACAATTATATATATTTTAAACCATTTTTATTCATATTCATGCCATGATTTTTAATATCTAGATTATAGTGGTATTTTTTAAATAATAATATTAGTATTATATTGTTTGTAACCTCCCCCACTCTCGAACTCTCTCACATGGAAAAAATGGGTCGATTAAGAGACCGCAAGTATGCCTCCTCATTTAACAAAGATTAAAGACATGTAGTGGGAGTGTGATACGTACATATGGGAGACTATACACGCTAATATAGAGTATAATAAATTAGAACTAAATAGGTAATAATAAATATTAGATTAATGAAGAATAGTGGAAAGAGTACACAATTAAACTTGAAAGTAATGGAAAAACTAGTAACCAATAATAATGAACCTTGTAATGACAAGATATGATGTATCTAAATGTCATACAAAAAATAAAAATAAATATTCAACAGGAATATGATAAACCCAAAAGTTATCGGAAAAATAATCCAATCCATTATTTAAACCATTAATGTTCCTGATATTTTGGTGTAATCACACTATTGCACATCCTTGAAAATTATCAAACCATAAGGTTAATGTTTAGACCACACACCTTTAACCGAAGGTTAAAAATGTGCTTCCAATAGCATATTTCAAGAAGTATGAAGGCTAAGAATCTCTCAAGAAAAACCTAGATCAAACCATGCCATAAAAATAACCCCAAAACAAATCCACAGTTGAGATATTTACACTTCAAAGACAAGGAACAATGAGGGAGAAGAAGGCAACCTAAGGAATGAAGCTTATGAAGAATCATATGTGAAAATGGGCTGTTCGAAATGGAGGGAAAGGAGAAAAATCACCTTTAACAGTTCCTAAATTGATATGTGTAAGGGGTAAAATTGAAAATAATATAACCATACCTAATCCCACATATAACCATTGAGTTCTAATATTACACAGAAAGTAATCTATTCACATCTTATGACTCTTTATTTTTATGTTATGCCAAAAAAACTTGTTTCCTCAAGTTAATATTTAGATCGATTGAAATTTAAACAACATGAATTTGTTTAATTATATGTAACCACTTCACATGATGAGGTAGTTTAATACCTATGTATAGTAGCAGTTGCATTTAGTGTAATATTTAAACATTGTGCAATTATACAGCTAACGGTTTTTAGCCGAGCAACTATGAATGTTCCCAAACCACCTATGAAGCCTTTCAAACACATAAAAAACCCTTGTAATCCCATTAAAAACATTTATACTTGGACACTATTAATTTAAATAAACATGAATCCCTAAATTTTATATCATTTTTTCCAAAAATGGACTATTCATCTTAGAAAAGGACACTGCCACCATGGTCCAATAAAAGACAAAAGGTCAAATCTGACAGTACCTTAAAAAATTGGATACCTTAGAACCTACACACAATGTAATATATGAACCTCAACATGGTCAAAGTACTATTATGGGGTCCCATCAAATAAGTGAATAATTGGTCTCCCTCTCACTTTTCTCCTCCTGAACACTCCCATGGTTCCACTATACCAAAAACAATCGTATAGTCCTACCCCAGAGATACATCTCACATCGGTCCACAATATATATTAGATTTCGACATCCCGATACAGGTGAAATTGAACGGTGCCCCGAGCTGGTAGGCCACATGCCCTTAAGCACGTCTCCCCATCTTCTAGATGGTGTCGACTAGCAGCAAGGGTGTGGTAAGTCAGTCTTGGGGAGGCTATGCCCTCTAATATCATAATAAAACATCAACAGAATAAAATAACAATAACCAAGTAAAGAAGCATATAAATAACGAGAACAATACAATGAAATATGATAGTCAAAACCCGAAAATGCAATACTCAACTGAAACATAAAACATGCTATGACAGTGAAAGTGACAAGTGTCTATAATGAAACTCAATGTAAAGACACAACAACTCCAAAAACATGTCCCAAACTGTGTCTGGTTCCCTCTCCCATTCTCTAATCCCAAACAACAACCTATCCCAGGGATGTGCCTCTATCCTGTCCTACAACAACAACGACTTCTTGGGTGCTTATCAGGCAGCCCAAATAGGGTGTGAGTACAACACAGTGGTCCACCACCAACAGTGTCAAAAATGAGTCCAGTTAAAAGATAGTGCTTTCTGTTTTATAGAGTAATAAATACAATGCATAATTAAACAATTGTCACATTATCATTTATTCTTTAATAATAACATTATTCCATTTCAATTCATGTTTCCCATTTGAATCATCATTCATTATTATCATTCATTGGGTGTATATCATCATGCCTAGCACCCCAAATCTCATTTGAAACATCATTAATTATTATCATTCATAAAGTGTAGTGTGTCATTCCTAGCACCCCAAATCTCATTTAGTGTAAGTCATCATGCCTTGTACTTCTTTCTCATTCGGTGTAGTTCTTCAATCCTAACACCCCATAATCTCAATTTTGGATAACTATTGGGGAGGAACACCGTGTCCAAGTCCCAACATCTAATAAATCTAGGACACAATGCTTATCAACAAAAAATATAACACATTTAATCATTTTTTAAGTCCTAAGAATTTTCCACATTATTCATTTACTAATACAATGATTACTTAAACATTTCAAATGCCATTTGTTATTTAAACAATAAACAATGCATATAACCCATTAATTAATTCATAAATTAATTATTTAATCAACAAAATTCTCTTTCCATAATTAATTATTCACAATTATTTATCCAAATAAAAACCCAAAAAGTCATATGTAATTCTCACTATTAATTATCTAGGATCACATTGTGACATATAATTAATTCTCACATTTAATTATCTTTAATATCCAAAAATAATTCCATAATTAATTCCCCCCAATTAATTATCTTATCATAATCAAATCAATATCTCAATTATAATATCTCAAATACAATATCACAACCCATATTAAATCTATAAAATATTAATTTGGGAAATCCCCTATCATTTTTTATATGGTTCAATTATCAATTAAATCACCAACGAAACCACATTTCAATTTCACATTCATAAATACTCCAATTTAGAAAATCAATAATCAAGTGAATCTAGAATATCATAAACTCACATTCACTTATCATAAAACACGACTATGGGTGTTATATTCAGACAACCTACCACATTTTATAGACAGAAGCTATCCCAATGGAAATCCCAAAAATTCGTGCACCATAAAGTCTTCGGTCAAGCTCTGGATCTAAATCCATAAAAACAAGATTAAGATCAAAATCATCTGGAACATGAAAAACTAGATCTAGATACACAATCCTAGATCTAGATCTTAACTCATCGGTTTTCTTCCAAGAAAAATCTGGATATCTTCTAAGAAATTATCAATTAAAGATTTAGGATTGAATGGGAGACGCATCCGGAAGAGATCCACATAACGAGAGGAGAGAGGATCTTCAATCTGGGATTTCAATCCTGAAGAATGGTGTTCGGATTGCCTTGGAATATCTATGAGAGAATTTACAAAACACCAAAAATTCATCAATACTGAGCCAGGGTCAAAAATATGGAAGTCCAGGGGGTTTGAGTGTCTTTAAAAAGGATTTTTAGAATTAAAATCCCACATGCACGGTTTCCTAGGTAGAGGTGCACGGTGAGGGAAAATCGTGAGCCAACCATGCGGACCTCTCTGTCCAATTTCACACAGTTGGCATGGTTTGGTTGCACAGTTTTTCAAACTGTGCACAAACCGTGAATAGCCCAATGTCCTTTAGTTTTTCTTAAAAGTTCAACCAAACGTACCCCAAGCCACTACCCCAAGTTAAAGGTACATAAATGCTTTAAAAAGAACCTGAAAATGCACCCAAGATGAATCTAAAACAGGATGGGATCTTACAATCTCCCCACCTTATAACAGATCTTCCTTGAGCTGCACACTAGAACTTCTCTAAGATTCTGAGCTAGAAATATTGCACCATTGAACCCCCAAGTAAGATTCCCATTACCAGGTTTCCTCTTGAACATTTCTATATTTCCTTAACACATGAACTAATGGAATGGTCTTTCCCCATAACACTTTCTCACTATGACCCAGCGCACGTAGCAGGTTCTTCTCAAAGGATGCATCTGTCTCGAGGTAAAACTATTCCACATAATTCACATTAGAAGGGTCTAGGTTATATCGTCTTAATTGTGACACATGAAAAACATCAAAAAAAGAATTATATTTCGGTGGAAGTACTAAGCGGTAAACCATCGGGCCAATTCCCTCCATCACCTCAAACGGTCCCACAAACCTGGGGGCTATCTTGCCCTACCTCTGTATCCTATGGTGACCCAACCAAGTAGACACCTGAAGGAATACACGATCACCCTCTATAAACTCTAGGGGTTTTCTTCATCTATCTGCATATGAATTCTGTCTACTCTAAGACGTATCCATACATTTTCGAATCAATGGTACCTTCTCTGATGTCTCCTGAACGAGACTCGGTCCCAACATCTCTGACTCACCCACCTCTAATGAACATAGTGGTTATCAAAAAGTTCTACAAAAAATTTCCTCATATGGATCCATCGGTATAGTTTCTTGATAACTATTTTTATAGGAAAACTATACTAAGCCATGTTATTTTCCCAAGAACATCTAAATTCAAGCACCCATGCTCACAAAATATCCTCTAACACTTATGTGGTACGCTCCGACTCCCCATATATCTGTGGGTGGAAGGTTGTACATAACAGAACCAGTGTACCAAGCACCTTCTGTAAACCCTACTAGAAGCATGAAGTAAATCAAGAATTGTGATCTGAACCTATAATCTATGGAACCTGATGCAAAAAAACTATCTCTCTTCCATACTGTTCTTCCAACTGCTCTACTATAATGTTATCCTTGAATGGAAATAAGTGTGATACTTTTTTTTAGTTTTCACAATCACCCAAATAGAATCATTTTTATGAAATCCGTAGTCAAGTCATTCCACTTCCATTCTGGAATAGGTAACAGATGAAAAAGTCCTCATGGTCGTTGATCCTCTTCTTTCACCTACAGATAGGTGATACATCTCATTATGAACCCTACTATTTCCTTTTCCATACCTGGAAAACAAAACTGTCATCGTCGGTTATGGTACATTTTTTGTCACCCTACAATGTACCTCTGGCCTTGAATCCTGATATTATCGCATGAGTTCCTCTCATATACTTATAGGAACAACAACACAATTTTTCACGTAGTTGATCTCACCCTCATCTATTTTCCAGTATGAAGGTGTATCCCTAGCTTTTAGGCTTTCATTCATGGATAAACACTCCATATCCTCATACTGTCTATCCCTTATTCGTCTCAAGAGTGTAGAGTCCACTACTACAAAAAACAGAGTCATCCTCTCCTGACTCTCCAGAACTAACACAAGCATTTATGCTAGAAAAGTCATTATCTTCCACTCATCAATTGACTCATGTACCAACTGAGTCTATGTTTATCTACTCAAGGCATCAACCACACTATTCCCCTTTGGATGTGTATATACCAGTTCAAATAGAAGGTCTATGTTTTGAGCTCTTGAAGCTCATATGGTTCCATTATGTATGGTGAAATTGACACTAGGTCATTCCCCAACATAAGAACTATAGTGAATTCCTCATATCTCTCGGGTGGAAACCCTGAAAAGTCTTATAGAAAGGAATCGTGAAATAGTTCAACTACTGGTGGAAGGACGTCTTGCCTACCACCTCTATCAACCAGCAAAATACAAGAAACTGGGGATTTGAGCTCTTCCAGTTGCTGAGTAATTGCCCAGATTGGCCTACATGGATATTCCATTCTCCATGAAGGACATATTGGTCACCCTAAGAAGATAAAAAGGTCACTCACCTACGGTAACAATCTATGTGAGCTCGATATGCGACTAGTCATTCCATGCCCATAATCAGATCAAAGTCCATAATATCAAAGACATATATATCCCAAATTTAAAGACTCGGAAATTTCAAGGAAATTTTTTTCATAATTTCTTTTGAATTTTACAAGAACGCAGTTTCTGACAGTGCCTGATTCTGAGGCCCGGTGTTCCCGGAATCATTTTCTGAAGTTTAGCTCGGGTACGTTCAGTGAACGAACGAGCGGGTTTTTCTATCTTTTGAACTGATGCTCGGAATTGAAATCTGAGGGCACTGATGAAACCGCAACACCAGTAACTGCTTAAGAAGACCCTTTCTGGAGTTGTTTTATCTCGGGATGAGTTGTTTAAAAAAACTGAGGGATACAAATATAATTGTTTTACAATTATATTTTCATTTCTTGTTAAGTGGATTAAGTGTTGTGTCACAACACTTTTCCCCTCTCTTATGTGGTTATAACCTAAGTAAGGGAGTTAGGTGTGGGACCCACTTTTTGTTAACTACCTTTGAGAGGATTAAGGTGGGGTGGGGCCCACATGAGCCCAACCCCTCACCTTCTCCTATCATTCATAACTTTTCCCCTCTAAATTTTGTAACTCTCAAAAAGAAAACCCCCATTTAAATAAAGTCAACTCATTAATTGAGTAGGTTTTTCAAGTAATTAATTTTTGGATTCATTAGAATTTCAAATGATTTTTTGGCTTGAGTGTTAATTAAATAAGACTAAGTCTTATCTCATGGGAGGATAGTTGGTGGTGCGAGAGGATTTGGAGAGGAAAGCTCTAAGTTCTGAAGGACGTTCTTCCTCATTGAAGAATACGAAGAATGCACCATCGCCGACGAAGAACGCCGACCTCCAACGAAGGACGACGGTGAGAGATTCCTTCCTTGGAGATCAACGACGTGACGCTTTGTACTGCGACGCCAACGACCCTCTCCTTTCGCGATGCCTTCTTCTGCGACGTCCAATTCCGTGATGAACCTTCATTCAATGATTCCATCAAGTAGGGGTTATTTTCGTTGTTTGTGATTATTTCCGTCGCCTTTCTTCATGTCAAATTGGGCCGCCTGTTATCGCAATAACGAGAGGAGGTCGGACCGCATGAACACGATCAACCCTCCTCCCCTCTTGTTTGTTTGATTTGTTTGCTGCACGAACAGGGCAGTGCGGTGCAGATGCACCGTGCGGAAAATAATAGAGAATGGGCGAGGAAGCGCGACGCCGTCACACCGCGCCGTTGGAATCGATCACGCCATGGTGCTGTCGTGCCACGCCGGAGAACGTCGAAGAGGCCGCGGCCGGAGTGGGGCCACGGCGGAAGGGCGCGGCGTCGTCGCGCCATGCCGGTTGGACCAAGGTCACGGCCTTTGGCCGCGGTGGAGCAGGCAGCGGCGGTCGGCTTCTGGCTACAGGCGCCGGAGCAGGAGGGAGGGACCCTGGCAGTCCCACGGCCGCAGCAGCCGGCCGGCCGGACCGGGCCGGCCGGCTTCTGAGAAGGGTCGGGGGTCGTAACCCCCGGCTGGCCGACAGGAGCGGCCCCCACATGGGGGTCGCGGTTACACAGATGGGGGCAGACCCCCCCCCCCCCCTCCTACTGCTCGGCCGTTATGGCTGAGCCGCCTAGCCACACTGGCCTGGCCGGGCCGCGCCCAGGCTGGGCCGGGCCGCAGCTGGGCAGGGTTGCGCCCAAGCGGGCCGGGTCGGACCCGGCCTGAACCCCCTATTCACGGACCTGTTTTGGTCTTTTTCCTTAACATGGGCTACGGACCTCCGATCGACTCACTGTCATCTGCGATGTGATCCTTGGATTGAGACGGTCGCTTAGGTATATTACACTCAAGGTTTCGGAGAACTTTGGGTTCAGTCGGGTTGGTTCGTACACGAAACTAACCGGGCCCTCGGAGCGGAAACGCTTATAACATGATCTCCGGACGTCCGATAGATGTTCCATCGACTTTGTTGGATTCCTCTTGTTGAGACAGAACTTTTGGAATACTTTAACTGAGATTTTGATGCAATTGGAGTATGGATGGGTTGGATTGTACCCGAAATCCAACCGGGCCCCTCGAATGGAAAAGCTGATAACTTTCAGACCAGACGTCCGTTTGACGAACCGTCAGCGGCGTTGGTGATCACATTGAGAAACGGTCCCTATGAATATTTCCTATGAGAGTTAGGGGTATAGTTGAGATACGGCCAGGTTGGTTCGCACACGAAACCAACCGGGCCCCTGGGACGAAAATGCTAATAACTCACAGACCGGGCGTCCGATTGACGCGCAGTCTGTTGCGTTGATACCCCTATGACGAGGCGGTCATTTGAGATACTTCTTCGTGGGACTTTGTGATACTTGGAGTATTGACCAGTAGCTCGTGGAGCAGACCCTCCCGGAGACAAGCGTACGGAGTACAGAGACCGTGTAGCCGGCTGAGACCTGACGACTTCTTGACCGACTTGACTTGGAGTGAGTCGAATAGCCCAGTGGACGGAGCACTACTTTTTTTGGGTGCAGACCCATGGCGGACGGAGCATTACTGATTTTTGGTGCAGAACTACGGTACTCGTCCGGAGAGTACCTCTGCATGCTATTAGGGGGGATGCACTACTGTGTTTGGGTGGAAGCCCCAGCAGGAAGCACTACTGTGTTTGGGTGGCTGACCCGCGGTACTCGACAGGAGGAGTGCCTCAGTAGTCTTAGGTTAATGAGCAGTACCTCGGAGACGTGACAGGATCACTATACTCTCCAGAGACTGGGCTCTTCTGCAGTTACGGTTTCGATAACAAAAATCCCGGTTTGAGCTGAGTCTTTGACTTATGTGTTTACCTCATGATTGAGATGGGTCACATGATAACTTAGGTATATGTATGGGAATATATCTAAGTAGTGGTTATCTTTTTATTTCATAACCTTTGTGTTTCCTCATGATTGAGATGGGTTACTTGATAACTTAGGTATAAGTGTGGGCTTATACCTAAGTAAGGGTTATCTGTTGTGATTCTGCTTTGTAGTTATCCTTGTTGTATTTAGAGATACCTTGAGGGTCTCGGGGTACCTACTGAGTATCATTATACTCACCCCTGCATGGGCTATGCCCGCACCTCGTTGTGTTGGTTGCAGACGACGTGCAGTGCTGACGGAGGCCGAGTGTTCGAGGACTGTACGGTACCCAGAGGTGGACCACACGATGAGTCAGTATCGGGAGGTGGAATTCACAACGAGACGACACTCGGGGGAGGTTGATGGGCGAGAGCGTTGTGGGGGCTATCTATACCTACCCTTCAGGTAGGATCTATGGTGGACGATCTAGGAGCTGCGCTATCTATACCTACCCTTCAGGTAGGATCCGTGGTGGATGATCCAAGAGTTGCGTTATCTGTACCTACCCTTCAGGTAGGATCCGAGGAGGAATACCAAGGAGTTGCTTCCGTTCTTCCTGTTGTTGTCTTTTTCTGTTGTACTTCCGTTCAGTTGTAGATATACTTTCATTTGGGTTTGTATTCTGGACCACTTACTTTTCAGCACTTCATTTTGTTCTTAGTGTATTACTTCCGCTTGTACTCTATGTGTTTTGTTTACTTTTATAAAGCAAATGTCTTCCCAGTTATAGGGATTTACACCTTTGGTGCTAGTCTCCAGCCCCTGGCCTATGGAAGGCGGGCTTGGGGTAGTCACAGCATGGGCCCCGAGGATGGGTTGTGACACCAAAGGAAATAAAACACTCCAATATCTAGAGAACATCCCTTTCATAAACGTATATCCCTAGACCTTGTTCCAAACGTTGTATGGATATTCCTCACCCCACTTATGGACTCCATCTCTAGGATCATGCCATTAACAATATTTTAAGATATAAAGGAATGAGAGGCACCTGTATCAAACAAGGAACAAACTACAATAGAAGCAACAAGAATAGTACCTTTCACTATCGATGGACCAGCCTCGCTCTCCCCAATTGTAGGTTATACTTCATGTAACTATCCTACCCCTCTTCCATGTGGTGTCGTCTAACATCCCTGAGCAGCACCACTCTACTGGTATGGGTTCTCATTCCCTAAAGAACCATGTCCACTTCCTCTACCACCTCTGCTAGTAGAACTCTAGCTTCCATACCTATATGGTGTAGAAGACCCCCTTCCACCACTCTGACTCTGAGAATTTTCTCCCTCAGCACCAGCATGTCACTACTTCCTACATAACTTCTGTAGGTTTCCAATCCTTCCAACAAAACTGGCACTCCACTAATGGTCGAGGACAATGTGTATGATAATTTCCATGCCTACCACACTGGTGGAAAAGTACATGAGAATGATTTGGTGCAACCAGTCCCCCTGACTATCTACCTTCCTTTCCACTGTCCTGACTAATATTCTAATAGTAGTGCTTCCTGCTCTCAAAAGGCCCACTCCCTAATCATCTAGCTACTCGTCCAGTACTAGAAGCCTCATTCAGGTTCCCCTCTAAAATAAGATCCTACTAAACCACTTCTGAAAATTTATTAACCCTAAATATATTCAAATGGGTCATAATTTCACACTGAAGTTGTCAAGACCCCCTCCCACCAAAGATGCCCCTCCTAAGCTGGAAATGGTGGAAGGGAGATAATGACCCCTGAGTTCTGCCTCCAGTAGGCCCTGGAGTGGTGACTAGCACCAAGGGTATGATTTTTTCACATATATGGGAGGCATTAACCTTTTTATTAATTTAAGATCGGGAAATAGGATGATTTAGGCACCAAGAAGAATAAAAGGAAAAAGTATATAAATATCCCAAAACCAATCTGATATTCATGATTTATACAATAGTGAAACAAAAGTACAAGTATAGAAAATCTCCAAAGTAATGTACCAAAAATTAAAGGAAAGAAACAACAACAAACAGTAGCAACTACCCCTGCCTGACTAGTAAGGCCTCACACAGTCCATGTAGTCCACTTGAAAACCTGAAAGCAAACGTAGAGTGAGCATAATAGTATACTCAGTAGGGAATCCTAAATCTCTCGGGCACAAGTGGGGAGATATCCCAATGCCCCGTGAGAAAATAGAAGAACCAAAACCTAGCAAGGAATCAATCCACCCAGCCTCACCAGTCACACACAACAAGTAACACAAGTTAATAGAGTATTGTAGTAAAGTTATCAAAGTATGGGTTCCCCACACCACCTTCCCACTGGATACTACTCAAGCCCTCATGCCTAACGCTCTGATGCTTCCCCCTCTTCCTGAGCTAGTGTCGCAACTTGTCCATACGAAGCTCGAGCTAGTGCCGCAACCTGGCCATACGAAGCTCATAGTAACCCACCGGCACACAATCCTCGGCCATCTCAAATCACATCCTGCGGGCACACAATCCTCATCCATAACCACATCTCATCCCGAAGACACATGTGAACATATCAAACCTCATCTCGAATATTCTTCGGAAACATCTGTCGTAACCTTCCCGAAGGAACTTGGGCTATAAAACCTGGAAGAGGGAGCACAGGGAAGAACAATAACCAGCCATCCTTTGGATGTTTGAGAATCTCACCCCCCTCCCTTCCTAGGGGTGTTCTTAATGTAGTGCTCAACATGGGTGGGGTGCGTAAAGAAACATAAAACGTACATATTTATATAAGTATAACAACCACTCATCCCATCCTAAGGCTTCTACACAAAGATCTGAGCACGTGCCTTGGCATTGCTTCTTCGAGAGTATGCACACAAAAATCAATCCCATAACCCCATTTAATGTTTTCATGTTTCAATAGCTTTAGTTATCGTTTTTTTAACTACCATGCAACTATCAACAACCAAACCGGATCAAGCATTCATATACCATATCCATGCGATCCACAAATCAAGTTTGGAAATCACAAGCAACATAAACAAGTCCCTTCTTATTAACCAACCAACCCCATTGATTATTATTCCCATTCCATTACCATGCCCCACCATTCATTAACTCTTCCACTTTTATTTATTATTCACAGCCCATAGTTCGTTCACATTCAAACCCATCCCTGCAGTGCCGCTGCCAACCACCATAACCACAATCACACCAAAACCCATACATCATCATCCCTTTGATACCATTTATTGTAACCCCACTTCCCATCACCAACATAGCATTCACACCAACACACAACCAAGCCAACTGCATCCCCACTGCTCACCCGATCCACAACAACCCACGAAACACCCCCTTCACATAAATAAACCGAAACCCACACCCACATGTTTATTATTTCAGTTTGTTCAACTGAGGTGATCACACAAGGGTTATAGGTATTTCATCAGCCAACTTTACATGATTAACCAATTACTATGTTCAATAAAATTTTCATCCATAAGAAAATCCAGAAGGAGAGGGAAATATTTTATTGTGTAAGCAAAGGCCCCCAACGACCACGATTTTCAGCAGGCAGAAGCTCATTCAATTCACAACATAATATCACAGGATATAAATAATGTAACTACATTCACAAACACCCCATCTCCATTATACAAGCTAGTTATTATCTTTATTAAACTGGTTCAGATGTGTTCCACGTAAACAAGAGTACACCCACCCTGCATGATGCACAATTTAGAGAGACGTAGGTAAGATCCCTACCTCAACAGGTTCTGATGTCCTTCTCCGAACACGACCCCCACGATCAAAAAGATTCTCCCAGAATGTAAACACCCACCAAGGACTTCGCGACACCACTGAATCAACAACACAAGAAACTCCCTCAACATAGAGATCACATGCCGTAGCATGGAAAGAAAATGGAAGAAGTAGGATTGGAAAGAGAATACAAGAATAGAAGTTTAACATACCTTTTTAGAGTCATTCGTCAAAGACCGTCTTTCCCGTCAATTATCAGCAGTCCCCTCGTTTGGAAACTATGGAGGGGAAGTCGAAGAAGAGGGAACGGAACAGGGTGTATGATGTTCTCCTCGCTGACACGATCCTGCAGTCACTGACGGATCGATGATCGGAGTCCGGATGAAGAAGTTAGGAGGATGACTTCTCAGTCATCCAGGAGTGTCACCATGTGGAGAAGAATGGTCCGCAAATAACACGTAACCCTCTCTTATATAGGAAACGAAAAGGTAAAATGGTACCCAGTGTGTATTTATGAATACACGACGTGACCGTACAACTATTACACTCTTTGACTGGTCAACACACGACATGTCATGTGGTTTCCATGCGTTTAATGATAATAATAAATTCAATTAACAAAAGGTGTTTTATTTACCTGAGACATGAGTCATAAAAATGTATTCATCATTGGTCTTAAAATGAACATCATAATTTCAAGGTTGCAATGTCACAGACGGTTCTCCAATCTGATACCGTATGAGGGAGATACATTGGATACAAGATCCCATAATAATAACAATATTATTATTATTGGGTGTTTCATGGACCCAAGCCACAAACCATAATTTACTATCCAACCTTCGACTTTAAACGATAGTATTAATGACATGATCACATCACCTCGGATGAGAAGTCAATAGGCTGTTTCACGCATGAGTTATGACAGGTCTAAGATTTAATAATAATATTAAATCAATTAATTAACGAACGTTTCGGGTACCCGATCTAAAAACCCAAAAAAGACATCCAATATTAGACTCATAATTTCTGACTCGAAGTCAGGGTCGCACTGGCACTGACATTTTGTAAAACTAAGGTCGCATGAAGGAGTTATGGACTAATCATGGTTTTCCCAACAAAATTAATAATTACATTATTATATTATATTATTTAATTTAATCCCTTAAATTATCACATTCTCTCTCCAATCCCCTTTGAGATTCATGCACAAAGTATCCCATTTTTTTAGGTGGGTTACACATGGAGCCTCTCTCTTATATTCATTTTTCTAAAAAAATTATTTCCTTTCAACATGTTTCTCTCTCCAATCTAACTTTTTCCTTCATGATTCTCTCCCACCACCAAAAGTGGCACCTCCCATTTTTTTACTCTATGTGGAACGCCCCAAAACTCCATTCTCACTTCAATTGTATTTATTAATAAAATTAATAATAATAACACCCGTAATTAATGTACAAATTTAATCCCATTAAATTAGTTTACCATGGTTATTCTCATATTAAATTAAAACCATTCCATTTAATTAAATTAAAATCATTTAATTTACTAACCAAAATTAAAACCATTTATTGTTTTTAGTGGCACTTTTTTTTTCAAATGTTATTATTACTAAGAATTAATTATAATTATAATAAGAAAATATTATTATTATTAAAATAATAATAATAGCACAACTCCAAATCAAAATTAAACCCATTTAATTTCATTTACCAGTCACACACATATTTGTTTCACCATTATCATTATTATTTAATACAATTATCATAAATAATAACATCTCTCATCTATCTTCATATCTCAAATCTCAATACATTAATTCAAAGTTTAAATCTCATTAAATCTTTATTGACGGATCTTTCAGAATTTAAGCCAACATTATTATTATAATTATTTAGTATAAAAAATCCCCAATTTAAATTTATTAACTTGTCTCCGATTATTATTAATAATTATTATTATTATTGACGTTCTCCATGTTGACCATGTCCGACCACCATTACATCAACTCTGAGAAGCCTCCCATTATATGTCCATTACACAGATAATTTATTATTTATTAAAATTTAAATAAATCAAAAAGAAACCATCCACCTCCCCTTATTTAATTAAATAAATTCAATTATATTTATTTTATTTCATAACGATTAAATTAAAAGCATTTATTCTTATTAACACCAAAAATTTTCACACCACCATTATCAATTATTATTATCAAAAATTATTATTATAACACGCGTCATGTTTGACCACATAAAATTTTACAATCTAATGGACCGGAGAGGTCTGGGCCATTAAATAAGTATATCCTGAAATTTTTTGGTCTAAGAATCCTCATATGCAACCAAAGTTGGAGAAAAATGTTGTAAATCTATGAAACGTTCAGCATACTCCCATATTGACATGCTTCCTCATGTCAGATGCATACACTTTGAATCCTTCTCTTTCCTTAGTGTGTTTGGATAAAAGTTCTCTAAGAACATCTCTAGAAATTCCTTCCATAACATATTATTAGTCTCTCCAAATCATACATGAATGGCCCACCAGCGCTTTGCTGAACACCATAGCATATAAGTAGAAAACTTGACCCTCCTCTCAACTGGAGTCTCCAAAAGTTCATGTATCATCTCTATGTATTCAATCTAGAATTCATCTACCCTAATTCCACCGTCTCTAGTAAAAGTAGGACGTTGCTGCAGCTGAAACTCCATTTTCAACTCATACATGCTTTTCTAAACCATTCCTTGGTCTCTCTCCATGAATTGCATAAAACGAGCAAAGTTCTCTTGGATGTTCTCCCCTTATTCCTAATCTTCAACGAATGGTGCCTAAAGTTCCATGTCTGTATGATCATTCTAGGCCATACCCCTCTGTATCTCCCTCAACACAAATCGTGGAGGAATACCCCTATAAATCCATACACGTGTCTCAATCTTCATAAAGCAGTATTATAACATTTGTGTAAGATGAGAAACTAACACATAAAGTTACAACATTTCTTTTTTCCCTTTTTCACACCACATGGTCAACACTGAGGCTTTACTATACTCGTAACCATTCTAGTTCTAGGTCTTGGTTAATAAGGTTATATTCATTCTCATTAATTAATTCATCCTTTAATTAATAACATTATCTCAAATTAATTAATAAAACTATTAATTAATTTCTCATACTCAGTTCGATAATCAATGTTCTCATTAGACACTCATTTATTCTCATTTTGAATCCTTATTCTAATCTCATGACAAGGAAAATAGTTCCAGTTAAACAACTAACACGTAACCTGTTTTCCTATGAGTGCCTAGAATTATGCATGTCACAACAACCCTAAATGCAAAGAATGAATCAATCAGACTCAAGTATCACGCCTCCTTAGGCCATGAATAAAAATTCAATAATTTTAAAAACAAATATCACATCACACAACAAGTGTGTCACCCAAGGTTAAATAATATTCAACTATAAAAAATAAAACAATCACAATAATCCCACCCTGATTACTCAGATTTTCCCACATACATGGGTTTGCAACTCCCAATAATGAGAACATTGCTAAGCCTTGAATCTTCCCAACCTCATGTCTACCTTTTCCAAAATAGTAGGACAAAAGAAGAAGAATAATAAAGAAAACTCCTCTGAGACCACTTTGGGACGTCCCGACCCGGGTTCCACTGAATGGTTCCCAAAGCCAGTTGGCCAAATGCCCACAAGTGCACCTCTCTTTATGATATAGGGTTCTAACTAGCAGTGAGTGTCTGGTAGGGAATTCTTTGAGAGACTATACCCTATGTTATCAGAATAAAACACCAGAAGAAGAAAATAACCATAACAAAGTACATAATCATATAAATAACCTGAAAAATAACATGACATATGATAGTCAAAACTAGAAAATACATTTTTCAACTAAAAGTTAAAATTTTTATGACAATTCAAGTTTCAAGTTTCTACAAAGAAACTCAACATAAAGACAAAATGACTCCAGATAAGGGTCCTGAACTGTGTCTGGTTCCCTCTCCCATGCTCCAATACCAAACAGAAACATTTCCCAAGGTCGTTTCATTATCTTGTATGGAAACAACAAGACCTGCTCGGGTGTTGATCAGACGAACTAAATAGGGTGTGAGTACCACTTTGTAGGCCACCACTAACAATGTCCAACAATATTCCATTCAAAATATAGTGCATGCAGTTTTATAGAGAAATAAATAAAATTCATAAGTAAGAAGTTATCACATTGTCATTTAGTCTTTAATCACCACATTAGACCAATTCAATTCATGTTTCCCATTAGAATCATCAATAATTATGATCATTAATTCGGTGTAGGTCATCATTCCTAACACCCTAAATCTCATTGAGTGTATGTCGTCATGCCTAGCACTTGTTTTCTCATTCGGTGTAGGTCACCATGCTTGACTCCCCATAATCTCAATCATGGATAACTATTGGGGAGGAACACCATGTCCAAGTTCCAACTTCTAATATTCTAGGATGCCATGCCTACCACCACAAAATCTCATCCATTAAATAATTCATTATGTTGTAATAATTTTCCACGATATTTATTTACTAATCCAACAATCAGTTAAACATTTTAGAGTCAATTAGTTAATTCATCAATTAAATTAGCATATAACCCATTAATTAATTCATCAATAAATCAGTCAATAAAAAAATTATATTTCCATAATTAATTCTTCACAATTAATTATCCAAATCAAAACCCTACAATTCATAATTATTTTTCACAATTAATTATCTTAGATCACATCATGGAACATAATTAATTATAACAATTAATTATGTTACATAGTCAAACATAGTTCCATAATTAATTCCCCCCAATTAATTATCTTATCCCAATAAAATTAATATCTCAATTAAAATATTTTAAATACAATATCTCAACCCATATTAAATCTCCAAAATATTCATTTGGGAAAGCCCCCATCATTTGTTCTATGGTTCAATTATCAATGAATCACCAAGGGAACCTCAATTCAATTTCAAATTCATAAATAATCCAATTTAGGAAATCAATCATCAATTGAATCTTGAATATCAAAAAATCATATCAATGTATCATAAAAACGGCTATGGGAGTTTGATTAAGACCACCTACCTCAATTTATTGATGGAAGTTAGCCCAACAGAAATTCCCAAAATCTGAGCGGCGCAATGTCATTGGTCAAGCTCTGGATCTAAATCTCTAAAACCATGATTAAGATCAAAACCATCAAGATCATTAAAAACTAGATCTAGATCCAATATCCTAGAACTATAACATAACTCATAGGTCTAGATCGAAGAAAATTTTTGAGATATTATATGAAAAGATTAAGGAAAGAAAGAGGAATGAATTGGAGAAGCATCAAGATGAAATATACTTACTAAGAGGAGAGGGGATCCACAATCAAGGATTTCAATCTCGAATAATGGTGTTCAGATCTCCTTGGAATCTCTCTATTAGGATTTGGAAACACCTAAGATTCATCAATCCCAATACAAGGTCAAATATATGGAATACTAGACGGTTCAAGTGGTTTTAAAAATGATTTTCAGAATTAAAATCTTACACGCACGGTATCCTGGGAAGAGGTGCACAGTTAGGGAAACCCATATGCCAAATGTGCGTACCTCTATGTCCAGTTTTGCACAATTGGCACTGTTGGGTCGCACGGTTTGTCAAACGATGCGCAAATCTTGAAAAAACCAATATGCCTTAGTTTTCCTTAAAATTTCTCCCAAACACACCCCAATCCACTAATCCAAGTTTAAGGTCCCTAAAATCTACAAAATTCACCTGAAAACTCGCTCGAGATGACTCCAGAAAAGGCTGAGATCTTATACTGATGCTCTTAAAAGGAAGCATCAGTAAAAATATCATCATTATCAACATATACCACATGAGGAAGTTCAGCATAATATATCTTCATCTAAAAAATATGAAACCCATTAGGTATGGAACCATAGAATTGTGGAAGGGCTAATCAGTTTTCTTAAAGGCCTGAAAACCTATGAAGTATCTTTCCATGATTCCTGATACAGTGTTTCCCTAACCTAGGAAACAACTATAGGAAAACACGATGACCAAACTCAAACTCCAAAGTTCATCTCTGATGGTTTGCATATTTTCCTACTCTATATAGTTATCAACCACCTTCGCTCAACTAAACCTATTTAGATGTTTCCTTTATGAGACTGATCATAATAATGAGAAACTAACTTATCACTAAATAGTAAATATGTAAATTGAATGACCTTCCTCAAAATTCAACAAAATATTTTTTCTGGACTAATTCTAGGAATCTATTATTATATAAATACTCCACTGATTCCATATGTTGCTCCCATGAACCCCCAAAAACCAAAACACAATCCCATATCTTATCTTCTAGAACAAGAATAGTACACTTAGATTGACCATCGATCTAAGGATGATTTTTTGTGCTCAATGTAACTTGTGATCCCATATTCTTATAAACAACCATCCAAAATCTTGATATGATGTGAGGATATCTTTCTAAAATGACACTCCTCCAAACACCATGAAACTGAACTACCGCATTCACATCGAGACTTCCAAATCATCATCTCTAAAGGTATCCCTAATATGAAAGAGGTGGGATAACTTTTTATGTTGGTCCATGATTAACCATAATGTATCATTATTACTAGTTTTCTGATGTAATCCTGTCACAAAATCCATAGTGACATCATCTCATTTACAGTAAGGAATTGGAAGAGGATGCAATAGACCAGCTATCCTCTAACGCTCATCTTTCACCATATGGATGATGAAACATATCTCCAAATATAATTCTACTATTTTCATCCTTCATAACAACTAGTATGGTCTAAAAAGATGATGATAAATATATTTCAAACCATGTTGTTTCGCCCAACTAGAATCATGAATCACTCTCATTAGTTCCCCACACAAGCTTGAAGAAACACATACTCATCCACATAAAAAAATTCTATGTACAAGAGAACATATCATTTGTGTCTCCCCACAATATAAATACTCTCTCAAAATAACACATTATGAAAAAAAATTAAAACATTATCTTGATCTGGTCCAATAGAATGATTATAAAATATTTCTATGTGAGAGCTACTCATCCCTTACACTCATAAACATCTAGATGCATGAAAATTAATATTCCCATCATCTTCCACTCGTCACAAAACTCCATAACTTCCTCTATCTTCAAATTCTATCTCAAATAATGATTAGTGATGTTTCCCTTTCTCGGTTTATAATCCTACTCGAAGACGAAAGACTAAAAATACGCAACCCCCCTTCCATACTAAAGGTTTATGTCTCGCTGATGAAAGATTTACCTAGGGCTTTTATAGTCCATGTATTCCAAAAACCTCTCACCTGAATGATAGTGTCTCCAAAATCTCTAGACATGTATCATTACAAATAACTCTAGGCCGTTATTACGGTAATTCCTATCTTGTGGTCTCAGCTATGTTAATCCATAATCAGCCACTCAATCCTCCAACATCAGAACTACTCTATGTCCAAATATATATGTGTTTTAGTAAATGGTAAATTCTTTACCCTATAAAATTAAATTGATAACAGGTGTTTAGGACATCCAACAATCAATATCTTAAATATTCCTCTGGTAAGAATCTGACCAAATAAATTTCACTCCCTTCTTGGTCTGCCTAGACATATGTGGTTCTGGACAACATTAGTCATGGAAAAAAACTCCAATAATAACCTGATAAACCCATAAAACTCTAAATCACAAAGACACACTTGGGTTTCTCCAATAATACCATGGATTAAAATTTTTCGGGGTCCACTAACACTCTGTCCTTTGAGATGAAATAGCCCAATAAGTTCACATTATCAATCCAGAAACAAAATTTTGTTATTACGGAATAGAGTTGATGATATATTAATGTAAAAAGGATGATTCCATGATGTTTGTTATGATGCAGTACTGACTAGGGGTACACAAATATTTCATAAAAAATCCACCATAAAATAGTCCATTAGAGTATGGAAGATCGGATTGATCAAGGCCATGAATACTTTCATTATGTTGGTCAAACCCAATGGAATCATTTTGAACTTATAAAAGAAGTAATTGATTCTAAAAGTTTTATGATGTTTGTATGAAGGTCTCACCATCTACTAGACATATTAATATCTCAAATTGATCTCAGGGATGATATTAGAACATATCAACTGAATGAAGAGAACACTGATAAATGAAAAGGGATATTGGTTCCTGATCGTTATCTGATTCAATATTTGATAATCCACACGTATGCGCAATGTACCATAATATTTTTGGAAATAGATCTAGAGAACCCCATGAAGAAGTACTATGAAAAATTAAATGTTTAGCAACCAGATCATCCAACTAAAATTTTAACACTCAAGGTTCTATTAGTTCTATTCTATACTAGCTCTACTCCCATCAATAACTTGATAGTGAACTCAATATCTCACTCAGGCAGTAAGATGTAGAAATTTTCATTAAAGTAATCCTGAAAACTTCTACCACTTTATAAAAATAATCATGTTCCATTCCACCATCATCCAAAAACCTATTCCAATCTAAGTCGTGAGATACTTAAATCTTCACTAAAATGGCCATGCATGACTATCCTGAAGATCCAACTCACCTTGTTGAGAATAGCAGCATCCTTATATAGATATAAAGGTATGTATCCCCCCTTTAATATTCAATATGATCTGGTTATAGGACTAACTAATCCATACTGACAACAAAATTGAATCCTATCAATATGATCATAAACGTTTTTCACAAAAATTGGAAACCTCAGATCTCTAGAGAACATGCCCGGCAACATTTTATATTCTCTAAACAAAATACCACTGGTGTATCGATGGTCATGGAACTATACAATATTTCCATAAACAAGCTAATATTGTCTACCCAAAGACCAGATAAAAAGAAACATGATATTCCAATATCAAATAAACCCCCATGGAAATGAAGATGATACCATAATCATACCTCTAACTATAGAAGTTCATGCATCCACAATAGTCATATTAGTATACATAACATGTTGTTGACCAACCCCTATACCCTAGGATTTACTCCGACTCGCCTAATCTATTCTCTCTACCTGATACTATTATTATTTCAATAGAGTATCATATCCCCTACCTCGACATGAATGCCATATGGAACAATTTCTACCTATATATTAAGAAGTGCTTGATTCCTTCTTAGACTCTAGTACCATTCATATTCCCCTTCCACTTCTATTCTACTATATGCCACAACAAAATATTGTCAGTAGGAACATCATTTCACAAGAATGACACTCCAAATATGGTTATGGAAAATGACGCTTCTTGTGGCCCAACATGAAAAATTGAAAGCATTACAGTAGAACACGGTCTTAAGATGCCTTCTACTACCCTACCCATGATTTTCATGGCATAAACTATCACGGGGGATCTTATTTCCACCTAAAAAGAGCTCATAGTTCAGAATACTAAAATAGCATGCCCACAGCCTGAGGTTTCTCTTATAATTCCTTATGTTATGAGTTATTCATTCATTACATAAGAAAATATACTCTGAAAAAATATGTTCGCCTATTACCAAATTTCATATCAAATTCTATCTTGAAAATATCTCACCCTATAGATCCCATAAGTAGCTAAAGACAATGATAATCATTTAAAGTTAGTGAAACGTTCAGAGTAATCAATAAATGGAATTCCTTCTTATGTGAGATGCATGAACTCGTGATTCTTCTGATTCATCTAAATTTCTAGATAGAAGTGGACAAAGAACATCACCATGAATTCATTCCAAGAAAAATCCTACAACATATCATTTTGCTCCGAAATTTCCCACAAATTCTTGTCTAGTCCATGAAGCATATGAGCATAAATCTTCACCCTCCTATATGTGGGTTCATCAAGATGCATGAATATCATTGGGACTAAATAAATCCATAACTCAGCTGAATGGGGCCCTCCATCCCCAGTGAATGTTTGTAGATTTTGTGGAGGGAACTATCTCATCAGGTCATACATCAATGTTTCAGTACAAAAAGTCTCACTTACCATGGATTTTTGGACCCAAAGGATTTTATTACTCAGCTAAACATCTATATGATCCTCAGAAGCTAAAATAATCTCTAGATCAGTTGTGTTAGGAGTGTGTTATTTCCAATATTCTCAATATCTTCTCAAATATGATGAGGATACATTTTCTATACTTGAAAAACACTCTTCTTATAATATTTTCTATAACAACATGGTCAAACTAAATAGGTGAAAAAAATAGATAACCACTTCCCATGGTCTCCCTAAACATTGCTAAGATGTGTTTTAGAATAAAAAATATTTTATTTTATTCCATTTATTAGATATATCTATTTCTAAAACCATATTTCAAAAAAGAAATTATATAACTCGTGGAATAGATATACCCCTATCAGGAAAAATTCAAGTCAATATATCCTTATATTCTAATCATTATGCATGTATACTCCTCTCGTACCATACCCGGCCATGACAAGAAATCTCATGAAAAAATAACATTATGAAAAAAATAACATCACAAAACATGTGGATCACCCAATGTAAAACAACATCAACTCTAACAAGTGAACAACATAAACATCAATCCCATACGTGGGCACTATTATTTGTCTCCATAAATGGGTTAGTTACTCCATTAAACAACCTTATTACCAATTCCAAACACTTACTTGTCTCATTTAATACTTTACCAAATAGTAAAGAAATATAAAATCAAAACCATCCTACCTATGATACAGCTTTATAAAATACCCCATTCTATTACTCTACATGTGGCCAAAACAGATCTTCCATGACCCCTCAAGCATGCCTCCCGAAACACCAGAGGCTGCCGACTCTCAGAGATGTTTTTTTATGTATAATGGGGATACTATGCCCACTTTTATGGAGTATAATATAGAGTAAATAAATAAGTAATGATAACTATCATAGTAAAAATGAATATCAAAGAAAATATATAATTATAGTGGAAAGTAATGGAGAAAAAAGGCAATAATAATGACCTATGTAATGAAAATATAAAAAGTATCTAATGGTAAAAAACAGAATATAAATAAAGAATCAAACGACACAAGATTAACCGAAAAGACCTCAGTCCTAAAACCATGTTGGACCCATCTCTAAACTATATCCAATCTAGTAAGAAATAACATCACCAATAAAGTCCCTTACCCTTATCCAAACTTGTATGTAATCCTCTTATGTTTAAAATGGATTACCAAATAGTTTGCAAATAAAACCGAGTAGGTCAACACCCCCATGTATAAATAATCTATTCTAGTAATAATGGTATGAAATAAAGAGATAAATAGGTGTATCAATTAATGAACTAAAATAATCCATCAATCAACCTTCTTTGAAACTAAGTTGGAATATCATAGAGATGGTAGAATAACCAGGCCAAAAACTAACCACATATCTATAAAATAAGAAAACCCACATCATCCCATGTTGTCATATCTCTCAGAATATGGCACAACTATGCCGACCATAACCATTAAAATATGGCATAAAAAAATAAATCATTGCTATGACCTCTATATAATCATTTATCATGGGACTGGGTAGAGCCCGCTCAATATAAGAATTAAAAATTGGGAATGAGAATTCCTACTAAATATAATAATTATAGTATGGGATTGGGAATATCTCACTCAATATAATCATTAAAACATTTTAATGGGTCAATCAAACGCAATATAAACATTACAACAAAAGACTAGGTTGAGCTCACTCAATAATAGTATTACAGAATGGGATAAGGCATAACATACTCAATATAAGAATTACAATATAGGAATATGATGATCCCACAAAATATAAGAATTATAGCATGATAAAACAAAAAGTCAGTACAATAAGGATATCATGGTATCACATCATAATCCTCAATAGTTAGTTATGAAAATTATCATTTCTCTTTCAATTACACATTCATTTATATCTCAAATGATCAAGGTCTTGCCAAAAGAAATAATACATTACATATGGATTATATACCAAAAAATCACATAAGGCATCACGTCAAGATAAAAACACTTTAGTCTATTATCCAATTCAATTTTAATCAAAAGTTTTCTCACCCAAGGGGTGTCCAAAATCTAGGCCATAATCAATTGGATCCAAAATTGATCCATGTGATAATAAAATCCATTATTTAATCCATTAAAGTGCTTTTAATTTTGGAACAATATCAATATTTCACATACCTAAAAATTTTCAAACCATAGGGTTAAGGTTTAGACACCCTACCTTTAACTAGTTATTAACACAAAGCTTCCAAAGGCAAATAACTACTACCATGAAGGTACATAATATTGAATGAATAAGGAATATCAGAATATTCCAAGATAAAAACACCAAAAAACCACAGTCAATATATTCATGTAACAATGAAATTAAAGGATGAGAGATAAGAGGGAATCCTTTTAAAATTTAATTTCTATGGATCAGATGTCAAAAAGGGAGGTTCAGAATGGAGGGAAGGTACCCAAAATTGCATAGAAATAATCATAGGTCGAGAGGACAAAGTTTTTCATGAAATTAATGCGAGAATAATATTACCTAGCCCCATAAAACTAATGGATTTCAGTATTTAATGGTTTGTAATCTTGTAAGGTAATGATAATCCTCATTTTTAAGTTCTTCCATACAACCCATTTCGAGAGGATAATATTTATCCCGATCGATAGTTACAAGGTTTGAATTTTATTCACAATGTGTAACCACATCATGTCATGAACCAGTTCATGGCCTATGTCTCGCATCAGTTACACATTGTGTAAATTTTACACTGTGTGTAATTGTCTAGTGAATAGTTATTAGCTCAGCTTTTTTTAATGTTCCGGATCAACCTATGAGGCCTTCCAAACATATATAAAACCCACATATTATATAACAACAATGATCATTATTACACATTTAAACTTGTTATATTATATAAATTTAAATTAATACCACTAATAATATTGATTGGTCTAGTTTATTTGGTGATTAGGAATGTTACATAACAACTTAAATCATAAAATACAAAATTTTATTCAAAACTTCTTTTACATGAGCACAACATTCCTTTGTACCCAACACTACATGTGATAACCTGATGACATACAAAATAAATGGGTGAGCTATAAAGCCTAGTAAGGGAAAAAACATGGAATAATATGTGGGAAAAAATTCAACTTAGAAAATAGGAATATCAATAGAGCATGAAAGAAAGATTAACATAAAGGCGTGATATTTTTTGATAATCATAACATGGAATTGGGGAAACAATATACAACATGATATTAGCATGTGTCAATGCTCACAACACATGGATTATCATGAGTAAACCATCATTGTATAGGAATTTTCGGGAGTAAACCCACATTTCACATGAATTATCAAGATTAAACCATCATTTCATATGAATTATTAGGATACAAAAGATTACCAAATGCAATTGAGTGTTATCCAGGTGCACCCTTCAAAATCATTCCAATTCCATGTTTAAGTGTGCCACGTAGATCATATAACATGGATTAATTAAAAATAAAAATTTATTCTATGACCAAGGAATGTAGAATACATACATGTAAATACTTAATAAAAAGGTAAATGGGAATAATGTTAATACCCTTAATAGAGAAATTATTTTGGTGTTCACTACATGATGATTTTGGCATGGAAATCGTAATGTAATTTAAATATCATAACTGCATCAAATAGAAATTCGTAAAATTGGTTAATGAGAGAGAAAGGGGTCTCTCATCATTAAAAAATGAAATTTATGGTAAGGGGTATAGGTAAGAATGTATTCCAAAATAATCAATTATAAATTATTGGGAATATCATAAATGAGTTGCTTGATAAAAATAGGAGAGAGAGAAATCCCTTACGGAATTTCGGCATAGTAACGGCTTAGGTAAGGGTCCAAATGGGGGAGGATAAATAGTAACTAATTAAAATAAATTCAAATGTAAATAAGTTAACTGATTATAATATTATTAAAATATAAACAATTGAAACTAAAAATACTAACTTCAAATAGGGTTCTTGAATTGACAAGAAGAGAGGAAGGAGAGGATCCCTTGCAAAATTTCGGCATGGTAATGGCTGTATATAAAAGAAAATGGATAGATTAATGAGAGTGAAAATTAATATATAATAATTTATAAATAAAATTGATACTTAGTGGAGTCTGTATGAACATATCCCAACATATGAAAATTGAAATTAAAAGACATATCATAAAAAGAAGTGTTTGATAAAAGAGGATGGTGGATAATCTCTTACTTGGATGTCTACCTCCAATGTATTGGGAAAGGCTTCTTAAGATATTTGGGGATCCTTTGGAGGACACTAGGGGGTATGGGAAAGAGTCCAGTATATCTTCAAAGAGTTTTAGTGAATAGAAATGGGAGCTTGGGTGGGTTTATATAAGAATGGAGGGGGATTTCTTTATTATTTTGGTTTTGGACACTACACAATAAAATATTCAGAAGAAAATATCATACCATTATTTTTTCCCATGGTTTTTGGAAAAGGGGAATGGAATATATTATTTTATAATGTCCATTTCCGAAAATATTAAAATATATTCCCTGCTTATGTGTAGGTGAGCTATACATCCAAGGAAATGATTTTAAAATAGTAAATATTTTCTTATGTCTTAGAGGATTTAATAAGGCTTCATAAAATAAATCAAATAAGAATAAAATCACATTATATTAAAGTTAAAACATGTATTAGACCAATTATCCCTTTTATTGTATTTATTATATCACTATTTGGTCGTTATTATGTCATAAAACACACTATATATTTATATGGTATTTAATTTTCACCCAAAAAACCTGTCTCTGAAAATTATGAAGAATTCATCATTGGATAATTTTGATTATGGATTAATAAATAATATTAAAATCATCTATTTTTTTAATATATGAATTTTAATTTTTTTTAAACGATATTTATTGAAAATTGACAGGTTTTGACAAAAACTGTTTTCAATCCATAATAAAATTTACATTTAACTTCATAACAATAATACGATCATTTATATAAATTAAAAGTAATTTAATAAAATATTTTATTAAAATATAATCATTTCCAAAAAATACATTAATTTATAAATATATATTTCTTAATTGAATTTTAATGTTAACCAAAAATATGATTTATGCTTAAAAAAAAGTTACAAAGTAACAATAATATGAAAAATATATTCATTATTCTATAAAAAAATAACTTACATATCCCTAATTATAGGTTACTTTTACATATCCCTTTATTACACCATCATACTCTTGAAGAGTAATCTACGCGATGGTGGGGATTTTTTGGGGTTGTTTGTTGAACAGGTTTTGGGTCGTGATGTCGAAGATATTGAAATTCTGCCATAAATGGGTTTTCTCATGCTTAAGTTTTTGGATTTTATATTGTGGTTGGTCTAGATCAAACACATAAATTATATCTCCCTTGAAAGCTTTGATAAATGGGAATCATAAGATATTATGCCACTAGTTAAGGCCACCAATTCCTTTTCCTATTTCCAAAGTATTTGTTAAGTCCCTATATTTATACTAGTTGTGTGATCAATGTGCAACAACTATAGTATCAACGATAGTATACATAACGGTGACTTAAATTTAATTGGATAAAAAGTAGTTCATTTTTTTTCTCTATCCACAAGAAATTTAATTAAATAAAAAGAATGTAAATTTTATTCATAAATGATCAGGTCATTACCCTCTTCCTGTCCTTATGAAATTTCACCCCCAAAATTTCTTTTTTCCCACACTAAAACAGATCAGGGTTACTCTTTTTCATCACCTCCTCTGGTTCCCATGTTTCTTATTCAAACTTGTTGTTTCTCCCGAACACCTTGATAAGGGGAATCATCATATTTCGTTTAAATTGTTCTATATTATCTAATATATTCACTAGCTACTCCTCATATGGAAGGAAATTCACCAATGGTACCACCTCTCGGTTGAGTATATGTGGAGTTCGGGTATCTACTTTCTCAAGAAAGATATGTGGAATTCATTATGTACTTTAGAAAGGTTTAGTGGGAGTGATAGTTTATAGGACACTACTCTAATGCGATCAAGGATCACAAAAGGTTTGATGTACATTGGAATGAGCTTGCACATATTCCCAAATCTCATGACTCTCTTTAATGTTGATAGGTACAGTAATAACATGTCTCCACTATTGAACTCTATATGATGTCGATGATTGTTAGCATAGCTTATTTATCAAATCTAACTAGATTTAATGTGTTGATGTATAGTATTAACCTTCTCCTCCATTTCATCAACCATTTCAAGTGATATAAATTTTTTCCCCAACTTCGACCCAATATTTTTATGATCTACTCCTCTACCCATAAAGGGATTCATAAAGATCCATTTTGATGCTTGAGTGGAAACTATTATTGTAAGAGAACTCCATCAAAGGATTATGTTGGTCCTATATTCCATTAAAGTACATTGAGAAAGATCTCAACATTTCCTCAACTATTTGGATAGTCCACTTAGATTGGATATCAGTTTGAGGGTGAAAATATTTACTAAAGTTCAGCTCCGAGTTTAGATCATGATGGAGACATTTCCAAAACATTGAGGTGAATCTCCGATCTCAATCGGATAAAATGGACAGTGTTAATTCATGAAAAATTATCAATTATTTGATGTATATATGTGCCAGTTGATCTAATGGGAAATCCTATTGAATTTTAATGATGTGTGTAGCTTTTTTATGATGATCCACAACAACCCAGATACCATCATTCCCATTGGATGTCTTTAGAAGTCCGATGACAAAGTCCATGGTGATGTTTTCTCATTTCCAAGTTAGTATGGGTAATGGTTTCATCATCCCCTAAGACATCTATTTTAGAACCTTCACTAGATGACATATCAGACTCTATGATATATATTTTTTTCACTCCTACATGTTATCCCACTAAATGTTCTCTCAAAAAGATCTCGATACTTCTTTGTGTTTTCTTGGTGAATGGAGAAATTAAAACTTTGGGCATCATCCTAATGTTCTGTCATTAAAATAGGATTTTATGTAACACATATTCTATACTAAAATCTAACAATTACTTTTTCATTAACATTTAAATATTATTATTTACCTACTCTGATAGTTTCCACATTCTTCTAAATTCCCACATCATATTTTTTAGCATCCTTTAACCTTTACAAAAGAGATAGTTGAGATATCATTTGTGAAAGTTTTGATGATGTTCCTTTATTTATGATTCAAATTTCCATCTTTTTCAAATAAAAAATGGATCCTTTCCAATTTCCATCAATGATAGAATCATTGGGTCATTTCTACTTAGATCATCTGCCACCTTCTTTTCTTTCCTAAGATGGTAGTTGATTGAGAAATCATAATCATTAATGAGATCTAACCATCTTCATTGGTGCATATTTTCCTATTTCTATGTGAATATATATTTGATACTTTTTTTATCCATATATATTTCACACTTCTCCCCAAATAGATAATTACCAAAGATTTCTAATGCAAAGATTATAGTTTCAAACTCTAAATAATGCATCAGATAGTTTCTTTCATGAACTTTCAACTACATTTAGGTGTAGGAAATGACTTTGACTTTGTTTCATCAACACACATCTTAATCCTTTCTTTGAAGCCTCACTATAAATTATTAAAAGATACATAATTGTGGGTAGTGTGACCACATGGGTAGTGATAATCCTCTTTTTCAACTGCATGAAGCATTCTTCACATTCATCATTCTACGAAAACTCGACTCCCTTCCAAGATAGCTTGGTAATAGGGTTTGAAAATCATGAGAAATGTCTCACAAATTGGTAATAATATATAGTTAACCTAAGGAAGATATGGAAATACCTCAATGATGTTTCTCTCATCCATCCATCGATTGCTATTGTCTTGGAAGGATCCACAGTTATCTCTTTTCATGTGATGATATTTCCAAAGAATGAGACTTATTTCAACCAGAACTCGCACTTCTTGTAGTTTACATATAGATTCTCCATTCTCAAGGTCTTTATAATAGTTCTCAGATTATTTTCATGCTCCTCATTGGTTTTGGAATATATTAGAATATTTTCAATAAATATTATCACAAATTTTTCAATGTAATCTCTAGAGACCCTATTCATCAAGGTTGCCAAGATTATTGGAGAATTAGTAAGATGGAATAGAATCAATATGAACTTATAATTCCTGTACCTTTTATGAAAATAATTCTTGGGGATATCCTCCTTCTTCACTATTTTTTGGTAATATCCCAACTGCAGATATACCTTGGAGAAATATTGTGCTCCACGTTGTTGATAAAACAAGTCATCAATTAATTGAAATGGATACTTTTCCTTTAACGTGATTTTTTCGATTGCATGATAATCATTGAAAAGTTTCATTTACCCATCATTATTCATGATGTAGGCACTGGTGCACCCCATGGTGATGAACTTGGGAATATAAACCCTTCATCCAAATTCTCATGTAGTTATTTCTTCAGTTCCTCATGTTCCATAACATCCCTCTTATAAGGAGTCTTGGATATTGGAAATTCTCCAAGTATAAACTAGATCAAACAATTGACCTCTAAGATAAGAGGAAGATGAGGAAATTCTACAGGAAACACAGCAGCAATTCACTCATAATATGAATGTCTTAAAGAATAGTTTGTTACATATACTCAATCATTTGAGCTAGATATTATTTCTTGTTAGGAAATAATATACTTTCTTGAGATGATGGTGCTAAAGTAGATTCATCCTCCTCCTTACACTTATATAGAATGGTGGGTCAATTCGTTATATGGAGAGTGATTTCCCTCTCAAAGAAATATATGTTGGATCCATATATGGAAAGATAATCCATGCTCAGAATTGCATCAAATTCCACCAAGGAAATTATAACAAGTTTAACTGTGAAATTGAATCCAAAAATTGTTATAGGGGTGGATTTATATACATTGGATGCAATAATTTATCTATTTTTTGTCTTCCCCAACATCTCCACTTGCATTCCTTGTGGTGGTGTTGGAATAGTTCTACTAAAATTCCATGATAAAAAGGAATGAATGGAACCAAAATCAAAAAGTTTGATTTTATTAATGATTGAATAACTAGAGTACTTATCACCACATTATTTTCCAGATCCACCTCAGTGGTGGTGATGGAAAAAGATCACCCTTGTTACCTTGGAGTTCGTTGGCTATCTCCAAAAACCCAAGGCTTTGGGAACTGGTTCACAATGTTCCCTGGATCCTTGTAGTTGTAGAAATGAATGATGAGTTGAGGTTCCGCCGGAGTGTTCCTTTACTATATAAAATTATTTGGTTTCTAATATCGACAATTATTGGTTAGGTTCCCTTCTCTTCTGCACCTAAAGAATTTCCTCAACCCCCTTAGTCAATTTCTAAGGTGCTTCTTTCTGCACCATTGATAAGTAGGTTGCTGGAATTTCGTGGCACCTTTAGATCTCTCTATCAATCCATCATAATTTATCTCCAATTTCCTCTTCGTATCCCCATGATACCACTAGGATTCACTCATATCTATATTGAATTTGATGGCACAGTAGACAGTTTCCATGTAGCTATCAAAGTCACAGATTTACAAGGCTTTGTGTAGGCTAGGCTTTAGCCCACCAAAGAAGTGTCCAACCTTGAATTTAGGGGTAATGAAAAATTTGGAAATGTATCATGCACGTCTTGTGAATTTTAACTCATACTCCCCAAAAGTTTCATCCTACTTTTTCTAGAGTTCATGTAAATCTCTTTCCATATAAATATGGTGGGTGTGGGGAAAATATGTATCCAAAAAATTCCATAATTTATTCCACTCCATTACCTTTATTGATTCCTTAGGCTCTATATTCTTGATCAATTCCCACTACTGATCAAATTCACCCTCCATGTGATAAAAATAAAGAAGAACCTTCTATTTTTTGGAACATTTAAATATGGATAATATAATTATTATGGAATTGATCTATTTCTCCATGATTAAGGGAATAGATGATCCATTGAACGTGTGTGGCCTTTGCCTCCAGAATCACTCGACAGTGGGTTTCTCTATCTTAGGGGGGATCAATTGATCCTATAGGTCAATGTTTCTATTCATAACGTGAGTTAACTAAGAGAGTATCATGAAAAATTTCATGATTCCTTCTCCCCTCACATAGGGCATCTCATTGGGGAAATCCTCACACTTCCCTTCACATCACTTGTATGCATGATTCATCCTATTTCTGGCCGTTTCCTAGAATAAAAGGAAAATTAGGGATAAGTATCTTATGTATCTAAATGCATAATGGTGATTCAAATTACATTAAATGGATAACTTTTAAATTAAAATTATATCATTAACTTATGAGTTTCTAGGATTCAGTCTATATTATCCATGATCTACTTCCTGACATATATCCTTATGGGATTTTTTTGTTCCATTAATAATGGTTTGTAGTGAGATTACGAATTTACCAATGTATATCCCCTGATATTTTCAAACCATGTTTGCAATAAGACTCATTTTTGTGTACCGGGTTACCCCAAGTAATGCCCCAAACACCTTGTAAGAGTTATTACTCCTAGGTACATATGCACCAGATCCACATCCACTTATTGTATCCCAATAAGGATTAATTTTCTTGATAAACCACTTAATATATACTTACAAAAATTTAGGGATGATTTATTACACTTAGTATTATCCTTAATGGTTTTCACTAGGTTTTTCTAATCCAAATCCCAAAATTAACTAAACCTATCTGTTAATACCAGTTATAACAACCCAAATCCTTATTACACATTTAAACATGATTTATTACATTAATTTCAATTAATAAAACTTATAAGATAGAGAGTTCTTGTTTATTTGGGGATAAGGAACATTACGTGACATCTTGAAACCTAAAACACAACATCTTTATTGAAAAATTCTTTTTCATGACCAGAACATTCCATCATTCTTAACACTGAATTGGATAACTTGAGGACATATATAATAAAAGGGGGATCTATAAATCTCATTATGGGAATAAACATGGATTGACATGAGGGAGAAAATAAATGTTAGAAAATTTTCATATCAATGGATCATAAAAGAAAAATGAACATAAATTCATGATATAGCAAGATAATTATAACATGGAAATGTGGAAACAACATACAACATGATATTAGCAAGAGTCAATGCTCATTTCACATTGATTAGCATGAGTAAATCCTTATTTCACATGAATTAGAATGATCAAACCCTCATGCACATGAATTATCATTAGTAAATCCTCATTTCACATGACTCATCATGGTACTAAACATTACCCAATGTATTGGAGTTCTATCAGGGCACACAATTCATAATCATTTTATTTTTATTTTTAAGTAGTCCATGTAGATCATATAACATGGATTTGTTCAACATCATAATTTATTACAAGATCAAGTAATTTGGAATACATACAATTAAAACCCCAATAAATAAGTACATTATCATAAAATGAATTCTCGTATAGAGAAATTATTATGGTGTTCCCTACATGATGATTTTGGCATGGAAATCGTAGTGCAATTTCTGCAGCATAACAACATCAAATATAAATTCATAAAATGGGTAGATGAGAGAGACAAAGTTATATAATAATTTATAAATTAAATTAACAGTAAAGGTATGGGTAGGAATTTTTCCCAACTATTTATATTTGAAATTAAAGGTCATATCATAAACAAGGTTCTTGATAAAAATAGGAGAGAGAGAAATCCCTTTTGAAATTTTGGCATAGTAACGACATAGGTAAGGGTCCAAATAGGGAAGAATAAATGATCCATCATGGAAATAAAATAAAATTTAGAGTATGTGATTAATTATAAAATTATGAAAATGTATCCTATTGAAACTAAAAATACTAATTTCAAACAAGGTTCTTGAATTGAAAATAGGAGAGGAAGGTGAGGATCCCTTGTGATGTTTCGGCACGATGACGGGTGTATTGAAAGGATCATGGATCGATTAATGATATTGGAATGGAAGATATAATTATTTATAAATAAAATGGACTGTAATTGGGGAATTTATGAACTTATCCAAACATATTCAAAATGGAAATTAAAAGACATATCATAAAAGTAGTGCTTGATAAAAGAGGAGAGAGGAAGAACCCTTACCCTGATGTGTAACTCCAACAGATTGGGATAGGCTTCATAGAAGGATTAGGGATCTATGTGAGGACACTAAAGAGTAGTTTTAAGAGAGAGTTTGATCTTAAAAGAGTTTTAATGAAGATAAATGGGAGTGCGGAAGGGTTTATATAAGAAAGTAGGTGGATTTCATTATTATTTTGGTTTTCGAAACTACACAATAAAATATCAAAAACCAAAAACCATCCACCATTTTTTCCATTTTTCTGGGATAAGGGTATTGGAATAAATTATTTTATAATCCGAAGGGCCTAATATATTAAAATATTTCCCTTGATTATGTGGATATGGGTCATACTTTCAGGGAAATCATTTAAAAATCTTAAAATATTTAATTTGTCTTGGAGAATTCACTAAGGCGTCATAAGATAAATATAAAAAATATTAAATCATATCATTTTAAATTTAAACTAATTATTTGGATTAATATACCTTTTATTTTATTTATTGCATCACTATTGGGTTGTTATGACGTCATAAAAGACAATAAATATTTATATGGTATTTAATTTTCACCCAAAAATTCGACTTTCTCAGAAAATTATGAAAAAATCACTATCGGATAATTTAGATGTTCGGACTCCAAAAAAATATTTATTTTATCTAAATAATTTTCTATAAATGTTAATTATTTCATTTAAAATAAAAATAGGCGTTTATTGAAAATTGACTGGTTTAGACAGAAACAGTTTTCAAACCTCAATAAAAATTACATTTGACTTCATAAAAATTATATGATAATTTATATTTAATCAAATTAATTTAATGATCATATTTTTAAAAATATTATTTATTTAAAAAAATACATTAATTTTAAAAAATATATTTCTTAATTGAATTTGAATATTAACCAAAAATTCTATTTTCACATAACAAATCATTTACGAAGTAACAATTATAGGAAAAATATATTCATTATTATATAGAAATAAGAATTTACATTTTCCTAATGTTAGGGTCTTGTAAGATATCCCTTTATTACACCATCATAATCCCTAAAAGTATGGGGCGTGATGGTGGGGATTTTATGGGTCCATTCAGTGGAAATGGTTTAGGACATGATATTGATGATCTTGAACTTCACCTATAAATGGTTCTTCATGTGATTAAGTTGTTAGATCTCATCTTGGGCATAGTCTAGGGAAAATACTTAAATTCTACCTCCCTCATAAGCTCTGATAAATAGGATTTATATGGTATGATCCTACTGGTTGAGGCCATCACATCCTTTATATGTGTCAAAAGGATTTGTTAAAACCCTATATTTTTACTAAAAATGGGATTACTGTTCACAATAATATTATCAATGATAATGATAATTAATGGTAATTTAAATTTAATTGGATAACAGTGGTTCATGTGTTTTCTATATAAAAAATATGTATAACTATATCAAAATAAAGGGAATTTTATTCATAAATGATCGGATCATTACAAAATCACATTTAACACATTTATACCATAACTCTATTAATTAAAGTGAAAATAAATTGCTGAAATTTCAATAATTTTTCTCAACAATGGTCTCTAAAACTAAAAAATACTCATCCATTAAGTAAAACATCTAAGAAGAAATTACCTAAAAAATAAGGGATCGTACTTTGATTCCCCAAAACTCTATGTTCTATATAAATCAATATATCGAAGAATTTAAATATAGTTGAAAAAATTTCATAAATTCTCTAGGTGTCACATTATCTGAGCTAGAGGGCTCAAAGGGTGTGAGGGATAAAGGAAATAAAATTCACTTTTATAAGTGGGGGAGGGAGATCATTGAATTACGTAATGTATTAAGTTAATATAAATAAATTATTATATGTAAGTATTAACCCACAATGATATAATTTGGTGATATTATTCAAATAATTTAAATTATTCTCATAAATTAAAATTTGGGAAACATTTACTTATGTTTTCACCCATATCTATCAGTTTTAACCCTTTATTGAACCATTTGTGAATTAATTCAATAATGATGTTTTCTAATATTTATGGTTCAAGGATGTTACCATAAAATGGTATCAGAGAAACGAAATCAATGATACTTCAATATAAAGTTCTTCTTAGTGGATGTGTGTAAAAACGTGACTATGATAGACATTTCAAGGTGGGATTCTGGTGTGGTTCACCATTCCAAGATAATAAGGGCCATATTTCAAGGTTTCCTACATAGATTTGTTAGTGGTGATTATACCTTTCTACCCTTCAATGATTAAAAACCCTTGAGGCCTTTTCTTGCTTTCCTTTCATTCATCTCGACTATGAGAGATGTTTGGGTGACTCTACTCCCTTCATCCATGATGTCTTAGCCTTTACTTAGATTCAAGGTAGTGATATTCATGTTTAGGTCTTGATATCTATTATTCTCTTCAATAATTCTTATTTAATCATATTATTCCTCTCAATGAGGCTTTAGAGGTTAAAAATTATACAGAATATTTGACCAAAATTTGTTTTTATTATTTTCTATGATGTGTGGATAAAATTTTTAGTACTCTCTTTACTGTATGTGAAGGCTTTATCTCTCTATTTTTTATTGAAATTGGTGTTTTTTGAAATACTTATATATTTAAATCCTTGAGATTATTGAGTTTTCTAAAAAAATAATTTTAACTTTATACATATATTTGACTCCCTTAAGGGCATTGAAAAATATTTACTGTATTAAATGATTGAAAAAATGGGTTTTAATATTTTTAAGGATCATGATTTACAAAAACAATTGTTTTTGGATGCAGTGTGCTTGTGAAATTTCATAATAATCTACATTAAAATTTATTTGATGATAAATTGGTGATTTATTTTCATATGATTTCTTAATAAATATTTCAGTATTAGTTTTCAAATTATAGTAAAATGACTTGGTGTGCCATGCTGTTTTCAAGGGTGCATTTGAAACTTTTTTAAAATAGTTTTATGTTATCATTATTTTACCCTAAAGTTTAGGTTATTCCTTTATATAATGAATTGTATATGAATGTTCCATTTCATGGAATGAATAAATATTAATTTCATACTTATACGATTTCTAATGGGGTTTTTTCTTGAGAGATTGTTTAATGTGGGAAGTGATTTAAATGTTATATTTTATTATCAAAAAATTTATTTATCATATGATGCATCTTTGTACATTACACCACATAATTTATTACATGGGATCTTTCAGACATTATATGACAAGTCATGGAATATGATACAATTGTTGATAATATAAAGTGTCTAATAGGTAACTTGTTATAGATTATTTCCACAGTTGGGGAGTTCTTGAAAGAGACTATGAATGTGGATCTGGTCATTATATCTATTAAGAATTCAATAAGGGAAAGTACTTGATTACTCTTATATATTGTCTAGTATTCTATAACATTAAAACATAGTGAGTTTCCATGATGTTTATTTACTTGTTTATAATTAGATTCTGGGGATTCCCACAGCATGCATGTTTGTATCCCTTGGTTCTCTTTTATGTATATAGAACCATTATAGTGATCATCATTTTTTTATGATATGATTCCTTGATATCATCAATCTTGTATGAGTTTTTTCCATTATTACTTAATTTGGTTTATTTTTAAAGGGTTTGAAAAATTCTATTGAGATTAATAGGTTTAAATAAAGATGACATATTTTTACATTATTTTTGGGATTTGAGAATGGTATTAAATTGAGGGGAATGTTCGTATTTTTTAGTGAGATCAAAATTAATCACATGATCCTTTGAAGTGATTCTAATAACTTTTTGGGGATCCAAATCATTTTATATTAAAATATATAATGTTTCGATTATGGAGAAAACATGATATTTGTTGTTATTTACACCTTCATATATTGAGAAAATAATTTATGCTTAATTTGAAACATGATTTTATGAAAAAAAAAGTATTTAATGAATTTTATAAACACATTGATAAAATCACACATATGTCTGTATATAGATATCATGTTTTCTTTTAAGTGGAATTGGTCTATATGGAGTTTATAGAAATATGGATTTGATTATTTTTTCCTTTTGATATGATTATCAATCAACCTATTTGGTTTATTGAATCTTATCTATATTCATTCTAGTGCTGGTTCTTTTGATTAATTTAAATTTCATTTTTTTCACCATATTTATTTTTATATTGTTTATGTGATGTTATTAAATGTGTGAAATCTTCTTTATATTGATAATTCGATAAATTTTTTACTTGTTTATTTGATTATTACTATTCCAGCTACATGGAACTTCAATTTAAAGATGTTCCATGTTGTATTTTTATAAATTTCCATTTTTTAAATTGTAATTAAATGGTGAAACCATTTAAACCAGATATTATTTGATAAACTTTTTATTTTAATCAACTCAGGGGAATTATAAACATGCTAGGTTTTTTTAGGGACCGAACCTTGTGATATTGAATCATGACCCATATAGTTCCTAACCAAAATGAATTTTAGGTCTCTTGTTCTTTTGGGAGTATGGTCATTTGGGGATATGACTATTGTAACATAAGGTATATGTCATTAGAAATGTTTTGATCATCACCTATTCTAAGAAACTGCAATTTCCATGGTTATTAAATATTTTAATATTAAATATGATTTCTAATTTTCATTATTCTCATGGTTTTTCATAAACCCACTATTGATATTTTGATCCCTATTGGATTATGTCAGACACATTGGGGGTTCCATTGAGTTATGTGGTGAGAAAAGAAAATAATAAGAGTTTTATAGAAATTTCACACAGTTTGTAATGTTTCATGGAAACCATGAACAGAATTATTATAACTCTCCAAAGGATATTGTATGTAAAATTCTAACATGAAAAAAAAATTGTTCCAAACCCACAAAAAAACCAGCATCCCTTTGAAATTATTGGATTGATACTCTTGTAAGGATCCAGACATTCCATGTAATTGTTTTAATTATATGGAATTATTACGAGTCTGTGAAAATTGACGGTGCATGATTCCGAGGCCAGGAGTGCCTGGAATGAATTTCTGAACATTTTTTTCAGGTACATTTAGTAAATAAATGAGATGTGTTTTATATATTTTGAACTGTTGCTCGGATTAAAAATACGAGGGTACCATTGAATCCACATCACTGGGATTCGCTTAAGGGAGGATTTACTTTGACCGTAGTAGGTCCAGAAAAAAAGGTATGTTCTGTAACTTTTTAAAAAGAAATGAAATAAAATAACATTATTATTTTATTCCATATCCTCCAATTAACAAGAAAAGGGGTGGGGCCAGCGATGTGTCAAGCCAATAACTGGCTTGACCTGCTAACCCAAAGTAACAAAGTTGTCGGGGAATTAAGAAGCTTCATAATTGATGATCCCCATTAAATTCCAAAGTCATCACTTACCCTTCCCCTCTTCTATATATATGGAGATTGCAGAGGTGTATCAGCATATCTTCACAAAGCAACAAGGTACTGAAGGAGAACCACAATGCCGGACCCATAGAGGATGGAGCCGAACCAAGCAGGAGGTGACGGACGACACTGAACCATGAACTGAAGGATGGCATTTGGGTGGCGTCATTGGGAACCGGTTGCGGGAACCAAGAACAACATCCAACCTTCAACATACGGATGCTCTCCAACATGTTACGAGGTAGGGGACATTAATTTACATTTTTTTGAATGATTTCCTCTTCCCTATTCTTGAATAATATAAATAACGTGGACCAACCAAATAACAGGTTGATCCACAATTCATTCATTCTCGTGGGAGGTTGTTGCGGGGTAAGTTTGTGGTGGTTTTGATTATTGTTTAATTCCATTGATTATTAAACCCTTAACCCCCTCATGTTTGCGAGCTAATGCAGAGGGTGCAGGCCTAACAAACCTAGCCCGAACCCTCTTCCACTTTGCTAATTTTACACCTATATGGAACACCAAAAGCACGGTGACACCGACAAGCGACATAGGGGATAGAGTGTTGATGTATTCTGCAAGAGGAGCTCATGGCACAAAGCTGTGGTGGTCATCGGATCATCTGGAAATGACCGGGCGCGGCATGCCGTCGCACGCCGTCGATGATCAAATGAGGTGGCGAATCATCAACCGTGGCGACTGGAGGAAGGAAGCGGACACACCAGTCAGCCATGGTTGATGGTGCTGCGCGCTGTCACATGCCACTGGAGAGGTCGGTCGGCCAACCATGACAGAACCAGTAGGGGTGGGGCACACCCATGCGGCCGTAGGGCCGCAACCCGTCGGCAGCGGCACGGAGGACCCGCGGTGCCATATGGAGCCGCATTGGGTCAACCCCCACGGGTTGACCTACTGATGTGGCTTCGCGCTATGTCATCCCTACCTAAATGCATAACCTCTGTGTATCCCTGGCAGCCCGCACCTTCAGGCGGGTGGCACCGTTAGGTCGGCCCAGTATACCGACCCACCACCCAACGGGCCGACCCGTGGCCTAGCACACCAACCTGCGGCAGAGTCGGGTTGGGCTGGACCTTGTAGTCCAGGATGACCTGGGTCGGGTTGGACCCGAGTCGGGATGGGTCGATCAGGGTCGGGCTGGTCCGACCGAGGCAGAACGGACCCGGACCCAATACCGAGAAGTTAAACAAAAGGAGCCCTAACTTCTAAATCGGGTGTCCATTTGACGAACTATCTACGAAATTGGGATCCTTGGAGTGATAAGGTCCTGTTGACTTACTCCATGAGATTTTTGGAGAAACTTGGAGTAATGTCGGGTTGGATCGCACCTGAATCTGTCACGGCCCTCAGCACTGAAATGTCAATAACGCACAGACCGAGAATCTGATTGACATGCCATCTATTGTGATGGAACCCTTTTGAAATGATGGATCGTCAGGTTTCTTCTTTTTGAGACTTCATTCTAGTTGAAATACGACTGATGTCTTTGGGAGAGGTTCTCCCAAGCGCGCTACGTACAAAACCTCGGGATTGGCTGAGACTTGACGACTGCTGACATTTCAATTTGGAGTGACTTGATGGCCTAGTAGTGAGCACCACTATGTGACATGGTAGAACCATAGTGTAGAGCGCCTTTGTGTGGTGCGGCAGACCCATGGTACTCGATAGGCGGAGTACCTCAGCAGGCCACGAGGGGTAGCACCTCTATGTGACGTGGAAGACCCATGGTGGGGAGCACCTCTGTGTGACGTGGAAAACCCATGGTACTCAATAGGAGGAGTACATAAATAGTACAATGATAGTGGAAAGTTCTTATGTGTGACGTGGCAGGCCCACTGTAATTGTTAGAGAAGGATTTCTCTAGAAGTAGAGGTGTTAGGGGTTGTGACTGGGAATGTTACTTGTTCCAAGGCCTAGAGAATATGTGGCTGGATATCAACATTAAAAGAGATCCTATGTCGGTTAGCATCATAATCTAATTTGCCTAAGTTTTATAGCTTGTTTGATCTGAGACTCTAATTGAGTAGTGTCTATTTCTTTTTGCTTTGTGATTGAGTTCATTCATTGTGGTTTTCCTTGTAGAATTCTGAGAGACCATTGGGGGTCTTAGGGTCCCTACTGAGTATCTTTATACTCACCCATGCATGGGCTATTCCCACACCTTGTTGTGTCTTGTGTAGATGACGAGCAACTGGGCTGAGGTTTGAGGGAGAAATGACTAGGCAGTACGCAGAGGATATATGCGAATTTGGAGTGCTGAGGAGGTGATATGTACCTACCCTTTAGGTAGGATCCTCGGAGGACATCTCCGTATCTATTTTCCCTTTTTTAGTGGTATTATTCCTTTAATTTTTTTGTACTTTTCAGTTTTATTCTTACTTTCTGTTGGGCTAGTATTTCAGCACCTTTTACTTTCAGTAATTCTTTTTCTACAGTAGTTTACTTCATAGTCGCTTCTTGTTGGGTTCTTGGACCATGTGTTGTATAGTTTTAAAGGCAATGCCTTCCTGTTTTAGAGAGTATTCCTTTAGGTGCTAGTAGCCAGCCCTTGGCCTATGGAAGGCGGTCTTGGGGTAGTCACATCATGGGCCTTAGGGTACGAGTCATTACAATGTGGTATCATAGGAGTTTGGTTCTACATAAGAACTAGGACTCTGATCTTTTATGCGTAGAAATAGTGTTAAGTATTATGAGTGTGGGTTTTTCTGTTTAGGGAATCTAGTGTTGGTGTGGTGGCCGACGTATCCATACATCAGGACCCTGAATTCTGATTTCTGAATCAGTGCATGAAAACACTTATTGCATGTGTTTTGAAAAGTTTCCTTCTTGATCACTTGAGTCATATAACCAGGTATAACTTTTTGACCATGGAACACCAGTCTTTTTTTAGGATGCCGCCACATATACAGCCTGCCAGGATTCCTGAGAAAGTACACAATGACAGCCCCCCGAGCAATGTGGCCTCGGTAAAGGTCTCTCTTATGGCGTTAGCACATTCGGGTGGTGTATCGGCAGCACCACTACCCGTTGGACAGTCGTTTCCACCAGCCCCACCAGTAGAGGGTTCACTCCGACTGAGCGCATTGCACGAGTTCTAGCAGTAGTGGCCCCCAAGGTTCCGAGGTGAGATGGATCTGTAGGAGGCTGAGGACTAGATGGAGGCTGTGGCCAGAGTTTTTTGCTTAGTTGGGACACCGCTGATTTTATGGTGATCCTAGCAGCTAGCCTTTTTCAGGCAGCAACAGGGTGATGGTTGATCCTGATGCTCCTGAAACATGATGAGGCGACCCTCATATGGGTGGAATTCTAGGGCCTTTTCAGGGTAGAGTCCGTCTCAGTGACCTTATGATCTGTGCATATACAGGATTTGCTGCACTTACAGAAGGGCAGCATGACAGTGGCCCAGTACTCGGCGAGGTTCACTGATCTCTCCCACCACTCTACTGACATGGTATTGGACCCTTTCTTCAGGGTTGATACCTTTGAGCAGGGTCTCCAATAGGATATCAGAGCCTCAATAGTATCGCTCGGCATACCAAATCAGGCTGGGGTGCTATAGTGGGAACTTTTGGTAGAGAGCTTCCTAGCTGAGCATGCACCAACCGCGAGACCCACCACCATGCAACACATGTCAGGCTCTTCTATAGCTGGTAGTAGGCATATTAAACAGAGGTATAAGTGGACCAGGCATTCCAGTGGATGGAACTAGGATGCAGGGTAGGAGGTCTGGAGCTCATGAGGTATAGGAGGTCAGACGAGGGATCATAAGTGCTATACGTGCGGTGGGCAGGGTCACATGGCTCACGATTTCCCAACCCACCGTATGGATGACCAGTAGATGGTCGAGGGACCGCTGATGTAGAGGTATAGGTTTGAGCAAGGAGGTTTGTAGGCAGTAGGTGTATGTGGCCGAGGAGCTGGCCATCTAGCAGGTGGTGGGCAGCATTTTGAGGTTCTACCACCACCACCGCCCAGTGGTCCACCCCAACAACAGGGAGTAGGAGGAGAGGGACGAGCTCAGATCCAAGTAGCTGGGGCCTATGACCACAACACTCCAGAGATTATTAGAGGTATGATCTGTGTCTTCTCCACCTTAGTTGCAGTACTTATAGATACAGGTGTCAGTCACTCTTATATTTTCAAGGCCCTCATTCAGAGCTCGGAGATTCCGGTGGAGTCGTGGGCTCGATCATTATGGAAAGAGACTCCTACGGGAGAGTATTAGATGATTACACACTGGTACTGTCATTGTGAGCATACTCTAGGAGGGTAGAGCTTCAGATGGAATCTCCTAGTAGTGGCATTGAGTCTTTATGACGTCATCTTGGTTATGGACTGGTTATCTACAGTCCATGCCCAGATTGAATGTATTAGGCACAAAGTGTGGGGTTTTCGCATGTATGGGACTAGGTTTTCCTTCACCAGTGAGAAGGGAACCTTTAAAACATAGGATGGACTTACCGAGAGGAGGGTGAAACCAACTACTCATTAGTTGGCTAGTCGTACCCTCAGAGCTGCTGATGTTGAGAGTCTGAGTTATCCTATAGTGTTGGACCAGTATGTTGATGTCCTTTGTGATGATTTTCCGAGACTACCTCCATGCAAAGAGGTAGACTTTAAAAATGACTCATATCCAGGGATGACCCTGATAAAAACCCCAACATATCGGATAGATCCTGTGGAGGTTTGGGAGTTACGGGTACAGTTGGAGGACTTTTAGGAAAAGGGGTTCATAAGACCCAATGTTTCTCTATGGGCTGCCCCAATTTTGTTCACCAAGAAGGCAGATGGGAGTTTGACACTCTTTGTGGACTATCGGTGCCTGAACTAGGTGATTGTTAAGAACAAGAATCCACTTCCAAGAATTGATGATACTTTTGATCTGGTGAAGGTATCTTGTTGGTTTTCAAAGATAGACCTCAGATCAAGATATCATCAACTCAGGATACAAGATGAGGATGTGCATAAGACAGCCTTCAGATATCGTTATGGCAGTTATGAGTTCTTGGTATTGCCTTTCGACATGACCAACTCCCCAGAAGTGTTCATGGGAATCATGAACAAGATTTTTTAGCAATACCTCGATCGCTTTGTGGTGGTGTTCATAAATGATATCTTGGAGTACTTTGTGAAGGAGGAGGAGTATGCCTATCCTCTACATATAGTTCTGGATACACTCCAAGAGCACCATCTTTATAGTAAGCTCTCGAAGTGCCAGTTCTAGATACTAGTGGTCCACTTTCTGGGACACGTTATCTCAGAGGCTGGAGTTATTGTGGATCCAGCTGAGATAGATGTCTTTCATTCTTGGGAGCCACCAAGGAGTGTGATCGAGGTGCAGAGTTTCCTGGGGTTGGTTGGATACTACCAGAGATTCGTGCTGAACATTTCTAGAGTTACGAAACAATTTTCAGCATTAATAAAGAAGGGGAAGCCCTTCTTATGGACGAATAAATTCCATTAAAGTTTCCAGGATCTGAGGTAGAGAATCATGAGTCCCACCATCTTGAGGCTACTAGATGAGGGAGTTGGGTATGTAGTCTATCGTGACACATCAGGGACTAGACTAGGGTGTGACCTGATGCACGAGCGAGCAGTGATCGCTTATGGCTCGTACAATCTGAGACAGCATGGGCAGAACTATGCTACCCACAAACTGAATTTTGCAGTAGTGGTCTTCACCTTGAAGATGTAGGGACATTACTTGAAGGATGAACATTTTACAGTCTACTCTAATCACAAGAGTCTCAGGTATATATTCTTTCATAAGGACCTGAATCTGAGATAGCGGCGATGGCGAGAGTTCCTCCAGGAATATATCTTTGAGATTTTCTATCCTACTGGGAAGGGGAATGTGGTATCAGATGCACTAAGTAGGAGGTCTGGTATTCAGTTGCTGAGTGAGGTGACAGATCAGCCAGCCATGTTATAGATATCCTTTATGGATAGTGATGGAGCATCACACCTACATTCTATGACAGTCACTCCTCCACTCCTTCAGCGAGTCTGGGGGGTGTATCTTGGGGACACTAACTGCGAGACTCGATGTGCATAGATATCTCCACGACAGGCACCTTATGGTTTTTCAAAATTTGGGGAGCACGTCATCCTCTCCAAACGACGTACCATGGTACCGGTGATACTACGGGAGGAAGTATTGAGGGAGTTCCATATGTCCCCACTGGTGGTATATCCTGGTGCCACAAAGATGTACCAGGACCTCCGGTGTCAGCACTAGTGGCCAGGGATGAAGAAGGTAGTGGAAGAGTTTTTTTATGATGCCTCACTTGTTAGCAAGTGAAGGCCGAGCATCAGGTTGCAGGAGGTTTAGCTCAGCCACTAGAGGTGTCGGAGTGGATGTGGGATAGGATCTACATGGACTTTGTGATAGGGCTTCCATGTACATCCAGGGTACATGATTTTACTTGGGTTATCATTGACCAACTCACCATGTCGGCACACTTCCTACCTATCTGATTGCAGGGATCATTATAGGGCTTGGGATGCCTCTACCTACAAGAGATTGTGCAACTCCATGGGGTGTCATCGTCAATCATCTTTGACAGTGAATCACGTTTCACATCCCGGTTGTGGAAGAGATTTCATGAGGTTTTCAGGACTAAGCTACGTTCGAGCACCGCCTTTCATCCTCAGACGGATGGTCAGACGAAGAGGACCATTCAGATGCTGGAGGACATGCTTCGCGCATGCGTCCTATATTTTCACCACAATTGGGAGGATCATTTTCCCTTGGTGGAGTTTGCATACAAAAACAGTAATCACTCCACCATTAGGATGGCACCATTCGAGGCCTTGTACGGTCGACCCTGCAAATCACTTCTATGCTGGACAGACCCAGGGGAGTCAACATTCATGGGTCCAGAGTTGGCATGGGCTACCACTGAGAAGGTGCAGACCATCTAGGAGCGGATGAAGACTGCACAAAGAAGACATAAGTCATATGCTAACAGAAGACGGAGACCTCTAGAGTTCCAGGAGGGAGACCACGTTTTCTTGGAAGTCTCTCCTTGATGGGGACTACGGAGACTTGGATGAGGCAACAAGTTATCACCAAGGTTTATCAGGACTTTTCTGATACTTCAGAGCATTGCCAAGGTGGAATACCACTCGGCACTTCCTCCGTAGTTATAGAAGGTTCTCGACATTTTACACATATCCCATCTGAGGAGATATGTGCACGACCCATCTCACATAACTGACCATGGAAAGAAGGACTTAGACGATGGGACGACGTTTACGCAGGTTCCTGTAGATATTGAGGATCGATAGGAGTGGGTCTTTTGTGGGCATTCGATACCTCTGGTGCGCATTCTCAATCCACACTGGAACCTCTAGGAGATAACATGGGAGCAGGAGGCCCAGATTCATGCTTAGTACACCCATTAGTTTTCTTAGTCTATGTTGTGCCTTTCAGGGATGAAATGTCCTAATATGGGGAGAATGTAAAGACCTGGATTTTCCATGTATTTTTTCTAATTATATGGAATTATTACAAGTCTGTGAAAATTGATGTCGGTGGATTCCGAGGCCCAGAGTGACCTAAATGAATTTCTGAACATTTATTTGGGAACACTCAGAAAACGTGTGACTGGAATTTTCGAACTTCTGAGTTGTTTCTTGGATTAAAAATCTAATGACATCGTTGAATCCACAGAGCCTGGATTCGCTTAGGGGGGGGGGCTTTACTTTGACTATAATAGGTCCAGAGAAAAATTTATGTTTTGAGACTTTTTAAAATAAATGAAATGAAATAATTTTATTATTTTATTTCATATCCTCCAACAGATAGGAAAACAGGTGGGTGCAGTGATGTGTCAAGACAATAAATGGCCTAACCTTCCAACCCTAAGTAACAATGTCGTTGGGGAATTAAGAATCTTCTTAATTGATGAGCACCATTAAATTCCAAAGTTTTTGTAACATCCCCGACCCGAAATCCACTAAATTGGTGCTCCGATCCGGGTGATTACATGACCTTAAGTGCACCTCCATGTATGCCAAAGGATACCGACTAGCAGCGTGGGTCTATGGAGTAAAGTCGGAGACTATACCCCCCTTTTAACAGAGTAAGCCGCAACAAAAATAAAAAAAATAGCAGAAACAATAACCAATAAACAAGGAACATGTATAAAAACTATTTCTAACAACAAACATGACATGTCATACTACAAGTGCAAGAGTGAACAAAAACTGAAATAAAGACAACAGCCAAAATCCACAAAATGGTCCCCACTCCACGTCTGGATCCACCACTAAGTGCTACCCATGTCCACTCACTATCTAGAAAGGACCCTTGCCCTTCTCCTGGCCTAGAAACCTAAAGTATGCTCGGGTACCCAATGGCAGCCCGAGCAGGGTGTGAGTACAACTCCGTAGGCCACCACCAACGATGTCTAAAAAATATCTAGTATAAACAAGTAGTGCATGAAAAGGAATATAAATGATAATTACCCAGTAATTACTTGAGGTTCCATTAACAAGTTCTGGTCCAAACCCATTGCCACTTCACTTACCACTCATTACACACCAATTATCATCACTTACCAATTCATCACATTTCCATGGGTTAACCATGTACATTATGTTACATGGGTTTAAGGCAGAAAATCACAAGCAAGAGGGTAAACACATCTTTATCCTATCTCACTAGGATTAAACCCTTCATGATAATCATATCCTCACCTTGAAGCATCAGTCCGGGTGATTGAAACCATTAGAAGAATAGATCCTCAGTCCTCATTCCTAACCTGTTCATTTAGGGTGGAGTTCAGAGCATCAGTCTTTACATGACCCATGGGTATAGAACCTCAATTCATACCCCACACTACCGAGCCATGTGCACATGCTTATAAATAAGTAACTATCAACCCTCCATACCATTTCCCTTAGGAAAATACCATTCACAACAAACCACACGGAAATTCACATTATGCCTTAACCCATTAACACCTTACCATTTCACATCATTTAAGCATTCACACAATTCCCATGCGTTATGCTTATCTCACTAAGCATTCAACACTAAACCCACAATCCATCACATTATGGTCTTTATTCGGTTTACACATTAACCCATTTTACCCATTCATCATTCCCATGAATCAACCAATCAACCCATTCCATATAACCCTCATGTTATTACCAAGTCTAGGTGCATCACAAAACTTCAATTCCATGTTCAACCAAACGTGCCAACATTTTCATCCAGGTATCTACCCTTTATTACAACAAGGTCACATGTTCAATCACATTCCCTAAGTCTGAGAAAATCTGGCACATCCCATGGATGGCCCCAATTAGGTCAAGTCATTCCCAACGCATCCCATCGGGATCATGAGAGATTCCATTTACCATTTTAAACACCAAAATTACCAAACATGCCAAGGTTATTCAAAACATAACCAAGGGAAAGCAAGAACACAACTAAACATGCACAAATACCCAAAAAACTATGGGATATCATTTGTAGAACACCTACCTCGAAACCGCAGTTGAACGCACCCTCAATCGAGTCCTTAGACCTCAATACGACTAGCCTTTGGATCATCAACCTAGAACTCACCCAAATGATAGGGTTTTAGATCTTAGGAACAATAGGGAGAGAAGATACAATCCCTAAACCAAAAGAAGAAGAAAGGGATTATCCTTACCCGGAGCGTTGATCAGCAACCAACGACGCTCTAAACGGCCAAGAATCGAAGCAGATCCACACTTGGGAATCTTGGGTTAGCCAAGTTCATCAATAGTGTTGAGAAAGGATGAATGGAGGAAAATCCCGAGTTGGGGTTTAAAAGCCCGGAGTGGAAAACTTGTAATTTTTTCCAACATTAAGAGGCTTCATGGTTTAGCCACACAGTTTGACAAACCATGTGCAAACCATGCGCATGCTACTGCCTGGAGGAGAAGGGTTTCATGGTTTACCTAGACAGGCGGCATTGTTTGCCCTGGCCGTGCGCAGGCCGTGCACCCTGGCCTGTCTTGCCCAGCTTTCCTTTCTTCCATGCCCCGAGCCCCTAAAACACTCCCAAGGCCTCTCATACATTCAGAAGACATCCCTTGAAACCCAAAAAAAGGGATTCAACCAAAACATAATTAAAACATACCCTTCCAAAAACTGAGATCTTACAACCTCCCCACCTTATAACGGCTCATCCTCGAGCTGAGTTCCAAAGCCTCATTGCTCCACTGAAGAGAAGATTTTGGGCCATTGAGCCTGCATATCTGATTCCCTCTCCCAAGTTTCTTCCTGAACATTCCCCTGCTTCCATAGTACTCGCACTAATGGCAAAACCATACCCACAAGATCTTTTCACTACGATTCACCACATGAACAGGATGCTCCTCAAAGGACGCATCAGCCTCAAGCTCTACATCTTCAACATCAACCACGTCAGATGGGTCAGGATGATACAGTTGAAGCTACGACACATGAAACACAACATGCATCCCACCATACCACTGTGGAAGAGCCAATCGGTAAGCCACTGGTCCGATCCTCTCCACAATCTCAAAAGGTCCCACATACCTGGGCGCCAACTTACCCTGCTTTCGAATCCGACGGTGACCCAACCTTGGTGACACCAGAAGGAACACTTTATCACCCACCGCAAACTCAACAGGTCTACTCCTCCGATATACATACGACTTCTTCCTACTCTGAGCCATATCCATCCTCTTCCTGATCAACTTAACTCTCTCTGAAGTCTCCTACATGAGACTTGGCCCCAACAATTCAGATTCACCGGTCTCTAGCCAACACAATGGAGATCTACATGGCCTCCCGTAGAGTGCCTCAAACGATGCTATCGGAATCATAACCAGAAAACTGTTATTGTAGGAAAGATTAACTAACAATAGGTGCCTATCCCAAGATCCACCAAAGTCCATGACACAAGCTCTTAACATGTCTTCCAACAATTGGATCGTACGCTCCGAATGCCCGTCCGTCTGCGGGTGGAAATCCATACTCAAAAACATCTCTGTACCAAGCCCCTTCTACAACCCTTTCCAGAAACACGATGTGAAATGTGGATATCGGTCCGAAACTATGGTTCACGGAACACCATTCAACCGCACAATCTCCCAAACATACAGCTCACCCAACTGGTCAACTGTAAATGTCTCCTAAATTGGTAAGATATTAGTCACTTTCATTAACAGATCCACAACCACCTAGATTGCATCATTCTTCCGCGACATCCTCAGAAGACCCACGACAAAATCCATTGTTACACCATCCCACTTCCATTCCAGAATGGGCAATGGATGCAACAAAACACCTGGGTGTTGATGCTCGGCCTTCACCTGCTTACAGGTAAGGCACCGTGCCACAAAGACCTCAACTTCCTTCTTCATTCCAGGCCTCCAAAACTGCCTTCAGAGATCACGGTACATCTTGGTCAAACTAGGATGCACTACCTACTTTGATGCATGGAACTCACGCATCAACTCTTCCCACACTCACTTTGGCACAACCACAAGATCCTGAACCCAAACAGCAGCTTCCGCGGCGACATCCCAACTAGAAGGTTTCTCCCCATCTTTATGCTTTTCCTTTATGATCAAACACTCAGGATCATCAAGATGACCTTCCTTAACTCGAATCAAAAGTGTCGACTCCATCATTAATGAAGCAAGTGTGACCTAACCAGTCTCCTCATGCACCTCCAGGTGCATCTCTGCAAACAAAGCCATCACCTTCCACTCGGTGCTGGACTCCTGAACCACCTGATTCTGAACCTTCTTGCTCAGATCATCAGCAACACTATTTCACTTTCTTGGCATATACACCAACTCAATGTCAAAATACTGGAGATTTTCAACCCATCTTCACTGTCGAAGATTCAAATCCCACTATGAGAAGATGTATTTTAAACTCTTATGGTCAGTAAACACAGTAAATCGTTCTCCCAACAGATAGTGCCTCCAGCACTTCAAGGCATACACTACTACAGCCAAATCAAGATCATGAGTGGGATAGTTCTGCTCATGGGGTCTCAACTCCCTCAATCCATAAGCCACAACCTGCTCATCTTGCATCAACACAGCCCCAAGTCTAATTCTAGATGTATCACAAAACATGATGTACTTCTTACCCAGCTCAGGTAAGATCAAGATAGGTGTTGTCATCAACCGCTTCTTCAACTCTTGGATGGAATTCTCACAAGCCTCAGACCACTCAAACCTGATTCCATTCTTTGTCAAGCCCGAGAGTGGTGCTGCCAAGCGAGATAAATCCTGAATGAACCTTCAGTAATACCCAGCCAAACTTAGAAAACTCTGATCATCAGAAACACTCTTGGGCTGCTCCCATGATACAACTGGCTACACTTTCTTTGGATCAACTTTCACACCTGCCTCTGAGATGATGTGACCAAGAAAATTCACCTCACCTATCCATAATTTACACTTTTATTTCTTGGCGTATAGATGATGCTCTCTTAGCGTTCCCAAGACGATATCATGATGTTGGGCATGATCATCATGAGTTTTCGAGTACAGTATGATGTAGTCAACAAAGACAACCACAAACCAATCTAGATAGGGATGAAAGATTAAGTTCATCAAATCCATAGACACCACCGGTGCATTGGTAAAGCCGAAAGGCATTACCACAAACTCAAACAACCTGTACCGACTCCGGAATGCTGTCTGTGGTACATCAGAAGACCTCACCCTAAACTGGTGATAACCCGACCTTAGATCAATATTAGAAAACACCGATGCACCCCTCATCTGATCAAACAGGCCCTCAATTCTAGGAAGAGGGTACCGATTTTTCACGGTTATCAGATTCAACTTTTGATAGTCAACACACAGCCTCAACGACCCATCGGCCTTCTTTGCAAAAAGCACAGGAGATCTCCAAGGAGACGTACTAGTACAGATAAACCCCTTATGCTCCAACTCCTCAAGATGAACCTTTAGTTCCTGGAGTTCTATCGGTTCCATTCGTTATGGCGGAATAGAAACTGGGTCATCTCCCGGAAGCAACTCGATCGTGAACTCAACATCCCTCTCAGGGGGAAACCCTGATAAATCCTCAAGAAAAATGTTCTAAAACTGATCCATCACTGGAGTAAAATTAGATTTTTCCCCTCCCTCATCATCATCATGCATGAGAAATGCTACTTGATCCATGAGTACACTCATATGTTGACAAAACACCCCCGCACTCCCTGCTCAAATATCCCATTTGCCATGGTGGACATAAACATCACCCTCAAGTGACCTGAATGATACTCTGCGACGATAACAGTCTATATGCTCCTGATACAACACCAACCAATCCATTCCCAAGATTATGTCAAAACCTGACATATAAAGAATGAAAAAGTCCCTAGAAAATGATACCCACCAACTTCCAAGGCATATCCCTTGCACTGCTTGATATCCTCAACCCGCACTCCCAACAGTGTATCAATTGACATAACTCCACACACCCCCTCCATAGGTAAACCTAGCACTATCACAAGTTGAGTAGAATCAAAAGAGTGTGTGTCACCTGTGTCAAACAATGCACTAGAAAACGTAGAAGCTACTAGGATTTTACCTCGAATAGTTGATGGTCCAGCCTTGCCATCACCAAGAGAAAACTGAACTACTTGAAGATGACTTTCCCCTCTATCCTCGGCTCCAGCTTGAACACCCTATGCCGCACTACCCTGCCAGCATGAGTGATCTTGCCCTGGAGTTCTACATCCACTGCCCCTGCCAGTAAGGCCCGTGGAGCTCCAACTGCATGCCTGATACGGGGTAACTGATCCTCTTCTCATATCCGGTATCTGTTTTTCTTCATTATGCTCACCCGTCTGTCGAGTGTTCCTGCAGAACCTCTGCACATTCCCCATTCTACTGCACGAACAGCACTCAACTAGATGTCGAGGACACTGACCACGCATATGCCCTGGCCTGACACACCAATAACAAATCACCTGGTTCCCACTCTGAGAGGCTGACCCCCTTTTATGACCACCTTGCTAGAAACTTTCTAAATGGTGATTCCGACCTTTGGAAGATGCAACACTTGTCTGCCCAGCTGGCACGACAAGCCCACCACTTGAAGCTCCCTTCAGGTTCCCTTCAGAGATGTGTTCATGATCCATCACCTCTACAAATTTCTTCAAGCAGAAGATATTCACTTGAGACTTGATCTCATATCTCAAACCATCTTGGAAACTCCTTGCTTTCGCTGCCTCATCCACGGCTAACACTAGGACAAAGCGTCGCAAATCTGTGAAGTGACTATCACAGTCCATCACCGATAGTGATCCCTAAGTCAGGCACATAAACACTGCAGCCCGCTCCTACCTCAAAGTATCTGGGTAAAAATTATCCAAAAACATCTCCGAGAAAACGTTCCACGACATCCCCTCAGCCTGCTCAGTCTGAACGTGAATGTCCCACCAACGCCTTGCCTGGCCCCGCAACATGTAAACGACCATCTTTACTCGCTTTTCAACAGGGGTTTCCAGATGACCCAATATCATCTGGATAGACTCAAACCAGAACTCCACTACCTCTGGCCCACCCTCTCCGGTGAAGTTCGGAGGGTGTTGTAGCTAGAACTCCCTGGTCTTCTCAAACATACTCGGTGCAACCCACCCTGGGTCCCGATTCATCATCTGCATAAGGCAAGCCAAGTTCTCTCAGAACTGGTCTTTTCTACATTCATTGATCACCACATTTTTGTGCTCTTCTACCAGAGGAGTGTTCTCATCAACATCCTCTTGTTTCCCAACGGGCAATCGATGTCGTGGTGGCATCTCTCTACATTGCCAAACACGAGATTTATCATGCGTACCGTAAAACATTCATGTCTTCCTCAAAAAGCTCTTTACTAGCTACAACAACCAATTTTCATATGCTAATTTAACAACATTAGCACCTCAAATTCACCGCCCCGAAAATCCCTACCGCGAGCCATGGTCCACATGGGGTAAAAAACCATGAACTACCACCAAACTCACACAACTTTTTACAAAACATTTTCCACTTCGTTTCAAACCCTTATGTTTCATTAAACATCCTTTACCCTTATTTCATTCTTCTCGTTATTTCTTGGTTTCATGAAATGCATGATGCACCCTACCTTTTTTCCTCACACACCCATCCTGTGCATGTGCCTGACACGATGCATGTCACCTATCTGCCTAGGTGCCTACAATGATGCATGAATGCAAATCCTCGTGTCGTTAATGATATGAGCCAAATATCATCAAATAGTTACATCAAACCATATTTTCATCACCCAATGGTGAAATATCATCACTGTGACAACACACAACCAAGAACAACATTTCCCACCTAGGGTGACTTGGGTTTTCCCTCGTACCTGGGTTAGCTACTCCCTGGCGCAAGCTCATTACCAAGGCCTGACACATCTTAACCCTTGGAAACCTATACCAAATAATAAGACCTCAAAAAGGAGAAGAAATACCTCCTCTGATATGACTTTTTAACATCCTCGACCCAGAATACACTAAACCGGTGCTCCGATCTGGGTGGATAAATGACCGTAAGCGCGCATCCTTGTACGCCAAAGGCTGCTGACTAGCAACGGGGGTCTATGGAGTCAAGTGGGGAGACTATACCCCCTTTTTATCAAAGTAAGCTGCAACAAAAATAAACCAAATAGCAGAAACAATAACCAATAAATAACGAACATGTATAACAACCATTTCCAACAATAAACATTCCATGTCATACTATAAGTGAAAGAGTGAACAAAACCCAAAATAAAGACAATGACCAAAATCCCCAAAATGGTCCAGACTCCAAGTTCGGATCCTCCACCAAGTGCTACCTATGTCCACTCACTATCTAGCAAGGACCCTTGACCTTCTCCTAACCTACAAACATGAAGTCTTCTTGGGTACCCAACGGAGGCCCGAGCAGGGTGTGAGTACAAATCAGTAGGACACCACCAAAGGTGTCTACAAAATATACAGTATAAACAAGTTGTCCTTGCAAAAGGAATATGAATGCTAATTACCTAGTAATTACTTGAGGTTCCATTAACAAGTTTAGGGCCAAATCCATTTCCACTTCCATTACCATTCATTACACACCAATTATCATCACCTTCCAATTCATCACATTTCCTTGGGTTAAAAACAAACATTATGTTACATGGGTTTAAGGCCAACAATCACAATAAAGAGGGTAAACACATCGTTATCCTATATAACTAGGACTGACCCCCTCATCATAATCATATCCTCACCTCGAAGCCTTAGTCCGGGTGAATGCAATTGTTAGGACAATAGATCCTCAGTCCTTATTCCTAACCCATGCATTTAGGGTGGAGTTCAGAGCATCAGTATTTACTCAACCCATGGGTGTAGATCCTCAATTCATACCCCACACTACCAATCCATGTTCCCATTCTTATATATAAGTAACCATCAACCCTCCATACCATTTCCCTTCGGCAAACACCATTCGCAACAAACCACATGGTAATTCACATTATTCCATAACCCATTAACACCTTACCATTTCACATTATTTAACCATTCACCCAATTCCCATGTGTTATGCTTATTTCACTAATAATTCAACACTAAACCCATAATCCATCACATTGTGGTATTTATTCAATTTACACATTAACCCATTCAACCCGTTCATCATTCCAATGAATCAACCATTCAACCCATTCCATATAACCCTAAGGTTATTACCAAGTCTCGGTGCATCACCTAACTTCTATTCCAAGTTCAACCAAACATGACAACATATTCATCAAGGTCTCTACCCTTTATTATAACAAGGTCACTTGTTCAATCACATTCCCTAAGTCTGAGAAAAGTCGGCACATCCCATAGATTGCCCAATTAGGACAAGTCATTCCCAACGCATCCCATGGGTATCATGAGAGTTTCCATTTACCATTTTAAACACCAATATTACCAAACATGCCAAGTTTATTCAAAATATAACCAAGGAAAAGCAAGAACACAACTAAACATGCAAAAATACCCAAATAACTATGGGATATCACTTGTAGACCACCTACCTCAAAACTGTAGTTGAACGCACCCTCAATCGAGTCCTTAGACCTCAATCCAACTAGACTTTGGAGCTTCAACCTAGAAATCACCCAAAAGATAGGGATTTAGAGTTTCGGAACAAGAGGGAGAGAAGATACAAACCCTAAACCAAAAGGTGAATAAAGGATGGGATTAGCCTTAATCGGAGCATCGATCTGCAACCAACGGCACTCTAAACGTCTATGAATCAAAGGAGAACCACCCTTGGGACGCTTGGGTCGGCCAAGTTCGTCACTAGTGTTGAGAGGGGATGAATGGAGGAAAATCCCAAGTTGAGGTTTAAAAACTCGGAGTGGAAAACGTGTTATTTTTCCCAACTTTAAGAGGTCGCACGGTTTAGCCACACGGTTTGACAAACCATGCGCATGCTACTTCTCAGAGGAGAAGAGTTGCACGGTTTACCTGGGCAGGCCGCACGATTTTCCCTGGCCATGCGCAGGCCATGCGCCCTGTCCTGTCTTTCCCATGTTTCCTCTCTTCCATGCCCCGAGCCCCTGAAACACTCCCAAGGCCTCTCATACTTTCAGAAGACATCCCTTGAAACCCTGAACAAGGGATTCAACCAAAATATAATGAAAACATACCCTTCCAAAAATAGGGATCTTATCGTTGTTACTTACCCTCCCCATCTCCTATGTATATAGATCTTGGGGAGGGGTATTGGCATAGCTTCTCCATGAAACGAAGTGATGAAGGATCACCGGGATGTCGAACCCTTAGAGGATAGACCCTAACCCAACAAGAGGTGACGGACGACACCGAACCACGAATCGAAGGACAACGTACGAGTGGCATCGTTGGGAACCTGATGTGGGAACGAAGTACACCAACCCACCATTAAGCCTTAGACACTCTCTAATGGGTAACGAGGTAGGGGTTATTCATTTACATTTTCTTGAGTGATTTCCTCTTCCCCGTTTTTTAATAATATGAAGAACGCGGACCAACCGACTAACGGGTTGATCTTCTATTCATTTGTTCTTGCGGGAGGATGTTGTGGGGTAACTTTGTGAGGTATTTTATTATTATTTAATTTGATTTATTTTTAAACCTTTAACCACCCTTATGTTTGTGAGATAACGCGGATGGTGTAGGCCTAATGATCATGGCCCAAACCCACCCCTACTTTGCTAATTTTTCACCTCCCTGGAACACCGACGGCGTGGTGATACTGACAGGCTACGTTGGGGATAGCGCATCGATGCACGACGCAAGAGAGAGGCCGCAGCAAAAATATGTGGCGGTCATCAGAGCGGCCGGCACTGGCTATCCGAAGAGGAGGCATGGCGTTCCTTCGTGCACCGCTGATGAACAAAGGAGGCCTCGGCTCATTAACTGCGGCAACCTGAGGAAGGCATCCGACACACCGGTTGGTCATGGGTGATGGTGCGGTGCGCCGTAGAATGTCGTAGGAGAGGTAGGCTGGCCGCGATGGAACTGGAAGGGGTGGGTTGTGCCCCTGGTATTCCACCTAGGTAGCAATAGGGCCACAGACTACAATGGGCGCGGTGGGAGCAGGGACTGCCAGATCGATCGGCGGCCGGTGGACGGGGCATGTGGTAGTGGCATGCCCGGCGGCAAAGTTGTTGCCCATTGGCCACGGCATTAAGGACCCATAACTGGCTAAGACATGACGACTACTAACCTTTCGACTCAGAGTGACTCGACGGCCCAGTAGGGAGAACCTCTATGTGACACGGCAGACCTACACTGGGGAGTGCCTATGTGTGATGTGGCAGACCCATGGTACTCGATAGGAGGAGTCCTCAAAAAGCCACAAGTGGGATCACCTCTTTGTGACGTGGCAGAACCATGGTGGGGAGAACCTCTATTTGATGGGGTAGACCCATGGTACTCGACATGGGGAGTACCTCAGTAGTCCAAGGATAGTGGGAAGTGCCTCTGTGTGACGTGACAGGCCCACTGTACTCGTTATAGGAGGAGTTCTCCAGCAGCTGAGGTGTTCGACATTATGACTAGGAATGTTTCATGTTCCTAGGATAGGAGAATATGTTGCTAGCTATCAACATTCAAAGAAATCTTGTGTGGTTCATCATCATAATCAAGTTTCCCAGATATGTATACCTAGTTTGTGCTAAGACTCTAATTTAGTTGTGCCAATTTCATTGTGATTTGTGATTGAGTTCATTATTTTTGGTTTTCCTTGGGGAATTCGAAGAGGTCTTCAGAGGTCTCGGGGTCCCTACTAAGTATCTTTATACTCACCCCTGCATGAGCTTCGCCCGCACCTTGTTGTGTCTTATGCAGATGACGAGCAACTGGGCTGAGGTTTGAGGGAGGTAGGATTATGCGGTATGCAGAGGAGCCATGAGGACATGGAGTACCGAGGAGGTGATTTGTACCTACCCATTAGGTAGGATCCTTGGAGGATGACTCAGTAGCTATTTTCCATTTTTCAATTTTATTGTTCCTTTCAATTGTATTTATACTTTTCAGTTGTACTCATACTTCAATTGGGCTTGTATTCTGGCCCTTTTTACTTTCAGCACTCCTTTTTCTATAGCAGTTTTCTACACAGTCTCTTCTTGTTTTGTTCTCAAACCGTGTGTTGTACAGGTTTAAAGGAAATGCCTTCCCATTTTTGAGAATACGCCTTTCGGTTCTAGTCTCCATCCCCTGGCCTATGGAAGGCATGCTTGGTGTAGTCATGGCACGGGCCCTGGGGGACGGGTCGTGAAAACTCCTTCTTCAAAAAATTGATTCTATCGATGTTTATCATTCATATGAGATCATTTAAAATAATATTTAATTAAATATTGATGTTTAACATAGAAACTTGATGGTCTATTTTTTTATCAAAAATTATTTTTTGGGTAAAATAGGGGAAATTTAATAAAAAAAATTATAATTTATGAATGTATTTTATAACCCATTTTGAAACATAATCGATCCTAATGTTGTATTTTTAAAATTTGCGTTCTTTAGTAATAAAATTGGGTAACATTTTTAAGAAGAAAATTTATTTTAGGTAAGTTTCAAAATAAATTATAATGTTTATAAAGGTTGGTTTTTTTCAAAAACTCTTGTTTTTGATGAACTTTGTTTTTAGAAAAATATTTGAATTCAGGAGGTTCAAAAAGGGATATTTGTTTGTGTATTATAGTTGATAAAAAAATTATTAAGTTTTTACCCTCATTTATAATGAGATTGTTTGAATTGAATTTTGAAAGATGGTCTGATTGGATTAATTTTGGGTCTTATTTAGGTTATTCCTATAATAATTTCCTTAGTTGAATGTGGAATGATTTTCTATATAGTCGATACTCTTGTTTATTCATCTCATAATTTGGGTGTGACAGTTCATGATCTTGGATCTTCTATGAAACAAGATAGAGTGGTGGAAGCTAAATCGTTTATGATCCCTAACCTAATTAAGAACATCTTAATCAAATTCCACCTTTATTTATAGTTAAAAATGTTATCTTGAAGAATTATAGTGGTTAAATATGATTTAGGTAATATCAAAATCTTCAGAAACTCCAAAAAATTAAAGGGTATTGGCTATTGTGGGCTTCTTAAAACTACTTCGTCAACTATGGTGGGAAGTTAACATCCAATCTAAGATACATGATGGTATATCTAGGGAATTATTTAAGATGGTTTTTATTTTGTGTAAATTTTTCAAGGATGTGAACATGATTAAAACTATTTTATTTATGATCTTCTACCAGGTTAAGAGAATGGATGAGTTTCTTGATGATTTATAAGTGTTAATGTTCCTCTCTATTGAAATAGTAACCAACAAATATTTTAAAGGGTCCTTTGTATAGAACTTAGGTACATGGAATATGAGTCTTTCCTTTTTTAAAAGTGGTCAAATTTTCTATTTCAGTGGAATCTAGTAATACTAGGATGTATGATAATATTTTTTTATGTAAGGATGATAATGGTAAAGCTTCTCAAACAATAATGACTTCTTAAAATAAGATGTGGTTTATTTTGGATTGAAACAATAAAACACCCAGAAATTCTAGTCCCCATTTTTTGAATGATTGGAGAAACTGTTTCTGAAATGTTCATTTGGGTCATCATCATTGTTTCTATAAATTAAATTATCAAAATAATGTTTTTTAATTTGGTTTTGGATGGTGATTTTCTTGGGAATCGGTTTTTCTGAATTTAGAAATGTGTAATTTTATTAGGTAATTATTGATTTATGTATCTCATAAGTATGTATAATTTCATCCTTTTCCTTGAGTTTTTTGTTAAAAAGTTTTTTTATACATGAAAAGGTTTTATTTTATTCTCTTTTAGGCTTATATATAATATAAACATTGTGGTGAAACTTTTCTATCAATGATTTTTCTAAGGCAAGTCATTCGAAAATTCTTGGAAAACTGGGAAAAGTTATTCGCTAGTATAGATTATTTACTACATAGTGAATTTATTGAGCTTCTTCTCATTTCTCCATGGGTAATGTTCCATGGTATATATCCTATTTTATATTCTATACTATATTGTATCCAAATTCTATGGTCATGATATTCTTTATTGAGGAATGATTCTATTTTATGTGAAAATTTTGTTTTCATTAAATTGAATATTTACTAATTTTTTGATCTTATCTTGGGATAGGTTTTGTATACTATTGAATTATAATCCTATTTTTTGGTTTCTAACACATTTTCCAAGTATTTTATCATGGTTTGTGGAGGACCATTTTCTCTACTAGAGATTTAAGAAAGAGTTTTTATTTTCTTGAAATATTTATAACTATAGTGTCATCATTTATCCCACTATTTTAGATGTATATTAAATGGTCTATATTTCTATAGTAGGACTCTATATTTTTTATGTTTTTTATAATTATATGGTGATTTAGGTAATTCTTGATGTTTTTGGGTGATGTCTACGGATTAGTTCAATTTATCTTGAGGGGCTATAATAGGTATGTTGTTTCATTTTCAAAGGGACTTATAGGGTATTTTCCAAAACCTAAAAGATCATTTTTTTGGTGTTTAGGTTTTCCTTTTCTATTGATTAAACTCATAATAAGTAAGTTCTAGGTGATTCATGATCAATGTTAGAAGAATATTTTTACCCAACATTTCCTTTCAATATCTCATTATTTGTTTGTTCGCTTTATTCACAATTCCGAAATTAGTTTTATTCCTGGATTTTTTAATTTTATCATGTTATATAAATATGATCTAACAGTAGGACAGGTAATGTCCTAGGGTTATCTCAATATTATTTTAACAACATGAGTATTTTTTTTTGTTCTATTTAATTTGAAACAAATTTAATTTCATTAATAGCTTGTGAGACATGCAAACCTGTGTCAAAATAAACCATAAGATAGTATATTTTTGTAACCAATCTATTTAAATGAAATGTTGAATTATAATAAGAACATTTTAAAATTATTTATACATGTTTAATATAATGAAAATATATTGATAAATATGTACTCAATAATTTAATTATGTCCTTATATAATTCAGAAATACATTTTCCCTCAAAAAATATTTTTCTTTCCTTTGGTTAGAAAATAATAAAATTATTTTTTTCTAATTTTGGTAATATTTTATTAAATAATGAAGTTCATTTTTGATATTACAGTCTAAAACTTATATTTAGAGTGAACTTTTGAGAATTTTTTGGAAATACGGATTTTTTTAATAAATAGTGTAAATCTTGATTTTTTTAAACTATCTTTATCTGAAAAAATTAAAAAATTGAATTTATTAAAAAAATTAATTAAAAATAAAATTAGTTCACATATATTATTATTAGTCTAATTTATTTCACTCAAATATATTTTATGTTGTCTTTTCATATAAAAACATTATATACTTAAGAAAACATTTTTTTCAAGGAAACAACTCTTCATCATGTTTTAAGGGTTTGATGTTAAATTAAATTCTTCCACTTCTATGAATATAATTTAAAAAAAACAATTTAATATTTTGCATCATAATAATAAATATTATATAATTTTTTGTACATAGTTTTTTTAAATGAATAGAAAAAACAACAACAATCCATTATTGTGGTTAAGGTTAGAAAGGAATTACAGGGGGAGTTAAACCAATAGATAAGATTATGATTTCCAATTAAAAATTTCTAAATCCCACTATATGACCATATTTATACATCCACCAATCCCAAATAAAATCTTGGTCCATTTTAGATCATGTGGATTGAGTCTTTCTTTCTTATATTATAATCTTTTAAGGTATTCTAAGTAGGTCCTCAACCCAACTTACAAAAGGACACCCCTCCTTTATTTTAATTACAAATAATTGAGCTATCTAGCCCCATAATCCCATTAAATTTATATTATAAAGGTATATAGATATTATTAATAGGTTTTGGGATTTCTAAAATACCATTCCAGGGGTCTGTAAGAAAGGATCTAATGGAGGCCTACTAAAGAAGATGTAATCACCCAAGCTGGCCATATTCAATTTATTTCATATTTTACCTCATATAAATATATTGTATTCTTATTTAAATTACCAAATCAGTGTAATAAATATTATAAAATTTTATATTGAATATTTAATTTTCATTATTCAACCTTTTTTCCATCAAATAGTATATGAATGTCTCACTTGTGTGTACGTGTGGACTACCGCCTCCACGTAGAAAGACAAATTATTTTCCATAACCATATATCATGGATGATTATTATGACTGTATAAATGTTTATACAAGATATTTATTACATGATAATTTTTTTATAATTATAATATCTTATTTTCCTTGTAAAACTTAATTTTTTATGATATAGTTCATTTTAAATAAATTTAATTACTTTGATAGCGTGCAATACACGAAACCCTAAGTAAAAAATGAAACTTAATAAAATATGTCATTAAAAACTAGAAATTAAAACAGTGGGTATAAATAGTATTAAATAATTTATTAAAACATTATGGATTACACAAATTAAAAATAAATTCTTTATTTATCAAATCATTAGAAAAAAAAATGAAATCTTTTTAATGTAAAAGAGAAGTTTTATAAATAAATTACTTTTTAATGTAATTGATTTTAATATAAAAAAATTATATTAATCACTATTGGTGAATAATTTCAATGAAACTTATATATAATATATTAAATAATATTTTCTACAATTCAACAAATATTTTCGTTGTGGATGGGATAAGAATACATCGAGTTTTAAGAAATGAAATTGAATTTCTTCCAAAATGTGGTTTTCAGCATGTTTGACACAGTTATTTTAAACTTAATTTATTAATACATAGGTATTTAGTTTCATAAAATTAATTCCATAATTTGAATCATAGATTTCATTTTTTGTAAATAGGCCCCATTTATTTTTAAGGATTACTAATAGTAACCACTGTAAAAGATATCATTATGTTCAATGGTAAGTCATGTCAATCTAGATCAAAACTAGCTATTAAGGTCACCATATTTATTATAAATTATTACTGTTTTAATATATTTCAACACATATCACATTTTTCTTCAAATATAATTTTTAATAGGTACTTGTCCATGAAAACGACCCATGTAATATTTAAATCAAGGAAAGTTACAAAATGTGATTCTCTTGTATTTAAATAACACTTATGTGTTCACATAGGGTAAAAAATATGTGAATGAATATAAATGGTAATTTTTTCTATAATGAAATTATATTCATAATTTTAAATTATTTATAATTTTTTTATTAAATTATTATCCCAAATGGTAGTGTAATGCTAAAACAGTATTTTTTTAACTAATAAAAAAATAAAAATTATTATAAAAATATTAATAGTAATATAATATGAGTGGGTTATTATGTTATATGAATTAATTTTGATAAATATAACATATTAGGGATTATTAAAAGGATTATATTTTAATTTCATTTTTACCAATGTCATTAAATGTGAAATTAAATGAATTATTCAAAAATTTACAGTAATGATATTTTATAATAAATAATATTTTATTAAATAATTTAAAATAAATATAAATATTATCTTAGACCATGTGAATGTAATATTTTGTATCACGTAATCCATTGTCCATTCATGTTCCAATTTTCAATTTATAATAACATACTTATCCCTTTTTAATTAAAATATATGTCACTATGTTTCATGTAAAAAATAATTAAGAAATGTGTTAATAAAATAGTATATTATTTAAAATGAAATAAAAACCTATATAAGATACATATACTAATTTTATTTCATTTTCATAAACTTTTTATTGGAATAAATTTCCATGTGTAATCATTTTAATTGAGAATGACTTCATTATATTTTATCCTTTTAAGAAATTTTCAGTGTGATCTCTCCCTCCCTTATAAATGGACACCCATCCTTACTCTTTCATACAACACATTTAGTAATATATATTTACTATACCATGAAAAAACCATTTAATATTTTTATTATCCACATTATAGAGGTTTGGATCATTACAAAATATCATCCCCAGTTGTATTAAGAGGTGATATAAAGGATTTCTTTTAAGGAATCAGTAATCTCCTTAACTGGTCAATTTTTAAAATTCTAATTTACTCACACTAAATCTATGGTATTTTTCATAAAATATAATATTTTGTATACTCAATATAATTAAATTATATTAATATTATTTAATCATCATTATCCACCCTCTTTTCTATCGAATGGGAAATGAAAGTATTGCTTGTCCTTACGTATAACTTATAGTCTCTACATAGTTATACAATTCATTTCCAACCATTGTATTTCATGGATGGTTATTATGATGGGTTTAATGTTTATATATGATAATTATGAAATTATAATAATTATGGAATTATAATATCACATCTACCTTCTCATTAATGATGCTAGTGCATACGTGTGAACTACAGCCTCTATGAAGCGATGTGATTCATTTTTCATTTACAATTTACATTGATTGAAATATGGTTGATTTAATTAATATGTATTATATGTATTATATAATAATTATTGTGTACTTGTTAATTATTATTTACCTTTATTTTGTCTCGGCTATCAAAAAATGAACACGGTGGCCATGAATACGTACGACCAATAGTCTCAAAGAAAAGTGTAATTCATTTATATATCCCTAAATTTTATGGATTAATATAAATTTGAATATACTGAATATATATTATATTTATAAAATTAATATCAATATTTATATTGTTGAAACATGATAAACATTAAATTACAAAAACTATGTCACCAAAGAATACAAGAAAAATGGAAAAATTATTACCGAGAACAGTGATTTTGATAATGTAATTTTAATACACAGTGATAAAAGATTATAATTAAATCATATAATGTATGTAATATATTAGTATAATACTAACCTATATTTATTAAGAAATATATATTTATTATATAGGAGATTGGTTGCATACTAAGTAAGTCGAACTTGGGATAAATGCTAATTTAATAATATCATTGTTATTTTGGGATTTCTATTTTAAAGACTCCACTGGGGTGATTATTTGATATTTCAATCATAAAATTAAATATTTTTTCTTATACTCTGGTTATTTATATAAATTAAAATTTTTCTCTCATTTCCATTCTTTAAGTACTCAATATACTAAACACATATTTTTTTAGGAAAATTGACATTCTTTTTCAATATGGTTCGGAATATTTTACTTTTTTATCCATAGTTTACTTGAAATTTTGAATATAATATTTTTAATATTCTCTAATAATTTGTTAATGATATTTTTACCCTTATTTTAATTTCAAGAATTTGGTTAAAACTAATCTTCCTATCATATTTTAAATGATGTACTTTTTGAGTTTTATTATAATAGTGTGAAAGGAATGTATTATTAAATTATATGGAGTAAATAGAATATCTTGACATCATGCCTGATTAATGTTTTACTTATTTCATTACATGTTTACAAGGTTATATTAATGAAACAAATTTCCTTCCCATATAATAAATTTCTATATCAAAATGAAAGGGGTATCTCCTCAATGAAATATTTTAATGAAATTTTTGAAGTATATTCACCAATTTCAAAATTATTCGGTTAATATATATTTTTACTAGGGATATAATTTTTTCATAGCCACCTCTAAACTACTCTGGATATTTTATGATTATGTTTATTGATATGCAATTATTTACATTATGTATACAATTTTTTTCAATATATATTTTTACATTGATTTTGTTTCAACCATTTCATTTGATGAATGATTTAGACATAGTATGTTATGGATATATCAGGCTAATTCTCCTTGATTCATTGGTAGGTATCAGGATACAAACTAGTTTTTGAATTTGGTGTATGCCTTACCCGTTTATGAATGTTATCTTAGCACAGGGCCTTGGTTGTAAGATTGTGTTGTCTGTCATTATGAATTGATTAAATATAAAACTTGTTATTATTATGCAATTGATTATTATTTTTTTCTTATATTATCTACATATTTTACTCCCCTATTTAATGGTATTACATATATGACATATTTTATTGTTTTTTATCTTATCCAGATTATTCACCTCTTATTTACTTAGTGTTATCTTCTTTTGTATGAATAACCTTACTGAGCATCTGATCGCACCCCTTAATTATGCCTCATTTCACCTACATTCCTAGAAGTGTATTATTTTTTATATAAAGTGATATGATCAAGGGAATAATTTTTTTATCAAAAAATTACTATGTTTTATTTTTTTTTCAAATATAATGTGAGATTAAATTATTTATCTATTTTTCCAACATATTAAACTACTCAAGCCATAGGTATTTGAATGATTATATTTATTAAAAATGTAAAAAAATAACCAACATCTATGATTTACTACTATTAGAGTATTATAGTTGGTGTTTGAACGGGTTTTTTTAGAATACTTTGGAATTGGATTTATGAAGTCATAGATCATAAAACATAACCCTATAATGAACATTGAGAATATTCCCAAAGAACCAAAGTTTGTGTTTGTTATATTAGTTATAAATATATTTTACATTTACATTAATGGATTCATTAGTGTTGAAAGTATACATTATTATTCATAATTTTATGATGTAATGTAATGTATTCCATTTTTTAGAAATGGAATCTAGTGTAAGTATTGGAAACTGAATCAATGCACATAATCTAAGTAGGGATTTCCATTCTTGGAAAGATAATGAAGATGGAGATGGAGATGGATATTGTGCTAAAAAAATTAAAACTATTTTTCAGTAACTAAATTAGTTTGTCACTAACAAAATACATATGAATTATTCTACATATCATATATAGAGTCTAATAATGTTATAATGCCTAAAGAAGTATAAATATCCATCATTCAATGGAACTATGAATCTATTTGTAGATGAGTAATGGATAAGTTTTACGTAGAATCTATTTCTCAATTGTCTATGTAAACAAATGGGGAAGGTATTCATGGATGTTTATCATCTATCAGGGGGAGAGGCTAAATGGTGGTCCCTGATTCAAAATACTAAGGATGAGGAGGTAATTATAAGCATATAATTTAATGATTTTCTAGATCTTTTATTTGAAACATATTTTCCTCAAGAAAAAAGAGTTGATATGGAGAGACAATTCATGAGTGTGAGAAAATAGGAAGAAGAAAATATTCCTATGTATGAAGCCAAAATTATAATTTTATCAAGTAATTTTGTGGAAAACATATGTAATAATAAGATTCATATTGACCATTTATTTTATTGGATAAAGACACTCCTTTTAAGAGTACAAATCTCCCAAACCATCACATCATATGATGGCCTAGTTCGAGTTGATATCAATATTGACCAAGAATTTTTTATATCTTATGAAATTCAAGAAAATAATGAAAATAATAGGGTGTTTGAACACTATAGAAAAAAAAATATGGAAAATGAAATAAGTTAGTAGTGGAATTTCCAACTTGTAATATCTGTAGAATGAAACAGATGAAACGACCTCTCTATGAATGGGAGTTTTTATCATTTTTTGAGATAAATAACACAAGGATTGTGATTCTAAGGGAGATAAAGAAGATAAAAATTTTCAATGATTAAATTATACGGATATGGGGAACTATGAAAATTATTTCCCACAAATCCAAGGAATTTTCCCTATAAAATGATAAGGGAGTAAGGCCATGCTAATTTGATCCAAACAGATGAGGTTAAAGTTTCTAAATGTTGTGGTGGATACTATAAACATAACCTCAAATTTAACTACTGATTTATTTGATTTTGTATCATTTTCCTCTTTTATATCTTCCATGTTTTCCATGAAAGTTATATATTTCCATATCACATTAATAATGGATTTATCATTTAAGAATCCTATTTGATGTCTCATCACAATAGGGATTCTTCAGTCAGTTCCCATTATGGCACATAAATGTTCCCTATTTACTAACTCTATTGTTATACCTATGGTGTATTTTGATAAAACACTTGTTATGGACATTCTTTAAAAATATGATGCTACTATTTTTTGAAAATAGAATGGAATTACAATTCTTGATAAATATGTGGAGTTCTTTATCTATAAAGGGAATACATCACTATCTGAGTCATGTTTAGGTCCACCCTAAATTGATCCTCTAAATGATATTCTTGGGGGAGAAGAAAAGAAACATCTTACAGATAGAAAAGGATATATTCATATTTAAAAGGTACCAATTATACAATGATACATTTATGTATTTTATAAGGAATTTCATGGACACCCACCAGAGTGTGAGGTTGAATTTTCAATTAATTTACTCCCTAATACAAGACCTATATCAGAGACAACCCATATAATGGCCATTGTGTAATTATTAGAATTGTATAAACAACTAGAGGAATGTGAGTAATAAGGTATTTATACACCCAATTGTTTCACCATGGGGATCCCTTTTTCATTTTATTAAGAGGAATGATAGATCTATGAGGTTATATATTAATTGTAGGTAAGTCAATTATATTGAGATAAAAATAACTATCCATTGCATCACATTAATGACTTACTCAATCAACATCATGGACCCAACTATTTTTCATTGAATGACCTTCATTCTGGGTATCATCAATTGAGAGTAAATAAGGAAGATATTATAATTCGAGTATTTAAATTGAGGTATGTACTTTATGAGTTTACAGTAATTTCATTTTGATGAACTAATTAAACCACTATTTTTATGTATCTAATGAACCGTGTATTCAAGGAATATCTTGATAACATATTCTATAATTTATTAATGATATCATAGTGTTTACTAATATATACGTTGATACTTATAATCAATTACGAATTATTCCTGAGACACATTGAAGAAAATTGTTATATAGAAAATTTAAAAAGTCTGAATTATGAATTTATATTTTTTTTATATCTTTTCCATATTATCTCCAAGTATAGAGTCTTGGTTGATCAGGTGAAGAAAAATTTATTACAAGAATGGTTCATACCAATGAATGTAACTATGCTATGTGTTTTCACAGTTTTGGCATGTTACTATTAGAAATTTGATCAAGAAATTACTAATTGGATAACCAATTAACCATGTATACTCATAAAGGTGTTAAGATTATATATAAAATTTTATGTGAATAATTAATTTAATAATTAAATTAAAAAAAATTGAATTCTATAATATAGACTCTACCATCTAGAAATAAAATATTTATGATATTTAGTGATGTGTTGAAGAAGTGATTTGGTTATGTCCTAATATATAATGATAAATTTATTTCACATAAATCAAGTTAGACAATGAATTATAATCAAAACTATCAAACTCATGATCTTCAGTTATAAGTTAATGTATTTTCTCTGAAGATATGGAGATATTATCTCAATAGAAAATATGTGTCAATTACACATATCATAAGAGTATGAAATACATATTTTCATATTAAAAGATTAATATGGGGGGAAAATATGTCTAGAGATACTTATATATTATAATTTCTTAATACACTACCATCTAGTAAAGTCAAATATGGTAACAGATGTAATGAGTAAGAAATATCACATAATTAATTCTAAAATGAATATTGATAGGGATCTTAATTTCATGGATTTTATAATGACAGATATGGGAATTATTATGGAAGGGGAAACATCTCCAAATTTTGAAATTATTTCCCAAACATATTTATTAAAAACAATATAAAAATTTACCAGGGTAATGATAAGAATTTTCAAAAGAAAATTATTTCAATAAATGATTCATGATTTGCATGATTCATATGTTAATTTGGTATTCTCAAATCCATAAAGAGGCTATTTGTTCCATTTATACATGAGATAAAAAAATATTATACAATACACATGGAATGTTTTCATATATACACAATAGTAGTACCAATAGGTGTATTGATTTGAAGAAACATTTTTGGGGTGATAATTTGAAGTAGAAAATTACTGATTATGAGCTAAGATGTTTGGTTTTTAAATTGGAGAAGGTTGAGAGAAAATATTCCTTGATGAGCCTTTAAACCTTTACCTATTATTACATGGTAATGGAATGACATTACAATGGACATGGACATTCTAATACAAAATTCTCCTTTAACAATTGATGTAATATGTGTTCTTGTTGATTTTCATGTAATGTTTTCACATTTTTTCACTATTAGATAAAATTTACCTCTAGAACACCTTGTAAGACTCTATATTATTGAATTTTCAGGACATCGTGAAACACCGATTTATATTATTTCTGATCAAGATCCAATATTTATATCTAAATTCTAGAAAATTATTCAGAAATATCATGATACGGTGCTTCATTCGAGCATCTTTTATCCTCCGCAAACTAAGAGGGTATCAAAATTGACTGTCCAACAATTATAAGAAATATTTAGGTCATTCTCACTTAACATTCATGGTATATGTGATCATTATTATCCTTTGGTGAATTTCATCTATAAAAATTACATCCAATCGAGTATTCAAATTCTATTTTATATGAATTATATGGAATGAGATTTCATAATACAACATGTTGGGATTACGTTGGTAAAAGTAATATTTTAGGACCACAAAAAAGTTGCGGAGAAAAATATGAAGTTCAATAATATTCATACTCATATTAAAGAATCATAGAATAGGTAGAAGATTTATACCAATAACCAGAGGAAATATTTTGAATTTTAAGTGGGAGAACACATTTTATTGATTGAATATTTATGGAAGGGTGCAATAAGATATAGTAAGAAAAGAAAACTTAGCCTATGGTACATTGGAATATTGAAATCAGAGATTAAATTGGCATTTTGAAATACCATTTCACAATGACACCAAGTTATTGTAAATTATATTATATTTTACATATGTTATTTTTATAGAATTACATGTCAAAACTAATTCATGTACTCAACTCTAAAGTAACATAATTAAAACATTATTTATATTACATCGATGACCCAATACAGATTATGGACACTAGAAGACAACTGTTGAGGAATTGGAACACTCTATTGGAAAAGGTACAATGGATAAATCATTAGATAAAAGATTTGTCATATGAACCTCGTTGAATTATTCTGAAGAACTATCCATATATATATTCATGAGGTAAAATTTTTTAAATTTTGTGGATGAAATTTTTTGTAGGGAAAAATGTAACGCCCAAAAATTATAATATATATATATATATATCTTTTTTCAATAAATTTGACCTCTTCATTTACTATTCATATATACCCCCTCAAGCCTATATAAACAATAATATAGTATAGAGTTATAACATAGATCTTAAATTTTCTGGTATTAAAAGAATTTAATAATTAATTAAAAATTGATGGTCTAAAGACGAGTAACATAAATTCTATGGTTATCAATTCATTGGAAATAAAAAAATTAAATCATTTGAATATAAAAGAGATGTTTTTTAAAAAAATTATTTCTATTTATGCAATGTATTTGTATCCTAATAATATAAATTTTCTCCATTATAGAATTAAATTAATTAAATTTATATATTATATATTCTTAAAAAAATTTACAATTAAACTAATATTTTTTCTATGAATGGGATTAGAATACATCATGTTTTATGCATAAAATCTATCATTTTTTCTTGAATAGATTTTTATCATGTTTTTCATTGTTTTTTAAAAATTAATTTTGGCCACTTATAGGTATTTATTGTGATAGAATAGATTGAATATTTAGAAACCTCATATTAATTTTTTTAAATATTTCACATTTATTTTTTGGAATTATGAATAGTAACCTTGGAAAAATAATTACTATCGCGATAAAGGGTAAATCAGGTAAATCGAGGTTAAAGCTAATTGTAAAGGTTACCATGTTTCGTATAAATTCATATTTGAATAATTTAATTCTACCATTATCACCTTTGGATCAATATTTAGTTATTTATGAGACACCATTAATTAAAATTTAATGTATAATATTTAAAACAATGAATGTTACAAATTTCACTCTTTTAGTTTTAAATATATCTACGTGTCCACATATAGACAAAAAGAGTTGTGATTGAATCCTAAAATAAATATTTTTAATAATAAAATTATTTATATAATGGTAATTAATATCGATTTTTTGATGAAATAATTAAATTAAATGATTGTGAAATGATGATATAGTATTTATTCAATCAATAAAAAACAAAACTGATTTTAAAAAATTAAAATTAATATAATTTGAGTAGGTAAACGTTTTCCAAAAAATAGGCAAATATATAGTTTTAAATTATAGATTCAAATTGTAAATTTTACTTTTTTACATTAAAGTATGATTAAATGAATAGTTTCAAAAATTGTCATTAATGATATTTTATAATAACTATTATTTTATGAAATAATATAAATTCATAAAAATATTATTTTTGGCCATGTGCGCCGAATAATGTTCAACGCATCATAAGGGGTCCATTTATGATTCACATAATCATTTATGTTATCATTCATTTCTATTCTCAACAAAACAACTTTTTACATGGTTAAGGTTAATAATAATATATAAAGGGATTAATAAAAAAAGATATGGTTTAAAATCACAGAAATCAATTATAAATATCATTTTATGATGCTATTTAAAACCTATTTACTTTTTCATTGAAATAATAACCATTTCAAATCTTATTTCTTATGAATGGATTCATTATATTTTAACCTTTCCCTACAACAAATTTTTTCCTTAATACCAACCATACCATGATAAAATCCCGATTTATTTTCTTATCCACATTCTATAAGTGTTTTTATTCCCAAAATACTTACCCTATATTCCTCAAGTAGAAAATTAAATGTGTTTTTTCAAATAATAGTTAATCGCCTTAACTAATTATATACTTTTTACTTATTATTTACTTCCTATAAATAAGTGGTATTTATCATAAAATTTATAACTCAATATCATCAATTTACTAAAATATTATTATGATTTTTAAATCACTATTATCCACCCTCTTTCTAATCAAATAGAAAGTGTAAGTATTTCTCTTGCGTACATATGGCTTATCATCTCCATGTGACGATAATATTCATTTCCCACCATCATATTCCATTGATGGTTATTATGATGGGTTGTATTTTTATATAGGATAATTTTGAAATAATTATACTTCTATAATGATAATAATACTTATATATTCTTACATTCTAATATGTAAGAAAATCATAACGTTGCACATGTGTATATGTGGACTATCTCCACAATAAAGCGATATGATCCTTTTTTCACATATGGTTTATATGAATGGTAATAAGGTGTAAAATCTCTTACTTTTCTCAGTATGACACTTAATATTTTTGGTGAAGATGGGTTGTCAATTTTTTAATTCACAAAAATGATTTATCATTGAAATTTTGATAAATGTGTTAAATCCCTAAAATTCCAGTTAACATCTTGAAATATTCAATTGAATATTATTAGAGTTTGACACTTATTTACTGTGAGATTCTGAGGCTCTCAATGCTTTAGTGAAAAATGAGTAAAATTATTATATATAAAATATTAAGCGCACATATTTTATTAAAAATAATTGAATAACACCAAAATGATGCATTATAAAGGAAATCGGGTACCACATTCGTGTCTATAACTGGGTGTTTACCCTATACAGGGTATAACAATTGTAATCTTTAAACGTTTGGATATCTCATTTGTCAAACTAAACTTTTTATATTTAATTAATTTTTTAATCCATTTTTTGAATATTAAATAATTAATATTCATCAAATGGTGCATTGTAAGGAAAATCTGACACCATTGTTGTGTTCGGAAGAGGGTTTAAACCCAAGGTGGGGTATAACATTTGTATGTGTTCGAAGTTGGTATGTTTCCCTTGTGAATTTTTTTTTATATTTTTATAATTTTTTAATCTGATTTTTGAATATAAAATAATTATAATTTCTTAGAAGGTTCATTGAATGAGAATTATGAGACCATAGATGGGTCATAAAAGTGGGGTTTTACCCTCGTGAGGATATAAATTTAATGCACAAAGGGTGTTTGATGTTATTTAATTTTTAAGGTTAATTAAATATCAAATTAATTGAGATAATTTTTTAGGAATTAAATAATAGGATTGATGAGATTAATTAACTATCAAATTAATTAATGGGGATTATTATGTTGGTGAAATTGAATTATTTAATGGGGATTATGGTATAAATGAAATTAAAATAATTAGATAATTAATTGGGAAAATAGATACAATTTATTGAGATTATTTAATTGTGAAAATTAACTGATGAATTAATTATGATATTTTGATATTTGATAATTTTGATAATTAATTGTGCAATTATTGATGAAATATAATGAATGTGAATGTGATAATTAATTGTGGAATTGGTTATGAGATTTTAAGTTCATTCATATTGATTAATTAATTGATGGATTAATTAGTCTGATTGGTGTATTTGATTAATTGGGGAATTAATTAGGGGTGTTTATGTGATAAAATAATTATTGTCAAAATACCATTTCAGCCATAACTCTTTAATATGGTGTCAGATTGACACGTCCTGAGTGGTAGCATGACGCTAAAATTCAGGTCGTCATTTCAAGGCCAATGTTTAATGTTTAATTCATTCTCATGGTACAGTTCCACGAAATGATCAATATTATGATGGTTTGATGCATAAAATTAATAGGAGAGAATAATAAATAACTGAGGCAATTAATGTTTTTTAATGTTTTTATGGTATTTACTCAGGAAAAAGGGAAAATCAATTACAAATCATTACACTACATGAAATGATAATTCACTTTTAGTAATATTCATGACCAACTTTTTAAAAATGTGTATCCAACGTCATGTGAGTCTCTGCACATGCCATTATTTGTTGTAAATACTTTGTGCACCACCTTTTTCAACCTAAGATGTATTTTACACCTCCACCATGGACCAAAACTCCTCTGTGCACCTTTAGCATGGATCAAATCTCCCCCATAGTGCTTCCACCTTGGACTGAAACCCCTCCATGAACCACTATCTTTGATCAAATAACCTTTTTTCACCTCCTAGGTATTATTGTTATTCTTGTTTAAAATCAATATCTCTTTTTCTCCTCTCCCCATATAAAATAAAGTTGTTTATCCACTGTTTGATCTACATCTAGATATGTTTAATATAAATCTAGGATTTTTGGATCTAGATTTAATGTTAATAGATCTTGTTTCTTTTAATCATGTATTTAGGTTTTGGGCCTAGAACATGTTCTTCATCACATTCTTGAAGGGTCCTATTCAAATTTGGATTAACTCTTGGAGTGTGTTCACGACTGTTCTTTAGGTAGGTGGTCTAAAATTTAAAACCCAGTCTCAATTTTTAATTATGTATATGAAAGTTGTATAATTTATAGATCTATTTAGAAATTTTATTTACTAAAATAATTAATTGATTTTTTTAAATTATTTAATTATTGAATCCTGGAATTTTGAAAATTAAATATCGGAATTAATTGTGGAGTCATTACGAAGGTAGAACCCTATTTATTTAATTAGTAAATTAATTAATGAGAATATATTGGAGTATAAAATTGTGTTTTGGATAAATAATTGTTTAATTAACTTTACCAATATATAAATTACTGAGATTGAATAATTAATTGATAAATTAATTATTGTTGTATTGAAGTTTTTTAATATAGATAATTAATTGTATAATTAATTATTTTAATTATTTTGAATATTAATGTTTTTGACATGGAATAATTAACTGAGGAATTATTTGGGGTAATATATTTATTATAGATACAACAATTAATTGATTAATTAAATGGGGTTATTGAATTGATTAAGTCGGGAAGAATAATTTATAGAATTGATTAGTGGGCCTAGATTATTATTTAATTGTAAAATTAAATAACGGGGTTGGGTACGAATATTTAGTTATGGGAATTAATTAATGGGATTGAAGGGTAATTAAATAGTGAGTTAATTATCGAATTGATTAATTATAAATTGTGAATAATTAAATGGTGAATTGATTGTACGATGTCTACTTAAAAAATGATCAATTAATTACTAAATTAATTAATGGAATTTATTTGGTTAATTAATTGATGAATTAATTAACAGATTTTATGTGAACAAATAATTTATGAATTAATTTGAGGGAATGTTATGATTAATAAATTATGGAAATTAATTAACAAAACTGATCAGATTAGTTAATCAAGGGATTAATTATAAAAAATGGGTTATGATTAACTAATTATTGATTTAATTAATGGAATGGATGTAGTTAATTAACTGTTTAATTAATTAATAAAATTATTGTGAACAACTAATTTAGGAATTAATTGGATAGATTGTTATGATTGATTAATTGTGGAAATTAATTAATGAAATTGATGTTATTACTTAATCATTGAATTAATTAATGGAAATGGGTTATGAATAATTAATTGGTGAATTAATTACAGGATATTGGTTTTGTGACAAACTTAGTTAATTTTTAAATTAATTAATGGACTTGGATTAATTTATTCAATAATTAATTAATAGAATCCATGATTCTTTTTGGTGACATACAGATTAATACTATGGAATTAATGGACTTGTGAGAAAAAATGATATACATGCATAATTCAGATTTTGGGTATTAGACATGGAAATATTCACCAATGGGATTTGGGGTGTTTGACTTGGAATTTTGTACCAATGATTTAAATAAATGAATGGGATTTGGGGTGTTAGACGTGGGATTTTGGGTGTTAGACATGGAATTCTACATCGGGAAAAATCTATCTATATTGTTGAGAATTAGGGTGTTATACATTGAATTTTACAAAAATAATAAATATAATGAAATGATATTTTGGGTTTTAGACATAGAGTTCTACACTGATGATATTTTTGGTGTTACACATGATGTTCTACACTGATTAGATTTTGTGTTTTAGACATGGCATTTAGCACCGATGAGATTTTGGGTGTTAGATAAGGTGTTATACACTGATGATATTTTGGAATGTTAGGCATGGCCTTATACATCAACGATAAAGATAAATAAATTGGATTTGGGTGGCTAGACATAATGTTCTATGCCATACAGTAATCTATATTATGGCCTCACACAAGAAAAATTTGAACTCAAGCATGAGTCAAATCAGATGTTGATATATCATATCACCATCGAATACATTGATCTCTAGAATGAATCAAATAATGTATTAATATATGAAATTACCACTGGAATGATTCCAGCGCTGCAATGTGACAAAGTTAGTATTTAGGTATGGGTATCCTTGGGAACCCTATGGTTAAATTGATTAAATAAATAATAAATGATAATGAGATAACTGATTATTTACTCATTTTATTTCATTATTTAGGCAGATGAATACACTATTTTTTACTAGATTACTTCGGAAACCATTAGTGGTGGCCTACTATGTTTAACTTACTCCCTAATCGGGATTCCTAATGGGTACCTGAATAGAAATTTTGTTTCCTGGATAGGTTAAGGTAAACTACCCTGTGGAAGGTGGTAGAGTGGGAATTGAGTTTTTTGAGGGAAATAGAATTGGTGACAAGACCCGCTTGGAGGAGTTTTCAATGTCATTATTTATTTCTTTTAGGGTTTTCATATTGACACTTGGCATGGAATGTTTATTTTTTAGTGGATTTAGGTATTTTCCTACTTGGTTTATCTTTTGAAATTGGTATTACTCATGTTATATATAATTGTATATTTATTTTATTTATTTATAACTAATTTATTACTCAAAAAAATGAGGGTATATTTTCCCCATAATTGACTTATAAGACCCTCACTACTAATCAATAATCTATGGTTTATGGGGAGGTGTGCTTGAGGGCATGTGGTGAACCAACTCAGGGCACCATTGCGTGGTACAGGGGTTGGTATGTAACAAATTTTTATTATAGGACTATTTTTTTGTATTATTATTTTGTTTTATTATTTAAGGAAGGGTGGGTAGGAGAATAGGAATAGTCGGGGCTTGGTTTTGATCTCATTCATGAGAGTAGCTACCCAATATACGGGGGAAACCACAAGTACCAAGGGTGGGGTTGTTGTTATTTCTATTTGTTTTTACAGTTGAATATTATTTCACATTGGGTGATTCACTTGTTCTATGATGTGGTTTTTGTTTCTAGAATTTGTTTAGATTGACTTGGGGCCTCGAATGGCATGATAATTCACTCTGTATTCATCATTCTAGGCCCTCTGGATTATTTTGTTGCATGCATCATTATAGGAATGACCGAAAGAATGGGTTTTGGGGAGGTTGTTGGACTTGAACTATTTTTCCATACTTTTGAAATTGAAATGAAAATGGTGCCTAAAATGAAATTGAATGAAATTATAAAATGATTCAATATGAGAATAAATGGGTGTCCAAATGAGAAAAATCTATTAATGATATGGGAATGATTAATTAGTTGTTGAATTAATTAACAATAAATGATTTCATTAATTAATTTTGGAAATTAATTAATGATATTTGTTTCCTCTTAACCAAGACATTGGTGTAGGATGGTTAAGGGTATAGGTAATGTCTCGGTCTTGATAGTTTGGTAGGAAAAACAGGGGGAACATGATTTGTTTTTTTTTTAAATAAATTTTTATAATTGAGTTAATGTTGTGAAATGATAATCCTTTTTCTTTTTTATTTAACCCTTGATGTGGGTAGTTTAGGTACTGAGAATTACCTAGTTTGAGAAGTCAGGTTTGAGTAGTTTTAAACACCATTTGGTTTTGGAACAATGTGGTGAGATTTTGGCAGGTATGGAAGACTAAGAATTTTTACATGTTAAGGCATTTCTTAAATAGGTGGTAAAATAGGTGATGGAGTATAGGTGGTGGTATTTGTTTATGACTTCTTAGTGTACTTTTACTTAGTGATGATCATGTCCACTACCTTAACATCATCCCAGGTACACTGATAAATCTCTATCATTATGCCTAGCTAAATAAATGTGTTTTGGTTGGATATGGGGCCCCTTGGAGATTTTCTTATGAAGTAATAAATATGCGGGGTTGATGGGTCAAGTTACACCATTTTCGGTTTACAGATTTGGTTCTGAGGAGGGACCAGAAGTCGATGAATACCTTGGGACACAGGCAGTGGTGGTTGAGTTATTTGACATTTTGACGTTAACGATGCCCAATGTTGGGGATAGATATGTCAAAAGTTGGTTTGTGTAGAAATACCATGAGGTTAAAATGGTGGCATCGAAATTCTAATGAGGAACCTATAAGGATCATGTTTAGATTTCTCAAAGAAAGTTCTGGTGGGCCTGGAGGAGGTGGATGTACGTCCTTTTTATGAATTTTTTTATGGCATGTATAATTTCAAATGATGGAGGGTTTCTTATAGTTCATTGGAAAAGATAGTTGGTAAACACATTTGGTATGTTTTGGATGTTTTGATTGAGACTGATGTGTTCTTTGAGAGGCATGTGAAATGTGTATTGGGATGTAGTGGAATAGAGTTGCGGGTCACGCTTATGTGTTAAATCATCTATTGTGGAAACATGTATGAGATAAGGTGGAAACATGGGTGAGAGAAGAGGATATGAGGGAAAAGAGGTACGAACTTCTATGACTAAGAATCATAGTGGTGATTGGGATTAGTTCTCAAGGAAGAGTTGTTATAAGGGGGAGATTGTAAGATCCCATCCTTTTTTAGGTATGAATCTTCTTGAAATTTTAGTCAAGATGGGTTGTATTTGTTTTAATTCAAAAAATGATTTATTATCTAATTTTTTATAAATGTTTTAAAGGAATTAAATTCTAGCTAACATCTTGAAATATTCAATTTAATATTTTTGGAGTTTGACACTGAGTTAGTGTTAGACTATGAGGACCAAAAAGTCTCGGTGAAGACTGATTAAAAATATTAAATATAAAATATTAAGCACACATTTTTTATTCAAAATAATTGAATTACTCAAAATGGTGTGTCATATCAGAAATATTAAACCACCGATGTGTATGGAACAGGGTGTTTAAACTAGGTGGGGTGTAACATTTGTATGTTTTGGGTGCTTGAGCATCTCGCTCCTGAGAATAACCTTTTTATATTTAATTAATTCTTTAATCAATTTTGTGAATATTAATTATTTAATATCTCTCAAAAGGTGCATCTTATGGAAGATCTAAAACCAATGTTTTGTCCAAAATAGAGTGTTAACCCTAAGAGGGGAATAACATTTTTATGCATTGAATGATTAGACCTCTTTCTTGATAAACTATCCCTTTGTACATAATTAATTTTTTAATCCATTTTTTGAATATTAAATACTTATTTTCTCCCAAACAGTGCACGTATCAGAAATATGATACCACTATTGAATCTGGAACAGGGTGTTTTACACTTGTCAAGGTATAACTTTTATGCACAACTGTTGTTTGAGTTTATTTAATTTTTTAGATTAATTATTTTTTTAATTATGTGATATAATTAATTAGGGTATTAAATAATAGGATTGATGATATTAATTAATTTTCAAATTAATTAATGGGGAATATTGTGTTGACAAAATTGAATTAATTAATGACGATTGTGATGAAGATGAAATTGAGATAATTATGTAATTAATTTTGGAATTAGTTACAAGACATTGAGATTATTGAATTCTGATAATTAATTGAAGAATTAATTTTGATATATTTAGATTTGAGAATAGATATAATTAGTTGAGTAAATATTGACTATAATATTCATATTTTGAATGAGATAATTAATTATAGAATTAATTATGTGATTTTGAGTTAATATAAATTAGTTTTTTAATTGATGGATTAATTAATAGGATTGACGTACTTAATTAATTGGGGAATTAATTAATGTAATTTATGTGAGAAATTAATTGTTGACAAAACATTGTTTTAGTCATAACTTGTTTTTATGGTGGTGGATTGACATGACATCAGTGGTATTGTGGCCCTAAAATTGTGGCGGAATTTGAAAGACAAATTTTGAGTATTTAATTCAGCCTCATGGTAAAGGTCCATGAAATGATCAATATTATGAAGGGTTGATGCATGAGATTAATTGGATATATTAATAAAAAAGTGATGCAATTAATGTTTTGTAATGTATTGATGGAATTTCCTTAGGAAATAGGGAAATCAGTTAAAAATCATTACATGACATGAAATGAGGATTCATGTCATGTAATAGTCATGCCCAACTTTTTAAAAATAGTATCCAACATCTCGTAAACCCCTGCACATGCCTTTCTTAACTACACATGCTCCGTGTACGACCTTTTTTAGCTATAGATGTCTTTCACAACTCCACCTTGCACTGACACTCCTCTATGCACCTCCAAAAAGGATCAAATCATACCCATAGAACTTCATTCTTGGACCAAAAATCATCCATGCACCACCGTCTTCAATCGAATACCCTATGTGAACCTCTTGGTTATTAGTGTTCATCCCACATTAGATCTATCTCTCCTTTTCTCCTCTTCTACGTTAAAAAAAAGATATTTATCTTCCATTGGATCTAGATATAGATTTTATTAATCTAGATCTAGGTACATTGGATTTAAATCTAATGTTAAGAGATATTGTTTCCTTTAATAATGGATTTAGGCTTCAGAAATAGACTTTTTTCTCCATCGAAATCTTGATGGATCCGCCTCAAATTGGGATTGTCCGTGGGAAATAATTTTTCCAAATTCATTAGGTTGTTGGTCAAAAATTTAAATCACATAGTCTAAATTGTTAATTATTTATATTCATGTTGTTGAATATCAAGATCTATTTAGAAATTATATTTCAAATAATAATTAATTTATTTGGTAAAATTAATTAATTATGCAATCCTAAAATATTAATAATTAATTATAGGAATTAGTTGTTGAGTTATTAAAATGGTTGAACCAAATTAATTAATTGATATATTAATTATTGAGAGTGGATTAGTTTATGAAATTTTGTTTTTGGATAAAAAATTGGAGAATTAATTATACCAAGATCAAAATTCTTGAGATTTAATAATTAATTTATAAATTAAATAATGTTTAATTGAAGTTGTTGAACAAAGACAATTAATTGTAGAATTATTTACATGAGTTTTTGGGATTATTAAATTGTTTGACAGGGAAAAATTATTTGAGGAATTAATTGGGTTAATTGATTTATTTGAGATATAACAATTGATTGATTAATTAATTGGGGTTATAGAATTTTTGATGTTGGGGAGAATAAATTTTACAATTAATTAATGGGTGTACTGTGTTATTTAAATTTTAAATTAAATAACAGGGCTGAGTTAAATTAATTAATCATGGGAATTAATTTATGGAATTAATGGATAATTAATTTGTGAGTTAATTATCTTATTTTGGAATTATAAATTGAGAATAATTAATTAGTGAATTAATTATTATATGCCTATTTTTGAAATGATCAATGAATTGTGGAATTAATTAATAGAATTTATTTGGTTAATTAATTAATTAATTAATTTACAGAGTTAAACTAAACAATTAATTGACTAAATTAATTGAAGGGATTTCTATGATTAAATAATTATGAAACTTTATTAATGAAACTGATTTGAATAGTTAATCGTTGGTCTAATTAACATAAATGAGTTATGATTAATTAATTGGAGAATTAATTAATGGAATTGAAGCAGTTCATTAATTGTTAATTTAATTAACAGAATTGATGTGAAAATTTAATTGATGAATTAATTGAAGGAATTGTTATGTTTAATTTATTGTGGAAATTAATAAATGAATTTTATTTAATAAATTAATCATTAGTTTATTTAATTTTAGTGGGTTGTGAATAATTAATTGATGAATTATTTGTTGTATATTTATTTTGGGAAAAGACTAATTAATTATAGACTTAATTAATATAATTAGATTAATTAATTCAATAATTAATTAATGGAATCCATGATGAATTGTTCTGGTACAAATATTAGTGTGTTTAATTTTAGTTTTTTAGATAATGTAAAAACATGTGGTAATAAGATACATGTGATGTTGTGATGAAAAATGATATACATGAATAATTTAGATTTTGGGTGTTATACATTATGTTCTTCACCAATGGGATTTGGGGTATTAGACATGTCATTATGCACCAATAATATAAATAAATGAATAGGATTTTGAGTGTTAGATATGGTGTTTTTCACCGATGGGATATGGGGTGTTCGATTCGGAATTCTTCACATGTATAAATCAATTTGTATTATTGAAAACTTGGTTGTTATACTGGAAATTCTACACCAATTATAAATATAAAAAATGAGATTTTGGGTCTTAGACATGGAATTCTACACTGATGAGATTTTAGGTTTTAGACATGGGGTTCTACATTGTTGAGATTTTGGGTGTTAGACATGACACTCTACACATGTGGGATTTTGGGAAACAGACATGACTCTCTACACCAATGGGATTTGGGATGTTAGACATGGATTTCTATATCACTTATAATGATAAATAAATAGGATCTGGGTAGCTATACATTAATTCTACACCACAGAGTACTCTGAGTTATGGCCTCACATGACAAAAATTCTAATATGGAATTAGTCGAATCCAGTGTTGAGATATCATATCACCTTTGAATTCTCCAAGCACTAGAACATGTCAAATCAGATATTAATATATGGCATTACCTAGGGAATGGTTCAGGCCTCGGTATGAGGCAAAGTTAGTATTGTGGAACCGGTGTCTTGAGGAACAGTAGAGGTAAAATGATTAAGTAGAGAATAAATGATAATCTGATGACTATTTATTTATGATTTTTATTTCATTATTTATTGACTTGAATACAATATTTTCTAGCCAGATTGTTGTATACACTGTTGGGGTGGCCTACTTAGTTGTACTCACACCCTACTCAGTCTTCATGATATGTACCCCAATAGACTTTTTTGTTTTCTGGACAGGTTAAGGTAAAAGACCATGTGTTAGGTGGTAGAGTTAGGATGGAGCATGGTGAGGGAATAAGAATTGATGTGAGGACCTGCTTGTAAGAGTTTTCATTCTATTTATTTATTTCATTTTGAGTTTTTCATATTAAAACTTGTCTTGTGCATCAACATGGCATGTTTCCTTTTTAGTTGAGTACAGTATTTTCCTACTTTATTTATCTTTTGACGTCGGTATTACTCATGTTACATATTCTTTGTAATTTTTATTATTTTTTTACCGCTAGTGTTTTACCTGGATAAAAGAGGTTATATTATCCCCATTACCAACATACAACACCCTCGCTTCAAGTCGGCAGTCTTTAGCATACTTGGAGGCGCACTTGAGGCAATGTAGTGAACCGGCTTGGGATACCGTTGTGTGGCACCCGGGTCAAGATGATACATAGAGGTATATTTATTTAATATATATATGATAATTAAAATAATAAATCTAATGGAAAGTTCAATTATTATTTACATTTATCATATCATATGCATAAAAATGAAAGCATCGTTCATACGTATGTACTTCCTACCATCTCCAATAATAGTGTAATTCTGTTTTCCTTCTATAATTTTTTTCTAGGACTCTAAATATGTTTTGAAAAAATATCTATGATGTCTGCTTCATGGCTAAAATTATAGATATGATGAAACCTTGATCATATTAAAACTAATAAAATTACCAAACTAAAGAATACATGAAAAAATACGCAGTTATTACATAGAACACTAATTTTAACAAAGATTTTTTAATAAACTTTGGACAAAAGATTATAAGAAAATCATAAGTTTTATGATATATATTATTATTATTGTTTTTGAATAAAAATATATATTTACATTAAATGAATTTTGGATGCATACGAATGAACTTGAACCAGAGGTTTGGGTTTATTTTAAAAATCGCACCATTACTTGGGATTGTTTATTTTAATGTCTCTTCTACGGTAGTTATTTAATCATTATATATTATAAAAAATATTGTCTTCTCAGATATTTATTTTTGTAAATTACATGTTTTCCATTAATTTTCTTCTATTTAAGTGTTTATTATATGAAACCCATTATTTTTATGAAAATTGAGTTTTTTTCATACTCAGTCAGGAATCTTTTTTATCATATTCATATTTTCTATAAAAAAATTTAAAGAATACATTTTCTATTATTCTATGATTTATTGAATATATTTTTATCCATGTTGTAATTTTAAAAAATGATTTTGAAGGAATTGTCTTAAAATTTTCTAAATTATGTAATTCTTGACTTTTTATATAATAGTGTGAACAGAATGTTTTTTTAGATTATATGGAATGACCATAATTTTTTCCATCATGGCCGATTAATTTTTTGAATCTTCCTTTTTTCAATTTTATAAGTTACTTTAAAAAAAAATTTTCCCTTATTATTAAGTACAAGTATTCAAAATGAGAAGTCTAGTTTCCCTAAAAAATCACCTAGTGAACTTTTTGACATATATTCATCTTGATTAACATTAATTACTGGATATTATTTTTTATTAGGGATATAGTATGTTTATATCATTTTTTATATCACTTTAAATGGGTAATTATTTTTTTTATAGATTGGGGTAATTATTAACATTTTGTATGCTAGTTTTTTAATATGAATGTTTACTTTGATTATGTTTCATCCATTCTATATGATTAATTCATTAGACACAGTAAGTAACATTCATGGCCTTTTATAGACCATGGATGAATTGGTATATCTCGATAGATAATCTAGACTACGAATTTGGCATATTCCTTACCTTTTTGTGTATGTTTTCTTTATATAATGCCATAGTAATGATATTTTAATGTTCAATATTATGTATTCATTTGTTAATAAAAAACTTATTGATATCCATAAAATTAGTTATATTGTTACTATATCTATTGATTTAGTCCCCTCTAATATAGTATTATTTATATGGAATATTTTATTATTGTTTACCTCATCCATATTCTTCATGTTTTATTTAGATAGTGTTAGCTTATGACGTATTCATATCCTTTCTCACCATCTTAGATCTCCCAATTATTATTTTTCCTTTAACCAAGAAGTTAATGTGTGTATTATTATTGATATTAATGGAAATTATAAGGGTAACAATGGTTCTCTCAAATAAAATATGATAACATATATTATGTTTTAAAATGTAATGTTGGATTCAAATATATATCTTGTTTTCAAAAATAACTAATCTAATCAATCATTTGGGATTTGAATACCCCTATATAGTACCAATATAACAATATAGCCATCATCTCTGGGATATTATACTTGGGGTGTTATATAAATTCTTACGTATTTTTAAAGACAACAACGGTGCACTTGTGAGAGTGTGGACTATCACCTCTATAAGGCGATGTCATTCATTTTTAATTTTTTCTTTATGTAGCTAATAATAAAGATAGATTAAATGTGTGTGTATATATATATATAATATATATGAAATAATAATGAATAATGAAAAGTAAATTGTCATTTACCATTATTTCATTCAATTTTTCAAAAAAGGTAAATAATGTTCATGCATACGTATTGTTGGAGTTGGTGGCCTAGAACCAAATACTTTTTACTTTATTCATTAATAAATATCTTGTCACATATTGATTGTTCTTCTACGTGACAATGCATGTGATAATTTCCTAAGGACAACTGTTTCATTAAAGGGTCATAGCGGATCCCTATAATGATGAGAACCCAGAAGTGCCTTAGCACTGTTCTTGAATATATGTTCTATGGTCGGATGATGTTATTTGAGGGACACAAATAATACATGCCATTAGGGGTGCGGACTCATAAAACTTCGAGGCACCTTCTCATGGTGTGTTCCCTTGGAAATATTTAGGAGGATATTATGAGAACGACACCCGCCAGTAGGAAATCCACATTTCATAGTGTCATTGGATGTTTCTATCTGTGAATGTGTGTATTGGTCCTTATACTTTAATATTATTATTAATGGGTATTACAACTCGTGCACTTAGATTTATTAACAAAAACTGTGAAGACACACTATTCGCAGCGAGGTAGGATACGTTGGGTGCATCAAGAGTAATACTGCATTAATAGATAATGAGAGAAAGGATGTGTCCCTTCTGTTCCATGACGGAAGTAGATATCTCTGGCCCTTTGATGGAATTAATATATCCTACATAAATCCATAGACATGGTCAGGTATGGGCGAGTTCAATTCCTGGAACTCAAGGAATGAATAATCGAGCACATGGGTTGATGGCACTAACATGAAACCCGATTGATTAGAGATATCGAGAGAAAGGGATTATATTACACGGTAAGTGTTCATATGAGGTGACATATCAATGCGGCATCAACATCTTTCTCTCGGATGCCTTGACCCGTTTCTAGATAGTATCTTGGACTTTAGGCAAGCCCACCTAATGCCAACAATAAAGATGTCTAGAGGGTCACACACAATGTGTGTCCATGTATCTTAGTTAAATATTAATTTAACAAGTTAAATAAAGATTATTCCCGACCATGGTTTAATAATTATTTAAGGATGCCTTATCGCATTTATTTCGACACTAGTTATTCAATAGAATATACTATTGATGAAATAATATATATTTATTAGCGAGTAATGCAGTTACATTTATTTAAGAAATAAATATCCATTACTCAAGGTCTAATAAATGTGGTGGAGGAAATAAAGAAAAATGGAAAATAAAAGTACACGTCATGTATATTAAATATACACACCATGTAGTTTTATGGAAAATGAGTACATGCAGTGTATTAATGATTACACACCATGTAGTTTTTCCAGTTGGGATTTTGAGGATATAATATTGTTTTATTAATTGATATTTATTATAATCCGTGTGGGTGCATGTTAAGTAATTAATAATTCAACATGGGGGTTTTAAATAAAAGTTAATGAGATAAATAAAACACATAACATGTTTATTTTTTGTCGTAACTCTATAACCTCAAACTCGATTATTAATATCCTCACAACCCCAACACTTTTCCCCAATCATTGAGCACAACAATTCTGGATAATTCTTTCAAGGCCGAAATAACTACTTCCTCCATGAACGCTCTCAAGACCGAGAGAGATCCACCACCACTTGATCAAGGTGATCGAAGGCGGACATTGCAAGTGAAGGTTCTTCCACTCTAGCACTCGGATATCCCTTTAGCGACGTCAAGAGACACATGGCACACATGTGGATCACCTCTAGATGAATCCTACACTTGGATTCTACAACGCAATGATGGATCACAAGTTCATGACCAGATATAACAACAAAGAAAGAATTCCACCAAGGTAATTCTTGTGAATTATTAAATTAATTATAACCAACATATTATGATCCTATTTCTATGGTTTCGAGACTCCCCCTTTTTTCGTTCTTCATTCTATTCCGAAGATCTGATGTTTTATATCATGATAGATCTCTGTTTGAATGTTGTTTAATGCTAAAATCAAAGTTGGGAAATCCCACCAATGCGCTTCCCAAGTGCCCAGAACCTACAAGTGGTATCTGAGCGGTCATATCGTTGAATATAATCATTTATTTTTTCATTTGTGATTTACGCATTTAATAATTTTGTTATTTCAATTCAATTTAATTGTTCTTTAAATCTGAATCTCGAGATATATTCCTCCTCTATCGTTTCTCGTTCACCATACAGAAACAACCTTTTCATTTAATTTTTGATTGAAATAAAATAGAGGATCTCATCTAGAGGATCCAAATGTTCTTGGTCGTACAACACGAGAATACACGGCGTGTATTCGGAAGTACACGCTGTGTAGTCTAGGTTCATGCATCGGACTGGTCTACCAAATCAGGTTGTGTATTGATCCTATCTAAGTAATTTATGACACCATGTGTTGACCAGGAATAGGTGGCACACGGTTTCCGAATTACACGAAGTGTGGTCCAACAGAACATGACATGTAGTCCCTTCGGGTTAGGGTTGGACTGTGTACCTCGTACATGGATTGCTCGGATGGAAACCGTGTAATGTGGAAACTACACAGCATGTGTCCCACTGAACACGCCGTGTACTCCAAAAATTTCTGAATTACCTTAGCACGCCATGTCCCCGGGAATATATTTCGGATGGACGGTTAAGAAAAGTACACGTCGTGTAGTCGGAACTACACACCATGTACTCACCCAAATTACGCAGATTTATTAAAATTTGTTATTATATTATACAAACCCTTGAGACGTGTACCATGGTGCATGCGTAAAGCTGAGGCACAACACGTGATAGGTGTTTTATATATATGTGTTTGATTTAACATCTGCATAATGAACAAGAATTCACCGGGTTGCCTCCAGGGTACAAGTTACGTACAAAGATAATTTTAAATAAATTTATTTTTTTTTAAATTGTGATGGATGAGAGTCATAAGGAAATTCAGAAAAGGGTTTAAGATAAAAGGATTAATTAATTAAAGATAATTAATTTATTTGAGCATGATTTATCATAAACAAGAACCATTAAAGAATTAAATGCTAGTTTTTTTATGAATAAATATTGTTTCATGTTTGGATGATCAAGAGATAGACCAAGACCTTTGTATGTGAATGGTTTTCATTAATTTATTTATTTAAATTAAATCTGTTGGCTTGCGAGCCTTCTCCTCATTAATATGTAGGGCATCAATTCCCAAAGATTCTTTTATGTAATAACCCCTTTTTACCCCTCACCTACGTGTGAGGTAAATGCATATGTAATGGATGGAGCTCCCAAGCTAGTGGAGGTAGCTCAAGTCAGGAGCCAAGGTGAAACCAATCCAAGGAGATACAAAGGTGGACAGGTGGAAAGCTGTAAACATGAATCTAAAATGTTCAAAGTGTGTCTCCCCTAGGTCTTGGGTTAGTTTATCAACCACTAGATAAAATAACCAATAGAACAAAGCTTTGGATCATTCTATTTATTTTATTTCTGTCAGTTGCATGGTTTATTTATTGTGGTTGTGTTTCCATGATCACACAATTAATGAATTAAACAAGCATGCAAGATGGAACTAAAATAAGACTGGCTTATGCGTAAATATTATCTTGACATGGTTAATCACTTAAGTATATCACAATTAATATCAAAAATTATGTAATCAAAGCTAATAAAATGGAAATTTACGTATAAGGATAAAATCCCTCAAAAGAAATATTAAGTCGGTATAGCCTTCCATAATCTTGGTTAGAATCGAACGATAGTTCAAAGTGCTTGACTAACCCTAGTTGGGGTTCTTTCAATTATCGGGGAATTCTAATTCAAGGTTTTGGGTTGACATAACTTTGTTTTCATCAAGGGTTGACTGCCATATTAGGAATTGGTGTGACCAAGAGGCAAAGGTTGAGGAAAAATCCAAAATAAAAGGATTTCAGGATTGGGGAGTCCACTCAGCAAATCAAGGAGTTGCGAGTTAATGCAGTTGGAATTTTTAATGCCTACCTAAAACCCTTCAAGTTTCTTGACCAACTCTAGTTGGGGTAATACAAAGGGCAATATGGATCCTCACCACTAGAATATTCAGGCAACAGATTATTCCAAAGTCAATGGTGAGGGATATTGGATTTCGATAAAAATAGTGGGAGAATAATAAGTATTAATTTATTTATTTCTCTCAATTTTATAATAATGTACTAAACCTTTTCTCATCTTAATTTGTAGAAACGAAAAGAAAAATGACTTCCAACATTTCATTGCACACTATACTCGAGAAGGAAAACCTTCTCACCAGCACCAATTTCCAAGAGCGGCAGAGGCGTTTACGCGTTATCCTTTGCAACGAGAGCAAATTGTATATGCTGGAAGAGCCTATTCAAGTTGCACCTGGAAACGAGGCCAGTGATAAGGAACTATTTCTTTATATTGAACATATGGATGATGCCACAGATGTTCAATTTTTCATGCTATCGGTCATGTCAAATGAGCTCTTGAAGCAACATGAAAACATGGACGTGTATAGCATGATATCTCACCTTATATACCTCTACCAAGAGAAGGTGATACAAGAAAGATATGAGATCTCCAATGCTTTTTTTACAACTAAGCATGGAGAGTCTGCACTAGCTGGGCCTCTTGTATTGAAGCTTATTGGCTACATCGAATTCTTGGACAACTTAGGGATTAAATTCCTGGATGAGTTGCGTACAGATCTCATCCTATAATCACATACCAAGACCTTCTCAAGCTTTATTATCAACTACAACATGAGCAACATTGAGAAGAGTCTATCAGAACATTTAACCGTGATTCTCCAGGTAGATAAAGGCATGGGTCTTGACAAACCCACAGTTATGATGGTGAATAGGAAAAGGAAGGACAAGGAAAAGGGGAAAAAGACTTATAAACGGTATGAAGCCCCTGAGCATCGCCCCTCCAAGAAGGGGAAGATCCAGAGTTAGGGCAAGGAATGAGATGTGGTGTGTTTTTCATGTGGAATGCAAGGCCACTGGAAGAGGAACTGCACCCAAGAGCATGGGGATGCTAAAGGTGTGTTTTTTATCAAGTGTAATCTTTTTATTTATACACATTGGGTATTAGATACAGCTTTTGGGGCTCACATCTGTATTCAAATGCTGGAACCATGTAGATTTAGAAATATTTCCAGAGGAGAGGTGGATCTTCAAACTTCCAATGGCGCAAGGCTGGTTGTGTTGGATATTGGCGATTACCACCTCTCATTGCCAACTAGCATGATTTTGGTTTTAAAAAACTATTATTATGTTCCTAGTGTTACCAAGAACATAATTTCAGTATCTTGTTTGGATATGGATGGATTTATTTTCAAGTTTGGAAATAAGGTTTGTATCTTTTATAAGAACAATGTATATTATGGTATGGCACATTTTAATAATGGTTTGTATGTATTAAATTACTAAAACCAAGTGCTGGAAATCGATAAAGAAACAAACACATATGACTCATACATCACCCAGTTGTGGCATCACTATCTTGATCATGTAAACGAGAAGTGCTTGACAAAGCTCTACCAAGATGGTTATTTAGACTCTAATGAGCTAACACCATTTGATAGATGTCACGCTTGTTTACAAGGAAAAATGACCAAGCCTCCTTTTGGTGGACAGGGTGAAAGGGCCACAGATCTTATAGTATTGGTACACACGAATGTGTGTGGACCATTTCTAGTATAAGATAGAGCTGTATATTCTTACTTAATTAATTTTACTGATTATTTGAGTAGATATGGATATGTCTACTTAATGAGGTATAAGTCAGATGCCTTAGAAAAATTAATGGAATTCAAGAATGAAGTGGAGAATCAGCTTGGTAAGAAGATAAACAAACTTTAATCGTATTGAGGTGGGGAATATCTGAACCAAGAGTTCATCGATCTTCTACGAGAGTTTGGGATTCTATCTTAGCTCACTTCTCCTTGTACACCATAGTGTAATGGAGTTAGTGAAAGGAGGAACCTCTCCTTGTTGGACATGGTGAGGTCGATGATGAGTCATGTAGATCTTCCATTATCCTTTTGGGGGTATTCATTACAAACTACATCATACACATTAAACCGAGTACCAACTAAGGCGGAAAATGGAATTCCATCTGAGTTAAGGAATGGAAAGAAACCCATTTTTTCACATACACATGTATGGGGATGCGAGGCGTTTGTTAAGGCCTTCTCAGGAAACAAACTAGCACCCCAGGGCACGAGATGTATCTTTATAGGATATCCTAAGGAAATGAAAGGATATTACCTATATAACCTTCGAGATCAAAAAGTGACTATATCTAAACAAGCCCTATTTCTTGAGAGGGAGCAATATTGACTTCAACGAAGTTGATGCTCAAGATAGAGAGGAGTTGTTAAAGGAACAAGTTCCAATGTTCCCCATGGAAGAGGTTACAAAAACACAAGTACTGTGTAGGAGCTCAAGAGAGGTAAGGTAACTAGAGAGATTTGGTTTCCTATTCACCGAGGATGGTGAATCATTATTTTTGGACAATGATGAACCTCTCTCCTACGAGGAAGCTGTAAGATGGCTAGAAGCTATGAAATCTGAGATGGATTCCATGTATCATAACCAAGTATGAGTTATGGTCGATGAGCTAGTTAATGTAAAGCATGTTGGATGAAAATGGGTATTCAAGAGAAATATAGACATGGAAGGTCAAGTTAGCACCTATAAAGCAATGCTAGTGGCTAAATGATTTAGACAGTGTCAAGGAATTGACTATGATGAAAACTTCACGCCAGTTTCCATGTTTAAATCCATAAGAATCATACTTTCCATAGTAGCTTACCATGACTATGAGATTTGGAAATTGAATGTCAAAATAGTAATCCTTAACGGGAACCATCAAGAAGATGTCTATATGACACAACCATAAGTGTTTGTGACACCAGGTGAAGCCAAACAGGATTGCAAGTTGCAGAAATCCATTTATGGATTAAAGTAAGCATCTAGTTCATGGAACATTAGATTTGATGAAGCCATAAAGGAATTTGGTTTCATTAAGAATGAATGTGAGACATATGTTTATAAGTGGTTTAATGGGAATGTGATCATTATCCTAGTAGTGTATGTTGATTATATATTTCTTATTGGAAATGATGTACCACTCTTACAGTCACTTAAGGACTGGTTGAACAAGTGTTTCTTTATGAAGGACTTGGGTGAAGCAGCCTACATTATAGGTATCAAGATAATTTGTGATAGATCAAAGAGGTTTCTTGGACTAAGTCAGGGTACATACATTGATCAGATACTAAAGAGATTTAGTATGGAACAATCCAAGATAGAATTTGTTCTTGTGTCACATGGTCTACCCCTTTCTAAGAAAATGTGTCCATAGACACAATAGGAGAAAGATAGAATGAGTAAGATCCTATATGCTTCGGCTATAGGATCCATCATGTATGCCATGTTATGTACCCTGCAAGATGTTTCCTATGCACTGAGCATGGTAGGAAGATATCAAGCAGATCCAGGAGAAAAACAATGGACTACTGTTAAGACTATCCTTAAGTATCTTAGAATAACTAAGGATATGTTCCTGGTGTATAGAGGAGACGAGGAGCTTGTCCTCAGAGGGTATGCTGATGATGGTTTTTAGATAGATCATAACGATCTAAAGTTGCAATCTGGATAAGTTTCTTGTCTCAATGGAGGAGATGTGAGGTGGAAGAGTTCAAAGCAGCCAGTTGTCGTTGATTCTACAGCGGAGTCTGAATATATAGTGGCTTTTGATGCAGCCAAGGAAGCCATCTGGATTCGGAACTTTGTCCAGGGGCTTAATGTGGTGCCTAGAATTAAAGATCCCATTACATTGTAATGTGATAATACTACAGCGGTGACTATTGCAAATGAACCAAGGTCTCATCAAAAGACAAAGCACATACTCTGGAAGTATCACCTCTTGAGGGATTTCTATCAAAGGGGTGATGTTTCAATGAGTAGAGTTTCCATGGAAGAGAATGTGGCAGACCCCCTAACTAAAGGAATATCTCAGTAGAAGCATGAATATCATGTGAGAGCTATCAGTTTAAAGGTTTTTAGTAGTTGGCTCTAGTCCAAGTGAGATTCTTTTGGAGTTAGTGGCCTAGAACCAACTACTTTGTACTTTATTCATTAATAAATATCTTATCACATCTTGAATTTTCTTTATGTGTTACAATGCATGTGATAATGTTCTAAGGACAGCTGTTGCATTAAAGGGTCATAACAGATCCCTACTATGATGAGATCCCAGAAGGGCCATAACACTGTTCTTAAATATATGTTATATGCTTGGATGATGTTATTTGAGGGACACAAATAACATAGGCCATTAAGGGTGAGGAATCATAAAACATTGAGGCATCTTCTCATGGTGTGCTCCCTTTGTAATATCCAGGAGGATATTGTGAGAACAAGACCTGCCAATAGGAAATCCACATTTCATAGTTTCATTGTATGTTCCTATCTGCGAACGTGTTTATTGGTCCCTAGACTTTAAGATTATTATTAATGGGTATTACAACTCACGCACTTAGATGTATTTAAGAAAACTATGATAACACACTGTTCGTAGTGAGGTAGGATATATTGGGTGTGTCGCGAGTAATACTACATTAATAGATAATGCGAGAAAGGATTTGTCCCTTCTGTTCCAAGATGGAAGTATATATCTCAGGCTCTTTGATGGAATTCATATAGCCTACATAAATCCATGGCCATGGTAAGGTATGGGCGAGTTCAATTCCAGGATTTCAAAGAATGAATAATCGAGAACATGGGTTGATGGAAGTAGCATGCAACCTGCTTGATTAGAGATATTGAGACAAATGGGTTATATTACACGGTAAGCGTTCATATGAGGTGACATGTCAATGTGGCGTCAACTTATTTCTCTTGGGTGTCTTGAACCATTGCTAGATAGTTATCTTGGACTTTAGGCAAGCCCGCCTAATGCCAATGAGAAAGAGGCCTAGAGGGTCACACACTAAGTTTGTCCATGTATCTTAGTTAAATATTAATTAAACAAGTTAAATAAATATTATTCCCGAACGTGGTTTAATAATTATTTAAGGATGATTGATCGCATTTATTTCAACACTAGTTATTTGAGAGAAAATATTGTGGACTTAATAATATATATTTATTTGCAAGTAATGTAGTTAAATTTATTTAAGAAATAAATAGTCATTACTCAAGGTATAATAAATGTTGTTGAGGAAATAAAGAAAAATGGAAAATAAAAGTACACGTTGTGTATATTAAATATACACACCGTGTTGTTTTATAGAAAACGAGTACACACTGTGTACAAATGATTACACGACTTGTAGTTTTTTCAATCGGTATTTTGAGGATATAATATTGTATTATTAAATGAAATTTATTATAATCAGCATGGGCGCATGTCAAGGAATTAATAATTCGACATGCGGGGTTTTAAATAAGAGTTAATGAGATAAATAAAACACATAAGGCATTTATTTGTTGCAATAACTCTATAACCTCAACCTCGATTATAAATATCCTCACAACCCCAACAGTTTTCCACAATCATTTTAAACAATGTTTCTAGATAATTCCTTCAAGGCTGAAAGAACTACTTCATCTAAGAATGCTCTCAAGACCAAGACAGATCCACCACCACTAGATCAAGGTGATCAAAGGCGGATATCACCAACAAAGGTTCTTCCGCGCTAGCACCTGGAGATCCCTTCGACGATGTCCAGAGATACATGGAACACATGTGGATCGCCACTAGAGGAATACTACACATGGATTCTATGATGCAAGGACGGATAACAAGATCATGACCTAAGACATCAACGAAGAAATAATTCCACCAAGTTAATTCTTGTAAATTAATTAAATTAATTATAACCAACAAATGATGATCCTATCTCTATGGTTCCGGGACTCCCTATTTTGTTTTTCATTCATCATTCTATTCCGAAGATCTAGCATTTTATATCATGATAGATCTCGGTTTGAACATTGTTTGACACAAAAATCAAAGTTGGGCTATCCCACCAATGTACTTCCATTGTACCCAAAACCTACACGTTTGACCAACCATCTTAGTGTCCTTTGTAATTTTGTTTTGGATCTCTAAATTTTATAGATGAATATATATATATGATGTTTTTATCAAAATTAAATATTTTGAGATGATAGAACCATGATCAAAGTAGACCGATCATAACTTCTGAACAAAAATGATTACGAAAATTGAAATATTCAACACCCAAAATGATTATTTTAATAAGGAATTACAAATAATTAGAGTTGAAATTTAATAAGGTCATAAAATATGATATTATAATTATATAAATGACTCTATAATAGAATTATTATAAATATAAATTTATTTAACATGAGGTTAGTGAGATTTATAATAAACTTAAACCTAAGGTAAAGGATTTATATTAAAATGTCATTGTTTATTAGGATTGTTTAAGATTGTGTTTTTGATGATGAAATTTTAGGTCCTTTCTCCCAAGAATAAAAATAAATTTATTCTTCTCTAGTTATTTCTAAAAATTACAATTTTTTGTTCCAAATTTCTCTCTTAAGGAACTCAAAACACTGAATTAATTTGTTTAAGGAAATCCTACATTATATATATCTTTTATAGAAAATCATTTTTCCTCCATATATATATTTTTTAACTATATTATAAATAATTTTTTTATATTATTATACGATTGATTAAATAAATTTATACACATGATTAAAAATTAACAATATTTTTAAAGGGATTATTTTTATATTTATCCAATCCATGTAATTTTTAATTTTCACCGAAATATAGAAGATATACTAATTTTAACCTACATGACATGAATTGAATTTCACATAGTCGTGACCATTGAAATTTTTTGATGATTCCATTGCATGTTTCCATAGTAAATTTAAAAGAAATCATTTCCCAAAACATTTTTTATATTATAATCTTTTCATAAATTGATTCTAAAATGAAAAGTGTATTTTCCTCATGAAATTTTTCAAATGAAAATTTAATGTAATTTTTTTTATGAAAACAAACTTTGATGTCACTTATTCTTTACTAGATATATGATCTAAGGATGTCACCATTATTATTTTTTCTCTATGGTTTTTGATAATGATAATAATATATATATTCACCCTTTTTATTTTCTGGGGTTTCTATTATACTGAATTGTTGAAATGTTCATGAAACTCGTTTTTTATTAATATGTTATGAAAAATGATGATTGTTCCTAAATCATGTGGAAAATATATGAATGGATTGTGATTATTATATGGGTTGGAATGAAATTATATATCCCTCTAGTGAATATGCCGGACAACCCATGAGAAAAGTTTTATTGTAATGGGTAGTTAATGTCACATTATAGCCTAGATACCCCACAAACTAGTCTCTAAACTGAATCTGGAAAAGTATCAAACGGAATTACCCATCCCCATTGGCTGGAAATAACACCTGATCATTGGACAACATCCAGTGGAAAAATATTCGCCCATCCTTAAACAAGATGCATTCTATATACATATATATAGAAAATAATAGAATAAATATTCCATAATAAAATAATGACAACTTAATTGATATGAGTCATAATTATCCACATCCAAACTCAAAGTAAACATCTAGAAAAAGGAAAACTAAAACTAGAAAGAAATACTCTATATAATAAGTGTGGATAATTTCAAACTATCTCAAAACCATCTTCTTATACCCACCAAATAAAAACCTCTCTCTCTCACAACAACACATTTCCCTTTTTTCATTACAATATAATACAAGGTCTATATTTCCCCAAGGGAGTGTGTAGTTTGTGAGCTAAACATGATTAGTAATACCACCTTAAAAACTCCCTGGGGGTTCTGTAGTCCATGAAATATCATCCAATACTAGAAAGGATCATACTCTACAATGATTCAGTGAGGCTTCAGTCAGCTAGTTATGGGTAAATAGGGGTGTGATGGTTGGACGTGGTATAAACTTATCACATGGAGTATCTGTATTGATTTTTAGCAATCCATTATGGCCTTTATTGGATATATATTTTGGGTTTGGATCTTAATTCTTTTGGATTTTATCACTTCCACTGTCATTCATTCATTATATCATATTTCTTTTATAGTTTTCTATATATATTTCATGTTTCTTATTTCAGGTTGGGAAAAATCATCCCCTATAGTTATTGTTTACTGCAAGATTTTATTTCAACATCCTATGGAAATCAAGAATTACCTTAGGGATTTTATAAGGTATAATATCCAAATATTTTAAAATAAATAGTATGTTTTATAATATCCAAGACATGTATTACCAAGATTAAAGAACTATGGAATATTATTATTTAAATATAAATAATTTAACCTAGTCATTGAATAGGTGTGTATAAATAGAATTAACCACATTATGAAATATATATAATGGTCCTAATAAATAATATTATAATAATTATTTATTATGAAATAAACACTCTATATTTAGAAAAGTAAATTTTCTCATTAAAAATATATTTTCTTCAAGAATGATTTAAATTGATTTTTGTGAGAGAATATTGTAATAAATTTTTTGGATCATTTTGAAAATTTTCATTATGAAAAGGCTTTTACTTTTTAATTTAGAACTTCAAAATTATAATAGAGTGAAATTTTGGTATTTCTATAAAAAGACTTATTCCACATTGAATAGTGAAAAATACTAATTTAAAAAAATGTATTTTTTTTTTAGAATTTACAATGTTTCATTTTGTTTTAAAATTTTATTAAAGTTTAATTATATCTATTATATTAGGTTTTAACCTATTATGTTTGTTTAAATAACATTATAGTTAAATTTTTTCTAAAAAAATATACATAAAAATGTGTTTTTCTGAAACACTATTTTTCAATTCATTTTATCTATTAGTCTTAAATTATATTCAACCACATATATAAGTTGATTCTAGTAAAAATATTTGAATATTTCTAGTCATGAGTTTAATATTTTTTCAATAGTTCCCTTTTATTTTTTTCATTATGAAAAGTTATCGTAGTGATTAATTATCACCCTGGTAAGGGAAAATTAGTTAGTTAAGGTTAAAAATAATATTATAAAGACCAAAAATTAACTCTAAAACTTGAAATTACCCAAATTCATGAGTGTAGTTAGGATATCTCCATACCATTATTTAATATACGAAAAACGTGTCACATATTTCTTTGATTTTTACATTTATATTATTTAAGTAAAAGTTAATATCAGAAATGATACTTTCTTTATTTTAATCACTGTAATATTTTTTAACAGTTATAAAAATAATATATTTTATGTTATAAATAGTATTTTTAAAAATAAATTATTTTTTATTAGGGTAATTTATTTTTTATTTTTAGAGATTAAATAATATGCCTAAATTCTTGATTAACACTAACCCGACATTTAATCAGATAATAAAATAATAAAATAAAGGGTTCTATAACTGTCAAAAGTTATATAATTTCAATTAATTATTGAGTAATATAAATTTTATAGATAGATAAATCAAAATAAACATTTTTTAATGGATTATATTAAAATTCCATTATTTTCATATTTTTTTAAATAAAAAATATATAAACACTACCAAAATCGACATTAATGTTCTTTTGAAATACTATTTATTTTATAAATTTATTTAAATTCCGAAAAATAAATATGAAGAAAAGAAATTGTATATATTTTAAAAAATCAAATACTATCCTTTTATGGAAATTTGTCCCTTTTATATTAACTATATTGATCCCAAAATAGTAAAAACTTTGTTGTCATTGTTTCTGTCAAAAACCGTTAAGGCAGGTTAAAATAATGAGATAAGGTTAAAAACATATGGTAAACCAATTCATGTTTTATTTTATAATATTATTTCATCAAATAATCTTCCTATATTCTAATTATATCCATATTAAGAACTTCTTACATTAATTTTTTTTATATTAATATTATATATTATGTAATTCCATGAGTGCCCCTCCCTTCAGTTATAAAAGTGAACATCCTATTCAATTATATTAACAATTAAAGACCCTAAAATATAAACCAATAAAAACACATTAGACATAATAAAAACTCTAAGCATGTTCTAGATGACTTTTATTTGGTATAATACTATCCTCTAAGGGTTAATGGTGTAAAGCAAATGATTTTTCTTGAAGAAGAGGTATTACCTTCATCAGAATGTTTAAGTTTCATTTATTCTTAAAAATCCTTAAAATATTTTTCAAATATGATGAAACAGTAAAAAAAATATTTAATACATATATATATTTTTATGTTAATTTTAAAACTATATCCATCACTGCTTACATCAAATAGGGAACAAAACCGTCATTCGTGTGTGCAGTGGACTACCACCTCGCCAAAATATGTAATTATTTTTCCATAAATGTCTCTCAATGGTGCTTATAATGATGAATTTAATGTATATATAAGATATTAATAACATAAATATAATTATAAAAAGAGAATATATAATATTTATTCTTATATTTCTATCCATTTAAAAATGATAGTATCATGCGTGCCTACATGTCGATTCCCACCTCCATGGAGTGAAGTGATTTTTTTTTTCTTCTGCATGAGAAATGGATGGTATATATAAGTATTTTAAATTAAGTAATATTTTATTTATTAAATAATTCTCATTTTTTAATTTTAAAATAACACTTAATTTCTTTCCATTATTATCATTGACCAAATGGAAATGCTAATCATGTGTATTTATAATTTACCATCTCCATTACTATATTGAAGATCATTTATCATACGAATATATCATATTTGTTTAAAAACAAAATTAGTGTATAAATATTATATTATTTTCTCATTATTATTCTGGATATAATGTAACAAGGACCTATTTTACCACACTCAACCTACCGAATCCATTTCGGGTATACAAGCTAAGTGTAACTAAAATAGCTAAGGAAAACTACATTTATTAAGTAATTATGAATAACATGGTAACTCATAAAAAAGGAATAATAAATATGAAATTATATCTTATAAATTAAATAATTAATATTATTTTAATTTTTCTAATGATAAATAATGTACTAGATGAGTCTGACTCAAGGTAAGAAATACTTTACTTTAAATCCATCTTTTATTATATTTTTAAAATTTATTTTATAAATCATTCTGTTCCATGTACATATTCATTAAACCCCCATTATATGTGTATTTTTATTCACATAAATTAATTATAAAATATATTTTGTATCTATTTAAAAAATTATTTCAAAAGGAATATTTTTATGCAATGTTTTGACTTTCTTTATAAAAGACAATAAGAATCTTCTAATTTAATGTATACAGCGTAAATGGTTATTTACAAAGTCATAATGGTTAATTGATATTAGGATTCATTTATAATATTTAATGGTTTTTCAAATAAAAAAACCGCATTTAATATATTCTATGTATTTTCAAAAAAGTGTTTTAAATAGAGGGGATATTTAAATTTTAGAAAATGTTTTCTTATGTGTGGAAGGAATATTTTTATGATTATTATAACGTAAATACAAGATTTCACGTGTTATACTTAATTTATGTCTGTTTTTAATTGTTTATGATGATTGTTGGTAACATCAAAAATTAATTATGGGTGTATTTATTATAAACAAAGGATTTTTGGTCCTATTATAAATCAAGGATGGTTGATTACATTATAAAGCAGGGACTCGTGGGTCCATTATATCCCACCAATGAATTGGGTAATGATTGTGATATAATTTGACTATAGATGTTATTAAATTGTTAATATTGTTAAGAAAATTATGTCTTCAGTTACTTGATTTTTTTTATTATTATTTATATTGTTTTTTGTAAATTTTATGCTTTTTCATTTTTATCTAATTATATTATGTATAAACGAATGTATTTACTAAATATAAATGGTTAAATGTATAAATGTTTTAAAATTATTGTATAATTCAACCTCATTGAAAACAAATAATTTTTTATTTTTTCAATAAATATCTATTATGAAATGTTTTATGAAAATAATTTGGTAGATATGTGGATTTTATAGGTATGAAAATGATTATTTTGATATGAATTTTTACTTTTGAAAATGGAAAAATTTTATAAGTGTTGATGGAATAACAGATCTGTTTTTTTTATTTTTATGTCCTTTTAGTGAGATGTTTGTTCTTATAAACTACTTAAAAAATAATTGTTTATTAATGATGATTAAGGATAAATATATGGTGAAGATGAAAATTATTATGATATTCCATGAAAATAAATATTTTTATATCTTAAAAGATTTATTTTCTGGGAAAAAAGTACAATAAGTGGAGGTGTTCACTTTATAATGTCATATTTATTTTTGTAAGAATAGTGGAGTAATTCTCTAAAATTATAAGCTTTAAAGTTATCCAAATTTATGTGAATAAATATTCATCTTAAAAATCAATATTATTTTCATGTTAATTATCATTTCATTTTAGTTGGTATAAGAATAAATGATTATATAAAGTTATAAATTAGGGTTTTTTTCATGTGATTTTATCTTAATAATTCTCAATTCCATCATGGATTAATAAGATTAAGTTTCATCAGATTTATAAATGCCTAAACACCCTTTAATGGTTTTAAGTGATGAGACTTTAAGATGATTAATGATATTTTTTAGGAATGTTTATAGGGTTGAGATATATGTAACCCTTATGGTTAACATAAAGGATTCTTACATAATAATGTTGTGACATTTTCTGGGATGTTAAATGAAATGTATGGGAAAACAATTTAGGTTAAAATATTATTTAAATCTGAAGTTTATAAGGTTATTTTATAGAATTTTCATCATATTTATTGAATTTTATAGAAATTATATTAATATAGTTTTATTAAAAGGATATCTCATTACATTCGGAAAGGTAGCGGGGCTTGAACCCACATCAAAAGAGTGATGACTGTGAAATGATTAATATTGGCCAAAATAATGTCCGGGTTAGGGTGATATTCTTTTACATGGAAAAATTCATAGATAATTATTAAAATGATTTTGGGAACATATTTATTATCATATATTTAACAACTATATTGAAAAGTTATTTGGTGATTAAGTGATTAATGTTGTTTCAAAATAAGATCACTATAAATTTGGGGAATATTGTTTGGTTTATGAAAATATAATATTATTGTATTGTATTTGTGGAATAAGGGTATAATTATCCTTTATAATCCTATATGATTTTAATTTGTCTTTATAGTGATTTTTTATTTTTATGAAAATTGTTATAATATCTTATAGGTATATATAATTCAAGCAAAAAAAATTGGTAATTATACATTAAGGGAGGTTTCTATTATTAGATATATATATTATATTTTTCTTGGAAGAATATGTAATAAAATAATTCTATTACATAGGTTTTAATATTATTATTGAATATTTTAATAAATTTTATGGTTGGTTATTTATCAAATGATCTATGTAGAATTTTTTGTTTTTTATTGAGTCATTGGAGATTAATGTTGTATTCTTTCGTATAATGGTTTATTCAATTTGTGAATCATCTTAACTTCTTCAAAAAAATCGGTTTTTAATCATATATAAATATAGGACGAATATTTTTTATCCATTTTGGAAATTATTTGATCCTTTCTACATTAATTTTAATTTTTTAGGAATTAAAAAATTCATTTAGAATAATTTTTATTTAATGAAAAAGGTCATATTGTGGTGGAAATTTCTGATTAATTATATTTCATTTTTTCATTAAAAAGATATTAAATTAATTCTTTAACTCTAGGATAATGTTCTCAAAACCAAAAAAAATGTTATCATATTACATTCTATTTTGATGAAACGATTGTCTTTTCCATGCCTCTTTGGTTTACGATTTTATGGTCATAAACTTTTTGGGGACATTCAATTTCCAATTACAATGTTCATTAGCACTATCCATTATTATTTTGTAATTTAATATTTCCTATATATTTTTATTATTGCTCCCCACTAATTATAACTTATTTGGAAATAGTGTATGTGTTATTTTAGGTAACCTACATAACTCCCTTTCTCACTTTTTAAAATGATGTTTTAATAAAAAATTTATGATATGAGTTTAAAACATAGGTGTCTTCATATATCAAAGCATTTATTAAAAACATCAACTAAAAATTTCAAGGATAAAAATTTTTTAAAGGAGAGAATATAAAGTCATTATATTTTAAAATAAAGAAATTGTTTGATAGTATTCAAGACACACAACATCAAGCCTAAAAGAACCATGAAATATTATTATTTAAATATGTCTATTATAACCTAGGCATATTATTTATGGGTATGAATAGGGTTAAAATCATTTTCAAATATATATAAAGGGAATAAGAAAAAAATAATTGATTAATTATTTTGAAAAAATTGTCAATTTTCATCAATATCATTTAATAATTCAAAAATGGTTTCTATTAGATTTTATGAGAAAATATTATAATTATCTTCAATAAATTTTAGAAATAGGATATCAGTTTTAAAATTATCATTTCAAAATTATCATAGAATGTTTTTTTCTGAAAATATTTATTTTTCAGTAAGTTGGGGGAAAATAGAAATTTTAGTTGAAAATTGTGTTTTTCATTCAATAATTCAACAACTTTTATTTATTTTTAATATTTTTTTAATGTAATTTAGTTTTATTATATTATTATAAATCCAGTTGTGTTTATTTTAGTCATTTTTATAGTAAAATTTATAACAAAAACAGTTTTATACTTGAAAATGGAGTTTTTTAAAGTCTTTTTTCATTGTGTTTTGAGTTTTATGATTAAATTAATTTTATTCATTTATATAAACTTAATCATGATTTTTTTTTTCTATATTTGGAATCATGAGGTAAAAATACGTTAAATAGCTCCTATTTATTTTTGGTAATTATGAATAGAAACCATAATGAATAATCATCCCCACAGAAAAGGTAAATCGGTTAATTAAGGTTAAAAATATTCCAATAGCGTCCAAAAGATGACAAAAACATATTATTTACAATTTTATTAGTTGAGATTGTCCATTTATATCCATATTTTACAAATATAGAATCTTGGTTATGTATTTATTTGATTTTTACCTTGATAATATTTAAGTAAAAGATATAGTCCAAATTGCCACTTTTTTACTTTAAATAACTATAATATTTTATTTAAGGGATAAAAAAATATAAGTTCTATTATAAATGTTTATTTTAAACATAAATTGTTTTTTGTGGTTATTTATTTATTATTTTTAGGGGAAAATTATCTTAAATTTTTGTGTAACACGGACACGATAGTTATTCAATTGAAAGTAAAATAATTGAAATGATATGAAAAAAATATAATAGTAAAAAATGAATTATCATAAATTACAATGTTCCATTAATTTTGAAGATAATTAAAATATATTTTATATTCCATAATGTTTTATATTAAAATTTCATTGTTTTCTTGTAGTTTTCAAGGTCTAATTAAATGAACCGTTTTGAAAATGACATTAATGTTGTATTAAAATAAATAATATTTTATTAATTAATTTAAAATTACTAAAAACCTATATTCATAATAATGAATGTTATAAGTTTAAAAATATCAACTATAGTCTATTTATGGATCCATTTTCCCTTTAAAGTAGCTATATTTACCCTGAAATAGAAAAACAATCATCATCATACTAATTGTTAAATAAGATGAACTAAGGTTTAAACAATGAGATTAGGGTAAAAACCTGCCCAAAAAATTAGAATATTTATTTCATGATATTATTTCAAGACATCCCCATTGTATATTATTATTATTATTTTTTATTCTTTTTTCATGAAAATTAATTTATATAAATTTAATTCTTTTTGTAATTCCAAGAGAGACCCTCCCCTCACATATAAAAGGGCTCATCATTTCGTACATTATTTACACATTAATGTTTTTTGTAAAATATATATTCAAAACCATTTCTAACAACATTCCACACATTATATAGTTCTTATTTTGGTTAGAATATAATATTTATAGGGCTTAATATATGATAAAAAGTATGATTCTTGAAAAGGAGGTTCCATCATTAACTAAATGTTTTATTTTTACTTTTTCCTCTACCTCCTCAAAAATATTTTTATAACATGAGGAAATAATAAAACAAAAAATTTAATGTATTTTTATGTTTATATGATAATGTGATAACCTATATCAATCTTATATTCCATCAAATGGGGAATGAAATCCTCATTTGTGTGTACGGTGGACTACTCTCATGTGATCTAATGAAAATATTTTTCCATAATCACCCCTCATGGATAGTTTTGATTATATTTTTAATATCTATATATGATATTAATGACATAATTATAACTATTAAAAGATAATATATAATATTTTTTCGTACATTTCAATCCATTGAAAATTTATTATGTCGTTAGTGTGTACGAAGGGATTTCCACCTCCATGAAGCGATGTCATTCAATTTTCAAATATATATCACATTGATGGTATATATAATTACATTTAAATAATTAATATCATATTTATCAAATATTTATCATTATATAAATTTAAAATAATACTAACCTTCTTTCTATAATGATCATTTGAATAAATGGAGATGTTACTGGGGTGTGTGTACTCGCTATCGTCCCCATGATCGATATGTACTTAATTTCTCAGTACCATAATTGATTGTGGGTTTAAAAATGATAATTTATTTAAAAAAATTATAATTATTACAAGATTATTATTTTTTATATGATTTAAAAATGACCACTTTTACCACGGTCAACCAAATAATACCATTTTGGTTATACAAGCCCAATATTGCCAAAAGATCTAATGTTAACATAATTGATTATGTAATTTCGTATAACATGGTAAAAAATAAAATAAAATTAACAATAAAAATGAAAAATGTTCTTAGTAAATTAAATAATTAATTTATGTTTATTATTATAAAAGATAAAGAACTTTCTTGATGAGTCATACTCAAGGAATGGTACATTTTACCATAAAACCACAAGTTAAATATTTTACAGATTTATTTTCTTAATCATTCACTCCATGTACATAAAAATAAAAAAAATGTGTATTTATATGTAATTAAATGAATTACAATTGAAATTTTATGTCTCTTTGTAACAAATTTTATGAAAAGATTCTTTTTATGGAACATTTTGACTAACTTTATGTAAGACTACAAGAATGATCTATTTTAACGTATACGAAATAAATATTTTTTCCCACCATGGTTACCATTATCTGATGTTTGGATTCATTTATAATATTGCATTTTTTCATCAAATAAAAACTGTCCATCCATGTAATCTGGTTATTTTTATATCTGTATTCAAATGGAATAGAGATTTCAAATACTAGAAATGTTTTACATTGAGTAAAATATATTATTTAATAAGTATGATGATGGAAATGAAACATTTAAAGTGTTATGATTATTTTATAGTGCATGGTCATTGTTTATGATAATGTTTGGTACTGTTAGAACCCATGTTTGTCTGGTTATATTATAAAATAAGGATATTTGGGTTTATTATAAACCAAGGATGGTTGGTTTCATTCCAATACAGGGTTGGGTGTGTTCTTTATAGCCTTCAATGCATTAGGTAATGACCATAATGGAAGATGGACCTATAGGATTTTCTATTTTAATGATTTATATGAAAATAATATCCCGTTTTAACAAAATTACAGTTTTTCTCATTCTAAATTTTTATTGAAATATTAAAATATGACAACATGAGATAATTATTTTCTATTTAAAGTGATTTATTTACTACTTCTTAAGGTTGAAATGTATAAATTTTTAAAAAAGTTTTTATGAGGTTTCCTGATTGAAAAGAAGAATTTATGAGTTTTTTAAATTAATATTTATTATGAATTTTTATATGAATGTAGTTTTCTAGATAATTTTTTAATTAGGAGAAAATATTTTTATTCTAGACTGAAAATGTATTTTTGAAAAAGGTAAATTTTTATGAGTGTTCATTAGCTACAAGGATTCATTATTAATTTTTATGTCCATTATTATTCTATTAGTGATATTTCTACTTTTAAAAAAAATTCATAGTGTTTTAAGGATTATTATGGGCATGGATGATTCCAAGATAAAACATTTGAATATGTTACACGAAAATAAAACTTATTATATCATTAAAGGTTAATTTTTTGTAAATATTTATACTAACTAAAGGTGTTCACTTTGTGATGTAATGTTTATTTATGAAATAATGATGTAATATTTAAATAAAAATATAGTCTTTATGTATACTCAAATTTAATATGTTGAATTATTATTAAAAAACTCAAACTTATGTAATGATTGTGTTTAGTTCCTTATAGGCAGTTCAATTCAGATACTAGTTTAATGGGTGTATGATATAAGACATGATTATTTGGCGTCAAAATTTGACATGAAATTTTGGTATCATAGAATGGTTACTCTCACTCTATGGAAGTTAGTAGATAGGAGAAAGGATTTATAAGAGTTTAGGGGTGGGTTGTGATGACTACATGGATAGCTCTTTCTGAGACAATAATTAATTTATAATGGGATATTGGGATGTGAGTCTTTTTTTGTGGTATTAGACCATGATCCAATTTTTGTATCGTGTTCCCCTATTCTAAATTGATATTATCATATTGTTTAATTATTTTATTCAATTTAATGTATATAGAAACATTCATCCAATTAATCTTAAAAGGGTTCATTGAGATGGTGCAGTGGGATTTTCTCCTTAAGGTAATCCTCCATTGGATCAAAATCTATAAGAACCTATCATGTGAGAATTTAAGGATATGGATCATAATTTAGTTTAAGATCACAATCATGATATTGAGGTGAAGTTGGAACATGAGAATGAAACTAATTGATCAAAATAAATAATATGAGAGGATTCCACATTCATTAAGCATATGATTTAACCCCAAGAGGAAGAGGATTGGCTAGGAATGATAAATCATGTCTTCAACATCCTGGATAAACCTATTTCCATTATAGTGAAATGGGAAACATTCAAGATATAGGGTACTAGACTATTGTGGTGGATTATATGGTATATTAAATTCATCATATGAGTTAATATGGGATGGATTTCAAGTCCATATTATTTAAGTAGTTTTATAATAAGTCTATGATAATAGAAAAATATATTTGGTTTTTCTATTTGTAGAGGGAAGAGTTCTCAGTGTCATGGTATAACAACCTTATTACAAATATAGTTCATTTTTCTCTAGGGTGGTGATTAATGGTTAGTTGAATTCTCTAAAATAAAATCTAGGTTTGGGACCAGACACTAAACCATAGGTATATATGTTATATATTTTCAACCAGTATGTAGATAATAGAAATAAAAATGAAGGAAAAAGTGGATGTGGTCAGAAATAATGGATCATTTGTTGATTCTCTTCCAACTTGTGGTAGCTTCGGTAGTGTGTAGGAATATAAGAGGAAGTGGAATGAAAAACACAAGAGTGGGGGGTTGTTTCTTAGCAGTGGGCATCCCCTACACTATCAATAGTTTCCAATAGTGTTCCCTAGAATTACAATCTTTGAAACGTGGTAGGTAGAAGCCTGTGTTATTGAATGAAGAACTCAAATATATGTAGTGATGGTGTCCACTATTTCTATATTTGAAGGTTTTGTCATTCTTTATCAATGACCTAAAATATTTGGGGATCTTTACCTCTAATTTTCACTATAGTATCATAAGAGTATTGGTAGTCCATATGTATATATCCACCTACCTCATGAGTAAGTAACCTTAAAATAGTGGAATATATCATATAGAGGATTAATCAGGACCTACTATAGTGAGAGGTACCATCTTTGTTTCATTTTCAATAGAAACTACTCTATTTTATATGGATTCCTTATAATCATTTATATATTACAGTGTTATTGATGGGTCTAAACATCCAATGGAGTAAATTTCATTCATTATGTAGCTAGTGACACCTCTTAGAATGCTGATGGGTTTGGGGGGTTTATTTTCTATTTTATTCTCATTGAATTATTCAGGCAGAGTTAGCCTAATATTTCATAGTTTTTTAATTAGGATCAATTCAACATCATTATTAGGATGGATAGGATTGTTTCTCATCATACTATAACTGATTAGTATCATCATCATTTTTTATAATATACTTATGGTAACTATCATTTTTTTAGATAGAGTGGGATATGAGGTCTAGTCATGAATGACCTTATCATCCAGTGATCTGGCATATATTGTCTGCAATTTCAGATTTGTATGATGATGCTTCCTATCATATTAATATTCCCTTGGTTGATTGAGAATTCCCTAATGTGTTCTCAAATGAATAATCATTTATTACACTAAATAGGGATGTAGATTTCTCAATTCATCTTTTTTATGGAATACAGTCGATCATGATACACCTTATCACATGGAACCCATGAGTCTCATATCTTAAATAATTACTTTAGGATAAAGCATGGACATTATGAGTATCTTGTAATATATTTTTTTATAAATAATCCTCCTACATTTTTATTGCTTTAGAGAACAAGATATTCCATCAGTACCTAGATACATTTATCTTGGTGTTTGTAGATACATCTTGGTTTACTCAAAAACTGAGTGTGGTCGGGATCACCCTAGTAATTTTGTTTTGGAACTATTTAGGATCCAAAAATATTTTGTGATGAAAAAAAATTAAAATTTTGTATCCAAGAAGTGGAGTTCTTGTGAAATGATATTTCAGAACATGTCCTTTTAATCGATGATGGAAATTTGATGAATATCTTGTCATGGGAAGACTATATAAATTATTCATGATTCAAATAATCTTATACCTTGTTGGATACTATCAAAACTTCATCATGGATTTCTTAAATCCACCATTACCTTTGAATTATCTAACCAAGTAAGGGTTTAAATTCAATTTTATGATTAAATTTTATGATTCTTTAGAGGAATTGAAATAAATTCTAACATCAGCTCTAATTTTTTTTCCCTCATTCAGTATGTGATTTGTGGTGTATTTTGATTCTTACGGTGTTTTTCGATGTCACGACCTGACCCATGCTAAGGATTGATCTGAAAGTACCCCAAGACCTCCTTCATAGGCTATGAGAAATTGAATAGTGTCAAATGGACAACAAACTAGGGGAGGCCTTTTCCTATCAACATGTACATACTTGTAGCCAACTCAATGAAAATAGCATAGAGGGATAGGAAAATAAGATTCAAAACTGCTATATATAAAACAAAAACATACATCAAGCTATTAATAGTACATGAATGGAAAACTCAACTGAAAGGTGAAGCGTAAAAATACACACCCAACTAGAAATGTTCCACAACCCAGAAACATATGGAAAAGTAAATTATCTGGGAGAGCCCTACTCCTAAATTCCTAGTCACGACTACTGCACACAGTCCAATAACCATGTATCCTATCTCCTTTGATGTCTTTATCAACATTCATGTCATCTTCAAGGTCACACCAAGTGCAAGGAAGGCCCAAGAAGGGGTGAGTATAAAGATACTCAGTAGGATTCGGCGACGGTTCAGGGGAGCAACAAGAGAAGTACTAAAGAGGGGATCAGTAGATAGAACAAGGTACAGTAAAAGAGTATAGTTCAACCCAACAAATTATTGAAGTAAGTTGGTCCAAACAATAGGATCTTGAGACGGTGAGAAGATGAATGTTTTATCGAGTCTAATCTACCTATAATAGTAGAGTATACTCACCAAACCATGAGAATCTAGACACAGAAAGCACATGGAATACCCCACATGTATTCACCTATCCGGGAAGGAGAGTAACCAAAACGTAAGGAGTGGGTACTGAAAACAGGATATATATATATATATATATGCCCAGTCAATGAAACCATAATGAAAGAGTAAGGGGATCTCAATATCACAAGCTCAGCCCAGGAAACGTGAGTCGCCAAAAGTTATAGAAGTAACCATCGATTCCTATCATCCAACGTTTTTGATCTGAACTATAAGTCAAAGGGGCTCAATCACTGCACCTTGATACTATCCACTTTGGCTGGGTCTGTCTTGACCACATAGTTTTAGAAAACATCACAAGGATGCATCATGGGGGGAAATCACCACTTTTTCTTAAGAGTACAAAGGTAAGTCAAAGCATGCCAAATCATTATCGCACAGTCGATAGATCGTGTATCAATGTCAAGGAGTCATTCTCTGCCTCTCTATAGGGTTCCACTCTAGTGTCATGGAGGACCCATCCACAGCCCAACTAGAGGGTTCTACTCAGAACATATTGAGGTTATATTTCCATCCCGATTGGAGGGTTCCACTCTTGTGTCGTCAAGGACTCATCATCATCCCATCTGAAGGGTTATACTCAGAAAAGATTGAGGGACCATGTCCAGAACAGCTGGAGGGTTCCAATATAGTGTTTTCAAGGACCCATCCCCAGCCTAGCTGGATGGTTCTACTTGAAACTTCAATCAGGGATCGCTGCCCAGCCCAGTTGAAGGTAATCCTAGAATTATTTTGTCCATCCTTGTTGGATAGTTCCTCTCGGAGAGAACTGAGGAACACTTTTCATTACTACGAGATGGTACCTATCAGAAATCACTAAGGAATAATGGTCATCCCTTCTAGATGGTACCTCTCATAAGAACAATTATGTAGTCATTGGGTGTCACCCGGGATAGGCATAACATCTGGAATATCTCGCATCGCAACTCATAAGACACTACAGAGGGAGTCATCGTGTGCTATGCATAATAACACTCATGATTGGCTACACACATACCCATGTCTAAGTCCAAAATAAAGATATGCGAGAGATATAATATTCGTAAAGTGGTACATGACCTGTGTGGGTACCACATGACATGTTTCTCCAACTTATTTATTGTCCTGTTACCTAAAAATTCTAAGGTACTAAACTATGAGATAGTACCCCCATGCGTGTTGGCCTACTCCCAAAGTACATGACATGCCTAGTCAAAAATCCGATGAGTACATGTTGCTCGTTGTTGATCCAGAGGACCAAAAGTGTAATTTACACTGGTACACCTACTCAAATGGCTCAATAACATTTAACCGCATCTCCCCATACATCTTCTCTAAACTCAAAAGAGTCAAGGTTGAACCAACTCGTTGGTTCACTTCAAACACGTCCCACGGATCTTCCATCAACATTCCTATCATGTTTCCACATTTAATGAGATCACGAAAAAGAGTCCATAAGTTCAAATGGATGACACAGTTGTGATTCTTATGAAAAAACATGCAAGATATAATATTCATTATCCCCAAATGGATATCTGATGGAAAAAAATAATATCTCGCCTTAATATGCTCAAAAGACATCCATGGGGCCTAGTCCTTGGTATCAAAATAAATTATATGGATCGTACCATTATGATCTTCTCTTAAAAACATGTTGAAAGGACTACTCATTCATGTAAAATGGTTAGTTGGTGAAAAAGTTGTATTTCACTACAACACATGTGAATCGGCCCTCATGTGTCCCAAAACTCAACTTTAGATAAAGCACCTGAATGTTTTTGAGAAATTTTTACATATATGAATGGGTTTTCCCCCCACTAAAACCCCATCAAAAGGACCTCTCATTTAGAATTTTGGTCCAAAAACATGTTTTTGGAATAATAATAACAAAATGATTATTATTAAACATAGGTGTTTCTTGCTACTAAGCAATGAAATGAATAATTAAAAGTCCCAAACCAATATTAAAATATCCAGCTAGTTGAGAGGGACGTATTTCCATAGAAAAAAACGTGAATCAGAGGCATGTATCAAAAGATACGGGCATTTAAAGCGCCAAAGCCCAAAATAGGCTAGACCAGCCTGGTCCGACTAGTCCAGCCCACTGCCCCCAACCACATCGCGTGGTCCAGACCACCTACCGAAACAGACTGGATGAGAATATGTTCCTCCTCTTACCCGTTTTTCAATGCACCAGACCCACAAAGCGTGGGTATCACTCCCCTAGTCATCCACCTGTCTTCCCTGGAGACCAGGCATCCTACTAGTCTTCTGCCATCCCGTATAACCGTGATATTCACACCATCCATCCATCTCTAAAGACCCATCCATCAATTCACCTCACCGCCCCACCAACCTACTGACCTAACAGAGCCTCCCTAGCGTTTATGAACCGGCCTCCTCTGCTCCACCATCACCTAGCTAGCCACCAACTCGCCCAGCTGCACCGCCTCGGACAACCACAGCATCATTGCTTCCACCGACCGCCGTCAACTAGAATTATTCTGGTGGTCACTTATAAGGACCACATAAGCCTTGTGTTGATAAATTTTATACCCCACCTAGGGTAAACAACACATTATAGACTGAATTGTTCCCTCTTGTATTCAATTCAGACTACCATTTAAGTGATATCTCATTTTCAACACATGCATTGTACAAAAATGCGTAATTTTTTTGTTTAATTTTTTCGGGCACACCAGGCCTCAAAAATGCACAGTATCTCAGCGCCTATCTCTAGAAATATATTTTGAAATAATAAAAACTCTTAAAAATAAAAATTAGAGTCTTAACATAATTACCTCATTCGATATTTTCATCCCCCAAAATAAAAACTATGAAAAATACTAAGGGATGTTGATCACACACCTGATTCTCCAACTCCTAGGAATGCCTTCACATTTTCCCATATCTGCAAAACATGGTAGACATCATGAAACCAATCCATATATTGTGGGTAGGAAAAGGTGGTATAAAACTTCACCATCTATTTTCATGGTCTCAAACAGTCCGAAGAAACTCAGGGGGTAGTTTGGCATCCCCTGCCAAACTTCTACATCCCATGTAAAACATGGAATCACTGGTTTCCCTGGAACAAGGGTCTTGTGATTCCCTCAATCATAATATCCATTTAGTAAAATTATGAAGGTTATCTAGTCCTGAAATATTTCTTAGTCGGCGCATCACAACTGAGATTCTCTTATACGCTCGAGAAGTGAGGGAGTCAATAACCGATACTCTCTTTCAGTATTTGGAGAGCCTGGGACTTCATACTAAGGAATTCTACTACAATTTTTCCCTTTCCCAGAGTATAAACTACCTCAAATTAATATTCCTGTAAGAAGTTCAACTAGCGTCGCCACCTCAGGTTCATGTCTCTTTAGGGGGGACATACAAGATACTTTAGAGGTCTATGAAAACTACAAAGCACTCTCCTAGAAGGTAGCATCTCCACATTCTCAGGGAGACGACTCCCACTTCCAGCACCACATAGTGAGTTGCATAGTTTCGTTTTATGATGTGTCTATCACCTCGACCTATACTTGAGAACTGTAGTTTTAAGATTAATGTTGAGGACACAAGATACCCATGAACAGGGAAAGTGATTAATATCATCCCACCATAAGAGGCTAGACACGAAAATCATGTGGCATGCCCTGCGCATCTTTTCCCCCCATGGAAGGAGATTAACCCCCCCCCCCCCCACTAGTGGAACCTCATGAAAAGGGAGGTCAAGTAGAAAAAAAAACATTTAAAAAGCCAGGACATGCTCTGAAACTCCACTACACAACCCTTCTAATGAACACACAAGTTGGAGGGAACAGTACACCACACCTCGATATTATCCACATTGGGCAGTACTGACTCACCCTCATAATGTTTTGTGGGTCAAAAAATGATTCTCGGTAGGGTAAGAACCCCACTTCATGGTGAATTAAATGATATATTGAACAACATAGACACTGGGTTACACCGATGCCCCACATCACCATGATAAAACCTCAAGAAATCATAATGGAGGAATGAGTAACTCATACAGTATCTAACAGGTTTTGCCGCAAAAAGATAGAAGAGACACAGATCCTACCTCTTACTATATAAATCCCTATACGATTTTAGACCTCTATTGTATGTAGTTGCCCGCAGCCCCGGTCGTCAGCTCCCTGAGCCTAACGTGGGCCCTCTAGTGGTGGTGGATGGTCCTTGCAACATTGTCCACTAACCTGAGTTCTTTAATTTCTTCTTCCATCACCGCCTCCCTAATAACCACCCTATCCTCTCCTAGGATATCCTTGATCATGGTATTACCACTACCATGATTGTGCATCTACTAACATCCTAGAAAGATTATCACATCTGGTCGGGTAGCCTTGTGCCATGTGACCTTGACCATCACAAGAAAAGTATTTTCCCTCCATAGGCTATCCCAATTCTTTATGTTGTCCTTGACCATGTTCCCGAGTCTCTTCATGGGGAAGCCTCCTATGTCTAGGTCCTGCTAACTGACGTCAAATAATTACAGAAGACATCTGAGATGCATTGTGCCCAATGCCAAACAAAATAATTGGTTCCCCTATAACATGAATTTCTCTATCACTAGTGCCTGCTCCAGTGCCCTGAGGTAGGTGGGGATGCAGAAGGGAACTTATTCAACATGGATCTCTCTTCCAAGTCCCTGATCAAATTTCCATGTTCTAAAGTAGCCATCATGGATCATGTACCAGGAGTAACATGTAATATTTGTGAACCTATTCGTGTAATCAGTCATCCATCCCTACTGAAACTATAGGAGATCCTTATGTTAAATGGTGTATAAGAATGAGGAGTATTAATCATCATGAAATATTTTCTAGAAGACATCCAGTGAGAGCTCTGACTTGTCATGCATCTGAGTAACCATGCTCCACCAATGTCCCGCTACTCTGTGGGAAATGGTTGGCTACCAAAGCCACAATCTAATCTATCGGTTTCCGTTCACAAATGAAGTGATGGACCATTTACTCTAACCAAAATTCTACTACATGAGGGTATGGATAACCATGTAACCTTAGTAGTCTTTGGGGATAGAACTCGTAAAGTGTTCCCATCCTATGGACATCCTCAACCTGCTCTACTAGAACTAACTAGTTCTCAATAGGTGGAGGTGTTTCTACCTACCCACCTGGAGTAAAGATATCGCATGATGGATCCCAAACTGAGGCCTCATCACTCATGGAATCATCGTCATGAACAAAAGCTAATATCCTATCTGGAATTCATCGTGGTGTCATCCTGAATTTGGTCAAGGAGTATCGCGGTAAAGAGAATATATATTTATAAATAAAAAATGATGGGGAGATGACTCAAGAAGTACATTCAAAGACTCAATCCTATATGATGCATTTACCAAAGTTCCATGCAAAAAATGTATCATCATTCTGAGTCAACAGGAAGGTAATCAGGGTCCTGGTGAATGGCTCCGTTGGCCGCCACACCATCACTGGACTCTCTATCCTTAGAGATTCTCTCGAGACAAATTGAAAATGTTTCCCTAAAACCCAAACAATTCCTTTTTAGGGAGTGTCTAAACAATGTCCCAAGTAATGAGCCACCTTTGATACCCCTTTTTCATGACCCAACCCATGCTGGTGCTTGAGTCTTAACTTCCTCAAGCCTTCCACCATAGGACCAGGGATGGAAACTAGCACCGAAGGCTCCAAAAACTAAGGGAGGAATTTTTTAAAGGACACGTTGACACACACAGAACAAACTTAATGAAAACAGTGTAGAGGGAAAGAAAAATAAGAAACAACACTGCTATATATTGACCACAAACATGAATCAACCTCTAAATAGTACAAGTACATAAAAATAAATAGAAAGGTAAGGTAAAAAACAAACTCCCAACCAGAAAAGTTCCACAACCTAGAAAAATGCGGAAAAGTAAAGAAGATGGGAGATCCTGATCCTAAATCACATGTCATGATCAACTTTTCTATCATCTCAGGGGAACGCAATGTGCTAGAAAAATACCAATAATGTTTGAGTATGACGATACTCGGTAGTATGCCCTGAAGGCTCAGTGGAGAAACAAGAGATGTACTGAAGAGGGGAGCAGTAGATAGAACAAGGTACAATAAAAGAGTATATCTCAACCCAAAAAATGAGTGATGTAAGTTCATCCAAATATAAGGAGATAAAAATGGTGAGAATATGAAATTCTCATCGAGTCTTCACTACCTATAGTTGGATAGTAGACTCATCCAACCAAAAAAATCTTGACACTGAAAATATGTGGCATACCATGTGCATCTTCTCCTCTCCTAGAAGCAGAGTACCCAAAACCCAAGGAGTGGGTATTGTAACCAGGATATATGTATATATATATATATATGTATGTATGTATGTATGTATGTATGTATTCTTAGTCAAATTAAACAAAACGTGGGAGTAAGGGGGTCTCCAGCTCACAAGATCATATCAGGAAAAGTGAGTATTCAAAGGTTCAAAAGCAACCAACGATGCCTAGAATCCCACACATATTCTCTGAACTACAAGTCAATGGGGCTCAATCACTTCACCGTGATACTATCCACTTTGGGGGAGACTTTACCACCAAAAAGATTTTAGGTCGTGTCACCTAGAATCATCTTGGTGCGAAAAGAACCCCCCCCCCCCTCTTGAGATCCCAAAGCTACATCAATGAAACCCTCCTCACTATCGCATAGTTGAGAGATATTTTCTTAATGTTGAGGACCCATGTCCAGCGAGGCTGGAGGGTTCCAGTCTAGTGCATTGGAGACCCATTCCCAGACCATCTAGAGGGTTCTACTAAGAAAAGATCGAGGATCCGTGCCCATCCCAACAGGAGTGTTTCACTCTAGTGTCATCGAGAACCAATCCCCATCCCTACTGGAGGGTTCTACTCAGGAAAGATCGTGACCCCCTGCCCATTATGGCTGGAGGGTTACACTATAGTTTTGTTGAGGACCCATCCCCAACCTGGCTAGAGGGTTCTACTTAAAACATATATTGGGGATCACTGACCAGTCCAACTGATGGTATGACCTGAACAAATTTGGCCATCCCTGTTGGATGGTTCCTCTTAGAGATAATTGAGGAATACAGGTCATCCCTACTAGATGGTGCCTCTCAGAATGTACTGAGGAACACTGGCCATCCCTATTGGATGGTACATTTCGGAAGAACACTGTTTAAATCATCATGTGTCACCCCGGATAGTTAGAACATCCCGCACGGAAACTCTTAATCCACAAAAGATGGAACAATGAGGTGTTATGTAGAAAAACACACAAAATAGGAAACACACATACCAAAATCTAAATCAAAAAAAGATGCAAGAGATAGAAGATTAGTAAAGTGGTGCATGATGCGTATTGGGACCAAAAAATATTTGGCCCCGCTTCATCTCCCAGACATGTTCCTAACAATTATATGGTACTAAACTATGAGCTAATACCCCTAGGAGTGTCCGCTTACTCCTAGGGAACTTGACATACCTAGTCAAAAGGCCAAAGATCCCATGAATCTCATCCTTGATCTAGAGGGACAAAAGTGTAAATTACACAGTCACACCTCCTCAAACGGCTCAAGAACATTTTACCAAATCTCTTCATACATATTCTCCACTCTCACAATATTCGAGGTTGACCCATGTCATGGGTTCTCCTCAAGCACCTCAAAAGTATCTTCCACAGATATTCTTTTTTTGTTTCTATAATTAATGAGATCACAAACAAGGCTATGCATGTTCAAATGGATCACGTTATTGTGATCCTTTTGAAAAAACATGCAATATCAATAATCTATTTTCCCCAAGTAGACATCAGATGGAAAAAATTTGTGTCTCCACAATACACCCAAAAACGCCATATAGGACCCACACCTTGGTCACAAAAAAATTATATGGATCATTCCATTGTGATCCTCTCATTAAAACATACGGAAGGGACTAGTAATTTTTCCAAACGGATAACTGGTGAAAAAATTTCATTTCACCACAACACATACAAACTAGGCCTTTTGGGGCCCACAACTCAATGTTATCTTAAGCACCAGAAAGTTGTCTTGAAAATTTCTCACAAATAAAATCATTTCACCACTGCTAATGATGAATCAAACGGACCACCCATTTAGAAGGTAGGTCCGAAACAATTTTTTGGAATAATAATAATTAAATTATTATTATTAAACCTAGAAATTTTGTGCAACCGAGCAATGAAACCAAGACATAAAATTCCTAAACCGATCTTAAAATATCCTCCTCGATGAGAGGGATGCATGGTTGTATACATCCTTCGAATCAGAGGCCCTTATCAAAATATATGGGAATTTAAATTCCCTGGGCCCAAAATAGGTTGGACCGACCCGGTTAGGCCGGTCCTCCCCACCTAAGCCAACACATGTTGGCTAGCCCATGACCCAATCACATGGACTAGACCACATTCTGACATCAATCGGCCAAGCAGTCAGTCCTCCTCATGCCCCTACATCAATTTGGTAGGCCCATGAAGTGCAGGACTCCCCCCCCCTTAGTCACTCGAATGTCCACCCTGGATACTCAGTCTCTTACTGGTCTTTGACCATTCCTCCAGACCGTGATAGTCACGCTGGTCATCCCATTCCAGAACCCCAACCAGCTACTAACCTCACCACCCTATAGTACCTCTAATCTCACTGAGCCACCCCAACCTCCTCCGCTCCACCTTCACTAGACCAATTGTCGGCCCGCCCTACCGCACTGTATCGGACTACCACTACTGCCGACCAGCCTAGTTTCATCGGTCCCTTCTACGGACCACCATGACTTCACCAATAGCCTGATTTAAGATCCCAGAATAGTTCAGGGATCCTCAGGTTGAGCTCTTTGTACCCTAAAGCTTCGCTCAGTGATCCATTGAAATTTTGATGCCTCAAACAAATCAATGATGAACGCAATGAAGAACTTTGGTTAAATGAAAGGATTTATAACATGGATTAATGGATGAGTTCATGCGTCCGTAAATAATGATAATTATGATGAAAAAACAATTAACAACGAATATATGTTCAATTAAAAATTCAACCATAGGTTCGATGGAATGAAATCCTACCTCAAAATATATGTTTAGCGTTGATGATTCGATCGTTGCACTCCGGCATTGATCCGTCAATGTTTTGGTGGATATTTCTCCTCGGTTTGAGGTAGAACAATGACGAAAAGATGAGATAGGAGAGATAAAGATAGATTAGGGATAACCCTCATCCAAATATCTTATTTTTCTATTTCAAGAAAAATCCCCCAAACCCGCCTATAGTCATAAAATTCAATCAATCATGACCACTCATTTTATGTCACGCCTAGGAAAAACACCTCATTCCGAACACAACAACAGTCTCAAATTTCCAATACGAGTCCCTCTTTGAAAGTTATTTTATTCTTCATTTGAGATAAAATAAATTATTTTATTTATTTTATTTACGATTTTCTCCCTTGATGAATTTTCTCACAGAAGTCCCGCACCGACAAATGTTATACACCTCATAGGTAAACAGCACATTTTGGAATCAATTGTGCCTCAGATATTCGATATGTACTACTATTTAAGAGATATCTCTTTTCTGACATGTGGATAGTACAAAAATAATTAATATTTTTGTATGATTTATTCTAGGCACACTGTGCTCAGAATTGGATATCGTCTCAGTTCTTATCTCTAGAAATATATGTAAAAATATTCCATAGTATAACAAGGAAAAAATCGAGTCTCTACATTTCAGATTTTTTTTTCTTAAATAGAATGATCACACCATGTCCTAAGGGTCTATTTAGGTTTATACACAAGAGAATAATTAATCCACATGTGATTTATATCTTGATAATGTTATGTATTTTCTAATTTTTTATAGAAAAAATATTATTGGGGAGAGGTTCACGGTCTTTTAGGATCGCATGTTCTGGAGCTTTATCATTTTATAGAAGGACATGAATCTTAGATAGAGGTAATGGGTGTAATATCTCCCAATGTTCAACATTAACATTTCATAAGCCTCATACATGGGTAATTGTTTCTTTGATTCTCTCCATAGAAATGTTCCACCACTAGATTACTTTGAATCAAATGAGTAGTGTACCCTTATAGGGATTTTCACTTAGTTGCATTAGGAAGAACATGAGGATGATTATGGTATAGTTTCATCTAGTTTTTAGTTATAGGTATCTCCCCTTGACTCTATTCTTTATGGCCAGAAATATGATGCTTATTTTATTGGAATTAGAGAAACGTTTTGTGGCGGGGAGATCATCTTTGGTTGGTTTCTCCCTTTTTATTGTATTCTCCATTTTGGGGATCAATTTTCTATCCCATAATTCATCATTGATTCAGTGTTTTGTGATTTTCCAAATTATTTATTATTCATTCAACCTATAATAATAATAACTAAGTATGACATGAGATGACATTTCTAGTGGATGAGTATGAATCCGAACATTGTAAATTTTTTTATGTTGTTACACTTACCAACAGATAATGGAAGAGAAGCTAAATCCTTTGGGTCTAATCTAGCCTATTTTGGTTATATATTAGAAAAATTTAATGAGGTTTTGAATGAAATAATTATAGTATTTCCATATAATCCATTAGGAGTGAATTTTATCTATGTGGTGAATGATTGGTTATGAAATCAAATCATTATGTTACAATTATGGAAAAACCAATGGTTGCTGATCTAGGTATGTTATATATGTTGTATATTTTGATGTTTCATAGGGTTCTCTTGAACATTGATTATAATAGGGATCACATCTATACATCTTGATTCAAGAAGGGTATCTAATATGCGATGGGGACTCGGGCTATATTCAGTAAAAATTAAAATCCATGGATAGATGTTCACCCAGATCATTCTATATTGATTTTGGTGGATATGTTTCATGATATCATCTTAGATTTATATGGATCATGGTATATCCATCAAGGTGTGGTTGAGTTTTATTATAATAACAATTACTAGTCATCGCTCAAAATGTATCCCTTTAAGGCCCAGTGTTGTCTCCATTAAGGTCACTTATATCTTTATCATAGGTTGGTGAGGCCTCTCTTAGGGAGTTAACACTGCTTCAAGATAAATTAGTAAGGCTTGAAGATATATTTCAATGCTATTTTATAGTTCAGATTTATCCAAAATCATACATGTATCATTAATACCATCTTTTAATGTTTTTCATTGGTCACATAGTTTTCTTCAATGTTTCTCTTCTGTCACGTCACTATCGCCATAGAAAATTGGGGAAGATGGCTCCAAGATATGTTGAACCATTTTAGATCTCTATTAATCTTGGTCATATTTACCATCTTTTAGTGTTATCATCTTAGTTATTTGGTATTCAGGATTTTTTTTCAAAAATCTCATGTTTGTAAGTATCTTCCTAATCCATCCCATGTTATAATTCGGGAGGTGATTGATTTGGATCCAAATGATTAAAATTTGGAGAATCTGGTGGTTATAATTGATTTTTATATAAAGGTATTATGTGGTATGTATATTAAATTTTTTAATGTGTTGTTGAGAAACAGGTCGAATTCTCACAGGACTTGGGTGACCGAATCATTGGTGATGGAACAGTGGCCCCAACTCTTTCCAAAATATTCTTATTCTATATGAAATTGGAGTTATATAGAGTCATATGGTGAGGAAAAGTGTAAAATTAGTTATAATGTATAATCCATTTTAATTATTAAGAGTTGTTTACTTTGGGTTTAGAGTTTTCATAAGGTGAATTGGGGACATGATCTAATTCATTCCATGAATCGTGTATTAAAATTATGAATTAGTCCTAGAAACAATTCATGAATACCTTTAATAAAATGAAAAAAGAAATTATATTATATTTATATTAAAAACATGAAATGACTTTATGATATCTCATTCAAAGGATATTCCTTTTTTAGCATTAAATTTATCCTCACTATTCACATAATAAATCAATGATTAATGAAATGAATCATCCTTGTCTAGTGGTTTTAATGTGATGAATTCCTAACCCCTCTCACAATCACCTTCCACCTCTCTCTACCCTGAACCATAGGTATTCTCTAGAAACTTTTGGTGAATATATCACGTCAAAGCTTCTCCATCATGGCACTATGATCTCTTGATTGGTTGGTTGCTCCACTTTTGGTAAGTTTTCCATTCTATTTTTTTCTATATTCCTCATGGAATTTAAATGGTGTTGGACACTATTTCTTCTATTTATTGATCATTTTATTATTATTCTACAATCCCTTAAATATATATTGTGTTTTTTTCTTTTTAATTATAGTTCTTCTATTGGTTTTTGTGTGGAATAAGAGATTATTGATGTATGTATTGATCTTACTTCATCACGAACCCTCTGACATATGGAATTAAATTCAAATATATGATAATTGACTTCAATTCTTATATTCATTTCTATTTCTTTCTATTCCCATTAAACTATGTGTACATCCAATTATGGTTGGTTTGTGGCCCCTGTTTGAGGTAGGTGGTTCCCTCACTATCCTATTTTAGATGAACTATAAATTCTATTTATTTTTTAAAATGTTTTTAAAATAATTTGACATTATTTTTGATTGATTGATTTGTTCATGTAAATGGGTTTTTGAGAAAAGATGTGGTTTCAACCTCTTTTTATATTAAATAAAAGGCATTTTCAAAGAATTGTGTGATAGATTGGTAATTTTTTTGATCATTTTGTTCATGAATAATGGGTTTTTTATAAATTTTTTTTGAAAATTTTAAATCCATTTGATGTTTATTAGAAATATTAAAAACATTGAAGCCTCAGGTTCATAGGTTAAAGGTAATGTTCTGGGCCTCAGCCATTTTTATTGTAAGAGGTTTCACTTTCTAGAGTTTTCCTTCAACACTAAATAATAGATTCATGGGATCCAAGATGTGATTGATATGGTAGGGGATTCAGTTTATAGGGTGTTCATCTATTACATAGATATTGATTCATAGTATTTGGGGACTTGAGTATTCACTAGTACTTGATTAAGATCGAGGTTTGAGTGGCCTATTTAGTATGGCCTCATGATATCCCTTGGTATTTCTTTCTTTATGTGAATGGAGTTTCACTACTTTGTTATATATGAGATGATACATGCTTTGAAAAATGTCCATATTTTGATGAAATTTTTCATTGAAACTATTTTACTAGGATGAGTTTTAGAACAAATTAAAAAAGGAAAACAATCCATGATATGATATAAAACTATTTAACTTCTTAACATACCTTATTTTATTTCAATATGACCACATTGGGATTATTTTACAAAGACATGATAAGGAACACCTCTGTTAGACCGTACAAATCCTTTTTAGTTTACAACTTTTACACTACCTTAGGGTATTATAAACCATATATTTTCATGTGATACAAGAATGAAAAAGGTTCCACATAGATGAATAACTGATTCTATTAGTTTGTAGTGGGTAGATGCTGGTCAGATGGTGGGGCGTGGTCGACACTTATTACATGGAGTTGTTGTTTCTGGTTTTAGTTGTCCTTTTAGTTTTTGTTGGACATGTACTTTGGTTTGGATCAAGATACTTTTAGGTTGTATGAATTACAGTATCAGTATTTGATTATGGACTATTTCTTTTATAGTTATATATATATATATCATAGGTGTATTTTTTTAGTTTGGAATAAATCATTCCATTTTGTTGTTGTTCGATGTCTAGGTTCTAGTTACCAGCCCGTGGTGATTGTTAACTCCCTTCTTGATTTTTCCGTAGTTTGGTTTAGAACCTAGTTGGATGGGTATCAAGGTTGGAACATTACAGTAATACCAATTCATTTACAGACTGTGTCCACTATTATTTTCATCAAAGAAAACCTTAACTACAGATATGATGTAGTCTTGAGTGAACCCAAACCACCATGATAATATCAACAAAGATCCTTGACTAAGAAATATATTTTCTATGATTATTTGTATTCCAAAACCTTATGCACAATTCCAATGATATGCTCTCTTATAAAATTCTCTATGATTTATTTTTGATTCATTCCTTATAAAGTACCAAGAATTATTCCATGACTCAAGATTATAATCTATGATATGTTGCCCACGATTCTCAAATTTTATGTTAATGTTCTCATAATTATATCCTCATGTTATAAATAATTAATCATTGATATCATTTTTTTACCATTTTAGAGCGTCTAATCACCCACTTTCTTATGTTTAATTTCTTGAAGTCATGTAGAAATATTTTAAGTATGGAATGTTTATTTAGGGTTATAGTTATGAATAACATAGCGGAACGTGATGTAGATCTATTATGAATTTTTTTATCTATCAATGATTTAATAGGAACAAAACCTATATGATTCTCATATATATCATAAGGTTATGTATTTAATATTCATCTAAGAAGATGTAATATTTGTCTACGAAATGTATGGGTATCTATATTTGGAATCATAGATTTGTATATGTACCTTTTGGTAAATTGGATAAAAAACATTAGTGTGAACACTTAGGAAAATCCTAATTATAGGACAACATCCTAAGTTATATTAAATAAATGAGTGTGATTTTAATAGAAAATAACAACCCTATTTGGATACTAAAAGTTTATTTGGTATTATAATTGATACATCAAGGTGTAGTAACCCTAAAAAGATTTGTATGAGTATATCTCACCTGTCATTATGGGCCTTAGTGAGTGTTCCCATATTGTATATATGGTTTGTCACTCATGTTGGATATTCATGGCTTAAATCGCCATTTGTTTATGAATTATTATGAATATATGATGAACAATATAATATTAGGTTAAACCTAATGTTTCATTGATTGAAAATAATGTGTCATGATTTATAAATCCAAAAAAATATTTTTCATCATTATGTGCTTTCCCATAATGATTATTATTGATGATGCTAAGATATTTGTTTTTATTTAATGGGTGGAAGGTGAAGGAACTATGTTAATTATGAATGTGATAGGAAATGAAATTATTTCCCCCTATGAAACATATTTTTATGGGATTTTGAATGAAAATTTTTTTATATAATTTTCAAAAAAATATCTATAAATCATTCTAAAAATCTGAACTTGAAAATAAGAGCAAAATATTATATTAATTCTCCCATTAGGTGTCATACACCATATTTTAGTGGGAATGTTGGTCCACTAGTAATTGAGAAATGGATTAGTATATATAAATAAAAATGTATCTTGAGTTCTTAGGTGTTCAGAACATGAAAATTTTATTTTAGTTTGAATCATTTGTAAGGGGTAGTATATCTATTGTGGACTCTTACCAAGAACATGAAGCAATAAGATGATATTGACTCTATAGAGTGGGATGAGTCTATAATATTATTTTTCCATAAGTTATTTATTTTTATTATGAATATTATAATGTAAGTGTAATCCAATGATCTAGATCAAAAGGATGATGAAATCACTAGTACCTATGTATAAAAAGTTTACATGAATTTCAATCTATATAAAAAAGGAAAATATAAAATAATCTATATTTATAATGTGTGGTTCGATAATGAAGTGGTGAAAGGTAAAATTACCAACTAATCTAGAACATCTAATGTCATATTGGATTATATATCTATCTACTTTTTTATTTATAAATTATTTACTAAGGGTATCATAATGCCACCTATACTATTAGATATTTTATTAGACCTGAAAATCTATAATGGTATGATGACCGTGAGACCGCCCCTCCAGAAGAACCCTAGTTCTTCTTTGTGAAAACATCTGCCACTACGCCGGTCCCTCCCCCACTGTTGGGGGAGGGAGCATCGGCATCCTTTAACGGACTGGTCTCATCTTTTATTCCTTTTTCAAATCTGGATTTTCTTCCCTGTTTCCCTCAAATCGCACTCGGACCGAAAGTCCCGGACTTGCTTGAAGGATGGTCGAACCTACAGATTTCGACTGCGGAGTTCTCGGAATCGTCCAATCTTTTGAAGCATACCCTATTTTCCAAATTTTACCAGCGGCAGCCCTTAGTTGATGTGTTGGACAGATTCATCTTCGGTTCATGGGACTTGCAGGACAGTGTGACTGTGGGCCTCATGGATAGCCATCAAATTATGATACTCTTTGCATCGGAAGAAGACCTCATCAAGGCCTAGGAAGGTGCTCCTCATAGTTTTAATGGTTTCAGATACATGATTATTCGGTGGTATTTCGATCTTCAAATGAAGCAGGATCCTCCATCTATGGCGACATGGGTTAGCTTTCCTAACCTTCCCCTTCCCTTTCAAAATCATGCTGTGATACGCATGCTAGGAAATATGTTAGGAAGGTATATGAGTTCGGATAGTATAACTAATGCACTTTGTCACCCTATTAACCCCAGAGCATGTATTAAAATGTATGTGTTAAGAGAACCATTTGATTATGTGTGGATTAATGTGGGAGAGGATTAAAGATACAAGCAACGGGTCGTCTACGAAACCTGGACAAACTTCTGTCCAGAATTCAAGTGATTGGGTCATTCACTGGAATGCTGTCATAAGGGGTCTCGCTCTGATGTGAGGAGGAACAAGGACAGGGGCAAGGCACAAGGGGTGCATGAGGATGTGGAGATTCTGGATCAGAGGGATCCGGCTTGTACAGGACCTCATAGATTTGTTGTTATGGAAGAGTTTGGGCGGAAATCATGATCACGCTCACCTGTGCAGAAGACGTCGATGGCCCAGGGCTTACCAACGGTGGCATAAATTTTTAGTAAGCTTAAATTGGATCTTGCCACCACCCCCCCCCCCCTTCACTGCAGCAAATTGATAGTGTGATGGTGGTAGAATCGCTTAACCAGGAGGCAGGGATTCCACAGGGACTTGGGAGTAACATTTCCATGGTCCAGATACTGGATGACAAGGAGAATGCTCTGGTTGTGGCACTTGCAATGGGTAGTGATACTCCTCAGAAGTTGCAGGGGACTATCATGGAGGTGCCTTTCCAGGAAAGTACTAGGGAAGTAGGGGGATTGGGCACTGGAAATCTACCAGGGGGTGAAGACTCTTCAATCCAGACCCCATTCATAATGAGCAATAGGTTTGAAGGACTTGCTGAGGAAGAGTCGAGAGATGAATCATATATTCTGGTTGTGGGAGGTAAATCCAGTAGCACAATCCTCGATGGCCCCAATATGGAAGGTTGGATCATTCCACCTGATTATCAATATTGTACTAATGGTGGCGGGGTAGAATAATTCATTGAGGATAGTAAGGGTTTATCTGAAGAGGAGTCTGGTTCGAGGAGCAACAGGAGTAATAGGATACGGATGGGAAGGAAGGACTACTCCTCCTTTCCACCTCCTATGAAGACTCGGTCAGAAAAAAAGAAAATGGATGTGAAGTTGGACAACGAGGTCAGGTGTCAACTAAAACCACTTGGTCAGCCTGAACTATCCTTGTAGTTGATTTTGAGTTCGGATGATGAGGAGACATAGCAGGTGTTATTTCTCAGTGCCTCAGAAGAGGATGCATCCAAGATAATGTGCCGGAATATTGAAGTGAATCTTAATGAGGAGAAATATATTTGAGTTGAAAAACAGGACATGATCCTGGTTGGGGGCTTCAATAAGGGGATGATAATGCTTAAAGAGTACATTCCGGTCTGGAATAAACTGACTTCTTCATTTTAATACCTGATAAGGGGAGATCCACACTCTCAGGTATCCAATATATCTAGGAAGTTGTTTAGGGATATGGAATCTGGAAGAATTCAATTGGTATTAAATGATTTTACTTACTTCTTTTCTGACTAATGCCTGGTTTCTCACTCTCCTATGATGTGTGTGGAAATGTGAAAGTTATTTTTCATCTTGCGTGTCTTGAGGTGCATTTTGGTGTTTGATTATAGCATGCTTCATGGTTCTTCCTTAGATGAGGGTTAGAGCACAAGGCTGCCACTTCTGCATGGCACTTCAAGTGGAAGAAAGAGAGGGTGTGTCTTGGCCATTGGTTTCATGCCCGTGCACTTGAACGGGACTATTTTCCAAGTTTCCATGCTTTGGTGGAGGCCTTATATTGATGAATTGCTGGGAAGTGGAAGGATCAGTTTTTTCCTTGGGGTTATTTTAGGCTATTTTATTTGGTTGTTTTGATGGAATTGGGTTTTCTCACCTTCCTTTAAAGTGATTTGATAATAAAATAGAAAATAATTTCCATACAGTATGATGATTCCATCTGAATTCTATGATTCATCCTTTATTGATGTTTGTGGGAATGTGATTCCTAAAAAACCAATTATTCTCTCTATAACTGAATTTGATGTCATCTTAAGCGTGGATTAGTTTTATTTACATAAATACCACATTAATTTATATGGAAGGTATGTAAAATTATATATTCTTATCCAATCTAAGATCTTCTATAAGTGTGATCATATATATGAATTTTAAATGGAAATTACATCCATTATATGGGTCGTATTTCCATTTTCAAAATGTGTGTTTTACAAATATAGCTTGGGGGAACACAAAAATGAATATACTCTGATTGAACATGATTTTGTTAACATTTTTTTAGAAATAGCTATACAATTTAACTCCAAATATTGATGTTATGCATTCAATAAAACTCATACCCAATTCTACAGCAATTTCAAAGACACTTTATATGATTTTTCATTTTTAGTTTTCATAATTGAATAAGAAACCCCATGAGAATATTGATAAGGGACTAGTTAATTAAATTCAGTGAACATTGGGTGAACCTATTAATATTGTTAAGATGAAATTTATATCAATGATAATATTAATTTCTTATTGAGAACACAATAAGATGACAATCAATAATATACACTACTTGACCTCGTATTGATGATTTGTTTGATCAATTTGGAGGAGGTCTATATTTTTCAAAGATTGATCTTTTATCAATATACTATCATTTGAGGGTAAAAATTGGAGGCATACCCAAGACAATATTTCATATGAGTTATAGACACTATGAATTTATAGTGATTCCATTTTGACTTATTAATTCCCCCACTATCTTCATAGAATTAATAAATAGTTTCTTTAAAGATTACCTTGATTCGTTTTTTGTATTATTTATAGAGTAAAATAATATATATTCCAAGAGTATGGAAAATCATGAAGATCATGATAGTTTTATAATGGTGATATTATGTATATAGAATTTTAATTAAATAAATACCATGTGTGAATTTGGTCTACAAACATATTCAGTTTTTGATCATATAATCACAAGCAAGAATATATCAGTGGATCTATCATAAAAGATGTTATTAAATACGTCTAAGACCAACCACTATGATGGGTATCCGTAGTTCTATTGTTTTTTATGGATATTATAGAAACATTGTGAAACATTTCTCATGATTGTCTAATCTATTCACCATGTTAACTAAGAATGGAGTCAAACTATTTTGGATAGATGAATGTGAGGAAAATTTAAACAAAGTAAAGAGAATTTTAATGGTAAAACATGTTCTTACACTACCATATAATGGATGATTTTTTAGATTTATAGTGACAGATCAAAGAAGGGGATGAATTGTGTCCTAGTGTAGAATAATATGGTTTTATATTTTGCATCATGACAATTCAAGGATAATGAGAAAAATTACCCAACACAAGATTTGGAATTATTTGTGATAATTTTTTGAATCAATGATATAGAGTCGCTTCTTTATGTAGAATGGTGTGTCATATATACTGAACAAAAAAATTTAATGTATATATTCCCTTAGATATAGTTTAATATGTTTTAAAAAAGATTTTTTGAGTTGATTAATGATTATGACTCATAAATACATTACTACCCTTAGAAAGAAAACAAGGTAGATGATTCTTTGAATCAAAAGGATCAGGATACCTTATATATTATGAGGATCCCAAATGATCCAATATTTTTGGATTTTCAATTAATGGGTCAAGAAATAATGAAGGATGGGGATAATTTTTTTCTTCCTAAAATGAGTGTTCAACCTTCTATACATGTTAGTATTAAAGAGGATCAAAAGGAAACTTGTGGAGTTTAAGAATTATGTATGAAGTGTTCTAGAGTTCATACTTAATTATGAGGGAATGATATGTTTCTAGAATTGAGTTTGTGTCTCATCCATATTAGATTTGAAAAATGATCTATTGGTTTAATCTCATATTTAATCATTCTCTATTCATCCTGGATATACAAATATGTATAGGGTTGTGAAAGAGTATTTCTATTGGGATAGCGTGAAGAGAGATATTGTGGAGTACATAACTTGGTGCATGGTATGTTTGAAAGGTTAGAATGAGATAAATATTTCCAAGGAGATGTTACAACCATTACCCATACCACAATAGAAATGGTAAAACAACACCATGGATTTTATTTTCTGACACCCCAAACATATAAAGGATATAATTATATTTCAGTTTTAGTTGATCACCTTATAAATTCAAAAAACTTCATTTCAATTATAGAGGATTTCTCTCTAGATTAGCTTTCCATAATATATATTACGTAAATGGTACTATTACATGGAGTGACACATTTTATTTAATCTAACTAAGATCTAAGGTATACCTCAACTCTCTATATCAGTCTTCTGCATTCTATAGATTTAGAGTTTTGTTTCAATACTACTTATTATCCACACAAAAATGGTATATCTGAGAGAACCACTTAATACATGGAAGAGATTCTGAGGACTTATTATATATATTTCCACTTCGGTAGGTATTAACACATTCCTCTTGTTGAATTATCTTATTGAAATATATTTCACTTGAGCTTTCAAATGGATCCTTATGGATCCCACTTTGAAAAGAAATGAATATCACAAACATATTAGGATGAATTTGGAGAAATAAAGTTGTTATGAGATAAGTTAACTATGTAAAGGGTAGATAATGTCATATCTGTTTAGAATGACTCAACGGAAATCAAATTCAATTGAAAAGTTATACTGAGAATCATCATTGAAATCTAGAATTAAAAGTTGGAGAGAATGGACTCCTATGAATTTATCCATCGAAGAAGGATATAAAATTTGGAGAAAATGTAAAGCTGATTCTTAGGTTTATTGGATCCTATGAGATTATTTATTTACTAGGGATGTTTTATTATCTCTTTTTGCTTCTAAAAGTCTTCTCCCAAGTTCACAATATGATCCATGCATCAAAACTGAGAAATTACAGAACTAGTTTATCACATTTCCTAATCTTAAAGGTTGTACCATCAAATGACGATCCTTCCTTTGAATAAAAAAAAGTAAAAAACTTTTAACATTGAGATAAAGTGATATGGAAAAAGACTGCTCATCGGGTTCACGTTCTTTAGAGGACTTATAAATTTGATGACGATATATAGGAACCTAATGATTTGATGAAATAGAGATATCCTAATATTTTAATCTTAGAGTGATTGAATTTTGAGGCTACAATCCATTTTAATGGGTATAATGTAACTCCCAGATATTATATAATATATTCCTCTACAAAAAAAATTATCTTCTTTGATGGCTTACGATACACATGAACATGAGTCCAAATAAACCAAAATATAGTATATTCTTATAACCTAGATGTTAATTTTTTTAGTGAATAGCAATAAATTTATAAAAATAATTATGTATATAGAATTTATATATATAAAATATTTTAATAAATAATTACTCGATTTTTTAGTAATTCCCTTACATGCTCAGAAATACATTTTCCAAAAAAACTAGGTTTATATTTCTTTTCCTGAGAAATTAATATAATTAATTATTTACACTTTTATAAAATTTATTTGAGAAATCAAAAATTATTTTTCAAATAATCATTTAAAAAAATTTAATAGCTAAACATGGTTAATTTTGTGAAAAGATTGATTTTTCATTAAATACTTGAAATTATTTATTTTTCTATTAAATTGTAATTATTTCAAGAACTTATAATGTTTAATTTTATTTAAATTATTTAAATATAACGTTAGCTAATATATATCATTAATAATATAATTAAGGTCATTGTAATAATGTTTAGGTTTTATTTTATATCAAAACTTTTTATAATTTATAAAACATTTTTTTTTGAAAACCAATATTCATCACGTTTTGGGGGATTAATTTTAAATTTAATTTTCCTAATTTAATGAATTCAATTTGAAAAGATGGATTAAATATTTGGATTAATAATAATTAAAAGTATATAATAATTTTAACATAATTTAAGCTCACAATAAATAGTAAAAACATAAAAAATTCATTATTGTGGTTAAGGGTTAAACCGATTTAGAAGTTGAGGTTAAACCCAAGAAATAAGGGTAAATTTTCCAATTAAACATATATAAATCATGTTTTCCTTATATATTTATACCTCATACTATCCCACCATTGAATCTTTTTCTATTCATATGTATTCTTCTTTAGTATGAATTTATTACATTTTAATCTTTTATGAAATTCCAGGTTTGTCTTCTCTCACACTTACAAAAGGACACCCCTCATTTCTTTTTCTTTACACCACATTTATCTATCTAGCTTACAAAATGAAAACCCAATTCTCTTATAAACATACCTAGACATGAATTATATTTTTTCCTTCTTAAATTACTTTTACATGGGTTTTTAGTAAAGGATCTAAATATGTCCTCCTAAAGAATTGGTAATCATCCTACCTGACCTCTATCAATTTATTTCTTCTTATAATTCCTATTAATATATGGTATTTAACATAAAATAACAACTCTTGAATCCTCAATATACTAGTATGTTTTTATTATTATAGAATCACCATTATTCACCCTATCTAAAATCAAATTAGTGAATCTATCATGTGTTCATACAGGTGGACTACCACCTCCACATAGAGATACAATTCATTTTTGGTCACCATCATTAATGGATGGTTATTTTCATGGGTTTAAGGTTTATATATGTTATTTAGGAAATAATTATGCTTCTATACTTAAATTATATTTTCTACCATCTTACCTTCTCATATGTTAGAAGATTATAATATCACTCATGTGGATGTGTGGACCACCTCCTCCATGAATAGATGTGATTTTTTTTATTTCCATTTTACATGGATGGTAATAGTGATATATTTAATAAATATGTATGATATAATAATTAATATTTAACACAAAATCATTATTTAACATATTTTTCCATCCATTGAAAAGCGAAAACAATGTTCTTACGTACATACAGCCCACTGTTTCCATGAAAGGGGGAATTCATTTTTCTCTCTCAACAATTTATGGATGACTCTATATATTTGGGAAGACCTCAACCCTCGTATCTTAGAACTGGTGTCTACTTTATTACATTAGCATAATATAAGGAATCATATCCTAAAGGACCAAATAGTTTAGTAGTCTTGGTAAAATAGATACAAACATGAAATTCTTATTAGAATAGAAAAAAAATAAAAAAAAACATTTTTCTTGAGAACACCGTAATTCCACCTGGATTATTCCTACATATCAATCATAAAACACTTCTAACTATCCTAGAGAAAACATAAGAATGGGGTAACCTCAAATGCTTAGTAAGGGTAAGAATACAGGGTAATCTTTGAATAAATAAGGCATGGTAAATATAGAATGGTATATAATGGAAACACATTCCATTTAATGAATAAATTGAGAATAACTTTGAACAATTAAACTATGATCAAAAAATTCTGTATAAATAATTACATTATCATGAAAATTTAACCATATATATTCTTAAAATCAAATAATCACATGGAATGTCAATAATTGAATTAATATTGATTTAATTCATAATGATAGACTTCTAAAACATACTTTCAAGGAGATTTTCCAAGACATGTAACACCATAAAGGACTTTTCCAAGATATCTATATAAATGGGTAACCTCTTGACCAAATACCTATCCAGTTTGTCACAAGAAAATTACTGATACATTGATGTGATATTACAGGCCCCACCCGTCACTTATTAAGTCCAATACATTCATAAAATGAATGGGGTGAAACCTAATTTTCATAAATATTCATGTTTAAACTATAACATGTAATGTAAAAACATCAACCAGTCAATAAAAATAATTACTTACCATCAAGAGTAATATGAATAATATCAACATTGTCTATACCCAGTCAAACTAATCATAAACCATCTGAATAAATAATAAGGATTGAATTTTTAAATTATATCCCCAATAAAGCATAAGTAACATCAAATAATATCTTATAATATGGAAAATTATTTGGAGATTTCACATGTAACATTTCTTGATGAAAATAACCTTTCAATGAAAATTTCCCTTTTTATTTTAAAATAATAAAATTCATAAACTATTGTAAGAACCATTCTCATTGAAAATGATATTAAAAAAATAAAACAAATCTTAGGATAATAGGAAAAAATTTATTTAAAAGTTACCTTATTATTGTGCATTGTAATCTTAAAATAAATAATATACATGATATTAGGTAGCTAGATACTTTTCATATAAGTAAAAACATAAATTCCATTTATGCTTTAAAAAGTATATAAAAGTAACATTTTTAGAAATCAACAAGTTGATTCCTTTCAAACCCTTTAGTATAAATTCGAACATAGGTAATAACATTTTGTATTAATCATATAGTTAATATTAAAACATTTATTAGAACATTTTTTGAAACATTATTTTGGAAGAAAATTTATTTTTGACCAAAAATAGAAACAATGTAAGATTTTCAAAAAAAACATTTGATTAATCATTTTAAATCAGAAGGAGAGGAAAAATTGTACTATTAAATGAAAAAAATAATGAGTAAAAATAGGATCAGAAAATATATTTATTTTTAGATATAAATATCATATAATTACCCCAAGGGGGAATTAAACATAAACAACCCAGAATAATGATGAGACTGTGAAATAAATTCTTACAGCTTTGGTAACATATAAATCATAATCCCCATAAAATAAATAACATTAAATGTGAAATTAGAAATTATGAAGATAAATTAATTAATTATATATCATAAAAAATTGGTATTATATACACCATAAAAAATAAATAAAAGGTGAATATGTTGTATATCTCATGAAAGTATAAGTGAGATGAAAAACTGATACCCTAAACATGACTCATCATATATGTTCTTTATCATCCTAAATTATTAACATATATTAATTATTTACATTTTTATGAAGAAGAAAAAATTTTATTATTCCATTTATTTTACTTACTACCATTTTAAATATGATTTCATAATCAAATAATTTTACTTCAGATGTTTTGATGATATTTTTCTTATGTGTCAAAAATGAATTTTGTAGGTTGAAAATAGTAAAAGTGGTTACTATTTAAACATATAAAGAATAATAACAATGAAATATTGAAATATTTATACATAAATTATAAATTTATACCCAACTATGAATGATGGTTATGGAAAATGAACTACGTTAAAATCATGGATATTGTAGGTTGTATAAATGTGTAACATATCCATTTTTTAAACGATCAATATGGAAAAGAGTTAAGTAATATTTTATCTTTAAATAATAAAAATAATAGAAAAAATTAAATTTTATTTCATTAAATATTCTTATATATATTATCCATGAGGTTTTGTGATGAAAAAATAAAGTTGCATCGCCTCACGAAGGTTGTAATACTCATGTACAGGAATGAAGTTATCATCTTTTAGTGAGTGAGAATGTATGAATATGATATATTGTCTTTCTAATAATAATAAATATATAATTAACATAATAATTATTTCATTAGTATCACATATATTAATTTAATTTAACCTTATTACCATCCATGTAATGTGTAGTTGAAAAATGAATTGCATTGCTTTTTGAGGTGGTAGCATGTCGTACACACGGGAGACATTGTCAAATCACGTATAGAATGGAATTTTAAAAGTAAAATATGATATAATGACTCAAAATGTATAATTATGTTATAAATATAATATATATAGATCATATTTATCTTAGTACCAATCCTTGAGATGTGTTTGTGGAAAATGCATCACACTAATTCGTGAGGCAGTTGTCCGCTATACACATGAGCAGCATTATTGTTTCCCATTTGAGGGAAAGTTAGAAGGATATAGGTCGTGACCTTAAAATATTAACACATCATTATATTGTTTATAATTATTTAATTATATAATCATAATGAATAATATTTCATCGATGTGGAATTAAAAACAAAAAAATACATAGAGTTAGGAATTTTATCATTTCTCAGACCACCTATTTAAGATTATACCTAAAGTATTACTAAAATGGATTTATGACAAAAACATTCCTTCTAATATGATTTTATGGATGATTTTAACTTATTTTTATCATTAATTTATGTACCAAAATATTTCCTACATCTGAATAAGATCGGATAGGGGGTGTCCTTTTGTAAGTGATGTGAAAAGAAGACATGTATTTTTTCCAAAGAACTTGGTGTACGCACTTTTTCACATTAAAAAAGGGACTAAAAATGGTATTACATAATATTAAACACTATAAGTTCTAAATATTTCCTTAAAATATTTTTAAGATAATTCTTTAGGTTATTTTAATCTTGATCATTTTCGTTTTACCCTTATGGAAAGAAATTTTTAACTTAACCGTGGAGAATAATTTTTATAGATTTTACAATTCATTATATTTAAAATTTATATTTAAATTACTATATAATAAAAATTATTATGATTCAAAAAAAATAATCCATTTTCCAAATTCCATTAACATAAGTTTCAAATTTTAATTTAAAATTAATCTCACAAAATAGATAGGAAAATTGGTTTTCAAAGAGAAAATGTTGACAAGTTTACAAATTCTTTTTATCAAAATTAAATATGAAAATGACTAAAATAACATAAATTGGATAAATAGATAGATAATTAAAATAATTATAACTTAAATAAAAATTAATAAAAAAAATCATTAAAAAAATTAAACAGAAAGTCAGTTTTCTATTGAAATTCTGCATTTTTTACTATAAATAAAAAAAATAAACCATTTCATAAAAATACCAACACAGTCACAATAAGATAATTTTATATACTGATTTAAAATATAACATTTAATCTTTCAAATAATTCATAATAAATTGGTAAAAGTTTATTTTAAATTATCTCCACAATGCACAATTAATCTGCCATTTAGAAAAAAAGAATTTTTTTGAAAACATGTCGTTCACATTAAAGAATTATTAATTTATTTCTAATCAATAGATAATGATTGAATTTATTTAATACGTGTGTAACACATAAAATTTTCATACATTAGTTCTTACTATATAAACCTTCCAATTTAATAACTAGGCTAAAATTGGAATGATTAAATAAATAATATTTTAATATAGTATCGTGTTTTATTAAAACCTAGGGTTTCTTGCATCGCAAAATATGTAATAGATTTAATTTATTTAAAAATAAATATATTATAAATTATAAGGATGTTATATTCTGTTATACTCTTTTTGTTTCATTTCATATATTCTATTGAATATGATATTCATATTTTAAAATCGTAGTGTATTACATTCTACACCCGTTAAATAAATTATTCCCTCACAATTTTATATTTCTCTTAATGATCAAGGGTTTTCATTTGAATGTAACCTTCCTAAAATACCATATCATGATAAGGGTCAACAAAACATCCTCTTTATAAGAGATAAATAGGATTCCAAATCTCATATGGAATAGCACATAGCTATGTTTCTATGTTGGGGAAAATTGGTGGAAAGTGAAGGTATGGACATGAGAGGAAACAATAAATAATTATAGAGAGTGATAAAGGTTATTATTATAAAGAAATTGAGTCATTAATTGAACTGTAAGGAACCCAAAACTATAAATCTATAATGATTTAAAATAACATTAGTTCAATATAAATTATTGTATTAAGATAGAATTTTGTTTCAATATCCTATTCATAGAGATGAGGAATTACTTTACCGTTACGATTGAGAATATATGAAAATGAACATACATGGTATTTCTTTGTTTCAAAGGCACAATTTCATATTTTCATTATTATTTGATAATTTTTCACTTAATTAATTACTATATTAAATTAATATCAAAGATTAATTTTTATTATTTAATCACTAAAATTAAAATTTAAATGATCATAAGATACATAAAATACTGAATATTATTTCTATAATATTATAAATATATTCAAAAAACGATATGGTAATCACTATATATCTAATATAATACATTAATCTATAATCTTCAACTGTAACACCCCTGTTTTAAAATTAACATTCCTCCATAAAATCATTCAACTAAAAATAATGACATATTAACTAGGACATCATGTAGGTCAATTGTAGGAACTAAACCCTTTTCTTACTTCGGTTGTGGATTCAGTGCCCCCAGAATTTCCAGATGTGATGGGTTTTCACCCAGTATGTAGCTTTTCATTTTTATAAAAATATATTAATATAATTCCAATAATGTTACAAAATTATAATATACTATAGTTACCTCAGCATAAATTATTATACTAAAATTAATGGTTACCAATACCTTCCCAAAAACAAATTTATCATTATTGTCTCAAAATTGAGATCATATTAACTATTATACTCCCTCAATCATGTGCTTTTCAAGAAGTTCTATATTCCACAAAATCAGTTTTCTTGATACTATTCAATACATTATTTCTAATACTTGATGAGAAAATACTACAAAAAAATAATTATATATATCATAAATCAAACAACCAAAAAATCATTTATTAAAATACTCATATAATATAATTCTTGAATCCAAAAATATAAAATTAATTATTCCACTTAATTTGTAGTTGTTGAATAATTTTGACCTATATCCCTTGTAATATTTTTAGTTCTATTTCCTTGATGGTTGGGGACTTATTTGTGTAGTTACCCACATCATTAAGGTGAATCGTTGAACATTGGAAAATTATTTATTTCCCATTCAATCAAAATCAGGGTGTAATTTTTCTCCATATAAGAAAAAACTCTTTTTCATTTTGATCATGTACCAATGTTTTTGCTTCCACTAGTATCACATGATGTAAAATCCTTCCTAACCCTATTCTCATTATCAATTTTGGTATCTTCTTTCCTATTGTTCTCTTGTTTCACATCAAATCCATATTACTTAGAGAATTATTTCATTTTCTTGAAAGCACATGATAATATATCATCGTATGATGAGATAGTTTGGGAGACTAGTTACCTTAAAAAAATTCTTAATATCTTTAAATAAATTTTCAATATTACTCTTTATATTGTGTTTTTAGTCCATACCATGTTGTCATAACCTTTTATTATTATCTTTTAACGTAGAAACATTTTACTCTTCTTTCTTCCTAGACTCAATAAATGTATTTCCATATACATTTGTTACTTATCAGGAAAATATTTTTCCAATAATATTACCTTGAAATCCTTCCATTCCATGTTTTATATTTCTTATTCATCCTTATCATTTTAATTCAATGTCTATCATTAATACAAAAAACCTAAGTGATAAACACCCGCGACAACTTTCTACCCTTCAATACATCCAAGAGTGAGAAATATCTTCTCTAAGGAACTTATCCTTTTTTTATTTAAAATGAATTTGTATTCCCATTTAATTATGGTGGGTTTTGTTGAATGAGTCTATATAATATTTTTACAATGTTTAGTGGATCATCATGATACTCTATACCTGATATTTTATTACTCAAACATTGATTCATCTTCTTAAAAAAATTATAATTTGATCAGTTCCTGCAACATACCTAACTCCAGTTTTATTAATATTCCATGGAGTTAAATTCCCTCATAGAGTGTGTGCATTAATATGGTTCACATTACATTTATTAGGATCCATTTCTATGTAATTTAATACATTATATTGGATTTTAAAATTATGACATATAATTTATATCCCAAAACTAGTGAAACATGTAACATAAATTGAAAATTTTATGCATAGCAAATCTCATAATCGCAAACATGGTTTCTGTGTAGATCTCTTTAATTTGAAAATATTTATAATTGTTTTTAATGGAAATGTGAATAATCATAAACATATTCCCTTGTAGTTTCAACCTAGGCGTCATATATGGCCTTTTTCGTGCACTAGGTGATGATAGGGTCAATCCCAATGTGAAATTTTCTGATTAATTACCCCTTATTACATCTCTTCCAAAACCAAATCCATTGGTAGTATATAGATAGGTGTGAATTTTCTAGGAAAACCCATAGTCTCTTCTTTACCAAAACATTAGTATGTTTTTCTGTACTTATCCCCAAATTCAGTCAAAAGGCTATGTTTCCTAATATATGTTATCTGAAATCTAATACCTAGTGTTTCAACTAAAATTCCTTTGATTCCAACTATATTGACCTCAACCACATTATCATGGAGTCATTGTTGACTTTATTAAATTGTCATAAGATAAAAGGAATCTCATCCTGAAGGATCAAAGAGTTTAGTAGTCATCGAATTATTTATACATACATAAAATTTTGATTACAGTTGAAAATATAAAATAGAAAATGTATTTTCTTTAAGAAAAAATATTTCCCCATAGTGTGTCCCAACATATTCATCACAAAACACTTTCTAGTATACTAAGGAAAATTAAACCTAATAAAGGGGTGAGATCAGATTCTTAGTAAGGGTAAGAATATTGGAGAAACTTTGAAGAAATGATGCATAATAAATATAGAGAGTAAAATATTGAAACACATTATATTTAATAAATAACATGAAAATAATATCACATTAATAAATTATTACCAAATAATTAAATATAGATAATAAAATGTTCATGAAAAAATATCCAAGGATACTCTAACTAATCAAATAACAACATTGAATATCAATTACTGAATTCATAAATTTTGAATGCATAATGCTGGAAATATAAAACATATTATTAGAGACTTGTTCCATGATATCTAATACCATTTAATCCTTGTTCCTAGAAATATATATATAAATGAAAAAAAATCCTTTGGTATAACTAAATCAAGTTTCTCTCATTAGACCTACCATTATAATTAGGGGATGTAGTGGGCCTAGTATGTTACTAACTAAGTCTAATGCATTCCTCATATGAAAGGGGTGAAACATAATTAACAAAAAATAACTATTTAAACAAGAATAAAAAAATTAAATACTTTCCCAAATCCATAAACATAATCATAAACCATTTAGAGTAAGATGAATGGTATCAACATTGTACACTCCAATTAAACTGATCATAAACTATCCTAGGAAGTAATAAAATGATATCATTCAATTATATCCCCTTTAAATCATAAAAAATGAAATATTGAATTAGTACATAGAAAATTATATTAATATATCACTTATAAATTTTATTGAGTAAAATATCCATTATTTGAAAATATCCTTTATTATTTTAAAACTAATAAAATTGAACAAAATATTATCGAAACACTTTTCTTTGAAATTCACATTTGAAAACCTATAATTTTCATAAAATAATGAAAAACTTTATTCATTAAAAATAACATTATAAAAATGAATATTATTCATAAAATAAATTATCGATGTAAATGTGGGTTATTTTGAACATCCTATATATGTTAAAGAGAACATTCCTTTCCCACTGTTGAAAGGTTAAAAAGGTGACTTGTTTTGAAAACGATAGAAAAATTCCTTTCAAACCATTCAATAAAATTTCAAAATTGTGTTAAAAAATATTTAGTAAATCATTTCTAGAATTTTAAAATATTTTTTAATACATTTCATAGAGAATTTGTTTGGGACGAAACTAGATTTTCGAACAAAGAGAGAAATAAAGTCATTTTTTCTTTAAAAATAATTAATAATAAATTTAAGTACAAAATAGAGTCAAATGGGAACTATTACATAAAAAATATAACTAATAATTGTAGTAGCATAAAATATTTTTACTCTAAGAAAGAAATATTAAATTATTCTCCCAAGAGATACCTAAACTGAATCAATCCAAAATTATGATGAGATTGTTAAACAATCCCATGCCACCTTGATAAGGTTTGAATCATATGCCCCGTAAAATAAATATCTATTATTGAAACATTAAATATATTTAATATAAAATAATTCTTGATATAACATAAAAACATTTCATTATATAAACCAAAAAAAAGTAAATAAGTGGTGAATATGGTGTATATATCACAGAAGTAAAAGTGAGACAAGAAACCATTACCCTGAGTTTGACTTATCACATACATTATTAATCATCTTATATAATAATCTTGGATTTATTATTTAATTTCTTAAGAAAAATTATCAAGTTTATTATTCATTTTATTTATCTTATTACCATTTTTAACATGATTACTTAATCAATTATGTGTACATCAAATGTTTCGATGAAATTTTTATTATGTGTCAAAAATGACCTTGGTAGATTGACTAAATTAAAAGAGGTAAATATTTGAAAATATCATGAATAATTATATTGAAATCATTACCATATTTAAATTTTAATTGTACTTTTAAAACCAATTATGAAATATGGTTAAGAAAAATAAACTATGTTACATTAATTGAGACAATAGGTTGTATGTACACATGAGTAACATTTCCATTTTCAATGATCATTATAGAAATAAGGTATGTAATATTATATCCATATATAATGATAAAAATATCCTAAATACCATATTATTTATTTTCAAATTATTATATATATAATCTATGAGGTGTGGTGATGAAGGGAGAGTCACATCAGTTTATTAAGGCAGTAGTCCACACATGCACCAACGACATTATCATCATTCATTTAGTGAAATAATAAGAAATAAAATGATATATTATCTTTTAATAATGATGAATATTCCATTAATATCATACTTATTTCATTTATATCACAAATAATAAAAAAAAATTGTCTTTATTACCTTCCATGTAAAGTGTTATTGAAAAATGAATCACATCAATTCGTGAGGCGGTAGTCTGTTGTACTAACGACCGATGTTATCATGTCTTACTTGGAATGGAATACAAAAATTTATATATGATATAATGAATATAGATGTATTATGTTTTATAAAAATAATATATATAATCATTAGATCTATATTTACACCCAACTGTGAAAGTTATTGATGTAAAATGTGTCTCATCGGTTTGTGAGGTGGTAGTCCACTATAAACATGAGCGATTATACTATTTACCATTTTAGGGAATATGATATGGATATAGGCAATTACTTAAAAATAATAACATATAATTATATATTATAAACTTTTAATGACTCTAGTTTTTACATGTAAGACTTTGTAATATTTATAAAAATATTTTGAAGTCAGGCGCTGAGTAGGCGTGGGATTCTAGGGATTAAAGATCCTCAGCATTACGGTATAAGAAATATTACACATATTTTGTCACAAAAATTTATTTTATATAGAAAAATTGAATAACTACTAATTATATTATTGTATTGTAATTCTAATGACTCTATTGAGTTTAGAACATCGTGTTTAACCTAGGTGCAACATAAACGTTTTCAGCATCAAGAGTTTGATCGGAGGTGAGTTTCTAGGAAATTGAGTTGTGATATTATTAATTTAATGAAATTTAATTAATAATTTAACCTAAACATACCCCACACCCTTCTCCCATTACTTCACATGATAGTGGATAGGTTATCCCCTCTCCTCTCCCCCTTTGGACGACATACGAGCCAAGTCCATATCGATGTGATGAGATGATGTTGATCTTCCTTCTTGGTGTCAATCATTATAATATCGAGGAGTAGCATGATCTATGAGTCTTTCTACAACCGAATCTCTACCATTTCACGATCTAGGTAGGAATATTTGAGTTTTAGTTCTGATCCCACTTGTTTTTCATTGTTTTAAGGATGTATATCACTATTATAATTTATATATATCTCTTTTTAGGTCGATCTATAGGTTCCGGGTGAAATAGGGTTGAATCGGAGGGCTCATAAAAAAATCCCATCACAATTCCAATTAATATTTTATTTAATCTAGTTACACATTCTTTGTGTCCTTTCTATTTAGGGAAGACAACTTTTGGTTACTATACATTGTGTAATGGGGTTTCATATCATTTAGTGACCCCATGTCATGTGGCCAAAGGAAATGGCCATGGTATTCATGTAGTAGTACATTGTCATATAATAGTACACAACCAATGTACATGGTCCCCGGGATTCCATACATAGGAATGGGAAAGAGAAACTTCCAAGAGTCTATTTAGTCTAGAAACTCTATGTACCTAGTTTTATAATCCATGTGTGAGGCATGGCTTTCCGAGCTGTGTGAAGGAAGAACATGGTCGGGGTATTGGTGAGGTAGGAAATGATGTGTAAAATCTATACATGATTTGTATCCCAACATTGACATCCATTCTATGATAACGGGGTACATGGGCAGGTGCTCGAGTGGGTTCACACATCATATGTTCCCCAGTTCATGTTGGGTACTTGCATTAGATCTTCTTGGGATCTTTTTCCTGAGGTATATCCATCTATGGGGATCAAATTCATGCTTTTTAGTAGCCTATATAGAGTAATTTTCCATATTGAACGTGATGGTAGATTCTAAAGTGGACTACAGTATATGATGTTGCGTAGTTCAAGCATGATGTAGTTGTAGTAGTGCTTAACCTAAGGTAGTGAATATGGTAGATCACTAGGCTGATGTTGGGGTCAGTACCCTTCCCTATAACATTAGGATGTAGTTCACAAAGAATTATTAGGTCGGTAGAGCAGTTATCCCCTATTATATCAGGGAATAGGTCCCCTGCCCATGGAATCATTGTAATGTGAGTTATGATAATTATGACACACCTTTCACCAGTGATTGAAAAATTCTATAGAGCAGTGTGGTTCATAGAGAGATATGTTTGGATTATTACTCCATTATGTGATAAGGGGTGGATTTCCCTTAACTCTCTTCTTTTGTAAATATGAGACTCCTCGCATCATGGGTGTGGGTTCTCTACACATGTGGTAGTTCTCTCAGGGAGGGTACTCCACAATCAGATTAGGGTGTGGGTTCCCTGTATCATTCGTGTAGTTGGAGATAATGCTCCCCTACCATGCCAGGGTACAAACCCTCCATACTCATTGGCCAAATAGAGTATGTAATCCCATAATATACTAGGATGTGGGTCCTCTGTTAGTGGAGTCGATACTCACCTATCATTCTTGGGTGTGGGAACTCTATTTGTGACATATATATAGAGTGGATACTCCCCTATCATGTTAGGGTTTCGGTCCTCTATCCTTTGGGTCATTACTCCCCTATCGTTTTGGGTATCATTCCTCCATATGTGTTATTCTAGAGAAGTTGTTACTCCCTTATCGTACTATGATGAATGACCTCTAGCCTGGGGTCGGTGCTCTAATTTCATGTAAGGGTACGGGAGTAAAGACCCTAACCCTAGTGTCATGGAGCTTGTACATTATTTATTAAATTGGTATGATTACAATAAATTAATGTCTCTAAGGACTAAATAGTTTAATAGTTTTCAAAAAATAGATACAAATATAAATTTTACATTATAGCTTGGGAAAGGAAATATAATATAAATTCCATTTGAAACATTCATAACTCTTATATTATCCATGAAAGTCATTAATAATATTCATCTTCTGATCATGGGAAAAAATAAAACATAATAAAGGGGTTATCTAAGATGCTCAGTGAGGGTTTTTAATATAGAGGAATAATAATTAATAAGGCATGGTGAATAAATAAAAATATAGATTCCATTAAAACATAATATTGAGCAAAATATGGAAGGAATAAAATCCGATTAAATAATGCCATAATAAAGCCTGACCATGGATATTCTACTATGAAAATCATCACATGGACTATCAATTACTTGATTCATAATGAGTTAAATTCATAAAGATGGATATCTAAAACATACCTTCAAGGCTTCATCCCAATAAACTATTTTTTTCAAGGCTTCATGACAATAAAATATTATCATCAAGGATTCATTCTAGGAATCTAATAAATGGGTAAGGCCTCATCCAAAACCATATCTAGTTTTTCTCATGATACATACCAATTCATAGAGATCCTCTAGCAAGCTCCACAGTCAAACTAATCATAAACTATTTAAATAAAATCATAAAAGAATTCTTGAGAGTAATACTCTTTTACTTTTAAAAGAATAGTTATTTTGTAAAATTCTTTTCAAAAAACCAAAAATGAAATAATATAGTTTTCCCAGGATAAAAGTGAGTGATTTTAGAAACAAAATTTGATTAAACCAGATTGCAGAGTGCACTTAAAAATAGGTAAGAATTTTGGATGTTCTCTTTAATCGTGATTTCTTATCATGAATAGTTGGGAAAGGTCTTTATAAAACATACAATTCCCCATCAAAAAATGAAGGATTTTGATTGGTAAAAATATATATAACATTAAAATATAATTTAGGATCATAAATAAAGATAATTAATAATTTTACTATTGTAAATAGAGAGAAAGTGTAATCCTAATAAAAAATTGGATGTTCGGGGAGAAAAGCCTTACCACTTTCCAAACTGTCAAACCATTTTCCCCATAAAATGAATGATAAGAAAATAAGACATTGAATACCATGAAGATAAATAGATTCATGATATGGAACATCAATGGGAATTATAAATACAACACACAAAATAAATAGCAGTGAGTAAGGAATATCTCAGGGAAATGAAAGGGACTTGACAAAACCCTTACCTCAGGTTTGACTTCAATAAAATTTGTTTAAGCCTCCTCTTGAATCTTTTATCCTCAAGAACATCCTTAGTCTCTTGGAAGGGGTATTTTAATGAGAACAAATTAAATATAATGTTTCAATGGATGAGAAGAAGTCAAATTGGTATAATATAGGTTATTAGGAAGTCTTATGGTGGTGAAATTTAAGAATGGAGGAGCCTCCATTTATTATTAAGGTGAGAGGAAAATTATGAATTGCGTAAAATATTAAAATATATTAAGTATAAAATAGGGTCAAAGAATTTCAAAATAGCTATAAATCATACGGGATAAAAAGTTCTACATAACCATATAATTTTTTTAAACTTTCAATATTTTTTTAATTTTTAAATAATTTAATAAAATATTTTAACCAAAAAAAATAATTTATGTAAAATTAAACAATATTCCTAACCATGACATTAATGACAATAAAAAAGATTAAAATTAGAATTAATTTTTTCATTATATCATAGACAAATCATATTAATATACAGAAATCATTAATTGACTTAAAATATAACATTATATTTCTTTATTTTTAACAGCATAAATTTGATTTATTCATTAATTAATTAATTACTGCATCGTAATTGTTCAAGAAATTAGGTTAACTATTTATCCCCGAAAAATTAGAAATAAAATTTCATGAAGAATATAAATGTCTTATCATTTAATACACTAAATATTTTTTAAAATCATTGTGGTAAAACCATTCAATAAAATATTATACTAATTAAAAACTAAAATGTAACAACTTGATTTCCTTTTGATAATGAAAATTATAACCTCCTTAATGTGATTCATGTGGGTTCAAGATGTCCCAAATTAGAATCAAATTGATATAATGGTCTAAAAATTATTATAGAAAAAAATTGTCCCAAATATGGGTCATTTAGTAATTTTTATAATTTTATTTAAAAATACATTATTTATGTTTCTTATTGTTTCACAAGCATTGAATCAGCATTACATAAGAATTAATGTAATTTATTTCATATATATAAATTAAAAATAAATTAATGTCATAAAAAGAAATTAATTTTGTAAAGACACAAAAAATTCAAGGAAATGTTTTTCTTAATTTTCTTTGGGATTTTACAAGAACACATTTTATGACGACACCTGATTCCGAGGCCCGATGTGCCTAGAATCTTTTTCTGAAGGTCAGATCGGGTACGTTCCGTGAACGAATGAGTGGGTTTTTCTAACTTTTGAACCGGTGCTCGGAATCAAATTCTGAGGGCACCGATGGAATCGCAGCGCCGATATTTTCTTAGAAAAACCTCTTTCGGATTTGCGTTTTCTCAGGTGTGGATTTTAATTTTTTGGGGTTAATTTAAGAAATAAAATAAAAGTGGTACAACCTATTTTTATTTTATTTTAACTTAAGTTAAGTGGACGATGTGGGACCCACAATATCCTACCCTCTTGGTAGGATATTTGTGAGGTGGGTCTCACACGAGCCCCGCCGTTTCTTTCACCTTTTTCAACCCCCCTCATTTAATTAAGTTACTCACCCGCACCCACCCCCCCCCCCTATTTATTTAAGTCAACCCTTGCATTTATTCTGGTTAAGAAATGCCTCATTAATGTGGCGGTTTAAGCGTTGCAAATAATTCACTTAATTGTTTCTTTAGTTTTTGAATTTTAAAATTCAAGACTTGGGAAATAAAAATAAGGCAACCCTTATTTTTATTAGGCTGGTGGTGTTGAGAGGCAAATGAGATTTCTCTCAAACTCTTGAAGTCTTTCTCATCCTCACGAAGAATGCGAAGAACGCGAAGAATGCTGGATCCTCAGAATTCCGCGACGAATCCTCGTTCATCGAATTCAACGAGGTAGGGATTTCTTTTATTTGTTATTTCATGAATAATTCCGCCGCTTTCTCCTTTTCTTTTGAGCCGCCTGCTATCGCAATAACGGGAGGAGGTCGGACCGCACGAACATGGTCGACCCTCCTCCCCCTTGTTGGTTTTTTTTTGCGGCATGATCAAGGCAACGCGGTGCTGAAGCACCATGCGGGAATTGTTAAGGAAAGGGGGAGAAGCGCAGAACCGTCGTCTCGCGACGTAGAAGACAAACCAAAGATGTGGCTCCGTCGTGCCGCGCCGTTGAAGACGAACCAGTGACGCGGCACCGTCGCGCCGCGCCGGAGAACCACAAAAGCACCCGGCCGGAGTGGGGTCGTGGTGGAGGGGCGCGGCGGAGGGGCACGGCGCCAGACGGACCAAGGCCGCAGCCAGTTCTGGGCCACCGGCATCAGAATAGAGGGACTGGCCCTTGCCAGTCCCGTGGCGGCAGCAGCCGGCCGACCAGAGCGGGCCGGCCGGTCAGAGAAAAATCGAGGGTTCGTAACCCCTAGTTGGCCAGCAGGTGCGGCCCCCCCCACATGGGGGCCGCGGGTTCTCAACGCGGGGGAAGCGCCCCCCCCCCCCCCCCACTCTTCGCTCGGCCGTAACGGTCGAGCCGGCCGCCAGGCCACCTGGCCAGCGCCAGCGCGCCGGGCCGAGCCGCCGGGCCGCCCAGGTCGGTCCGCGCCGCGCCCAGGTCGGGCCGGGCCACACCCAAGCCGGGCCGGGCCGTTCCAGCTGGGCAGGGCCGCGCCCAAGCGGGCCGGACCCAGACCCGGTTCGGGCCGACCATGGGGGTATCGGGTCGGGTCGTACCGGGCCCGAACCCCCTAATACCAAACCTCTTTCAGTTTGTTGCCCATAACGTGGGCTAAGGATCTCCGATCGACGCACCGTCAGTGGAGTAGTGATCATTGTATTGAGACGGTCGTTTCGGTATATTACACCCAAGGTTTCAGAGTACTTTGTGTCCGGATGGGTTGGTTCGTTCACGAAACCAATCGGGCCCTCGAAGCAGAAATGCTTATAACTTGAGTTCCGGACGTCTGATTGATGTGTCGTCGACTTTGATGGATTCCTCTAAGTTAGAAGGATATTTTGGATTAATCCAATCAAGGATTGGATGCAGTTGGAGTACGGTCGGGTTGGTTTTGACTGAAAAACCAACCGGGACCCTGGGACGGAAAATCCAATAACTCTCAAACCGGGCGTCCGAATGACGCGTCGTCTTTGACGTTGAGTTCCTGTTGACGATACACAACTTTTGGATACATCAACTCCGGACTATGTGCCAATTGATGTATCAGCCCTTCGGCTCATGGAGCAGACCCTCCGAAACGAGCTTGATGTGTGCGGGAACCCTAGATCTGGCTGCGATTGCGATGACGATGACGACTGTGCAGAAATCCTCCGTGGATTCGACGGCGGCGACTACAGCACTCAGGGATCCTACGTGGATCAGTGTCACTGATCCTGTGTGGGTCAGATCCTGTGTGGGTCAGCGCGCAGGGGTCCTGTGTGGGCCAGTGCATACAGATCCTGTGTGGGTCCAATTCTGTGTGGGTCTTTGCGGGGGTTAGTTACCTATCGATCCCGTGTGGGTCATATACTTTGTGGGTCATTGCGGGGGTTAGTACCTATCGATCATTTGTGGTTACGATGGCTTAGATGAATCATTGGCAATATCTGATCATCTATATCGTAATACGAAGAAGTATACCTATGTGAGATGAATCCTGGTTTTCTTTCCTATGTGGATTGTGTTGTGCTATCCTGTGTGGATTACGTTTTTCTTTCCTATGTGGATTGTGTTGTGCTATCTTGTGTGGATTACGTTTTGGTTTCTTGTGTGGACTGGGTTGTGTTTTCCTGTGTGGACTGGGTTGTACTTGAGCTCGGATATTGGAGCCGAACTATAATTGATGACTTAGGTATATGGATGGGTATATACCTAAGTAGTGTCGGATGTTACTTTGTGATTGTATCTTTCCTTTGTGGATTATCCTTTGTGGATTCTGGGAGACCTTCGGGGGTCTCGGAGTCCCTACTGAGTAGCTTATACACACCCCTACACAGAATATTCCCACACTACCTTGTGTTGGTTACAGACGATGGAAGATGCTAATCGTGGTTGAGGCAAGCGGAGTAGGATGGTACTTGGAGGTGGACCAATGGGCGGGGCGTACTCAGAGCGGACGGCTAGACCCGAGGAGCTGTGGAGGCTATCTGTACTCACCCTTTAGGTGGGACTTCTAGTGGATGGCTCGACTTTGCGGCTTTACTTACAGTTGTTGTTTTCCCTTTCCAGTTGTACTTTACTTTCAGTTTGGGTTTTTATTCCGGCCCACTTACTTTTCCGCACTTACTGTTGTACCCAGTTTTTACTTAGTGTTTTCTTCTACTTCTTTCTTGCTCTGTGGTTTTTGTTTACTTTACAAATGTAATGCCTTCCCTTTTACTGGGAATTACGCCTTGGTGCTAGTCTCTATCCCTTGGCCTATGGATGGCGGGCTTGGGGTAGTCATGGCACGGGCCCCAGGACGAGTCGTGACAAAATGGTATCAGAGAGGTTTGGTTCTACCGCAGAGCTCAGGTCTCTGATCTTTTTCTATGTGAATCAATAGTGTTAAGGGTATTGAGTGTGGTTATCAGTCCAGGGAGTCCAGTGTTGGTGCGGCGGCTGACGTATCTGTACACCAGGACCCCGACTTCTGATTTCCGACTTAATGCACGAAAACATTGATTGCATGTGTGTTTTAAGTTTTCTTTGTGATTACTTTGTGTTAGCTCACCAGGTATACTGTTTGATCGTGGCGCACCTGTTTCCTTTCAGGATGGCCCCACGATGGCAGCGATCTACGGTTCCGAGAGTTGTGCATGACGACAACCCACCGAGAGACGAGGCCTCAGTACAGGGCCCTTTGACAGCAGAGGCACCAGCGGTACCGCTACCCGTCGAGCCACCGATGCTACCAGCCCCAGCCGCTGACGATGCACATCGCCATAGTGCACTGCAAATGTCTTAGCGCCAGCGACCACCTAGGTTCCGCGGGGTGATGGACCCCCAGGTAGTTGAGGATTGGCTGGAGGCAGTTGTACGGGTTTTCAGGTTAGTGAGGACACCAGCAGACCTCATGTTGATCCTCGCAGCGAGCCTCCTGCACGCAGAAGTATGCAGATGGTGGAGCTTGATGCTCTAGGTGCATGATGAGCCATCTCTCCTCTGTACGGACTTTGAGATCCTCTTCCGGTCGGAGTTCGTCCCAGCCACCCTTCGTGCGGTGCGCATCCAGGAGCTTCTACAACTACGGCAGGGCAGCTTGACGGTCGCCCAGTACTCGGTGAGATTTACCGATCTCTCACGCTACTCGACAGACATGGTACGGGACCCATTCTTCCGGACCCAGACCTTTGTGCAGGGATTGAGGTAGGATATTAGGGCATCACTGATATCCCTCAGCATTCCGACATAGGCAGGTGTACTGGAGCGAGCCCTTCTCGTCGAGAGCTTTCTGGCTGAGTCTACATCAGCAGTGAGACCTACCGTAGGGCGGCACGTAGCAGAGTCCTCTGCAGCAGGAAGTCGACGAATGACTCATGGGTTCAGGCAGACCAGACCCTCAGGCAGACGACCTCAGGACACTAGCTCAGCAGTATGGGGCACACAGCGCGGAGCCAGTGTTTCGAGAGGCAGACAGTGCTACGCATGCGGCGGGCAGGGCCACATGGCTCATGGCTGCCCGACCCACCGTGCCGAGGAGCAGTAGACGGTTGAGGGGCCACCCAGGAAGAGGCAGAGGGTCGACCGTGGTGGTCCGCAGGGAGCAGGCAGACGAGGCAGAGGAGCTGGCCGGGCAGTAGGTGGTGGGAGACGCTTTGAGGCTCTACCACCACCACCGCCAGGAGGTCCACCCCGACCACAGGGAGCTGGTGGGCAGAGACAGGCAGAGCTTCATGCAGCAGAGGCCTACGACCACGGTGCGCCCAAGATGATTCGAGGTACTATCTGTGTCTATTCCACCCTTGCTGCAGTTCTTATGGACACACGAGCGAGTCATTATTTCATAGCCGCTGCCCTTGTTCGGAGCTCGGAGATTTCGACAGAGCCATTAGCTCGATCCTTACGTCTACAGACTCCTACAGGAGCAGACTCGACGATTGCGCACCGGTGCCGGTAGTGTGAGCATACTCTAGGAGGCTAGAGCTTCGGCTGGGATATTCTTGTAGAGGCATTGAGGCCTTATGACGTCATCTTGGTCATGGATTGGTTATATACAGTCCATGCTCAGATTGACTGTATTAGGCGCAAGGTGCGGTGTGTACGCACTGACGGGAGCAGGTTCACCTTCACCGGTGAGAAGGGAGCCTTTGCAGCATAGGATAGACTCCCATAGAGGATAGGGCAGCCCATCACTAATAAATTGGCTAGCCTCATCCTAGGAGCAGTTGACGTGCAGAGTCCTAGTTTTCCTGCAGTGGTAGATCAGTATGCGGACGTTTTCCCCAATGACGTTTCAGGACATCCTCCTCACAGAGAGGTAGAGTTTTATATTGATCTGTACCCCGGGGCAGCCCCGATATCCACCCCAGCATATCGGATGGCTCCCGCAGAGCTTCGAGAGCTATAGGTACAGTTGGAGGACTTGCAGGTCAATAGATTCATCCAACCCAGTGTTTCACCCTGGGGTTCCCGATTTTGTTTGCCAAGAAGGCGGACGGGAGCTTGCGACTTTGTGTCGTCTATCATCACCTAAACCAGGTGACAGTGAGGAACAATTATCCGCTACTGATGATTGATAACCTCTTCGATCAGCTCAAGGGAGAACGGTGGTTCTCAAAGATAGACCTCAGGTCAGGCTATCATCATCTCAGAGTTCGGTATAAGGACGTGTAGAAGACAGCCTTCAGATGTCGGTATAGCCACTATAAGTTCTTGGTTATGCCAATCGGCGTAACCAATGCTCCATCAGTGTTCATGGGCCTCATGAACAGGATCTTTCAGCCATAGCTCTATCGATTTGTCATGGTCTTCATCGACAACATTTTGATATACTCGACGACCGAGGAGGAGCATGCCTACCACTTGTGGGTTGTACTGGACACACTCCGAGGGAACCAGCTTTATGGTAAGCTCTCAAAGTGTCAGTTCTGGATACAGGAGGTCCACTTCTTGGGACACACTAGTGCAAAAACACTTTTTCGCGTCGGTTTTTTTTTATTTTTAACGTCGGTTATAAACCGACGTCTTTATAGGCGACGTTAAAAATAGCGTTTTCGCGTCGGTTCATAGAAACCGACGCGAAAAATAATTCGCTTATGAGCTTCGGCGTCGGTTTTTTATAAAACCGACGCCGAAGCTACATGTAGACATTATTTTCCGCGTCGGTTCATTAAAAAACCGACGCGGAGAATATATTCGAATAGGTTTTCCGCGTCGGTTTTTAGAAAAACCGACGCGGAAAACCGATTGGAACAGGATTTTCCGCGTCGGTTTTTAGAAAAACCGACGCGGAAAACCGCATTCAACCGGATTTTCCGCGTCGGTTTTTCTAAAAACCGACGCGGAAACCCGCTTTCAACCGCGTTTTCCGCGTCGGTTTTTCTAAAAACCGACGCGGAAAACCCTTTCGGCGTCGGTTTTTAAAAAAACCGACGCCGTAAATAATTTTTTTTTAAAATTATTCGGCGTCGGTTTTTAAAATAACCGACGCCGTAAATTTTTTTTTTTTTTTAAATAAAATACATATATTTTCTCCTCCAAACAAATCGGAACCCTGAAAAAAAATAACGAAGTATACAAAAACAATTAAACAGCTTTAACAGAAGTACTTCAGAAAACTCAAAGTAAAGCAGAATTAAAATACACGTACCTACATGGTGCATTTTCTTAATCTAACCATACTCAGTATCAATCATTGTAAGTTTCCTCCCATAGATAGCACCAATCCTGTCAAAACAGTAATGAAACGAGTGAAAAAATCAATCCAAGTTATTAGTGCAATGAATAAACATTAAATGAAAATGTGTAATTTATTTGAATCATTCATTTTTTCACAAAGTAAATTACCAAAATGAAATGATCAAAATTCCAGGAACACTCAGCCGATGCAACCTCTTCCTCACCTCCCCCACTGAAGATGTTGGGGGTGTCTTTTCACCATAGAATCCCCACCACCCCCAACCTCAGGTTTTTATATTTGCTCTGTATAGACGTGCATTACCTATTCACTATTGTTATTTGTTTAAGTTATGCAATAACAGAGAAATAAATTTGAGTGCAAAAAATAGGTTAGAAAATTGAAATCAAATGCAGATTGAAGATACATAAAGAAACATACCTTAAAAATTGACGCCTTCTATTTTATCTTTGTGCAAACCCACTAAGCGTTGTTTCAGGTATTATGTGATATGCTTCTCGGCAATCATTTTTCGATATTTATTTGCATAAAAAATAAAAAGGCCTAGAAGATATTGCTGTGCATTCAAGGGAGACAATTTTTAGTGTTTGTGAATGTTATTTCGCTATACGAATCTCTATGTTCATGATCCAAGTACCACCCTACAGATTTGTCACTGTACAGACAAATGATTTTAAGAAATAACAATGAAAAGAAATATAATAACTAATTCTGAATTAAAATACACGTACCTGAAATATACGACATGCTTATTGTTGGTTATTGTTGAAGGATTCATTTGATTATTAGTAGATTCAATAAAACAGTTTTTGCAGAGGCACTTGAGAAAACTCAGTAAATCAGAATTAAAATACACGTACCTGAAATATATGACATGCTCATTGTTTGTTATTGTTGAAGCATTCATTTGATTATTAGTAGGTTCAAACACCTAATATATCATAAGAGTTAGTTTTTTAAACCCATATATAATATTATTTATAAATATTAGTATACATACCTCAAATCTTAATCAGACTTAACAAATAGTCCGCAAAAGTAGATTGAATATGAATCATATCAGATTGAGAATATGACTGTGAATCATTGAATACCTACAATAATATTGAATGATATGAAATTAATAAATAGAAGAAAGTGGATGAAAATATATAAAAAAGTTAATACAACTAACCTTATGAAAATCAGTAGTTTCCCCAGTTGTGATTATCTCGTACATAAATCGTAGAATATAATAACCACATTCAACGCTTCCATTTTGACGATGACACTGCAGTTATAAAACATTTAACTAATAATGAAACCCAATATATAACAAAAATATAAAAACTAATTACCTGTACTTCCACATATTTGATTTTCGTTGGTTTCTTTTCATTTGTAAAATGTTTCCATGAACTGCATTGTTTTATATAAGAACTAATAAAACTTGTGTAAACAATTAAAATTAAACATAACAAACTTCTAAAAATAAAAAAACAACTTACCTGTTTAATAAGTTGGAAAACGTTTTACGCACTTTTCCTAATAAAGAGCAAAACCAATATAAGGTGCATTCATTTGGGCAAAATACACCTAACATCCAATGCCCCCTATAATACAAAAAGTTCATAATTAATGACATTATAATGATCATGAGTTCAAAATTATGTTGATATTCTTACTTATCAACAAATGGCAAAAACCAGCACTGAATCTCTGTTTGTGATAATCTCTCGGATATATATTTAACTTTGTCATCATTTTTCACATGTTTGACTTCCGAGGAAATGTACTCTGGATCTATAAAGCTATAAATGCTTGTAGTTTCATTTTGTAAAAGAATCCTGTATAGATACCTAATTTAAAAAGAAAACATAGTTAGTCAATGACATAACAATATTTTAGTAAAGAAATAGCAATTCAGACGTCAATTTACTTACATGGAAAACAACTGCACCACATTCAGCCCGATCTCTTCAAAATTAACTAAATTCATGATATCTTCTTTCAATATTCTCAATTTATAATTTCTTCCACATATATCGGGCGTCATCCGAAACTCATAGATAAAATTCAAGGAAGAAGAGCACTGAGATAATCTTTTCAACCCAGAAGAAATATCAGAAGTATCTACAGCCGACTGTTTTTGAACATTTTGCTGCATTTGTACAGTTTCTTTTGCTTTCAGATATTCCTATATAAGTTAAATGTCAGAAAACATTATAAGTAATTTGGAATCATTTCTAATTACTAGTTAAAAAAACTCATACCTCATGTGAAATATAACGAAGAAGTGCAGTTGGCCAAAGTAAAAAATGGCCCATGCATTCCCCAACACTGGTGATCTCCGCAGTAGGAAATGGTAGTAGAGCAGTAGGATCTATAATAAAAAGTACTGATACTCTAACCTGACCCATCTGCATAGGCTGATGATGTACCGAGTCCCCCAAAAAATACACTTGTCCTAACGCAACAATATGTACATGAGGATCTCCCGCAAACAACTCACAATATAAGGTTTGATCCGATGGAGGAGGTGGAGGCTCAAAGTTAGCAGGTGGGGCAGGGTAGTCAGGGTGAGCAGGCTGAGAAGTCAGAAAAATGAAAAGGGTATATTAGTGTTTAAAATTTTTAACATAGAAAAATTGATTAAAAATTAAATTAAATAATATACCTCAAATGGTTGCGCAGACGGGGCAGGGTAAGCAGATGAGGCAGGGTAGTCCGGGTGAGTTGGCTGAGAATGTTGAAAAATGAAAAAGTTATATCAGTGTTTATAATTTATAAAATAGACAAATTGATGACATTAAATAATATACCTCGGAAGGCTGCCCAGACGGTGTTGGGTAAGCATATGAGGCATGATAGTCTGAGTGAGTAGGCTGAGAATGTTGAAAAATGAAAAAGTTATATCAGTGTTTATAATTTATAGAAAAGAAAAATTGTTAACAGTAAATAATATACCTCGGAAGGATGAGCAGACTGTGACTGTCTTGCCAAGTGTTCTAATAAAGCCTTCTGTACTGCTGCTTGAATTTGATCACCCATAGACCGTTTCATATCCTGCAGCTCTTCTTTTAAGGATTCAATTTCCGGGTCTCTTGGTTGCTTACTCTTACCAAAAACCTTCCGAATACTAACACCCGCCTGATATCCTCTAACACGGCCGGGGTGTTCAGTCTTTCCCAAAGCAGTGGCTAGGATATCCATCCTACCCTCAGGGATAAAAGAGCCCTGTGTCTCTTTCTCCTGAAGTTCATCCTGAAATGAAAAATAAAAAATTTATATTAGTGTTTATAAATTATAAAAAAGGAAAATTGTTAACAAAGAATTAATATTTACTTACAATTCTATCAGCCACTTGATGAGCTTCGTCTGTAAGATATTGTTCATTTTTTTTTCTTCTTGCTCGTTTCCATTTCTCATGGCGAGTGGGAGGAGATGGAGGACCATACTGGACCTCTTCTGAACCACTACTTGATCGAGCTCTTAATGCTTCAAATTTTTCTTCAATAATTTTCTGCTCCAAATACGAGTATCCTCCACGTGATAAAGTATGAGGGTATACGTTTTTCAACTGGATCTCCTGATGAGATCTTCTGGAGGCCTGTTACATAAAAATAAACACATTAGTAATAAGGAAAATATAGCATAAATTTTAAAATATAAAACAATTACAATACCTGAAATTTCTCTTCCTGACGACTGTCAACAAATCGCTTCCATGTTTCTTCATCTATATATGGATACTTAAGACATGGGCTTTCAAACCTTCTCTTTCCAAAAACATAATCTTTCGTCAGTTTGTTTTTAAAATCTCTCCATCGAACCGCCGCTAAAGAGAGATGTCTTTTCCTAATTTCTTTGGTTTCCTCAAAATTGAATGTCATCTGTAATTGAAAAAATAAAATATGTCATTTAAACTATATAATATTAAAAAAATGAGATAAAATAAATAAATAAAGATATTTTACCGTCACGGCCTCCCAAAGTTGTTGCTTCGCCGTCCTGTCCACTGACTTCCAATCAGGATATAAAATACTAATCCTGCAACGGCTCTGCATCGCTATATAACTGACAAACTGAACTGCATTTGGGCCAACTGCATTATTATTATCATCAAAACGGATGTGTAATTTGTTATCATCACGAGCGAGTGATAGTTTTGGTAAACGTGTAATACCACGTTTACCAACTAGAGAACTTGATTTTTCAGTAGTAACTGGAGAAGTCTCCTCCGCCGAGGACGCATCAGTAGTCCTGCAATTTTTTTTAATAAATTAACAGTTTTATTTCATTAAATATGTATATTACTGAATATTTAATAATATGTCAAAATAGATATACCTCGGTAACTGCTCATCTCTATCTGTATTTGACATTGCTACTAGAAAGTGTAATGAAATTTTGGGTACCTGCATATCATTAGAAAACTGAATAATTAGAAACAAGGAAATGAAAAATAAATATGTAAAAATAGAGGCATGCATTTGTAAGTTTTAAAAATAGACACAAAATATAAATATTTACCAGAAAAATTAGGAGACTAATTTAGTGTTTTCCCACGTCCCTTCATCATGATCGGTACGTACTGCATGCACTATGTCTGTCTTATATTCATTGTAATCATCTGAAAATTGCATAATAGATGAATAACGCTCATGTAAATCACTAGCATCATCAGAATCATCATCATCACCCAAATGATATCTTTTCCCTTGCAAAACAACTGACCACTGATCATTCGACGGATCAATGACATAAAATACTTGTTTTGCATGTGTCGCCAAGATAAATGGTTCCTCATTGTGATTAAATCTTTTCAAATCAACCAGTTTAAACCCATATTCATCATGTTTCACGCCACTATTACTATCAACCCAATTGCACTTAAAAATAGTGACTCGAAATTTAATATAATCAATTTCCCATATGTCTTCAATAACTCCAAAATATGATGTTGATGCAGAAATTGGGTTTTTATCTTTGGCACTCGAAAAATGCACTGCTTCAGCGAATACCATCACACCACTATTCTGAACGGTACTCTTGTCATCCAGGTTTTTTGTGTAAAATGTGTAGCCATTGATATCAAAACCAGACCAAGTGATCACATTAAAAGATGGTCCCCCTGATAACCACTTCAATGTTTCTGATACAGATATATCTGAGGTGACTTTCTCTTTAAACCATGAAACAAATGTCTTCTTATGCTCAATCATCAACCACTTTTCATTTCTTTTCTGATATCGTAACTTTAATTCAGCAATATGTGAGGATATATATGGTTGAACCTCATCTGTGTTGTTCAAAATGTATAAATGTGCTTGCATCACTTCATCACGTGGAATGAACTTTACCTTTAAGCCTCGAACCCCTCTACCTTCTCTGTCAACTGTCATATGTCGAGATAGAGGGAGACCAATATGCTCCACTTCATTCAAATAATCAGTACAGAACTCAATCACCTCTTCTGATACATATTTTTGAACAATAGAGGCCTCTGGTCGATAAGGATTTTTAACATATCCTTTCAAAATTTTCATATATCTTTCAAAAGGATACATCCATCTTAAATAAACAGGCCCACACATTCTTATCTCACGCACCAAATGAACCAATAGATGAACCATTATATCAAAAAATGTGGGTGGGAAATACATTTCTAGTTGACAAAGAATAAGAGTTGCTTCATTCTCCAACAAATCTAACAAATTTTGATCAACGACTTTGCTACAAATGGATTTAAAGAAATTACATAACCTGATGATTGTCTTCCTGACAGCTTTCGGTAATATACCACGCACTGCTACTGGTAGAATTTGTTGCATTAACACATGACAATCATGTGATTTCATACCTATTAATTTACAATCCTTCAATGACACAAAATTACTCACATTTGAAGAAAAACCACTGGGTACTTTAATACCATGAAGACACTGACAAAAATTCATCTTTTCAATCTTGCTTAATGTGTGACAAGCCGGAGGTAAATATGTTCTTTTTCCTTTCACAGCGGGAGCTAACTCCAAACGTATTCGCATTAACATCAAGTCCAATCTAGCATGTAATCCATCTTTTGTCTTTCCTTTTATGTCTAACAAAGTTCCAATCAAACTATCACATATGTTTTTCTCAACATGCATAACATCAATGTTATGTTTTATCTCTAAAAATCTCCAATAAGGTAGTTTGAAAAAAATAGACTGCTTCTTCCAGATATGTTTTTGTAAACCAGAACTTTTTCTCTTTCCGAATGTTGAATCAATATCTTTCACTCTGTCATAATATTCTTCAGCTGACAATGGTTGAGGGGGGAGGTTGTATTCTTGTAAACCGTTAAATGCTTTTCTCAATCTACGATAAGGATGATCAATTCGCAAAAATCTTCGATGTCCCATGTACACTGTCTTTCTTCCATTCTGCAATTGATAATATGAAGTTTGTTCTTCACAAATTGGACATGCTTTATGTCCCTTAACACTATATCCAGATAAGTTTCCATACGCAGGAAAGTCGTTTATAGTGAACATTATCATAGCACGCAAAAGAAAATACTCTTTCTTGTATGCATCGAAAACTGTAACACCTTTCTCCCATAGCAGTTTTAAATCCTCAATCAATGGTGTAAGATACACATCAATATCATTTCCTGGTTGTTTTGGTCCAGAAATCATCAAGCTCATCATAACATATTTTTTCTTCATACATAGATGTGGGGACAAGTTGTAAAGTACCAGCAAAACAGGCCATGAACTATGTTGGCTACTGAGGCTCCGATATGGATTCATTCCATCAGTACACAATCCCATTCTGAGATTTCTAACTTCACTTCCAAAATCATGAAATTTTTTATCAAAACTCTTCCACTGTGGTGAATCGGCCGGGTGACGTAAGTTACCATCAGAAATGCGCTCATCTGAATGCCATCTTAACCTTTTTGCATCATTTGAATTTGCAAATAGACGCTTCAAACGAGGAATAATTGGAAGGTACCAAAATGCTTTAGATGGAGTTTTGATTTTGGTACCTAAAAATAAACCAGAATTGAATTATCAGAATTGTTTGAAAAAAATATTGGATGATATCATTGGAAAGTAAAAAAATTGATTTTTCATAACGTTACATGACATCACCTGAAAATGAATCTGAGTTGACTTTCTCATCCATCTTATAGCGCGATGTTCCACATGTAGGACAACTTGATAAATGTTCATTTTCTTTCCTATATAGTACACAATCATTGGGGCAAGCATGTATCTTTTTATACCCCAATCCCATTGGGCATAATATTTTCTTCGCCTCATAATTGGAATCTGGAAGCCCATTGCCTTCTGGAAGAAGCTCTTTTAAAAGCTCAAGTAAACTGGAGAAACTTTTATCACTCCACCCATTTTTTGCTTTTAAGTTAACTAATCTCAAAACTGCTGATAACACTGTATATTTACTGCAACCTGGGAATAATGGTTTCTCAGAATCTCCATACAATCGTTCAACAGTTGGTGTTTTTTCGATGGTTTCAACACCTAAATCATGAATTAATTCTTCAATACGATCCTCTGCCTCATTATGAATATCGTCATCAACATTGGATGTTGAATTTTCAGTTCTTTCACCATGCAAGATCCAACGTGTATAATTAAGGCTAAAACCATAACAAATGAGATGATCTTTGATTTCTCTGAAGTTTAACTTTCTCATATTTACACACTTCACACATGGACAGAAAATCAAATCAATATTTTGATTATGCCGTTTAGCAAATTCCAAAAAATTGTCAACTCCTCTTTCATATTCACTAGTAGTTCTTCGTAGATAAATCCAATTATGATCCATTAATACCTGATATCACAATATAATTGATGAATATATTAAAACATAAAAACATTTAAATATCTATCAGATAAATTGTAAACAAAAACATATTCCATAAAAACTATTGATAATCAGATAAAAGACATCAAATATGAAACACGTTTACAAATATAGTAAACAGTTAATTTTAATATTATATACATGTGTGTTATATTGAAATACAAGGACAAAATGGTTAAATCAAAGGTTTCATTTTTTGAAAATAAAGTTCCATGATATAAATATTATATGAATGACATACAAGATAATATGATTTCTCACTATGACTACTATTGATCACACTATATTTATTTTTTTATTCATTTGATGTAACATGAATGAATCATGGAAAACTTAATGTGAAAAATAGTGCAATAACTATCCTTATTTAAAACAATGTGTATTAAAACACACATGTGGAACTCGATTAACAAAACTACTTGTGGGATTTGAAGAGTCATTAAAACTATTCAAAAGGGCTCCATATGGTTGGCCTAACTATGGGGGATAGACCTATAGCTACAAATCTTCATCCACCATCACCCCAATATTAAGTGAACCCCCAAATAGATTACACATCATTGGTAATTCAATCATCATTTTTATATCAAACACATAAAACCAATCAAAATCAATATCAAAATCCAACAATAAATCCTAGAATTACATAAACACTCAAGGATTCAAATGGAAAAGATATTATGACACTTTTCCCAATGTGTAGCACTAGATTTTTTATAACCTATATCCATAATAACATTATAATGCCAAATAACAAAGGGAACTTGGAAACCCAAACCCTCTGAAAAATCTTGGTTTTGATACCATTTTCATGAACCAACCCAAGATATCTATCCATTAAACACCTAAACTAGACCATGACATACTTGAGGGGAGTACCTAATCCTCATAGACTAACAATAAGCATTATAGGCATCTAAAACAATCACTAGGTATGATTTCACCCATTAATCATAGTGTAATTAACATCATATTTCTATCAGAAATCTGAAATGACCTATCCATAGGTTATACATCAACACAAAATTTGAATCAGTAGAAATAATATAAAGAATAACTATAAATAGATATAAACTAATTCCCTCAATACACTTCATCTCCTAAATCACCTAGTCCTCACAAAAGTAATTCAATACACTTTTAACCATAATTTTAAGTAGTAAAAACATCATTTAAATGGAAAAAATTTACACATATTCTATTTAAATAAATCCGTAAAAAACCTATAATAGGCACACTTGGGATAATTTGATAAGTAAAACAATAACTGAGCTCAAGTCCCCACTAATCACTAACCCAAACTGAAACAGAATGCATCCTAAGAGGGAAAAAGAACTGGATAAGATCCTAAAACTGAAATGTAGATAAACATGAGTATACAAATACTAATTAGGCCACTACTCACCTTACAAAATTTCTAACTTTTAATTAAAGCCCCTTTTAATCTAGTTTGAAATAAAATAAAATAAAATCTTACATAATTATTTAAAATCCAACATAATATAAAATCTTACATAATTATTCAACCCGAATTGAGATGTTAAATCCAAACTGCGACCGGTATAATTACTTCCAAAAACAAACAATATCAAATCTACACCAACAATGATAATACAAACAAAAAATAATGATAAATTACAACTAAAATCTAACCAATAATCCAAATCACGCAAAATAGGGTTATTGATAAAGAAATAAACAATGGGATATGAAACAAGAGATAAATAGGAAGAACACATACCCAAAATCGTGCAGACGACAAAAAACCTTCAACAATGGCCGTTCAAGATCGCAAATCAAGTTCGAAGGTCGTCGGGAGTCCGAAGCGCCGCAGCGGAACTCGATTTCGACGGACGAACAAAATGAGGGTTTCTGTCCGTGAATATTTTTAAAAGACTTTTCGCGTCGGTTTTCATTAAAACCGACGCGAAATATATTTTTTTTATGAGTTTCGGCGTCGGTTTTCATGAAAACCGACGCGGAAAATATAGTCGAAGAGGTTTTCCGCGTCGGTTTTTCTACAAACCGACGCGGAAAACCGATTAAAACAGGATTTTCCGCGTCGGTTTTTAGAAAAACCGACGCGAAAAAAAAAACATAATTATTTTTGGCGTCGGTTTTGTGTAAAACCGACGCCAAAAATTCCCCGCATATACTATTCGCGTCGGTTTTTAAAAAACCGACGTTATTACGACGACGTTAAAGCCCGTATTTCCACTAGTGACACGTCATCTCTGAGGCGGGAGTTGCAGTGGATCCTATGAAGATCGAGGCAGTGCTAGCTTGGGAGCCACCCAGGAGCGTGACGAAGGTGAGGAGTTTCTTGGGACTAGATGGATACTACTGGAGATTTGTGCCAGACTTCTCTAGAGTTTCGGCACCACTCCCAGCTTTGATGAAGAAGGGGAAACCCTTTGTGTGGTCAGACAGATGTCAGCAGAGCTTCCAAGAGCTGAGACAGAGTTTGACCAGCGCACCTATCTTGAGGTTGTCGGAGGAGGAAGTAGGGTATGTAGTCTACTGCGATGCATCTGGGACCGGACTCTGATGTGTATTGATGTAGGAGCAGGCAGTGATCGCCTATGGATCATGTTAGTTGAGGCCACATGAGCAGAACTACGCTACCCATAACCTGGAGTTAGCAGCAGTGGTCTTCGCTCTGAAGATGTGGCATCACTATCTGATGGGAGAGCGCTTTACAGTCTATTCTAACCATCAGAGTCTCAGGTACATCTTCTCTCAGAAGGGCCTGAACCTGAGACAGCGGCGATGGCTCGAGTTCCTCCAGGACTATGAATTTGAGATAGTCTATACTCCTGGGAAGGGGAATGTAGTAGTCGATGCTCTCAGCAGGAGGACGGGCATTCAGCTACTTGGGGAGGCAACATAGAAGCTAGCCGCTTTGCGGATATCCTTCATGGATAGAGATGGATCAGCCTTCCTTCAGTCACTCACAATCACTCCTCCACTACTACAACGGGCCAGAGAGGCACAGCATGGGGATGCCGACTGTGAGACGCGGCGTGCTCAGATATCCTCAGGACAGGCACCTGATGGATTATCCATGGGAGGAGAGCACGATGTCCTTTTCAGAGGACGTACCTTGGTACAAGTTTCTTTACGATGGGAGGTGCTAAGAGAGTTTCACACTTCCCCTTTGGCGGTACATCCTGGCATGGCAAAGATGTACCAGGATCTCAGATGACATCACTAGTGGCCGGGAATGAAGAAGGCTGTGGCAGATTTCGTTTCTCGATGCCTCACCTACCAGCTGGTGAAGGCAGAGCACTAGGTACCAGCAGGCTTGGTATAGCCCTTGGAGGTCTCGGAGTGGAAGTGGGACGGGATATCTATGGACATCGTGACTAGACTTCCACGCACTTCCAGAGGTCACGACTCCATTTGGGTGATTGTCGACTGACTCACCAAGTGGGCTCACTTCTTACCCATCAGAGAGCAGGGCTCAGTGGAGAGCTTGGGATGTCTCTATGTTCAGGAGATTGTACTGGTTCACGATGTTCCATCATATATCATCTCTGATCGAGAATCTCGCTTTACATCCCGTATTTGGAAGGGGTTACAAGAGGCGTTCAGGACGTAGCTACGTCTGAGCACCTCCTTTCACCCTCAGATAGATGGTTAGACAGAGAGGACCATTCAGACTCCCAAGGACATGCTCCGTGCATGTGTCCTCGACTTTGGTCGCAGTTAGGAGGACCACCTACCCTTGGTGGAGTTCGCGTACAACAACAGATACCACTCCACCATCGGGATGGCACCATACGAGGCGTTGTACGGCCAACCTTGCAGATCTCCTCTATGCTGGAAAGACCCTGGGGAGTCAGAACTTGTGGGACCGGAGATTGTCCAGGCCAAGACAGAGAAGGTCCAGGTCATCCAGGAGCGGATGAGGATAGCTCAGAGCCGGCAGAAGTCTTTTGCGGACAGGATGTGGAGGCCACTAGAGTTCAAGGATGGAAACCACGTCTTCTTGCGGGTCTCACCACGATGTGGTTTACAGAGATTTGGCCAAGGCAGCAAGTTTTCTCCATGCTTCATTGGACCATTTCTGGTCCTCAGTAGGATTGTCGAGGTGGCTTATCGCCTGGCTCTACCACCTCAGTTGCACCGGGCACACGACGTCTTCCACGTATCCCACCTGAGGAGATACGTGCACGACCCGACGCATATCATTGACCATGGGGAGCTGGACATTGATGATGGGGTGATTTTTTCAGAGGTCCCGGTGGAGATTGAGGTTCGACAAGAGTGGGTCCTACGTGGACGGTCGATTCCTCTAGTGTGCATCAGACGGCAGCACGGGAACCTCCAGGAGAGCACTTGGGAGCGGGAGGCTCAGATGCGTGCTCAGTACCCACATTTTTTTCCCTAGTTTTTGATGTATCTTTACGGGGAAGTAAAGCCCTGAGGTGGGAGTGATGTAAAGACCTGAAAAATTCAAGGGAATATTTTTCAACTTTCAATATTTTTTTAATTTTTAAATAATTTAATAAAATATTTTAACCACAAAAAATAATTTATGTAAAATTAAATAATATTCAGAACCATGACATTAAAGATAATAAAAAAGATTAAAATTAGAATTAATTTTTTCATTATATCATAGAAAAATCATATTAATATACAGAAATCATGAATTGACTTAAAATATAACATTATATTTTTTTTATTTTTAACATCATAAATTTGATTTATTCATTAATTAAATAATTACTGCATCGTAATTGTTCAAGAAATTAGGTTAACTATTTATTCCCAAAAAATTAGAAATAAAATTTCATGAAGAATATAAATTTCTTATCATTTAATAAACTAAATATTTTTTAAAATCATTATGGTAAAACCATTCAATAAAATATTATAATAATTAAAAACTAAAATGTAACAACTTGATTTCCTTTTGATAATGAAAATTATAACGTCCTTAATGTGATTCATGTGGGTCCAAGATGTCCCAAATTAGAATCAATATGATATAATGGTCTAAAAATTATTATAGAAAAAAATTATCCCAAATATTGGTCATTTAGTAATTTTTATAATTTTAATTAAAAATACATTATTTATGTTTATTAATGTTTCACAAGCATTTCATCAGCATTACATAAGAATTAATTTCAATTATTTAATATATATAAATTAAAAATAAATTAATATCATAAAAAGAAACTAATTTTGTGAAGACTCGAAAAATTCAAGGAAATTTTTTTCTTAATTTCCTTTTGGATTTTACTAGAACGCAGTTTCTGACGGCACCTAATTTCGAGGCCCGGTGTGCCCGGAATCTTTTTCTGAAGGTTGCTCAGGTACGTTCAGTGAATGAACGATCGAGTTTTTCTAAATTTTTAACCGGTGCTCAGAATCAAATTCTGAGGGCACCGATGGAATCACAGCGCCGGTATTTTCTTAGAAACACCTCTTCCGGAGTTGCGTTTGCTCGGGTGTGGATTTTAATTTTTTGGGGTTAAGTTAAGAAATAAAGTAAAAGTTGTACAACCGTTTTTTATTTTATTTTAACTTAAGTTAAGTGGATGATGTGGGACCCACAATATCCTACCCTCTTGGTAGGATATTTGTGAGGTGGGGCCCACACGAGCCCCACCGTTTCTTTAACCTTTTTCAACCCCCCTCCTTTAATTAAGTAATGCACCCGCACCCCCTATTTATTTAAGTCAACCCTTGAGTTTATTCTGGTTAAGAAACGACTCATTAATGTGGCAGTTTAAGCGTTGTAATTAATTCACTTTATTCTTTCTTTCGTTTTTAAATTTTAAAATGCAAGACTTGTGAAATAAAAATAAGACAACCCTTATTTTTATTAGGCTAGTGGTGTTGAGAGGCAAAGGAGATTTCTCTCAGACTCTTGAAGACCTTCTCATCCTCGCAAAGAACGTGACGAACACGAAGAACGTGAAGAACGCCGGATCCTCGGAAATCTGCGATGCTCCTTCCACAATGTTCCTTCTTCCGTGACGCTTCTTCTGCGACGCTTCTCCGCGACGCGACGATCCTCCTTCCGCGACTTCCTTTTCTGTGACGAATCCTCGCTCATCGAATTCGACGAGGTAGGGATTTATTTTATTTGTGAGTTCGTGAATACTTTCGTCGCTTTCTCCTTTTCTTTTGAGCCTCTTGCTATCGCAATAACGGGAGGAGGTCGGACCGCACGAACAGGGTCGACCCTCCTCCCACTTGTTGGTTTGTTTATTGCGGCACGACCAAGGAAACGCGGTGCCGAAGCACCGTGCGGGAATTGTTAAGGAAAGGGGGAGAAGTACAGCGCCATCGTGTCGCGCCGTTGAAGACGAACCAAAGACGTGGAGCCGTCGCGCCGCGCCATTGAAGACGAACCAAAGACGCGGCGTCGTCGCGCCGCGCCAGAGAACCACAAAAGCACCAGGCCGGAGCGGGGCCGCGGTGGAGCAGGGGGAATGCCGGCCGGTTCCGTGCCGACAGCATCGGAATAAAGGGACCGGCCCTTGCCGGTCCCGTGGCGGTAGCAGCCAGTCGGCCAGAGCGGGTCGGCCGGTCAGGGAAAAACCGGGGGTTCATAACCCCCAGTCGGCCAGCAGGTGCAGCCCCGCACATGGGGGTCGCGGGTTCTCAACGCAGGGGGCAGCGCCCCCCCCCCTCCCCCTCTTCACTCGGCTGTAACGGCCGAGCCGGCCGCCTGGCCACCCGCGCGCGCCGGTCCGAGCCGCGGGGCCGAGCCGGGTCGGGCCGCCCAGGTTGGGTCGGGCCGCGCCCAGGTCGGGTCGGGCCGCGCCCAGGCCGGGCCGGGCCGTGCCAGCCGGGTCGGGCCACGCCCAAGCAGGCTGCACCCGGACACAGTTCGGGTCGACCAGGTTCGGGCCGACCCTGGGGGTATTGGGCCGGGTCGGATCGGGCCCAAACCCCCTAATACTGAACCACTTTCGGTTTGTTACCCATAACATGGGCTACGGACCTCCGATCGAAGCACCGTCAGTGGCATAGAGATCCTTGGATCGAGACAGTCATTTCTCTATATTACACCCAAGGTTTCGAAGGACTTTGGGTCCGGCCGGGTTGGTTCGTCCACAAAACCAACCGGGCCCTCGAAGCGGAAACACTTATAACTTGAGTTCCGGACGTTCGATTGACGTGACGTCGACTTTGTTGGATTCCTCTAAGTGAGACAGATCTTTAGGATTACTCTGCTCGAGGTTTGGACGCAGTTGGAGTACGTTCAGGTTGGTTTTGACTTAAAAACCAATCAGGCCCCTGGGATGGAAAAGCCAATAACTCTCAGACCGGGCGTCCGAATGACGTGCTGTTTTTGACGTTGAGTTCCAATTGACGATACATAAATTTTGGATACATCAACTCTGGAATATGTGTCAGTTGATGTATCAGCCCTTCGGCTCATGGAGCGGACCCTCCAAAACGAGCTTGTTGTGTACGGGAACCCTAGAGCGGGTTGCGACTGCGATGACAATGACGACTGTGCAGAAATCCTCCGTGGATTCGACGGCGACGACTACAGCACTCAACGATCCTACGTGGATCAGTGCCACCGATCCTGTGCGGGGCAGATCCTGTTTGGGTCAGTGCTCAGCGGTCCTGTGTGGGCTAGCGCCTAGTGATCCTGTGTGGGTCTGATCCTGTGTGGGTCATTGCGGGGTTTAGTTACTTATCGATCCTTTGTGGGTCATATCCTTTGTGGGTCATTGTGGGGGTTAGTACCTATCGATCCTTTGTGGGTCCGACGGCTTAGATGAATCGGTGGCAATATCTGATCAACTCTATCGTCATACGAAGAAGTATACCTGTGTGAGGTGAATCCGGTTTTTCTTTTCTATGTGGATTGTGTTGTGATATCCTATGTGGATTACGTTTTGCTTTCCTATGTGGATTGTGTTGTGCTATCCTGTGTGGATTACGTTTTCTTTTCCTATGTGGACTGGGTTGTGATTTCCTCTGTGGACTGGGTTGTACTTGAGCTCGGATGTTGGAGCCGAACTGGAATTGATGACTTAGGTATAGGTATGGGCATATACCTAAGTAGTGTCTGATGTTACTTCGTGATTGTATCTTTCCTTTGTGGATTATCCTTTGTGGATTCTTGGACACCTTCGGGGGTATCGGGGTCCCTACTGAGTATCTTATACTCACCCCTGCACGGGCTATGCCCGCACTACGTTGTGTTGGTTGCAAACGACGGACGACGCTGATCGTGGTTGAGGCTTGCGGAGTAGGACGGTACCTAGTGGTGGACCACTGGGTGGGACGTACTCAGAGCAGACGGCTGGACCTGAGGAGTCGTGGAGGCTATCTGTACTCACCCTTTCGGTGGGACTTCCAGTGGACGGCTCGACGTTGCGGCTTTATTTTCAGTTGTTGTTTTCCCTTTCCAGTTGTACTTTACTTTCAGTTTGGGTTTGTATTCTGGCCCACTTTATTTTCCGCACTTACTGTTGTACCCAGTTTTTACTTAGTGTTTACTTCTACTTCTTGCTTGCTCTGTGGTGTTTGTTTACTTTATAAAGTCAATGCCTTCCCTTTTACCGGGAATTACGCCTTGGTGCTAGTCTCCAGCCCCAGGCCTATGGATTGTGGGCTTGGGGTAGTCACAACACGGGCCCGAGGATGGGTCGTGACAAATTTCGTTGAAATAAAATTAAATATTTTTGTGTTGTGTATATTCACTCATATAAAAAACATAACAACTTCTTAAGTTTTTTATTTTTTCTTTTCATTCCCACTTCCACCATTGCACAACAATTTAGATAAGATTAATATTATATAACTATAAAATTCATAATTACAATCCAAAAAAATAAATTATAAATAATAATTAATAAAAAGGTCTTTAAAATAATTATTATCTCTTAATTATTATTTTTAAGAAATCAAATTGGCTTGGTTAGTGCGGCACATGCACTACATCGACAAGGAAAATGATTCTTTTATAGTTATCAAGAAATGTTTTAAATTATTTCAATAAAAACGTTTTCTTATAAAATTATTATTTATATATTACATAACTTTAATAAATCATATATCATAAATATATTTTGACATTGTCACAAAATACATTGTATTAACTTAAAAATTTTATTTTTTTTAAAATTCACTAAAAATTGAAATATTTCAGAAAAAACACAAAAATTCATCCTAACCATTTTTTGATGTTTATAATTCAAAAATAAACTCCATTTTTTTAAAATAAGTTTATAAATATGTGTTATAGTATATTTAATAACAATAGTCATTTACTTGAAAATACCAATCTTAAAATAATAACTCATTTTATGACACTTTGAAAAATTAACTAAGGTCTTGTTATATTGTAATCATAAGACATAAAAATATTAAATTATGATTTTATTTTATGAAAATAAATTTTTTTTAAATCATTGTATTAGTTATAAAATTGTAAAAAGTATTTATGTTTTATAAAAATAATATTACTTAGTTAATAATTTCTAAAACATTTATTTACAAAGATATAGTTAAATCATACATTCATTTATAAGATTACTAAATTTTATTTAAACATTCATGGGTGATGTTACTATTCATTTGGCTGATTTACTATTTATAAGGTTCATTTTACTATTCATAAGGGTAATATTACTATTCCAAAGGGACATGTTACTATTCACCAAAAAATTAAGTTGATCATATCGGACTCTAAATATATTACTGATTGCAACTGTGTATGTCTGTTTTTCAAAATTCAATTAACAGAAGCTGCGAAATTATATTTAATGGCTATGTTATAACTATATTTTTTAAAAAATTATAATGAAAAAATGTTGTTTCAGAAAGACTCAGTGTCGTGTGAAATAAATTTTATATTAAATTTATTTCTAAATCCTTGGATTTTAAATTCTCCCCTCCTTAAATAAATTTAATTCTCACAATTTGTTATCTCACATTGGAAAGGAGAGGTTGATTATTAAAAACAATTTGTCAGAAAACCACACCAGAAATAGGACATCCTCTTAGAAATAGGGAATGTTTAAATGTGAAGGTCATTATAAAATAAGGCTTCTGAATCGAATAAAATTAGTGTAAAGTGAAAACATATCCTTGGAAGAGAAATCTAATCATCGGGTTCTTATTGATAGTGATTGAGAATATGATCATTAGAATGATAAACATCATAAACCCATAAAACTATGATCGGCTAGGAGACAACTGATTTCTTAGAAATAAAAGTAATATGAAGACATTTTTTGTTATAAAACTTAATGTTAAAATATTTAGAAGAAATTTTACTAAACATCATATTTTCCTCAAAACAACATGATGTGTCTCTTCTTTTCACATACCAAAAATATGAATACCTTGATTAAATTTAATAATTTATAAAACACGCAGGCTTCCAATTCCTTAATAAAGTACTATAATACAACATAATTCATGAATCTAAAAAATACTATAATTATTCCACTTATACTATAGTAAAACTATAAGCCCGGCCTTGATCCCTTTTCTTATATTGGGGTATATTCCATTGGCACATAGGGAATTCATTATCATAGTGCCCCATATCCTTACAGTTGAAGCATTGGACATTAGGAAAATCTTTATTTCTCATGGAATCCTATGCATGGGGGAATTTTTCAACACACACGAAGCAAAATCCTTTTCTTTTTAAACATTTACCAAGGTTATTCCTTCCACAAATACCACATGTGGTAAAATCCATCTTTTCCTACATCCCTTTATCTATATTTTTATCTACAATCATCTTTTTCTCTTTTTTAACAATAGAATCATAAGACTAGGAGAATTATTTTTCTTTATTGATTATTAAAGATACTATATGTTCAAATAATGATACTTTTTGGGTGAAAAAATCCCTTCATTGATGTGGCATAAGGACATCAAAGAAACGACCATGATTTTACCTCAGATTAAATATGTAATATGTGGAATGCCTTTCAGGCCTTGTAAATTTAGCTTCATCCTTAACAACATTTTTAACTTCTTTACAGCTCAGGCTTAAGAATTTTCTCTCCATAACCTCTAATTATTTATAAGGGAAAATATTTATTGAAGAAAATTTACTTAAAATCCATCCATTCAATGTTTGGAATTTCTTCATAGTCCTTTGTGCTCTGAATTAATGACCAGAATTAATCCGCATCTCTCGAGAGATGATATAATTCCATAATAACCTTCTCCTATTTTTCACATCCCAAAGCTAGACATATCTTCTCTAATGAACTTATCCATTATTCATCTGCGAATGCATTTGTAGTCACATTGAATGATGGAGGTTGTTTTCACAAAAATTAATCTAACATTTCTCCTCCATGTTGTGGATCAGGATGCTCCATATGGGTAAGGTTATTTTTAATAACTTGAATGAGCTACCCTTGTATAGTTATTAGTTTCTTATAATTATAGGGAACATTAATACTAAAATCATTGTATTACAGTAGAGGAAAATACCTACATGGGATATGTGCATTGATACAGTTCCCATACCTTCCACTAGGATCCATTTCTATATAATTTAATTCACTATATTAGGTTATAAATCATAATGTATAATCTCGAACTATCAAAATAATTAACATAAATTGAAATTTTATGTATACATAATCTCATAATCATAAATATGGTTTCTTTCGGGAAATATTTACTTTTAAATCATTCATAAAGGTTTGTGAAGAAAATGTGACTTATCCAAAGAATATCCCATGGTACTATCAAACTAGGTGTATAGTAAGGCCTGTTTTCATATACCAGGTTACCCCAAGTCAGGCCCAGGACACCTTGTCGATTTTTTTCCCCTAGGTACATCTCTTCTAGAACCATGCACACTAGTAATATCTAGATTGGGATATATATCTAGGAAGATCCAGATAATCTCTAACTTACCAAAATTATAGTATTTTCTTATATTCTTATCCTCAAATTATATCTTATGGTTTTGTTCCCAAATATATGTTTTCCAAATATAGTTCCAAAGTTTTCTACTAAAAATACTTTGATAACAACTATAAATACTCTGATCCTAGTATCTTGAAACCGATTCCTTGCATTATTACATTGTTATGATTATAACGAATTTGTATCCTGAAGGACCTAATAGTTGAGTAATTTTTAAAAACATGGTGCAAAATTAAGTTATACATTGAAAATTTTTATGTAAATACAATAAAAATTTCTTGGGAAACATCTATAACTCATAGATTATCCCTACAAGTCATTCATAATAATCATTTTCGCATCCTGGGGAAAAATAAAACATAATAAAGGGGTGATCTTGGACAGTAAGTAAGGGTATGTAACACAATGGAAGCATAAGTAATAAGTCATGGTGAATATCTAAAAATATGTATGTCATTAAAACATAATCTTGAGCATATTATGGAAGGAATAAAATCTTATTAAATAATGTCACAATAAAACATAACTATGGATATTCTACTAGTCTAATGATCACATGGACTATCAATTACTAGATTCATAATGCTAGAAATTCAAAATTATGGATATCTAAATCATACATTCAATGATTAGTGCCAAGAATCTATTATTGTCCAGGATTAGTGACAATAATATATTATTTTCAGGGCTACATGCGGGGAATCTAATAAATTGGTACGGTCTCAGCCAAAACTATATATAGTTTGTCTCTTGAGTCCTATTAATGCATAGAGGGGAAATAGTTGACCCCACCCATCACTTGATAAGTCTAATTCATTCCTCATATTAATTGGGTTAAACAAAAAAACATAATCATATTAAATGTAAATAACTTTCCATAAGCAAAAAAACTAATCATAAATCATTATGAGTAAAATGGTAAATGGTATCAAGATTGCACATCCATAGTCAAAATAAAAGTAATACTTTTAAATAAAATATGGTAAATGATATAATAAATTTTTGATCCTAATAAAACATAAGATTCAATAGTTGTTGTTGAAATAAATGAAAATACTCTAATAAAATCATCAAAGAATTCATGGGTGTAATACTCTTTTACTTTTAAATGAATAGTTCCTTTGGGAAAATCATTGCATTAAACCATAAATGAACTAATACAGTTTTCCATGATAAAATGAACAATTTTAGAAAATATGGTTCGTTAAAATATATTATAGAGTTTACATGAAAATAGGTAAGAAATTGGGATGTTTACTTTAATCGGTCTTACTTATCGTGAAGAGTTGAGAAAGATCATTAGAAAATATTTAACTCCCCATAAAAGAAAGAAGTATTATGTTTGGTACCCATATATAGAAAATTCACATAGAATTTAATATGTTAACATAAGAAGAATTAATATTTTCAGTATGGTAAAGATAGAGAAGTCATAATCCCAAATGAAAAAAGGAGGTTTGGGGAGAAACCCCTTACCACTTTTCAATCCGTTAAACCCTATGCCCCATAAAATTAATGATCATCAAATAAGACATTGAATACCATGAAGATAAAAAGATTCATGATATGTAACATAAATGGGAATTATACATACATCACACACTAGAAATAGTGACTAGTAATGCATATCCTCAGAAATTAATGGGAGTTGAGGAAACTCTTACCTCAGGTTCGACTTCCCTAAAATTTGTTCAAGCCTCCTCTTGAATTATTTCTCCTTGTGAAATTCCTTAGGCACATTAGATTGGTTTTTTGTGAGACATGAAACACAAGAATGTATAAACGGATGAGTATAATGAATATCAGTAGAATTTAGTTGAGAAATAAGGCTTAAGGTGATGAAATTTTGTGAAGGGAGGAGCCACCTTTTATAATTGAGGTGAGGGAAAAATTAAGAATTGATGGAAATATAAAGATATATTATGTATAAAATAGGGTTAAATACTTTAAAAAAATTTATAAATAACATGGGATCACAACTTCGACAGAATATTACCATTTTTATCCTTTTTAAAAATTTATTCTGTTTTTAAATAATTTAATAAATTATTATAATCATGAAAAATAATTTATGCCAAATTAAATACTATTCATAACCATGACATTATACATATTAAAAAAAAGTTTAAAATTCAAATAAAATTTTTATTATATCCTATACATATCATATTAATCTAGAGATATCGTTAATTCACTTAAAAATATCAAATTATATTTATATTATTATTTTTAATATCATTAATTTTATTTATTCATTAATTAAATATTTACTACATCATAATTGTTCAAGATATTAGGGTAATTATTTATATACTAAAAACTACAAATGAAATTTCATGAATAATACTAATGTATTATATTTTAATAAACTAAATATTTTCGAAAAAATATATCATAAAACCATTCAATAAAATATTATGTTAATTAAAAACTATAATGTATCAACTTAACTTCATTTTGATAAAAAAATTATAAAGTCATTAATGTGATTCATGTGGGTCCAAGATGTCCAAAATTATAATAAAATATATACAATGTTTGAAACATTCTTATTGAAATTTTTTTATCTAAAATATGAGTCTTTTAATAATTTTTATAATTTTAATTAAAAACACATTTTTTATTTTTATTTTTCTTACAATTCCACTACATCAGGGTTCCATAAGCATTAATGAAAATTATTTCATATAAAAAAATAAAAAATAAATGAATATCATAAAAATAAATTAATTTCATTCAAAATAAAATTCTATGTCAATTCATTATGTATATTCACTCATATACATAATAAGAAAACATCATAATTTTTCATTTCTTTTCTTATCCTATGTAAGCATTGCATGGACATTCAGATAATATTAAAATTATATAAATATAAAAATCATAATTACCATAAGAAAATATAAATCATACATAATAATTAATAAAATTTTCTCAAAACTAATTTTTTTCTCTTAATTATTATTTTTATTGAATGAAATTGACTATCTCATAGTGGTGCAGGCACTGCATCGATGATGAAAATGATTCTTTTTAACTTATCAAGAAAAATATAATTTATATATTCTGAATTATATATATACAAAATTTATCTTATTATATTATTATTTATTTACTCTATAAGTTTAATGAATTTTATATAATAAAATTCTCTTGATGTTGTCACAAAAAAAATTGTATTTTATTAAAAGCTGTATTTTTTTACTCTTCGCAAAAAATTAAACTATTTCATTAAAATAAAAAAATCATCATAATAATTTTTCAATTTTTATAATTCAAAAATTAAATCCATTTTATGAAAATATTTTTCTAAATATGAGAAAATATACTTGTAATTTCAATCATCATTTACTCTAAAATACAAATTTCAATATTATAAACAATTTATGACACTTTGAAAAACTAACAAAGGTCTCAATATCTTATAATAATAAGACATTAAAATATTAATATTTGATTAGATTTTATGAAAAAACATTTTCTCTTAAATCATTATATTTATTATAAAATTTTAAATAAACATTTACGTTTTACAAAAGTACTAATACTTAAATAATTCTTTCTAAAAAAATTATTTACTATGATATAATTATATCATACATTCATTTATAAGATTCCTATATTTTATTTATACATTAATTGGTGAGGTTACCATTCATTTAGATGATTTTCTATTCATAAGGGTCATTTTACTATTCATAAGGTTAACATTACTATTCAAAAGAGTCAAGTTATTTTTCCCCGCAATTTAAGCTGATCCTATGAGGCTCTAAATATCTAATAGTTGACCACCATGTATATCCTTTTTTTAAAATTCAATTCACATAAGAAGAAAAATTATCTTTAATATCAAGATTATAACAATATTTTTTTTAAATAATTATAATGAAAATGTTTTGTTTTTTAGAGACTCAGTATCATGTGCATTGGAATCTATATTAAATTTATATATAAATAATTTGTGTATTACCGGGGGTCCACCGTAGTGATCATGCAGGTAGAATGGTACTCCACTGTTGTACTGCGGTTTAGTTCCTCTATCTAGAGAGTTCTACTCACCAATCATATCAAATTGTTGGTCTTATATCCATTGATTGGTAATCCCCTGTTGTACCAGATTACGGGGCCCTATTTATGGAGTAGTACTCCCCCATATTCGAGTATCAATAGAGAGAGGGTCCTCTATTTTATTTAGAGTCTACTTGGTTATTTCATATAGTTAGGAAGAGAGTTCACCTCCACTGGTTATGTGTGATACCTGGTTAGGAGTTAGTTATCCCTCAATAGATTGAGGCATGGGCCACTATATACAGAAGAGACATAGTTTTCAGAGAATGGTTAATATATAGTACTTCCTTGGTTGCACGGTAGGGGTGAGGTTTTTTTATCTACAATATCTCCCATTAGAGGGGATACATACCATTCATAGTCTGGATCAGTGCTCCATCAATGTTGTCCAGTGGCGAGGAATGGGTCCCTCGACTTTGGTTTGTTTTAGCTTTTTTTGCACACAAGGTAGATTTATAGGACCTATGGTGTTTGGCACTAGAGATTGACAAACTAAGTTGTTCTTGATGGAGCTTATATCATCGACAACTTCTTTCTGAGATGGATGATCTTGTGGACTATGTTCATCTAGTTTTGTGTAACCTTTATATATTTTATTAGAATCATTTATCTAGATATATGTTCAGAACCTCATGATACACAGAGTCTGAGACAAGTATATCTGGGTGATTATGGGATTTCGTATAGAGTTGTCATGTGTTTGGGATAACACACCTCTTGAAATGACCTAACTATTCAGGTATAGCCATTTATGGTTCGAGATGGATTTTCTCAATCTATTATATTCCCTCTAACTTGGTTGAGCAGACTATTTCATTTCAATCACTCCCTTTTCTATTCGGTTTTAGGGGAACCTACTGAGTATTGTTATACTCACCCCGACACAGGATTTTCCTACACGTGTTGTTTATTGTGTAGGCCATAGGTCTTTTAATGGATTCCAAAAGGACATAGGTTTAAGGTGTTTTTATCCTACATGGGGGTGTTTGGGTGGGACCCACTAACATCCTAACTACCCATGTGAGGATAAATGTGAGGTGGGGCCTACACGAGCCCCAACCCTTCACATCCCCTAAAACCCCCTTAAACCCCCCCCCCCCCCCCCCTTAAACCCCTTGTATTTAATTGTGGTGACTTCTCCTCTCCCAACTTAATAATTCCAACACACATTAATTTAATTATTTGAACCTCATCAATTAATTGAATTAAGTATTTTAATTTGTAATTTTGAATGCATGGCATGTTTTAATAAAATAAGAAAAAGCCTTATTTTATTTGTTGGTTGACTTGTTGTGTTGAGAATTGTAGGAGAGAGCTCCAGTTTCATTTGAAGAACTTCTTCTTCAATGAAGAACGCCAACTCTCTGACGAAGAATGTTGATTCGGCGGCTTGGGGTTCTTTATCCTCTTCTTCCTCCGTGACAAGGGAGGAGACACCGACGACGACGGAAACGATGCCATCATCCGCTGAAAACCACGAACTTCCTTTGAGGTAGGGGTTATCTGCGTTTAATTTTTATTTATCAACCTTATTTGATTAAAATTTGGCCGCTTGTTATCGTCATAACAGGAGGAGATCGGACCGCACAAACACGGCCGATCCTCCTCCCCTTTTGTCATTGATCTTCGTTGATCATTGTGGTGAAGGCGGCATGGTGTCGTTGCACCGCGCGAGGACGAAGAGGAACACGGACAGAGCGGGCCACGGCGGTGGTGCGCAGAGCCACCGTGCCGCGCCGGTGAGGCCGAAGGGACTGCGGCCGGAGTGGGCCGCAGCGGTGGTGCGCGACGCTGTAGCACCGCGCCGGAGAAGCCGAGGGAGGCCACAACCAGGAGAGGGTCGCGGCGGAGGTGCGCGGCGCCGTCACACCGCGCTGGAGAGAAGTGACGCGACGGAACAGCAGGGGAGGCTGGGCTCGACCGACCGCCGGCGCTCCAGGAGGCGGGACCCCCGCGGGTCCCGCGGCAACTCACAACCGGTCGGCCATTAAGGCCGGTCGTTACCCAAAACAGGGGGGTGTGTAACCCCCCTTTTTGACCTACCTAGGGAAGACCCCACCAGGGGGCACCATTTCTGAAACAAAGGGGGCCGCGCCCCCTTCGCACCCCGCTCAGCCGATAGCCGAGCCAGGCCGCAGGCCGCGCTGAGTCGGGCCGCCCGCGCTGGGCCGGGCCGCCAGCCCCGGGCCGGGCCGCGCCAGCCGGGCCGCGCCGCGCCAGCTGGTCCGGGCCACGCCAGCTGGGCCGGGCCGCACCCAATTCGTCCGGACCCAGACCTGGGTCGGGTCGACCTTGTTCGGGCTGACCCGGGGGGTATTGGGCCGGGTCGGACCGGGCCCAGACCCCCTATTTTCAAACCAGGTTCGTTCAAATGCCCATATCTTGGGCTACGTACCTCTGATCGATGCACCGTCAGTTGCGTAGAGATCCTTGGATTGAGACGGTAATTTAGGTATATTAAACTCGAGGTTTCTATGAAGTTTGGGTATGTCCAGGTTGGTTCGAACCTGAAACCAACCGGGCCCTTGGAGCGGAAACACTTATAACTAAACGACTAGACGCCCGAATGACGTGCCGTCAATCACGTTGAATTCCTCTTAGTTAGATAGTTCTTTTGACATACTCCACTAGAGGTTTGGATGCAGTTGGAGTACGGTTGGGTTGGTTTTAGCTTAGAAACCAACCGGGCCCTTGGGACGGAAAATCCAATATCTCTTAGACCGGGTGTCCGATTGACGCGTTGTCTGTCGCGTTGAGTTCCTATTGACAAGACGGAACTTTGTGATACATAAACTCTGGAATTTGTGACAGTTGATGTATCGACCCCTTGGATCGTGGAGCAGACCCTCTCGGAATTGAGCGTGCTGTGTGCGGGAACCCTAGAGCTGGCTGCGATAGCGACGACGATGACGACAATACTTGGATCCTACGTGGGTTCAGCAATGAGGACGACTGTACTTGGATCCTATGTGGGTTCGACAGTAAGGATGACTGTACTTAGATCCTACATGGGTTCGGTAGTGATGGTTTTTGTACTATGATCCTACGTGGGTTCAGCAGCGATGACTTCTGTACTTGGATCCTACGTGGGTTCGGCAGGGAAGATGATTCAGAGGCAACATCTATCATCTCCACCCCTCTTTGTGAGTAGTAATACTGTGTGAGATGAGTCTTGACTTCAATCATTATCATCGATGTGATTGACTTGCATTCCTATGTGGATTGGGTTGTGCTTTCCTATTTGGACTGGGTTATACTTTCCTGTGTGGACTGAGTTGTAATTGGGCTTGTGAGTTGGAGCCGAACAGTAATTGATGACTTAGGTATATGTATGGGCTTATACCTAAGTAGAGTTGGTTTATAATTCGTGTTTGTATCTTTCCTTTTTGGTTTATTCTTTGAGGATTCTGTGAGGCCTTTAGGGGTCTCGGGGTCCCTACTAAGTATCGTATACTCACCACTGCACCGGCTATGCTTGCACTACGTTGTGTTCTATGCAGACGACGAACAACGCTAATTGTGGTTGAGGCTTGTAGAGCGGGACAATATCCGGAGGTGGACTATCAGGCGGGATGTATCTGGAGCGGACGGACGGATTCGAGGAGCTGAGGAGACCATCTATACCCACCCATCATATGGGATTCTTGGAGGACATCTCTATGGATGCTGCTTTGCTTTTCAGCTGTTGTACTTCACTTTTCTCAGTTGTACTGTACTTTCAGTTGGGTTTATTTACTAGCCCATTTAATTTTCAGCACTTACTTTTGTACTCAGTTTACTTAGTGTTTACTTCAGCTTCCATACTCTGTTGTGTTTTTTTCTTATCTAAAGGAATTTCCATTCCATTTATTGGGATTTACGCCTTTGGTGCTAGTCACCATCCCCTGACCTATAGTAGGCAGGCTTGGGGTAGTCGCGGCATGGGCCCCGAGGACGGGTCGTGACAAATTGGTATCAGGGGAGTCGGTTCTACCGCAAAACTCAAGACTCTGATAATTTCTTCTATGTGAAGCAATAATGTTTAGAGTATTGAGTGTGATTATCAGTCCAGGGAGTCCACTGTTGGTGCAGCGGCCGACGTATCCATATATCAAGACCCTGATTTCTGATTTCCGACTTATTGCACGAAAACATTGATTGCGTGTGTGTTTTAAAAAGTTTTCTTTGTGATTACTTTGTGACAGCTCACCATGTATACTGTATTAACCATGGCACACCTATTTCTTTTCAGGATGGCCCCATGATGACAGCCAGCTAGGGTTCTGAGCTTTGTGCGAGATGGCAGCCCACCGAGCGATGAGGCCTCGGTGCAGGGCCCCATTACAGCGGAGGCACCGACAGCACCTCTACCTGCCGAGCCACCGATGCCACCAGCCCCAGCAGCTGGGAGTGCACATCGCCTGAGTGCACTGCATGAGTTTCAGTGTCAGAGGCCGCCCAGGTTCTGTGGAGAGATGGACCCTCAGGCAGCCGAGGTTTGGCTGGAGGCTGTCATCCGAGTCTTTAGATTAGTAGGGACACTAGCTAACCTCATGGTGATCCTTGCGGCGAATCTCCTGTACGCAGAAGCAGGTTGATGGTGGAGACTGATTCTCCAGGTTCACGACGATGCATCTCTACTTTGGACGGACTTTGAGATCCTCTTTAGCTCAGATTACGTTCCATCCACCCTTCGTGCGGTGCACATCCAGGAGTTACTACAGCTGCGGCAGGGCAGCATGACAGTAGCACAGTACTCGGCGAGATTTGATGATCTCTCGTGCTACTCCACAGACATGGTATAAGACCCAATCTTTCGGGCCCGGACCTTCGAGCAGGGACTGAGTCATGAGATCAGGGCTTCGATGATCTCCCTCAGCATTCTGATGCAGGCAGGAGTACTGGAGCGATCCCTTCTTGTGGAGAGCTTTCTTACTGAGCATACACCAGCAACGAGACCTACCGTAGGGCAACACGTAGTGGAGTCCTCTGCAGCCGGCAGTAGACAAATGTCGCAGAGGTCCAAGCAGACCAAACCATCAGGTGGGATACCTTAGGATACGGGTTCGGAGGTGCGGGGCACACACAACAGAACCAGTCATTCGAGAGGCAGGCAGTGCTATGCATGAGGCGGGTAGGGCCACATTGCTCGTGACTGCCTGACCCACCATGCAGAGGAGCATCATATGGTTGAGGGAACACCCAATCAGAGGCAGAGGTTCGACCGTGGTGGTCTGTAGGGAGCAGGGGGATGAGGCAGAGAAGCTGGCCGAGAAATAGGTGGTGGACGATGCTTCTGGGCTCAACCACCACCACCACCAGGAGGTCCACCCCAACCACAGGGAGCTGGCGGACAGAGGCAGGATCAGCTTCAAGCAGTAGAGTCTTACGACCACGGCGCACCTGAGATGATTCGAGGTACTATATGTGTCTACTTCACCCTTGCTGCAGTTCATATAGACACAGGAGCGAGTCATTATTTCATTGCTTCTACCCTTGTTCGGAGCTTGGATATTCCGACGGAGCCATTGTCTCGATCCTTACGGCTAGAGACTCCAACGGGAGAAGACACGACGATTACGCACTGGTTCCAGTAGTGTGATCTTACTCTAGTAGGTGAGATCTTTGGCTGGGATCTTCTTGTAGCGACGTCGAGGCCTTACGACGTCATCTTTGGCATGGATTGGTTAACTATGATCCATGCTCAGATCGATTGTATTAGGTGCAAAGTGCAGTGTGTCCTCACATATGCGAGTAGGTTCACCTTCACCGGATAGAATGGAGCCTTTTCAGCGCAGGATGGACTTACGCAGAGGAGAGGGCACCCGATCACACATCAGTTGGCTAGTCGCATCCTCGAAGAAGTTGATGTGCGAAATCTGATTTTTCCTATAGTGGTGGATCAGTATGCAGACGTTTTTCTTGATGATGTTCCAAGACTACCTCCTCGCAGAGAGGTAGACTTCTATATTGACTTGTACCCCGGGATAGCCCCGATATCTACTCCAGCATATCGGATGGCTCCCGCTGAGCTTCGAGAGCTACGAGTATAGCTGTAGGACTTACAGGGCAAGGGATTCATTTGACCCAGTGTTTCGCCCTGGGCTTCTCCTATTTTATTCGCCAAAAAGGCGGACGGGAGGTTACGACTATGTGTCAACTACCGTCTCCTCAACTAGATGACTGTAAAGAACAAGTATCAACTTCTGAGGATTGACAACCTCTTTGATCAGCTCAAGGGAGCACGCTGGTTCTCGAAGATAGACCTCAGGTCAGGCAATCATCAACTCAGAGTTCTAGACGAGGATGTGCATAAGACGGACTTCAGGTGTCGGTATGGCCACTATGAGTTATTGGTTATGCCTTTTGGAATAAACAACACTCCAGAAGTGTTCATTAGTCTCATGAACAGGATCTTCCATCCTTACCTCAATCGGTTTGTCGTATTCTTCATCGACGACATTTTGATTTACTCGACTACTGAGGAGGAGCACACCTACCACTTTTGGGTTGTATGGGATATACTCCGAGAGCACCATCTTTATGGTAATATCTCGAAGTTCCATTTCTGGATTCGAGAGGTCCAATTCTTGGGGCACGTTATCTCTGAGGTGGGAGTTGCGGTGGATCCTGCGAAGATCGAGGCAGTGCTAGCTTGGGAGCCACCTAGGAGTGTGACGGAGGTGCGGAGTTTCCTAGGTCTGGCTGGGTACTAACAGAGATTTGTGCCAGACTTCTCTAGAGTTGTTGCATCACTTTCATATTTGACGAATAAGGGGAAACCCTTCGTGTGGTGAGATATATGTCAGCAGAGCTTCCAGGAGATGAGACAGAGATTGACCAGTGCACCCATCTTGAGGCTACCGGATGAGGGCGTAGGGTACGTAGTTTACTACGATGCATCTGGGACTAGACTCGGGTGTGTCCTGATGTAGGAGTGGGAATTGATCGCCTATGGTTCATGAAAATTGAGGCATCACGAGCAGAGCTATGCTACCCATGACCTAGAGTTAGCAGGAGTGGTCTTCTCCTTGAAGATGTGGCGGCACTATCTGATGGGCGAGCACATTATAGTCTACTCTGACCACCCAAGTCCCAGGTACATCTTCTCGCAGAAGGATCTGAACCTGAGATAGTGATGATGGCTGGAGTTCCTCCAGGACTATGACTTTGAGATATTCTATACTCCTGGGAAGGGGAACGTAGTAGTTGATGCTCTCAGCAGGAGGTCGGGCATTCAGATACTTGGAGAGGCGACAGAGCAATTAGCCGCTTTGAATATATCCTTCGTGGATAGAGATGAGGCATCCTTTCTAAAGTCGCTCATAGTTACTCCTCCACTACTTCAGCGGGTCAGGGAGGCACAGCGTGGGGACGTTGACTATGAGGCGCGGCGTGCTCAGATATCCTCAGGGCTGGCACCCAATGGATTTTCTGATGGTAGGGAGGAAATCATCCTCTTTAGAGGATGTACCATGGTACCAGTTGCATTACAGGAGTAGGTGCTAAGGGAGGTTCACACTTCCCCATTGGTGGTACATCCAGGTGTAGTGAAGATGTACCAGGATCTCAGAAGACGACACTGGTGGTCGGGTATAAAGAAGGCTATGGCAGAATTCGTTTCACGATGCCTCACCTGCCAGCTGGTGAAGGCAGAGCACCAGGTACCAACAGGCTTGGTACAACCCTTAGAGGTCCTGGAGTGGATGTGGGACAGGATATCTATGGATTTCATGGTGGTACTTCCACGTACATCTAGAGGAAACGACTCCATCTGGGTGATTGTCGACCGACTCACCAAGTCTGCCCACTTCCTACCAATCAGAGAGCAAGGCTCAGTGGAGAGCTTGGGATGCGTCTAATTTTAGGAGATTGTACGACTTCATGGTGTTCCATCGTCTATCATCTCCGATCGAGATGCTCGCTTTACTTCCAAGCTTTGGAATGGGTTGTAGGAGGCATTTGGGAAGCAGCTACGCCTGAGCACCGCCTTTCACCCTCAGACGGATGTCCAGACAGAGAGGACCATTCAGACTCTCAAGGACATGCTCCGTGCATGTGTCCTCGACTTTGGTCGCAGATGGGAGGATCACCTACCTTTGGTGGAGTTTGCGTACAACAACAGCTACCACTCCACCATCGAGATGGCCCCATACGAGGAATTATATTGCCGAACTTGCAGATCACATCTGTGTTGGACTGACCCTGGGGAGTTAGCACTCGTAGGACCATAGATGGTTCAGGCTAGGACATAAAAGGTGCAGATCATCCAGGAGTGGATGAGGACTGCACAAAGCTGACAGAAGTCCTATGCTGATAGGTGGATGAGACCACTAGAGTTCGAGGATGGTGACCACGTTTTCTTATGGGTCTCACCTCGACGTGGATTATGGAGATTTGGGCGGGGTGGAAAGTTATCTTCGCGCTTCATCAGATCATTCTAGGTTCTCAGCAGGATAGGAAATGTGGCCTATCTCCTGGCTCTTCCACCTCAGTTGCACCGGGTGCATGACGTCTTCCACGTATCTCAGCTGAGGAGATACATGCACGACCCGACGCATATCATCGACCATGGGGAGCTGGACATCGATGACGGGGCGACATTTGCGAAGGTCCCGGTGGAGATCGAGGATCGATAGGATCGGGTCCTACGTGGATGGATTATTCCTCTAGTTTGTATCAGGTGGAATCACAGGAACCTCCAGGAGAGCAAATGGTAGCGGGAGGCTCAGATGCATGCACAATACCCTCATTTGTTTGTCTAGTTTATGATGTATCTTTACGGGGACATAAAGCCCTGAGGTGGGAGTAATGTAAAGACCCGTAAATTTCAAGGAAAATTTTTCTTAAATTATTTGGGATTTTACGATAATGCATTTTCTAACGGCACCTGATTCCGAGGCCCGGTGTGCCCGGAATCAATTTTCAAAGTTTAGCTCAGGTACGTTCAGTGAACGAATGAGCGGGTTTTTTTATCTCTTGAAACGGTTCTCAGAATTGAAATCTAAGGGCACCGATGAAACCACAGCGTCGGTAATTGTTTAAGAGGACCTTTACCGAAGATGTGTTTGCTTTGGGGAGTGGTTAAAAAAAAGTGGATAAAATAAAAAGGTGAATAAAATTTGTGGTACAATTTTATTCCTAACTAAGGTGGTTTTATCCTACATGGGGGAGTTAGGGTGGGACCCACTAACATCCTAACTACCCATGTGAGGATAAATGTGAGGTGGGTCCCACATGAGCCCCAACCCTTCACATCCCCTAACCCCCCCCCCCCTAAACCCCGCATTAAACCCCTTGTATTTAATTGGGGTTACTTCTCCTCTCCCACCTTTACAATTCCAACACACATTAATTTAATTAATTGAACCTCATCAGTTAATTGAATTAAGTAATTGAATTTGTAATTTTGAATGCATGGCATAGTTTAATAAAATATGTATGAGCCTTATTTTATTTGTTGGTTGGATTGTTGTGTTGAGAATTGTAGGAGAGAGCTCTAGTTTCCTTTGAATAACTTTATCTTCAACGAAGAACGCCAAATCTCCGGCGAAGAACGTTGATTCAGCAACCCGGGTTTCCTTATCCTCTTCTTCATCTGCGACAAGGGAGGAGACACCGACGATGATGGAAATGATGGCATCATCCGCGACACTTGACAACCGCAAACTTCCTTCGAGGTAGGTTTTATCTACATTCATGTTTTGTTTTATCGACCTTCGTTGATTAAAATTTGGCCACTTGTTATCGTCATAACGGGTGGAGATAGGACCGCACAAACACGGACGATACTCCTCCCCTTTTGTTGTTGATCTTCGTTGATCATTGTGGCAAAGGAGGCACGGTGCGATTGCACGGCGCGGGGACGAAGAGGACCGTAGACGGAGCGGGCCGCGGCGGTGGTGCGCGGCGCCATCGTGGCTAGGAGTGGGCCACGATAGAGGGGCGCAGCACCGTCACGCCGCGCTGGAGAGAAGAGTCGCGGCCTAAGGTCACGGCGGACCAGCAGGGGCAGCCGGGCTCGGCCAACTGCCGGCGCTCCGGGAGGCGGGACCCACGTGGGTCCCGCGGCAGCTCACAACTGGCTGGCCATTAAGGCCGGTCGTTACCCAAAACAGGGGGGTGTGTAACCCCCCTTTTCACCTACCTAGGGCGGACCCACCGGGGGGGCTGTCGTTTCCAAAACAAAGGGGGTTGTGCACCCTTCGCACCCCGCTCGGCCGACAGGAAAGCTGTGGCCGGCTTCCGAGCCAAGCCGCAGGCCGCACCGGGTCGAGCTAGGCCGCGCCAACTGGGCCAGACCCAGACCCGGGTCGGGTCGACCCAGTTTGGGCCGCCCCGGGGGGTATTGGGCCGGGTCGGACCGGGCCCAGACCCCCTATTTTCAGATCAGGTTCGTTCAAACGCCCATATCTTGGGCTACAGACCTGATATCGACGCACCGTCAGTTGAGTAGTGATCCTTGGATTGAGATGGTCATTTTGAATATTACAATTGAGGTTTTGGTGTTGTTTGGGTATGTCCGGGTTGGTTCGAACCTGAAACCAACCGGGCCCTTAGAGCGGAAACGCTTATAACATAAAGACCGAATGTTCGAATGAGGTACTGTCAATCACGTTGAATTCCTCTTAGTGATACGGTTCTTTTGACTTACTCCACTGGAGGTTTGGATTTGTTTAGAATACAGTTGGGTTGGTTTTAGCTTAAAAACCAACCGGGCTCCTGGGACGGAAAAACCAATATCTCTCAGACCGGGCGTCTGATTGACGCGCCGTCTGTCGCGTTGGGTTTCTATTGACAAGAAAGAACATTGTGATACATCAACTCTAGACTTAGTGAAAGTTGATGTATCGACCCCTTGTCTCGTGGAGTGGACCCTCTCAGAATTGAGCGTGCTGTGTGCGGGAACCCTAGAGCTGGTTGTGACTGCGACGACGATGATGACTGTACTTGGATCCTACGTCAGTTCGGCAGCGGGGATGACTATACTTGGATCCTACGTGGGTTCGGCAGCAAGGACGACTATACTTGGATTCTATGTGGGTTCGACCATGATGGTTACTGAACTAGGATCCTATGTGGGTTCAACAGTGATGACTTCTGTACTTGGATCCTACGTGGGTTCGGCAGGGAAGATGATTCATAGGCTACATCTATCATCTCCACCCCTCTCCATGATTAGTATGCCTGTGTGATCTGAGTCTTGACTTCAATTATCATCATCAATGTGATTGACTTGCTTTCCTGTGTGGATTGGGTTGTGCTTTCCTATGTGGATTGGGTTGTACTTTCCTGTGTAGATTGGGCTGTACTTGGGCTCGTGAGTTGGAGCCGAACAGTAATTGATGACTTAGGTATATGTATGGGAATATACCTAAGTAGAGTTGGTTGATACTTCGTGTTTGTATCTTTCCTTTTTGTTTTATCCTTTGAGGATTCTGTGAGGCCTTTGGGGGTCTCGGGGTCCCTACTGAGTATTGTATACTCACCCCCGCACGGGCTATGCCTGCACTACGTTGCGTTGGATGCAGACGACAGACAACGATGATCATGGTTGAGGCTTGTGGGGCAGGACTGTATCCGGAGGTGGACTATCAGGAGGGATGTATACTGAGAAGATGGACGGATTTGAGGAGCTGAGGAGACCATATGTACCCACCCTTCAGGTGGGATTCCCGGAGGATGTCTCGGTGGATGTTTCTTTACTTTTCACCTGTTGTACTTCACTTTTCTCAGTTGTACTGTACTTTCAGTTGGGTTTGTATACTAGCCCATTTACTTTTCATCACTTACTTTTGTACTCAGTTTACTTAGTGTTTACTTCTGCTTGTGTACTTTGTTGTGTTTGTTTTCTTATATAAAGGCAATGCCTTCCATTTTATTGGGATTTACGCCTTTGGTGCTAGTCGCCCGCCCCTGGACTATGGAAAGCAGGCTTGGGGTAGTCACGGCACGGGCCCCGAGGACGGGTTGTGACAGTCCCTCTATTATCTCTAGTTAGAGAGTATCCACATGGTTCACCATCTTGAGAAGTGCTCCCTCAACTGTGTGTAGTGGTGAGGGGTGGGCCCCTCCACTTGGGTTTTTTAGCTTGTATGGGGCGCAAGGTAGTGATGGCATGACCTATGGTGTTAGGAAATAGATTTTTTCCTTGTGATTTGTTATCTATTAACTGTATCTCTTATAAGGGTGCCTTCTGACATGGATGTGCTCATGGAGTGTGTTCTCCCGGTTGTATGTTACCTTTAGAGATTTGAGTATAATCTTGTAGCTGGTTATGAGTTTAGAACCTCATGAGACATGGAGTCTAAGAAAATTATATCTTGGTAATTCTGGGAGTTCCTATAGTGTTTTCACATGTATAGGTTTAAAACCCTTTTGGATTGAGCTAACTAATCATGTATAGCCACAAATGATTCGATATGTAGTTTCTCTCTTGATTAGGTTCCCTTAGGCTAGGTAGAGCATACTATTTCCTTTTAGATTATCTATTTTCTTTTGGGGTTTTCATGAACCTTATGAGTATTGTTATACTCACCCCTACAAGATCGTTTCCCCAACATGTTTTGTCTTGTGAAGACCACATTCATCTAGATGGATTCCATGGATTACCTAATGCAGGCAGATCTTAGTGAGATAGATCGACTGAGTAGTTTACCGAAGTTGGGCCAAGGATCTTTCTGGTAGTTTCATTAGGTAGAGATCCCCTCCTTCTGACCAGGTTGGACACTTTTACAGTTTTTGGTTGGAATGTGTTTTTTCCTTTAATGATTTCAGTATGTAAGTTTTAATCTAGTTTCAAATATATGTATTCATGCATTTTAGTAACTAGAATGTTTATATCTCTTCACTATTTCATGGAGGTTTTTTTGTTGTGTGAGTTTAGGAACTTTAGGAAAATGCCCCCCATCTGTATGATATGGATACTCAGGCCTAGTCACCTGCCCATGAACTACTGGGGGCAGGATTGGGGAGTTATGGCTTGGTCCTCATCGGTTCAGGTCATGAAAATAATGGTTTTTTTATAAAAGTATAAATAAATAATATTTTAAGGAGGTGGAAGAAGAAATATAAAACTTATAGTTATGAATTTTACCTCTTCTCAGACCACATTTTAGGATTATTGCTAATGTTTTCATAGAATGGTTCTCTAAAAAAGAAAAAGTCCCATATAATGAGGGTATATAATTTTTTATGTGATTTTTTTAGGCATAGGGTAAATTGAAAGAATATTATTTTCCTAAGAAGATATGATTGGTGGTTCCCTTTTATAAGTGGTATGAGTGGCACACTTATAATTTGTAAAAATAAAAAGGTGTACCCATGTTTTTTATATTCCAAAGGGGTCCATAATGGAGTATTATATAGACTTTCAAATTATAAGATCCAAATATGGCTATCTCATAGATTTTATATAAGTTTTATATCATTTTAACCCTTATTGTTTTAGTTCCACCCCTTGATAAATCAGTTTTTAACTTGCTGTGATAATGTTTTTTAATATTTTTACTATTCTTTATGGTAAAAAATTAAGTTAAACTTATTATATAATATAAGTTGTTATTATTCCAAATATGGAATACATTTTTTCAAATTAAATTCACTTAAGTTGAAAATTTTAATTTAAAATTAATCTTGAATACGTGATAAGAAAGCAAGATTTCAAAGATAAATGTTCAAAAGTTTATGAAGTTTCTATTTCAATAGTTAATATGAAAGTGATTAAAATAAACTAAATTTTATTAATAGATATATAATTGAACAAACATTACTTTAAAAAAATTAAAAATATAATTTAACATTATAAATAATTTAAATGAAAGATAATTTGTCAATTAAAATTCCATACATTTTACTATTCATCAAAAATGAAGATTATCAGTAAAATACTAAAAATTTACCCTATGATGTTTTTTATATAATATTTTAAAATATTAAAGATTTTCTTCAAATAAATCATCTAAAATTTGTAAAAAATTATTTTAAATTATTTTCACATTTCTTAATTAGTCTGTCTTTCAGAAAAATACTATTTTTTTAAAACATTAATTTCTATTTAAATCATTAATATTTTATTTATTATAAATAGATAACCATTAAATTTATTTTATACATATGTAATAAAAATATTCATAGTTTACTTATTAATATTCATACCCTCCAATTTAATGGCAAGTCTATAATGGTAATGTTTAAATAATAATACTTTAATAGAGTATTGGGCTTTGTTCAAATCTGGTGTTTCATGTGTTGTAAGCTATCAAATATATTGAATTTATTTAATAATAAATATATTATAAAATATATGAATTTTATAGTCCCCTATAAGTTTGGGGTTTTGTTTCATACAATATATCTAATATTAATCCCATATTTTAAATTCTTTTGGTGTTTCCTAATTGAACCATGATCCAAGTAAAAGGACTGGAACCACACAACCAAAATTCTCATGAAAAATAAAACAATTAACACATATAAAATGAACATCATAATAATTATTTAGTAATAAAAGTGTGTTGAATTGAAAAAAGTGGATCATATAATGTATTATAAGTATGTAAATAACCCTGTTGTAGAATTATAAAAATTTTAAATTTATTATACAAGAGGCAATAGAGATTTCGAAGAAATCTATACCAAAGGTATGGTATTTCTATTACAATCTCAATGCTTAATAGTATTGATTATGATTAAGTTTCTTATGATAAGATTTTATGGAATATCTCTCAAGAATCAAATTTATTTTATTCTACTCAATTTATTTCTAATAAATAGATAACCATTGAATTTATTTTATACATCTGTAATAAATAAAAGATTCATAATTTACTTATTAATATTCATACCCTAAAATTTAATGGATTGTCTATATTTGTAATGTTTAAATAATAATATTTTAATCGAGTATCGTTTTTTTTTCAAATTCAGTTTTTCATGTATTTTATGTTATCAAATAGATTGAATTTATTTAATAATAAATATATTATAAATTATATGAATTTTATATTCCCTTCAAATATTGGTGCTTTGCTTCATAAAATATATCTAATATTATTCTCAAATTTTAAAATATTTGGGAGTTACATGATTGAACCACGATCTGAGTAAAAGGACTGGAACTACTACACAAAAATTCTCATGAAAAATAAAACAATTAACACCTAGAAAATGAATATAAAAATAACGAATTAGTAATAAAAGTGTTTTGAATTGAAATTATTGGATCCTACATTTTATTATAAGTATAAATATAATCCTTCAGTAGAATTATAATAATTTTAAATTTATTATACTATAGGTAATGGATATTTAAAAAGAAATATGTACCTAAAGTAAGGTATTTATGTTCCAATCTCAATTTTTAATAGAATTGATAATTATTATGATTCTGATGCAGAAATTTTATGGAATATCTCTCAAGAATAAAATTCATTTTATTCTACTCTTGTTATTTCTATGGAATACATATTTTCCTTTCCCTTCCTCTCTTTATGAACTCAATAGAATTAAAGATATTTTAAATGAAATCTATTCTTATTTCTATCATTAGTTGAAAACCATTTTACATCCATATACATGTTTTTTAAAATGTTTTTAAGAATGTTTTTTATATTAGTCTATAATTATTTAATTACATTTTTACCCATGATTAAGTTTTTATGATTTTTTTTAAAATGAATCTTCCAATCGTTTTCTAAACAAGGTGTATTTTTCTTTTAAAAAAAATGTGAAATGAATATTTTTTTAATATACATAAAAAGAATATAATTTTCATCTATCATTACCGCCCAATGATTTGAAAATTCATTTAGAGTATTACTTGGTTCCTTTAAAAAAATTATTTAAACATTCTATATTTTTAGATTTTAAATAATTCAGTCTAAAATTAAAATGGTTTTTCCCTAAATAAATATTCCATGTTATCTTTTAAGGTTATTTTAATTAATAGTAATATTTTTTGATATTTCCTATGATTTAATAAGAAAATGGTACATAGATACCACCTTTATTATTTCTCTAGATTGTTTGTAATTATTATGATGAGGTGTTTAGGAATCCCATTTATTTTCCATTAGTAATGCTTTGATGAATAATTGAAATGTTGATGAAACCCATTTCATTTCTCCAGTTTATGTAATATGATTAATGTTTTATAATATCATATAACACATGTTAATGGATTATGATTTTTTGATTGGTGGTCCTAGAATTATAATACCCTCTAATTCATTGGGTAATTATGGATATATCAGGAGATAATAAGGACAATAATTGGGAGAGAACATTGTTCCATAAGGGACTATGTACTCTATGAAAGTCTTAGGAGTGAATCTTAACTAAGGAAATGATGGAATGGGGAGTGAAATAAATCTAATATGATATATTTGGCAGTTATTCTTGACTAAGTAAATGATTATATATTCTAAATTTTATGCCACAAATGTTTTTCGTATGGTAGTGTTGTGTTCGCATGGCTCATTTTGTTTGATTCGTTTCTGATTCATGTCTTTTGAAAACCCAACATTTATTACATAACTCAATATTGTGATCTTGGATATTTTTATTTTGGTTTTCAAATGTTAATTTAGTGTTATCATACCCTTATAATCATGTTATGATTAAGTAATCATTGATATCTTCCTTCTTTACCCATAGTGAGAATCTGATCTCAGCCTTTATTTTGTTTCCATTCCCATTTCTATGAAGAATGGTTTTAAGAATAATATTTATAAAAGGGTAATAGTTATAAAGAGAAAGGTGGGAGAATATATATATATATATATATATATATATCTTATGAAAATTTTATTTATTCTTTCATGTTTCCAAAGACACAAATCCTATACGATTCTAGTGTGGATCATCACATTAAGTACAGAATATTCATCAAATAAAATTTAATATTTTTCTACAAAATCTATGTGTTATGATAGTGATGGTATGTGCGGGTGAATTTTTATTCGGTGATGATCTAGTATCATGATATTTCTTAGGATAATTACTAATATATTATATGTATAGAAATTATGCCTTTAAAAAAAATTGCCTTGAGGTAGAGGTAACATCGTGGAAATACGCTTCATGAAATAAAACATATCTTGGGGTTTTGAGAGTTTTATTATCATTATGTCCAATATGTATTACTATAGTAATTTTTCATTATATATGGTAACCCATGTGGGTAACGATACCTCCCATTATGAATGATCAAGAAAGGATTAATGACATTCTATGATGAGGAGATATCACTCAGTGACCATGCATAAGGTTAAAGAAATGTATATGTGTCCCGAAATAATGAAATTGGGGTGAGGAATAGGGTAATGTAGTGGTGGGAGTTTCACATGATTGATATGAATCTTTTGTATTCATTCATCGTGTATGCTATTGTAAAATATCATGATAATGGATTGGTCATGTTGTGAAAATGGGTTCCACAACTGGAGAAAGGGATTCCATGTTCTGAAGGCATTGTCATGGGAGTTCCAGTATGTCCTATAAGATGGGAATCCTATCATAGAGAGGGGTAAATCCTATGATGTCCTGGGGAATTATATTCATGGTTCATACTTGAGGATATGTTCCTCATTGTAAAAAGGGAGGTTAGGTCTTGGTTGGTGCTTGAAGAAGGGTACCACACAATGACCAGTAGAGTTGTGTCATAAGGTTCTCTATTTATATATTTAAGTAGTGATATTCACATTCTACCATTGATTTTTTAAAACTCTTTAAGTATATTAATTTATTTATATTAATTGTTATTAAAAGAATAGATCCATAACTGAAATTTTCTTCCTTCCTCCTTAAACATTTGGACTTTACTATGATTCCCATTGGAATTCTTCAGGGTTAGGTCTAGATTTATTTTATTCTCTTAAACTATTCTTGTTTTTTATTCTTATTCCTCGCAATGGTGCCCTAGTGGAAAACACAATATTTTGGGGTCTAAATTAACATTTTTATACATGATTGATTTAGGTATGTTTTCTATTCAAATTACTTTATGTGACCCATCATGAGATCTAACAGTTTCAAAAAAACATTTCTTAAGAATTTATACTAATATATGATTCCATTAATCATATATTATAATTTTTACAATCATGTATACCTAGTAATATTGGTTTTTATAGTTTTTATATATCATGATTTAATAAAACAATTATAAATTCTATGACCCATCCATAAAACCTCTGAAAAAAATCCCTAACATATAAAACTCATAAAATCACGAATTTGAAACAATTAAATTGAATTTAAAAATTATATTTTTTAGAAAAAATACCAAAACCATAATGGAAAAAATATTATTCATGTTCATCATTTCAGTTCATCCTCTATTAATCGCACAAAGAAGCCCCATATTTTGGGATGACTCCACTGTAATCGCGTGGAATCATTGCTCAAACACCTAGCTCAGAGACACCATAATTAGTATATATAAATAGAAAATAATAATATAGGTTCAAATAAGGAAACTATACCTTATAAATATAGTTTAAAATAAATCCAAAATACCTATCATGAAGTGGTTTTAAAGTGAGGAACAATGGGGGGATATCTAGCTAATGGCCCTTCACTAAGAACATATTCCATCAAAATTATTATAGGCCAAGGCCTAAAAAACATGGTTATGTTCCTATGTTATAAAAAATTAAATAGGGATTATTTATTCTTGTTCTATGTTCTCAAGGTGTAATGGCCTCATCTGGGTGGGGTTGTATTGTGACCCACCAAGTCATGACACAAAGCCTACGTAAAACAAATCTATAGTTTAGAACAATGATCCCTATAGATATCTTATTATAAATGTTTCCCAACACCCCTAAATTATTTTCACAATTAATTATGTACCCATGAGGATATGGTGAATATATTCACCATGAAACAACCCTCGTGTCATAGTTCCCCCACTAAGGCTTGTGCCCCCCCTCCTTAAGCACCCCTCATAGATAAAAAATTCAGGATGGTATGTGATCCATCACCCAATATCAAGACTTATAATGAAACCCTTAGAATATAATATGATTCATTGTTTTCATCAGGAATATAATTTTTTGGATTTGTTTTTTGGTGTAGTTCCCTTTGCTGTGAAATGAACTTCCTTCCTTCGAAACATAATCTTATGTGACATGTTCCACACCATAATTTCCATTGACTATAGCATGATATATATCCTATAGTATATTCCCAAAACAAGGTGACATTTATCCATATCTAAAACTCTCATGATCACTTGAGATATCTCATGGTCCTCATAATACTTCCTTGTGGTGTTCTAACACTCAAAATCCCAATCTAAGTCCAAATTCTCAAAAATGTCTCTTTCTTAGGGACTCAAAACTATAATTTATCATTTTTCACTAACTAGTGATAATAAAGGTCCTTAAAAATAGAATATTAGTTATCACACTCTATTTAATTTTATTTAAAATGAAAATAGTTATTCTCTTATGGTTGGTTCACTCCCTCTATGGGTGAGGAATTTGATTATTCATCACCTACTCTATATCTCACATTAATTTTTTTCATGTAAAATTAAGATATAAATGAATAAATAAAAACATGATTAATGTTTTTTAAATAATATAATATAAATTTTATTTATAAAATTAAAAATAAACTATAATGGTTTATTATACCACATAAACAAACTATTTATAACACCATGTTTAATATAACTCATAAAACTAACTCATGATAAAACCATTAATTTCAATAAAATTATAAAATACAAAACATGAATCTAGTAGAAATTATTAGCTCATTTGATAATGAATTAGTTCATCCATCTCTATGATAACTGAACATCATTGATAGTTACACAAACTTTTTGAAATAACCTATACAAGAAACATCAGACGATAATGTTCTTGATGAATTGATGAACGAAGGATAATAATAATTGTAATTGGATTTTCCAAGTACCCAATAAGTGTAATGTATATCTAAGAGGGGAAGGGGTGATTCTGTGATACTTTTTTTCTTTTAAGTACCCTTCTAGTTGAAACAAAATTATACTACTATTAAAGATTCAATTCCCTACAGAAAACTAAACAAACAACCATCCATAAGAACACAGGTATTTAAAAGGTTAACTATACAATAAGAATAGCTATGTCCTTGGTATGGTTGGAAGTAATCCAATACCATACATTCCCCTAGAAAACAATCCTTGTATTACAACGAATTGGATATACCTAGACACTTGTATTGCACTATGAAACAATCCCAATAGTGTGTGTGCACCCTCTTAGCACGGTTGGGTAATAAAACATATTTTGCAACAACTCATGTTACCTGAGCTTCTTTTCAATTCAATAAGTGTATAAAAGTGTAACATAATTCTTCAATTCATTACCCAGATGAAACATAAAGACATCCAAGACATATGTTAAGAAAATTAGAGTCTTATTTCCCAATATGATTTTTTGAATCTGATTCTTCCTGATATAGATGAATTAGTACCACTTCAATCCATGAGTATACTGAAACTCAATATGATTCTTCCTCAGTCTGGAAATCTTCATTACGGTAAAACCAGGTATGAAAAACTTTGTTCTAATTCTTCCTCAGTCTGAGAAACCTAGTACGGTGATACCCAGTTTGGATATCCCATTCTAGTTAGTTTTTCCTAGTACAACAACCATGTTTTGATTAAATCAGCATTGTACCACAATCATCCAAACACTACACACTTCCCAATGAAGTATATTCAATACATGTCACTTTCTCTCTCTGAACAGTCAGAGCTTCTATCTCTTCTACAATGAATAGAGCTCTGTTGATAGAACTCTTCCAAGTAAAATGTTATTTCTCCCCTTTTATAGGTGTCCCAAAATAGGTTTAGGATGGAATCCAAAAATGATTTCATGCTCACCTAAATTCATTATAATCTTCATTTCCCCTAAAATCTCAGAGAAATTATAACTTCATCAATTCTTGTTGATTATTCTCGAAACATCTACTACCTTCATCTCTTTTTCTTCAGAATATGGTTTTTGAGACTGATAATGATCATTCAGAAATGAAGAGTCTGAACATCAGCTTTTAATTATCCCATGTTGATTTCTCATTCTGGTTCTTTAGAAACAATTTGAATCAAAATCTTGTATTTAAAGGTTCAAATCCCCCTTGAAAAAGAATTCAGCAATCTCCATATATTTTTATTCTCTGTTGACCCACTTAAGAAAACACACATCTTCTTCACATCTATTAACCCAATTGATGGAAATCATAATTCTTATTCACTTCTCTTGACCCATTAGATAAAGGCATTTGAAGACCAACAAGAGCATCAGTCTTTTAGGATACGATCAATACTAGTTCTGATAATCTTGGGTACGATTCTTTCTGATTAAGATCATCCTGATATTAGAAAACCTTTCTCTTAGAATCACATTACATTGGAATCTTATTCATCATTGGTATCATTCTTTCATCGGCTTCACTCTCCTCAGCATCGCATTCCAGTCGTTATTATCTCTTCTCAGTACTGTTTTCCATCAATATCATTTTTCCCTTGGCGTTGTGCTTTCTCATAGGCATTTCTCTCACTCAAAACTGCTTTCATTGGAATCACTTATTTATCTTCCATCATCACCACACATTATATTCCCATCAGTACCCCTTCTTCAACTATCATCACTATCACTTTTCTTGGTCATTTCACTTCACAATCGGCACTGCATTTCTCCATCGGTATCACTTTCTCCAATCGGTACCACCTCTCTATTCGTCCTTTATTTCATTAGTCCTACATCACAAATTATCACTTTAACTACTGGTATTTTATAAATACAAATTAGTAAATCATTTTCACACTTAATAACATCTTAGTTAGAGTGAATCTTTTTATTTGTCACAAAAACCAAGACTTCAATTCTGATTCACTCAAAAAATAGGCTCTGATTCTTCTAAAAATAATACTCCAATTTGTCAAAAAAATCATGTTGTAATTCTTCTGAAAATAGTCTCCGATTATTCTAAAAAAATATACGATTCTTCTAAAAATTGTTCATATTCCATAAAAAACAGGCTCTGATTCCTTACAAAAAAGGTTTTGATTCTGTCAAAAAATAGACTCTCATTACTTTGAAAAATAGGCTCAAATTCCTTTGAAAAAAAAGTTCATATTCAACTAAAAAACAAACTCCGGTTCCCTTAAAAATTTGGCTCAGATTCTATCAAAAAACAGGTTCTGATTCATTTGGAAACTAAACCTCATTACGATTCTTGACAAAACAAAGTGAGGTGATTTATTTTCTTCAATCGTTCTTTTAAAAAAAACACAAAACATGAAAACCATCACATTCATCATCATGTCAACCATGTTTTCAAACATCAATTAATTTTCTATCCCCAATCAATGGGGAACTTATAAACAATTCCGAGCCTTTGTGAGCTAACACATTATAGGAAAAAAAATCATTCACTGTAAAGCCATGCTATCCTAAAGTAGTTATTATGAAATTATCTTTCTTTTTTCCTTTTATAGCTCTTCTTCACCTTTCCTAGAACACAAAACAATTTCCTTCCTACAACCACTCCAACAATCAGTTAGAATTGTGCACACACTAAACAATGTTGAATTCATAGCATACCAACTACTCTCTATTTTAAGAAATTTATTAATGAAAACTACAATTATCCACATTGAAAAAACAATCCAAAGGTAATAAGTTATAGGGGAAATAATAACATACCTTAGAATTGAAGAGAAAGAGGTTGGACACCCATTTTCAATATCAATTTTGAGAATGATTCCTTTGGCAAGGGTTTTGTGAAATTCCTAGCCACTTGTTATGATGTTGAAACATATTCAAGATTTAATTCATTGTTCTTCACATGCTCTTTGAAGAAATTATATTTCATATCAATATGTTCTTAACAAAAATGTTGAACTGGATTCCTGGTGAGGTTGATTGTGCTTTGATTATCACACTCCAAGAGCAAGGGTAACATCACTATAATAAGAAAATATTCCAACTGTGTATATATCCACATTAGTTTAGTAGTGTCTTGAGTGGTAGAAACATACTTAACTTCAGAATTACTGAGAGTTACTGAATTTTGTTTCATTGAATTCCAACTAACTAAATTCTTTCCCATAAAGAACACACCACCATATGTGGATCTTTTATCATCAATATTTCCTGCCCAAAATGTAAGTGAATACCCAAACAAGTCAATACTATCCATGATGAAATACTTGATTTTGAAATCAATTGTGCCTTTGATGTATCTAAGAATTCTATTTCTAGTAATAATAAGTGATTCTTGAGAAGCACTCTGAAATATTTCACATAAAGTTACAACATGAACAATTTTGGATCTTGAGATAGTCAAATATAATTGACACCTAATCATCTTTTGATAATCTTTATGATCAAATTCCTTTCTTTAACCATCTTTACACAACCTTATTCCCACTAAAATTGGTGTGGAGACTGGTTTTGAGATTTCCATTCTGAACTTCATGGGATGTTCCTTAGAAAACTTTTCATGGGAAAGAAAAAAGTGTTCTTTCTTTCAAGAGATTTCTAACCCAACAATGTATTTCAATCCCCCAACATGGAAACTTTAAAAAAATTTGTCATATATTCATAAAATCATTCAAAACTTATTTTATCATTTCCCATCAAAGACAATATCATCATCATAAACTATTGCGATGAGGGAAAACCCTTTACATTCTCTAATATATAGAGTTTTATCCACTATTTCTTTTCTGAAGTCCATCTTCCTTAAGAAAGTATCCAATTTGAAATTCCATGCCCTTGGATCTTGTTTTAGCAGATACAAGGATTTCTTCAATCTGCATACAAAACTCGCATCTTTCCCAACAAAAAATCCAAAACATCATTCAATATAAACTTCCCCTTCAAGATCACCATTCAAGAATGTGGATCTTATATCTATTTTAAAGATCTTTTAGCCCCGTTGTGCAGTAATAGAAAGAAAGATTATTATAGTTTCCGATCTGACCACCATAGAAACAGTTTCATCAAAATAAATGCTTTCAATCTGAGAATAACCTATACAACCCAATCTTTATTTGTTCTAATAACTTCACCATATTCATTCTTCTTGTTCCAAAAAAACCCATTTTTACAACAATATTATTTATTTTAGGATTGGTTTTTAGTTCCCATTTATTAATCTAGTCAATTTGATATAATTCTTCATTCATGTCTTGAACACATTCTGGATGCTGAAAAACTTCTTTCACATTATTTGGATCCACTTTTGAATAAAGTGAAGTATATGTAATGGATTTTGTTTTTCTTTTGGTTTGAACCTTTTGATGTTGATCACCAATTATATTCTTAGATTCCACCATTTTCCTTATCTAAGGATGAGACTTCCAATTATCTTCTTATCCCTAGAAATGAATGGCTCTAATTATTCTTTTTGAGAAGGGATACACTTTTCTGTATTCTTATCAGAATCGTTTTCTTCAACTTTATCAACTTCCTCTTAAACTTTTGTAGGTTCTTCTTTCCCATTTCTTTTGATAACCATTACATAAATAGAATCAACAATTCTCTATATTTCTTTGTTGATGAATCTATAACTTCTTCCTTCTAGAGCATAGCCAAGAAGGATTTCATCTTCACCTTTCTACTCAAACTTACCATAGTTTCTAACTTTCTTCTTTATAATTCTTGGACTCCCAAAAACTATAACATTATTTAGACATTGATTTCTTCCATAAAACAATTAAAATGGAGTTATATATGATTCAGGACTATAAAAAAACTTGGTCTGAATGTAAATAACCATACTCATGGATTACCTCCAAAAGTAATGAGAAAGGCCATGTTAAAGTAACCTAGTTCTTCCCATTTCTACAAAGATTTTATTATTTCATTCAGAAACACCATTTTTTTGGGGTGTATATGGGGAACTATATTCATGCTAAATTATATTCTTCCTAAGATAGAATTAAAATTATCCACTTTTGTACTCATCACCATTATTAGTTATCAACTTCTTCATAGGATACTCACATTCTTTCACATCTTTTCTTTGGAAAGTTTTAATCATTTTAAAAGAATATTATTTTTGTTTCATATACATGACATAAGTATTATGAGTATAATCATTAGTGAAAGTGTTGAAGTACTCAACTCAATTTTTTTATTATTTGTTCATTGGTCCACATAAATCATAATCTATCCACTTCAGGGGTTTCCTTCACCAAATATCAAATTTCTTGTTCACAGAATTCATAATTTTTCCTTTTTGAAGAATATTGCAACATCAATATTTTATTCTTGGAAAATTAGGGATATCTTGAACACTATATCTTTTAGATAGATTTATCATGTTTCTCTGACACATGTTCCTAATCCTTTTATGCCATAATGGATTCTCTTCCACTATGATCATGTAACAAGAGTTTTGGGTATCACCAACCTGAAACAAATTCACTTTTGTACATTGTCCACTTATAACAATCTTCCCATCTTATTCACTTTTCACAAAATATGCATATTTCTTGAAGATGCCTTTTTTACTCGCAACACACAATTGTGAAACCCTTAATATATTGAGATTTAGTCCATCAATATATAATGTTTTATTGGATTTCATCTTTTCTTTCCAAAGGATGGTTGACCCAACACCATTGCTTTTTAATGTTTCATCATTGCCAAATATCACAGTACCTTATTTAAATTTTTTCACTGCATTCAACAATTTCATGCCTCCTATCATCTGTTAAAAACACCCAATATCAAGTATCCAGAGTCATTATCCTTTTGTTTCTTTCAATTAAATTTCAATGATAAGAGATTTTTATTCTTTCATTTCATTCTCCAACTTCGGATTCTAAAAATTAAGAATCTTTTGTTGATCCTAAAACAAAACAAGGCATCCCTTTTCAAGATGTCCAAGTTGTTCACATCTCTCACAAATAGTTTCCTGGGGCTAGAACCTATTTTAAATCTTCATTCTATTCTTTTCAAACTTATTTTCAACAATCATATCACTCTTCTTTCTTTGAGTAGATTGAATCCCCCTCAATATATGCCTTTCATAACCTATGGGTTAATAGTAAAGTCGTTGGATGAACCAACACATACTTGTTGTATTCCTAAATCCACCAAAATACCGCAAATACCAATAGAAAGAGTATTTTCATCTAAAACTTCTGTACTGACCAAAATCAATTATATTATTCTCATCCACTTTCTTCTCTTTTCTTCCTGAGCCACCAACCTTTTGGTTACCAATAAGGTTATTCTGATTATTTTATTCTTTATCAGATTCATAAGTATTTTAAACCTTCCTAGATTTAGATTGTTTCAAAACATTTCCAGACATAGGTTTAGTTAATACTTCATAATTTCTAGCATTGTTGGTCTTTGCCATAAAAACATCTTTCCCAAAATTATTCTTTATAGAGGAAAGTTCATTATTCTTATCACCCTTTGGGGATAACATTGGTTTAACCTTATCTGGATTCTCTTGTCAAGAACATTCACCAGTATCGGTGATAGAGTTTTGGAAACATGTATTTCTCAATTCAACTTTTGAGATTTTTTTGTTGAACATGTCCCAACTCTCCTATTATTTCCTTCATCTTTACTTGCTCATTACGATTATTCTCATCATCAAGAGAATTCTTAATATCATCAATCTATTTCATAGTCTTCCATTTAATATTTTCTTAATTACACACATAAGAACATTAATCTTCCATTTTTTCTTTTCAAACATTCTAAACATTATTAAATAGTCATTCAAATCTTATTTCAATTGCATTTCATGTTGAGTTTTTTATTCTTCTTCAAAACTGATGCTTTTATATTCTTCATCATTCACTGTTGCAATGAAAGTATTTTCAATACCAAACTCAACTGAATTTCCAGATTCAACATCACATCATTCTTCTTCCTAATTTTTTGATTAGAAACTTCTTCTTTTGGACTTGAAGAATTTCTTTTCATTCCCCAACATCCCATTATCACCCTGTTTCTTCCACTATCTTCTTGATTTATTTCTTCTTCATCACTATCATCTTCATTTTTTCTTCGAGGAAAATTAGTCTGAAAGTGACCAATGCCCCCACGTTCAAAACACTTTAAAGTAATTTTCCCTTTTTATTTTCCTATAACTCTTTTCACATTTTTTGAAAACAAGGTTAAAATATCATTAATATTTTTTTCAAACCACATTTTCAGAATTGGAATCACCAACTTCTTATTCGATTAGAATCTTCTGAGAATTATTCTTCTTCATAGCCTCAAAATACATTTCTATGTCAAGTTTTTTATTTCTCTTTATAGCTTTATCTCTTCACATCTCATAAGTAATAAGAGTACTATTCAAGTCATTAAGAGATAATGTCTCAGGATCTATGTCTTCTAATGAAGACACATTTAAATTTAATATTTCAGATATGATTATCAAGATATTTTCAACAACTATAGATTCACCCATCTTTTCACCAAGGCATATAATAGTGCTTACAATTTCATTCACCCTTATAAATAAATCCCCAATTAATTCATGCTCACCCATCTTCAAGTCTTCATACTTTAACCTCCATTTTTGAATTTTTTTCCTTCTTGACTTTTTTATTACCTTCGTATATGTTTTTCAGTTTGTCCCATACTCCATTATGTGTAAAACCATACACTTTCAATAATTCAATTTCAGAAATTAATGATAGTATAACATTCTTAGCCCTTCCATAATTCTCAAGAAACCTCTTGTAAATAGGTGTAAGTGGATATTTATCATCAATGGTGGAAGCCCAACTGTTACAGCTTCAAGAACATCATAACTGATATACATAAGTTATGGAATCACTCTATCTTTCAAGATACGATAATTAATTCCATCAAAGACTAGAATACCATTACTGTCAACACAGTTCAAGTTCTCCATAAAAAATAATAGCAAAGGAAACTTGTAGCTCTAATACCACTTGAATGTGCCCAATCATTTTAATGTATCACAATGTGTGGGTGGGGGTGAATGAGTAATACGGTTTTTTTATTTTAAGTACCCTTTCAATTGAAATAAACTTTTCCTCTTGTTAAAGATTCAATTCCCTACTAAAAAAAACACATCCACATGAATATAGGTATTTATAAGGTTCATTGTTCCATAAGAATAGTTACATCCTTGGCATGGTTGGAATTAATCCAATACCAAACAATTCACTAGAAACAAATCCTTGAATTACAATGAGTAGGATATACCATTACACTCATGTAGGACTGTGAAGAAATACCACTAGTGTGTGTGAACCCTCCTTTAATGGTAGGGTAATACCACTTCTTTTGTAACAAATCATTTTAACTGTGCTTATTTAAAATTCTACAATTGTATGAAAGTGTGACATAATTCTTTAATTCCTTACCCAGAATAAAGGTAAGAAATTCTTGGACTTATTTTAAGAAACTTAGATTCCAATTTCCTAGTCTGATTTTCTGAATTGGATTCTTCCTGATACAGCTAAATTATCACCACTTCAATCCATGAGTACACTGACACTTAGTACGATAGTTCCTCGGTTAGGAAATCATCAGTACGGTAAAACCCAGTACAAAAAACCCCATTTTGATTCCTCATCAGTCCGAGAAACTCAGTATGGTGATACCCAGTATGGAAATCCCGACCCGATTAGTTCATCTTGTTACAACAACCACGTTCTGATTAAATCAGTATGGTGCCATAGTCATCCAAAAACAACATACTTCCCGATGAAGTATATTCAATACAAGACATGCGGTATTACTTTCTCTCTCTAAACATTCTGATCATCTCTATCTTCTGTGATAAATATTAATCCGCTGACAAACCTCTTCCAAGTATAATAAACTTTTTCACCTTTTATAGGTTCCCCAAAATGGGTTTATGCAGGAATCCCAAAAATATTTCTGCTCAGCTAAATTCACTCTAACCTCTATTTCCCCTAAAATCTCTGAGCAATTCTGACTTCATCAATTCTCCTCAATTCATCTCAAAGTGTTTATAACCTTCATCTCTTCTTATTCAGAATCCAATTTATAATAATGATAATAAACATTAGGAAAAAAAAATTTCAAACATTATATTCTGATTCTCCCATGCTGATTTCTCAATCTGATTCTTTTAACCGATTTGAATCAAAATCTAGTATTTGAAGGTTCTGCTCCCCCATGACAATGAATTCAGCAATCTCCATCTCTTTTTCTTCTGTCTTGACCCACTCAATACAGCACACTTATTATTCACATCTCGTTACCCACTTGATGTAAATCATACATCTTATTCACTTCTCTTGACCCACTAGATAATGGAATTTGATTACCAACTAGAGCATGAGTCTTTCTAGATATGATCAATCATTGTTCCGGTAATCTTAGGTATGATTATTTCTAATTACGACCATAATGTTGTCAAACAACCTTGATTATAGACTCATATTACATTAAAATCCTCTTCCTCATTGGTATCGTTCTTTCATCGGCTTCATTCTTCTTGGAATAGATTTCTATTCAACATTATCTCTTCTCGGTACTGCTTTCCATTGGCACTATTTTTCCCTTGGCAGCACTCTTAATCACATACATTTCTCTCACTCAAGACCACTTTCATCATCCTCACTTTTTCATCGACTATCATAAACATACTTTCAATGCCCATCAGTACAAATTTTTCAACTATCATCGATATAAATTTTTTGTGGCATCGCACTTCTTAATCGGCACTGCATTTCTCCATTGGCATTACCTTCTTCAACCGCCGGTAATGTCTCTCTATTCCTACTTTCTCCCATCCATATTTCATCAATATTTCTCACTTTAACTCATGATCTATGAGAAATATAAATTAGTAAATAATCATTACACTTAAAAACATTGTAGTTAGAGTGACTCTAATTCTCCATCACAACAACTAATCCTTCTATTCTGATTTACTCAAAAAACATGTCATGATTCTTCTGAAAATCAGACTTCAATTATTTTGAAAATTAGTCTCCGATTATTTTAAAAAGGAGGCTATGATTCTTCAAAAAAATAGGCTCTGATCAAAAAATAAATTTCTAATTTCATAAATAAAAAAGGCTCTGATTCCATCGAAAAATATGTTCCAATTTCATCACAAAAGAGACTCTGATTCCATTGAAAATAAAGCTCTGATTCTCTCGAAAAACAGGTCCAAATTCATTTGTAAACCAAACCTTATTACCATTATTTCCAAAACAAATAGAGGAGATTTAATTTCTTCAAACCTTATTTGAAAAAAAATACAACCCATGAAAACCATCACCATCAAAATTATCTTGTAATAACATCTTTAAGAAATTATTTAAATTGGAAAATAATGAATGGAGTTTATAGATTCAGAAACGTAAGGGATAATTAATGTTAATTGAGAATTTAGGTACAGATACTCTGTCTTAAAAAACTTTTATTGTATTTTCTCTCCCTTCTCAATAACATTCATTATATGTTAGGGAATCATAATCTTATAAAATATTTCTATCTTATTTGTAACATCCATTAAATTCAATGCATAATTTCATAAAAGTTATCTTTAAATTATATGTGAAATTCTTTAAATGTAATTATTTTCTTTTAAATGATCCTATAATTTATCTATATATCACCAATTAAGTTTTCATTAAAAAAATACATGTGTATCCACAATAAAATAATTCAATTTTAATTAAATATTATATATAAATGGAATAAAATAGAACAAAAATTATTTAATATTTTTACAGAAAAAATTATAAAAAATTGATAAAAAAACTCTATAAAACTATAAATAGTTAAATGAGAAAAGAAACAAATTCAAATAATATAATTGTTATTTAAAATTTAATATCGATGTGGTCTTCGAGAATTATGACAATTTCATACAAAACTATAAAAAATATATAATATTATAAAAAAATCAATGTCGTAAAGAAACTATATGATACATCGAAAAAAACTGGGTGAATGAATATTAAGGAAATATGATTTATTTATAGGGAGTACAAAACTTATTTGGTTGTTAGAATAGTAAATATCTATTTTAAATAACAACTTATAATTAAAATAATAACCTACATATTTAATGTATAAAAATTGTAAAAAATAATTATTTAGAATTGTTAAAATAATTAATTATAAATAGTCAAAAGATTCCTCAAATTATATAATGGAAAAAATAAATTTTAATGTAGATTTTTTTACTGATTTTGTAAAATACTGATTATTACCATAAAATTTAAATATTTAGAAAAATATATAAAGATAATTATTTTGATTAAAATATATATTTTCATGATCTTCCCCCACTAGGAACCCCCACCTGGACCAAAAATCAATGAAATTGTGATGCATTACTCCCACCTCTATTAGTTCTTAGGTTGAGGACTACCACTAAGGATATAAAACATGGAATTGAGAGGAATTTTTCTAACATATAAAGGAATAAAAAATAAAACCACAAACCAATAACATCATATAAATAAACCTTAATCTATAATAATCCAATAATGAGTGAATATGTTATGAAACATAGATACCAAGATAAACTACCTATAATGTCTTATGAAGTGACTCCATAGAAAAATTCAACCTCCAAGCAACCGTTTTCCCAAACTATCGACAAAATCTCCCTAGAAATCTGAAAAATAGTTTGTATATATAGGTGTAAGGATGATATGTATACTCAGTGGGATTATACTAAACACCTATCATGATAATGTGAAAAGATAATAATCACATATCTGTAAACATGTACAAAACTAACAACACTTAAGAACTCAGATAAATCCCAGACTCTCCATATCTCACTTACCATATATTTAAGCCAAGAATGGTGAAATAATATCATGGAGTATATTAAGCATGGACCCCGAAACCACTTCCCAATTTGGTTTTCACTCTTATAGACCAACATAAAATTAAATGTTCTCCCAATAACTTATGTATCCATGTCTCATCAGACCATATACAATCTAATAATCCTATCAAATATATCATCAATATAAAGTCTCATTATCCCAATTCCCTACCACATATGAAAATTATTTATCTGAAACATATTTGGTATAGTAGTTTATCATGAACAAGATGGATATAAACATAATTCCATCCTCCTAGTATGAATGACCCCAACATATGATATAATCTCATTAATCCCCATCAGTGTCTTCTAAGAGAACATGTACCATGTCATCTATACAATGTTGGGTCTAATAGTCCTACATGTACCTATCGTCACACTAATATTATGTAGGGTCTTTTAGTAAACCATATACTTTTGTATTATGATCATACCTACCTAGAGACATCATGTCCCATGATATTACTTATAGGAAGTGTGAGGAATAGGTAGAATTGAACCAATAATTCCCTCAAAAACTAATATGTTAAGGGAAATATGTTGCACTCTCGGAATAAAAAAATATCTTGTTGAATAGAGTGGGATATATGCAATACCAAACTAAAGTAAATAAAACATTATTGAATTTCATGGTAAAAATCAATGAATTGTAAATATTACATTAAAAAAACTAAGATTTCACTGTATTTTAATTGATATGAAATAAGTTTGATGTTTAAAAGGGTTTCACGTCATTAAAAGTAGTTTTTCTTAATATTTTGAGTTTTAATTTAGATGCTAATTTTATGAATTTTAGAGCTTTAATTTTATTAAATGAGATTAATTTTTTATATCATCATTTCAAAATTATCTTATTTTTATTTTTCAAAATATTTTAGAAATAGTTGAATATTTAGGTTATTTGTGAAAATGTCATTTTTTTACAAATACAATCCCATTTATGAAATAATCATTACATAAGAATAGGATTAATGTTTATAGAAATTTTTTTCATGAAAATATATGTATTTTAGAAGTAACATTGTACACATAAAATATAATTTTGAATCTAGGAACCAATGTATGACATTTTAATTCCTACATAATGTTTTGTTCAACTAAAAGAAATATTTTTATAATTTTCATAAATTTATTAATTACAAGGTTATATTTTATATTTATTTTGTTTTAAAGAAACATAACACTATTTTTTTTGTCCCAAGTCAATAAATTTAATGGGTATTAATTATATACATGATTTTGGTGTCAATTCATTTTTAAGCTTGAAGGGGTTAATTTTCAAAAATTATTTTTTTCGTTTCATTTTGTAAACATATATTAAAATAATGTTTAACCACATATATAAATTGAATCATAAAAAATGAATTCTATATTTTGTAATCATAATATTAAATTATGTAGTATATTTTATTTCATTCTAGGTTATAAATAATAATAACTATGCTAAAAATTAATCATCATGATATGGTTTAGATGGTTAATGATGGGATTAAATTAACAGATGAGGAATAAAATACCAATAAAACATTACTAAATATAATTTTATGAGATTATTATAAACCTAAATAATCATAAATTTTATTATTTTTTAATTTGGTTTCACTTTCAATGATTATGAAAAAAAATTATATTAAAAAAATTACATTTACAAAAAATATCACACTCACTCAGAGAATAATTTTCCAATATAATGATTATGGAAACAATTAATAGTTAATGATCAGAATTTTTATTTTGAATAAATTTAATTTATAGTGGTAAATTATTTTAATTTTCAATTTTAAATTTTAGTATAATTATTTAAACTCCTTATGAAGGGTTGTCACAATGCTTGAGCAGGCAGTGGAATAATCAACTAAATGATTTAAGAAACATTAAATGTCATATCTTTTATAAAAATTATGGGTTTTAATGAATTTTATAAATACTTACTAATTAATGGTTTTGATTTTGGAATTTATATTAAAAACCCATTTTTTTATGTTTTTCTAAGTCAAATTATCTGAATAGTCTTGAAAATTTATTTAATGATATTTAATATTAAAAATACTATATTAATTAATTTTTAGATAATTAAAATGTTATAATAAAACAAGTGATATTTTATATGGTTAGCAATTTCCGCAATGATTCCATTTTAAGCATCTTTCATTCTTATAAGTACATTCTTCAACCTTATAGTTTGAATATTTGTGAAAACCCAAGTTATTTTTTCCTATAAAAAGAGACTAAATATAACCTTTCTAAATAAATACATTTCTCTGGATTTATCAAATAATTTTTCCCTAATGAAACTCCAAAAATCCCATATAATGTACCCATTCCCCTATAGTGACCGAAAACTTCAACTAAAAATACTTAAATTCAATCAAAAGGAGGATATCAAAAGAAGTGGTAATATACTTAACTAAGTTCATTAATTTTTCATTATTCTTAATCCTCAACAAAATATTTTACACCCTTATTAAAATAAATTCAATATTATAGTTATTTTAATAAAAAATTATTACGTTTATGTTACCACAAACAACTACCTCCATTCCATCCATTCAGAAATTAGTACGTCAGTTGTGCATAGTTTTAAATAATCACCTCCAAGAATGGAATATTTCATTTTTCATCACAACATCACATGGATGTTTATAAATATGGATTTAATAAATTAATATGATATAAATTAAATAATTATAAATATATAAAGATAAATAATTATATATGTTTATTTATTTTTGACCATTGAAAATTTATAATGTTTCTAGTACATATGTGCAGGCGATCGTCTCTATGGACTACATGTATCAGTTTTCATAACTTCATTTTATGGATAATTATAGAATATTATTTAATTTATAAATATGATATCTATTTCATAATTATAATTCATGATGTAATGAAATCATGACCATGGGGTAATGAATGGGACTTCCAAATTAAAACATGCTTAAAAAACCGAATTTTTAACATGAAATATTGTTTTTAAAAAAGAATTATTAGTAAATTGGTAATAATAAATTATATGTCAATGGAATATAGCAAGATAAATATAAATATGCTTCTCGTATATCATTTACTATAAATATTAATTAATTATATAGTTTTTTAGAATGCATCTAACCAATTTATATTCCAAGGTAAGGGGATTTTTAATTCATTTTCATTTCATTGGGTTATACAACTTCTCTATTGAAAATGTTATAGATGATTTTCTGTCTAATGAACACTATTTTTTTCAAATTAAAATTTTCCATTTTTATGTGGATTTAAATTTTCTTCACATAATAACTTCATTTATTCATTCCTGATCCAAATGTTATTACAATTGTGAGGATTTTCTTGTCTCAATTATATATCCTTGAGACATTTTTCATGTTTTCACCATGATTTATTTTATATAGTGTACTTAGAACTCCATTAATGTATTTGAAAAATTATTTCATGGAAATCATTGGTTTTATATAATAATAATATTATGTTTCTAAATTATAAGGATTTTTTATTCCATCATTAAAAAAAGTTATAAGGCATCTCAAACTAAATTCTCTGTGAAATGTTTTTATTGATGAACCAATATTAATTTATATGGTGTATATACTACCCATTTGACATATAAAATCATAAATCCCTTTAAAATAATTGTATTATGTGTTCCATATCAGGATCTGTCATTCAAAATGGTTTTTGATTTTATAGATTATAATGGTTTTTTCATTATAATAATGTTTTAATTATTTTAACCTCTCTTTAATCCATACACATGATAGAGAAAAATTATCATAATTTTTTTTCTCTATGCCGATATTTTTTACATAGGTTATCTATAATAAATTCTCTATTCTTAAATTAAATTTTAAATGAATCATTTTAAAAAAATTATATTTGACTCATTTTTTAAATTATTTATTTAAGTTTAGAAAGAAGATTTTTTACATATATAACTTGAACAAATTTTCTTGACCTCGTGATTGTTCTTTCATATCAATATTACACTATATGTTTCCATAATTTTTGTACATAAAATATTTTTCTAGTTTTTCTTGGATTTTTAGTTTTTAAATATTTAAAAAATGATATTTCCTCTCATTTTTCAAAGAATATATATAATTATTTAGTAAAATATTTCTCATATATTTCAACATTGTTTAATTTATTCTTATTCTTCATGGGTGATATTTTCTAAGGATATCATCTGCATTCTTTCATTGGATATATTACGATGATATTTTATGGAAAACTATGAAAAAACATCCCTTGGATTTTCTGATATGAGTCTTGGATGAAGTTATTATGACTAGAATAAGTGTAAGAAACCTTATATAATTCTCCTCATTTTATCCCAACATGAACCCAAAATCTTAGAACAAGCCTTAGTTAATGAACATTGGGGTTTATTCGTGTAATAAAAGTTAAACTCGTCAAAAATGAATGAGATATGGGAATTATATGTTAGACCCTATGATTACCCTATTATAGGAATAAAGTGGGTATTTAGAAATAAATAGGGATACAATGGTGTGGTCACTAGGAATATGGAAATATTAGTGGGAAAAGGGAAAAACCAAGAATAAGGGATGCACTATAAGGAAATATTTTCAAATGTAGATATAATTGAAGTCATAGGGAATCCCCTAGCCTATGCATCTCACATGGATTTCAAATTATATCAGGTGGATGTAAAATCTACATTTTTAAATAGTTTTATTTTGGTATAAGTTTATGTTGATCAGCCTCCTAGTTTTTAAAATCATCATTTTTTAAATTCCCTTTTCAAACTCACTAAAGATCCATATGGCCTTAAAAAGAACCAAGATATTGGTATGAGTGTTTATATTCATTTAATTTATCAAATATATCTTCAAATGCAGTGGTAGATCCTTCTATACTTAGAAAAAATTCATCTCCAATTATTTTTCTAGCTCAAATATATATTGATTCTGTGAATTTTGGTTCAAAAAATAAAAAATTATGTAATGACTTTCCAAAAATCATGGAAAAAGAATTTTAAATGAGTATGATGGGTGAGTTAAATTTCATTCTTGGATTCCAAATTTATCAAAGTGGCTCTAGTAATGTTCTAAATACAAAAATGCATATCTGACTTCTATAGGAGGTTTGTAATTGAAAATGTAGAGGTACATGAAACCCTTAAGAGTTAAAATAAAAAAGTTGGTTTAGATTAAGTGGGGAAATCGGTTGAAAAAAAATATGTATAGAGGAATAATTTGGTGTCAACTATATTTAACTACTAGTAAACAAGAAATTATGTTTACAGTATTCTTAAGAGAATGATTCCAAGAAAATGAAATAGAATCACATTTAAAATATACCGATATATTTTAAGGTACTTAAAAGGGAGAATTTCTCTTTATTTACTTATTTTAAAACCTTTTATATTTTAATTTGACTTTATATTATGATATTAAATTTGGTGGGTGTCTGCTAGATAGGAAAACCACCTCAATAACCATCCTCTTTCTAGTAAAATCTTTGGCGTCCTGGTATAGTAAGAAACAAACACCAGTTTCATTATAAACTTCATAGGAAAAATAAATTATTGCATGTAGTTATTGTTCGTAGGTTTTGTTGGTGAAACAAAACTTTTTTGATTTCATATTAAATTATAATAAAATTTAAATCAAATTTTATAACATGGTTGCAATCAAAATTTCCAAGAATATAATAATTTATTCAACAACCTTTAAAATATATCTAATGCATCATTTCATGAGAGATAAAGATTAAAAAGTGTATTTCTCTATGGAATTTATCTCTAATGAGGACCAATTATGTCAATAACCTAACCCCATTAGCCTAGAGTCAGTTTATAATTTATAAAATTATATTAGATAAAAGTAATAAAATACCAAAGGACAAAATAGTTTATCAGTTTTAAAAGACTAGTTACACACTTGATTCTTATATTACAATTGAAAGCATTAAATGAAACATATAATTTCTTTTGAGAACACCAATATTCTCCTAGATTATTCCTATATATAAATCATAATATATATTTTACAATCCATGGAAAAAACATCAGAAAATGGTGATATTAGATGCAAAGTAAGGGTAAACATATTGGAGAAGCAAAATAAGCACTAATAATATTCTCCTAAAAAAAGGGAAATACAGTAATTATATAACCACATAAGTTAAAACATATCCATGTATATCATAACTAATAAAATAATCAAATGTAAATCAATAAATAATCTCATAATAAAGGAGATTCATAATTCGAAATATTATAACCACATTTTCGAGGCCTCATTCCAAGACATCTTACATAAATGGATAGTGGCTCAGTCAATACCCAAGTGAGTTTGTCTCTAGTGAACTACCAATGCATTGAGGTGTTATAAGAGGCCTCACCCATCACTTACTAATTAAAATTCATTCCTATGATGAAATTTATGAAGAATAATCAATATAAACATTCATATTATAATTATAATACAAAAATATTAATAATGTCCCCAATCAATAAACATAATCAAGAGCTATACAGAGTAATGTGGAGAATGATATCAAAATAGTGCATCCCAAATCAAACTAATCATAAAACATTCAATAAAATATAGTATATGGTATCATATGATATCATACTCAACGAGTCAGATGATTCAAAAAAAATTATGTTGACATAGATGAAATTACTCTAGTAAGATAATTGAAAAACTCTTGAGTGAAATATCCATTTCACTCACAAATTGCTTATTTTTTAAAATATTATCAATTATAAAAGAAACAAATCATTGAAAATAACCTCATAAAATTTTAAAGGAATCTTAAAACCACTTAGGCATCATGAAAGTGGTAAAATCCTCTCATGATGTATATGTTAAAAAATATATCTTTTGTATTTTTTCTTAAAAGTCTTAAAGAACCCCATCTATAATATAACCAAAAAAATCCATCCAAACCTTCTTGTAAAAATTCAAACATGGGTAAAAAATGATTTAAAAAAAATAGTGGAGTAGTAAAGACATTTAAAAAAAATTAAAAAAACTTGGACATGGAAGGGAAATATTCTCTAGTGGATAATTAAAAATAAACAATCTTGAATAATGAAGAGATTATTAAATAAACCCTTACCATAGGTCTGACATCCTTCGTTTATGTTAAAAACTCATGTATAATAAATATATATTTATTATAAATATGTTATATAACCAAATGCATATATATAATTCCATTTATGACATATGTATAATATTTTATCACCAATGTTTTAACAAAATTTTGTTAAAAAACATTGTTTCACGTAATAATTGCTTTGTTTTTCAAATATTATTTGGTTCTGTAGTTTTTGTATTTATAATTTTATCAATGTTACATCATCTCAAAAAATATTAATAATTATATAAATATCATATATATATTAATTATATATTTATTTAAATTAATCCATTAAAGGAAGATGCTGAAAATTTTATTACACCATTTATGGAGACGGTAGGTCATACGTAGATGTGAGCGTTGTTTTCATTATTCTATATATAGAATGAAGGAAATATATATATATAATATAATTTATATAATCATTATTATATTATATAATTAATATAAATCATACATATTTATAAAAAAAATCATTATTGTAATTCAAGTAAAATAGAAATGGAAAATGAACCACATCACTTCATAGTGGTGGTCAACCACACGAATGCACAAGCGACGTTATTGTTTCCAAATGGATTGGAATAATATATATATATATTATATTATTATTTAATAATTAAATATATATTATAAATATAATATATAAATATTAAACCTATCATAATCCCCATCCATAAAAGGTGGTGATAAAAAAATAATTGTATCACTATGTGGAGATGGTAAGCCGAATGTATGAAAGAGTGATACTTTCATTTCTCATTTGATGAGAAAGTGGATGGTTAATGGTGGTTTTATAATTATAACAACATTTAAGTATTTTTATGATATTAATAATATTATTTTATGATAACATCAAGATATTTAGTAGATCTAGAATAAGTAATAAATTAAATGATTTGGGATAATATAATCATCTCTTCTTTAAGAGGCCTTCTCTAGATCCATTTTTAATGGACTTGTGGTTGGTTTTTTATTGATAAAAGAACCTCCAAAACATGGATGATGATATTGATAAATTAAAGGTTTTAGTATTGGTTGAGTTAGATGGATCAATATAGGGTGAATAAGTCAGGGATGTGGTGCCCTTTTATAATTGAAGTGAGGGGCACTTTTGAAATTTCTCAAAAGATTAAATTACAATAAATTCATTCTCATGATAAATGACTCCAAATAGAAAGTAATTCTAAGATAAGGTAGCATAGGGTTTTAATACCATAAAAAAACATTATTTATACTTGTTTTCGTGTCATTTTAAACTTTATCATTCTGATTAACCCCTTAGTTGGTTGTTTTTAACCTTAATAGTAATAAACACTATTTTAATCATAAAGTGTTAATAATATTTCTATAAATGGAAAAATGAATAATAAATGGACCATGCATGACTTGATTAACTATACTTTATTCATTTGTACGAAAAAAATATTTTTATGAATTTAAAATAATTTAATAAAATATTATTTTATTAAATCATCATTAATGTCAATTTTGACGCTATTCATGTAATTTGGATTCAAATACATCAATAAAAACATTTAATTAGAAAATAATACTTTCAAACATCTATAATATTTCATATATATATATATATATATTTGGACTCATTGATGCATTCAAAATATATGAAGATTAATACTTTTAAAATCAAATATTTGATTTGTAAATAAATAAATAAATACTATATTGGCATTGAACAAGAATTTAAGGTCATGATATAATTTATAAAAATTAAAAATAAACTTATATAATGAAAATAATTTCATTAATATGAAAATAGAAATTTATTTTCATTTATATATTTCTTTTTTACCTATTTGGACACATAAGAGATATAAAAAACAAAGAGAGTGAAATTTTGTAACTATATTTGATTTAAATATTATATAAGTAATTTTTATAGACTAAAGTCCATTAAACAACTCAATTTCATGTCCAATGTGTTAAGAGAAAAATTAACTTCATCTAAATATAATTATGGTGAAAAATTAGTGCCATATCACTTAATTTCAACTTCGTTTAACCCAATTTACCCTCAACCGAGGTGATAAATTTTCTCATGGTTACTAATCATTATTTATAAAATTAAAATGATTCTATTTAGTAAATTTGATCTTCCTAATTCCATGTATGGAATCCATTTAATCAAACTCAATAAATATAAGTAGAATGGATAAATTTTAAAATAATTGTGTGTGGTGAGATAAAAATCACATTTTAGATAATGATGTTTTTAAGAGTAAAACTGGACTTATTCTTATCCCATGCGTAATAAAAATAATATATGAATGATAAAACATTATATTGAATATATAATATATAAACATAATTAAAATCATTCACCAATATTTACTAATTCAATTTATTATGATATAAATATATATCATCCACAAAAATAGTTTTTCATAAAAACACTTATTTTATAATTTTATTATTATTTTTAGTTCAAATTAATTCATAACCAATGAATTTATTCTATAAATGTATAAACCATAAATTTTTCAAAATTTATTTTTCCCTATATATTATTTCCAATTAAACTTCTTGGATATAATAGTAATATAATAGTATATTGTGGTTTGTTTGAACTTAGTGTTGCGTGAAATGAAGGCTATTGAAGTGATTAAATTTATTTAAAGTGTGACATATCATAAAACCTTGGGTGTTAAAAGTGAGATGAAATTTTTTATTATGCCCCTTATTTGGGAATGATTTGATTTCAATAATTCTGAATTAGAATTATTTTAATTCAAATGAACTTGACTTATTTTTTATTTTTATTTTTATTATATTTCAATTTATTTATTTATTGTTAAAGTTTTAATTAATTTTTAATGTAAAATAAATTTTCTATAATTTTATATTGACATATGACCTTATTTAATTTCTTAAATGAGTTTCAACTCCTTCAAAAAAGGGAAATAATTTTTTTATTTTATTTATTATTTTAAGTCAAATCAAACCATAAACCTAAATCAACCATATAACCCTCTACCAAATCAGGAATGTGACCTGAGGTGAAAATAAAGACTCTCCTCCTTTTCCATTCACCAACATCACATTGTCTCTAAAGATGAACCATCACCTTCAATTCTCACAAAATTTTAATGACCTCTCTGAGATGGAGAAGTTTAAGTGAGGAGATGACATTGGTTCTAGATCATATATGAAATCCAACTCTAGTAGTTCACTACGTATAGTTATTATCGGAAAGATTGTAGACATGGCTTAGTTGAAAGAAAAAGAGATGCTTTTGAAGAATGTTTTCCAGTTCCGGTGATAGGAGTTTATCCTCATTGAGAAGAAATCCTTATTCTTATTTAAAAAATAAGTAATAAAGTTCATGAGGAATGTTGATTTTCAGTTCAAAAAAACAAATAATGTGCTTTCAATGAGTGTGAATGGGAAATACCTATTAGTATATTCTATAGAGATATCATAAATATTGCACTGCCACTACAAAAAATGCTAATTATAGTCATTTAAAAAATTTGTTACATGATTTTTTTATAATTTAGTGAGGTTTATAAATATATCTATTTAGAGACACCTCACTTGAAAAAAAAAATTAGAAATTTATGTAGATAAACATTACTAAAATATCTACCTTTAGAAATGTTTATAAAAACTATTATTTGGTGTCTTTTCATTTCCTGATTTTTTTCAAAAATGTAGTTAAGTGAAACCTCATTTATTGAAGTTTTTAAAAAATGTCAGTAAATAATTTTTATGAATTCATTACACATATTTTGTTGAATAATATTATATCCCCCTAGTCAAACCCTCATATAAGACCACTATTTTTCATGACCACCCCTATCTCATTCCTCCTGACCAGGATCTCCATAATCCATCTTGTTTAACCACATTTTCCATCTCCTTCACCACCTCTCCCCCGCTATTCTTCCCAAACACCCTCACCCCTCCTATTTCCCATATCCCTTTACCCTCCAATTCCTCCTGACCACCCTTGCACCAAACTGACCCCACATATTTTCACTCTCCCTCACCCCTTATGTTCCACCTAACCACCCTCATATGTCTTATACCCCCCACCCCTACTATTTCCCCTCTCCCTCACCCATTTTTTCCCCTCCTATTCCTCCCGACCACCCTCTCCCCTCCTATTTTTCCCCTCCCACCTCCAGTTTTCCATCTCCCTTTCCCATCTTGTTCTACCTAACGACCCTCACATCTCATGTTTTCCCCCTCACACCTCTTATTTTCCTTCTCCCTCGCCCCTCCTGTTTACTCCCATGTTTTCCCTATCCCTCTCCCCCTCTCCCCCCAGCTCCACATAACCATCCTGACCCCACTTTTTTACCATCATCCTCACCCCTCTTATTCCACCTAACCACCTTGGCACCACCCTCACCCATCCTGTATTCCCTCTCCCTCACCCCTCTTGTTCATCTTGACAACCAGCACCCCTCCTATTTACCTCCTCACCCCTCTTATTTTCCTTTTTCCTTGCCCTTATCACCCCTCTAATTCCACCGGACCACCCTCTCCCCTCTTGTTTTACTTATACCTTTCCCTTACAGTCCTTCCTAACCACCCTCACTCCACCGATTTTCCCTCCCTTACCCCTACAGTCACATTTACTACCCTTGTTCCTCTTATAAATGCCTCTATTTAGTGGCATTTCATTTTCATATGGTTGTCAGAAACATAGTTAAGTGACACCTTATTTGTCGACTTTTCTAAAAAACATTAGTAAATATTTTTTTTAATTGATTGTTATTTTTTAATATTATTATATCCCCCTTAGTCAAGCCCTCATATAGTACCAATGTTTTTCCTAACAATGCCCATCCTATTCTGCCTAACCACGATCTCTTTCACCAATCCTATTTTCCCTCTCCCTCACCACCCTCACCCCCTGTTCCACCTACCCACCCACACCCCTCCTATTTTCTCTCTCCCTCTCCCCTCTATTTCTGTTTTACCACCCTCGTACCACCCCCAACCCACCTATTTTCCCTCTCCCTCTCCCCTATTGTTCCATCTGACCACCTTTCCCCTCCGATTTCCCCCATCACCCCTCCTATTTTCCTTCTGTCTCACCCCTCCTCTTCCTCCTGACAACCCTCGCCCCTCTTATTCCCCCCCCCCCGCCCCTCCTGTTTTCCATCTCCCTCACCCCACTTGTTCCTCCTAATCACTGTCTCCCCTCTTGTTTTCCCTCTTACCCCTCCTATTTTCCCTCTCCCATGCCCCTTCTGTTTCCCCCATTTTTCCCTCTCCCTCAACCCCCCCCCCCTATTTCACCAGAAAACCATCACCCCTCCTATTTTCCCTCGCCCTCACCCCTCCTTTTCCAACTGACTTACCTCTCCCTTGCCCTTCCTACTCTGCCTGACCACCCTCACCCCTCCTATATAACTCCTCACCACTCCTCTTTTCTCTATCCCATACCCCACTCAACCCTCCTGTTCAGCCTAACCACCCTCGCCCCTCTTTTTTTCCATATCCTTCACCCCTCTTATTCCGCCTAACTACCCTCACCCCTCCTGTTTTTCTTCTCCCTCTCGCATCCTATTCCTTTTTCCCTCACTCACCCCTCCCTTCACCTATACTACCCCCATGTTCCTCTTGACCACGCCCCTCTTATTTTTCCCAGTCATCCCTTATAATACCCATGCATTAGTTCCCCACATCGCCCCACACAATACCATCAACTCAAGCTAAGGAAATAATCTTACCTTCTGGAAGAATAGATCCATGGACTTACAATATAAAAACACATTATACAACTGACTAACCTATTTCAAAATTTGATAAATAATTGTATTATCTTATATTTATATATATATATTGATATATTTCAATATCTAAGAAACTAATATATTTTATATGTATATTTATTTATTAATTAATATATTTATGTTTATATTTTTTATATTATTTATTTTTTATATTTAATATTTTATGTTCATATATAAATATATATTCTTATATTATATATATATATATATATTATGTTTATAAATATGATTATATTCTATATATATATATGTGTGTTTATATATAAATTTTTATATTTTATTTATATTATATGTTTATATTAATATGTGTGTGGGTGTGTGTGTAAATATTTGTGTGTATTTATATATATATATATACACATATATATAATTAAGAACATTTTAAAACAAAAGAAAAAATGTAAATAAAATAGTCAAGTTTTCTTAAAAACGTGACTAAATGTAAAATATTTCATTATATTATGTTATATATATATATTAATATTTAAAAATTAGTATAGTATATATATATATATTAATATAAAAATATTAATATATATTCTTTTTTATGTTTATATTTTTTATTTTCAGTTTAATAAATATATATATATATATATTATATATGTGTTTATATTTTATATTATATATATGTGTGTGTGTGTTTATTATATATATGTGTGTTATGTTTATTATATATATATATATATTTTTATATTATATATGTATGTTTATGTTTTATATTATATATATATATGTGTGTATGTATGTATGTATGTATGTATGTATGTATGTTCATATTTTATATAAATTAGATATATATATATATATAATTATATTTTATGTTTATTTGTATGTTTAAATTGTATTATATATATATATATATATGTTTATATTAATATATATAGGTTTATATATATATGTTTATATGTGTGTGTGTGTGTTTGTGTGTAAATATATATATGTGTGTGTGTATAATTTATCACATTTTAAAACACTAGCAAAAATGTTACTAAAATAGACATGTTTTCTTAATAACATGAGAAAATTTAAAATATATTTGTGTTAATTTATATGTGTATGTTTATATGTATGTATGTATGTATATATTTATGTATGTGTGTGTGTGTTTATATATACATATAAATATACTTATATTTATATATGCGTTTATATATGTGTGTCTCTATTTAAATATAATAAAATTTATATAGATATATATACATATATATATATTTACATTGATGTGGGAAATGGGATATATAAATATATATATATTTATATTTATATTTAGCGATATTTTTTGGAAAATGTTTGTAATTTAGTGACATTTTTTAGGAAACTTATCTAAATTAGCAACATCATTAGGAAACGTCCCTAAAATAGCGGACATTTCCTGAAAAGATCGTTAAATTTAAAAATTACTAACATTTTTAAAAAATCGTCGCTAAAAATCACTAAATTGCATTTTTTTGTAGTGTTTACTCATAAAGGTGGGCATAGTTTTAGATTAAACCATTGTTAGGAAAAACACAATATGACTGTTTGATCTCTTATGGTTTCTATATGGTTCCTCCACTGTTGAGAATAATGTTGTGGAGGAATTTGAAGCAGATTGAAATGTGTTATACAGGTTTATTTTGACTAGAATTTATTAAAGAGCTGGTGAGAATGAACAGTATTATTTTAGTAAATGTATCTTTTTTGTGTTTTGACCAATACTTTCATGTTGAATCTCCCAAAGTATATGATAATATTCATGCACCACTACTTCCAGCTTAAAGAGAAGTTAAATTAAAACCCTTATGAAAGGATTATATACCTAGACTTGAAGAAGAAAGAAGTGGACTTGAATGAAGGTGGATTTATTAAGTTCAACAAGGGAAACAAACTTTCCAATATTCTTTAGGAAACAATTGGTTACAATTGGGTTTTTACCTCTAATTATTTAAGGCATGTTGGATATGAAGCCGAGGCACATGTGGTTATACCACCATCAATACCAACTCAGGAAGGGTTTCATCTAACACCCTGCCTTCTAGGGATAAAACACCTATTGAGATGGTTCCTTATTGGGAAGTATAAGAGATAGTTATTATTACTAAATATGAACCTGTTGTTTTTTATTTCAGACATGTAGTGAAAGAATTTTAGAGATATGAAGTTTTATTTCCTAATGCTACTGTATCAATTTAGATAGTTTTTTATTGTGTCGTGATACCTATTGGAGATTAAGAAGAAATGTCAATTGAGATTGTATCTAGTGTTCCAACTATTTAATTAATATTATAATCTAAGGATAATTACACAGTGGTTGAACCACATCATGGATCACATACATCTGATAGTGATAGAAGTGGGTGTTTAATCCTGGAGGAAGTTGTTGATCATTCAAATACCCCTTTGGCCAATACATATCCACCTCATGGGAAAGAGGATACATCATCTATAATAAAAATATCTAAAGGATCATATGTTGATAAATACATTATGACTTTTTCGTATGTAGAGATAAAATAGTTTGATAATATCAAAGGATATTATAAGATATGAAAAAGAACCTTATATCTTCCAAGGATGATATCAGATAGTTCAAGGAGACATAAATTTATTGGGATGATTTTCATAAGATATTCGAGAATATGGACTCTTTAACAACCTTGATAAAGAAAATCCAACATGTTCAAATTTTTTCCTCTGAGGTGAATGTTAATGATGTCGAGGATATGAGATCTTAGGTGAATGAACTAAGATGAATTTTTTGTACCATTTTTATGGTAAATGAACATGGAGTGTCTGTGGCATATCAAAGGGACATGATTAGTTCAATAAGATCTTTCAGTGGCTACACTCAATGAGATATAGAGTCTCAAGAAAAACAATAATGAGATATTCCACATCATAAAAATAGTTTTTGTGAGTCAGTATAAATTCCTTAAGGAAATACAACCATGTTTCTCACCATCTTCAGAACCTTTAATGGTTATTGATTTCCATGATCATTTTGATCAACATTTTTCTTATCTGAATTTAGTATCGTCTCCCATTTAGTCACTCTAATGTGTCATGTTTACTCATTTTAATATGAAAGAATTTAAGAAGGATCTGTTAACTGATCTTTAAGAAACTAGAGAGATTATTCGCTAACTATCTCATGGGACATCTGTTTCTATGAATGAAATATTTATAAATCTTTAGGAATAAATTTATTCTATTGATAATAAGGTTGATAAAACCATGGAGTTTTCCATGAAAACTAGAAATGCGGTTTCATCATCTATTTATTCCATCAATAAAAACCATTAGAATTTTGTAACTATGATGGATAAGATACATGAGGGAGTTTTATATATCTATATAGATTCTTCAGAAAAGGTTTCTAGTTCCTCAATGTTAGAAGAATCCCATATTGTAACAACTTCACAGAGGGTAATGGAGATTACAGTGTACAGACTTATCAGGCCAGTTTCTCCAGTGTCAATTGTTTCCAATTATCTTCTACCACAAGCTGTTTCCTATAATTTTAGTGAGTTAATTCAAGTAATTATTGAGAAAATAGAAAAACAATGATCATAAATTAACTTACTAGGGATAGAGGATAATCAGGCTACAAGTCTTAGTTAACCAAATTCAAACTAATATTTATTCAGAAACATATATAGTTCCATCTATTCCTCATCCTTCTCCCATTATGTAAGAATTTAATACAATTTTTCCTCTATCTATATTATAGCTTTTAATGTCTTGATCAAAAATGGTTTGTATTCTATTACTCAAATTCAAATGAAATCATTTACTTCTATCTTGTATTTATGAAAATTTGACATCATCAAGAGAATATATTTGTATGTTGATGCACCTTTCTCTATAAGAGTTAGAAGGACCATTGGAAAATTACTTAAAAATAACTATAAATGTTCTAGATAAGGATTGGACACATTGTTTGATCCATTCTATATTTATAAGAGAAAACAATCAATAAATTCTTTTGTTGTTAATTCAAAATCTTCTTAAAAATCTACATCTGCATATCCTTCCAAGAAAATTTAATTTAGTGGTTTTAGGTCATTGGAATTCAACATATCTTCTCCAAATAATAAAAAGGTCTTGAGAATTTCTACATAAATAACAAGAGATAGATCATTTTTTGGGATTTAATATTGTTCTATGGATCTTGGGAGAGTTTTTTTACCTCCAGTAGTTGACCCTCTAATTAAAACTTCCTCCTATCCATCCTTTAATAATTTTCTACCCAAATTTTAACACATACATAAAACAGAGTCCTCTAACTAATATACTAGATAATTATATTTTATGTTGGAACTTTTTATCTTTTTAAAAATGATCATGATTAATTTTATTAATTTTATTGTCTTTGTTTAGATGTTAAAAATTGTATTCATTTAATTTTTTTCATTTTCTTGAATGTTTTATTTACTATAATGTTTTCCTTTTAGTCATTCCCCATACAAAAATTATTTCCAAAATCTATTTTAATAATCCATAATTTAAGTTTTTATTCTCTTTAGGAACACAATAGTGTATGCAGAAGCTCAATTAAAAGAGGGGAGGTGAATTTTAAGTTTAAAAACTTTCATTTTTATACTTAAAGAAAACTATGTATAAAAAAAGTTAAACAAGGTAAGTTCACAAACCCTAAAATAGTTCTATGAGACAAACATTACATAGGTTCCAAAAATATGGTTCTGAAAATGAAACATAAGAAAAGTTTACATAGGAAAATATTCTACCTTAAAGAATATTGAATCTGTATTTTCAGAGATAATAAAAGTATAAGAAAGTATTAGAAAGTTATACATTCTTCCTTTATCAAAATACAGAAAAATAAAACATGAAACCAAACAAGTAACAAGTAAGAAGTGTTTTCAACCAAAGAGTAGGGTATCCAACAACCTTGGATAAAGGTCTCCGGATTTATAATTTCAACAAACTTGGCCTTACCCAGACCTAGGTAAGACCTCAATAGGAATATCAGAATCTTTATGGTCATCCCCGGAAGCCCTCAATCTTTAAGGTAGTCATCACCTCTTTCTTTATATCCCCAAAATCCCTCTATTATACTCAACAACCATCAGAGTTACAGGAATTAAGGCTGAACAAAATGTTCAGATCTGCACAAATCAAGAGAGTCTCTCTCTCTAGAAATAACTTCATAGCAAGTAATATCTAGATTGATGGAATAGTTATGAGCTCATTCAAATGAGATCCTATTTATAGGCACAACTCCAATGGTCAGCTCCCTCCTCCAATGGTCATATTTTTCCTTGAATTTTGGAGAGACATGTACACATGTCAATTAACCAATAGTTTGTTATAAACAGATTGTACGACATCATTTCATAATAGTAACATTTGTAATGAAAATGAAGTAGCTTAACCACATCTGAATTTTTGGAGTTTAAGGAAAAAAATAAAGTTAGGAGTCTAATCATATAAAACATGGATATTCGAATTCTGTTTTACAAAGAATTTGGAATCTTAATTCTATATATTTTAGTGTCTGAATTACAATAAATTCGAAGTCTGGATTCTGATGAATTCGGAGTTTGACTTCTAAGGAATCTAGAGTCTGACTTCTGAGGAATTCAGAGTCTGAATTCTAAGGAATTATGAGTCTGAATTATAAGGAATTTTGAGTCTAAATTTGTAGGAATCCAGAGTCTGAATTATGAGGAGTTCATATTTTGATTTAGTAGGAATTCAGAGTCTTCATTCTGAGGAATTTAGAGTCTGAATTTCAAAGAATTCGGAATCTGAATTTCAGAGAATTCAGAATATGAATTTCCGAGAATTTGGAGTCTCAATTTTATAGAATTCAGAGTTTGATTTTTAGAGAATTCATAGTCTAAATTTTAGAGAATTTGGAGTCCGAATTTCATATAATTTAGAGTTTGAATTTCAAAGATTTTAGAGTCTGAATTTCAGAGAATTCATAATCTAAAAAAAGAAGATTCTATATCCAAGTAACTATAAGGTTACGAGGTGTTTAGATATGAATATGAATTTTTGATTTATAGATAAAAAGAGTTTGGTTTTGAGAGTTTGTAAAAAATACATAATGAAAATTATGGTAAGGATAAAAATTTCCTTAGATAAGGGAAATTTTCCTTTAAAAAATAGTTCATAGGAAAAGGAAATTTTCCTTAGTATAAAGTTTTTGTGATTTTCAAAACATAGAGGAATGGAAAATTCATAAGGAAACCTTATTGACTCAATATCCTCAACTTTCCCTTAATTATTAATTTCATAAAAATGGATATAATATAGATAATACATATAAAGGATGAGTGTAAGGGATACACATAAAATATTTAATGAATTATATATTAAATATTTTTTTGAGAAATCTAAAATATCTCTTTAATCCTTTAAAATTTAGGTTTTGATTTTTAATGGGTTTTTTGATCATCAAAACGGGTGATACTATTGAAAAATTAATGTTTATCCAAAATATAACACATTATTTATGTTTTGAAGATCTCAAAAAAAACCTTACATTTGTTTATAACTATTTTTATTTTCAGTGTGTTCATTGGGTTCTTATAATATTTCAGTCAATTTTGTTATTATTATGCCATTTTCTATGTTTTCTATAATTTTCCTTAAGATTGGAAATTTTGGATACATTAGGACTTTACCTATGTTGATATTTGTATACGTTGAGAAATTTTCTATGTTTATCGGCCATCTGAATAAATCACCTACATAAATCGATTACATCATAGAATCAGTAACTTGAAAATTGAATATGTCAACAAATCACCTACATGATAAAATGGATATGGTGATAAAATGGTTATGTGAATTGGTTGCATGTAGTAATCAGGAACATGAGCTAGATATGTATCATATTTGGATGAATGGTTCTATTTATCCACATGATTCATTTAGCCATGTGATGTTTAGCTACACAATCAATATGGATATGTGATTTAGCTGCATGAAGAAATTCATTATGTGCAGAACGACTATGTGGATCAATTCGTCTATGTGAATTCAAACATGTGGAATTCAGTACTAAAGTGATCTAAAAAAATATACATCATTCTGCAACATGCATATTTATTAATATTGGGTACTCTAACTTGAAATTAAGGATTTATTTAGAGCATTAAATATTATTCTACCTCTTTATGGAAAATTGAATTTTCAAAATATTTTATGTACTATGAATAGAAAATAATACATAATTATTAACTACTCAGTCCAATTAATGTGGTATTTTTGAGAAAATTAAACATAAAATTTTATCTTAAGACCAAATTTTATGGTATATCATGTTGTGAAATAGTATGTTAGAATATTTAATAGAGTATTTGAACAAGAGATAAATATAAAAACAATAATAATATCATATGGACGCACTCTCTCTATTTATCTTGAATATATCTATGTTACTTATATATGCTAAGGAAAAGAAGAAAAAGATTCATGTTTTATGCACCTATGCTATCAAGATCAACCTTACAGTGTTTATAATAAACTTCAGGAGATATAATTCACTCTTATTTTCTCTCCCACAGAACTCTTCTCATTTTTCAATTGCATCTTTGAACTGTATTCCTGATATGAATCTATCATAAATATTTTGTATTGCTAGAAGTGAGAACTCCTTATACTGAGTATTGAAAGATGATGTTCTTTTTGAATCCTTGTAGGATCCCGATAAAATCACTAGTTTTTATACTAATTGATGGATACTTGCACTAGGTTATATAGTTCTTAAGAAATTAAATCATACTAGTGAAATCACCAAACTCAAGGAGTTGAGAACTAATATAGGTGAAAAGGGGATATATATTTTCTGAACTAATATAAATATTATATGTTCAATATTTCTATTATTGTTTTTACTTTTTTGTCTTCTTATAATATTAAATGATTAGAAATAATCATATAATAAAAGTGGGTTTTTTTACTGATGAAAATTTCTAGAACTCAATTACCCCCCCCCCCAGAGTCTTATTGCAGTCAACCAAAATGATTATTTCTACTAAATATGGAAGTAAATAGTGGAGTATCATGGAAAGAAAACTATTTTCTTAGTGTTTTTATCATTTATATGAATCTTATATGATTGACCTATGAGTCAATTTCCACATCGTACCCCAGTTTAAAGCAGTGAGTAGATGAGAGGAAGAGGCCATGAAGCATCGTAGAGCAGTGATCTCTTCCAAATATTGTATCAACACACAATTGAAGTATTTATTACTTGATATATCAAAACATCATTAAAATTTGGTCCTTTGAGTATCATTTTTATAGATGAACAAAGTAAAATCAGGGTTATCATTCTTTTATTTCATTTTATTGAGAATGTAAATCAGATTCAAGTTTTTTCTAATGTGAAGACAATATCCAATTTGATAAAAAGAGAAGAATAAATCGTATTACCTTATTCAACCCCCCCCCCATGGTGAATAATGGGACATGTTAAAATACACTCTCTACCCATATTACTCACATCTTATATTTCATTCACTATTTAAACATACAATAAACCACTTTTATCACACATCACATACAGTGGAGTGATTTGTGTGAAATAAGAGTATATTGTGAGATCTTTATTATAATATATGGAATGATTTTATGATTACATGCATGGATGTCGGTGTTACATACACCAATTGCATTTAATAGAGATTATTTTCTAGAGGAATGGAATTGACTCTAGTAAGTGGGGGAGTTATGGGAAGAAATAATTTTTATAGGGACAATGAATAAAATAATATATAGACTCTTAGGTTTGGAAAACATTCCCCACTTTTCATTTTAATTTTCATTTTCCTCATTTCAGTTTATTTTTAAAAAAAATACTAAATTCTATTATAACTGTTTTCATTTTCAAAATAAAAAAACAATGATATATAGTAGTGAGAAAATGGAATGTAAGAGTGGGCCTCCTTGAGAGTAGACCTAATGTCATGAAGTGATCCTTTATTATCTTTTTTATTCAAATTTTAAATAAAACTCATGAATGTGGTCACATTAGGGATTTACCCTCTATTGTGTTTTAGAGCATTGATCTCATTGTACTGGTTGGCCTTCAACCCCCATTGGATGTTTGGCCCACCTTGGCAAGTACCACTTCTAGTTTGTTATAAATGTGTTTATATTGGGAATTATCTAGACTTCATGCTAAAACATTTATTTTTGAACAATATATTTCACTACACTAGTATTAAATATTATAAAAATCAAAAAAAGTGGCTTGAGAGAAACCATATCATGGTATATTTTAACCTTATAAAATAATTCTGTCATTCCAAAATATTTTTATAATATTAACACAAGATTTTCATTAATAAGAATATATCAAATTATTATTTGTGTATAAACCAATATTTTTATAATAATACCTTTGAATATTTTTAATAATATTTATAGAGTTAATAAAATTATTTTTTGGGATTTCAAAACATATAAAATATTTTATATATATTTAATATATTATCTTTATCCAAGCATGTATGAACATATAAAAACTATTTAAAGGAGTATTAAATAAAAATTATAACTCCTCAGTTGTGTCTAGGATATAGTTTTTTAATTAGTATATGTATAACTTTTATTTTTGTGCTATAGGTCCCATACCATGTATTTTTCGGATTTTAAATAAAATACCTGGTAATATGTTTCACGAATTAATTTTTCTTGTAAATAATATTTTATGATATTTTTCTATGGATTGGTTCTTGTGGTTATTGGAAAACCAAGAGTTATGGATCTTCTTTGTTCATTATGTTCTTCAAATTCTTTGCAGCGGTAGTGACAACGAAAATAGGTTGATATGGACGAGTTGGAGCTATACAAAGTCTCCATTGTGTTATTAAAACGTAAAACTATCATACAAATAACTCTTAAAATATCATAATTCTTATCTTTATGAATTATTTTCTCACATAGAAACTGGAAAAGGGTTTTGAGTTTAAAAGTTTATTACCATATTTTAAAAAAAATATCTGATAATTTCATACATGGGTTAACTTTTTTACACATCATGAAATATTGAATTTCCCTTATTCAAATATCAAAATTTTTCATTAATAGAAGATCATATAATGATTTAATATAGAATTAACTATATATATATATTATCATTTTAAGTTATTTATCATGTTCATTGAATAATAGTTGAATGAAAATGAATATTTAAATGCTTTAGAATATTTTAATTATTAAATGTTCTTCTTAAAAACATCAATATTTTATTTACATTAATTTATCCCATTATTAATCCATGAAAAATGGTGGTTGATGATACATAGTGAAGAAAAAATATACCCAAATATTATTATAACTTTTTATTCCTTTTTGTTCTTAATCAACAAAAATAAAACCCCTTTTGGGGTGGTAAAATATTCCATAGACCGCCAACTATGATTTCCTTTCTTCTATCCTAGTGTTTAGATGCATATTTTGTCTTATGGCATTGTAAAAAAGAATATAGGGTGGTTATGGGTTCTCATATGGAATATTGGATGGAATAAGGGACTTTATTGGGGTTCTGATCATGGTTTAATTGAATAATTATGACATACATGACTGATGAATAGAGATTCACTACTGGAAATACACTATTTTCCAATGGTTCACAACCGTTGGGAAAGCCCCTCAAACCGTTGGTATATCATATACCAACGGTTCTGATAACTGTAGGGTAGTAAGCCGTTGGGAAAAGGTTTTCCCAACGGTTTACTGGAAACCGTTGCAATAGGCCCATAGAAGTTACCCTATCCCAACGGTTTGGGTGAACCGTTGGGATAGTTTTTCCCAACGGTTCTCCCAAACCGTTGGGAAAACCAAGATATACCATGTGGGAACATTTTCCCAATGGTTCCAAACCGTTGGGATATACCATGTGGAACATTTTCCCAACGGTTCCAAACCGTTGGGAATTGGTGAAGTCTTTTCCAACGGTTTAGAACCGTTGGGAAAAGACATGCTAAAAACTTATATGCCAACGGTTTGAAACCGTTGGCATACCCTATGCTGCAAATTGCAGCACCCTGCAATTTGCACAGCCCCTGTCCCCTGTCCATCACCACCAGTCATCAGGCCTCATTTTCACCTCATTTTCACCTCATTTTCACCTCATTTTCGATCCAACTATTGTACCAGTAATAAAATAAAACATACATATTCAATTACGAACAAATTCATACACATTTAACATATAATGGATCCTGAAACTATACAAATCCATAATTAAATTACAATTCATAAACATACATAATTCATATAGAATTCAATTTAAAATTTAGATGACAATTATACGTGGAATCTGAAATTCAATTCATAATATGATCGGTTTTTTCTATACCATATATTTTTACCTCAAATGATGTCTATTTTAAACAAAATACATACACCTGAAGTGATACCGGCCACACCGCACCTCAGATTGAGGCGGGGTTAACTCGTACACGTCACATTTGACTCATGGATCGTTGTGCTAAAGTATCGACAGAATCCTAATGCGTTTGGTCGGTTTTCCGTATCCCAGTTGATGTTTTTCACTTAAAATGGCGTCCTTTTGAAACAAAAGACGGACACTATGAGTGGTGCCGACCACACCACGTCTCCAATTGAGGCGGGGTTGATTCGTACACGTCACATATGACTCATGGATCGTTCTCCTAAAGTTTAAATGGAAACCGAATGCGTTTGGTCGGTTTTCTGTATGTACTTAAAATGTTGTCCATTTTAAACAAAAGAGTGACACTTAGACTCATCCCGACCACACCGCGACTCAGATTCATCCCGGGTTGGCTCGTACATGTCACATATGACCCATGGATCATTGTGATAAATTATCAAAAGATTCTGAATGCGTTTGGTCGGTTTTGCGTATGCCAGTTGTTCTTTTCATTTATAATCATGTCCATTGTAAACAAAAGAGACATAGTTAGAGCGGTGTCGGCCACACCACATCTCAGATTAAGACGGGGTTGACTTTTACACGTCACATATGACCCATGGATCGTTGTTCTAAATTATCGATAGAATCCGAATGCGTTTGGTCGGTCTTCCGTATGTCAGTTGATGTTTTTCACTTAAAATGACGTCCTTTTGAAACAAAGGACGGACACTTTGAGTGGTGTCAGCCGCACTACATGTCGGATTGAGGCGGGATGATTCGTACACGTCACATAGGACCCATGGATCGTTCTCCTAAAGTTACAATAGAAACCGAATGCATTTGGTCGGTTTTCCGTATGCACTTAAAATGGTGTACATTTTAAACAAAAGAGAGCCATTTAGACTGATCTCGGTCACACCGCGACTTGGATTGACCCGGGTTGGCTCGTACACGTCACATATGACCCATGGATCGTTGTGATAAATTATCAAAAGATTCTGAATGCGTTTGGTCGGTTTTGCGTATGCCAGTTGTTCTTTTCACTTATAATCATGTCCATTTTAAACAAAACAGACACAGTTAGAGTGGTGTCGGCCACACCGCGCCTCGGATTGAGGCAGGGATGATTCGTACACGTCACATATGACTCATGGATAGTTATCCTAAAGTTTCAATGGAAACCGAATGCGTTTGGTCGGTTTTCCGTATGTACTTAAAATGGTGTCCATTTTAAACAAAAGATAGCCACTTAGACTGATCTCGGCCACACCGCGACTCGAATTGAACCCGGGTTGCCTCGTACAGGTCACATATGACCCATGGATTGTTGTGATAAATGATCAAAAGATTCGGAATGCGTTTGGTCGGTTTTGCGTATGCCAGTTGTTCTTTTTCACTTATAATCATGTCCATTTTAAACAGAAGAGACATAGTTAGAGCGGTGTCGGCCACACCGCGTCTCGGATTGAGACGGGGATGATTGGTACACGTCACATATGACCCATGGATCGTTCTCCTAAATTTTCAATGGAAACCGAATGCGTTTGGTCGGTTTTGCGTATGCCAGTTCTTTTCACTTATAATCCTACCCATTTTAAAAAAAACAGACACAGTTAGAGCAGTGTTGACCACACCGCGCCTCGGATTGTGGCGGGGATGATTCGTACACCTCACATATGACCCATGAATCGTTCTCCTAAAGTTTCAATGGAAACCGAATGCGTTTGGTCGGTTTTCCGTATGTACTTAAAATGATGTTCATTTTAAACAAAAGAGATCCACTTAGACTGATCCCGACCACACCGCGACTCGGATTGAGCCCGAGTGGGCTCGTACATGTCACATATGACTGATGGATCGTTGTGATAAATTATCAACAGAATCAGAATGTGTTTGGTCGGTTTTGCGATTGGTCGGTTTTGCGTATCCTGTCCATTTTAAACAAAAGATAAACAGTTAGAACGGTGTCGGTCACACCGCACCTCGGATTGAGGCAGGATTGACTCGTACACGTCACATACGACCCATGGATCCTTGTGCTAAAGTGTCGACACAGTCCGAATGCCTTTGGTCGGTTTTTCTTATGTCACTTGATGATTTTCACTTAAAATGACGTCTTTTTGAAACAAAAGACCGACACTTTTTGAGTGGTGTCGGCCACACCGCGTCTCCGATTGTGGCGGTCTTGATTCGTACACGTCACATATGACCCATGGATCGTTCTCCTAAAGTTTCAACGGAAACCGAATCCGTTTGGTCGTTTTTCCGTATGTACTTAAAATGGTGTTCATTTTAAACAAAAGAGAGCCACTTAAACTTATCCCGGCCACACCGCGACTCGGATTCATCCCGAGTTGGCTCGTACACGTCACATATGACCCATGGATTGTTGGAATAAATTATCAACAGATTCGGAATGCGTTTGGTCGGTTTTCCGTAAGCCAGTTGATGTTTTTCACTTAAAATGACGTCCTTTTGAAACAAAAGACGGACACTTTGAGTGGTGTCGGCCACACCTCGTCTCCGGATTGAGATGAAACCACCGTGAAACATTCTAAGTATTATTCGTGACGTGTACGCGCAGACGGCACGTCAATCGGATGTGCGGTTTGCCCGGTACGGATCAATATTCATGTTTTAAGTGATGTGCGCGCTTCGAAACACGCGTGAGGGGGTCCAAACGGGCCGAACGATGTCGGAATGGCCTGAAATCAGACGATAAATACGGGTGAGTGATTTATGAAGTGTTCGAGCAGACGGCACGTCAATCGGACGTGCCGTGTGCCCGCGGTGACCGACAACGCAGTTATGGTGTCATAAACGGCCAAAACGGGCGTCCAACGGTCAAATTCATAGCGGACGACCACGGATTAACCCGAAACCACCGTGAAACATTCTAATTATTATTCTTGACGTGTACGCGCAGACGACATGTAAATCGGACGTGCGGTTTGCGCGATACGGCTCAATATTAGTGTTTTAAGTGATGCGCGTGCTTCGTAAACGCGCGTGAGGGGGGTCCAAACGGGCCGAACGATGTCGGAATGGCCTGAAATCAGACGACAAATACGGGTGAGTTATTTATGAAGTGGTCGAGCAGACGGCACGTCAATCGGACTTGTCGTGTGCCCGCGGTGACCGAGAACGCAGTTATGGTGTCATAAACGGCCAGAACGGGCGTCCAACGGTCAAATTCATAGCGTACGACCTCGGATTGAGCTGAAACCACCGTGAAACATTCTAATTATTATTCGTGACGTGTATGCGCAGACGGCACGTCAATCGGACGTGCGGTTTGCGCGGTACGGCTCAATATTAGTGTTTTAAGTGATGCGCGCGCTTCGTAAACACGCGTGAGGGGGGTCCAAACAGGCCGAACGATGTCGGAATGGCCTAAAATCAGACGAAAAATACGGGTGAGTGATTTCTGAAGTGGTCGAGCAGACGGCACGTCAATCGGACTTGTCGTGTGCCCGCGGTGACCGACAACGCAGTTATGGTGTCATAAACGGCCAGAACGGGCGTCCAACGGTCAAATTCATAGCGGACGACCTCGGATTGAGCTGAAACCACCGTGGAACATTCTAATTATTATTCGTGACGTGTACGCGCAGACGGCACGTCAATCGGACGTGCGGTTTGCGCGGTACGGCTCAATATTCGTGTTTTAAGTGATGCGCGCGCTTCGTAAACGCGCGTGAGGGGGGTCCAAACGGGCCGAACGATGTCGGAATGGCCTGAAATCAGACGAAAAATACGGGTGAATGATTTCTGAAGTGGTCGAGCAGACGGCACGTCAATCGGACGTGCCGTGTGCCCGCGGTGACCGACAACGCAGTTCTGGTGTCATAAACGGCCAGAACGGGCGTCCAACGGTCAAATTCATAGCGGATGACCTCGGATTGAGCTGAAACCACCGTGGAACATTCTAATTATTATTCGTGACGTGTACGCGCAGACGACACGTCAATCGGACGTGCGGTTTGCGCGGTACGGCTCAATATTCGTGTTTTAAGTGATGCGCGCGCTTCGTAAACGCGCGTGAGGGGGGTCCAAACGGGCCGAACGATGTCGGAATGGCCTGAAATCAGACGAAAAATACGGGTGAGTGATTTCTAAAGTGTTCGAGTAGACGGCACGTCAATCGGACGTGCCGTGTGCCCGCGGTGACCGACAACGCAGTTCTGGTGTCATAAACGGCCAGAACGGGCGTCCAACGGTCAAATTCATAGCGGACGGCCTCGGATTGAGCTGAAACCACCATGGAACATTCTAATTATTATCCGTGACGTGTACGCATAGACGACACGTCAATCGGACGTGCGGTTTGCGCGGTACGGCTCAATATTCGTGTTTTAAGTGATGCGCGCGCTTCGTAAACGCGCGTGAGGGGGGTCCAAACGGGCCGAACGATGTCATAATGGCCTGAAATCAGACGAAAAATACGGGTGAGTGATTTCTGAAGTGTTCGAGCAGACGGCACGTAAATCGGACGTGCCGTGTGCCCGCGGTGACCGACAACGCAGTTCTGGTGTCATAAACGGCCAGAACGGGCGTCCAACGGTCAAATTCATAGCGGACGACCTCGGATTGAGCTGAAACCACCGTGGAACATTCTAATTATTATTCTTGACGTGTACGCGTAGACAGCACCTCAATCGGACGTGCGGTTTGCGCGGTACGGCTCAATATTCGTGTTTTAAGTGATGCGCGCGCTTCATAAACGCGCGTGAGGGGGGTCCAAACGGGCCGAACGATGTCGGAATGGCCTGAAATCAGACGAAAAATACGGGTGACTGATTTCTGAAGTGTTCGAGCAGACGGCACGTCAATCGGACGTGTCGTGTGCCCGCGGTGACCGACAACACAGTTCTGGTGTCATAAACGGCCAGAACGGGCGTCCAACGGTCAAATTCATAGCGGACGGCCTCGGATTGAGCTGAAACCACCGTGGAACATTCTAATTATTATTCGTGACATGTACGCGCAGACGGCACCTCAATCGGACGTGCGGTTTGCGCGGTACGGCTCAATATTCGTGTTTTAAGTGATGCACGCGCTTCGTAAACGCGCGTGAGGGGGGTCCAAATGGGCCGAACGATGTCGGAATGGCCTGAAATCAGACGACAAATACGGGTGACTGATTTCTGAAGTGTTCGAGCAGACGACACGTCAATCGGACGTGCCGTGTGCCCGCGGTGACCGACAACGCAGTTATGGTGTCATAAACGGCCAAAACGGGCGTCCAACGGTCAAATTCATAGCGGACGGCCTCGGATTGAGCTGAAACCACCGTGGAACATTCTAATTATTATTCGTGACGTGTACGCGTAGACGACACCTCAATCGGACGTGCGGTTTGCGCGGTACGGCTCAATATTCGTGTTTTAAGTGATGTGCGCGCTTCGTAAACGTGCGTGAGGGGGTCCAAACGGGCCGAACGATGTCGGAATGGCCTGAAATCAGACGACAAATACGGGTGACTGATTTCTGAAGTGTTCGAGCAGACGGCACGTCAATCGGACGTGCCGTGTGCCCGCGGTGACCGACAACGCAGTTCTGGTGTCATAAACGGCCAGAACGGGCGTCCAACGGTCAAATTCATAGAGGACGGCCTCGGATTGAGCTGAAACCACCGTAGAACATTCTAATTATTATTCGTGACGTGTACGCGCAGACGGCACCTCAATCGGACGTGCGGTTTGCGCGGTACGGCTCAATATCCGTGTTTTAAGTGATGCGCGCGCTTCGTAAACACGCGTGAGGGGGGTCCAAATGGGCCGAACGATGTCGGAATGGCCTGAAATCAGACGAAAAATACGGGTGACTGATTTCTGAAGTGTTCGAGCAGACGGCACGTCAATCGGACGTGCCGTGTGCCCGCGGTGACCGACAACGCAGTTCTGGTGTCATAAACGGCCAGAACGGGCGTCCAACGGTCAAATTCATAGCGGACGGCCTCGGATTGAGCTGAAACCACCGTGGAACATTCTAATTATTATTCGTGACGTTTACGCGCAGACGGCACCTCAATCGGACGTGCGGTTTGCGCGGTACGGCTCAATATTCGTGTTTTAAGTGATGCGTGCGCTTCGTAAACGCGCGTGAGGGGGGTCCAAACGGGCCGAACGATGTCGGAATGGCCTGAAATCAGACGACAAATACGGGTGACTGATTTTTGAAGTGTTCGAGCAGACGGCACATCAATCGGACGTGCCGTGTGCCCGCGGTGACCGACAACGCAGTTCTGGTGTCATAAACGGCCAGAACGGGCGTCCAACGGTCAAATTCATAGCGGACGGCCTCGGATTGAGCTGAAACCACCGTGGAACATTCTAATTATTATTCGTGACGTGTACGCGCAGACGGCACCTCAATCGTACGTGCGGTTTGTGCGGTACGGCTCAATATTCGTGTTTTAAGTGATGCGCGCGCTTCGTAAACGCGCGTGAGGGGGGTCCAAACGGGCCGAACGATGTCGGAATGGCCTGAAATCAGACGACAAATACGAGTGACTGATTTCTGAAGTGTTCGAGCAGACGGCACGTCAATCGGACGTGCCGTGTGCCCGCGGTGACCGACAACGCAGTTCTGGTGTCATAAACGGCCAGAACGGGCGTCCAACGGTCAAATTCATAGCGGACGGCCTCGGATTGAGCTGTAACCACCCTGGAACATTCTAATTATTATTCGTGACGTGTACGCGCAGACGGAACCTCAATCGGACGTGCGGTTTGCGCGGTACGGCTCAATATTCATGTTTTAAGTGATGCGCGCGCTTCGTAAACGCGCGTGAGGGGGGTCCAAACGGGCCGAACGATGCCAGTTGATGTTTTTCACTTAAAATGATGTCCTTTTGAAACAAAAGACATACACTTTGAGTTGTTCCGACCACACCGCGCCTCGGATTGAGGCGGGGATGACTCGTACACGTCACATATGACCCATGGATCGTTGTCCTAAAGCATCAACACATGGATAGTTGTCCTAAAGCATCAACACATTCCGACCACAACGCAGTTCTCGTCATCGAATCAAACCAATGGTATTTCATCATTGTGACTCGTCCATGAGAGTAATAATCCAATATTATTATTTTCTCAACGACTCCATAATAACCCACATTTTCAAGTCGCGGTCTACTATCTGATGCGCTGGCATAACAATCTGTTGTGGCAGTAACCATAATACCATCATGTTGTGTTCTCATGTTTTTGGCTCGTTCAGTGACAATAAATCTGTACCCATTGATAACAATTGATTTACAGTCACGAACCACGGTATTAGGACCAAAATCCAAAGCTCTTATTTCCTCAGAGACAGAGTCAGCAGACAAACTCAATACCTGCAATATAAATGACAGTTAAACTTAAGTAAATATTGAAATAATTAATTTAAACAGTAATATTTTTACCTTCAATTTTAACCAAGCAGAAAACTCTTTGCTATGCAAAGTCTCTCTCCTTCTCAAAGATAAAGAACGATGCTTCCTATTTATCATTGTTTCATGTTCCCTGTAGATAAAAAAATATGAATAGTTTAACAGATATATATGTAAGATATACATATTCAATTTTGTTACCTGATATAGTCATCGAACAAATCACAGTTGAACAAAACTGTGCGATGTGCCATCTCCCGCTCTTCATGGCTTAATGTCTTCAATGTATATGATCCAGGAATTCCTTCTGTTTGAGGAAGTGATGGAAAACTGGGTTCAATTTGCTCATATTGTTCTTCTTCATTTCTCATTGGTCTGTTCATTCTTGTAGTAAGATCAGACAAATACATTGAACAGAAATCCATACATTCTTGAGCTAAGTAACCGTTCACGATAGAACCTTCGGGATGATTCTTGTTTCGAACATAAGACTTTAATGTGAACATATTTCTTTCAGTTGGATACATCCAACGAAAAGAAACAGGTCCTCCGAGAAGTATTTCAGTTGGAATATGGACAGTCAGATGCAGCATGCATGTGAAAAATGATGGGGGAAATATTTTCTCTAACTCACACAAAATTAATGGGGCATCTGTCAACATTTTTTGCAAGAAAGACTTGGACAACTTCTTAGCACAAAGATCTCTAAACAAATGGCACAACCGAATAACACCCACCCTTACATTATTGGACAAAAGATGACGGACTGCTATTGGAAGCAACTCATGCAGTAGAACGTGATAATCATGAGTCTTCAAAGATTTTAGCTTCAACTCTCTTCTGTTGACCCGTTTAGATATGTTGTTTGAATAGCCATCAGGAACTCTAATAGTCTCTAATACTTCCAAAAATTGTTTTTTTTTCAGTAGGTGTCATCACATAAGAAGCACATGGAAGTTGCCATTTATTTTCACTGATACGCACAGGATGCAATTCTGGTCTGATGCCCCAATCCACCAAGTCACGTCGAGATCGTAAATCATCTTTTGTCTTCCCCTTGACATTTAGAAGAACTGAAAGCAACATTTCACATATATTCTTTTCAATATGCATTACGTCTAAGCAATGACGTAGCAAATTGGTTGACCAATAATGAAAATCAAAAAAGATACTCCTCTTCCTCCAATTGTAACAGGTTTCTGTGGAAACATTCTTTCTCTTTCCAGATTTCATTTGACCCTTCCCGAACGAAAAACTGAAATCTTTCAATTCATTAAGCACATCAGTTCCAGACATACGCTGAGGTGGATCATCGGTCTATATAGTATTATCAAATCTTCGACGATTCATTCTATATGGATGATCCTTTGGCAAAAATCGTCGATGTCCCATAAAACTGAAACTACAACGATGTTTCAGTCTTCTAGATCGTGTATTCTTCATACAAACTGGACATGACAGTTTCCCCTTCGTGCTCCATCCAGACATCATTGCATAAGCCGGAAAATCATTGATTGTCCACATAAGCGCAGCGCGCATCTGAAATATGTCTTTCGAACATGCATCGTATGTGCGCACACCCACATCCCAAAGAAGCTTCAACTCTTTTATTAAAGGTTGCATGTATACATCAATATCAATTCCAGGATCAGAAGGACCAGATATGAGTATACTCATGAAAGTGAAAGGTTTTTTCATACACAACCATGGGGGAAGATTATAAATGTGTATAAAAACTGGCCATGTGCTGTGCGAAGTAAGCATCTGCCCAAACGGATTAAAACCGTCGCATGAAAGACCCAGCCTCACATTACGCACGTCAGCTGCAAAATCAGGATGTCGAGCATCAAATCTCTTCCATGCAAATCCATCTGCAGGATGAACCAACTCATCATCAGTCTTCTTTCTCTCGGTATCATGCCATCTCATTTTTATTGATATGTCATCAGACATAAAAAGATTTTGGAGTCTGGGGATCAATGGAAAGTGCCACATTACTTTTTGTGGAACGCGGGATGGTGTTCCATCAGATTTTGACTTCCAGTGGGATGTGCCACATTTTATACAATCATTTCGTTCAGCGGTTTCCTCCTAGAATAAACTGCAATCTTTCGGGCAAGCATGAATTTTGTTTCTTGAAAATCCAAGTTCCTCAACTAACTTCCATGCCATATAGTGGTTTGAGGGAATATCTGCATCATCTGGAAGTAAATCCTTCAAGAGGGTAAGAATGTAATCGATTGCTGTATTAGAAATCCCATACATAGTTTTCCCATGAAATAATCGGATTAAAAATTCCAGCTTTTTCATTTTATCGCATTGCCGATATACTGGAGTCGTGGCAGCATCATTCAATTTTTTCACCCTATCAATATCATCATTTTCACTAGATGCATCAGCTGTCCTCATATAGAAGTCTTCTTGAGTCGAAATCCTTTCTTTTTCATGATGACGAATAAACGGAAACCGATCATCTAACAAATTCTCCATTCCAGTCTTTTCATTTCGATCATCACCAATTTGAGATTTCGTTTTCTCCCCATTGTGATACCACAGAAAGTAGTTTGCTTGAAACCCATTTTTGGTTATGTGGTAGCTGACTTCTTCACGGCTCAACCAAGGTCTACCAACACAATTGGAACATGGGCAGTGTATGCGACCACTATCTGAAGCATTGTGAAATGAAAAATCTATAAATCTCTCCAAATTGTTTTGAAAGTCATCTGAGATCCGATCGGTTTCATACATCCAACTTCTGTCCATTCTGTAAAAAGAATTTATATAAGTCATTTTGTCATAAACAATTCAATAGGCATTAACTATAATAGAATATACATTTAAGTAAACGATAAAGGAAGAAAATAATCAAGGTATCAACTACACATGTCAAAAAAACATACAAATGTGTTATTGAAAAAATGTAAAACCAACAAGAACTTAATGTGTTATATCACATAACAGCATGAATCATCCCATAACCATATTAGTAGGGTATCATGAACATGAATAACATCAACCTTGTGCCATCCTCCTACCCTACATGACCCCAACCACATGCCACATCTTATTATAGCCTTATCACATCACACCTCATCGAAAAACACTAGGGAAATCATAGTACATCTCACCTGAAGACACATGGACAATCACATCGCATCTTGCCTAAAAACACATGGTCAATCACTTTTGAAGGAAGAGTAGGGAAGACATGGTAGCTATCCAAACATATAACCACCATCCTAGATATTAGAAAAAATACCCATAACTCAAAACCTCTGATCGTTGGTAAGTTTATCCAACTCTGGTTGGGAATGTGTAGAAATAACATAAAAATACATGATATATAGATAGCACAAAATACTCAACCTATGGGTTCACATTAACTACATAATCACACACTTCACTACTACCATAAAACACATAAACCACACCACCACCACACAAGACGCATATCATTGGAATATAATTCTACATTCAATAAGTCTATCTATGGAATTATCATAAGAATCCATGTATCAATTGGAATATAATTCTACATTCAATAAGTCTATCTATGGAATCCCTCCCTTGGATCCATGTATCACCAATGGCTTAATCAATATTCAATGAAATGAGTCTATCTGTGGAATTCCACTGTGAATCCATTTATCACATAAAGAATATAAGTTAATAGAAACAAGATTATATACCTGACATCCTAATAGAATCCATGTATCACTATTTACTATTAATCATTTAATGAATTTCATTTCATTTAAACAATTCATTAAACATACCAAGGTCAAAAACAAAGGTATTTAATACAACTCACCTCAAAATGGAGACTCAATCAAATAATAACCTGAAAACAATGAAGCTTCATTTACTCATGTTGTAATGACAAGATAATGAGATTCTCTTTCTTAATCAATCAATTCCATATCATGGTCTCAACATAACTCATAATGGCTAGAAATTCAATGAAAATTCAAGCACTCACATGGGAATTTTTAATATAACACTCCTAAAAAGACTATAAAGATATCACATGCATTAGTTATAATATATCTAACATGGTAGCATAAAATATAAGATAAATTCAATCCAATTTCATAGATTCATAGCATAGTCTCTACTTTACTCACATTGGCAAGGAAATACAATTAAAACATGTGTTAAAAAATAATTGGCATTCATGTGTTAAAGGGGAATGCAAACCATAAAATACCCTTAATTAATTTAATTTACAATTCAATTCAGAAATCGAACAATCAATTCGATTTATATAACCTTTCACAAATGACATCCCATGTTCAAGGGGTAAAATCCAAAAAGGAATTTTCAAGAAAACTCACCCTTAGGCGCCGGCAGTAGCTCCAAAATCGTCTAAACTGAAGGGAAAAATAAAAATAAGTTTAAATACTATCCAAACATTTGAATACCTTTTGGTGGTGTGAATTTCACTTTGAATTGTTAAAAAATCAAATTGGTAGGATGTTAGAACCAAAGTGATCTGAGTTTGAGAGTGATAATGATTTTTTATTTTTGTAAATTTATTTTCAAGTTGATCAATGTATAAATATGAAGGACTAAGACATAATTTATTTCATGATCCATAAAATACATTCCCAATAATAAAATCCAAGGATCTAGAGGAATCACATCTTTGTAAGATTACATACATAAATTCATGATCAGAAATGTAAAAAATAGGATTATTTAAAACTCCACATAATTCTTATACAATCCATAGAAATTATAAAACTATATATGACAATCCAAGGCACAAAAAAACAACTTTGAAAGTTCTCTCAACACCCCACAAGCCGGATGCCACACTAGTTAGGGATAACACTCAACTAGATGGAGGTTTTACTCATTGAGATCCAAACATTTGAATACCTTTTGAGATAAAGAAGAAGAAGAACCTGAAGAAGAGCTGGAATCCGGCCGGCAGTATCTCCAAAATCGGCTGCTGCTGCTCCCGTTAGGGCTCTGTAACGCGAATGGGGGAGAGAACGGGCGGCTGGGTTTTTTGGGGAAAACCTTTGCCAACGGTTTTAAAAAACCGTTGGCATATGTATGTTTTTCCCAACGGTTCTATAGAACTGTTGGGATAAACTCCCCCCAAACCCATCTATCCCAACGGTTCCTTAGAACCGTTGGGAAAAACTCCCAAAAACAAAGCTTTCCCAACGGTTCTAATGAACCGTTGGGAAAAGCCTCCACTATTCACCTCAATACCAACGGTTTACTATAACCGATGAAACCGTTGGTATGTAAGTGTGGGGAAAAACCCAAATTCCAGTAGTGATTATTGGGTATGGTGTTATAGATGATACAAGGGTTTCATGTTTGTCCAATGATAGTGGTGTGTTTACAGGAAGAATCAATGGTAGGGATCACAATGTGGAAATCTAAAACCTACACATTCTAGATCTAAATAACATGACTACATCATGTGCAGTTCTCTAGGAAACACAACATGTAATCCATGAGATATGATTAAATGGTTATAATGTTATATAAAAATTACTTTTCATGTGAATACAGATCTCACATTGTGTATCATTGGACTAAATCCATGTGTGTATAACCACATTCATGCAGATTTAATTACCTTGCCCCACATGTCATGGGGATAGATAATACACCATGAACTTAGGTAGATCTGGTCAATAAGTTCGATTATTATATGTAGAGTGGACCTTATTCTCCCACACATCAAGTTCAATTTGATAAAAATCCTATTGGTTGAACCTGCATAGATAAAATCCCTAGAATTATATGTTCACCTAACACCAGAGAACCTACAAAACTTGTACCTACTAGAAACGTTAGATAGTTTATTTTCCAAATAAGATATCTGGTGACGTCTTCTAGTCAGTTATTTTCGAGACTCTGCATGATATTCACTATACAATACATGTATTTTATTATTTAGATCCCAGTACTCTTTGTATATTTTTACCAATGTGTTTGTTTTGGATGTATGGGTGATTCATTATAAGTATTTTTAAATATATAAATTATTGGTACATATCTCATCATCTTCTATGGATTTTTATTTAAGTTATTAGGAAATTTGTGTTTCTTAAACTTCATAAAGATGATGACATGTGTGGATGGATTATTAGAGTATACATGGATGTATTCACCATCCTAGTAGTTTATCACCTATAGGATAGGGGACCCCTATATAATTAATGTAGTAGGAAACCCTCTCAGTTATTTCATGTTACACATAGTTATATGTGAGGCCTTTATATGGATTGGTGCTTGTAAAACCCAAAGATTTTAGTTTTAATTTCCCTAGAAATAAATTTATTTTTGAATTTCTTATTTCACATTTAATACCGAACGAAAATGAACTGTGAAAAACCATATTAAGGTAATGTAAAATGATATGAAACATTAATATTTAAATTACAACAAATAATAAATCCTCAAGTGAATAAAAAGATAATAAAATAAATTATTATATAAACATGTATTTAAATTTATTTCATATTATTAATTTATTTTAATAACAATAAATTGATAATATTTAAATTTTATAAGAAAAATAATTAATTAATTATGATTAAACCAATTAAACATTAAAAATGTATAATTTTTAATGAAATATTATTTAATGTGATGTATATTTTACCTAATAAATTAAATTCATCACTTATAATTATTGATTATGAAAATATGTAATATAGAAAAACAAATATATTAAAACTCATTTAATTATAAATTTATATTAAATAAGATTAATAATATTCAATGTTTGAAAGTTTATTTTTCTATAAAAATTCTTTTGGTTTATATTTTGTATTTTTATTTAAAATAAAAATTTATAATTTTTAGAATATGAATTGGATTAAATTAAATTCATTTTTTATTACATAATTTCAATATTATCTTAGGGTAAACTTTTGGTATTTTTATGAAATGATTGGTTTATCAGTGAATAGTGAAAAATACCATTTTTACACATAATATAACATTTATTGCATCATCATGATATAAATATGACTTAAAAATTAATGAAGCCATTTTCATGAAATAAATGAATATTATGTGTAAATTAATGAATTTCATAAATAATATGTGGAATTTATAAAACCCATGTTTAACATTTTGGAGCTTAATTGATATTTTGATCTAATCCAAAAATTTGTTTTTGATATTCCTTTTTAATTAAGTATAAACAAGGTAAAATTTAGTATTGTATTGCCTTGAAATAAAAATAAATAATATTTAGTTAATAATAAACGAATTAATATCCTATAATTCAACAACATTTACTATTTATCCTAATAATGATTTTGATTCCCAAAAATACACCTTTTTTAAAAATTGGTTTTTACTCATTATGTGTGCTAATATTAAAATTAATTTTTCTAAACTTATAAATTGTATTTAATAAATTAAATTAAATTATATAAATTATTATTTATAAATTATTTAGTGATTTTCAATTTATTTTTTGGCATAAAACTTAAATTATTAGTTAAAATATTGTTTCTACCGTAAAAACCCAAAATGATAAAATTATAAAATCTAAGTGTAAGGAATTAAAACATGTGAAAAAATATCATAAAATTAATTTTTTCAGTATGAATAAAAAAATACCATATCCATTATTTTTCAGTTTGTAATCCTCTTTCCATGAGAAACTTGTGTCCCTTCTATATTAAGTGGTTATATTTACTAATATGTTATTCCCTCTACATATAAAAGGGTCCTTCCATGACCCCTTCAAATCCACCCCAAAAATAATAATTTCCATTGAAAATATTCCTATTTTACATACTTAAGAATAATATCCCACATCCCTAAGCCTATAATCATAATTATTTTTCCTACATACTCTATTTCTAATAAGTAATTCAGGGTAAAGTTTAAACACTCAAAATCGGTATTAATGACTTGATATTTTTTTCCATTTACTATATTTCTATTCCAAACCTATAATACCCATTAATACATGATGAAATTATTATTATTTCTATTATGATATTTTTTATTTTTACTAAAAAAAATTACCTACCTTTTACCCTTTTCTAGAGAAAAATGAAAAGATGATCATATGTATGTGAGGACTATAACCACCATGAATGACAAGTTTTATTTTTAATTACCCACATTACATGTACATTTCTAAAAGTTTATTTAATATATAAATATTATATTTATATCATTATTATGATTCTATAAAATGTAAAAAATTTCCTAACATTCTATCATTCCATAGAAAATTAAACGTTCATTTGTGTGTGCGTATAAACTACTCCCTCCGAAACATAGTGTATATCATTTTATATCTCTCTTGATTTTTTATTTATATAAATATATTAAAATATTATTAAATGATATAAAAATATAAGTAATATAATTAATCCTATATAATAATTTTATTATGATATAAAATTCATGTTCTAAACTATACCAACTTATTTATTATAACATGTTATTGTTTAGGTTCATTTAACCACCTACGTGAACAATGATATAAATTAATTTCCATGATATATTTGAAAAAATAACTAATGTTACAATGGAACATAAATACAAACATAATTTTGGGTTTATGTTTCTTTAATGGTAATATAAATATTTAACTTATTATTAAGATATCACCCTTTGTTCATTAGAAATTTACCAAAATAATAACAACACCAATTTTGTCTCCAGGAATCATAAATAAAACACAAATTGAATGAAATTGGAACATTATAAATAATTTTAGAACATATATTTGAATACCGTAAATAATATAAGAAATATTAACTTTTTATCAAAGAATGGGGATCGACGTCGACATTACAAAGCATGTGAAAAACAAATAAAATTGCATACATTTGATGATGAAAAAATATATAACCAACTAGTAAATTTCTAATAAATATTTTTAATTTAAGATTGTAAAAACTAATATATATATATATATATATATAATATTATTATATAATAAATTAATAGATTTTTTTTGTTAAATTGGTTTTCATATAATAGTATTATAAAATATTTAACCTTTGTTCTCATCTAAACTTTCATTCATTGAGGCATATGTCATATTAACCACTAGTTTCTTATTTTTTTGGTGTATAAAATGCCTTATATATTTTTTTTATCATAACTTTCATGAAATTAAAGGTATTTTAAGGTCCAAATGTAGTTATTCATTAACGGAGTTTGATTCTGGTGATAACAAAGTGGTAAAGTATATTGATAACTAAAACCTTCTTTAATTGAGTTATGGTGTTTCTTTCTAAACTTATTGTTACATTATTGGGTTATTCCACTATAAAATTATATTATAAGGTATTTTATCTTCCTATATAGAAGAATAAATGTTTAATTCAAAGTTACACCCCGTGATTAATTTATTTCTCATAAAATTATAATGATGTTGGGAATAGTTCTCATCATTCCCAATTAATCGCTTTGTCATCCATTTCCATGTTCGATATTCCAATTAATATTCCTCGTTCTTATTTATAAAATAAAATATTGTTTTAATTATATTAGATTTTATATTTCTCTTTATCACTTTTAAAAAGAAATATTTATTAAACTATTTATGATGTGAGTTTTTTAACAAAGATACTTGGAATAATTAGAAAGGTTATCATTTCCTTCTATGATTGTATACTTTAAATTATACTAAAGATTTAAAAATATTACAAGGATCAAATATTGAAGATTTATTATAATTAAATATTTTTATAATTTTTTCACTTCACATTATTGAAAATGAATTTTTAAAGTGACACAAAACAAACATTTTTTAGGATAAGGTTTAAATTATTTTTCAAAGTGAACATATTATTTCATAATTATTACCATTCATCACAATAAATCTTTAGTTCCATATTTAAAAAAATCAAAATAAACTTAATTATTATTTATTTAAAAAATTTATGTTTTATCTATTTTAGAAAATAATTTATCCAATGATCTTGAAATGATAATTTTAATTTATTTCAACATCCTTAATACTCCTTATGTTACACTGGGTAAATACTCATATACCTCTTTAAACAATCTCTCTCAATATGTATTATCACATTTTCTCTATAATTTTTCATAAAACGTATCTATTTTTTAGGGGTTAATAAGTAATGTTTTTAATATAAATATTTTTCATGTTCACTTGGAACAAATATGTATGGATAAATATTATTTAATGGGTGGGGTCTTATATGATCCTCTAATGCAATAGTTTTAGTTTTATATCTCTTAACCTCAAGTGAATGCATGAAACTTTTAGCCCAATCCCAAGAGTGTACACTGGTTATCAGAACAATACCAAGAGTGTAAATAGGTTTCTATCATAGGACCATTATGGTACGTAGCTTATTATCCCAAGCTAACCATGTTATAAGAATTAGGTACAAATAGTTTCTTCACTAGGCTAGGATTTCTTATGGTTTTTATTTTTCAAATTTATTTTTTATGTTACAATGTTATACTTCATGGATCTTGATTATTGTATCTTGATTTTTCACCCCTATTCCATTTTATGTATTTCATAATTTAAAATTTCATGTCTTTCTATTATACCTTACAGAAAACTATTATTGTTCTATATTCTTTTTAATCTAATTCTCATGTTTTCTCATGTTTATGATTTAAAATTTGATGAAATATTGATAATATTTTCCCTTATTGTTCATTTGATCTCACGTATTTCTTATGCTTCTATTCCCAAGGTTATGAATATGAGTATAACCTATAATATGTTCAAAAGCATATCTAGTATGGTGTTATTGTGAATAAATGTTCACAATAACATTCTTATGTTTGAAATGTTAACATATAATAAACCTTATTTTCTTGGGATTGTGTGAATATTATTAGATGTATTGATTAAACATTTAAAATATATGTATGTTTTTTTGGTAAATCTCACTTTTTTAAAATATTTTGAGGGAATTATGTGTTTTTATCTCCAAATCTGGGAGTACGGGCTTGGGGTGACAAGATTGAAATTAGAGAAGGATATAATTATTTTTATGGATTATTTTAGTTATTTTTATGGATAAATTTGGTTATTTGTTTTATTATAATGATAAAACATTATTGAAAACCCTAGGTATGAGTCTATGTATAAGATAAAATCCTAAAATTTTGGTGAAATTGATATTTTATGATTTTCTATGAAATAAAATCACGAGATATATAATATAAATTGATGAAGGCTCTATAATATGTTTGTGGAGAGGAAATAAACCTAAAAAATCTTGTTTTGTAATAACTAAATGTTCAGCTATTTAATAAAAAAGTGTCATAATTTCCAACCTAGATTGACACTCCTAGGGGATATGGTTTGAAAATATCACACTCTTTACGAAGGAATATGTGGTACTTGAATATATTTTGGTTATATAACATAAAAGTAAAATGAGTATGGATAACCTATATTGAAACATATTGATTCTTAAGTTATGTTAGGAATATAATTTATGGGTTATTCCATCTATGATTATAGTTTTTCTTTTCACATTTCGTAATTTAAGTATTTTTATACCTCAAATTTAATTTATGTAAATTAATGGATGAAACCAAGAAGAACCAAATTAAAAATGGGATAAACGGAAAACATAGTGATTCTTCAAATTAATTAAAAAAATGGGAAATAATATAGTATTAAAAATACTATATTCATGCTTGTACTGTTATCATGATTTATGATTAACAATCTAAACTATAACAATCTTATATAATCTCCAAAGAAGATATGGATGAAGTTTCAAGGAATTTCATGGGATAAAGATAAAAGTGGAATGAATATTCAACTTCCTATGTGTTTAGAAAATAAGAATAATCAACCATGGGAAAGTCTCAAAGGAATAAGGAAATGATACATATATAGAAGGATTTCCCATCAAGTTTGTGATTTTTTGAAGAGAGTTAAATTGGTCGGCTAACAAAATGTAAGTTAAAATGGTCCCAACAATTTCTCCTCCCACACTTAAACAAGTCTATTGAAATAAATTTTGGAATAATGAAAATTAATGAACTAATCCAAATTCTAGCAATGATGATAGGAATTATCAATCTTAAAAACAATGGAAATAAGAAAAATACTATTCAATCACTACTACAGAAGTAAGTCATGATAACGAAGTGAATCTTGATAATTAAGGTACACTTATCATCCACTCCAGGGTTATGGATGTATTGCTGGATTTTGATTATAAGAACATAAGTGTGTCTAGTGTGTTTTCTAAACACATTAAATCAACACTATGATTTTATTATAAAGAAAACTTCTAGTTGAATGAACATTGTATCATAAGTTTAATTTTATTGGAATATACTTCTTGTAAATATTAATTGAATTTAATGATATATTGGTATTTTCTTGGGTATTTATACATGGACTCAATATTAATTATATATATTAGTTTATTTGCATCAAATAATTGAAAAAAAACTAAATTTTGTGGATATTCCTATTCTGAGGGAAATTTTGAGTTTTCCCATATTTTTAATTAAAGTGAGGCTGATATATTATTAGAATATTTTTCTTGATCTATTAATATATTATGGTAACCTGTTTCTATTTTCAATTATTAAATAGCGATTAAAATGTTGTGGATGAAAATTATTTAAGTGGGTAATGCAATACCAAGATATTTTATTATTAGTTTCCCCTAAAATAAATTTTATTTTGAATATCTGATGATGCACACAACACTAAAGTTAAATGATATAATATGTACCAATACTAAAATAACAAAATATAGTATGAAACATCAATATAAATTTATTATAATAATAAATTATAAACCAAATAAAATTATAATAAAATAATTTAGTATAAGAACATATATTTAAATTTATTACATATGATTGATTTATTTCAATTCCAATTAATTGATTAAATTTATTAGTTAGAATATAAAACACTAATGAAATGTGATTATAACTATTAAATGTTAAAAAGGGATAGTTTTTAAACAATTGTTTTTTAAAGTGATATGTATTTTATATAATAAATTAAATTTATCACTTTTAAAAGATTATTATAATAATATATAATAATTGAAAATTTATGTTAACACTAATTTAAATGTAAAATTATATGAAATAATATTTAGAACATTTAATTTTTTAAAGTTTATTTTCCTATAAAATAGTTTTTCTTTATAATTTGTATTTTCATTTAAAAAATAAATTTACAAATTTTAGAATTTGAATTTAATGAAAGGAACTTATTTTTTTAGTTAATAATTTCTAAATTAGATTAGGTTAATCTTTTGGGATTTTTCATAAAAGATTAATTTTTTAAGTGAATGGCACATAATACTAATTTTACAAATACCTTATCATTTATGACATCATCATAATATAAATCTGAATTAAACAGTAATGAACCATTTCTCAAGGAAAAAAATATATTATGTGTAATATAATAAATTTAAAAAACTATTTTGAATTTATAAACCTCATGTTTACCATTTTGGAAGTCAAGTTATATTTTATTCTAATATAAAACTATTTTTGACCATTTCATTTAATTAAGTATTCACAAGGAAAAATTAAATATTGACTTTATTTTAAATACAAATAAAAAAATTGCTTAATAATAAACTAACTAATGTCATGTAAATCAAAAAAATTATAATTTTATCTTAATCATTATTTTTATGCTAAAAATTACACTTTTTCTAAGAAATAAACATGTATGTGTGATCATATTAAAATTAATTGGTATTATGATTAAAAAAAATTAATTAAATGGATTTAATTTATAAATTTTTAGTTCTAAAATATATATTGAGATATATTTTTTTAGGTCTTCAAATTAAATTAATTATGTAAAACGTAGTTTCCATTTTTTAAAACAAAAAGGTTAAAAGTGTAAAAGACTTAAAACATGTTATAAACTTGTCTTCAAACAAATAGTTATGATATAAATAAACAAAAGTATATATATTATCCATTATTTTGAACTTTTAAATCTAGTTTTTAGGTGAAACATATGTTCCTTTTATATTAAGATATTATATTTACAAAAAAACCATTCCCTCCACTTATAAAAGAGGCCTTTTGGGAACACCATAAAATCCCTCCTAAAAATTATCAGTTACCTTTAAAATCTATAATTTTTAGTTCCCTTATAACCCTGTCTAGTTTCCATAAGCTTGTGGTCTCAATAATTTTTCCGAAGTCCTCCAATTCTAAAAAATACTTCAAGAGAAAGTTCAAATTTTCAACATTAGTACTAATAAATCTATAATCTTTCTCAATATATGTCTTTCTGCTCCAAAACTATCTTACACATTACAATAATAGGGTATCATTATTATTTATATAGGGATATTTTTTATGTTTATATAATAATCATTACCTATCATTCAACCTTTTTCGTTAGAAAAATAAAAATGTCATCATGTGTAAGTACGGACAACCGCCTCCGGGAATGACATATTTTATTTTTCTTTAACAAACTAGAATGTATGAATATAAAGGTTTATTAAATTTATTAATATTAAATTTATATCATTATTAAAATTAAATAAAATATAAACAATTTCCAACTGTTCTTCTACTCTACGAAAAATGAAAAGATGATTTGTCGGTATATGCGAATTATCAACTCTACAAAGTATTGTATTTTATTTTCTATCTCTATAGTATTTTTTATTTATATAAATATCCTAAAATATGATTCCAAAATTTAAAACTAACAAAATAAAATCATTATACTTCTTCAATGTTAATATTATTTCTGAATAATCACTTTGTAAACACTTCTCAACCATGAATTATTGTATGCTCTTGTTTATGATGGTTTAAGAACCTATATGAACAATGGAAAAAATTTATATCATTAATGGGTATTTAAACTATTCTACTGGTAATATTACACATCAATGATAAAATAATTATAATTTTATGGTTATTTAAATTTTATATAAATATTTGGAATATTATTAACATACAACTCTTTTTTCTTTAAATAAATTACCAATAGAATAACAACACTGATTTCATCTCCAAGAACCATAAATAAAACTCACATTGAATAAAAATTTAAATTTAATTTTTTTTAAAAATTTATATATTATATTACCTTAAATAAACTTAAAAATATGAACTTGGTATCAATGTATAGGGACCGACATCGAATTAAAAAGAATTTGAAAAAACAATTAAATTTTGAAACATCAGATGATGAAAATAAATTATCAATAACTAGTTAATCTATAATAAATAATAATTATTAAAAATATTAAAATTTAATATATATTAATATGGTTCTAAAATAAGTGATTATGTTTATTATTTCTATTATATAAGAAGTTAAATATTATTATATAAAGATAGAATACAAGATAAGGGTTTTAATCTAAATTTCTCTTTATTAAGGCATGTTTTCATGTCGTGCACCTATTTTTATATTATATGGTATACTTACTACATATTTTAAATCCAATTATTGTTATTATTACTATTTATTTTTAGAGATTTACAATTCTTTTAATGAATACCTCCTTTCAATTCTTATAATTCAATTGTTACAAAATTGGTAAGGTATTTTCTTATATCAAATTTCTTTCAATGAAAAATATGCCATATTCACCACTTGTTTATTATTTTGAGGTGTATATACAACACTATGGAATAATTTTTTCATAATTTTAATGAGATTCAATGGACTTACAATCCCCCCTTAATTTTTCTTTTTAAGGGATCTTTATTTAATAGATACAAAAGAGGTAATGAATGTTAATATTTGAAAACATCATTATTTGAGTTATGATAACATTTCCTAATCATATTTATTTCATTATGGTTCACTCCACCTTAAAATTGAATTAAATTGTATTTTCTCTTCCTATTTTGGAAAAATAAAATTTTAATTCAAATCTCTTTCCATGATGAATTTATTTCTCATAAAATTATAACATTGTTGAGAATAATTCACATCTTTCCCAAGTAATCTCTTTCTGTTCCATATAAAGGTTTTCTATTCCTGCTGAAATTCTATGTTCTTATTTGGAAACTAAATTTTTTTTTATTTGTGGTATATTTCATATTTCACTTTACCAATTTCTAAAATGAACTTTTATTACTCTTTTTATGATGTAACTTTTTAATAAAGGTATTTTGAAAATTAACAATGATTTTCCTTACAATCATGATCATAGAAATTATCTTCCACTTAACCATTATTTATTTTTCAAGGTTCCAGTACTAAATATTTACTAAAAATGTAATGGTATTTCTGTAGTTTTCACTTCTCCACTTTAAAAATAACTTTTGAATGTGACTTGAAACTTTATTTTTTTATGATAATGTTAAAAAACATTCTTAAATATATTTTTAAATTTTTAAGTGTAAACACGTTATTTCGTCTTTAGGACCATTCTTCTCAAGGAATCCTCCTTTCCATAGTTTACGAAAATTATAAAAAAAACAATTCTTAATTATTAAAAAAAATATATGGTTATTTCCTCTATTTTTTTAATGTCATTTTTTCAATGATCGTAAAATGGAAATATTATACTATGTCAATATCCTTACTAAAAAAAAATTTGCAATAGGAATATGTTATTATTCCTCAATCAACCATATTTATCTAGATATCTAATAAAATTTTCAATATATTTTTTCATGAAACCCATTTTTTCCACTAGTGAATAAGTGATATTTTAAATTTAAGTTTTTTTGTTCTATTTTAACACAAATTTATCGATGAATATTATTTGTGAGGTAACTTATATATCATCCTCCAATTACTTGGATAAAGGTTTATTTTCCTAGACCTTAATGTGAGTATATAGGTTGTTAACTCTGGCTTAAGAGGATACATAGGTTGTTATTCCAATCCCAAGAGGTTGAATGGGTTATTGTCCCAATCCCAATATGGTACACGAGTTGTCATCCAAATATCACTATGATATGGTAATTATGTAGAAATTCCAACTCTACAAGGATATTATTTCCTATTCTTTTTATTTTTAACATTTATATCTTATTATCCAAAATTATTCTCCATGGTTCAGGATTACTGTCTCATGATTCTGTACTCTTTTGATGTTTGATCATTTGATATTATATATCCTTATATTATTCCTTATGGACCACTCTTATTATTCCATGTTATTTTTAATATTATATTTATCATCTACTCATGTTTTCTCATGTTTATGATCTTATCCCAGATGACATATTGATATGTTTTTCCCTTACTAAGATTTTGATCTCACCCAATTATTACGCTTTCATTCCCCAAGTTATTAAGAAGATTATATCCTAGGATATGTCTAGAAGGGATCTAATCTAGTGTGATTATAGAGAAATGTTTACAATGGGATTATTATATTTCTAATATTCAAAGATATTTACCATTCGTTCTTGGGATTTTGTGATTATCATGATATTCACTTTTAAAATTTTTAAAATATATGTCAGTTTAGTTTGGGAAATCTCACTTGGTATTAAATATTTTGTGGAAAGTATGTGTTTTCGTCACCATATCTAGGAGTGTGGGTTCAAGGAACCCCTATAAACCTCATGAGATACATACTCTCTTCAGGAAGGTTAAATCCCATTACAACTAAAACAATTCATGGGTTATATAAAATATATTATTTTAATATAGATTTAGTGATTTGGGTTCTTTGATTCCCTAGATGATTCTAGTTCCCTTCTAGAGGTGGAATCCTATAGAGATGAGTTATAATGAATGATGACCAATTTTCACATGGTTTATTATTACCTTAAAATCGTATCAAGGTTACACTATGGATATGACTTTATGTATCATTTTACTCATTTTTTCCAACATTTTTTATTAATTTATTTAAACACACCCATGAACGGGCCTCAAACCCATATATGTTGTTTTTTAGATGACACGCATTTTGGTGGTGGTAATAATAGATGTGGATTTGGTAATGCTAGTGTATAGAGGATCTTATTTGTATGTACTACTAGTGGTGCTTATATTGGTGTTGATGAAATGTGGAGTTCATCTACCTTATTTCTTCAAGGTTAGTCAATATCATGGGATGTTGGGATTTACACTTTACATTATTTACTAGATTTGGTTTTCATTTCATTGTTAGGATATTGATCATTGTCACATGCATGATGTACTATTTTTTTATCTGTATGGTTTTAAAGTCTTATATATATTATCCTAAATATTTTTTATTTTTTTTAGGTTTATAGGGTAAGGTCTCCCATATGGGTGATATTCCATCTTGGTTCTTGTTGTCTACCCTTTCCTAGTTATATCTAGGAACGGGGTGGCACAGTCAACTTATTATAGGGGCAGGCAGGGTCTCAGTGGGTATAGTTAGGTAAAAATGGAATTAGAGTGGTTTGAGTATTTGGGATTCACCATGGAGTTAGTGGTCTTGTAATGGATGGATTGGGATATTTAAGAAAATAGTATCCAGGGGTCTTGATATTGGATAACAGACCAGGGAAACTAGTGTTTGGTGTAGCTATCTAAAGAAATCATTGGCCATAATATTTTTAATGGGATATTTTATACATCATGTGGAATGTCAGTTGTATATTCATCCATGATTTCCACAAGTCATATCTTCTATATATTCTTTAATAGCTATGTGTTTATCTTATAAAATATTGGACTACACCTTCAAGATACTCTTATCTACCTTAAATGTGTCTTAAACTTGATCTCATTCCATTATTTTTAACCCTAGTCACCAACTAGTTGAGTGAATAGGATTTTATTTAGGGACCTAATCGGGAGGTGTTTCCCCTACTAGTGGAGTAGTGAGTTGATCCACCACAAAATTTGTAGATAGAAAACTAGTCTATAAAACAAACAGTATTAGCAATAGATATGGATAAGGCTAATTATAGGATGATTATACTTTAAAACTTCTAGATATAGATACCCTATATATTTTGATGTGATTATGATCAATAGGATATAGAGGATTTGAAATTATCTATTTCTCATATTTTTCATCTGTTTTAGACACACATTATACCGATAGTGGTTCTTATGATGTGTATTCTTCATAGAGTAGTAATACCCTAGTGTTTTTTTACTGAATAAATCGGTGATGAGGCTCTTTTACCCTAGTTAGAGTCCAAATTATTTTTTATATAGGTGTATTATACAGTAATGTTGAGGATATTTTGTGTCTAAGAGACATTGGACCTTTCATATTTAGGTTTAATGGTTTCAATATATGTTTTTAGGTTCACATTACTTATGAGGAATTCCCAAGATATTATTCATGATGGTTATACTATATCGTATAAGTTTTAGTGAGGTATTTAGTGGGAGATTCGGGCATGAACAAAACCCATATGTATTTTAAATTATGTTAGATTTCTGGAGAATGCCTTAGTAATGGGGATTTTTATGGTAGATCCATAGGAAGGTGTTAGAGTAGGGTTATCAATATCATCAATCCAATGATTGTAGATAGGTTTTAATCATCTAAGGAATATATATTCATAATCATGGAATAATATTAAGTCATTATGGGTCCCCATATTGGATCCACCGAGATTAGAGATCAAGCTTGTCTTTTATGTGGTAATAGAGGACACCTGAATCAATTTCTTTCCAACAAGAAAGGAATTAAAGTAATGATAAGTTTCATAGTTGATGAAATTCCCTGATATAGGTAACACGGATACTAGGTACCACCTCTGGGTGGACAAGGTGGCCCTCTTAGAGGTTGTTATAGCAGAGGAGACGGTGGTGAAAGATTAGTAAGGGGTGGAAAACACTTCAACACACTACCACCATGAAAAAATCCAATTGGTCCACAAAAAGTATAGAGGAAATAGGTAAGTAAAAATTATACAATCAATTAATATATGGATTCAATTAGTATGCACATAACATGGTTTTTAGTATAATATGTTCTTTCTACTTTATAAATCACACTCATTGATACTGGGGTATGTTATTAATTTATCATAATATAATCCATAAATGATCTAGATATTCTAATATAACCCATATAAAACCTATTCTTCTAGAAACACCTACTTTTGAATAGTATCCACTCTCATAATTTTTATACATGTGAGATTACACTTAGAAGAGATATGGTTTTATAAAATCTCAATATGGAATAGATATTGCCTTGTGTCATTATAAATGGAATGGACTAATAGTGTGAAATTAAATATTGGCTAGATTACTATCAATGTAATGTTATAAATATTCAATTATATAGGTTTAGGTTCACCTTAACTAGTGAACGGGACCCCAGAACTGTTTGAAAAGAGACAACCCTTAGGAGATTATATCTAATTAAAAATTAGTTTATGATACTAGTAATATGTAGCACTAATGTTGTGGATTAATAGATAATTATTGTGGTATTTGAGTATATGGATGTATTCCTAGTGTAATATGATGGGTTTCTCCATAATCTAGAGGTCAATTTTAGTTTAGAACTTCACAAAATGGATTCACCGACATCATCAAGAATTTATTTGATAACCTCATAAGATCTCAGAGGGATGAAAAAGTAATTAGATGATATTTTGGAGAATAGATTTATCAGAAATAATAACCCCCCTGGCCATATATTTTTCGCTTCTCCAATAAATAATATTAGGGTTTATGTCTTTTTAAAGACTAATACTTTTTGAATAAGGTGATAGATAATTAAAAATACCTACTTTTTAAAATCAATGATCTCTTCAGATATCTAAAAGTATATAATTCATTATTAAAGATTAACCACATATTTTGTTATCACCATATTATGTTTGGGAGTAATAAAACATAAATATTTCATTTAAGAACCACTATGGTCACTATAAACATCTATTGATTACATTAAACATGAGAAACACCCCTATAGTTTTCAACAGACTCATGAACTTAATATTTCAATAACACTTGACAAATTCATTATATTATTCTACAATTAAATCCTTGTTTGTTATAAAAAAGAAGATAATTTAACTAATTTCAGGATTATTATGGACTTAATTCTTAAGAATAATCTATATTTAATTCTATATAAGTGTAAGTTTCTAATTAGTAAGTTCATTTTCTAGAGAATTGGATCTCATAGGGAGAAGTTTTAGTTGATATCGTGATGGTTGAGTATGTGATGTATTAGGATCCACCAAATATAATGTTGTAGGTGTTTATTTTCTACGGTTTTCTAGGAATTTATAGTGATTTATGGCAAAATTTTCCAAGATTGTATCTCGTATAACTTCCCATACTCAAAATGGAAATCGATTCATTTTTTCATTTTTATAATAGAGATATTTTTTGTAGTTGAATAATAGGTTTACTAGTTCCCGTGTTTTATAGGTTTTAAAAGAAGTGTAAGAGTATGATGTGTATTATGACACATCAGATTATAAAATAGGTTGCGTTCTTATAAAGAGTCAATACATATTTATTTATCAGTATATTTAGATGAGTCCTCATGAGAAGAACTACTAAATCATGATTTTAATTTTTCAGTTTTTGTGCTTTACATGAAGATTTAGTTACATTATATTATAGTTGAGTTATTTTTGGTCTTCATAGATCACAAGTGTGTCAATTATATCTTCTTTAAAAGGGAAATGAATTGTTTTCAGAGGCAATTGTTGGAATTCTTATTAGACTATGACTTAAAAATATTCTATAATTTATGGAAGTGAATTGTTATAAATTATTCTCATAAAATAAAATATCATGATCAACTAATAGAAGAGGTTTCCAATCAATTTTATTTTTTAAGGTTAGATTATGTGGAGTGTTGGTCGGAGTGGACACTCAAGAGGGGGGGTGAATTGAGTTCCAATTTAAAATTTCTGTTAAAAACAATTTCTATTAAAATCCCCCTGTTTCAAAAACAGATTAAACTGTAGTGAATTTATATAGATTATAAAGTTTCAATTATTTTCTCAAAGATTTATTAGTTCTCAGTTAACTTAATCTTATGATTAAATTAACTTTTGAAACTAACTTACTGATTTATAATAAATATAAACACTTACGAATTTAATTATCAAAGTAGCTTTGAAGATAAATTATATTTCAAAGTAATAGCAGCGGAATATGAAATAAATATGTATAGTATGGATAAAGTATGTAGTTACAAACACAAAAAATTAACCAAGAGGTTCAGTCTCAAGCCGAGACTTAGTCCTCTCAATAGTTTCTATAAAAATGATCCACACCCTGGATCGGGGTTAACAACAGTGAACACACTGTCCAGGTCACAAGACCTCTACCACAGTTCTACGTGGGAAAACAAACAACAGCAGCCAGCTGTCCAGGTCACAAGACCTCTACCACAGTTCTACGTGGGAAAACAAACAACAGTAGCCAGCTGTCCAGGTCACAAGACCTCTACCACAGTTCACAGTGGGAAATGAAGTATAAAAGGTTTGATGAGGATTTACAGATCCTCCAATGAAAGTACAGGAGTCAGTGTGTGTGTTTAATACAGCAGATAACACACACTGCTCAAAATGTAGAATAAATAAATCACAGAGCAGAGATGTAGAGTTTAGAAATGGCTCTAGTGATTTCAGTGTAGCACTGGAATCGTTTTGGAATTGATCAGAAGTGATTCTGAGTCCTCTTCTTGATTTTGTTTGAGAAGCAGAGTGTCGTATGCTTCAGGTTCACAGGCAGTGAGATGTAGTCGATGAAGCTCTTCGATATTCTTTTGTATGCACAGAACTCTTCTTGAGTAGGCTTGATTGTATATGTGATTCTGTCTTGCTTGGTTCTTCTTGTATGCACAGAGCTCTTCTTGAGTATGTCGTATGTCTTCCTTGTCTCTGTGTGTGTTGTCTCTCACCTCTCTTCAGCAGAGTCTTCTTGTATTTATGTCACGTGCTCCGTAGGACAGAAGAGGTTTCCTTTCTGCAGGTACGAGGTACGGTTTCCTGACATCCGACAACCTTTATTAATTAATTGTCAGGGTATTAAAATATAACTAATATGACCATTGGTTAGAATAAATAAAGATAAAGATAAAGAAATTGAAACAGTTTTTTATGACTGTTCAAGTGATCGGTAGGTCATCAGTATTAGAGTAATGATCGGTGACTCAGATAGATCAGCATCGGTCTGTCATCTGATCGGTGAGTCATTTGCATCGGTGAGTCATTTGCATCGGTGAGTCCTTGGATCGGTGCGTCTGATGGATCGGTGAGTCTGATGGATCGGTGAGTCTGATGGATCGGTGAGTCTGATGGATCGGTGAGTCTGATGGATCGGTGAGTCTGATGTCCTTTGATATTGGATCAGGGCTTCCGATGTCTGTTGAATCCAGAAGACTTCCAACATACTTTGTAAGTCAATAAGCATAGACAAAAACATGATAACAGATTCATTTACAGATTGTAATTAAGTTTATGAGAAAACAAACCAAATTAAGCATTAATGGTATGTGATGATTTGTGATTATTAAAACATCAAACATAGACATGAAATCAACAATCTTCCAGAGGGCTCAACAATCTCCCCCTTTTTGATAATCAAAAATCTTTATTTATATATATATATATAAATCAATCAATAATAAAAACATAAAATCATAATGAGAATAAGAGTAAAGAGATATAAATCTCCTTCTTAAGTTAACATTCCCATATATATAATATTCAGATTGCTCCCCCTGAGATATGGATCTCCCTCTGAGATATTCACATCTCTCATATATATCGTTCTCCCATTATATATCAGATCTTTCTCCCCCTTTGGGATAATCAAAAAGGAGGGAAAACAGATAAGATAAAGTGAAAGTAAAAGTAGTCAGCAGAGAGTAGAGAGAGAAAAGGAAAGAGAAAAAAAATGATAAAGTACAGATTATTACAAGTAGCACAGTGTTCACCCCATCAAAGACAATACACAACTATTTGGTGGTATACAAAGGGGCTTTGCCTTTGTCTTTGGGATCAATAGTAGGTAAGGTGGAAGGTTTGGAGACATGCTGGTCTTGGCGAATCTGAAGTGGTGGTAGGACAACTCGGGCAGGTGTAGGAGCAGGTACCACAGAGGGTTGTTGTTGAGAAACAGGAGCTGATTGAGGAGCTTGCTGAGGAACTGGTCTTAATTGTTATAGAGCTTGGGCAACAGACAGCTGATTTGGAGCTACATCAGAGGCACTGAGAGGTTCAGAAGTAGGAAGTACAATTGCAGTGGCCGGTGCATCCAAATAAGGCTTCAACAGATGAATGAAGTCCTGAATGACTTCTGCTCCATACTTCATAGCTTTTTCAAAATCATCTTTATTCTCCATGAACTATGCTAAGGAAGGGACAAAATCTTGCAATTGGTGAACTTGAGTTTTGAAGGCCTGAGTGACAGGAGGTAATTTCAGATTCTCTGCTAACACCTTGAAGCTTGCAGTCATCTCATGTTTTGTATAAATCTTGGAAAAGTAAGTATCAACTTTTTCTTTGATCTCTTGCAGGGCTTTCTTAGCATCTACTGAATATACCAAGGCCATCTTATGACTGTTATCACAGAGCTCTTTCATCTTCCTCAAAGATTCTAAATCAAGAATTTGTCTTACAGCAGCTAACTCTTCACGCACAACTTCTTTTAGAGCTTCTATCTCACGGGTAGTGATCTTGGTTACCTTGCATGTACTGGCTTGGCCGACTATGTGAGTTAGTTCAGCTTTCAACTTCCTCAGGTCAGACTTGTTGAGATGTTCAATCAGATTTCTCAAAACTTCCATCATACCAGAGATGGTTGATCGGAATTCGCTTGATAGAGATACCAGGCCGGTGTGAAGATCCTTCATAGTCTGATTCAAAAAGGCTATTTGTCTGCCAATAAGTTCACCAGTATTGGCTAGGTCTGGCTTCACAGCATTAGATACTCTCTGTGAGAAGGCTTCCAAAGAATTTTCAGAAACTTGTAGAGACACTTGAGTAAGAGCATTAGAAACTTCTTCTCTAACTATGGTTCTCACAGCAGTTAGAAATTCAAACTTAAACTTATCAAGATCAGCTTGACTGATTCCCGAACCAGGGAAATTATTATTGGTAGGATCAACAGTAGGAATAGACCTTGCTTCTCGTGGGAGGTTCCTCTTCACAGCTGCAGCAGATTCTGGCATTGCTTCTTCGTCTTCAGAATATTCTAAGCCCAACACAGCATAACCAGGGTAGTCATCCCAAACGGCAGCACACAGAGTGTATTTTGGTTTTTCATAGCTTGCTGTTCCACTGATTTTTGGTGAGACATCCTTGCCACTGATATGGATTTCTTGTACTGACTGAGGTTGTTCTACTTGATCTACAGCAAGACCATCCACCGGTCTGTTAACATCATCAACAGCAGCTTCAACAACATCAGCATCATCATCATCACCATGATTGTCATCAGCATCACCTTGCTCATTATTACTCTGCTCAGAGGCTTCACTGTGATATTCTTCAGTATCAGAATCTTCTTCATCACCAAGAATAGGTTCTGACTCTGGTAGGGTTAAGGGTGGACTAGCAGGTCCAAATTCTATTCTTTTCTTGGGACTAGCAGTGTCAGGGTCACTCCTATCATCAGAAGAAGACACACTTCCTTCTGCAGTAGCAGCTTCTTCTTGCTCATCATCATCAGAATAAACTAGTTCCTCATCTGGTTTTAATCCAGGATCTCTCAAATCCTTTGGCCTCTTGCCATGATCTATGGGATTGTAGGCTTCATACAATTTATCTTCATCTGCAACCCAGCACTTCTTCCATGGATTCCAATTTATTTTCATCCTCTTGCAGATCTCTTTGTTAAAACAGAAGGTATGGTCTGTTTCATTAACTTCATCATCTTCATCAAGACAATCTAGATTCTTGAGCATGGTAGATATCATCTTTGAATAAAACAAGGCAGTGTCTTTCTTGGATGGTTTTATCATTCCAGCTATGTGTACCATCACATATCTACACAAATTGATTTTCTCATGTGTTTTCAGAAGAAACAACAGGAAAACATCCTGGTATTTTACAGTAGCAAAATCTCCTCTCCTAGGGCAAAGTTGGTGCTGAATAAACTTGAAAAGAAGTCTGCACTCACCATCTAATTCTGAAGCTGTGATTCTTCGTGACTCTCTGTTTCCTGTCAGAAGTTCCAGAGCTAGCTCATAAGAAAAGTAATCAGATGTCGGAGGAATATTCCCATCATAATCCTCATACCGACCTTCATGAGGTACGTTCAGGCACTCAGCCCACTGCTTAGATGAGAAGGATATTTTCTTTCCTTTTACCATAGACGACATTCGGGCAGCCTCCACACCATCTAAAGTGATTTCCAGATTCATATAGAGCTCATGTACCAGCTTCGGGTAGTCTATTCGAGTGTTGTCAGAAAACCATTCTATCTATCTTTGCGATTCAAGAACTTGCAGCAACAGTGACTTACTTGACAAAAGCCAGGCAGAGTTTACTTCTTTTTCTACAACAACAATCTGAGTTTCCAGGATCGGATTTACTGATAGTTGAGAGGTACTACTTGACTCTCCTCAAGCACGATTTGAAGGTACAGGGCTATCCGGTCCTTTGCTCGGCCTCTTTTGCTTAGCCATTCGAGGATTTTGAGAAGGCAGGAGTTCGAAGGTTCGAAGTGGAGGGGAAGAGATGTTGAGAGGTTCGGTGAGAAATGAAAGGTCAAAAGGTTTTGGGAAGATAAATAGCCGCGTATCATTTATTTTATCATTTAGGGTTTCCATAAAAAGTAATTTACTAATTAATAAAAAATAATTGAAAATAGATCGCTTTGACAGAACAGTGTGACAGATCGGTTCCACAGATCGGTTTCACGGATCGGTTTCACAGATCAGTTTCACAGATCAGTTTCACAGATCAGTTTGACGGATCAGTTTCACAGATCAGTTTGACGGATCAGTTTCACAGATCAGTTTCACAGATCAGTTTCACAGATCAGTTTCACAGATCAGTTTCACCGATCAGTTTCACAGATCAGTTTCACAGATCAGTTTCACAGATCCGTTTCACAGATCAGTTTCACAGATCAGTTTCACAGATCAGTTTCACAGATCAGTTTCACAGATCAGTTTCACGGATCAGTTTCACAGATCAGTTTCACAGATCAGTTTCACAGATCAATCATACACAACTCTTGTTTAATAAATTTCATTCTTTCAGAGCATAAGGGCTTTGTGAAGATATCAGCTAATTGATTTTCAGAACTAAAAAATTCTATAGAAATATCACCTTTCTGATAATGATCTCTTAGAAAGTGATGTCTGACATCAATGTGCTTAGTTATAGAGTGAGACACAGGGTTCTTAGATATATTTATTGCACTAGTATTGTCACAGTTAATTGAAACATGTTTAAAATCAAATCCATAATCCAATAAAGTGTGTTTCATCCACAAAATTTGTGCACAGCAACTACCAGCAGCTATGTATTCTGCCTCGGCAGTAGACAATGCAACTGAATTCTATTTCTTACTACACCATGATACTAGGGATTTTCCAAGCAAATGACATGTTCCAGATGTGCTCTTCCTATCTAACTTACATCCTGCAAAGTCAGCATCTGAATAACTCATTAACTCAAAGAATTGTCCTTTTGGGTAAAACAAACCTAAGTTAGCCGTGTGTTTGAGATATTTAAAAATTCTTTTGACAGCAAGCAAATGAGATTATTTTGGATTAGCTTGAAATCTAGCACACATACACACACTAAACATAATATCTGGTCGACTAGCAGTAAGATAAAGTAAACTACCAATCATACCTCTGTAATTGGTTTGATCAACTGGTTTCCCAATTTCATCTGCATCCAATTTACAGGTAGTACTCATAGGAGTTTCACTTTCCTTGATACTATCCAGACCAAAACATTTTAAAATATCCTTTGTATATTTACTTTGATTCCAAATAATACCATTTTCATTTTGAAATACTTGAAATCCAAGAAAGTACTTAAGCTCTCCCATTAAGCTCATTTCAAATTCATTTTGCATACTTTTTGATAAATTAGTACATAAAGAGTGTTTAGAAGATCCAAAAATAATATCATCAACATATATTTGTACAACTAAAACATCTTTAGAAATTCTTTTAATAAAAAGAGTTAGATCAGCAATCCCTTTAGTAAAACCTTTTGAAATAAAGAAATTGCTAAGTCTATCATACCAAGCTCTTGGAGCTTGTTTCAAACCATACAAAGCTTTAGAAAGTTTAAAAACTTGATTTGGAAAATGGGGGTTAGTAAATCCAGGTGGTTGTTCTACAAAAACATCTTCAATTATAAAACCATTTAGAAAAGCACTTTTGACATCCATTTGATATAACATGAAATCCAGATGTGCAGCATATGCAAGTAAGATCCTAATGGCTTCTAGTCTAGCTACAGGTGCAAAAGTCCCCTCATAGTCTATACCTTCTTCTTGACTATATCCTTGTGCAACTAGTCTAGCTTTGTTTCTAACTATATTTCCAGATTCATCTACTTTATTTCTAAAAACCGATTTTGTGCCTATTGTTAAGGTGTCCTTAGGTCTGTCAACTAATTCCCAGACTTTGTTTCTTTCAAACTGATTTAATTCTTCTTGCATAGCCATTACCCAAAACTCATCATTGATAGCATCATTGATATTTTTAGGTTCTGACTGTGAAAGAAAGGCTTGATGTTCAACCTGATTTCTTAGAGAAGCTCTAGTCTGTGTTCCTCTATCTAGATTTCCTACAACAGCATCTAAAGGATGATTCTTTAGAATCCTCGTTGATCTGGTAAAGGTTGGACTAGAAATTTCAGGTTCATCTAGAGATTGAGGTTCAACAGAAGCAGGTTCTGGAGAATTTCCAGAGCTGGATGTTTTAACTATAGGTCCATTGTATTTATCATTGAGATTCAAACCAGAGAGATCATCTTCAAGAGAGATTTTAGGTTCATGTGGATCATTTTCATCAAATTTGATGTGAACAGATTCTTCCACGCATTTGGTTCTTTTATTGAAAACTCTATAGGCTTTACTAGAGATAGAATAACCCAGGAAAATTCCTTCATCACTCTTGGATGCAAATTTGTCAAGATTGTCTCTAGTATTGAGAATGAAGACTTTGCAGCCAAAAACGTTGAAGTAGTTAACCTTGGGTTTCCTATGGTTCCACAACTCATAAGGGGTCCTCTTAAGAACAGGTCTAATTAAGACTATATTAATGACATAACAAGCTGTATTAACAGCTTCAGCCCAAAAGTAAATAGGCAGTTCAAATTCATTGAGCATGGTTCTAGCAATTTCTTGCAGGGTTCTGTTTCTTCTTTCTACTACACCATTCTATTGGGGTGTCCTAGGGGCAGAAAAGTTATGAGAATAGCCATTGAGTGAGCAGTAAGATTCAAAATCTTGATTTTCAAACTCACGACCATGATCACTCCTCAAGGTTTTAATCTTAAGTCCACTAAGGTTCTCTACAGACTTGGAATATTTAATAAAGTAAGAACAAGCTTCACTTTTGTGAGCTAGAAAGTATACCCAAGTATATCTAGAAAAATCATCTACGAGAACATAGACATAGTGCTTCCCATTTAGACTAGAAACTCTTGATGGTCCAAACAAATCCATGTGAACCAACTCAAGTGGTTGAGAAGTTGAGACTTCTTTCTTTGATTTAAAGGAAACTTTATGTTGCTTTCCCTTTTGACAGGGATTACAAACTTTGTCTGCTGGAAATTCAAGTTTAGGTAAGTCTCTAACTAAGTTCTTCCTAGAAAGTTTTCTAAGTGAGTGTATATTGCAGTTTCCTAATCTTCTGTGCCAAAGACAAGACTCTTTATGAAACGCATTTAAGCAAGGAATGTTCTGTTTAGCTAAAGAATCTAAATCAACAACATAAACATTTTCATTTCTTAAAGCAGAAAATACTAAAACATTTTTAGAGTTAAAAACACTACAAGAATCATTTTTAAATTTCACATAAAAACCATCATCACACAACTGAGAAATTCTTAACAGGTTATATTTAAGTCCATCGACAAATAAGTCTTTAGAAATTAATACTGAGTCAGTGTTACCAATCTAACCGAAGCCGATGATTTTTCCTTTTGAATTATCACCAAAAGTGACAAAGCCTCCATCAACTTTTACTAAGGTCTTGAAACATGAAAAGTTTCCTGACATATGTCTTGAACATCCACTGTCTAAGTACCATATCTTCTTGTGACAGCTCTTCAAGCAGGTCTCCTACAAAACAGATTTAGATGGGAGATGATTTTGGTACCCAGATCTTCTTGGGTCCAGACAGGTTAGCCAATAGCACTTTAGGTACCCATATTTGTCTAATGGGTCTCATATAATTTGTAGAATTATCATTCTTTGAAAGATAAACCTTATTAGATCCATAACTATGAATATAACTAGTTGAGGCATATGAAGTTCCAGAATTAACTATCTTCTGTCCAGATTTAGGAATGAATCTAGTTTTGGCAACTTTCCTTTGTCCAGGTTGGTATACTATACCAGTAGTATATTTAGGTGCAACTTGCTTTCCTAGCATCTGTGTTAGAGTATTCTTTCCATTTTTGAACTTCTCTAAGTCTTTTCTGAGTTGTTCATTAGACAATTTTAGTTCAGTATTTTCTTTAAGCAACTGAGCATTCTTTTCTACTTCTATATCCAGATCAGATTTATGCTTAACACTTAAAGCATACTGTTTCTTTAAACCTTTATATTTATCCTTAAGATCATTACAAGTTTCTTCTAACATGTCACAGTATTCAAACAATTCAGATTTTGACATGTTTTCTGAGTCAGAATCTTCTCCAGAATAGTATGAATTAAAAACAAGAGTCTCTGATGTTACCTCAGAAGTGTTTGTCATGAAACACATGTTGGCCCGATTCTTTTCAGAGTCTGAAGATTCAGCTTCACTTGTGCTGTATTCTGAATCACTCCAAGTAGCCTTCATGGCATTCTTGTACTTGTTATCCTTGTATTCATACTTCTTTCTGTATTTCAGTTTTGGACAGTCTGTTTTTATGTGCCCTTTTCTTTTGCATTCATAACAGACAACTCCATCAGTTCTGTTAGCCTTCTTCCAATCCTTTTTCCATTTGCCTTGTTGGTCATACTTTTCCTTGTAATTTGGTTTCCTAAAGAATTTCTTTTTCCTATAAAACTTTTTGAATCTCCTGGCTATTTGAGCCATCTCAGCATCACTGTCAGAATCATTCTCACTTTCCTCACTGCTTGAACTTTCATTGATAGCTTGAGGCTTTTCTTTATCCTTATTCTTTGAGGTTGTAGTCTTGAAGGCAATAGACTTCCTTTTAGGTTCATCATCTTCTTCTTTATTTACTTTAAGCTCTTCTTCATACATCATCAGTTTACCAATTAATTCCTTGACAGGCAGTGTTCCAATGTCACAGGATTCTCTAATAGAGACAGAGGTTCCTCTCCATCTTTCAGGTAGACATCTCAAAATTCTCATGATTTTCTCCTTTGCTGGAACATCCTTTCCCAGAGAAGTCATTGTGTTGAAAATTTCATTGAACCTGAGATACATATCAGAAATGGGTTCATCAGGCTTCATATTAAAATTATCATACTTAATAGTATAGGTATTCAATCTCATTTCCTTAACATTAGTTGTTCCTTCATGAGAAACAGCTAAGGTATCCCAAATTTCATATGCAGTTTTACATGCAGAAATTCTATTAAATTCTTCATCTCCTAGAGAACAGTACAGAGCATTCATAGCTTTACAATTGTTATTGTAAGCAGTCTTTGTAGGTTCATCCCAAGTAGATCTAGCAGTAGTGGGAATTTTGTATTCTGATTCAATAGCAGTCCAAATATCAAAACCTATGCTTTCTAGATGAATTTTCATTTTCAGTTTCCACTGAGCATAATTGGTTCCATTGAAGAAAGGTGGCCGGTTAGTAGCAGCACCCTCAAGTCTATTGTCCATAATGAGAGAATTTTAAAGAGATAAAAATTTAGATATAACAGAAATTTTAAGACCTTTAAAATACAACTAAAATCATAGTTCAAAAGCAGAGTACTTTTAGAAAGTATTTTCAAACCTTTGATACCAAGTGTTGGTCGGAGTGGACACTCAAGAGGGGGGGTGAATTGAGTTCCAATTTAAAATTTCTGTTAAAAACAATTTCTATTAAAATCCCCCTATTTCAAAAACAGATTAAACTGTAGTGAATTTATATAGATTATAAAGGTTCAATTAGTTTCTCAAAGATTTATTAGTTCTCAGTTAACATAATCTTATGATTAAATTAACTTTTGAAACTAACTTACTGATTTATAATAAATATAAACACTTGCGAATTTAATTATCAAAGTAGCTTTGAAGATAAATTATATTTCAAAGTAATAGCAGAGGAATATGAAATAAATATGTATAGTATGGATAAAGTATGTAGCTACAAACACAGAAAATTAACCAAGAGGTTCAGTCTCAAGCCGAGACTTAGTCCTCTCAATAGTTTATATAAAAATAATTCACACCCTGGATTGGGGTTAACAACAGTGAACACACTGTCCAGGTCACAAGACCTCTACCATAGTTCTATGTGGGAAAACAAACAACAGCAGCCAGCTATCCAGGTCACAAGACCTCTACCACAGTTCTACGTGGGAAAACAAACAACAGCAGCCAGTTGTCCAGGTCACAAGACCTCTACCACAGTTCATAGTGGGAAATGAAGTGTAAAAGGTTTGCTGAGGATTTACAGATCCTCCAGTGAAAGTACAGGAGTCAGTGTGTGTGTTTAATACAGCAGATAACACACATTGCTCAAAATGTAGAATAAATAAATCACAGAGCAGAGATGTAGAGTTTAGAAATGGCTCTAGTGATTTTAGTGTAGCACTGGACTCGTTTTAGAATTGATCAGAAGTGATTCTGAGTCCTCTTCTTGATTTTGTTTGAGAAGCAGAGTGTCGTATGCTTCAGGTTCACAGGCAGTGAGATGTAGTCGATGAAGCTCTTTGATATTCTTTTGTATGCACAGAACTCTTCTTGAGTAGGCTTGATTGTATATGTGATTCTGTCTTTCTTGGTTCTTCTTGTATGCACAGATCTCTTCTTGAGTATGTCGTATGTCTTCCTTGTCTCTGTGTGTGTTGTCTCTCACCTCTCTTCAGCAGAGTCTTCTTGTATTTATGTCACGTGCTCCGTAGGACAGAAGAGGTTTCCTTTCCGCAGGTACGATGTACGGTTTCCTGACATCCGACAACCTTTATTAATTAATTGTCAGGGTATTAAAATATAACTAATATGAACTTTGGTTAGAATAAATAAAGATAAAGATAAAGAAATTCAAACAGTTGTTTATGACTGTTCAAGTGATCGGTAGGTCATCAGTATTAGAGTAATGATCGGTGACTCAGATAGATCAGCATCGGTCTGTCATCTGATCGGTGAGTCATTTGCATCGGTGACTCATTTGCATCGGTGAGTCCTTGGATCGGTGCGTCTGATGGATCGGTGAGTCTGATGGATCGGTGAGTCTGATGGATCGGTGAGTCTGATGGATCGGTGAGTCTGATGGATCGGTGAGTCTGATGGATCGGTGAGTCTGATGGATCGGTGAGTCTGATGGATCAGTGAGTCTGATGGATCGGTGAGTCTGATGGATCGGTGAGTCTGATGGATCGGTGAGTCTGATGGATCGGTGAGTCTTATGGATCGGTGAGTCTGATGGATCGGTGAGTCTGATGGATCGGTGAGTCTGATGGATCGGTGAGTCTGATGTCCTTTGATATTGGATCAGGGCTTCCGATGTCTGTTGAATCCAGAAGACTTCCAAAATACTTTGTAAGTCAATAAGCATAGACAAAAACATGATAACAGATTCATTTACAGATTGTAATTAAGTTTATGAGAAAACAAACCAGATTAAGCATTAATGGTATGTGATGATTTGTGATTATTAAAACATCAAACATAGACATGAAATCAACAATCTTCCAGAGGGCTCAACATGGAGGAATGAGATGTTGCTTAGATTCATTTGATGGTGTTGTCCCCTACAGATATTCACTGAGTAAAGGAGGAAAACAAGTGACATCAATTATGATATTATATGATACTAGATTTTCTTATAAGATACACATGAAAGATAATCTAAAGTTGGAGGAAAAGTCATCCTTTACCATGGGTGGGCAGTGTTTCCAACATCAATGTGTTAGGATGTATTGAGGGAGTTTCATATCTACGCACTAGTGGTACATCCTATTATAACGAATATATTTAAAAGTTTTAGTTATGGTTCCTAGGCTTGAAGTGAATTTTCATGGACCATGTATTGAGATTCCTCACATGTTAAATGGTTGAGGATGAGCACAAGGATCCCACAGGTTTGATCCAACCCTTTAAAGTTCAAAAGTGGTTGTGTGATAATATTTCATTGAATTTCTGAAATGGAATTCTATAATCAGAGAAGGGTTGTATTATTTTATTGTTGATTATTTACCATATTACCAAATATTCTAATTTCATTCCTATTTGGGAGGATAATTTGGTTCTAGGCTTGGGTAATTTTTATGTATATGAAATTTTGTGATTTCTTGGGGTCCCCTAGATGATTGTCTCTAAATATGATACATTATTTAAATCCTAGTTGTGGTAGAGTTTATAGAAGGATTTTGGGATCCAACTATATTTGAGTATGATATTCCATGAGACTTAATTATATATTTTTTCAGGATTATGTCCAACCAACAATAATTAGATCATTTTTTATACAACAATAGGTATTAATCTACTATTATAATGAAACATTTTGAAGCCATATATAGAGGACCTTATAGTTTACCACTATTTTATCACATGTATAGATTTATAATTTCCTAAAATCTTGAACCTCAATTTAATAAAAAGGATTCTATAAGGTATTAAACTAAAGATTCTAGGGAGAGACATATCTGGAACTAAGAATCTATACACCCAAACCATGGAATTTCTATAAATGATAAGGAACTAACTATATAAAAAATAAAATCCATGAAAATTGGAATGTAATGAACTTAACCTAGAAATGGATTTAATATGTTTTGGTCTTACAACCGCTCCCTAATAAATATGAAACATTCAATAGAAGTGGAATAAGATATTATAATTGAAAAATTAGTCTAAAAAAAGATCTAGCTAAATCATAAATGTAAGAATATCATGTATCATATTAGTAACTTAACTTTATCTATTTAAATATTTCCACTATATATATATGAATGTTATTTCGGTTCCACAACCATAAAATCATAGAATATAATAGTACCTAACTTCTAAAAACATTCAACAACCATTCTAGAACACCAACTCGACAACCATCTTTTGGTCCACATTTATTTCATCTAGAAACAATATACATATTAGTCTTATATATCCCTCAAATGAATACTATATACCTTTTGAGAACACTAAAATAATCCGATATATCACTATAGAAACTCTTATACAAATTTATTTCTTCCTTTCATTTCCACACTTTGGGATGTTTTTTCTACCTCTAGTTACAAACATCAATTCTATCTATTTCTTCTAACCTGGATCCACAATATATTTCATAGGTATCTATGTATAAAAAGTTGAATTCTCACCATGTTAAAAAAACTACCACATGAGAATCATTTTCAAAGATTCTCTACCAAGTCCTATAGACCGCAAGTCCTAACATTCTAAAAACATCCATTCAAGTTAAACTATTTCATTTTACTATAGATTCCATGATCTCAATATTACCAAGTAATATAATACCCACTGAATCAAAACACCACTCTAGAATTTCCTAGGCTATATAATTAATCTGGGTATCTACAATATTCTGACTCCCACTAACTTTTTATTACTATATCATTTTTTGATCCACAAATATTTAGATGAATTTGGTATTTATATTAATGTGTTTCATCCATGAGTGAAAGACTAAATTCTTATATTAGTTTATAACTTTTCACATATCATTGAATATTGTTTTTATTTAGTGTATTCTTATAATTTACTATAGTTAACCCTTCATCCACAATAACTCCTTACCTAATTCAGTAATCAAAACATGTGTAGCCTCCATAGAAAGCAATATAACTACATGTTGAATTATTGAAATACAAATCACATCAATTCCTATGAAATTATACATAAATCCAGTGGTTCTCTTATTTGGTTTTTTATCTCTCTAAAAATTAATATAAAAAATCCTTATAATGGTTCATCTATTTTTTAAAAAAATTACACATCCATTAAACCTCTGATATACTGAAAGATAAAATTAACTACTTCCCAGTGGACCTTTCTTAGATTCTTCATGTACCTTCTTACTACACCAACAATATTATTGATATAAAACCATGTTAAAACCTTGGAATATATCATAAACCCCAAATATGATGCATATAAAACTTTTTCCATATACTTATCCTCTTTATAAATTTTATTCGTCTTTTACACTGAATGTTTGAAGTTTTAAAATAGGGTGTAATCATGGGATTCTATTCGCTCATTATGAATTTCTCCAATTTCTTTTATATATACTTCGACTAAGATAATAAAAATGGTCCATAAATCATCCCCCTTCTAATCTAAATCCCAAATATATTCTTTGCGAAACCAAGATCCTTTATATATAATGTTCCCAACAAATCCATCTTTAACTCTTTTTTCATTCCCTTAAATTTTCTAACTAAGATCATTTCATTAACATAGATAAATAAAATGAGAAAATTTCAATCATAATACACAATTAAGTAGTAGTAATAACCTGAAATTTACCAGATAAACATTCATTATACTATAAATGCATCAAACATCAAGTTCTACTTTCTTGATTGCTCTTTAATCCCACTGGTTAAAAAAATATTTTCATTAGTCTTTCAGTCCTATTTTCATTAATTTTTAGACAAATTTTTTGTTTTTTTATGTAGTTTCCTTTTTATTAATAAATCTTGATCATAATCTTATAACTTAACATATAATAATGAAAACCATTGAAAATAATATTTTATTAAAACATATTTTATGCCCATGGTTTTAAATTTATTTGGGTGTCAAATAATGTAGTGGAGCTAGGTGTGGAAGATATAATTCAATAGTTAGTATATGTTATAATTTCATATATGAATCAATGACACTACATTGGGAGGCCAATGTATTCTAGTGTTAATTACGAAGTATAAACCACTACCCCAAAGTAGTTTCAAGTCCTCATCTTCATGTGGCATTAAAAAAATCCTTAATATTGTGTACTCCCTTGAGTATATGTCAATTCATCAAGATAGTCTAGTGGAAGACTTTGAGAAGGTGTTTCATGTAAATTTATCCATTCATTATAACCATTCATGGCATTTATCCCCCAATTTAGTGTCATAGACAATATTTAGAGTACATTGTATAGAAAATGCATTGTAGAAACCCATCATGTCATATATTATCATTGCAATGTATCATTGTTTTTTTATTTTATATCTTTGAGAATACCAAATTCCTCAATAATATATTATATGGAAGATCCAATGTATCCCTATATTAACTCTTCATATTATTCTATGTGACAACATATCCTCTATCTTCAACATAGTATTTGTTCTCTATCCAACACTATATCACAAAACATAACCACATGTTTTCAGCACCACAAGTCTACTAATGTCTCTCATTGAGATTATATTTCCTATTAATATCTCTCTCTTTGATCTGTTAACAATCTTTAAAACTATGGGAACCGATGATACACATTTCATTATATAATCATAATCACATGCATTGGAGATTGGTGAAGGGACACGATGACCAAGGGAAACCATTAAGATCATCTCCACAAAATTTGGATTACATGAATAACCCAAGGGAACCATAAATATTACCTTTTACTTATTTCCTTATAAAATTAGGTAAGGACTCAAACAGAATTGGATATGGATTAAGATCCAATAAATAAGGGGAATATTAATGACTGTGGGATCATACATTGATATATAATCCTAACAATGGAGTAAATTATATTTCCATGTGTAATTGATCTAAGATTCTTATATGAGTGATCTATTTTCTCATTCTTCATCATAGTCATAATTCCTAATTTTTTATTTTTTGGAGGGTATTCGAATAGTTTAAGTGATGGATCAAATGTAGAAACTAACACAGTAATTGGAAACCCCAAAAAATGTGGGTAGTTGATCTATGATTATGGGGTAGATGATAAGCATGAATCTAAACTAATATTGTATTTTTGAACATTATAGAACATAGTGAGGAAGGTGTAGTTTAGTGACACGTAGAATTTTTGGGCCTAACATCCACACCTCTCTATAATTGAAAACTATAGACTAAATTTCCAAACTATTAATATAGTAGAAACACTATACCAATAGTCATTGAATTCATTGCATGCCTTAGGGTGAATAAGGTAACCTTATATAGTCTTTCTTCATCAATTTAAAGTCATGGGGCTTTCTTAAGATAGTATATATGGGTATGAAGTTGTGGTTTCATACTTTAAATTCGTGATTTTTAGGGAGACTTAGAAATTTTGGTTGATATTTATTTTATATGTAAGTGAATACCTCTCCAAATGGAATTAATCCCCTATTTAGTGATCTAGTTTAGGTATATTTCATCTTTCCTATCTATCTATCCTTTGCTTTCATTTTTTATATCCTCATACTTTTATTTATTTCTCAAAAATAATCAATAAAGTTTACTTGTTCTTTAAATCCAATACCTATTGGGATAAGATAGTACTTTCCAAAATAAGTGTTACAGATACCTTGTACACGTACATAATGTTTAACCTAAGAATGATATATTTTTTCAAAACACTTTTGTATATATTGTTGGAGATAAGAGTTGTAATTAATTATTTTTTGGGGTAAAACACCAAAAAAACAACAAAAAAATCATAAAACATAAAAAAAATTGTAAAATTAAAAAATATAATTAGATTATACACTACAATGATATTTCTAGTATAATTAATTTATAATATCATTACTATAGTACTTTTTATATCCAATGATTTTTATTTTTCCCAATTTTAGTTTCACTAATATATTTTATTCTATAGGAAATGAACATTCTGGGGTAGGAGGACCTATAGTAGAGTAAATTCAACATCCATTTGAATCATGAATATCAATTTGGGGAATATGATTAACCTAAAAAAGTAAAAAAAAGGGAAATTATTTCTATGGGGAAATGGGATGAATGAATCCAATCTAAATTTTTCAATATGATAGAAGGACTTGAGGATAACACCACCATCATAGAACCACATTCCTTGAACTCAATAAACATTGACTATATAAGGAAATTGATGTGTATATTACATAATTTTATATAAAATAGAAAAATATAATGGAAAGTTTTATCTTATGAAGAAATTGGATTTTCTAATAGATCATTGGGATCATACAGTTGAAACTTTCTTACAAATGAGTTGTGGTTCAACCCACTACATTTGGTCATAATTAAGGAATCCAGACCCACCAACTAATTAGAGATAGTTCAATTAGAAGGTTTGGATTGATGGATTAATATCCTAGTGTTAGTAGGGAGGAATCCCAAAAAAATAGAATGTTCTATTTTTTAGTTTATATTGCATTAAATTTCAAATAATTCCCATTTAACAACACTGAATGTCTGCTTGAGATTTTTAGGATGGATGTAAAATAAGAAAAATAAGAAGAAATACTATAGAACACATGGAAAGGAAAAAACATTATGTGATGGGAGTATTATACTATTACCTTTATTTCAATTATAATTCCTTTATAAATCATTCACTACACTTCCCACCTTCCACGCATATTCATTATAAAGTAAAAAAACAAGTGTGAGAGTGTAGCGATGGTACATATATGTTATGTATTAGTAATATAACTTTATAATTAAGCTCATCATGAAGTAAGAGAAACATGTTTCCATGTAATCGTTGATAAAAATTGTTCGCTGGAGTTTAAAAGGACATAATTTAGGTGAATAAAATTGGATCTTGTTTCCATATGATTTTTAAACACAATAAAGGGTGATTTCATTACTGTGAAAAAGTAAAAATTTAGGGATCCAATATAAATATAAATTCTACAGTTCATATTTTTTTGAGTAGAATGATCAATCAAGATATATCCAGAACATTCTGAATATATTTTGGAACTATGATTTTTCAAAATACATTTCCTTAAATCTTTTTCAGTAGATTATCATGTACGCAACTCCAAAAAATAAAAATAATGATATGTTAATAAAATAAAATTATTAAATATGATCATTATTTTATAGATCAAAAGTTGTTTCATATAAATGATAAGTAAACACATTATGAAATTTTTTTAAAATTTTTAATAAAACAAAGATCATGTTATTCTTTAAAATAAACTTTTTCTAAAAATGGTTTTAAGTATTAAGTGTGCTAATATAAAAAATTAATTTTTTTCTAACTCTTAGAAATTATATTTGGTAAAATTTATTTTATATTTTGAATCATTTGGTATAATATATATAAAAATTACTATTTTATTATTAGGAATAAAAATTATATGACTAGGATTAATGAAAATTGACATGACAATGGTAAAATGTTTATTCAAAAATAATTGTCTTATTAACATTCTGTAATTTTTTAATAATAATAAAAAAATGATTTACTATTAAATTGAATCTAATATGATGATTAAACATAGATATTATTATAATAACACTCATAAAATTTTTAATCAATTCTAAATAATATTAATAAAACTTAATGATAAAAAAATATTTTTCTACAAAATAGTTTTTATGTATAGTAAATGTTTTAATTAAAATAATAGTTTTATTATATTTATAAATTAAATTGGTTTAAATAGAGGTAAAATATATTTTCATAACACCCAAATATGATAATAGGTATTTTATTTTATTTATTTTTAAACATATTTTACTTAGTAGAAAAACTAATTACCTTGGTAAAAAATACGGAAAAATGTAAAAAATTAATTAAAAATGACATGAAACATGTTTAAAACATGTGTGGAAATGATTGGGAGATTATTTATAAAACATATCTCACACATAATGCATTATTTCTAAGTTTTCTATCCATTTAACTTTGAACAGTGTTATGGAACCATTGATAAGTAATCAGTATTTAAAACAATCCATTTTACTCCACTTATAAAAGGAGTTAACTTCCACCACATTTCACCACCCATTAAAATGTTTTATATCTACCAAAACACTGACATAATATCTCTTAAACCATATCCCCATCTCCTAGAATACATGTTCATTCCAAAAGATCAATTCAAGTATCCTTAAGTTCTTACCCATGGGAGAACATCCAAAGCGAGAAGGTAAGTCTCTCAACTGTTCTCTCTTTATTTCTTTCTACTTATAACCTATCAAAACATTTATATCCATGAACGTATGAAAAAAATGTGTTATTAATGTTATTAATTTTGTTATAATAATTTAATATCAAATTTATACATCCCAAAAAACCATTAAAAAATATTAAATGTCATCATGCTTTAGTGAAGAATACTACCTCTACGAATGGAGGGTTCTATTTTCCCAAAACACTTTATACGGATGGTCCTAAAAAATTATTTAATGAAAATAATAATTATTATTATTATAAAATTATTACGATTACTAAATGATAATTATTATTTTTTATACCCCCTATCATTCGATGGAAAATATAACCATCGTCTCTGTACGTGTAAAGTACCACCTCCAGGGAACGATGTATCTCATTTTTTCCATTAACACCTAAAATATGTAATTTTAAAGAAATTTTTAATGTATAAAAATAATATTTATGACACTTATAATATTTTTTAATTATAATATTTAAAAAAATATATGTGATATTAATAATAAAACAGTATGGTGAATTTAATCACAATAAAATACTTTAAAAAAAGAACCCTTCTTCATTTTAGTCCATTTAGAAATGATATAAAAACTCTATATATTTTTTACTAATGGAATAATAAATTAAATAAACATCTCAATTTATTAATATCATTAATTTTTTTATAATACCTTTGACCATAGTCAACAAAACAAAAGGGTTAGGAATAAATTAACAAAACAACCCCAAGTAACTCAGATAAGCATAAATTATATTAAAATTTTAATAAAAATTGATAATAAATAAACCTTATAAAATTAAATATAGACAAATAAATTCTTTTAAATTTATTTAATAATATTAATTTGACTATCTAGGATGTGAACGCATAAAACGATTCATGAAATAATGTAATGTTTTTTCTTAACTCATAATACATTATTGAGTCATAGTGATTCATTTTTTGAAATGGTTTTAAAAGATCACATTATTATGTTATATAATGATATTATAATTCTGCCTATATCCATAGAAAATAAAAATTTTAATTCAAATATGTACCTTGATGAATTTATTTTCTCAAAAGTATATCGTTTTTTTTTTTGAATAATTATCATCCCCTTTAATGGCCTCTTTCTCCATATTTCAATTTACTACCAATGTTCTACTTTTTATGCACATAGCCAATTACATTTAATTTTAGCTTACCCTTATATTTTCCTTCTACAATTTTAACAAACTTATTTTGTTTCTATTTTTTTATTTGGGTTTCCCTTAAATTTATTTCATAATATTAAAAAAAATCCATATTATCACAATAAAATGTTTTATTTTACACTCTAAAGTTCATGTATTTTTAGATATATTTTCAAGGAAATATTATTGGTGATTCTTTTTAAATAAATATTTTTCCAAATTTTTCACATCACCTTTTAAAATTTAATTTTGAATGTGGTCTAAAAATTCATCTTCTACAGTAATATTAAAAAACTTCTTGTATGGTTTCACTGTCATTTTCACCATTATCAAAAAATGCTTTGTTTACTTGGAAAATATTTTTTTAGGAATCACCCTCTAAATGTTCTTATGAAATATTATTTTTTAGAGATGGAATTTTGGTTGTCAATCATTTGTGTTCTAAAGGAAAATTTTGGGGATACCACTTAGAAATATAGTAAAACCCGTTTTTCTTTTTAATGGTTCTTTGTGATGTGATGAATGTAAAGAAATTCTTCCCATGGATATTAATGATATAATGAATTGATTGATATCTTATGGTACACATGTGTATTGATTATTGATAGGTGGGATCCTACATCACCCTCTAACGCATTGGTTAATGTTTCATATCTAATGAGATAATATAACGTGAGCCTTCTAGGATATGATAATAAACTAAAGTGTGTACCTTATTAGATATTATCATAGACTAAAATTTACACCATTAAGGATATTTTTAAAAACTAAATCATGGGCCTTCTAGGATATTATAACAATTTTATGATACCATGTGATTAAGTTTTTACTAAAAATTTTTTAAGATATGTCTCAAAGACAGTTACATTTCAATTATATATATTAAGATCTATGAAAAATGTTTATTATATCATGGTTTTGTACACGTTTTACATGGTATATGATTTTTATTACATGTTATTCTATCATGAATCATAGAAAACTTTCATGTTTCTATGATATTTTAATAAGATATTTCTCTCCTCATATTTCTTCTTATGATTATGATCAAACCCATGATGACTTGATGAAATGTTTTACCTTACTGTACATTTGAGCTCACCCCTTCCTTATTGTTTTCATTATCTCAATTATGAAAATAATTATATATTATGAGAAGTATGTAAGAGAGTTTAATGTGGCTCATTTATAGAGGAATGTTCACAAGTGTTATAGAATAAGTTGTTTATGTAACTAGTCCTCAAAGACACTAATCCTTCCATTCCTATGAGTGTGAGATTTTTTTGAGAGTGTAAATGATTATTTTTTAGATTAAATATAAAATAAATATTTGTTTAACTCAAGTTATTATAGTTGGTATCATATAAAGGTTTACTTATTTTTTGGGATCAGTTAAGTTATTTGGGGGATTCATATAAAATAAATTTAGTTCAAACCCTATAGAAATGTATAATAATTAAGTATAAGTGTAGGATAACATCCTGAAGGTCTGGTAAAGGTTATATTTTGTGGTTTATAATTAATTTAATCACTATCTGGATAGAGGAAATTTGATGTAGTTGTGTCATAGATACACCTAGGGGTTATTTCCCTGAAAAGGCTAGTTGATTATCAACTCAATCTTCACTACGGTACACGATGAGTGGGTTTAAGACTTGAAAACTACCAAGAAAATCCTAAGGGATATCCTTTGGTAATTTAATCACTCATTATGAACTATTATGAAGGATTAGATCACATCATTATGGAATCGTTAGAGAACCTAATCAGAGATAAGAAATGGAAGAAAAGATTGAAACCTATAAATTCATTTCACTTGTAATTTAATCCATTTGAAAACATAATTTTTATATTAGTTATTCTTATATTTAAAAATTATTTATTTAAAAATGGTTGTAGTAATGAAAAAAAGAGTTAAAAATTGGTGTGATGGACAATGCAATGATTATACCAATGAGAAAATAAATAGAATAATATAAGGAGTATAGAATATTGTGGTGGTTCTTACTCAACACTCCCAATCTAAGAATAAATAAACAAATCATGTTGAGCTCCTAAATTCATCGAGGAATGTGCTTCTTGAAATAAAGTATTTCATGCGACAATTTCTACCCTCCTTCAGTGTCTTTCTTAATCCACTAATTGATAGTAAATGCATAAATGTGATGGAAAATATATTTTTTATTCTCTTGTTCTAAAAACATGATAAGGTTGTGTTGTACATTTTTCTTTTAGATAATAAGGTCGGACAATGGTGGAATAAGATTTATAATATAATTTAAAATGAGGATATAGAATCTATGGTATATGAGGAGTTCAAGAAAGTGTTTTTCACCATGTATTTTCCTCATACTCTTTGCATGAATATGGAAAGATACTTTTCTGAGTAGAAACAAAAGGTGGATAAATATATTAGCACATATGAATAAATAATAATATTTCTCACAAGGTATGTTATTGGAATAATCTCTAATCCTGAGAGTAAAATCAATAATTTATTTAGTGGTTTAAATCCATTTATTCAAAAGGGATAATCCATAAGTTACATTGGATGTTATGAAGATATTGTTCGATGTGACAAAAAAGTGGATATAGAAACTAGATGCTCTCATTATTATGGAGATAGAAATAGAAAAAAAGAGTATTGTGGAATTTCTGATAATAATTAACCTAGTGGAAAGAAACTGCAATTGACTACATGTAAAAGATATTATAGGAATCACCTGGGTAACATACTCCAAGGAACAAGGAAATGATTCAAGTTTAGTAGGATTTTCTATAAATATAATGATTGTCCTAAGAGGTTGAAGAGGCATGCCTATCCAATAGAGTACAAGAATGATCCAACTAATTTGTTTCCAAAACATCAATGATTCAAATTCTAAGAGTTTTGTAATTAAAAAAATTAATACACTAACCCCAAAGATAAAAATATAATGGGCCATAGAAACTACCTAAACTAAGGTATAAAGGAAGAGTATATTCTATCACTACTACTGAGGTGGATCAGGATAATGAAGTAATGAAAGGTATACTCATTCTCTACTCTTGATATATGGATTCCTTATTTTATTATGATTATTTTCATTCCTTTATATAATCCAAGTTTTTTAGGAAAATATTTTCACCACCCCAAACATTGGATATTTAACTATTTTTGAAAACACATAATAGTACAATGATCTCATAAAAGATATATAACTCTTCTTTGATAGAATTTTGTGGGAATATACTTCTTGTAAATCTAGTTACTCTTCCATTGTCTAAATTTGACATTATATTTGGTATATATTATCTTTCCTTGTATAAATAAAATATCAATTGTGAGGATAAATAAATATTATTTTATATCTTTAATCGTCATGTTGTCAAATAAAAAGTTAACGATGATCATGAACTCACTTTATAAAAAATTTCATGATAAGTGTTTTATATACCTAGTGATTCTCCATGTGGTGCAAAAATCTTCTTTAAAAAATAGTATGGATTAATTAGAATTTTTATTTATTATTCTAATATTAATAAAATAATGATCAAGAACAAGTGTTCTCTACCACATATTCATGATATTTTCAATCACCTTGGAGGATATTAATACTTCTCAAAGATTGACCTTTGATCTAGATATCATCTGTTAAGGGTTAAAAGGGAGGATATTTCCAAGATAGTATTCTCTATGAGATATAGAAATCATGAATTTATAGTAATGTCATTTGGACATATGAATACTCCTTAAATCTTCATGGATCTAAGGAATAGATTATTTAGAGACTACCTTGATTAGTTTTCAGTTATACTTATATATCATATTCTAATACATTAAAAGACAAAGGAAGATCATCAAGATAATTTGTGGATTTTTTTGAAGACCTTAATATAAGATAAATTTTTTGAAATTTTTAGAATGTGTGAATTATGTCTACATATAGTATCATTCATGGGTCATGTAATTGAAAGTGAGGTCATATCTGTATATCCTTTAAAGATTAACTTATCGAGTAATATCCCAAATTGACCATAATAACTAAGATATATATTTTTCCTGGGTTATATAGGTATCATAAACACATAGTGATAAATTTATCACACCTATAAAATCCATTAACCAAGATAAAATGGAGAGAAGTGACGTTACTTTTTACAGAGAAATGCGAAGAAAATTACATGGAACTAATGAAGTGGCTTGCCACTACACATGCATTACCTTACTGTGGATAATGATTTTTAATATACAATTATTATTCATTAAGACTATTGGGATTCATTATTGTATATAATGATAAATTAATTTATTATTCCTCCTTGAAAATACATACTTATGAGAAAAAGTATTTGATGCATGATTCGAAGATATGAGTAGTGATCTTTGCATTAAATATTTTGTAGAAATTTCTTTATGTTGAAAAGTTATGTATATATATTACCCAAAAGATCCAAAAATATATATTCATATATAAAGAGTTAAATATACATAAAAGTAGATGGTTTTGATTGATAAAAAATTATGACCACTCAATACATTACCACATGGGTAAGGGAAATTTGGTGGTTGATGCTTTGAGAAGAAAAGATCATGCTACCCTATCTATGATTAGGTTTTAAAAATACCTAATACACATGGAATTTCTATGGAACAATAATGGGGTAAAAAGGTAAGGTGTTAAATCCTATATTTCCCAAATAACATCCCAACCATTCATCACATGACGATCAAATAATCTCAAAAGGATGATGTTGATATATAAAAAAATATATGAACTAATTGAGATTTCCATTTTTATAAAGATGCAGTTATAAAGTTTTAATCCTATAAATATATCCAATAAAAACTATTAATGTAGAGGGAACTTTTGGATGATGCTCATAACTCATCCTTCACTATTAATCAAAAAACATGAATAAGTATGGAGATCTAAATAAAAAACCTTTGGTGGGATAACATGATGAGGGATATCATAAGATAAGGTTTAATGAAATATGTCTATTTTGGTGAGGAAAAAATTTCCAATAGTAGTGTGTTAATGGGAAAATTCCACCTTGTATATCATCATAGGACTCCCCAAGATATCTAAAGGTCATAATGTCATTTGGGTTCTATTTAATCAACTTACAAAGTTACTAAATTTCATTACCATAAAATAACAATTCTTTCGTGACCGAATTATCAAGATATAAATAAGGGATGTAGTGTGGATAAATGTGGTACCACTCTCTATTGTATCTAGTTGATATTTTAGGTTTACCTCAAGGTGATCAAAAATTATTTAGTGAGATTTGGGGACAAAGCTATGTTTTAGCACCACTTATCTCACTCAAAAAAAATAATCATTCTAAGAGAACCATTAAAACTATTTAGGATATGTTGTGATCCTTCTAAATAAATTTTAAAGGATTTTTAGATTATCACCTTTCCCTAATAGAGTTAACATATAATAATAGTTTACGTTCATGCATTCAAACGGTACCCTATAAGGCTCTGTATGGGAAGAGATGCATAATTTTGACAAGATAAGATAAATTTGGGGATTGAAAAAATTATAATACATGGCATTGTCCAAGAAATTATAGATAAGGTTCAAATAATTTAGAGGTATATGAAAGTGGAACAAATTTAAAGGAAGAGTTATGAGGATAATCATAAATGAGATATAGAATCTGAGTTTGGTGAAATTTTGTTCCTCTAGATTTCTCCTTGGAAATGGGTGATGACATTTTGGAAGAAAGTGAAGCTGATTACTTTTTATATCATTCCCTTCAGGATCCTTGATCATGTTGGGGTTATTGATTATTTCAAATCACTCCCTCCATATCTATATGAAGTACATTATGTGTTTCATGTATTACTTTTGAGGTAGTATATACCAAAACATTCACATATACTAAACTTGGAATACATAAAACAATAACATCATCTCCCATATAATGAACAACCAGTGTACACTATGGATTCAATAGTTAAAGTATTTTAGAACAAGACCAGTCATTGGGTCAATGTTCTATGTAAAAACCATAAGTTCGAAGAAGCTACGTGGGAACCTATGGATGCAATTTGATAAAAGTGAAATCACTTTTTTTATTCCTAGTAATAAAATTTCAAGGATTTAATTCCATTTAAGGGAGGAGTAGTGTGTAATGACCAATGATTTTAGTAAATATGTTTTCTTTAAATCATATTTAATAGCTTGTCTTGTATACAATTCGAAACTAAAATGAAAAAAAAGACACGTTAATAAATTAAAATTATTAAACATGAGTGTTATATTATAGCCGGAAAAATTTTTGTTTATAAATAAAAATTAACCAAATTATTAAAATTATGTAATGTTTATAATAAAAAAAGGATTTTTATGCTTAAAAATACATTTTTTCTATAAATGGTTGTTATAAATTAAGTGAAATAATATAAAAAACTAATTTTTTCTCATACTTAAGAATTTATTTTCATACACTAGATTTTAAATTTTGGATAAGTAGGCCTAAATTATAAAAAAATTATCATTTCATATTTTTTCATAAAAATAATATTACTAAGACTAAAGTTAATTACTGTGATAATGGTAAAACTGTTATTTTAACAGAATTATTTTATAAACATTATGTAATTTTTATCTACTGAAATAAATTTATATATTATCAAAAATGAATCTATTATAATTTTAAATATAGATATAAATATAATAACACTTGTTCAATTTTTAATCAATGCCAAAAAATATTAAGAACACATAAGGGTAAAAATAACATTTTTTAACAAAATAGTTCTCTATATATTAAATGATTTAAATTAAAAGTTAATTTTATCATATTTAGAATTTAATTATATTAAATAGAGGTTAAATTTGTATTATTCACACCCAAATTTTGTAATAGATGTTCTTTTATAATTTTAATAGAACATATATTACTCAGTTAAAAACTTGTTACCTATGTAAAAATAAAGAGGGTAAAATTTAAAAACCTGATAATAAATACGTCAAAAATATTTAAAAAATGTTTCAAATGAGTATTAAATTCATAATATACCTTATATCACACCTAAACATCATTATTTCCCACTGCTTCACCCATTATCCCAATAGTAGTTTCAGGAATATATAGAGATATAATGGGTATTTACAAATATTTAGTTTTCCTCCACTTATAAAGGTAGATCACATATACTACATTTATAAACCAATTAAAATGATTTACCTAAAACATAAATATACCCTAGTACCTCCTAAACAATATCCACACTTACTACAATCCTTTTCCCTTCCAGAATTATAAGACAAGGAGCCTTAGGCATTACCCAAGGGAGAACATCCAAAAGGATAATGTAATGCTCTCAACCAAGCTCTCCTAGTTTTTTCTACTTATACCCTTTAAAAAATGTATATACATGATAGTACAAAAAATAAGTATTATTAATATTAATAATGATATTATACTAATGGAGTAAAACTTTTCTATCTCCCTCCTAAACCATTCAAAAAATGGAAACGTCATCATGTGTTTGTATAGACTACCACCTCCATGAATGTCATGCCCAATTTTTTTAGTGTCTAATTTATAAAATTGAAATTTATAACCCTAATAATATTATATAATTATAATATTTTTTAATCTATAGTTAATATTAATAATAAATGTTTATTGTAAATTTAATCACATTAAATAAACATATCAAAACACCCTTCTTAATTTGAGTTCATTTTTGAAACCTATGAAAATGTATATTATTTATTCCAATGTAATAATAAATTAAATAAGTATATAAATTATATATATCAGCATGTTACTCTAAAAAAACATTTACCATGCTAAACAAACCCAAATTGTTGTAAAGAGATTAACCAAACAACCCCAAATAACCAATATAAACAGATATTATATTGAAAATAAATAAATAATGGTAATAAAAGGACCATGGAAAATTAAATGTAGATTAATAAAGTTCTTTGGAATGTATTTAATATACTCAATTTTATTATTGGGGATATTAGTTAAGATAATGGAATAAATCAAAACCAAAGTTATGGGTTTTTCTTGACTCATCTTTTTTTTCTTGAGACAAAAATATTCTTATTTATTATAGTTTTACAATATAGATTTTGTATATTATATGATTATAGTTTAATTCATACATTTTTTTTAAATGTGAATTTTAATTCAAATGTTTACCTTGATGAATTTATTTCTTAAAATTGCATCATTATTGAGAATAATACTCTCCATATTTAACGACAGTTTCCCCACTTTTTCTATGTTTACCATTCCAAAAAATGTTCTCTTTATTATATGGAAACCCAATTATGTGTTTTATTATGAGGCACTTTTATTTTACTAATCCTATTTTAAAAAAAATATTTTTTAATTTTTTATAATGTGTTCTTTAAAAAATCTATTTCAAAATATTAAAAAAGATTTCTGTCCTTTCATAATCAAATTTTTTATCTTCTACTCCAAATTACATTTGATAATTTTATATATTTTCAAGGAAATACTATTTGTGATTATTTTTAAAGAATAATTTTTCCAATATTTTCACTACACTTTTTCAAAAATTTATTTTAAATGTGATTTGAAACATCTTATTTTATAACAATGTTAAAAAAATTCTAAAATCTCTTTTATGCTTCCAGAACCATTTTACACTTTATCTTAAAAGAATTTTTTACATGGAAATTATTATTCATGAATAATAAAAATATATTATAAAATACTATTTTGGGGTGATATAATTTTGTGTATCAGTCATTTTTATTCATAAGAAAATTTTTTGTGATATCTTTTTACAAATGTTGTGAAACTTATTTCTCATTACTTTAGTTATTTATGATATAGCGGATGAAACACATTTTATACCCTTGGGTTTTCATGATATGTTGAAATTATTGATATATTATGGAACAAAAATGTATGTATGATCAACTAGTGGGGTCCTATATCTCCCTCTAATTCATTGGTTAATGGTTTATATTACCTAAGATAATGTAGTGTGAGCCTTATTTTATATGATCACAAACTAAAGTGTGGTCCTTCCTGGATATTCTCACAAAAAAAAGTGTGGTCCTTTTTGGATATGCTCACAATATGAAGATAACATATGCTTATGTTTATGGAAAATATTATTATTATTATATGTCTCAAGATTATGGTACATTTCCTTGACATATTATTAAGATTATTCTTCGTGGCACATGTTTATTACTTCATGGTTCCACACTCTTTTTCCCTGTAATATGATTTCTATTACAAGTATTTATATCATAAATAATGGAAATATTATCATAGTTCCATGTTTTTTAATAAAATATTGATAAACCTATCATGTTTTATCTTCTACTTATGATATAACACTTTTTTAATTTAAGATAAGTTTCCCCTTTATAAAAATTTGATCACACTCATTTGTCATGTTTCTATTCACAAGGTTATGGAGATGATTACAGCTTATGATAATTCGATATGGGTGTTTAATATGGATAATTTATATAGTAATGTTCAAAAAATTTGAAGTATATGTTTCTTATGTAGATTTTTTTCAAAGACACTAAACAATCCATTATTTATATTGTGAGGTTATTTTGTGATTTGTAATGTTTTTCTATTAAAATAATGTAACAAATGATGTCTTTACCTTGGGTTGTTATACCAAGTGTGTGCGTGTGTGTGTGTGTGTGTTAAAAAATCCATCAAATAAGAGTAAATAAATACCTAAGAGACATCCTCCCTTAACCTACTTCAATTCTCTAACAATTTTAATTTTTTATGTGGGGTGCCTGTTGTAAGGGATAGTTTAGTTTTCCATGTGTCATTATCACTCAATAAGTATAATTTTAGATTCCATGGATTAAAAATAATAAAAGTAGTGGATTTTCCAAGATTTTAATGGGTATGAAAAGTGAGGAGAATACTAAAATAATTCAAACAATGGAATTTTAAAGTATATTATTATGGAAAAATTTGTATCGGTTATTTTGGAAATATAATATTGTCTGAAAAACCAAAGAGATGATGATTTATGAAGGTGTAGACTATTTGAATTTCAATTCAACTAATCTCATAAAAATTAACCTTCATTGACCTAGGGATCAATTTTAAATGAATTTACATAGGGGTGATAAAATTTATTAAGAGTAATAACTTGAGGAAAATTTATCACTCACGTTTACGAGTCATGTGGTTATAATGTTTTTTTCATTACCTATTAATTTGTTAATTATTAGTATTTTTTAAATTTTAATATACTTTTTTAGATATTTTTCTTGTTTCTAAAAAATATTTAGCATAATATTACAACATGGCCGAAAAATGATGAAAAATATTAAAAATTATATATGTTTTTTTAAAAAAATTATGGCTACAATTTTTGCATTATTTTGGTTTCAAATAATTTAGGGGATATTTTTGTTAAAGAGAGAATTTAAGAATCAGTGGTAGGTATAATTTCAGAAAATGAACCCTAACTCTATGTTTGGAGGCTAAAATATTCTTTCCTTCGAGGATGAGAATATTGAACTGAAAAAAATAGTGTTAAGGCCTTCTATTCACAAGTAATTGAAACACCAATGGAAGTGGTACCAAGCCCTGAGCATACACCACTTTTCCAACATATCCTAGTGGATAAACTACATAAGGAATTTCACACCAACAAGATAGTGAATGAAAACATGGAATGGATTTTTCTTACCAACATAATGGTATAGAAAATATTGTGCATACATATCATAGCTAATGATATGTGACAACCCAATGAATAATATATTCACATTGAAACATATGATTTATTTTGATGATATGATTTTTGAAATATGTAATACCTGAGTGGCATATTCTAAGTGAGATACAATATAGCCCCATATTCACTCCTCACAATACATGAAGTTCCAACATAGCCTCACATCAAAACATTTCATTCGTTCTTGGCCTAATGTTTTGTCACGAAAAACACCCACATGTCTTCAAGTCCAAAATTCTACCTTAAGTCTATCCCAAAGATTACACATACCATCAATGTATCTTCTAAAGATTATTTATCATAAATAAATGCTTTTAGAAACCATGATACACATTTAATTCCAAAATCATCACCATATGTATGGGAGATCGATGAAGGTCCTAAAAGATCAAGTGAGAGCCATTGAGATTATATCCAATCTATGTGTATTGAACGCATATTCTAAAGGGTCCAAATATATTCATTTGTATATATTACCAAACCTAATATTGGATGGACTCATATGGAATTTCATATGAAGGAATATGATAGAGAGTGAATATATTGAAGACCATAGGATTCAGCATTAAAATCAAGTCTTAATGGAAAAGTATGTGATATTTATATGTGACAGTTATCCAAGTTTCCACTACCATATGTCTTGATCACCCAATTGGGATAAATGAAATTTATTAATAAATAGAGTTTGAATCCCTGAAACAAGGGATTAATGTATCCTTTATCAAATAATACAGGAGCTATAGTATGGGAGTTTCTTGATTTATGATTTATATCTAGGGTACACATACTATATGAGATCATCTATAGTAGATAGAAGATATCTAAGAGTCCTATTGAGATCACAAATTCATTATTTTCCCTTCTTCTTATTTTTATATTTGACCAACATATTTCTCATGTTTTATTATAGGTGTTTAATCATTGGAAGATATTTTGATTAATTTTCATCCTTTATTCCATTTTTGAGGGAAATTATATGATATTATACCTCCTAATCATCATAAATGATTTTTTCTTAGGTATAGGATTTAGTGATTCTGAGTAATGGAGTAAAAGTGGAAACTCACATTATAATAGTAAATTTAAATACTTATTCAGGGTAGTTTATTTTTGAGTGTTGGGTATATAATATGGATGACCTTACACTAAGAACGTGAATTAGAACATTATATAACTTTGTAAGGGTAGTGTAGTCGAGTGACACACTTCACTTTTGTAGTTAATATCCACACATCTCTAAAATTAAAAACTCTAGATATAATGTCAAAACTAATATGGCAGTGGTAGTATTTCACCATCAATATGTGAATTAATTTCTTCCCTTAGAGAGAGTACGCAAATCTTAAGGGGATCTAACGCTCATTGGAAACTTATAGGTGTATCCGGAGTGAGTATTAGGTAGTGGTGATTTATCACTTCCCACTAATTTTCATTAGGTAGTCTTTGGAATTTTGGATAATCTCCATTTCCCCCTTTATGTTAAGACCACTATAAGAGGAAGTGATCATATGGTTACCACAATGGGTTGGGTAGATTTCATCCTTACATCCTATCTATCCTCTATATTAATTTCTATACATCACCATACATTAACCACATTTCTTAAAACACCCAACCAATTTCACATGTGATTTATTTCATGTCCTATGGATATGAACTAGTACATACCATAATACGTGTTTCACTAACCCTTTTCACTTGTATGGTGGTCTATCTTAGATTGATGTATTTTTTTCAACAAACCAAAAAACATTTACCTTGAACACCAAACCATCCTTGTCATTTAGTAAAAATCCTTCTAGTTACTCCGTTTATATTTATTACACTAAATATTCATGAAGGAATACAGTCTTAACATCCAATTATTCAAGAAATAAACCTACCATTGAAACCAAGATGATAAGAATCTAAATAGTAATCTATTTTGAAAAATGAGAGAAAATATAACCAATTTCCACACTATTCAACTATTTTAAATCTGTTACAACTAGCCACTACATGTTCCATTTCCTATAGTTTTCTATATCCTTTAATAGATAAACCGTTTAATTAAGAACCCACTTTCCATTCAAAATTTAAGTTATATCCCATGTATTAAAACATGAATGCAATCCAATTATTATTTTATTACTAACTGTCACTACAATGAGTCACTAAGAGTTATCAACACATCCATTCATTTGGGTTACCCACCATTCATATGTATTATAAGGTTCATTCTTAAGGTTCCACTCCATCAAGACCCTATGGTTATAAAACCCTCCATCATGATTCTGTAGTACTTGAAAATTCTATTACATCATAATATAGTACTTCTAAAATATGATATATATCTTATATCCAAGAACACGGATATACTTCTCAAACATTCATGCTCCCTATAGATTTTGGAACCATGCAACCACTATTTAGTTCACATTTTTCTTATTTTGGTCCTTTTTTCCAAATTGTATCATCATCCTAGTCTAATACTTCCATGGGATCTCCTCATTGAAGATAACATTTGAGACTCTAATAAAATTTCACAGATTCTTATCCCAAATCTTAAATATAAGGTTTTTATCATCATATCCAATAAATAAACATGTTTATGACTTAAATTTAAACTTATCCATTTCCATAAAATTGAATTGTGAATGCACAATTGATTCAAAAGAAATAAAAGAGTTCAGTCATGTAATATTCCAGTATATAATTCATCCAAAATTTTATACACCATTAGTTTTAAAGAAATATGATTCATGATATAAGATATAAAGTTAAATATCTTATCCCAAAACTCATTTAGGACTCTCAAACATAGCCCCATTATTTTTCCTTACTCATTCAAATTCTGATTCATCCATTATACAACACCATATTTTTGGGTGTTTTGCCACAAACTTCTCTGTCTAGATTGTGTTCATCCAGTAGAATGCCTATAACTATATTCTCCCATAATAAAAACTATTATCAGACGGAAGGAGTTTCAATTTCATTGTAGTATTTAATTTCACCAATTATGTTCATTTAACAATAGATACAGAATCATTTTACTTTTGTTTAAGGAAATCAACACACACAATCCTTTTGGAATTTTTGATGAAGTCAATATAATACCACGTGACCTTAGGAGATTAGGATTATATTGGTCCCAATATATTCATATTAACCAAATTCATCTTCTAAATATTTGGTTTCGTTCCAAATAATTCATGGGACACCTTCCATTGTTTTACCAAGATACAAAATTCATATATTCTATACTCCATGGAATCAAGATATTTTAATCCATTTATAGTCAATGTTTATAAACCATTCACACTAATGTGTCCAAAAATGTCATGCCACAAAATATCATTTTCAATTTTATAGCTCTAGCATGAAGTGTACCATTTCAAAACCTGACCACATACGAATTTTCATTTTCATAGCTCAGTGCAACATAATAGAACCCTCTATGATTTCCCACACTTTATTTAAAAATATGGAATATAAATATTCATAATCAAGTTGACCTGTATAAATTAAGTTCTTATATAAATCTACTTTATGTTATAAACCCTCTAAAGATATAAAGAATCCATACTTTATCAAAACCTATACATTGCATTTTCCAATATTTTTCATTTCTCTATTCGAAAGGTCAACATTACTTATGCCTCTGAATATATAATTCCCAAAACTTCTTAGAAATTGAGTAAAATGAAGTCTGGTATCAAGAAACCCAGACTCTAACAAACTCATAATTATTAATATAAAAGTTAAATTCTCCCATTAATAATTGAATTTTCTAAAGGAATTGGAATCATGTTTTCCAGAATTTTTATATCTATCATAGTAATCCTTACATAAGTGTAAATTATGTCTACACTACCTACATGTGGTGTAAATAGAATCAGTTGATTTCAAATAACTCATATCACTTTTATCCTTATTATAATAACTTATTTGAGTGAATAAAAACCTACCTTTCACAATGAATTCAATTCTTATAAGACCTAACACTCTCTACTTTTGAATCTATTTATTCCAAACCAAATCTCAGAACTCCTCAAATACCAAGTCATTTTTACCATAGGAATTACTCACATTATTAACTATAATGTACCCAATATTTAGAAATGATGAACAAAGTAGAAATACCAACATTCCATCAACAAAGATAAATCCAATATGCTTTATATATGTCTGTATACTGTTGAAATCATTGATAATATCATCCCCAACCTCTATTCTGACATGATCATTTTAAACAATCACTGTATGAAATATTACTAATTTATTATAGAATTATTCTTATATTTTTATCAAGTATTGATATAAATTCATAATTTATCTTCATTTCATAGATGTTAAAGGCTATGTTATAGGATAAAATCATCAAAATCGAACCCAATGCCTTTTTAAAATATTTTTTACTTCATTATTTGACATTTATTTTGGATTGAATTTAAATAATGAATATTATGGATCTCTATAGAATAAGTAATCCTCAACATGCATTCTCTTAAAACAAAAATTTATTCCATTAAATTTTTCTAGCTGTGCTTTTCCCTCTTCCCATGACACCCTTTAAAAATAGTAAGAGTTCAAATAAAATGAAAAGTTTAAAAATATAATAGAACCATGTTTTCTCTAAGTATAACCAGTATAATAAATAGAATTTTTGTCTAGTTTTAAAGTTGGTTATTCACATAACCAAAATTAAAAATATTGTTTTGATGGATTTAATCCTAATTTATATAATATATGATGTTAAAAATAGGTTTAACATCTGTTAAAATATGACCAATATTAAAACACATTTTCTAACATTGGTTATATATTAAAAAAATTAAAAAAAGTTTCACTAATTAGTTATATGAATAATTTATGTTAAATGTAAAATTTCACATAGTGTTCTAGTGGCATTCAATTTTTTTACAAGGTGTTCACTTTTTATTTTTTTCATAGTCAACCCTTCCACATTGGTTGTTAATTTCCATTTTATAATTATCGATATTCAAAATAGTTTTAAAATTAGTTAATATATATCCAATATTAAAACCTTTGTTTTTTATGTTGGTTATACCATTAGATAATAATTAAATTAAAATTCCATATTATGCAATAATGATGTTTCATTTTTCTATTCCATTCCCTTTATATTTTTTTCTTCCAACCTCAAAAATTAAGGTGTTGCAATTTTTCCTAGTGCGTGTTTCACAATGACTCAAGAGGGGACAAAATTGAGTTGTTAAATTTTTCACTGACTTAAAATTAACCTCATTTAAATCATAATTACAATTTGTCTTTAAATATTATATTATAGATACAGTAAAAATGAAGCAAAAAATAATGGGAATGATATAGAGAATTTATAAGGATTCAAGTAATGGGGAACTTCCCCAAATCCACTCCACAAACACTCCATGTGATTATGATGATTTCAATCATCATTTTTCATAATAGATTCCTAGCTAAGTGAAACCCACTGTAACTTGTTACATTATGCCAATTTCTTTTAACCAATCTCTCCCATTACAAAACCTAATCACAATATTCACTACACTTAGTAAAAGTTCAGCACATTATTATAAAGAAAGCGATAATGAAAAAATAGAATATTCACACATAGTTAAAATAAAAAAACTAATAGCGTCATTATTACTATTTCAACCTCTACCAAGTAGTAAAATAATTATTTTTAATTTTGATAATAATTATTTTACTACTGGATGGCCCTTGGTCTTCTAGAACTATACTTCCATTTATTGAACACATGAATAATTAAATAAATAATTTATTTTCTTAAATAACTATTTTATTTACAAAATAGTAAATAAATATTTATAAAATGTTCAATAAAATAACTAAACATATTTTAATCAAAATCCAGTGAATAAATATTTAATTAATTTATGTGATCATTTTAACTTGAATAAAACTATTACACGGTCCTGATAATAATATTTAGTTCATCAATTAAATTCAAATAGAATTTATCTGAGACTACCAAAAACACTTAGTGTGTGACCCTCTAGGATTCTTTCTTGTAGGAATTATGTGGGATTGCATAAAATCCAATAGTACTCTCTAGAAACGGTTCAAGGCACCAAGAGAAATAACTCAAAGTCGCAATAACAACATCCACATATGAATTCTCACTATGTAATATAATCCATTTATCTCAATATATCATCAAGTAGGTTTCATGATAGTGTCATCAACCTTTGTGCTTGATACATCATTATTTGACTACCTAAAATAAACTCTTAGTTACACCAGGGCCATGGAATTTCTCCCAATGGTTCTATTTCAATAAAAGGTTCAAGATATCAACTTCCATAAATGGAAGGGACAAATCCTTCCTTGACATATCAATTAATAACATGCCACTCGTGACACGCCCAATGTACCCTACTTTCCATAAACTGTCTGTGTGATGGTTCCCATTAGTAAATTAAAGTGCACATGTCATGACACGTATTAATGATAATCTTGAAGTCCAAGGATAATTACACACGCTCATAGATAAGAATATCTAATGACACCAAAACATGCGGAATTTCTTCTGGCAGGTCTGTTCTCATAATCTCCCACATTGGAGATTACCAAGTACTAACTTCATGAGCGTAAGTATCTTCTGTTTACGAGTACTCGTACTTGACAGTATGTATACTATGTGTCCCCTTATAGTATTTCAACCAATCATAGAACTATATCTTAAAATATTGTCATATAACTTCATGGTTCTCATCATAGTGGGGAACTGTTATGAATTTTCCATTATCTTTCTTTCCCAATGTGTCTAAGGACACATTTTCTTGGAAAGATGAATGTCATGTAACACTGGCAATAATTCCCTCTTGGATTGTTCCATATAGAATCTCTTCAGTATCTTATCAATGTATATACATTGACTTAGTCCTAGAAATATTTTGGATCTATCATGATGGATCTTGATCCCAAGAATATATGCCACCTTTTCCAAGTCCTTCATAGATAATCATTGAGTAAACCATGCCATAACAGACTATAGGACTGGTATCTCATTTCAAATAAGTAATATGTCAACAACATATACTATTAGGAAAATTACTGTACTCCCACTAAATTATTTGTAGACACAAGGCTCACATTCATTCTTAATAAAACCAAATTTCATTATGCCTACATAAAAATGAATGTCCCATGACCTAGATTATTTCTTTAATCCATAAATGGATTTATACAACTTACATGCCTGAGTGTCATCCTTTTGATTCATAAACCATTCAGGTTATGTCATGAAGACATCTTCCTAAAGCTTCCCATTAAGGAATTATATTTTGACATCCATTTTCTAAATCTCATAGTCATGGTAAGAGGAAATGGCCAATATAATTATGATTGATTTCAGAATTGAAACTGGTGAAAGTTTTCGTCATAGTCAATGCCTTGACACTACTTAAACACTTTTACAACTAGTCGTGCCTTATAGGTACGGACTTGGTCTCCCATTTCTTGTTTCTTCTTGAATACCCATTTGCAACCAATAGGCATTATATCAACTGGAGGATCTACCAAAATCCAGACTTAGTTTTGGTATAGGGAATCCATTTCAAAATTCATGGTTTCTTGACACTTGGAAACATCTATGTCACGTAATTCTTCCTTGTGTATTATAGGATCATTATTTTCAAACAATAATGAGTCACCATCCTCAGTAACAATAAAATCATACCATTCTAGTTCTCTAACCTCTCTTGTACTGCTACGTAGTTCTTGTGTCTCTAGAATAGTTCTTTCTTCTATGGGGATTTGTGGAATCTCTTTCTATACCATCTCTTGTGTACCTTGAGCCTCAACTTCATCAAATTCAATCGTTCTCCCACTATATCTTTTGGATATGTTATTATTCTCAAATAATATGACGTTTCTTTCCATTATAACCTTTTTGTATAAGGGGTGGTATAGGTAATAACCCCTTTTTTCTTTGGGGTATCCTATAAAGTTATACTTTGTGCCTCAGGGTGCAAGTTTTTTTCCTGAAGAGGGCTTAACAAATACATCGCTTCCCAACACATGTAAATTCGATCACGTGGATTTCTTTCTACTCCAGAACTCATATGGAATACCATTTATCAATTTAGTTGGTACTTGGTTTAGCATGTATGATGTTGTTTATAACGCATATCCCCAGAAATGTAATGGAAGAATCACATGACTCATCATTGATCTCACCATGTACAACAAGGTGTGGTTCCTCCTTTCACTCACACCATTCCATTGGAGCATATAAGGGGGAGTCAGTTGGGATGGGAACCCAAAATCCCATAAGTAATCAATTAAGTATTGATTTAGATATTCTCCACCTCGGTCTGAGTAGAGTTTTGTAATCTTCTTATCAAGATGGTTCTCAACTTTATTCTTGTATTCTCTAAACATATAAAAAGAATCTGACTTATACCTCATTAAGTAGATATATCCATATCTAATAAAATCATCAGTAATGTTTATGAAGTATGACTACCCTCCTCTTTCCACAACTAGAAATGGTCCACACACATCAGTATGAACCAATTCAAGAAGCTCATTATCCCTTTCACCTTTCCAAAAAATAGGGATTTTGTCATTTTTCCTTATAAAAATTCTTGGCATACTTCAAGTGGTTTTAGTTTAAAAGAATTTAAAATTTCCATCTTGATGTGACTTTGTCAAGAATTTCTCATTTACATGACCTTACTGGCTATGAAAAAGTTGGGTGTGGTATTATTCATGTGAAGTATCTTTGTAATCGATTTCCATTACTTGGTTTGTGTAATCCAATAGATAAATATTGTTGTATAAATGTGTCCTACCAAAAAAAATGTTATATTTTCAAAAGAAGCAACACGCACTTATGAACATGAAAACAAATCCATTTGTATCAAATATAGATATAGAAATAATGTTTTTAGTAATAGATGAAACATAATAAAAACCCTTTAACACCAAGATCATCCCAATTGGAAACGTGAGGTGGTAGTACCTGATAGCTACATCAATGAGTTTGTATCCATTGGATGATCATAGATCTACCTCCCCACATACAATATTTCTGAATCTACTTGGTTCTTATATTTGGATATATATGTGATCACCACAGGCTATATCTAATACCCAATTTGTAGAAACATATAGATTACATTCAATAAAAAATGCACCTAAATCATCCCCTTGCTTCTTAGGCTAGGTGTAGTTCTTCTTCCAGTGGCCCTTCTTGCCACATGTGAAATAAATAGCTTCTTATTCCCTTGTATCTCGTTTGATCTTCCTTTTCTTGGAAGGGTGTGAAGAAGATTTGGTCTTAAAGCACTTCACCTTCCCTTTCCACTTATTCACTATAGGAAAAGAATTCTTTTCATGATTCATATCTTTTCCCACTTGGTGAATGAGGATAATAAGATAAGATAGTGACTTCTCAATGTTATTCATATTTAATTTGACAACAAATCTAGAGAATCTATGAGGGAGTGATTCAAGAATAAGATTGGTACGAAGTTCTTCAGGGAGTTTAAACCCTAGAACCTCTAATTGTTCAATGTATCCAATTAGCTTGACTATGTGAGGCCCATCTGGGGAACCCTCTCCAATATTACTCTGAAAGAGTGCCTTGGAGATCTCAAATTGTTCTTATCATTCTCTCTCTTTTTAAATACCACATAGGTGCTCGAGAATGCTATAGGAATCCATGTTTTCATGAGACATCATGACATTACTAGACATTGTTGATAGCATCAAGCATTGAACGTCGAATGCTTCCTTAAAATTTCTCTCGTAAACCAAGAACTCTTTGTCACTTGCATCTTGGGTAGGCAGATCAGGTAATGCTTACTCCAGCATGTAAGACTTTCATTCATGGCATAGAATAATCTGAAGGAATCTAAACCATTCCTGGAAGTTACTGCCGGTGAGGATGTTGTCTTTTTTAATAATTGATCATAGTGATACTGTGGTTGAATATTTTTTCATTATATTCTGCAATTAAAAGTGAAGATCATTATTACTTTCTTGATTACATTTTATGAGAAATAATAAATTAATTTCATTAAGTCTCCCAATATTTTATCAAGTCCCAATGGCCCTCACCATTGAACACAGAATGTCTAGCTGTTTTGAAATTATAGTGGGAAGGATCCATATTCCCCTTCACATTACCCTAAAAAGGGTTGGTTAAGTTATTTGAAGTTATTTAGGTAGGCAGGTCTTTACCAATTGTGGGCTTGCAGCTCCTTGATCTGTTGAGTGGACTCCCCAATCCTGAAATCCTAACTTTTGATTTTGTCAGCTCTTGCCTCCAATATTAAACCAAGTCTAGAAATGGTTACTCATCTTGATGTAATATGGTTAATTCAACATGAAACCTTTAATAAGGGATTCACGTATAAAATTAATTGTTCCAACAAGGGTTGGTCATACACATAGTTTTATTGAGGTTTTCCCTTAATCAAGTAATGGAAGGCTTGGTCTGACTTAATATTTTATTAGAGGAATTTTAATCTCTTATGAGTGAATTTATTATTATCATTATCACATTCTTGTTAATATTAAGTGGAACTTACTTAAGTTATTATCCCATGTCTTGATAAATATTTATGCATAATCTTGGTTTATTTTAGTTTCATCTTCCATCCTTGTTTAATACATTAATTATGTGATTGCGACAACACATCCATAATGATAAAACATGGAACCAACAGAAATAAAATAAATCAAATGGATTGATAATGATATTTTCAAATTGTTAGTTTATCTAGATGATAATAAACTAACCCTGACCTTTGGGAGAGAAAACTTGAACCTTTTGGGTTCATGTTTATAGCTTTTCACCTATCTACCTCTGTATTTCTTGGGATTGGTTTCGTCTTGGCTCCAGCATTAACCACATCCACTAGCTTGGGAGTTTCATCCATTACATATGCTTTTAAACTCACATGAAGGTGAGGGGTAAAAAAGGGGGTTTATATAAAAGAAATCATGGGCACGCGGGCCCTACATATTAATGAGGATAAATGTCTAGTAGGCTAACAATTAATTTAATAAATAAATTAAAAGGAAACTGATCACATATAAAAGGTCTTGGTCTATCTCATGATCACCCACATACATATAACGAGTTACGTATTTAATAAAACTAGTATTAAATTATTTAATTATTCTTATTAAGATAAATTGAACTTGAATTGATTAATTATTATCCTTCATTAATCAATCCTTTTATCTTAATACTTTTTTGAATTTCTTTAAGATTCTCATCGTTGTACATAAATGCACCTGAGAGATAAGTTGGTGAATACTCGTTCAAATCTACCCAACATGTATTATATTCATATAATATTTTACTATTCTAACATATAGAATACATGATTCTTAAATTCATAGAGTAACAATATGTTGTACAATTTATACATGATAAGTAGTTCTGAACATTACACATACATTAGAGTTTTGACTTTGTGTAATTTGGTAAAGTACACGGCGTGTAGTTCTGACTACACGGAATGTACTATCTTCACCATATTTACTAATGTACATGCCTAGGGATTTGGCGTGTGAGGTTTAATTTGGAAATTTATGAGTACAAGGCATGTATAGTGGGATACACACCTTGTTTTCTCCACATTACATGATTACTGGTTGGCTTAGACATCTATGGGATACATGGTTTGGTCCCTCACCAGAAGAGACTATAGTTGTGTCCAGTGGGCCACATGGCATGTAATCTATTATTTGTGTGTCAATATGTCCCGATCAGCACGTGGTGTAAAATGAACTGCACCGCGTGTAATAAATTCACATGGTTTGAATAGTTGTCGAATTACTCTTGATGAGGTGTACACAACTACACAGCATGTAGTCCATATTACATGACGTGTATGGTAGAAAACATGGTGTGTAAGTCCAAACACACGAAGTGTACATTAGAGTCACCTAGGAAGAATCATTGGCGCCTCCTGATGAGTTATCCATTTTAGTTTTAATTAAAAATCATTTGTTTCTATGAAATCTACAAGAAATGAAAAGAGGGAGAACAGATCTCGAAATCCATATTACCAGAATGATTAATCTCAAATTGAAAAACTAAATTATTAAACTTTAAATCATCAATGAATTATTTAAATAATTATAAACTGTAATGTAACCCCTCTGATACCACTTGAAAATTCCAGACGCAGTGGAAGCATGGTTGGGCCAGCACCCAATTTTAATTTTTACAATGATCAATGATTATTCTAGAATCTATACAAAGATGAATGCTAGTCTCCACATAATGGAATCAAAGATTCAAATAAAGAAGCAAGAGGCCCAAAACCTTTATAGGGAATCTTTCACATCATGTTTGTAATTAATTAAATTAATTTCATGAAGGAAATAATACTTGGATCTTCATAATTTTCTTTGTTGAATATGTTGATCATCTGGAATGACCCTTCTAGTTAATCTCATTATGCTTGTGAAGATCCAAACAAGAATCCCTCTAACAGTGATCCACACATGCTCTGATGGACTCCGATCGACACCACTCGTTCTCCGGGTTCCAGTGTGGTGAAGTGAGTTTCTTGTGCCGGTCGTTCTTGATCGCTTGTTCTTCGGACTGGAAGAACATCTCTCGTTCTTGAGAGGGGTAGGAAGAGGATTTGAGAGAGAAATTGTTTAGCTCAACAATTCTAAATTAACCGGGCATGCAGTTCGGTATATGGCACAATAGAAATACATGCCTATTTATCGACATGGGGAATTGGATAAAATATTTAATTGTGTATCAGAAATTAAACACATTCATAACCTTAGAGAAAACCCATGATTTTAATAATAATACTGCGTCATTATTTATAGTGTGCCAACTTGAACAAAATGGAATTATAATTAAAATTCTGTGTCATAGAGTAATAGTACCATTATGAATATTTCAACTTGTTCCAACTAGTTAAATAATTATTTACCATTTTGAAAATAATTATTTTACTAATGGACCGGACTTAGTCCGATTGAACTTTAATTACATTTATTGAACACCCAAATAAATAAATAAATAATTTATTCTATTAAATATGTATTTTATTTACAAACTAGTAAATAAATATTTATTAAATGTTCAATAAAATTAATTAATATATTTTACTCACAATCTAGTGGATAAATATTTATTTAATTTATGTGATCATTTTAACTTGAGTAAAATTATTCCACTGTCTTGAGAATAATATTTATTTCAATAATTAAATTCAAATATAATTTAACTGAGACTACCAAAAACACTTAGTGTTTGACCCTCTACGAGTATTTCTAATTGGAATTAGGTAGGAATGCCTAAAGTCAAAGAGTACTGCCTAGAAATGGGTCAAGGAACCCAAGAGAATGAACTTAAAGTTGAAACAACAACATCCACATATGAATTCTCACAATGTAATATAATACCTTTATCTCAATATCTTGTCAAGGGGGTTTCATGATAGTGTCATCAATATTTGTTCTTGATACATCATTCTTTGACTAATTGAAATAAACTCATTGTTACACCATAGCCAGGGAATTTTGTTTGATGGTTATATTTCAATCAGAGGGATGAGATATCAACTTCCATAAATGGAAGGGACAAATCCTTCCTCAACTTATCCATTAATAACAAGCCACTCATTATGAACCCAACATTCCCTACTTCCCACCAACTGTTTGCATGATGGTTTTTGTCAGTAAATCAATGTGCTCGGGTCATGAAACGTATTAATGATAATGTTAAAGTATAAGGATCATTACATGAACTCGCAAATAGAAATATCTGATGACACCAAAATATGTGGAATTCCTACTAGCGGGTATTTTCTCATAATCTCCTATCAAGAAGATTACCAAGTATGAACTTCATGAGAGGAAGTCTCATCTTCTTATGAGTACTCACACCTGACGGTCTATAAAAAATGTTTCCCATTATACTATGTTATCCAACCACAGAACTATATTTAAGAATATATTCATATTACTTCAAGTTTCTCATCATAGTAGGGAACTATTACGACATTTTCAATGTGAAAAATACTTTATAAAATTATTACACTGTAGTCATGAAAAACAATGAACAATATGTAATAAGATATTTAATATTTAATATATTAAATGTTCATTTAATAAAAGTAAAACTAGTTGGATATGGGACACCAACTCTTACAAATATGATATACTAAAATATCAAGTTATCCTTTTCACGTGACCTTCATTTCTATAATTACAAAAAAGTAACTATTCCCAATGGATTTTTCCTACCATAGAACTATATGGTTTCTTGTAAAATTATGTTCGAATTAATTTGATATTTACTCATTTGGGAATCATTACTGATTATAAAACTAAAGTATCTATAGAATTTATCACAAATAGAAATGGTAGTAAGTTGAAAAAAATGTAATTAAATAATTAAAAACACTCATCTTCTCCAATATTCAGTTTTGTAGGGAATAATTTAAAATTCTTCTAATCGTATAAATTTTATTTTGATTTCAATACTTTGTATGACTTTTGTATAAGTTAAAACTTATTCTATTTGAAAATATATTTTCATTTTTGAATGATATTCTTAATCATCATAAGAATTTTTCTCCTTCGAAATATATTATGTGGCATATTATATTAGAACTCTATGACATAATATGGAAACATTATTCTTGTGGGATAATTTCATTGTTCCTGTTATAATTAATGAAAGCATTGTTGATTTGATCCTCATAAGATGATTTAATTTTCTAAAAATACAATTTAAATAAATTCCTTAGCTTCTATATAATTTAATATTAAAAAATTTGGTATGTATATCTTTCTAAGATCATGGTGTAACTTACACAATAAGTTTACTCTCATAAAAAAATTATCCTATGTGATAAGAAAATTTACAAACATTGTATGATAAGTCTTCTATATGAGACTATTTTAATATAATTTATGTTTTCAATATTCTAAATATTAGTGAAATACATATTTTATACTCATAAAATAATTTCATTTTCCAAAATTTGAATTATAGAATGATATTTTAAAACAAATCCACATAGGAAATGTTTTTAAGGCAAAGGAAAATTTCCATAGGATAATTTCTTCAGTCTTAAATAAGAAAAAAATTAACTATATACATCCAAATGAGATACCACTTAAGGAAATATGATTTATTAACTTGAAATTTATTATGATAAACTTATTAGTAAATAAAATGGGGATTTTGAAGCATAAAACATGTAAAATATCATGATATATTGGAACAACATTTGTATGTCCAAAAACCTCGACTATTTTTTTGATCACAGAGCCCATAAAAATTTAAACAAAATTTTAATAGATTTGGTAATAATGTTTGTATCAAATCTAAGTATAAATTATTTTTAATTTGAAAAAAAAATAGATTTCCAATATAAGAGTAAAATTTTCTATTCACTCATATCTTCCTCCCATTTTATCAAAAAATCTAGTGTAGTGACATAAAAACATTTACTATAACACATTAAATTATGAGACTGGGAGAATATATATTACTAAAATGAATAAATATTTTTTTACTGATTTTAGAGATTCATGAATATAAATTCACAAATTATGAATATATGGAATGAAGCAATTAGATATATATAGTAAAATAATCAATATTATAGAATATAGAAACACTAAAACTATAGAGAATAAGTAATACTAGAATTTAATTAATATAAAAGCACATTTTATACAATAAATAGAAATTAAATAAAAAAATAAAATGATTTCAATATATTTTTTTCTAGTGGATTTCTCAAAAGATGGATTGTTGGGACTAAATAGTTTGGGATCAACAATTTCCTTTTACTTTTTTCAAGATATAGGATATCTAGTATGAGGTTTGGTACATAAATATTTTTTTTCTCTAATCTAAAAAAGTGAATCTTCACCAATTTTTCCCCTCTAAATGATAGAAACTCTATAAAAATCTAGGATAAGTGAACATCCTTTCTATATATTCATGTTATAATCATGGAGATATGTTTAAATATCTGACTTATAATCTTAGATGGAAATTAAACACTTCAAAACATATATCTAAAGAACTAAAATTATATAAAAACTAGTTTGGGATATAGAAGTGATAGGAACATTCTGAGATTCTCTTTAAAAAAACGTTTCCCCTAGAAGAATCCTTTTTAAATTGAGCATATTTCTCCAAATGTTTCTAAAAATATGCATCAAAATTAGTACTAAAAGAATTATCAACCTCTTTATGAATCTCATTTACCCTATAAAACATGTTTTCAAAGTTTGGATTTATTGTAAGATCCCACTATTTTAGAAATTTAAAGGTGATTTCAAAATAGGTGGGAGTATTCAATGTAATATATATTAGATATTTATGACTTTATTAAATAAAATATTAAGGGAAACATATATTTTTAAATACTTTGATTCTTATTTCATTAGTTATCTTGGACATCAATAATTACATACTTTTTACTACCAAAATATTACAGTAACACTACAACCTAAACCACTAGGTCTAAGCTAGAATGTCACATGACATCATTCATGCCTATTCATATATAAGAGGTTTTTGACTAGCAAAATGGCTCGTACACTATCAGTGGTGAGATTTTACCCTCAGTATAGTATCTCTGTACAAATAATATCAATAAAATATACTAACTTAAGGTAAAAAATAATAAATAAATAATATCAATGGCACACATGGCATACGAAATTTAAATAAACCATCTCCTAATATGGAAATCCAAACTAGATTATTAATATAAGTATATTACTACATAAAACTATGGTATTCTATTTATTATTTCTCATTTCTTCCATTATATACATGATCCTTATCTCAACTATGTTCCATGGGACCATTTCCCCTATCTAGATCCCTATACATGAGGTATAAACTCTCATCAAAATATTCATATAGTGTTTGGGTAATAAAACCCAATTAGACACACAAAAAATGTGTCCTTAACAAATCTTAACATGTATAACGAGTGTATTCTATGATAAAATAAATGTGTAGGACAACATAACAAACATCTAACAAGAACTTTTGTTCTATCCAAGCCACCATGAGACCCATCCAGTCCTGTTTCATCTTCATGCCAAAAGTTATATCGATATATTATAAATAACCAAGAGCTAGAAAAAAATATAGTAAACATACTACTCAATGTAATCTAATCATCATGTGAACATGACACTTGGAATCCGCTATTTATCTAGTTAGTCATGCTACTCGGCATCCACTAGGCATCGAGTGAATGATATACTCATTATCCACTAGAAATTTGGTAAATATGACACTAGAAATCTACTAGAAATAAATTTAATCACATGGAATAAATGAGGTATTTTGGTATCCCTAATAAGTTCTTAGGTCCATCTTCACCAACATCATAAGTTATGCACACTCCCCCTCTATGGGGTAACTAGATCATGAAGGTCTACCTGTTCTGAGAACAAACAACAATACCACCAAAGGTAAGATAACAAACCTAATAGAGTATATCATGCAAGAAATAATAGAATATCATTAGGAGAAAATTTTGAAACAAACAATACAAATGGTCAATATCCTATAGAAACAAATAAGCTATAGGATTACTCCTAGAGACTAGTATCATAAACTGGTTTCACATGAATCTCACACACCCACATGAGATCACAATTAATAATGGTAATAAATAAAGCTAATGTATGAATTATATCAAGGAAACAAGTGTATATGAGTTCTCCAAATAGAATGTAACTTCCTATTATAAGGTTGTATATAAAGAACTCCAAGGTTCATCAAGGAATTGAATAATGAACATCTCAGGCACCCACAGAGAACTAGCTCACACATCAATAATTCCTATCTTGGGATTTGGTTTATAAAAAAAGAGATTTAGAATGGAGACTCAATAATATCCATGTCAATAATGTGATTCTATAATCACATACATTAACGATTCCATCAATGGAATTTATTTGGTGGTATGTTAAAGGATGGAATGAAAATTTATTGTATCTTTTATTGATCAAAGAATATATCGTGAATTCATTTTTGATTATAGAAAAGGACCTCAAGACTAGAAAAAAATCATTGATACACTATCAATCCATCAATGGAAAAGTTATTCATTATTTTAAAAAACAATAAAAATATCTCATGATGATCATTTTTTGTCACTTTTCAAGAAATATCCACTAATATTAAGAATTATGGCTCTCTTCAAGGGGTGTATTCATTAACACATTGAATACTCCAACAATATTCCAAGGAATCATCAATATATTATTTATTAATCATCAATATGAAATTAATAATAGGTTTAGGGAGATTATTCTTAAACACTTACCAATAGAACATTCACTATCATTGGTAGATCCTCATCTGACCAAGAAAATTTTTCAACATGCTAGATCCACCACTGAACTACAAAGAGAGTAATGGAACCTCATTGAATATTTATCAAATTAACTTATGTGACATAGATATATGATCATTTTTTAAAGAGGAATAATGATTTGGAATATCTCTAAAGAAAACTCACTAGCTAAGATTTTTGAATCATTCTAATGAAGGGGAGCTAAGAAGATAATAATGGGAGTTCCAAAATGGAAGAGTAGTGGTTAAAATATGTGTTAAGTCCATTAGGTTTCAAATTTGTTATTAAAGAGTTACAAAACCCTGTGGGATTAAAAACCTCTGGTAATAATTAATTTCACCCATGGACTACATGAAAAAGATAGAAGGTGGGTCTCACCATCTAGTCGTTGGGGTCTATTATAGCCAGTAGATTCATTAAAACCCCATCAGATATCCATTGGGTTCCACCAGAGAGTCAGTGTCTATTTTCAAGACAACAAAGGGATATTCCCTTTTCATAACTTTAAACACAAATTTATCATATCTTTATCCACCAAAACCATCCTCTTAATAGCCCATACGAAATAAGGATTGAAGAGGAAGGTAAAATTTATAAACATGAAACATTTCATATATCCAATCAAAGAGTTGAAGTTATAATTCCCCCACTATAACAACATATCATCCCTAATAAGTACCTTTAATGGTTATTCTCAAAACAATATAGGTGATTGAGACTAAACATTATCCTCTCACTCCCAAGTCTCTTAAAGTTTTCCATGATTATATAGAATTCAGACTCATGGTAATTTCCTCCCTCAAATGAATTTATCACTCTAATCTATAATGTGCATTGGGAACTCCACATATGACTCAATAGGATCTATCTCAACATCCTCATAGTTGATTAAATGTGTAGGATCAGGCACATACCTCTAGATCAGACACTCATAAAACATTCCATGCATACCATGATAGTTATAAGGAAGATCTAGATTGTACAGAACTATCCCAATCCACTTGTTGATCTTGAAGGGTAGAATATAGCATGGAACTAGCTTCCCCAAATTCTTCAACCATCAGTGGAATTTTTAAGGATTCACTCTTATTATAACTTGATCGCCTACAATAAACTCCAATGGTCCACCCCTATAGTAGGTGTAATACTTCTACCTATTCTATGAAATGATAAAACTCTTATGAATCTGTTGAACTCTTTTAGTGTTCTCCCAATCCAAACTAAGTCCCATAATCATAGTCTCACAAGCCTCGTGCCAACAAATTAGTGAATGAAATGGCCTACCATTGAAATCCTGATAAGGTTCCATATAAATCAAATCCTAGTAACTATTGTTGTATAGTAACATAAACAATATAAGATTACTATACAATGATCAACCAAATTATAGGAATTAAGCTCATATAATATCCTTCAGTATGTGAATAATTCAATTGGAAAACCCATATGTTTGGGTATTGTATGTTGTGATCAATCTTAGCTAACTCTTGATGGCCTTCTACAAGCCCTTCCAAAACTGTGATGTAAAACATGTGTCTCTGTTAAAACCAATTCTCAAGGTTACTCCATTTAAGAATATGATCTTTTAGATATATATATTTTTCATATCATCTACTGAGTGAGTCTAAAGGATTTATAATAAGTGAGAAACTTTTGTTCCCCATTCAACAATCACCCATACACCGCCAATACTCTTAAAGGTCCTATTAAACCCTATCAAAATGTCTATTGTCATCTCCTCCCATTTCTATAAGGTCATTGGAAGTGGTTGGATCATGCCACTAGGATATTGCTTCTTGACCTTAATATTATGGCATGTAAGGCATTGAGAAGCAAATGAACAATGCCCCTCTTCATCCTTGGCCACTAGAACTGTTTCTTGCAGTCATGGTATATATCTTTCACTCTGCAATGCACCATCCATTTAGAGGTATGGAATCTTTTCATTATCTCTTTTATAATATAATTAAGTAATTAAAGTCTCCCATGTACAAGGATCACATCGTCATTGTCTAGTGACCTTCTGGGTATTGGGTCACCTCCAATTAGCTTCTCTTGCATCATAGAACACTCAATTTCAGCCGCCAATCCAGCCTTTTCCCAGTCTACTAATGAATATGTGACCACCAATGGAGAACTTTTAAGCAATACCAAGTCCTTAAAATCATCCACCCTCCAATCATCCAACAATCTCATTAGGCTCTAACGTTCCTCCAAAAACTGTTCATTAATCCCCTAAGATGTCTATGTCTTATGGATAAGATAATTTGAAACAAAATTACCTTTACTAGGTGTATGATCCTTCCAAAATTCAAATAGATTTTGATACTCTACCCAGTTCCTCTACCATATATTTGGGTCTTAGTGTGTAAATATATAGTGGAGGATCTTGTAATCTTTGTACACAAAAAATATCTCATAGATGAGATAGTTTCACCAACACTTAAAATTGTGGAACATTGTTTCCATAACCAAGTCATGGGTATAATAGTTCTTCTCATGGGGTTGTAGATAATGTGACCTCTAACCCACTACCTGCTTCCTATTCATTTGTACTTCCACTAAACCAACACCTAATACATTGATGTAAATTGCATAGTTAATCCATGGATTGGGAAGTACCATCATTGGAGCTATAATCAGCCTCCTATTTAACTTAATAAAATCATCTTCACACTACTCCAACCACTATAACATCAATCTTATCTTCATCAACACAGTCATATGTGCTGATAAAGAGGAGATGTACGGGATAAAACATTGATATTATCCAACTAAACCCAGATATATCCTGATCTCAAACACATTCCAAGGAAATGTTCATGGCATCACTACCCCATCATTCTCTAGGACCGTAGATATACATATCTCAAACACCATATAACCTAATAATTTCACCTACTAAATACAAAAGTTTCGCTTTGATAGCATGGTATAAATCCATTGTGCTCAAACCATACTTGGGACTATAATGAGATGTCAAGTAGGTACCTCTAGGGTTGGTGAGTATATAAGAATGGATTCAACAAAAAAAATGGTGAATGAGTCAATATGTTGGAAAAATACCATGTTCCTGAGATCCATGTGTAATTACAAGGTATTATTATATCTAGAATGTATCATCAAGTACTCATACAAAACATAATTTCTCTAAAACATTTTCTTTGGGATGTCCTCCTCTCTAACCAGTAACCGGTGATAGCCCAATCAATGATAAAACATGGAGAACCATCGATATCCCAATAAATAATCAAATAGATCATCAATTATGGAGAAATTATATATATTTTTTACTATAACATGATTAAACTTTCAAGAATATACACAGAGTCTAAGACTATTGTCCACCTTCTTTGTGAACAGTATAGGTTCACGCCATGGTTAAGTACATAGACCAATAACTATCTTTTTCAAAAATTCCTCAAGATATACCATGACATCCTTCTACTTGGATACCATTATATGATAATTGGGTATCGAAAAGTGTTGTGCACCTAGAATGAGATCAATCTCAAAGTCAACTCCAATATCTAGGGTAATTTATTTGAAATTGTCTAAAAATGAATCTTGAAAATGTTCTACAACTAGATGAAAATATGAGGGGATGTCATTCATCCCACAGAAAGGTCTAGGATTTTAATCTGGGTCATGATCATCCTAAGATTTCTCAATTCCGGACCAAATATACCTACCCCCATTTCTTATTATTCAGTTATCACATACTTATCTCCCTTGGATGATGTGAATGATACACATCTTCAATAACATTCAATGAAAGCTCTGAAACTAGTCAGATAATCCATACCAAAAATCACATTGAATATTATCACCTCTATAAATAATAAGTCCCATAGATATCCATGACCAAAAAAACTATAGAACATATTTATAAATGTAGATGGTGGTCCACTTCTGGGTCCAATGGTGTATCAAGGGAATGTAACTCAGAAGATAACTTGACCAGTATGTCAAGTAAAATAAAAACTTGTGATGAAATAAATTAATGGGAAGAACCTATATCAAATAAATATTTATACAACATATAATTTAATATTACCATGACTAAAAAGTATATATTCCCTCACCACCATCAATTGGAGTCTCATCCACTGTATAAAATCGACTAGTCTCAACTTCGTAACCCTATCCCTAGGAGGAATGACCCCCTATGAGTCTTCATCATCTAATTCAACTATGAGGACCCTGGTATAATCCATGGTTCCCTAACCACATCTTCCTTGATAATACATGGAAACCTAACCTCATATGTCTAGAGAAAAACTGTTGGATATGTCTCATCTTATCTCATTGTTGACACTAAATCTGAGGCACTGTGAAGACCCTTTGGTAATGATCGACCTTTCCATAGTTGAAACATTATGGTACTCCTCCTAATGAAATTAAAGATTCCAAGATATAGTCCATTGAAATACCACTTCCCCACTTCATGTCCTTAGTCATCCTCTTCCTTCTACAAGAATAGGTTCTCATAGTATGAGTAAGAGGTCTACATGCATGAGTACTGAAAGGTGGAAGAAGACCAACTACTTGTTCCTCCCCCAGTCCCTTCTCAATAGTTAAGGCCTTTCATAAAACATATAGGTATGTCTCTAGGAAAAAATTATTAACCTTTCACCTTATGTGAGTAAAATTATGATCTTGATATTCTTGTCCTTATATACCTCATTTCTAGTAAGAGAGAATAAAAATTAAGTAGCTTAGTAAAATGAGTGACGTATGCAGTTACAATGATGGACCCCTAATTGAGATCCATGAACTCCTACACTTGGTTTAGATTCAGTGTATTAGGAATGAATTCCCTAAATAATGTTTTCTTTGATTCCTCGAATGTGTAACCATGATGTCTACTACCCTATCTCACCATGCACCACAACCTCTTATCAGGTCACTATAGCATGAAATCTTTCATCTTTTCCTTCCTATCCTTAGATGTCTCGATGAAATTGAAGATACCCTTGATGATATATATATATTCCTTAGTATCATGTGGTCCTCTATTTCCCTGAAAGGTTGGTGGATGATGGATCCAGATTTCTTTTTCATATTCAACCATGGACTTCGGTGCCCCTCTTCCCAAGGAAAGAACTAGTGGAAGAACACCCAACTGAGGTGGTCCCACTATCTACACTACTAAATCATGTGTGAGAGCATAGTTCATTTCACCCTTCTATATAGAAAGTGGTGGAATTGCAGTATCCTCCCTAGTGGTAGTATCCCACCCCACATTAGTAGGTGATCCCATTAGTCTTATTCATGGTGTCATCTTCTAAAACATGAAAGGGATATTAAATTTTTAAAATAAAGATCCAAATTATCCTATGGGGTCAAAAAAAGGTTCTCCTAGGAGTCTTCCCATAACCCAAATTATATCCCCTACTAGCACAAACCAAGGTCCTATATACCTATAAGTTATAAAATTTCACACGTATATACAAAACATAATATCATGATCAAGTTCAACTAATTAATTCCAAAAGATATATCACAAAAACATATAAACTAATATATCTCACTATAGAGTATAATCTTATCCTAGACTGATAGAACATGTCAACGAATTAAATTTAAGAACTATATGAATCATAAAAATATGTATACACATATGGCATGTGATCCTATGTTTCTAGTCATGATGCATGAACAGACACTAAAATCTCATAAAATTGTAACATAAATATTGTCAATAGTAACTTAGAGGTCTATCACACTTGAGTCAGCCAGGCACATGGAAACTCCTCTGCCTAAGTCCCATACATCCTCTCTCATTTCTACTATGTCTTGTGATAGTCAAAAATAAAAGAAGAAAATTTTCCTCTAATACCATTTTTAATACCCCAACCCAAATCACCTGGTACTAGTCGGAGAGTCACATGACCTCATGTATGCCTCCGTGTATACAAGAGGTTTCATACTAAAGGTGAGGGTCTACACCCCATCTGTGGGGAGACTATACCCTCAATATCATATCCTTTCACAAATAATATAAATAATATATACTAACATAGAGTAAAAAATAGAAAAAATGATATCAATGGAACACACATCATAGAAGAAATAAATAAATCGGATCTCTACATAGAAAGACAAACTAGATTAATAATGTAACTAGATAAGTAAATGAAACTATGATATCCTCTCGATTCCATCTTGGTCCCTCCACCTACAACATTATCCTTGAATCAACTACTGCCACTTTCCCCTTTCCCTTCCCTAGATCCCTATACATGAATTATACATGTGAATATAAATTTTCATACATATTTTAAGTAATAAAAACCAGTATGACACCACCAATGCATCCTTAATAAATATTAACAAATGTAACTCGTATATTCTTTGATAAAATAAATGCATAGGAAATAATAACAAACATATACTGAGAAAAAATGCACTAACAAATCCACCACAAGCCTCAATTGTACCTTCTTCGACTCCATGTCATATGGAATATCAAGATAACAGAAGTAATAAAGAACTATCCACTAGTCTAGTAAGCATACTCCTTGGAATCCTATTTTCATCATGTGAACATGATACTTGACATACTCTAGGCATCAAATGATTTGTGTTACTCGACATTCGCTAGGTATTAAGGTATTAAGATACATCGAATCCAATAGAAATCAATTGAATCATGCTATATCCATGAGGAATTATCATATATATATCATATTGTTAGGTCCATCATCACCAGTATTTCAATTTTTCAACACTCCACATCTAAGCGATATCCATGTCACAATGGTCCACATTTTTCAAGAACCAAGAATAATACCTCCAAATGAAATATAATACAGATAACATGGTAGATAATACAAGCAAAAAAATCCTATCATCATGAGAAAAATATCAGTAAAAAATACATGTGATCAACATCCAACATTAACTAACAATATATAAGCTTCCTCATGGAAACTAGTTTCATAAATGTGTCTCATGGGCTGTGCACACACCCACATGTGATCATAGTAAACCATGATCATCAATAAAGACAATGTATAAATAATATCAAGGAAAAAAGTGTATATAATATCCCAAACGGTAATGAAATTCCTACCTCAAGGTTGTTAAAAACACCAAGGTTCGTTAAGGAATCAAAGACCAAACACATCAAGCTCCCACAAAGAATGAGTTCACACATCAATAATTCTAATCTAGGGTTCTGGATCATTAAAAAAGATATTTAGAATAGAGACTCAAGAAGATCCATGAAATGAAGGTAATTTTAGAATCACATTACTTAAGGATTCTATAAACATAAACAAATATGTGGTATGTTGAAGGAATGAACACTAATTCACTGGATCTGTTGTCAATAGAATAATGGATCATGAATTTAGTGTCAATTATAGAAGATATACTTGGGTTTATATAATTATCATTGATTAAATATAAATATATTAATGAAAGTAATAATCAGAATGAGAAATAAGAAGAATAAGGTCTTATAATGATCCATCTAGATGAATTACCCAGAAAAACCCATTATTCTTGAGGATTCTAACTCTAGCCATGGGATATTTTCATTGACATGTCAAATACTCTACAAATGTACTAATGAATCATCAATATATAATTTTTTTATCATAAATCTACCATCCAGATGAGTTTTTGGAATATTATTCTTAAACATTTCCCATATAATGTTAATTGTCATCGGTAGATCATGATCCAGTCAAGAAAAGTTGTAAACATGATAAATCAACAACTAATATATGAATATAGGAATGAAAGGTTATTACAACATCATGGTATAAATAAAAATACATATATATTTATATGTTCATCTCTAAAATAGGAATAACTACTGGGAATGCATATAAATAAAACTCTCTTATTAAGTATTATCAAATCATTCTATTGAAGGAGAGCCTCGGGGTGAAGAATGGGAGTGAAAATATTAAAGAGTGGAGGTTTAAAATTAGAGTTATGGAAATCATGTTTATAATTTCATGTTAAAGGGAATCAAACCTATGTCGGATTAAAATATCACGGGGTTTATTAATTACACTCTCATACTAGGTGCACTAATGAGACAATTTTCCTAGTATGATGCATGAAATTCTTCCTTGGCCACTAGCGAGTAGTTGGGGTATGTTATTGACTCAGTAGAACCCCTCTAGATGAAAAATGGGTTCCATAAACTATCTAGTGGATAATTTCAAGACACCACATGGCTAATACCTTCTCATAACATCAACCAACAATTTCCCAACCCATAGACAGCAAAAAACAACCTCTTAATAACCCAAAAAAGTGAAGTAATAAAGAAGAAGTTGAAATTTATAAATATTAAACATATAATATAAGAAATAAAAGCATGGATAATATATTTAAAATTTAATGAAAAACATACCAACTATTCAAAGATAGTATCAATTTCCTTCCCAATAATAGATGATATGATTTTCTGAAAAGATAGAGACTTTTTTATATACTAAAATGAAGAAGTTATCCTCATCATCATCATTTAATTATTCAATAGGGTCATGACAATAAAAAAAGAGAATCATTTAAAAAACTAGGGACTATAGAGGCTTGAAATAGAAGAGTCTGATGGAATACCATTTTACAAGATTCTCCCCCTCAAGCCTCAAGAAGATTGAACTTGGGAATAAGATGACACTAGATCCTTAATCTCCCTGGGATGCAAGATAGTCTAAAACCTTTTTTACCTCATTCTAGGTGTCAAGTACATGAATATTTTCATTTAGAAGTATTTTTAATATTCTAATAACATAAGAAATATACCATGGGATAGTAGACGTTCCATGGAGAGAGTTTTGTAAAATGATAGAGTCTATTTCAAATTTTACCAAATATATATTCCTTTGATGGAATAAAAAAATAAAAATGAGCATATCATTATCTTTGGCCTAAAGGGTGTGTATGCTACTAAAATAAACTATATACGCTAGAATAACAGATCCCCTGGGGCCTCAAACAACCCCCACCCCCCTATGTATGTCACCCAGACTGCAAGAACCGTCTATGTTCAATTTTAGACCTGAAAAGGGTAGACACCATCGAAGCATGTGGCCCTAGGAATTATTGTGGATTGAATGATCAGGAACACTTCTGAATTGAAATAATCTAAGAGTAGGAGCATCATTCCAGTTCTTATAAATTCTTACCATGTCAATGTTAAGGTTTCTTGTTCTTGTGATGAGAGGCTTCCCCATTTTAGGAACCTTCTCAGGTTGATCCCTATTTCTTTCTTGTTAGATGTACCAGTAACTAATGGTCATCACAAATTTGTGTGCCATATTTTTAGGGCCCACAAAACCTTTACCATTAAACCATCATTCCAAGAAAAAGGCATCGAGAAACTCCTGATATGAGAAATTAGTAAACAAAGTAGCTCTAGATTTTTCACACCCAATCACCTTCAAAAAATATAGTTTGAACTCTCCTCCTGATAGTCCTTACAATAAGAGCACCTAGAGAGTAGGTATACTCCATTTATTTTGATATTGTTATCAATTGGCACCTTATGATTCCTTATTCTCCATACAAGGAAATTATAAATTGCAGGAATTATCTTATTCCACAAGATCTCACTCAAACTATCAAATTAGTCCTGGGTGATCATATCACTTAGAATTTACTCATCAAAAAGTCCCTTGAATTAGAGGTCATAAATACACACCTATCTGGTTGTGTATTCATTTCAATAAGGTCTAAATATTCTTTCTGGTCCTTATCAACAAAATCACTAATGAGAATCAGCTATATACTATCCTTCATAAAGGAGATTCTAGAGATTGACATCCATGGAAAAAAATATTTGAATCTTCCTAGTTATGGTTCCAAAAAGGATATTATCTTTCCCCATGATCCAGCAAGTAAGAGGATACAGATTCAGGATGTGGGAAACATCATTGACCATAATGGAGAATAATTCCTTCTCATCACTTTAGCATCCCCTATATATTTCTTATCTATAACCATTCCCCATAGGGTATGCTCCTCTAAAACCTCCCATGACAGAATTGAATTCATATCATGGAGAGGGTTTGAGAGGTTTCTCATGATGATACCCCCTTCCTAGATCACCCTTTCCATCCTAGCCAAGGAAACCCAATGTTTTTTATTTCTGAGATAGAATCCCAAATAAATCCATCCAAAATACCTTCAATAGTAGATATAACACCTTTTGAAACATTGAAATATTAAATTTCATGGATAGGTATGTCCAAGATGACATTTTTCACCAACATGATCCTACCTCTGAAAGATAAGTGATGGTTTTTCCAATTCATAACATTTTCCATGATACTTCTTACATTGTGTTCAAGGTGTCGAATAAATAGACTACCTAGAGACATTGGGGAACCCAAATACTCCATCAAAAATATTCCTCTCTGCATGTCCAGGCTATTACACAAGAAGGTATCATGTCTATCCGAGCATCTATTTGAGATATAGAGACTACTCTTCACCCAATTAATGATCTTTCCAATCCATTTACAATACACTTCAAGGGCCATATTAATGCCTTGGTCCAATCTATTCTTGGAATTCATGAAGATAATTGTGTTGTCTATGAACATGAGGTCAGAGATGCAATGGGGGGATAAGACTTCTCCAGTAAGGAAGAGTATCTCCCTTTATCATGCTCCTGTTAATAAGGAAACTAAAGTATTGAGTGAGAATAAAAATTCTTGATATGGGATATTATTTTCTTATCCTATGAGTTTCCTTGAAGACGCCATGATTCCTACCCATAATAGAGACAACCATCCACAAGGAACTAAAGAAAATAAAAATTAAAATAGAGGCTCAAGTAGAGAAACCCATACCCATTAACACCTAGATGATAAATCTCAACTCAATTATATCATAGGATTTATTCATATCTAGTTTTATTTCCATGTTTGATCAGTGATCATTTATATTGATGTCACTAACCACCTCTTGGGCCAGTGATATTGCACCTTGTATTGATTTTCCTTTAAAAACTTTGTGATTATACTTGTAAATATAGTGGGGAAAAATAATATATAACCTTATATTAATGATTCTCTCTAGTAATTTATATTTATAATCACACATTCTCATTGGGCTATAATGTTTAAGGAATAAGGATCCTTAATTTTGGGTAGGATCACTAAAGTAGTGGCGTAGGTAACATATAGTAGACTTACTCCTTGAAAGATGTTTTCAATGTCCATAACTAGGTCACTTATAAACACATTCCAAGACTCCCTATAAAAATATCATGGGAAACTATCTAGTCCAAAATCACCCTCTGGATTAAGTCCTATCATGGCCTCTTGAATTTCTTTCTCATCAGGGACTGCTTCCAAGAGTGCATTATCCTGATTTGAGATAGTGTTCAGGATCACATCCAGAAACTCATCATTCCTTATTATGTTACCTTCAGGAATATATGGATTAGGTCATACAAAGATATATTTATAATAGGACTAAACCATATCACTAATAACATAATCATCTTCAAAGTAGGATTTATCCTCTAGAAAAATATTGGGTTTTATGTGGTACTGTTTCTCCTTGATGAAGGCATGGAAATAAGAAGTATTAATATCACCTTTATAGATACAATTTATTCTATAAATCTCGACCTCCATATTTTCATGTCTCTAGATAATTTTATATAGACTATCCTTCTTTTTAGTGAGCTATTCAAATAATGTGTCATTCCATTCCTCCTCAAGGTTGTATTCTAGATGATCGATCTTCTTCTTGATTGTTTCCATATCCTGGGAATTATGGTGGATCCCTAACCAATGATTTTGGGTTGTTTTTTAGGTTCCTATTCTTATTTTTTATCACAATCCATGTGTTTCCCTGAATATTTGTACTCCACAAATCACTTACAACCTGGTGGTAGCCGATAATGCAGGTCCACTGATGAGATAAGATGAAGTGCTCACAGTTCTCCTACCAGGAAGGCAAGGAAACTCGAAGTGGTGAATGATCATATATACCACATACCAGGTGAGTTACCTTTGCATTAGGATAGGTAGACATGGTGTAGACATTTTCCATGAATATATCAAAGTGACTCCAAGTTTTGTGACCCACTCTTTGATTATTGCACAATGTGAATTGATCATCGGAGTATCCCACATCTATAATCCGCTTTCCATCCATGAACGGAACAAAATATAGAATATCCTTATGAGGGAAACCTCCTATACCTTTTATCAGATCTCATTCCAAAAATATTCTCTTAGTAAGAGTATAAACATGACTTTATGATTCAAAGTTCCCTTCCTATTCAATTAATTTGTATTCTTCTCTCCTTTCATATTCTTTATGGGAATGTTAACCCTCAAATACTCTTCTCCTGGCCTTGATATTTAAAGGGTTATCTTTAATTACATATCCATCTCATCCAAGAATCTCAGTTCTCACAAAATAACCTAATTCAATTTTTACTTACTCTAGGGTGTGAACAAATAGAATCTCCTTACAATGCCCCAGTAAGATATTATTTTCAAAAAATTATAGAAATATCATCATTGGAATCCTTATTAATGAGAAATGTGAGATTTGTTTCTCACCACATTCCACAATAACATGCTTTATCATTACAAAACATAAACCTACTCTATCCAAAGATCATTGAGTATTAACTGATGAAATAATGTCCTCTAATATTACTTTATTTTCAATTCTCATCAAAAGAGGTTCATTATCCATTGAATCCCCTACATAATCTCGCGTGGGAACATCATAATAATATCTAAATTTATGATTATATTTATCCACTTATACACCTCTGATCTATAAATATTCTATGTTCTATAAGCACTAGAATCCTCAACTATTATAACTCGAGCACCAACATTTTCAACAACAACTTCATCTACAGCTTATTAACCTCCTATAATAGGTTCATCAATAGATTCATTAATATTTATTTATCTTAATTAGTAGGGAACTATTCGTTATCTTCTTCATCCCTGATGGATATAATAATATTTGAATAACATATCCATAAATAACCACTCATTTTCTAAAATCTAGCTAGTAAAATTTTTAAACCATGTCACTTGGATGTCGAAACTTCACTTAGCTCAAATTTATCTCTTTCAAACACTATAGTTAAAATCTATCCAAATAGATAAAAACTCAAAGTCTTATTTGTTACCATCGTACATATACATTAATATATACTAGGGAGAAATTACATTCTTCTCCATCATCAGCTAATAGAGAAAATAAATATCTGGAAAACTAAACTTTACTAAACTCACCATTAATCTAGGAAATCCTAGATTGAATGAACTTTATAATTATATTTTTCTTAGCTTCAATATCCTTAAAATATTAATTCTCAATAGTCATATTTACAAATAGATAATAAATAAGGTCAATAGTTATTACATCATCTATACTGAAAAGAGATGATTTGAACTCAAAGCTTCCATTAAAAGGGAAATGGAAAACATTAACTTACTCTATTGAAGAAATTAAAAATTCATTTTTTTTACATTAGAAGCCACTGGGTAATTATCCTTAGTGAATCTGAACTTTTCATTCTCATATAGCTCTATAAGTTTCTTCTTGCATAGATAATACATCCTTCTATCATCAAAATTGAATTCCCATTTATTAAACTTCAGCACATTCATCAACAATAAGTTTTTGTAATCCAACATATACACAACACATTTCCCATGACCTTAGGTTTATTCAAGCATATAGAAGGTTCATCCTCTAACATCAAGACAACAATTGATATATTAGCTTAGGATGAATTTAACAAGTCGCGAACAGTGAGGTCAAAATTAAAATAAATAAATGAAAAGAAATTTAAATGATAAAAATAAGGTACTTATTAAGAATGTCTAGAATAATTAATTAAACATTAAATGAAAATATTTTAAAATAAAATATCCCAAACTCATTTTTTATTAATAAAATCTTTCTACATATAAGGTCTTTGATAATTTATATACTAACTAATTATATCTATTAATGAACTTAAGAAAAATATCAATTTTTTGGGTGTGATTTCTCAAGATGTGATACCCAAAATAAATATGTTTCAATCTCAAATGGATTATCAATTTTTTAGGAAATTAGGACAACAATTATTTTATCACATTTAATTTGTACATGATCAAAATTAAATCCAAAGTCCAGCAGGGTATTATTTATCCAAAACACTTGAGTATAACAACTACCAACTATAATCTATTTGACTTTAATAGGTTATAATGTAGCAGAGTGTTCCTTCTTAATTGAAAATGAAAATAAATAGTTTACTAATAAGTGTTAGGTTCTTGAAGTATTATTACAATCTAATTTACACCCAGTAAAATTGTCATTAGAATAAGAGATTAAATAAAATCTTGAGTTTTTTTAGACAAAATAATGAATGATAATTCTTCCCTTTTAAATATCTTAAATTTTTTTGGTGGTAGTTAAATGTGACTCAAAAGTTTTTTCTTGAAATCTTGAACAAGTAAATACAGAAAACATAATTTTAGTCTACTAGAAGTAAGGTATAAAAAACTTCTAATGACTCCATTATAAATATTATGGTTCACTACTTTATTAGCTTCTTACTAGTAAAGTTTTATTTTCTTACTCATAGGATCTTCATAAATTTTATTGTATTCAATTATGAAACTTTTAATAAAATCTTGTATGTGTGTTCTTTATAAAAAAATACAAAAATAATTTTTATACAACTAAAATCTAAAAAAAATTATTCTCTCATCATGCTCATCTAAAATTCCTTCCACATGAGTTTATAAAAATCATTTCACAATTTTTTATTTTTTGATATAATAATCACATCCTCAACATAAATTGGTATTAGTAAAATATATTTTTGATAAAATATTCTAAAATAAATTAGGGTCTTCAAATCATATAGAAAACCCATTTGATAAAAAAAGAACTTATTATTTCATAAATCGATCTCGTTGGTTGTTTATGACCACATAAAGATCTATTAAGTTTGAAAATATAATTTGGAAATTTTGGATTTTCAAAACATGAAGGTTGTTCAACATAGACATCTTACACAAGGAAACTATTTATAAAAATATATTTTTCATTCATCTGTAAATGTTTAAAGTTCATATGAGATACAAAATCGATAATAATTCTTATGGACTCTAGTATAGAAATGGAGGAAAAAGTTTCTTCATCATTTATCCCTTCCCTTGATTATAAATTTTATATACTAATATATATTTATTTATAGTGATTACACCATGATCATCATACTTATTTCTAAACATGCATTTAGTTCCATTAATAGGATAATCATAGGTACTATCAACAAATGATTATAATCAACGGCATCAATTTCATCAAATTGAACATCGTTAGATTATTTAAATACACTTTAGTTTTATTTATTTTTTGAAAAATCTATAGGATTTAAATTTGTTAGAATAAGAAAGTAATATTCCTTTATCATCCATTGGATAACACTTACAAAGATTATACTTGGTATTTAAAATGTAAAATTTTCATCTCAACACTTTTAAGTATCTAACCTTTGGTTTAATATTATTCCATATCTAATAGGTTGTTTTCTTCAAGATATTTCTTATCATAAATTTTTTTATGACATAGAGTTTTATATTAATACCTTTAGGATTTAAATGAGTAGGCATTCAATATTCAAAATAAAAAGTTCTACCAATTTCTTACAAGGTATTATAACTACTTTCAATAACCTCAACATTTTGAGGTGTACTAGGGGTATAAAAAGTAATTTTAGTTCCATGATTTGAGAAAAATGAATTTAGATCATGATTATCAACCACCCCCACCCCCACCACCCAAAAACTTTACAAATAAAAAAATTTAGCATATTTTACATTTTTTACTAGCTAATATAAATTTAGAAAAATAGAACAGTTTAAAGTCCTATTATTAAGAAATTAAAACCATGTAAATCTAGAAAAATAATTAAATTAAACATAAGCAAAATAATTTCGACTTTGTATTATCTCTCTAATTGTGTTTTCATAATCACAAAAACTCATTTAGGATTATAAATTTATCATTTGATTGAATTTAAGTCTCATGATCTAGACATTTTGACATGTTATAATAAGCTAAATAAAGATATTAAATACTATTTGAAGACAACGTGATGATCTTGTCTAATTATTTGAACAATATTTTGTCATATGTTTAGATCATATAATTAATTTGAAAGATCTATAGAAGGATATTTATGGAATTTCATAAGGATCTATATGAAGTTTAAGGAATGAATACAACATAGGCTCACTGGTGCATAGATCCAGGGAACAAAATCTATATGGATAGAATCCTAGAAATATAGAAAGTCCACTAAAGAGCTGGTGGAAGAAGTAAAAACCTAGTGTTTCTCAATTTATCCCCTGTCTACTCGGTGGGATCATCTGGCTAGGTGGTGGATTCAATCCAAAACAATCAATATGCTTTAATTAGAGCTATTAAATTATTATACTTGGGCCATTAAAGCTCTGGAATGACCCTAGAAAAATAAATATCATATTAAGAAATTAAATATAGATGAAAGGTGTATTTGATACGATCAATGAATTTTTTCAACAAATCATTGATAGATTCAACTACCATGTAGTGACTCAGCTCCACACAGATTGAAGCTGATGTCTACTAGCATTACATTATCATGATTACAAGGAATTAAATCCCAATGAACTGAAGAGTTTAGTAGTCTTGGTAAACCCTATACATTCATGAGTCTTGTGTTAAAAATCAGTACATTAATTACAAAGGTTAGTTCTTTAATTGTAAAGGGAGTATGTGAAAGGAAAAAAGAAATCGAAAAAGTAAGGATTTCCGCATAGCCGCACTATACGGACTGTGAAGGATGAAACACGGATAACATATGAGATATAGTTTGTGTGAGGCTTAGAGGTTTCTAGAGGATTTTTGTTCATGGGATGGGTTGTTGTTTGCTTAAAGGATGTGGTGATTTGAGGGGATGAAAAATGTTGTCATTTGCAGAAGATATCATCCTCCGTGAGGAAATAAAGGTGCTACGCAGACCATTAAAGGAAAAACGGATTGCAAGAGAAGAATAGTCCATGGTGAAGGTTGTACTGCATCCAAGATTTGAGTGAAATGGATTAATCATGTTATGAGGATCTATTTTCCTACATAAGGACTGCTAATACCATAAATACAAAGGGTAATTTTCCAAAGAAAACATCCTAACTCTGGGAAGAATTTCGTGAAGTCTGAAAGTGTTTGTGAGGAAGAATTTTGTAAAGGAGAAAAGATTTATGAGGAGGATTTAGTGAATGGATAAGTGATCCATGAAGAAAATTCATGGAAGGGGTTTTATGGGGAACTATAAACCAAAAAATGAAGAAGCATTCATAGAGGAAATGAAATCCTTGGGAAATCAGTCATCCACAGAGGAGAATTAGTTCACAGAGTAAGAATATGTCTGTGAAGTAGGGACGATCCGTAGAGGATAAGTGGTCTATGGAAGGAGGGTGGCCTGCGGAAGCGGAATATGTCCATGGAGGATGAGGTGGTTCATGAAGCAGTCGTGTTATGTGGTGCATGGCACTTCATGGAAGACTTGAAGGATTTTTCAAAGGAATTAAAATAGTTGACGAATGAGATTTTTGCAAACTAACATTATGCAGAAACTTTTATTTCATCAATAGGTTAAAATGGGACTCCAATAGAGAATCCATCTAAAAATTAGGATGCATAATTTCATGAAAACGAAGGGACTTTCAATTCCATAAACAATGAGTGGATCATTTCCAAGAGTGGTGAGAAAAGGGAGAGGAATATGGTGATCCTTTTCACCAATAGTGAACCAGAGAAAGATACATAGGGAGTGACCCTTGGGAATGAAGTGAGGATTACCTAAATCTTATAAAGGCAATGATACTAGGTAAAGATGTTTTCTAGCTCGAACCTTGTAATTTGGAAGAGAGCCTTAGTGGATTTGGTACATCATCATATTGTCATTGTTTGCTCCTGGGACGTAGCCTAGTAATGGTGAACCAAGTAAAAAACACTGTTTCTTGTCCAAGGTTTTATTTATATAAATATATTCCTATGAGAAGAAGTAGGAAGAGTGTTTTGTTTAACAAAGAAACAAGATCCAAGGGGTAGTTGTTTTAATATATCATACCCTGATTCACCCCCCCCCCCCCTAGGGTATTAAACCTAACTGATCTAACAACCTACACTGTCAAGATCCATCCTCTAGAAAGTTAAAACTATACGTAAAAAAAATTTCATTTTAATAACTAATTTTTCTCATGAGAACCTATCGATGCATCAAGGGTATATATAAAGTCTGGGCACCATCTGTCAATGCTTATCCAAAGAATTCCCCATATCAAGTAATCGATTTAATTAATTAACAATATTTCCTATCAAATATCTGTATTGAATAAAGGATACTGATTTATCAATATTTCCATAAATAATCAAATAAGTTTCAATGTAAACACTATATGAAAAATGGTATATGGTTCATGAATTAATCATATCCATGAGAAATTATATGGATATATAGGGGAAATTCAATGTCAAATGATTATAGGAAATTAAATATTTCAAGGTGTCTAAAAGGAATAAAGGAAGCGAATTTCAATATCATCCTTGGCCAAATAAATCATAAACAATCTAGAAATCGAATTCAGAAGGTATCAATACAATATACCCTAAGTGGAGTAAAAATAAAGGGTTGTTATTTTCGATGAAGATAAATACTGTAAAAATATATTTTAAAAACATTATTTAGGAAAATATCCTTCTGTTTTGAAAAACATTTAGAAAAACATTTTCTTTGAAAATCACTTTTGAAAATATTTTCTTTAAAAATTAAAATTTTAAACATGAAAAGGGACCTTCAAACAAATGAAAATGGGTAAATCCTTACATGACATATGAGGTAAAAAGAGAATGCCTTTTTAGGGTCAAAAGGTTAGAAAAATGCCATGTTCTAAAACCGACATGAATATTCATTAGAAAAAATTGGTAAAAGGCAAAAATAATAAAATTTATTTGATAAATTATATTTTAAAGGTTAAAAAAATTTAAAACCATTTTATAAAACATATTTTTTAGAATAAAATTGGTTCTCTGACTAAAGACAGAATGGAGTCGAGTTTTATTAAAAAATTTCTTAAAAATATTTCCAAACCAAAGAGTGAAAAAATGGTTCTAATAATTGAAAATGATAAGGAATAACCATATGAGAATAAAATTAAATGATTTAAATAATAATTTTTATATAATTTCCTTGAATGGAAATGAAATATCATTAATATTATTCTTGAAGAAAATAATCTTTAAACATTCCTGAGTGTCCCATACCACTTTGAAATATTTGAATTATAAAACTCATGAAATAATAACATTAAATTAAAGTTTTAAACACCATAGAGATAAATTATTAGTGATATAATATATAAAAATGGTGTTTATATACACCACACAAAATAAGTAGGTGGTGAATGTGATATTTATCTCATAAATATAAAAGGTGATATGAAAATCCATTACCTTGTGTTTCATTTTTGGGTTAACATACTTTAACATAAAGTATAAGGTTCTTAAGATTTTTAAAAACTTATTTTAGAATCATATTCATGTTTTTGAAAACTTATTATCCATTTGATGAAAATCTTTCATTATTTTCAATCTTTTGGGTGTTAATTGTATAGTCTTTTGAGAATGTTTTAACTTTTTACTTATTGTTCTTCATAAGTCGGTCATGATTTCATCATCACCCATATGTAAATAATGCTTTAATTATCATATATATTAATTATATATGTATTCATAATAATTTATAATTTTTTAAGATAAGAAATTAAATACATAGTTCATGGAAACGGTAGGCTATATGTACACATGAATGCTACTTTCATTTATTTTGTATATTAAACGAATGAAAAAGAAAATTATATATATATATATATATTATAATTACAGAATAATATATATGTCATTATTGTTACATAGTTCTATTAAAACCATACTTTATGAATTCCATGTATAGTGTGAACGAGTCACATCGCTTTGAGGTGGTAGTAGTCCACACTTCCACAAATGATGTTATCGTATTCCCACAAAATGGAGTGCATAAAGGTTTTTATATAAAATAATTACATATGTATAAAAAAATTATAAATATAATATATAACATATATAAATTTATTTTACACCAAAATTAATAACCATGAGAGGTCGTAAAGGAAATAACGAACAACTTCATTTTGTGAGGCGGTAGTTCATCTTAAATAAACTGTAAGTTTGTTACCCATAAAATATAAGTGTGTGTAATTTTAGATCAAAAGTGTAACATAAAAAATATAATTATATTTATTATAATGTTTTTTATATAATAATGTAATAATAATAACTGAAATAGTGGAGAAAGAAATAAAACAGAAGAGATTGAGGAAGGATGTTACCTCTTATTCAGGTAACTCCTTTTGGTTTGCACAAAGGGATTCCTTGGATAGTTTTATTCCCAAGATGAGGATTATTGGATTGGGGGACATATTTTTAAGATTGATTGTGGTAGATTTACATCCATTCAAATTGGAATGATATTTTTGGGGAAGTGGTAGTCTTGAGTTCCTTTTTATAGTAGAGGAGAAGTATCAGTCTTATAAATTTTGGAAAAGGGAATTCCACCCACGTTCTTTTCATTAAAATTGGATCAAATAGTGAACCAAATTAGATAAAAGGGATTATATGGTCAAAATATGTCTATCCAATTGATTTTGGATAGTTTTATATGTAATTTTATCCCTTAAGTTTTAGGATTAGTCCCTTGTTAAGCTAATTTTTCCCTTAATCATTGAAATTAATTTTAATCACTTTCACTAATAATTTTTTTTAAAAAAAATTGAACTTATTGTAAATTATAAATTATATTTATTCCAAATATGGAATAAATTTTTCAAAATTAAAATCATGGAAGTGGAAGAAATTAATTTAAATTTAATCTCGTAGACGGGATGATAGTATGGGTTTTTAAAGTAAAAATGATCAAATGTTTTCTATGTTTTTATATCGAATTTCAAAGTGAAATTTATTTCAATGACCTGAATTTTATTAAAATATATAAAATTTATCTAACTAAACTTTAAAACAATTAAAAATTATAATTTATCCTTAAAAATAAATTAGATGAAAAAACAGTTTTGAGTTAAAATTTAGTATTTTTCACTATTCATCAAAAACTGAAACTCCACCGGAAAAGAAAAAAAATCACTCTAACATAATTTTTATGTTACTCTTTAAAATTTTAAGTCTGTTTTTACATATAATATTTATAAAAATTTTAAAATTTTGAATTAAAATATTTTCTCCATTAAAAGGCGGTAAAAGTGCCTTAATAAAAACAGATGTTTTATGTGTAATATAGGGTTTGTTCTTATATCTTGACTATAAAATATTTTGGATTAATATTAAAAATATTTTATTGAATATATAATATATATGTATATATATATTACAATAATATCACTTACTAATTGTAATTAATTTAATTTATTAGGATAAAACGACTTTGCGAGCATATAAATATTTTTCTATAAAAACATACTCTTTATAATCAATTGGTTATTATGTTCATTCCAAATTAATTAGTAACAAAGTAATTTATTTCATATTTTTTTAAACCATACATTTTATTAAGTGATTAAATCCTATTCATAAACATTATTTTTGACAACTAGGCTATATCTTATTATAATAATATTTTAATAATATATTATTGTTCGGTAAAACTCGGTCTTGTGTTTAACACAAGCCACTGAAGATTCTCACTGTTTGGTGTAACGTATGCTAACTCATTATCACATGAATTTCAAGCTATAATTTATATATAATTTATTTAAAATTATAAATATATTATAAATTCTTGAGATATTATAATCCCTTAGGTAATTGGTATTGTGTGTCATACATGTTATCGAATAAAATTTTACTACTTTAAATTTTTATAGAATTACATTCTCACCACCTTTATTAAATTTTGTCCTCATAATTTAAATATTATCTTGGTAATATATTGTTTGATATTTCCTATTTTTAAAATCCCACATCATGACAGGGTTTCATAAGAAATCCTCTAGAAAAGAGACATTGAGAAGTATAAAGGTTGCATAGAATAACATAAAACTAGGTCTCCAAGTAAGATAACATTAGTGTAATGTAGAGATATATACTTGGAGGGAAAGAATAAATATTTAAAGGGAGTGATTGTGTTCATTGATCAAAAAAATGTGAATGGTAAATTGAAATTTGAGGGCCTCAATTACATAAATCCATGATTATTTAGAAGACCATTCGTTCAACAAAAATTAAGGAATTATGGAAAAACAATTGTTTAAAGATATTATTCCTAACATTGAGAAATTATTTTATTAACCAAAAATAAGAATATGTACTTACATGATATATTTCTATAAACAAAACTTCATCCATTGGTTGTGATTTGATCAATTTATAATTCATCCATTACTTAAATAAATGGGTATAAAAAAACTGATTCCTGAAGCAATAAAATAAAATTTTAATAGATCGTAAGACCCATAAAAGAATGAAAAGTATAACTATTTGTCTATAACTCTTATCCTAATACAATATGGTTAATACATTAATCTCTAAACATAAAACTAACACTATCACTTCATAATTATTATTTATTCATCAAATTTTTTATCTAAAAACATTGAAATATAAACCAGGACATTATGTAGATCAGTGGTTAGCGTGAAAACCTTATCATCCTTCGGTCATGGGTTAAAGTCCCACGGCCTTTTCAGACTTTATGGTATGTCACTCGACATAAATTTTTTCATTTTCTAAGATCATATTCATATAATTTCCAAAATAAATATGATGGACATCCTTGAAATAAGTTTAATCACTAAATATCCTTTTAACTAGGTTTTTAACTCCACCCTCAATACCTAAATACTTAATCCATTTTATTTCAACAAAAGTATTTCCTTGGTAAAAGGTTTAACCTAGGTTATTCATTTCTAAAATAATTCATAATGGTTTGTAAAGAAAATGTGAATCTCTCTAAGTGTAACCCCAAGGAGTGTCAAACTAGGTGTGTGGTAAGGTTCATTGTTGTGTACTAGGTTATGCCGAGTCAAGCCCAACCCACATTTTCAGAGTTGTTACTACAAGGTACATATGTTCTAGAACCACATCCACTTGTAGTATCTAGATAAGGATGTATTTCTAGGAATACCAACATAATCACTAATGTACCAAAATTATAGGATGTTATTCTATACTTATCCTCAAATTCTACATTAGGGATATGTTATCTAATCTATGTTTTCTTAAATACGGTTCTCAAGGTAGATACTAAACTTTCTATAATGCCAACTATAGAAACCTGAACACAGAGAGCCTAGATCTAATTTCATCTACCATTACATTGGTATAAGTATAAGGAATTAAATCTGAAATAACTAAAGAGAGTTGTAGTCTTGGTAAACCAGATACAGACATGATTCTTGAATTAAAAATTAATACACTAATTACAACATAATTTTGTTTCTGGATAAAAACTTTATTTAGACTAGTGTATCCTTACATTTATTTCTTAGTACACTTCATGAATCCTGGTAAAAGGACACAAAATAAGGGTGAGTTCAAATTCTCAATAAGGGTAAAGTACAGGGGAAGAAATAATGAATCAATGAGAATAATAAAATGTAAAGGTAAATAACTGAACACATATTCCATGATATCAATAAAATGATAAGGAAGTGTATAATAAATATGGAAAGGTAAGTAAATGGAAACACATTCCATTCAAATAACTACTTAATGAAAAATAAATATGGTAAGGTAATAAACTAAAACATATGTCATTTAATCATATAAATAAGAATTAAATACATCCATAGATATGTTGATACTATATATCTGGGATGAATAACAACTGAATCAAAATTAATGCAATTCTTAATTATTTGAAGCCATGTCTTAGGCCCACTAAATCTTATATTGTCATGATTCATCCTCCATAAACTTTAAAACCACATGTGTAAACCGATTAAATTTTTGAAACTTATTTTTTTTAGGATAACCTATCAAAGAATTGAGGGACTATATAAATTTTGGGCCCCACCTATCACTACATGTCCAAATCATTCCTTATATCAATTAATTTATTGATTTAATAAAAAATATGCCTTATCAAATATCTATATTGAATAAGGGTTATTAATTTATCAATATTTATATATATAATAAAATAACTTTCAAAGTAAAGACCATATGAAAAATGGTATATGGTTCAGAAAAAAATCATATCCATGAAAAATGATATGGATATTTTGGGGAAATTCAATGTCAAATGATTATAGGAAATTTAATATTTAAAGGGATATAAAAGGAATCAAGTAAGTGAATTTCAATATCATCCTTGTCCAAATCAATAGTAAACCATCTGAATTATTAATAAGGATGGTATCAACACAACATATAACAATTAGAATAAAAATTATGGGTTTTTTCATTGATAAATAAAAATACAATAAAAAATATCTTATTAAAGCATTCTTGAGGAAAATATCCTTTAGTTATCAAAAACCTTTTCATTGAAAAACATTTTAAAAACATTTTCTTTAAAAAGAAACCCTTTTAAACATGAAAAGTAATCATTAAATAAATTAATATTGTTAAATCCATACTTTTTATATGTAGTAAAAACCACATTCCTTTTGGATGGTAAAAATTTTAGAAAAATTCCTTTTCTGAAACGTGAAAAGAAGATTAATTTGAAAAAATTTATAAAAGAAAAAAAGGTTAAAATGTATTCAATTAATAATTATGGAAATGTTAAAAACCTTTTTTAACACCATTTTATAAAATAGGGTTTTCAAAAGAAAACATGTTCTCTAACTAAATAGAGAATGAAGTCTTGTTTTCTCATAAAAAGTTTTTAAAATATATTTAGTACCAAAGAGTGGGGAAATGGTACTAATATGTGAAAACGGTCATTAATAACCATAGGAGAGTAAAATGAAAGTTTTTATTGAATAATTTTCATATAAATTCCTTGAATGGAATTGAAAGACCATTAAAATTATTCTCTAGGAAAATAATCTTTAAACATTTCAATGTGTATCATAACACTTTGAAAAATTTTAAATCATAAGCCTAATAAATGAATAACATTAAATGAAAGTTTTAAATTTCATTAAGATAAAAGTATTAATGATATAATATATCAAAATGGGCATTAGATATACCACAGAAAATAATTAAGTGGTTAATATGACAATTATCTCACAGATGTAAAAAGTGAGATGAAAATCCCTTAGCTTGCATTTTCCTTTTGGGTGAACGTCCTTTAACATCTGGTATAATGGTTTTAAGAATTTTATTAACTTATTTCAGAACCATATTCGTGTTTATAATATATAATTACCCGTTTGATAGCAATTTTTCTTTACTTTTTGTACTTTGGGTGTTAATAGCCAAGTCCTTCGAGTATGTTTTGACTTGTTGCTTGTTGTTCTTCTTACGTTGATCAGGATTTCATTATCTCTAGGATATAAAATATGAAGTAATTATCATATATATTAATTATATATGTATTTATAATAATATATAATTTTTGTATATAATAAATAAAATGCACCATTCATGGAATTGTGAACCAAACTTAGCATACATGGATATTACATCATTTTAGATAAATATTTAGTATATTACAAAAATACATGCCTGGTGACCATAATAATTTAGTGTCTTTGGAAACATAGAAAAAAATATTCTATCATGCTAAAAGATATTCAAAATCTCCCACAAATATCTCCACCTTTAGTACATCTACCTAAAACCTTTCTTCATAACCTGTGGTAAGGAAACATAAAAAGGGGTGAGCTCAAACACTCTGAAGGGGTAAATAAGAGAGACATGTATGCATAAACATGAACATAGGAGTATGAGAACGTGATAATAACATTAAGAGATAATTAAATACATATCAAAGATCATAAAAATTTGTTATAGGATAAAGATTGGAAGTTTATAATACATGAATCATAAGGGAATAAAAACCATGATCCATGAAATCCTAACTGAGGAATAAGACATATGATTTGTGGGATACATATGAGAATATAAAATTTTATTTCAAGGATACCTACCAAGACCTTTATAACATGTTATTATTACGCTATGACCCATGTACCTGCTTTGGAATTTGGCTAGAAACATGTGTACCCTCTGTATTTTAGGTTTGGGCTACAACCCATTACCTCTTGGTGTTCAGGCTTGTGTTATAACTTGTTTACCATATTTTTTTAGGCTTAGGCTAGAACCCATATTCTTTATTGTTTTAGATCTTGGGATAAAACCTATGTACACTATTTATTTTAGACTTTGGTGACAACCCATGTACCTTTTTCGTTCTGGGAATGGGTTATAACCTGTGCACCCTCTTTCTTTTAGGATTGGGCTATAACACATGTACCTTCTTGTTTTCGGTCTTGGGATAAAACCTGTGTACCCTCTTTCTTTTAGGCTTGGGTTACAACCCATGTACCTTATTTTTTTCGGGATTGGGCTATAAACCATGTACCATTTGAGCTCATATACAACTTATCATTACCTAATCCATTGGAGGGAGATATAGGTCCCACCCATCTCATAATAAAATCATTCATACATGTTCCATAAGATAATAAAACATTCATTATATCATGACCCATAATAAGAGATAGTTTTTATAAACATCAAATCATAACTCATGATATGAAATGGGTATCATTAACATTTCACCACATCATAAACTATGAAAAGACATAGTTTTCATAATCACTTCATGAAATCATAACCCATGAAAAGAAGTGGTTTTTAGAAGCATAACACTTGTGGAAGGGAAACGGGTGTCTTAAGAATCATTCAATAAAAACATAAACCACTAAAGAAATAATATGAATGGAACCTTTAAATCATTTCCTATAATATAATAAGTAACATCAATAGATATTATCATAAATGTAAAATATCTTGGAAGGATAATTTGAAAACATTTCTTGAGGTAAATATCCTATCTTCTTCGAAAAAGACTCTTTAGAACTTAAAACCTTTTGAAAAAAAAAATTATTTAAAAACATATAAAATAATATTTCAAACTTTTTGAAATATATTTTCCTTAAAATTATCTTTTAAAAACATTTTATTAAAAAATAACCTCTTAAATATGAAATTAAATCTTCAAAAATTGACGGTGGGTAAATCTGTACATGTCGTACAAGGTAAAAAGAACATTCCTTTTGCAATGTAAAAATGATAAAAAAATGTCTCATTCAAAATTTGAAAATAACTTTCCTTTTAAAAAAACGGTAAAATTAAAAAAGGTTTAAAATTTTCATTTAAATATTTTAGGATAATAGTAGAATATTCTAGGATCCCTTTTTAAAAAAACATAGATTTTTGACCAAAGAGGGGGTAAAGTGGAGATTTCTTAAAAATAATTTCTTAACTATATTATTTATAAAATAATTGAAATATTGTACCAATAAATTAATATATCATGATTAAATATATTTTAATAAATTTCATGAATGTTCTTTAGATATGGATCGTAATAATTCATCAAAGGAAGCATAAAAATAAACAATCTTGAAAAGCGATTGGATTTTATCAATACACTCTAATAACTTGGTAAATTGGGATCATACTCTCTATGTAAAAAAATCAAATTAAATGAAGCTTAAATAATCATGGAAATAATAAATTTCATGATATAAAATATAAAATGGTAATATATACACCTCAAAAATAATTTAGGTGCATAAAAAACACAAGTCTCAAAGAAGGAAAATTGAGACACAACTATTTTGCCGATTTGGTAACTTTTGAAACCTAAACCTCGTGAAATAAAGATCATAAAATGGATATTTGAATACCCATAAATTTAAGTATAATATAAATAGAATAAAATTATGGGAATTACATACACCACAAAAAATTAAAGAGTGAAAAACATAGCATGTATCTCGTGGAAATAAAAAAGTTAGATGAAATCCCCATACCTTGTGTCTTAACTCTCGTCATAATCATTCAAACCACCTGTATAATAAATATAAATTTATTATATATCTTTCAAAAAACTGTTTTATTATATCTAATTTAATATATTGTTTTATTAGGACCTTATATTACCCTTTTGTTTAAAATTCTATGTTAAGGTTTCACTTCAGGTAATATTTTCTTTATTCTTCGCATGTGTCTTTATTTGTTATATCATTGGTTCTTAAAATTATATCATGATTCCATAATATAAATCCTGATATAAATATAATTTATATCTAAAATATTTTTATTATAATGATCTATAGAATATATAATTACAAAATTAAATACACCGTTTATGGAGCTGATAAGTCGTACGTACAGATGAACGTTGTCTCTGTTTTTATTATCTTGTTAGAAGAAAGAATATAAAATACATATATGTATATATATATATCCTTATAAAATTATATTTATGATATCATATATTTATTATATATTCACAAAAAAAATCCTTAATACAATCTGTATAGTGTATGAACGAATCACATCTCTTTGAGGGGGTAAGTAGTCCACACTTCCTCAAATGAAATTATCGTATTAACACCAAATTAAAAGTAAAAAATGATATGGTTTTTAAGAGGAATGTATAAATTAAATAAATAATAAATATAATTTATAATTTATATAAACTGATTTTCTTTCCTAATGTACACCATGATATGTGGTAAGTAAAATTCAACAATCATCATTTAGTGAGGCGGCAGTTCGTCATACACATAAATTGTATGTTTGTTATCCATTAAATAGAGGTGTGTGTAAGTGTAGGTTGAAATATTTTCATAGAAACCACCTAGTATATTGATGATACTAGTGTGTTTTAAAAATAATGTAACAAATAGAGTGTAATGGTGGATAAGGAAAACCAAATAAAGGAGATCAAGAGAATACACTACCTATTAATCAGGTAACTCCTTTTGGTTTGTGCCAAAAGGATTCCTTGTAAGATTTTTTTCCTAAAGGTAAGAATCAAGGAGGAATGGAGGGATGTTATTAAGTTTATTTTTAATATCTTGGACCAAATTAAGATGTTCAATAGGTGTTAGGAGAGGGAGAGGTGGTATCCTTTTATAGGGAAGGAGGAGTGGCACTCTTGTAAATATTTGAACAGAGAATTCCTCCAACATTTTTCATGTTGCAAGTGTATCCAATAATGATCCAAAGTTGAGAAAATGGATTAAATGGTACAAAAATGGTAATAAAATGGGTTTTTGACAAGTTTATAGGGTATTTGGCCCCTAATATTATGGTGTAGTCCATAATTATGCTTAATTTGAACTTAATTGAGGTGATTAATTTTAATCACTTTTACTAAACTTATTGGTAAAAAATTATGTTTATATTATTAGACTCTAAATATTATACTGATTGTATTAGTTTATGTCATTTTTTAGAAAATTAATTTACAGAAGCATAAAAATTAAGATTAATGAAAATCTGGCAGGTGGGAAGAAATTACACGTTTTAAAAGTAAAAAGAAGTTCAAAATTTTATTAAGTTTTTTTATTCAAATTCAAAGTGATATTTATTCTAATGACTGAAATTGTACTAATAGATGTATAATTGATCTAATTTGACCTCAAAATTTTAGAATATATTTTGAAATTAATGATTTTTTAAACAAAAAAGCAGTTTTTAACTTAGAAATAGTATTTTCACTATTCATCAAAAATGATGTTTCTTAGAAAAATCCCAAAACTTCACCCTCACATAATTTCAGAATTATAAATTCAAAAATGAAGTTAACTTTATCAAATTAAATTTCTTTATATTTCTAAAGTTAATTTTATTATTTTTTATAGAAGGACTTGATATGTAGTTTATTTAATAAAATAGTATTTTTAAACATATAAGGTCTTTACCAATAATTAATTTTTCGTTATCAATATGTTTTATTTCTATAAAACATTATAAAAAATATTTTAAAAGTATTTATTATTATTCATATTACTAAGTTTAATAGCTAGGTTATAATTATCTAATTTAAATAATTATAATTGTGAAATGATGTTTCGTAGAAAAATCAGTGTTGCAAGTAACGTATGCCAATTCAATGTTGCCTGTAACATATTCCAAGTTGTGATTGCATATAAATTATGTATATTTGATGTTCCATGTTAAAGTAATGTTTTAGTTTTAGTTTTAATATATATATATATATAACAATTTTCATTGTCACGTGAAATGTAAAATATAAAAAGGTAAATTAATTTAAAAAACAATATTTCAAAAAATATTGTGGGTTACATTCTACCACCCTAAAAATGAATTTGTCCCTCGAAATTTGGCTCGGTTTTCAAAGGTTTAATACTTGAATGTTTTATTCCTAGAAACCCACATCATAAAGAATCATACTAAAACATCCTTTAAAAATGGAAATTTTTAAACATAGTGGTTACCTGAAGTAATATATAACTAAGTTTCCACAAAGGATAACATAGTTGGTAAGTAAAAACATTGACATGGAAGAAAAACATAATTATCTAGTTCTGATAGAGAATTAAAGAAAACAAAGTTAGGAGAAAACTAAAAATCAGAAAGCCATAAATCTTTGACGAACTAAGGAAACATCTGATTCTTCTTAAATGGAGGTAGTAGGATAAAATTTTTGGTTTCAAGATGATTTTTCCTAAGGATAAAAAATTTTCCTGAAAATATATACTTGAATAATTTTATGACAAATTCTCCCTTTGTTGTTCCTTGATCCACTTCACCTCTTTCTCTAAAAAGAAAGATGAATTTTTCATTCCCAATGCACTAAAAGATCATGGGACCCATGATATGTCATCCCATATGTCGTCAGTTATCATCAACACCATGATTTTAAAATAGTTTATCCAATATTATTAAATCCTCATGTGGTAAGATAAAACTTTATTTTCACAAACATCACCCAAATTTTAACTTAATATTTTATAAATCGTTAACCATATAATCCTTCAAAAAGATGAAAATAAACAATAGTAGAAAGAAGTTAATGAAATAGGAATAGTATTGATACGCCATGTGTCATCACATACCAAACATGTGAATACCTTCACCATATATTCTCTTGAAAACATGTTCATAATCTTAATTTCCATAAATCCTTTTTAAAAACAAACGTTCTTATAAAATATTATTCAACCTTTGTTCCTTAAATAGGCTCTAATAATAAAAAAACATTTCAATTGGATTATTAGGTTCATCCTTATAAATATATAAAATAAACATGATTTTATTTATCCAAAACTCATGTAGGGAAAGATAACCAATGCTTATACTCATGACAAGTTCCACTGATGGATCAATAAGATTTTCATAAAACTTATTTTTTTTTAATTCTATAGGAAACTCCCTACTATGGAGTTCCAAAATTATCATAGATCACTTCATTTGTTGCGATTTTATATGCTTTCCCTTTTTCCGTTGTCTTTAGAGGTTGTAGGTACTGATCACCATTATTAATCCTAGGATTTGTGCACGTTTTGGAGAAATACCCAAACTCCCTAAAATTGAAACACTAAAGTGTGGGAGGTTCATCTTGAGGAGTTGTCTCATTATTAGTATCACTATTTAACTTTTTCATGTCACTTTGTCATTCAACCTCTCTATTTACTTCCTTTACACACTTAAAAAATTTATTATTCCCATTAATACAATTCCCACCATGCTTCTTTCCACATTTAGAGCATAATGGAAAGATCATGTTCTTATCTCTATGGTCTGTTGATTGTCCTTTGAACTCCATATTCCTCTTCTTGTTAAAAACATGATATTGATCCATAACTCTAACCTCTATTTTAACTTTTATTGCACAAAACAAATTATCTTCATAGCTACCAAAGTCTCTTATGACCAACGCCCTTCTGAGACTTCTCTTTAAGACCCTAAAGAACTTATCAACCTTAATTTCTAGTTGGATTATAATTCTTGAAGTGTACCTTACAAATCTTTTGAAATTAGCATTATAGGTACTAATATATTCATCATCATTTTTCTTTTAACTCAAGGAACTTTTTTTCCATATTCATATGGAGAACACAAGGAATGTACTTATTGAATAATAATTTCTTTAACTCATCCCAATCCATGGATTCAATTTCATCTTGATTCCTCATATTCATTATTAGAGTCCACCACTGGTCTGTTTCACCTTCTAACGGATAAATATCCAGAATTACTTTATCATGATCTGAAGACAATAAAACAGAGAATATATTTTTAGTGGCAATGATCTAGTGTTTACCAACAAATGGATCAGAAGACTCGCTGAAAGAAGGTGGGAATTACCTCATGGAGGACTCAACAGAACATTATTCCCTCATTTAATCGTTTGGAATTTAATCATTATTGATAGCTTGAGAAAGTTGTGTGAGAATGGAAATTAGGCTTTTAATTCAAGGTCCCAAATAATTTGGATCCTCAGGAGAAAAATAGTTTCATTGTCCCTCAGAAATCAACATTAACACGGTTCCTTTAAGTTACATCCACTGATGAAATCCAAAAAACATAGAGTAACAAACAATTATCATAGAGAGGAACCACATAATCATGAAAAGTAACTTATAGGATGTCTAAATTTGGACACTTACTTAATCTATGAAAATTTAGGTTTATCCTAGTTTATTTAGAGTCATCTTCTATTCAAATTCTTTATAATGTTTCTTGAAGAGTTTGAAAATTTTTAAAAGATGTCTACTGGGAGTGTCGAACTAGTTGTATAGTAAGGGCCATTGTCGTATACTAGATTACCATGAGCTAGACCCAGAACATCTTGTCAGAATAGTTACTCCTAGGTACATCTGTTTCAAATCCACATCTATTAGTAGTATCCAAAAATGGAAATATTTCTTGGAAACCACTCTCTCTATCCTTTACCAAAATTCTAGGAAATTTTCATATACTTTTCATTATCCTTAGACTTATCCTTAGAGACATCCCTAAACATATTATTATAAATACACCTAGGGATCTCACTAAGGTTTTATAATCCGAGTTTCTAAAGGTTGACTAAACCTTTCCTCTGATACCAACTATAGTGACACATGCTTAGCATACACAAATATTACATGATTTTAGATGAATATTCAATACATTAAAAAATACATTCTTAGGGACCTTGATAGTTTAGTGTATTTTGAAACATTTAAAATCAAATATTCTATCCTGTTGAAATATCTTCAACATATCCCATAAATATCTCCACCTTTATTACTTCAACCTAAAACCTTTCTTTATAACCTGGGGGGAGGAAACATAAAAATGGTGAGATCATATGTTGAGTAAGGTTAAACAAGAGATAAATTAAAACCTAAACATGGACATAGGGGTATGAGAATATGGTCATAACATTAGTAGATCATAAAATTCATATAAAAGATCATAAAAATGAGTTATGGGATTAATATTGGTAGTTCATAAGACATGAATCATAAAGAAATAAACATCATGATCCATGAAATTTAAACTGAGGAATAAGACATAGGATTTATGGAATATATATAAGAATAAAAAATTTTATGTCAAGGATATATAAAAATACCTTTATTACATGTTAGGATTGGGTTACGACCTGTGTACCTTCTTCGAGATTGGGATAGAAACTCATGTTCCCTCTTTCTTTTAGGCTTGGGCTATAACCCATGTACCTTCTTGTTTTTGGTCTTGGGATACAACTTGTGTACCCTATTTGTTTTAGGAGTGTAAAAAAACAATGTACATTAATTTTTTCAAGATTGGGCTACAAACTAACCTATGAAAATATATAGGCTACATAATCACTTCATGAAAGCATAACCCTTGAAAAGAATCAGGTTTCAAAATCATAAAACTCGTGGAAGTGAAAAAGGTGTCTTAAAAATCACCCCATAAAAACATAAACCACTCAATAAATAATATGAATGGAACCTTTGGATAATTTCAAACAAGTTAATGGGTAACATCAAGAGATGTTATCATAGATGGAAAATAACATGGAAGTTTATTTTGAAAACATTTATTGAGGTAAATATCTTTTCTTCTAAGAAAATGGATCTATAAAACAAAAACCTTTTGAAAACCATTTTCCTTAAAAAATTATAAAAGAAGATTGAAAAAAATTGGATAATCATTTTAATTAAAAATATAATTTAAAAATATTTTCTTAAAAATTATCCTTTTAAACATGAAAATAAATCTTCAATGAATTGAAAGTGGGTAAATTCATACATGTCGTATGAGGTTAAAAGAACATTCCTTTTTCACAGTAAAAACATTATAAAAAAGCCTCATTCGGAAGGAAACATGAATATTACTTTTAAAAAATAGGTAAAATTCAAAAAGGGTTAAATTTTTATTTTAAATATTTTATTATAAGAGTATAATATTCTTTGAACCCTATTTAAAAAATATAGATTTCCGACTGAAGAAAGGGTAAAGTCGAGATTTCTTAAAAATACTTTCTTAATTGTCTTATGTACCAAAGAGATGAAATATAGTACCAATATAATAATATATCTTTAACAAAAATATGGGAATAAATTTAATTAATTTTTTTGAGATATGGATCATAATATTTCATCAATGGAAGCATAAACATATAAAATATTGAAAATCAATGAGATTGCCTCAATATATTATTATAAATTGGGAACTTGGGATAATACTCTCCATGTAAAAAAGGAAATTAAAGTAAGCTTAAAATATCATTAAAATAATAATTTTCATTATATAACATGTAAAATAGAAGTATATACACCTCAAAAAATAATTTATGTGCCTAACAAAACACAAGTCTCAAAGAAGGCAAAGTGAGACACAATTATTTTACTAATTTGGTAACTTTAGAAACCTATACCTCATGAAAGAAATATCTTAAAATGGATATATGAATACCATTAAATTTAACTATAAGATAAATATAATAAAATCATGGTTAGTACATACACTACAAAAAAATTAAAAAGTGGCGAACATAGCATGTATCACACAAAAATAAAAAAGTGAGATGAAATCCCCTTACCTTGTGTCTTAACTCTCTTCATACTCATTAAAACCACCTATATAATAAATATAAATTTAGTATAAATATTTTACAAAACCATATTCTTATATATAATACTATATATAGTTTTATTACAACCTTATATTACCTTCTTATTAACAATCCTATGTTAAGGTTTCACTTCAGGTAATATTCACTTTATTCTTCGCATGTGTCTTAATTTGTTATATTGTTGGTCCTTATACTTATATCATGATTAAAAGATATAAAATATGATATAAATATCATATATATCCATTATATTTGAATTATAATAATATATATAATATAGAATTACAAAATGGAATACAATGTTCATGGATATGGTAAGCTATACGTACAAATGAACGATATTTTAATTTTTATTGTCGTGTTGGAAGAAAGAAAGTAAAACAAATATATGTATATATATGTATATATATATATTTCCTTATTATAGTGTATTTATTATATCATATATGTCTTATATATTCACTAAAACTATCCTTAAAAAATCCAGGTAGTGTATGAATGAATCATATCACTTTGAGGTCGCAGTAGTCCACACTTTCTCAAAGAAAATTACCGTTTTAACACCAAATAGAAAGTAAAAAAGATATGGGTTGTAAAAGTAGTAAAGAGGCTTAAATAAATAATAAATACAATATATAACATATATAAACACATTTTCCATCATAATTTCCACCATTAGAGGTGGTAAGTAAAATTGAACAACCGTCATTTAGTGAGGTGGCAGTTCGTCACACACATAAACAGTATGTTTGTTATCCATTCTATGGAGGTGTTTGTAGGTGTTGGTTGAAAAAATATCATAAAAAAATCCTAGTATATTAATGATACTGTATTTTTATAATATATGGAATCAAGATATTGGAGGGGTGGAGAAGGAAAATAAAAGAAAGGATCTTGAGAGAAAATGTTACCTCTTAATTTGGTAACTCCTTTTAGTTTGTGCCAAAAGGATTCCATAGAAGACATTATTCCAAAATGGAGGATTCAAGGAGGAAGGAATGGATTTTGGGAAGTGTATTTGGCAGATCGTGTTAGAACTTAAGAGGTTTCATAGGTGTGAGGAAGATGGAGAGGTGGTGGCCTTTTATAGGGAAGGAGGAGTGACACTCTTGTAAATATTTGAAGAGAGAATTCCACCCGCATTTTTCATATTGCAAGTGGATCCAATAATGATAAAAAGAATATAAAAGAGATTAAATGGTATAAATATGTTCATAAAATGGTTTTTATGTATTTGGATAGGTCATTTCGTCCCCTAGGATTAAGGTTTAGTCCCTAATTAATCTTAATTTGACCTTAGTCATTATGATTAATTTTAATCACTTTCACTAATCTTTTTGGTAAAAAAATTAAGTTAATATTATTAGACTCTAAATATTATACTAATTAAAATATTTTATTTCAGGTTTTCAAAATTAAATTCAAATAAGTAGAAATATTAAGATTAATTCTAATCCCACAGACGGAACAAAATTACGAGTTTTTAGAGTAGAAAGAAGATTAAAATTTTATTAAGTTTTTATATTGAATTTCAAAGTGAAATTGATTCTAATGACCTATATTGTAATAATAGATGTATAATTGATAAAATGTGACATTAAAAAAAATTAAAATATAATTTAATTTTAATAATTATTTATACAAAAAGGCAATGTTTAACTAAAAAGCAGTATTTTCCACAATTCATCAAAAATGAAGTTTCTCTGAAAAATCCCAAAAATTCACCTTAAGATAATTTCTGCATTCAAAATTCAAATATAAAGTTTATTTTATAAAATTCAATTTCTAGATGTTTCTAAAAGTAATTTTATTAATTTTCATAGAAGTACATGAAATGTAGTTTATTTGAGAAAATTGAATTTTTAAACATATAAAGTCTTTACCAAAAATTATATCTTTCACTATCAATGTGTTTTATTTCTATAAAACCATAATAAAAAATATTTTAAAAGTAGTTATTACTATTATTATTACTAAATTTAACTGCTAGGTTATAATTATCTCATTTAAATAATCATAACTGTAAAATGATGTTTTGTAGAAACATCAGTGTTGTGTGTGGAGTGTCACACTTGGAGACGGTAGGCCATATGTTCACACTAACGCTACTTTCATTTTTTTGTCATATAAAAAAATGAAAATAAAATTATATGTGTGTGCATATTAAAATTAAAGTATCATATATATTTCATATATTTTAAATAGGTTTATTAAAACCATCCATTATACATTCCATGTTTACTGTGAACGAATCACATCACTTTGAGGGGGCGGTAGTCCACAAATCCACAAACGATGTTATCATATTCCCAAAAAATGGAGTACATAATGGTATGTTTCATAAAAGAGTAACAGAAGTATAAAGATATTATAAATATCATATATAAGATATATAAATAGATTTCCATCATAATTCCCAACCATTAGAGGTGGTAAAGGTAAAATGAACAACTTTGTTTCGTGATGTGGTAGTTCTCCGTACACATAAATGGTAAGTTTGTTACCCATTAGATGTAATTGTGTGTAAGTTTATTTTGAACTCTTCACATAAAACATCTCAGTATATTTATGGTATTTTTGTTCTTATATAAGAATGGAATAAGAAAAAATTAAAGAGTTTAGAAAGAAATAAAACTAAAGTTCTTGAGAATGGATGATACCACTATGGGAAAAATGAATATTTATGATAGGCTATTTGCGACAGAGAGGGGTACCGTCACAAAAAGTCCGTCGAAAGGAACTATTTATGATGGGACCCAATTCCCATCACAAATAAGCAGTTATTTGAGACGGGGATTGGGTTCCCGTCACAAAAGGTTTGACATAGGTTGTGCACCAAACCATAGGAATGGTATTTGCGACGGGTTTTTGTACCCATTGTAAATACCCGGCATTGTTTTTTAGTATTTGCGATGGAGTTTATCTCTCATCGCAAATAGTATATCGGTAGGTGAGTATTTGCGATGGGACCGGTCATAAATACCTTTTTAACCATTTCCCAAAATTAATAGTGGGGTTCGTATTTGCAACGGTATCCGTCACAAATACTCTAACCTATATATACCCTCACCCAATTTTTTCTCATTCCACTACTTTCTCTACACCTCTCTCCCTCTCTACTTATATTTTCCCTCTCAAAATTTTTCAAATTTTAAAATTCTACATTGAATAAATATTCATGTCATACATCCTACGAAACATTCAGTTTTAAGGTATTTATAATTCTCTTTTATTTTTTAGTGAATTCATTTTATTTTATATTAGTTACAATTATTGTTAATTAGCTGCAATTAAATTACATTAGAATTAGATCATCCTATTTTGCATTATTTATTATTACAAATAATTTCATTTGATTAGTATTAATTAGTATTAATTAAAAGTTATTATTAATTATTATTAATTAATATTCAACTGTGTTAATTAGAAAAATTATTAATAATTACTCCTAATTAGTAATAATTAGCGATAACTAGTAATAATTATCGATAATTAGTAATAATTAGTAATAATTAGTGATAATTACAAATAATTAGTGATAATTACAAATAATTAGTAATAATTTGCAGTAACTATTAGAAATTAGTAATTATTAGTAATTATTAGGGGGAATAAGTAATAATTAGCAGTAATTAGTAATAAATTGTAATAATTAGTAATAATTAGTAATAAATTGTAATAATTAGTCATAATTAGTAATCAATATGAATAATTTGTAATAATTAGTAATAATTAGTAATAATTTTGAATAATGAGTAATAATTAGTAACAATTTGTAATAATTTGTAATAATTTGTAATAATTTGTAATAATTAGTAATAATTTGTAAAACATATTAATAATTAGTAATAATTATTTAATAATTAGTAATAAATAGTTATAATTAGAAATAATTAGAATAATTAACAGTAATAATTAGTAATAATTTGTAATAATTAGTATTAAATAGTGATAAATAGAGATAAATAGTGATAATTAGTGATAATTGGTAATAAATAGTAATAATTAGTAATATTTAGAAATAATTAGTAATAATTAGAAATAATTAGGAATAATTAGGAATAATTAGTAATAAATAATAATAAATAGAAATAAATAGAAATAATTTGTAATAATTAGTAATAATTAAAAATAATTTGTAATAATTAGTAAAATTTAGTTATAATTAGTAATAAATAGTAATAAATATGAATAATTAGTAATAATAAGTAATAATTAGTAATAATTAGTTATAATTTGTAATAAATAGTAATAAATATGAATAATTAGTAATAATAAGTAATAGTTAGTAATAATTAGTAATAATTAGTAATAATTAGTAATAATTTGTAATAACTAGTAATAATTTGTAATTATCAGTAATACTTAGTAATAATTAGTAATAATTAGTAATAATTAGTAATAATTAGTAATAATTAGTAATAATTAGTAATAATTAGAAATAATTAGTAATAATTGGTAATAAATATGAATAATTGGTAATAATTTGTAATAATTTTTTTATAATGAGAAATAATTAGTAATAACTAGAAATATTTAGAAATAATTTTCAATAATTAGAAATAATTAGTAATAATTTTCAATAATTCGGCACAATTTCCAGTGGATTAATAATTACTAAAAAATTGGCACAATTTCTAATAGATTAGCGGTAGCACTTTTTCCCGACTGCTAATCTCCTTGAAGATTTCTCCCACTAAAATCACAATGAAAAATCTTCTCCCACATATGGACATCCATTTTGTTATGCATAAGAACGGAGAGCAGCGCAGTAAGGCCTCCATGCTCTTTATTCTCGTGAATAAAAAATGGATATGTATACATCGGAGCATGTTTTTCATACAGATTTCAGTCGGAGAAAGATGCAAGGAGATGAGGCTTTGCGAAAAAAAGGCTCTTTTTCCTGAAGTCTCATCTCCTTGCAACTTTCTTCCACTAAAATCACAATGAAAAAACTACTTTGATGTATGGATATTCATTTTTTTATGCACGAGAATGGAGAGCAGTGAGGTGAGGCATCCCTGTTCTCTATTCTCTTTCATATGAAAATAGATATGAATATATTGGAGAAAATATTTCTTAGTGATTTTAGTTGCGTAATGTTTTAAGGAGATGAGTCATCGAGCAGAAGAGTTTCCACCAATCTTTTGGAAATTGTGATGCCCGTAATTAGTATAAATTTGCTATAATTTCTAAAAATTTGTGGTAATTAGTGTAAATTATTATAAATTTGTGTAGATTAGTAGAAATTTAAAAAATACTATAAATAACTATGAAATAATAGAAATTACTATAAATTTCTAGAAAAGTGAATTTAATTTTCTTCTTTTTTTGGATAGTGTTTTCCTTATATCAAATTATTAAAAAAAAAATTTATATTTTTTAGAGAAATATGGAAAAAGGAAGTCGACAAAAATCTTTATTAGATGATCACGCTTAGATAAATCAATATAAGAATCAAAACTATTCTGGTTTAAATCCTTTATATATTTAGGGTGTCAAAGCTTTCTTATCATTTATATCAGTAAAATTAGAATTTTATTCATAAGGGACAATTAACTGTTCTTGTAAAAAATGTGCTCTGAGGACGTTTGACATATTTGACAATATTGGGGGTCTTCAATTGCATTTTTTCAACTAGATTATGTTTTTTTGTATCAATATGGTGAATATAGTTACATAGAAGATACAAATAATTTGGTTCCAGATCCATTACAGTTTAAAAATTTTGTACATGACATGGAAGGTGCGTCTTTTCAATAAACAGAAACTCAGGATGATATTTATTTAACTCCTAAGTTAGAACAATCTCAATTTTATGAGTTTTTGAGGTCTTTTGAAGATTCCTTATATCCTGGTTTCAAGATAATCAAATTTGAAGTGGTTTTAAAATTTTTGGGTACTAAATCAGATAATAGAATTTCAAATAGTTCTTTTGATCAGATATTATCGATGGTTAAAACATTGTTACCTAAAGGAAATGTGTTTCCTACAAATTTCTATGAGAGAAAGTGGCTGGTTTGTAATTTAGGTCTTGGTTATCAAAATATTCATGCACGTTCAAATGATTGCATCTTATATTATGGTGTAAATGATTCATTGGATAGTTGTCCCACATTTGGATAGTCAAGATTTAAAGAGGCTCATCTAGGGAAGTCTGGATTGATTCCTATAAAATTATTGAGATATTTCCCGCTTACACAAATATTTCAGTATTTATTTACGTCTCAGAACATAAAATCCTTGATGTGATACCATAAAACCAAAATTTCAACTAGTAAAATCATAAATCATCCCTCTAATGGTGATTCATGAAATATTTTGACCAAGTGCATCCATTTTTTTCATTAGTAGCCTGAAACATGCAATTGATCCTTTCTACAGATGGTTTCAATATATTTGGTTCTTATAGTAGTCAGTATTCATGTTGGCCTATCGTTATAACTCTGTACAATTTACCTCCTTGGATGTTGATGAAGGATCCATATATCTATTTGACCTTATTAATTATTTGATATTTGAAATATAATATTGATGTTTATTTGAAACCATTTATTGATTAGTTAAATTCATTGTGGGGTAACAGTGTCAGTACATATGACGTTGCTACAAAACAAAATTTCCTACTGAAATCTGCATTGATGTGGAAAAGTAGTTACTTTACACATATGGCATGTTATATAACTAGAGTACACATGGTAAAAAATCATGTCTCTATTGTATGAGAGAAAATAAAGTGTTCGTGCACATCAATGGAAAAAACCTTTTTTCTTACCGTCATCACATATTCTTTCCAACTAATCATCCTTTTTGGATGAAAAAAATAATTTTAGAAAAGGCACAATTGAAAGAGATGGACCTCCAACAATGATCTTAGGTACATAGTTAAAAATAATTGTCTCTTCATTACCTCCTATCTCATTTGTACTGACAATAAACCAACAAAAAATTAATGGTTTTGGGAAAGGACACAATTCGATAAAACGGATCATTTTTTGCGATCTTCAATATTGTTCTGATTTATTGGTCTGTCGCATGTTGGATGTCATGTATATTGAGAATAACCATTTTGATAATTTATTTCATATAGTTTTGGATACACCAAGTAAGACCAAAGATAATGTAATGGCACAATTAGATCTTTCCAAAATTTGTAGGCAAACATAACTTGAACTATTTGAAAATGTCAGATCATAAAAGATAATGAAACCAAAAGAAGATTATTCACTTTCCAATGAAAATAGATTATTATTTTTTTAGTGGATTTAATATTTGAGACTTCCAGAAGGCTATGTATCCAATTTGCGCAGATGTGTCTGAAATGGTCATATTAAAAGATTAAAAAGTCATTACTATCATGTTATAATAGAAACACTTCTTCTTATTAGATTAAGAGTTTTGTTGAACTCTATGATTTGGGATGTGATAACAGACATATCATATTTTTTCCTACACATATGTGTGGTGACAATAGACTACGATGCACTAAGAAGACTGCAAGAAGATGTTGCTTTAATTTTATGTAAACTGGAAAAAATATTCCTTCCAGATTTCTTTGGCTCAATGGGACATTTGATATTATATTTTCCACATGAAGAAAAATATGGAGGTTCGGTATAGTTATGATGTATGTACCCATTCGATAAATGCATGAAAAAATTGATGAAAAAAGTATGTAACAAATAATAGATTGAATGCTCAATTGTAGAAGCTTATTTGCATGAGGAAATTTATATTTTATTATCTCATTATTTTCAATCTAAATATCCTTCAAAACACACCCACAAGGTCTATAATGAAGGAAATGTTTACAATGAAAGGATTAATTAGTTGTTATTTTTTAATAATCTGAAACTAGGCTTCGGTGGATTTCACGAATGATGTATTTCAGATAATGAACATCACAGAGCTCATACATATGTTCTACTCAACTGTGAAGAAATGAAACCATTTATAATGGGATTTCTCCAATCACTTATTCTGTAATATTTGTTTCAGCAAATTAATCTTATTTAATTTGTTGGTTATATGATAATCATATCAAAAACAATCTTCCAAAAATTATAGTAGCTTATCTTTAAGAACGTTGGTAAAAAAATTCTCTACTAGTTTCAGAAACTGGTAACATATATTATTTATGGTTTAACATATAAAATCAATTTATTACTTGTTATATTGATAATTTTTTAAAAATATTCAGTTACCTCAACAAGCTATTAAAATAGATAATCGATTATATGTATTGAGTAACCCACCATCAAAAATGGTTAAATATTATAATGCATATGTGGTGAATGGATTTAGATTTCATATATGTGTATATAGAAAATAAAAAAATAATAGTGGCATTTTATTGAGAGGATCTCATTTTAGAGAAACTGAAGTTGAATTTTACGGCATGCTGGATGAAATTATTTAATAGTTTTTTCTGGGACAGAATTGCATAATGATGTTTAAATTTTATTGGTTGGATACTGAGAGAGGTATGTGTGTTCATCTGATCGATAGAATTACTGATATTAAATATAAAAATTTTCTTGAAGTAAACGAACCATTTTTCTTTTCTAATCAGGAACATCAAATTTATTATGAAAATTATTGTGCTAATTCAAGAGAGTTGGGTTATTGGTGGAGCATAATAAAAATGAAATCTCATCAAAATCAGTTTATTCAAAGTGAATGTGGTTCCACTGAAGGGAAAGGAATTGAAATTTTTCAAGAGACTTCTCTAAATACAACTTTTTCACAAAGAGACTTGAATATCGATGATGACACCCCACAATTAAGGGTCAATGGTGACAATGATGCTAATGATATTACAAATGTATTTGAAATGATAAGATATGATGAAACTGAAACTCATATGGAAATTGATGATTCTAAGGAGGAATAGGAAGAAAATGACATCATCAGATATGAATATGAGGATGCAGATGAAGATTGAGATGTTTAAATGCTAGTTAAAATCAAATATAATATATATCCATATATAATAGTTTTTTTTAACTATTTTATAACAATAGAAATTTCGTGTTTCAGATGGATGATGATCTGTTTCATTAGTTATAGGAGGCTTATCTACCTTTCGATGAGAAGGATGTTGGATAATCTGACCCTCAGACTACTGGCGATTTAGGGAGGACTCAGAGGGGGTGTGGTCTTGCCCAATTGATGATTCCTGACCCTATCCCAGAGTTTCTTCCACATCTTGGCTTTGATCCAAAAATGTATATGAATGTTTACCTATGTATTTTAGTTATTTTTCATTAATTTATTTATATACTAATTGTTTGATTATTTGATATTTTTCTCCCATATTTTAAAATATAGTTGTTGGACAGGAGAGAGTTTTATTGTACAATTATTTTTTTGAATCATTGGTCACATGGGATCAGATTCCTATAGATGTTCAACACCGAATGTTGGATAATTGGCTGGTACGTAAATAAATAATATTTATTTTGAATTTTATTTAATTAATATCTAGATATTATAATTTATTTATACGTTTTATGGTATCTCATCGATGAGATCATGTGTGGTGTTATCGGGAAGTCATGTGAGGGGTTTATGCGTGAGCATTGCCGTTAGTTTTTTCACAATTTGAGAAGGAAAGCAATGATGAAAGCATGAGTCACAGAGTTTAATGATTCTTTTAGTGCACACTGACCTGATTACATTACATATCAGGTTTGGGTTGGTTTATGTTTACATTGTATGGGTGATCATTTCTAGTGGATATCATTTGTAGGTCAAAAAAACTGGGGGAGACATGAGGTAAAAAATTGAGCTGATAGTTGTACATTCAGTACTCATAAGAAACATATGGTAAGTACATTTTTAAAAAATAATTTATATAACTTTAAATATAAACTATTTATTTTATATTCATATAAGCAGTCGAAAAACCCAATATTATGGAGTTCGACGTTTATAGGAGGATGTACAATGATCCGGTCACAGGAGAGATTAGAGGTGATCAACAGTGTCTGATTGTGGTCAGTGTAATTTATTTTTTAGTTTTAAAATTAACTGAAAATAATATTTTATCTATTTTAATTTTAAATTTCAATTGAAGGAGTCATATGAGGACATAACGTCTCAGACACAAACTGAGAGTCGGGCCGAGACTGAGGGTCAGACCAGTGCACATAAATTTGATTAGGCAACATAGATGCAGGCGACCTAGTATGGATTCGAGAAAGACAGATTTGTTAGTATCAGTTCTTGATTAATGCCTGGGAGTTATTATGGGGTTGTTGTGATGTCGGCATCCAACTCGAGAGGAGATCATGGAGAGCTATTGTCATATGCTTCACATTAGCAGGAGAAATTACAATCTTAGAGTGAGCTTATAGAGAGTATACATAGGGAGTAGGAAGAGCCCTATCGACAGCAGAAGCAATAGTAGGATGAGATGTGTCGATGGTAGCTACAGTAGCATGAGCAGACAACGGAGTACATGCATCGTCTAACTCATGGTTTTGGGATGGAGTTCCCTCCACCATCTCCTCCAGCTCCTCTATAAGACCCCCCCCCCCCCCCTTGAGTGATATATTTACATTTTATAATAAAACATTGGAATGTCATTTTGTATTGTAATATTATATATTTACATTTCTACATAATGTGTTTTTTATATTGTAGTGAATATTGTGTTTTTTTATTATTTTTTATTTTTTATTATTTATTTATTTATTATTTATTTAATTTTTTTATTATTTTACTTATTTTATTATTTATTTATTATTTTATTAAAATTATTATTTAATATTATTATATTATTTTTTATAATAATTTTATATTTTTATGAATATTAAGGGTTTTATTATTTTATAATTTTTTATAATTTTACTATTATCAATATTTTTATTAATATAAAATTATTATTATTATTATTATTATCATTTTTATTATTTATGTTACTAGTATTATTAATAATATTATTATTTTTGTTGTTTTTGTTTATAATATTATTATTTAATTATTATTATTATTATATTTTTATTTTTATTATTATTTTATTATTATTATTATTTTATTATATTTATTATTTTATTATTATTATTATTATTTAATATTATTTTATTAATATTATTTTATTATTAGTAATATTATTTTGTTAAATTTTATTAATATATTTTTTAATGTTTTTGTGATTGGCCCGTGGAAAATAAGAATTTTCTAAATACTTGGGGTTAGCTATTTACGATGGCTGAATTTATCATAGAAAATATTGTTTTTTGAGACAATATGTCTTAAAAAAACATATTTCCAACACAACTATTTTACAATGGGTCATTTTTAATAGGAACCCATTTTAAATGACCCTTAGAAAATAACTAAATTTGTAGTAGTGTACCTCTTATTCAGGTAACTCCATATGGTTCACACCAAAGGGATTCCTTGGATGGATTTCATCCCAATGTTAGGATTCTAGGTTTAGGTTAAATACTTTTATAATCTATTTTTGTAGATATTGGTTGAGAAAAAGTGTCTTTAGAGTTGTGAGGAAGTGGAAGGCTTGAGTGCCCTTTTATAGTAAAGGAGAAGTGGCACTCTGGTAAATTTTGGAAAAGGGAATTCCTCCCAATTTTTTACCATTGAAATTGCATCCAATAATGGATATAATTCAATCCAATGGTGCATATGGTTTAATTATGGCCATAAAATTTCTTTTGTATAAGTTTCTAGGTCATTTTGTCCCTTAAGTTTAAGGTTTAGTCCCATATTGAGCTAATTTTCCTCTTAATCATTGTAATTAATTTTAATCACTTTCACTAATATTTTTTTCAAAAAAAAATTGACCATATTATAAATAATAAATTATTATTATTTCAAATATGGAATACATTTTTCCAAATTTCAATAACAAAAGTGGCAGAAATTAATTTAAATTTAATCTCACATAGGGGACAACAATACGGGTTTTTAAAGTAAAAATGTTCAAAAGTTTGCTAAGTTTTTATATCCAATTTCAAAGTGGAATTGATTCCAATTAACTAAATTTTATTAATTGATATAAAATTTATAAAAGTATTCATTAAACCTAATAAAAAATTTAATTTTACCTTACAAATAAATTATATGAAAACGTAGTTTTGTGTTAAAATTCAGTATTTTTCACTATTCATCAAAAAATGAAACTTCCGAGAAAAATACCAAATATTCACCCTAAAAAAAATTTATGTTACATTTTAAAATATTAAGTTTTTTTTACATATATTATTTATAAATATTCCAAAAATTTTAATTGAAATAGGTTCTTCATTAAAAGACGTTAAAAGTGTCTTAATAAAAATATAGGTTTTTATGTTTAATATTGGGTTTGTTCTTATCTAATGCCTATCAAATCTATTGGATGAATGTAAAAAATATTTTATTGAATATATAATATATTTATTAAAATAATATCACTCACTAATTGTAATTAATTTAATTTATTAGGATAAAATATCTTTGTGAGTATAAAAATAAGTTTCTTTAAAAATGTTCCCTTTATATTCAATTGGTTCTTATATTCAATTCTAATTAATTAGTAACAAATGAAGTCATTTCATATTTTTTTAAACCATAAATTTTCATAAGTTAGTATATTTTATTTATATCTCTAATTTAATGGTTATGTTATATCTTATTATAATAATATTTTAATAATATAATATTTTTTGGAAAACTTTAGTCTTACGTTTAACATAGGCCATTGAAGAAACTCAGTGTTGTGTACGACATTTTCTAACTCAGTATCACATACATTAAAATCTATAAATTATATTGAATTTATTTAAAAAATTAAATATATTATAAATTCTCAGGATATTACTTTCCCTTACGAGCATGGTGTTGCATTTCACAAACATTGTCGAATGCAATGTTCCTACTTTAGTTTTTCAGAGCGTTACATACCCTATCATACCAAATCTATAAAAATAAAAAATTGCCCTCAAACAAGATAAAATCCAATTGTTTTTTCTTCCCAAAGTCTCTATTTTTCCATAATCTCTATATCTATCATCTCAATTGTACGAATCTTCTTAAGAGATAAGGGTGTAGAATCAAAATGGCTTTCCACTAAGAAAAACTCTCTTCTTCTCATCACCTTCCACAGTAGGTGATTACTTCTAAAAAAGTGATGGAAAGGTTTCATGGATATTGATGAAGAATAATAGGGTTCTCACATAAATAATTTTAAGGTATGGGTTCTCTGATCACCCCCACAATCAACGGAGAAATAACATAAACCTCTCAATAAAAGAGGGGAAGCATAGGTGCTCACACAGAGCTATTCATAAACTCCATTATCATGTTTTTTTTCTCTCTATTTATTAATTCTTTGCAGCATTCCATATCGATACGAAACAATTTCTTAAATTTAATATGATCATTTCCATTGTGCTTAATCTATTTATTAGTATTGAAATTAAAATTTTCATTTGTATCAAATTTATCAATTTATTGTTTGTCGAATTTATCAATTTATCACTTTATTGAATTTATTAATTTATCATTTTATCATATCAAAATATTGTATATTTTTCCTTACTTTTCAAAGGTAAATTAACCTCCCCCCCCCCCCCTCTTTATATCTTTTCCTAACCAACCATTTTTATCAAAGGGTTCTCTGTGTTTTAATTCTTATTTTCAAAATTGTGTTTTCAAAAAAATATTTTAATCTTAATCAATTTCAATATTAGATCCTTTTAAAATTCCATAAAATTATTATTCATTTGGTCCTATTTTTTATGGAATTTGTTAATCCTACTATAAAAAACTATGTAAACCTTTATTATTATCATAAGTTAACATTAATGTAAAATGGTTATGCATGAATATATTCCTTCTAAATAACATAAATATGAGTGCACACCCTACTAATTAAATAATGGAAACAACATACGAAGGATCTCAAAGTTACAACCTAGAGTGCAACAGATTACTCCATGAACTCAAATTACACAACCTATTTAGGTGTATTAATTTCTATGTTCTATATGGCACAAATTGATGAAGACATTAAGGTTTATTCCCCTCTTCCTATTTCTCTATCTTCCGATTATTCTCTAATTCTTCCCCCTCTTCTTCTTCCTTTTACTCCTTAAATCACCTTAATTACAAAATCCAAAGACTCCCTCGTGATTAACATGAAAATTATTTTCATAAACTCTCTTAATTATACATTGAACTTGATTAAAAAAATACAATAAAGGTCTCAATGATAAATGGAACTACTCTTCAAATAAAAGTGATAATTGTTGATGAAAATTAAGAAACTACCATATATTGATAAACTCAAATTTACAATCAAATAACTCAAAAACACTCTCTCTAAATTCACTCAATTTGAATATAAGCTAAAAAAATTAATCTCTCAATTATAATGACAATAATTGGTTGGTCTGGGTTTCTAAAATCATGAAATCAACTTAAAAATACAATAAAATCCATGTTTACTAAAGGATTCCCACAAGATAAGTTTTTAAATTTTTCTAAAAGAATATAACATAAAATTTATGAATGTTATTAAAATAATGAATGATATAGGACACCAAAATAAATTCATTTTTCATTTACTATTTCCAAAATGAAATATCATACTAAATAAATCTTGGTAACTAAATCATTATTGACTAACTTCAGTGGACCCAATTTATTTTGGGAAACAAAACATTTAGGAATTCAATTTTTTAGGAAACAATTTCTGAGAATAATGAAAAATAAGTATTATAGTACCTAGATAGTGGTTTCCCAAGACAAATATGTAAAAACCCCTCTGAAATCAATCAAATTTACAAACTAGAAGGAGTTCACATTACCTTCGGTGATAGCGCTAGGGGTAATATAATTGAATATTATAACATAATTTTTTATAATCCAACTCCTATTAAAGAGGTTTTAGTTTTAAAAGTCTAGAAACATAATTTTCTAAGAATTAGACAATTTTTTTATAGTGGTTTTCAAATTTCATTCAAAAAAATTTGTGAAAAAAAAGTACTCCAAAGGAAATATTTTATTAACCACTTATCATTATCAAAATGTTTGTAAAATAAATTAAAAAAAATATTTCTATAAAAAATAAAAAATTATTGACTACACAAGTTATTGAGACATGGATTTGGCATATAAACCTTGGTCATTATACCACACACACACATTTAAAACTCAATTATTACCAATTATGATGAGATTTACCCAAAATGAATTTTATAGATGATGTGGCTTGTGAAGCATTGCAATATGGTAAGTAATAAAAATTTAATTTAAATATAAAAAATTTAATTTACTATTTTAAACCTATTTAATTAATTCATCTTAATTTATTTAGACCTTATCAAATTGAAAGTATCATAGTTAAATTATATAATTTTTTTATTATTTATCACTTTAAAATATTGAATTGGTCCTACTTTAAATCCCATAAAAGTGATTCTTGCAAATCTTTCATCAATTTTTCTACAAAACTTGAAAATTAAAAGGTTAATCAAATTATTTAAATTTTCAGTGCTCATAGAACACAATTTTACAATGAGGAATTTGATTAGTTATGCTCTTATCAAGGCTATAATTTTTCTTTTTCTGCTCCTTGAACCCCTCAACAAAAAGGGATAGTATAGAGTTTAAATCTAACTATATTAGAAATCTATTAAACTATTTTAGATGAACTTAATTTACCTTAATATATTTGGGATCAGGCAATCAATAATTCTTGTTTATCATTATTCATGTTCTTTTAAGATATTTTCTCAAAAAGAATCCATATGAACCTTCGAAAAATAAAAAACCTAAAGGGGGGTTTTGAATATTTTGTGTTGTAAATGTTTTATTCTCAACACCAAATAAAATCTTTGAAAATTGATTTAAAATATGATGATGGTATATTTCTTGGGTACCCAAACTCAAGAAATTCATACCAAGGCTTTAAACTATGGACTAAAATTTAGGAATAATCAAATCATGTTTTTTTACTTATGAAAATTTTCCAGAATATATTTTTCAAATTTTTTTTTTGAAAATATTGTTTTAAATTCAAATGATCATTTCTAATTTAAAAAAGTTGAATTATCACAACAAATTCCTTGAAATTATTTATAAAATTCATATAAAAAATTTAAAGACTATCCCCTTGAAAATTTGATTTTATATTTCAAAAAATGAACTTATACCCATAGATCAGTCCTAGATGAGGTATAACACCTTCCTTTTGTCTCTTAATTAAAACCCAAAAATATCAATGATACCCTTAAAAATAAAAATAGGTGTTTTTACATGTTATAATAAATAAATCAATTCACTCAAAATGATGTATGTAATCTCATGGAAATTACTAATGATCACTAATTCACACCAATAATGGGGTGTCTAAAATCTATTTATTTTTTATAAGGGGTGTATTATTAGTATTAACCAAATTAGTCTCCAATGATAAGTGATTAAATCTTATTGTTAGGTTGTAAAAGTAAATAATTTGAATGATCTCACTAGGATTATAAAAACAGAAACATGTATTTTTAAAATTAGATGATAGATAAGTGATTCGGTGTTAGATTTGGCTTCTCTTTTTGTAATTCTATCATAGTACTTTTGAAATTAATCTTTTTTTTATTAACTAATTTTATTAAATGATTAATAATATTTTATTCTGTTTTCGCCCTTCATCAATATTGATTTTGAGGAAAATAATCCTCAAAATTTCCTTTCTAGGACTATTCTCCTTCCCATGTGTGAAATCCCTAATTATTCTCCTTTGAATAACCTAGGGAATACCTAATTAGGTATTGAAATTCCCAAGAATCCAAAAAATACAATTCTTTCTTCCTCTAATGCTTTGTAATCACTAAACACTCCCCAAATAATTATAATCTGATCAATTGATAAGATTTAAAATTAGTTATAGGGATAAAATATTTATTTAATCATGGAAATATCTAAATATCATAATTATCCATAAACACAATTGTATTCATATTTAATTCTAAAATTAATAATTGAGAACCATTTAACAAGGAAAACAATTTAATGAATTCATATGAAACTAAAATCAAACATTGAAATTTAGTTCACCTCCTCTTCACCCAACCACTTAAGTCTTATACCCCTCCATTAAAGAATAAATAATGGGTTTATGAGGTCTAGGTAGAACAATGGAATAAAAATAGATCAAGAAAAAAATAGCAGCAAAATCCATAAGTAGAGAAGTACGTCTATCCTCATATCCAAGTGTTGACTGTAAGAGTGTACTCTCCCGAAAAGGCAAAAACATTCTTATATTTTTAGAGATATGAGTATCCACTTTTTCCCATGCATGTATCTCTTTCTTTATATCAATTTTAGATAAATTTTCCTTTTCCTTCTCTATTATCTTATGGGAATCTCAATTTTAAATTTTGATATTTAATACCTTAAATAACTGGGTATTTCCAATTTTATCGAATGGATGCATTCTACTATATAGAGAAACATATTGTGTTGAAGCCACATTATTATTATTATCTTTATTCATGGATTGTTGGCCCCAAAATTCGGGACAGAGAAGAAGCAAAAAAGAAGGCACCATTGACTACCTTGCACAGCTATTTCGCGGAGTCCCCCCAGCACCGCAGCCGCCGCAAAGCAAGGAGGTGGGACGCTCCGCGAATGCATTTGACATTCGCTAGCCCACTGCGAATCAAGGAGGTGGGACACTCCACGAATGCATTTGAAATTCACGAGCCCACAGCGAAGACAGAAGGCGGGGGGCTCCACGAACGCATTTGACGTTCGTGACCCCGCCGCGAAGTGATGAGGTGGGACGCTCCGTGACCGCATTTGACTTTCGTGACCCACTGTGAAGCCATCAAGTCCCACTTCGCACCGCGTGAGCTACGCTCTGCGGTGCCTCTCACCTATAAATATCGGAATCCTCCTGAGCCCAAGGGACGTAAAATATGACCTTTCGGCTTCCCAGCTCCCAAATCATGAAACATCCTTCCGCTCTGCAAACCATTAGCTGTGCGAGGTACTTCTACTCCACGAAGTGCCTCCCCTTTGTGTCGTTTTGATACCCTCTTCCGAGAGAGATTCTTTTTGCGAAGCCTAAGGGTCTTTGAGAAGGAAGGGGATCCCCAAAGGGACCCGGGTCATACCAGAGTGTTTATGCTTCGTGAAACACCCTTCATTTACACATGATCCACATGCTAAGGCAGGGTCACTGTGCTACGCGAAGCACATTGCTTCCCGACACCTTGCTTCGCGAGGCACCTTTTCTCTGTGAGGTTGTGCTCCACGAATTCATGTCTGCTTCGCGAAGAACCTCCCATTTTCACCTCCACCCCATGATAAGGCTAAGGCACCCCACTTCACGAATCACACCCCATCGCAATTTCCCTCCACCACGCTGAGCAACAGAGCTCCACAAGGCCCCTACCTAGGGACTCCTCTGCTTGGAAAATCCTTTTCTAGTGAGACCCTCAAGGTTTACACAATGTGACTTCAAAGTCCCCTATAAGGTATCTCCCATTGTGTTGCTTCACCTAATGCTTCTTCACATATGTACGCTAATGGATATTTCTTCTTTGCATAGCCACGCTAATGTGGACCGCTTGATGGTTCACTCTGTGATACCCCCTCAGTATGGCGTTGTTGGTGCGTTCCCTCCCACAAGGAGCAGAGTGTACCGGTCATGTAATCCCTATGGGTGTGGAGAAAACCCACCTAATCCGAGCTGCAGCACGTTAATCTGCCAAGCACCTTCATCCTCAACACATGACGTTAAACTGTGACCGGGCCATGTGCCTCGCACGCAAGGTCCCCCCATCTTGGACATTCTCCACACCCAATCGTCTCTATGAGGATGGGATCATCCCTCACATGGGGTAATATCCTCCTTATTGGTGTGTCGTTTGTCCTGGTGGGGAAGGGAAACCATTTGGCATAATCCCCTAAAATTTCTTGAAGGAGGTAGCACCCCTATTCCTCCTCACTCTATCGGCACCAAGGCCAGCCAAGGGCATGATGGGGAACGATGATTCTCCTTTTTTCCATCCCAAATCCCTCTACCGATGCGCTTTGTCGCCCTTAGGTCTCCATCCTGGAGTAAGCCCCAACTTCATGGGCCTCCCTGCACGTAATCCCCTCTTCACTTCCCACGGATGCACCTTTTAGGACGTGGTCGTCAGGCCTTTGTTTCCTCTTGTTTCTCACACCGAGCATGACTCATGTGGTCTTAGAGTAAGAATTGACCATGACATCACCCTCGTCTCGCATGACGTTAAACTGTATTCCTCCCAACCCATCCCGAACTATGGGGACTTTGATCCATGTCAAGGCATGGTACGTAGGAAGCCTCCATGAGGTTCAAGCCCCACCACCTTGGGTTGATGCATAGTGTAAGACCTAACCCATCCTGAACTATGGGGACTTTGATCCATGTCAAGGCATGGTACGTAGGAAGCCTCCATGAGGTTCTAGACCCACCACCTTGGGCCACCTCAGAGTGTAAACCCCAACCCAACCCGAACTATGGGGACTTTGATCCGTGTCAAGGCATGCTATGTAGGAAGCCTCCCTGTGGTTCAACCCCACTACCACCCGGTCTTTCCGACCTCATTCGTGTCGGTTCACCCACCACCTTGGGCCACCTTAGAGTGTATGCCCCAACCCATCCCGGTCTATGAGGAATTTGATCCATGTCAAGGCATGGTACGTAGGAAGCCTCCACGAGGTTCAAGCCCCACCACCTTGGGCCGCCTCAGGGTGTAAGTCCCAACCCAACCCAAACTATAAGGATTTTGATCCATGTCAAGGCATGGTACGTAGGAAGCCTCCCTGAGGTTCATGTCCACTACCACCTGGTCGTTCTGACCTCATTCACGTTGGTTCACCCACCACCTTGGGCTTCCCCAAAGCATAGGCCCCTCTCCTCCCGAACTACAGGGACTTTGATTCATGTCAAGGTATATTACATAGGAAGCCACCATGAGGTTCAGGCCCCACCACCTTGGGCCACCTCACAGTGTAAGAACCAATCCATCCTGAACTACTGAGACTTTGATCCATGTCAAGGCATGGTATGTAGGAAGCCTCTACGAAGATCAAGCCCCACCACCTTGGGCCACCTCAGAGTGTAAGCCCCAACCCATCCTAAACTACGAGGACTTTGATCCATGTAAAGGCATGGTACATAGGAGGTCTCCCTAAGCTTCAATCCCACCACCATCCATTGGTCCTGACCATCTTCGTGTCAGTGCACCAAGCCCCACCACCCATCGGACCCCAGGTCCATCTTCACGTCAGTTCGTCGACATGCCTCCAACCTAAACTCCAGGGACTTTGATCAATGCCAAGTCAAGGTACGTAGGAATCCTCCATGTGGTTCAATCCCACCATCCATCTAGGACCCAGGTCTTTATTCACGTCAGTTCACCGACACCCACCTAAACTACATGGTCTTTGATCCATGTCAAGGCATGGTACATAGGAAGCCTCCATGAGGTTCAAGACCAGCACACATTGGTTTTTCCAACCCCACTTCACATCGGTTCTCCCCCATCTCTCATGACGTTAAACTGTATTCACCATCTGAACTTCGTGGACTTTGATCCATGTCAAGGCATGGTACGTAGGAAGCCGCCTTGAGGTTCAATCCTACCACCAGGTTGTTCCAACCTCCTTCACATTGGTTTGACCCCATCCAGTGGTAATCCGTTGTGATCCCATCCAGTGGTAAGTCGTTGAAACCTCATTCAGTGGTAAGCCATTGTCAGCCTCATTCGACAGTAGTCGTCTCCAGATAAACTATGCATACTTTGATTCCCTGCCACAGGGATACGTAGGAAGTCTCTTCCTGGCTCAAGCCCAAAACCATTGTCCATCCTGATGCTTACCTAGTCCGCCACATCCCGATGAGATCATTCCACCTCATTCCCCTCCACATCATTTGGGAATCCGCCCACGTGCTAGCCCCAATATCGGTGTTCCCTCCAGAGGGTTCCTCCGTCTGATCCACTCTAATCAGTGTTCCGATCAGTCTGATCCATCTCCACTGGACGTTAAACTTGTGGCATACCCTGTGTTAAACACAAGAAGCTGAGGAAAACCTCAAATACATTCCAATGGCATATTATTCCCTGCGTTAGATGTGGGATGACTTAGGATTCCACTCCCTCGAGAAGACCTATAATAAGGGACAGAAGAGAGACACGCCAATCCCCAGCGTCCAGACATGCCAGTGATGCCCAGCGTGACTACTCCCATAATCGAAGGTTTCTACCCTGACCGGACCCCTTGTAATTTATTGATAGAAGTAGCGTAATTAACTGGTGTTCAGGAAGATATGGCACAAGGAAGAGTTTCACGAACAATGTATTAAATCTATGAGGGAGACCCGGACTAGGTGACGAGTTATGAGGAGAAATCCATGGAAGGAAGAACTGAAATCCCATAATCTTGTTTAGATCATGAATTAAATGTCCATGAACCAGGAATGGATGTCGCCCGCCTTTGGAAAGCGGGAATGCAGGGTAACAAAGTCGTGCCTATCGCACTCAAGAAGAAGGACGAGCGCACCCCGACAAAAGCGTCAGAAACTGAAATGGTGAACCCGACATGAATATATTCACCTCAATATGGAGATTAGTAGCATTCGGGGTATCAATGGATTGACGTGTCACTGGATCTAGCTATCTGTCACTAGGTCCCAACAAGAGAATAGCGGGCATGGTGTGAAACTCACCAGAAGTTGGGGCAGTAGAACGTTGGACATCCCGTTCTGCGACGTTGTTAGTGTAGATCCTTCTTACCAGTCATGGAAGATGGGATGGCTCTAGGGCATTGGTCGTCAATTCCTTTTTGCTTTTAGAACTGACGAGTTAATCTCTCTGCTTCTCAAGAATCAGGTTGCTGCCACAGGAACGCGATCATCGCCCACCCGCCTATACAGGGGCAGGGGAAACGCTAGCACAGCTTCTCCACGTGGCTTCACCACTTCCACAACGGCTTCTGCGTCCATGACCGTGGGGCGCCAAATCCCCATCTCCCCATTGGAAGTTATCCAACAAAGGCTAATTAAAAACCTCATACATCGTTACGAGGAGGACGGAATAATACCAACTCAGGATATAGCCCGCCTGGACCTGGAGGTGTCCAGGCCCTGTCGTCAACGCTTCACCCGAGGGTTGTGCAAGGAGCCTCTACTCCCCACCCCAACATTCAATCGTTTTGAGAGCCTTTCCCTAGATCACTTTGATGACTCCCTTCCTTATGCTGATGAGTTTGGAGACGTCCGGCCCAGCCCAGTCAAAGTCTCAATCTAGGGGATCCCAGCAAGGGCCCCCACCCGGCCATGTCAGCACCACCACCCGGCCTTTCTGGCGGAGCAGGTAATCAATGCACCTACAACACCAGCATCGGCTCGTCTGACCCGATGCCAGCATCGGGCACGAGCTAAGGACGCCCCCCAGGGGGTTTCAACGTCGACGGCTACTATGGCTTGAGCTACCACCAACTCATATCATCAAGTCCTTGCACACACTGAGTAGGGTCTCTTATATGCCCAACCGGGAGCGGGGCCCCAACTGCTCCACAGGCAGTCTGGGTCAACTCTCCAGGTCGCAGGCATGAGCAGGGGTCATCGTGAACCAACCCGCAGTGATCCCACCCCATATGGAGGTCCTCCCCGTACCACTACCATAGAGAGTGTGGGTCTTCCCTACTTCGAGGCTCGGCATGGAGGTCTCCCCGTGCTACCCCCAATCCGAATGAAGGTCTTCCCCGCAGCGGAGATGTTCGGTATGGAAGCCTCTCTTGTGCCCATCACACCGGGTATGGAGCCCTTCCTTCTACCCCCGACCATCGATGTGGAGACATTACACATCTAGTCTCTCTCCAACGTGGAGATCCTCCCTACATCCTCTCCGCAGCTGGAAAAGGTTCTCCTCGCCCTGGAAACCAGAGGGGTGAAGGCCAGCCTCGCTCCACCCACACCAAGCATGGAGGTCCTCCCCATGCTCCCACTGGTTCTATCAGAGGTTTTGCCTGCTCAGGTGTTGTTCATGGAGGTCCTCCTCATGTCCACTTTGACATTTGTCTCGGTGCTCCTCGCACCTCAGTTGTCTCAAGTGGAAACCCACTCCACCCTGGCACCTGTGTGGCTGAAGGACCACATGTCGGAAATCAGACCTGTCCCGAGGAGCCACCTAGGGGAAGGAAGGCGGGTCATCGCCGCCACAAGAAAAATCCTAGGAAGGCCCGGACAGATATAAAATTGTTCCACTTATCAAACTCTGAAGCAGAGTGTGACTCAGCTCAGGAACCCTCCCCTCACTCATCTGAGTCAAGGGCCGGGGTAGGGAAGAGGCGCATTAGCCAAGTGCTCCCAGAATTCAAGGTCCACAGGATTCTTGCTTCCCTCCTCATGTTTATCCAAGAGGATGAAAATCTAGTGACCCTACAGGTTACAGTCGTTCAATCACCACCATCATCTCCGGAATCACTTTCTACCTCTACAAGAGATCACGGAGAGCTATTCTGGGGACCAATGGTGGGAAAGCAACAGTGCGACCCACCACCAGCATCCCTGACCCTCGAGCCAGGAATGGTAGTCATCAGCATGTCCTACCGAGACGTAGCAGCCACGTCACTACACTCTTCGGAGGACAGCCCGAGAATCGGTGGCCAGCCAGCCTGTTCGTCATATTCTCCACCGACCAACCTGTTGTCCCAGCGGTCTACCTCAGTACCGCTGCCAGTTCCTCAACCACCTCCAGTTGGCGAGTGGTGCATTCAAGGTCTAGACCCTAAATTTGAGATGAGGAGCTTATGGATCATCCTTCCAGTGGACCAATTCCCTGAGAAGTTATGGCCCGCAGTAGCGCGAGATTTCTGCATACCCAAGTCCCTCATCCCAGAGGAAGTTGAGTGTTTTCGCTACACCCTCTAGGCGACGCATGTCAGTATCTGTCATCAACGTGTGGTTTATCCATGGAGCTAAATGCATTTTTAAGGCATCATTGAGCAGATTCGTCTAGTCGATCTGGCCACACTCCCTGTGGCCTAGTTCCTCGACTCACCAGGTCGTCGTGAGGCCCTCTAGCAGCAATGTGTTCAGAGTATCAAGGTACTCCAAAAAATTATTAGGGAGGCTACTCCCCATGTGAAAATCAATGGCTGGGCATAATACGCTGCCCTCCTCTTCAGTCCTATCTGGCAGCAGCCCGACTCACTATGCGATATTGAGGATATGCCCCCGGGAAGGGTCATAGTACACATGGCCGACGTTGTGGACAAGGAGGACAAGCTGGAGTTTCTCGATGGAGACTTACCCCTGAGGGTGTGCCACCACTGTTAGACCCAACGAGGAGGATTACTCATTAGAAGAGGAACCTCCTATGTTTCCCTGCGCCCACCGAAGCGTTGGTACTCAGTTGGAATGCTGGTAAGGGAAAATAGCATGTCGGAGCTGCCAAGCACTCTAACCCATCCACCTTAGTGCAGAAGATGGAGGAGGACCCCGAGAAGGCCACATTGCACCAGAAACTTGCTGAGCAGAAGAGGTTGGTTGAAGAACTCCAGGATGAACACACTATAGAGTGACTACCCGACTATGGTGATCTTAAGCCGGGGCAACAGGGGCATGAACAACTACTACTCAGCGAGATGCCCCCAGGAAACCCCGATCATACCGCTCCTGTGGACCGGGCTGAATCTGGAGCTCATGGAAAGAGGGCGAGGTATGTCTCACCAAACCCTCCTGAATGGGGTAGCAATCCAATGAATTTGGCCTAGGTTCCCCCAGCTTCCCCGCAGGCCGTTCCACCAGTCACTCCACGAGCCGTTGAACCTGTCTACCATGTCAAAGAGCCCAGAAATGCACTCGTGATTAAGAATCCCCATCAAGACAGGGACCCCCGCCTGGATGATCTTATGGCAGCACTCATTTCCTGCCTTGAGGCATTGGAAATGCGGCTGGTGGCAATCCCACCAGATGGAAAGCCATTCCCGTCTTGGGTGGATGATATGTTGGCACCTTCGGGTTTCAGGAATACCACCTTATCCCACTTTAATGGGACAGGGGACCCACCACAGCATCTGGACCACTTCAACTCAAGGTGTGGGACATGTTGGGGACCCCAGCGCAGCAGGAGTCTGCCAAGATCCGCTGTTTTGTTCAGATGCTGGAGGGGCCGGCGTTCGTCCGGTACAGCCAGCTCCCCATCGGATCTGTGACCAGCTGGGAGGACCTTCACAGGCATTTCCTATACCAGTTCAGCTCTAACACCTGGAAGACCAGCATCGCAGACCTCTTTAAGTTCAAACAAAGGCCTGATGAGTGATTCGGGGTCTTTATCTCCCGGTGTAAGGGGCTCACATACTCCCTCTACATGCGACTGACTCAAGAGAAATTACTGAAGATGTGCGTAGGGAATGTCAAGATGGAATTGGTTCCCTCCCTGATCACTCAGAACTATCCAGGAGGGTTCCTAAACATCTCAGATAAAGCCCAGTGCCTTGAATAATCCCTTCAACAGGCCAGTCAGGCGTGTCTGATGCCCCCTATAATCCCAGCAAGGGTAGCCGCCAGAGCCGAGCCCACTGCAGTGGCCCAAATAGAAGCCCGCAGGAAGCTAAAATTGCTACCAGTAGCACCAGCCCCACAGCTGTGCATGAGGTCCTCCACCTCAGGCACAGCCTCCAGCTTCACATCATCCTCAGAATCGGCAGGTGCTCCCACGTAATGTGCCGCCACCACCCAGGCGGGACAATCAGGGTCAACCTCCTCGACAAGCCCCTTCGGTTCCTCATCAAGGCCAAGCTCCAAGGGCTCCCTGTCCAGAAAAAAGACACCAAACTTACTCGTTCAGTGAAAATCAGGTCCCCGGTTAGTTCTGTAGTGCCCTAGAGCTAGGGATTGTACGCTTTCATGAGTTCAGAAGGCTGGAAGAGGCGAATCTCCCCGATCACCCCAACTACTGCCCCTATCATCGAATTCTGGGGCACACCCTCAGAAGTGATTTGTGTTTAAGCACTAGATCCAATATCAATTTGATAAAAACATAGTCAGGTCGGGCCCGGCCCTGGCACAAGTGGAGGGTGTCTTTTTGAGGTCAGATAGTAGTAGCGACGACAAAGGTGAGTCGTAGTAGGTTCCCAGACGCAGATCCCAAAAGTACGACAACTGGATGGCTCGTAAAATGGTTTCTCATTCCCATGGAATCACTCGGGCACGCCTGGATCAGCCATAGCCTTCGGAAGCTGCGACCACGACCTCTGCATCATCATCTCAGTCGGCCTCTTCCCAGAAGAGCCAGCATCGGTGGTGCAAGAAGAAGCAACGTGTCTCGCCAATGTCGTTGGCGTCCCGCACTCTCAGCGACTTCATGCCCCGTGAGATGGGGATCCCTCCAAGAATCTGCCCAGTGGTGTATGATTCTTCAAGTGACAATCAAGGGTATGCTTCGGTTAACACCATTGATTTGGTAAAACCCTTTATGACTCCCGACGAGGGGGAATGCCAGGTGAACCTCCCCAACGTCCCCAGCTGACGCCAACGTCGGTGGAGCCACGAATATATGGGTCGTCGAGGCACTCCATTCAGCACCTCCAGCCAGCTTGTGCATGCCACCAAGACCAGACAGCAGGCCCAACGCAGATCTCAGCACTCTCAGCCTCTTCATCTGGTGTCGTCAGGACCGCCTCTGCCACCGTTTTTGCTACTGGATCAGGCTGAGCCACTTTGGTCGCACCGCGACTAGCTTTGTCTCGCTACGAGTCGAACTCGGTCATCTAAAAATCATCCGGCAGTTACTCTTCTGGCTTCGACTAGTGGGAAACGGGATATTCCCAGCACCAGCTAGACGTCGGTCCAGCCGAAAGGTCCCGCCATGCCTCTGATCGCAGAGCGGCCTCCTGTAAGCATAAGTCCATGCCTGGAGCGGAAGTATGATGTTCTCAAGCACCTTACCAGTATCCCAGAAATTATTTCCATCCTATAAGCCCTCCTCTTGTCATCATATATGTTTGAGGCCCTCTCTGAGGCTTTAAGGATCCCCCTCTATTTTTAGACGGAGGTAGAAGTTACAGAAGCCTTTCATGCTGAAGCAGTTGAGACTGCCGAATTCTAGACCATCATTTCATTCCCCGGAGAGGATGAAGTCTCTCCCATATAGGGTCACATCCACATGTTTTACATTAATGGACAATTTCACGGTGTGGAGGTTCGTCATTTTCTCGTCGACACCGGCTCTAGGATCAAACTTATCCCGACGCGGGCACTGCGGAAGCTGGGGTTATCCGACGATGACCTGACTCCCTCTGATTTAAGGATCGAGGGATATGACAAGATAGAGAAGACCCCGGTTGGAAAGATACATTTTAAGACCCAGTTTGGTGTCCTAGTTTCTAGTATTTAATTTATGGTCGTCTCCCAGGACACCGCGTACAATGCATTGATGGGTAGACCATGGCTCCATCCGTATGTGGCGGTCCCCTCGTTATACCACCAATGCCTCAAGTACTCCCTTAATGGTCGAGTAGGCATACTCCAAGGTGATGCATCTCCTTTCGCCACTTTTGAATCTCGTTATCTAGACGCTGACTATTACAAGAGCAAGGATAAGTAGATTCTGGCTAGTGAGTTCGAGCCCGACCCTGTCACGAGTGACCCCTGGGCAGGTCTGGATGATTCCTACGTCTTCCCAATCCATCGATTGGAGATCATGACCCCCAACATGGAGCATTACTTTTTTGTCTTTGGTACCAGAGGAAGGAATATTCCCAAGTCCAAGCGACGGCGTAAAATCACCTCATACTTCTACACAAACCAGGATCATGTGATCCTGGAACCTCCTACCCCAACACAATACCTAGATGTCCACCCCATGGCAATGACAGTACGTCATACTTGTTTGTTTCGCCGGGCTGGGATTAACCGGCTCAAGTTGACGCGCCACTATTACTTTGATATCATCAAGCGTGACCCCTTGGGCAGAAGGCCAGATGGGATTGGATCGACTGCCTTCATCTCCATGGTCTCAGTGGCGCGTGAATCTCCCGATATGATGTCCACTACTATCTAGGCTAGTAGCAGCCTCCCGTCAGGTTCCTCGGACCAAGGGGAAGTCTCAACCATTGGGAATCCCTCCTCTGCAAGCGAAGAATAGGATTTGGAGGATAATCCTCCCGCCTTTGATGAAGGCATCTCTACCATAGTCGATGAACTGGTATAGGTGAACCTTGGTAGCGAGGTAGATCTAAGACCCACATTGATCAGTGCCTCCATGTCCCTCGAGGAGAAGCAGTGGTATGTGGACTTTCTTAAAACGCATTGTGACGTGTTTTCCAGGAGTTACGATGAGATGCCAGGGACTAGATCCTCAAGTAGCCGTCCACTGCCTCGGCCTCCCGAAAAACCATCGCGGGTTCAAGAAGCCTCCCAGAAAGATACACCCTTCTCACGGTGCCATGGTTGAGGCTGATGTTGACAAGATCATCAGATCCAACTTCGTCAAGGAGGTCCAGTACCCCAAGTGTCTGGCCAACATTGTGCCAGTCATAAATAAGAACGGACAGATCAGAGTATGTATCGACTTCCGGGATCTCAAACCATCACTGTACGAAGGATGATTTTCCCCTTCCGGTGACAGAATTTTTGATCAAAGATACGGCCGGGTTCTAATCCCTCTCCTTCGTGGATGGTTACTCTTGATATAATCAAATATGGATGGCCCCCGAGGATGAAGATTCCACAGCTTTCAGGGTGCCCCAAGTTACTTTCTGTTACCAGGTTACGCCCTTCGGCCAGAAGAATGCGGGTTCCACCTATCAGCGGGCCATGCACCACATATTCAAGCCAATCCTCGGGACATTGGTGGAATGCTATGTGGAAGATCTAGTGATCAAATCTCGCCAGCGCTCAGACCATCTCAAGGACCTTGAGAAAGTGTTTGGTTTCCTCCGTTCCCACCACATGAAGATGAACCTATTGTATTGTGCCTTCAGGGTCACTTCTGGGAATTTTATTGGCTTTGTTTTCAGGTACCGAGGTATCGAGATCGACCCAGAGAAGATCAAGGTGATCAGCCAGATGCCTCCCCTGAGCAATATCTGAGAGCTTTGAGGTTTTCAAGGCCACTTATCCTATATACACCGATTCATTGTGAATATGGTTGGAAAGTGTAATCCTTTTTCTCAAATAATGAAGAAGGTATCTTCCTACGAATGGGACGAAGAGTGCCAGACTGCATTTGAGAAAATTAAGAAGTACTTGCTCCAGCCTCCGGTCCTGATGCCACCTATATTCGATAATCCTCTAATCCTATACGTGACTGCCCTGGACCGATCTCTCGGCCCCCTTCTCGCCCAGAAGAACAACGAGGGGACCGAGAACAATCTCTACTGCCTCATCTGCATGATTCTCGATACAGATACTTGATACTCCCCCATCAAGAAGAGCTACCTTTCACTCGTATTTGTTGTGCTGAAGTTGTGACCTTACCTGCAGCACCATGAGGTATAGCTCATCTCTCGGGTAGACCTGATGAAGTACATTCTGAATCACCCCATGTTGACCGGCTGTCTAGCACGGTGGGCGGTAATCCTCCAGCAGTTTGATGTCAGTTTTTTCCCCCAGAAGGATATCAAGGGACTGGCATTGGCAGAATTTCTAGCTTCCCATCCAACCTCCACTGACTAGTCCCTAGACTTGGATTTCCCTGATGAGGCAATCCTCTCAGTCGATCAAGTCGTCCCATGTTGGTAAATGTGATTTAATGGTGCCTCTCAGAGCCCCACCGGTATGAGGCTCAATGATCCTAGGCTCAACAGAGTAGGCCTGGGTATCATCTTCATTACCCCGACACAAGCCATTCTATCATACTCATTCATGTTTTCAGAAGGCTGCACCAACAATGAAGCAGAGTATCAGTCTCTTATCATTGGCCTCGAGCTGTCTCTCAAGATCGATGTGCCCCATTTTCATGTGAAAGGGGATTCTGAGCTAGTCCCCAATCAAGTCAACTATGGCTATATTTTCAGAAAGCCAGAGCTCGTACCATTGTTGGAGTGCACCCTCCATCTAATGGCCCAGTTCCCTTATCGACAGGAGGTTTCTCATATCCCTCGGTCACAGAATGGTTGAGCGGAAGCTTTGGCCAGCTTAGCTGTATCACTTGCAGAGCCCGAGTAGGATGATCTGATTATACATGTGGCACACCAGAGATTCATTACCCCCGTCACCCCAGAGGATGACGACGACATGCGAGTAATCCATCTTACCACCGGATCCTCCATGTCAGGACCGATAGGCTCTTTAGATGCAGTGGTTGAAGTGACTCTTGATTGGAGAGCCCCTTTTTTCGAGTATCTTCAAAATGGTTGCCTCCCAGTTGGTCAGGCCGAACACGAGCGAATATGACGTTGCGCACTGCAGTTTACCCTCCAGAGTGGTCCCAGCCTTGAGCAGATCCTCTATAAGCGCGGTTTCAACGGTGTTATCATCCGTTTCATCCAAGGATTTGAGATTCCACAAGTCATTCAAGAGGTTCATGCCGATTCTTGTGGTGCCCACCAGGCTTTGCTGAAGTTATCCCATAAAATCTGGAGACTGGGGTACTTTAGGCCCTCTATGATCCATGATTGTATCGTGTTCTCCATGACATGTCATGCATGTCAAGTTCATGCTAACTTCCTACATCAGCCGCTAGAACCTCTCCACTCCACCAAGTACGCTAGGCCATTTTTGGTGTGGGGACTCGATGTCGTGGGACCATACCCACCAGCAACGGCTTATCAATGCCAATTCATTCTGACAGCTACGGATTTCTTTTCCAAGTGGGCAGAGGCAATTCTGCTCAAGGAAGTCAAATTCCATTCTATGATTGACTTCATGAGTTCCAATATCATCCACCGATTAGGAGTCCCTCATGCTGTCCTCACAGATAACGGCAACAAATTCTGAGCGGTCGAGCTGAAGAAATTGTACGCCAAGTACAATATCCATTCGAACCATACATCCCATTATCACACGCAGGAAAATGGACAGATTGAGGAATTCAAAAAATCACTCTTTAACATTTTGAAGAAAATGGTTGGCCAGAATAAGAAGAGTTGGCCGGACAAGCTCCCCAATGTCCTCTAGGATTATCGGATGATGACCCGCAATTCCACCCAGGTGACTCCATATTCCCTGGTGTACTAGGCGGAGGTCATCTTGCCCATCGAGATCCAGCTTCCTTCATTACGCACTGTGGTCTATGACCAGCAGACACTAGATAAGGTGGTCGAAATCCATCTAGCTGAATTGGAAGCACTTGACGAGAATAGGTTTCATGCCCTACACAGTCTAGAAAGGCATCAGAATAAGATGGATAGAGCCTTCAATAAGAAGGTTCACCTGCACTCTTTTCTGCAAGGTGACCTGGTATTGGCCCTCCAAGCACCAGTGATCCATGGCAGGAAACCACCCAAGTTGGAGCCCAAATGGGAAGGACCTTACATAGTCCACATGGTTTACCCCAATGGAGAATACTCCATGGTAACCATGGATGGTGAGAGTATAACTCCTCCCACCAATGCTAAGTTCCTCAAGCAATACTTGGCCTGAGCCTAATAGGTCCTGCACAACCATAAACCTCATGATGGTCATGCACGACCCTAAACTACACAATGGTCCTGCATGACCCTAAACTGTACGATGGTCCTGCACGACCTTAAACTGGACGGTCCTGCATGACCCTAAACTGAACGCCGGTCCTCCATGACCTTGAAACTATCTAGTCCTCCATGACATTAAATGGTGCATCTTCCAACATGACATTAAACACTCAAACACCTCATCCTGAGCCCAGCCCCGAGCTTTTATCTTTGACTATCTCCCATGGGTATAGTTTTCTTGGAGGATCCTTGCACGATATAGTGTAGGATTCCTTAGCCCTCCTCATGAAAGGGTTGTAATGGTCGCACCATGTGCCCACTCCTATTATTCTATCCTACCACGTCTTTACCGCACGACGTTAAACTGCATGGCCTTCAAGAACTATGTATGGCTTGATTCCCATCCTCATGGGATACGTAGGAACGCCCAGACATTTCATCTGTTGGCCCATCCCAAATGCCAGAATCTTCCCCCCGGGTCAAGACATATGGCAGGGGTGCAAACCTTTTCCCCAATTCACATCGAGCTGACCTTGATCCAGTCATCCATCTCACTACCTGGAGATGTTCGACTCTTTTAGAGATGGGTACAGCTATGCTTCACCCACTCCTTGGATTGGGACTCCATCATCTTCCCCATCTGAAAGGGGCCCTAAATGGTATAGATGCCAGGAATAAGGAAACTCTTACCACTTCGGGCAAACGCCCTTTAGGATGTTGAGAAAAAATCCGATACAAGTCTCACGTTTCGAATAGGGTCAGCGGTCTATGCTCCTTTGTTGCTCCCATTTCAGGCCACTATAGGAATGCTGTGTTTCGAACATGGTCAACAGATGTCCTAGATCGTTAGGGCCACCCCAAGATGTCCCAAACATAGAGTGTAGTGGTACATTCTGCCCCGTTGTATCTCCAAGCGACGAACTCCCTCCGGGCGATGCCAACTATCAGGCCCCTTGGCCTTTTCGGGCCCCTGGCCTAGGTTCTCTCTTATGGGATTGTGCGGTGTGGTATGGGATTATGTCCTCATTCACGTCAGGTTTCTCACCGTTCCATAAACATCCCCGGATAAGACAACTTATCCTCCACCTCGTCCTCACTAGAAGATGTTAAACTGCAAAATGGTCAGGCCTTTCTGACCGAGGCCCAGCCTCAGGCCCTTTGGCCTTCTCGGGACCCCGGCCCTCGTCCTTACTACAAGATGTTAAACTGCAAACTGGTCGGGCCTTTCTGACCAAGGCCTAGCCTTAGTCCCCTTGGCCTTCTCAGGCCCCCAGACTTTTTCCTCACTATAAGATGTTAAACTTCAAACTGGTAAGCCCTTCCTGACTGAGGCCCATCCTAAGGCCCCTTGGCCTTCTCAGGCCCTCGTCCCTCATCCTCACTACAAGACGTTAAACTCCAAACTGGTCAGGCCTTCTTGACCAAGGCCCAGCCTTAAGCCCCTTTTCCTTCTTGGGACCCCGGCCCTCATCCTCCTTATAATACGTTAAAATAAAAATTGGTCAGGCCTCCCTGACCAAGGCCCAGCCTCAGGCCCCTTGGCCTTCTTGGGCCTCAACCCGAGTTCTTACCCGGAGTGTATAGTATGGTGCAGGGTTATTTCCTCATTCAAAGTCGGGTTATTCTCCATGTCGTACACCCCCCCCCCCCCCCCCGTTGGGGTATCTTACCCCCGGGTACCATCAAGAACTATGTGCGGCTTGATTCCAATCCTTATGGGATACGTAGGACCACTCGAATGTCTAGACTTCAGGTTCATCCCCATCTCCTGAGAATCTCCATTTCACCTTGGCCCCTTGGCCTACCCTTCTCCGGGGAGGGGAATATATGGTGTGGAATGGGGTTATGTCCTTGTTCACGTCGAACTTGTAACAACCATGCCATGTGTCTCTCCCTCCTGGGCACCCTCTTCGACCATCTTCGGTGGTTTACCAAAGTGCCTATGGGTACTCTAGTTTAGTACCAGGAATGTCGGGCTCTACTTGAATATGTTTCCACCCACTTTTCAGGCTTTTTGTTCCACTTCATGAGGGATTATATCACCTTCCACACCTAGAAGGGCCCCTAAATGGCGTGGATTCTAGGCCTAAGGGCCCTCCTACCATTAAGGTCCAACGTCCTCGAGGGTCGTAGACAACAAGACGATACAAATCCCACGTTGCAAATATGGTTAGCGGTCGATGCTCATTTGTTGTTCCCATTTCAAGCTAACATGATATGAATATTGTGTTTCATACATGGTCAACAACTATCCTCTATCTCCACGCCAACCCCATTAATCCGAAAATGTCGGTTACATGATTTACATCCTTCTCCACCTCATCATGTCCAAGTAGAACTTCGAAACTCTTGGTATTATTCCTCAGTGTGCATCCGCATGTTAGGAGGACCAAAACCATGATAGGGGCATCATTCTGGGCTGCACACCGATTTCCCTTTGGCATGAGTTCAAGGTATTGCAAAAGACATCTTCCTCCCTTGTTTCCCACACTAATTTTAACTCACGTGGGCTTAGGGATCGGGTTGAGTTCTGCACTTACTTGGAGGGTTTTCACTCCATCCATGGTACGAGCTCTAAGACCATAAACTAAGATCTCATCTAGAACTATGTGTGGCTTGATTCCAATCCTTATGGGATACGTAAGACCACCTGGATGTCTTGTTTTCGGGTCCAGATCAGTTGGGAGCTAGTTTTTCCTCCCCCTTTTCCCTCTTACCTCTATGTAGTCCCCTTGTCTATAGGATCCTTTCTCAGAATTGCATACAGTGTAGTGTAGGATTATGTCCTCATTCATGTCGAGTACGTTGTACCACGTCATGCTCATTCCTTCATGTCCAAGCCATACGACTTTAAACTATGACACTTGGTCCAATCACATGACCCTAAACTGTGACATTATCGTCATGGCCGCACGATGAAAAACGGAACTGCATTGTGATGTTCTCACTCAAGGAGACACCATGTTTGGTATTGTTCACACGCCATTCCATTTGTCAACACCTACTACGGCTTGATTCGATGCCAAGGCCTGCTACCCTAGGCCTGTCGCTTCACAAAAAAACCACTCACCATAAAGGATAAACAAGATTTATCAAATATCGCTTCTCTTGGTGCGAGGGCCATGCCTGCACACCCCTTTTTTCCTAGCACTGGTACCTTACCATGCCACCTCAAGAACTACGTGCAGCTTGATCCCCATTCTCATGGGGTACATAGGCATGCCTATGTACTTTTCCTCTATCCCATCTCAACTCTCGTTTTCGGTCCTTCGACCTAAAACCTCTCCAAGGAACACGTGGTGGTCGGAACCCCCGGTTCCCATTCGCGCCGGGTTTTTGTAGTTTCCCCACCACGTGTCTCTCATGTTTCTTACCATCTATGATCCGAGATATACAACCCTAAACTAAGATCTCCCTATTGTAAGGGACTCGACCCCCTCTATATAATACATCTCGTTGTTGTATTTAGATGTATTTGACAATGAGCCCGAAGTGTGGAATTTTCATGGGGACATTCCCCTCGTTCCATAAACAAGCTTCGTGAGCTCGCTATTTGGATCCTTATCCTCTTACACATCCAAAAGGACCCCCGAATGGCATGGATTCTAGGACTAAGGGCTCTCCTACCATTTTGGTCCAACGCCCCTAAGGATCTCGGACTACATTTGTGACAGGTCCCATGTTTCAAACATGGTCAAAGGTTGACGCTCTTTTGTCTATCAACATTCCAGGCTAACACAATGTGGATGCTACATTTCAACCACGTTCAATAGTTATCCTCTATCGTAACGCCTCCATCATTGTGATCCAGATTTCGAGCATCATGATTCACACATTTCCACTTCCTCATGTTCAAGTGGAATTCCAACATACTTGTCTTTACCTATTCACGTATCTAGGTGCGCTACATGGACGGGTTAGCATCATTGGGATGGTATTCACCGAGCGTCCCTTCGCTCTAACATGCTCCTTCATGTGTCAGAATAATCTCCCATTACTTCTTATTTTCCACATCGAGCATGACTCGCATGGGCTTAGTAGTTTTGGTAGGATGTGCACCGGCGTAGCCAGGCTTCTCATAGTCCCGCATGATGTTAAACTGTGCTTCCAAAACTACGTACGGATTGATTCCCATCCTCATGGGATACGTAGAGACACCCTGATATTTTTCCTTAGGTCCATCCCCAAGAATTATATATCCTGTTCCTCCCCATTTCTGGCTCCCTGACCTGACCCCTCGTGAAGATCCATGTAACTACAATTTTTCCCTGAAAAAGTTCGGGATTCCCCAAGATGACATTGGGAAGCGACAACCCCCCTTGCTAGAGAGGCCCTATCTGAAAGAAGGAATAATCCGTGATCAAACCGATGTGTCCATCTAGTGTGCTCCCACCATGGTGGCGTAACTTCTAGAGTGTTGGATTCTATTTGAACAAACCCTCACTCCACATTCCACTCTTTTCATGCCCCTTATTCAGACCCTCGTCCTCTTTCACATCTAGAGGAACCCCCTGATAGTGTGGATGCTTGGCCTATGGCCCGCCTATTTACCTGGGCTAACATTCCGGAAGACTAACGGATGACATTTGTGATAGGTCCATGTTTCGAACATGGTCAATGGTTGACCCTCATTTTTCATCCCCACTTCAGGTTAATACAATAAGAATACTATGTTTTGAATGCGGTCAGTAGTTATTTGTTATTGTCATTCCACCCCCACAATGTTCTGAATTCTGGGTATCGTGATTCACACCTCCCATTACCATCTATTCGGATTGATTTCAATTCCCCTGGAATTACCCCATTCGTGCACATAAGAACGCTAGGAAAATGGTAATTCGGTTGTTCTGAGAGCTTCATTCTCCAGTCAGGTCTCTCCAATTTTCTCCTAGAAATCTGGACAGGTTGTTCAAACCCCGGATGCTCGAATCTTTGTTTGCAATCCTATGTTTGGATGTGGTGATAATTTGGTCATCCCTTGTTCCTCACATCGGTCCTGACCCATGTGAGCTTAGGGAATGATCGTCGGATGCATCGCTAACGGCCGAGGATTTTGGCGATTACCCTTAGACTTTGACCCTTGATCTCTCCATGGCTCCAAGTCTGAGGGGGGGGCATTTTTTGGTGAACAAATTTGGCATATTGAAGAATAAAAAAGAAGGTTCCATTGACTACCTCGAGAATCTATTTGGCGGAGTCCCCCCAGCACCGCTTCCACTGCGAAGCAAAGAGGCGGGACGCTCTACAAATGCATTTGACGTTCGTGAGCCCGCCGCAAAGCTAGCAGGCGGGACACTCCACGAACGCATTTGACGTTCGCGAGCCCATCGTGAAGCCAGGAGGCGGGAAGCTCCATGAACTCATTTTACGTTCGCGACCCCGTCGCGAAGCGATGAGGCAGGATGCTCTGTGACCACATTTGATGTTCGCGACCCGCCGCGAAGCCATCAAGTCCCTCTTCGCGCCGCATGAGCTCCACTCCACAGTGCCTCTCGCCTATAAAAACTGGGCTCCTCTTGAGCCCAAGGGATTTACAATCCAACCTTTCAGCTTCCCATCTCCCGAATTGCGAAACATCTTTCCGCTCTGCGAACCATGAGTTGTGCGAGGTACTTATGCTCCATGAAGTGCCTCCCCTTTGTCTCGTTTTGATCCCCTCATCCGAGAGGTATGACTTTCACGAAGCCTAAGGGTCTTTGCGAAGGAATTGGATCCCTAAAGGGTCTCAGGTCATCACGGAGCATTTATGCTCCCCAAAACACCCATCATGTACACATGATCCACATGCTAAGGCAGGGTCACTATGCTTCGTGAAGCACATTGCTTCCCGACACCTTGCTTCGCGAGGCACCTTTTCTCTGTGAGGTTGTGCTTCGCGAGTGCCCGTCCACTTCACGAAGCACCTCCCATTTTTACCTCTGCCCCTTGCTAAGGCTAAGGCTCCCCAATTTGAGAAGCACACCCCTTCGCAAGTGCCCTCTACCACACAGAGTAACAAAGCTTCACAAGGCCCCTGCCTATGGACACCTCTGCTTAGAAAATCCTTTTCCCGTGCAACCCTCCATATTTTCACGATGTGACTTCAAATTCTCCTGAACAATACCACACATTGCATTACTTTGCCTAATTCTTCTTCTCATAGGAACGCAAATGGAAATTTACTCTTCACATAGCCACGCTAATGTGGACCCCTCGATGGTTCGCTCTATGACACCCCCTCAGTACGGTGTTGCTGGTGCCATCCCTCCCACAAGGAGAAGAGGGTACCGATCATGTAAGTGCTAGGGGTGCGGAGCAAACCCAACTTGTCCGAGCTACAGGATGTTAAACTACCAAGCACCTTTTTCCTCAATACATGATGTTAAACTGTGACCTGGCCTCATGCCTCGAACACAGGGCCCCCCCGACTTGGACATTCTCCAGGCCTAATCGTCTCCACGGGGATGGGATTGTCCCTCACAGGGGGTGATATCCTCCTTATTGGAGTGGCATTTTTCCATGGGGGAAGGGAATCCATATTGGCATAAGCCCCAAACCTTTCTTGTAGGAGCAACACCCCTGTTCCTCCTCACTTCCTTAGTGCCAAGGCCAGCAAAGGGTATGATGGGGAATGATGCTTCTCTTTTCTCCCATCCTAAATCTATCTCCCACTATGTTTTGTCGCCCTCAGGCCTCCATCCTGGAGTATTCCCCAACTTCCTGGGCCACCCTGCTTGTAATCCCCTCTTCACTTCCCACGAATTCACCTTTTGCGATGTGGTCGTCATGCCTTTGCTGCCTCTTGTTTCTCACACCGAGCATTTCTCACGTGGGATTAGAGTAAGCATCGACCATGAAATCACCATCATCCCTCATGATGTTAAACTCTGTTCCTCACAACCCATCCCGAACTACGGGGACTTTGATCCATGTTAAGGAATGGTACATAGGAAGCCTCCACGAGGTTCAAGCCCCACCACCTTGGGCTGCCTCAGAGTGTAAGCCCCCAACCCATCCCAAACTATGGGGACTTTGATACATGTTAAGGCATGGTATGTAGGAAGCCTCCATGAGGTTCAAGCCCCACCACCTTGGGTCACCTCAGAGTGTAATCCCCAACCCAACCCGAACTATGGGGACTTTGATCCATGTCAAGTCATGGTACATAGGAATCCTCCCTGAGGTTCAAGCCCACTACCACCCAGTCGTTCCGACCTCATTCACATCGGTTCACCAACCACCATGGGCCGCCTCAGAGTGTAAGCCCCAACTCATCCTGATCTATGGGGACTTTGATCCATGTCAAGGCATGGTACATAGGAAGCCTCCACGAGGTTCAAGACCCACCACCTTGGTCCGCCTCAGAGTGTAAGCCCCAACCCAACCCGAACTACGGGGACTTTGATCTATGTCAAGACATGGTATGTAGGAAGCCTCCCTGAGGTGAAAGCCCACTACCACCCGGTCATTCTGACCTCATTCGTGTCGGTTCACCCACCACCTTGGGCCACCCCAGAGCGTAGGCCCCTCTCCTCCTGAACTACGAGGACTTTGATCCATGTCAAGGCATGGTACGTAGGAAGCCTCCACAAGGTTCAAGCCCCATCACCTTGGGTCACCTCAGAGTGTAAGCCCCAACCCATCCCAAACTATCGGGACTTCGATCCATGTCAAAGCATGGTACGTAGGAAGCCTCCAAGATGTTCAAGCCCCACCACCTTGGGCCGCCTCAGAGTGTAATCCCCAACCCATCCTGAACTACGAGGACTATGATCCATGTCAAGGCATGGTACATAGGAAAACTCCCTGAGGTTCAAGCCCTCTACCATCCATTGGTCCTCGTCGTCTTCGCATTGGTGCACCAAGCCCCAACACCCATCGGACCCCGGGTTCCATCTTCACGTTGGTTCGCCGACACGCCTCTAACCTGAACGACGGGGACTTTGATCCATGCCAAGGCAAGGTACATAGAAAGCCTCCCTGAGGTTCATCCCCACCATCCATCTGGGCCCCAGGTCCATATTCACGTCGGTTCACCGTCACCCACCTGAACTACGTGGTCTTTGATCCATGTCAAGGCATGGTATGTAGGAAGCCTCCATGAAGTTCAAGCCCACCACCCATTGGTCATTCCGGGCCCCTTTCACATCGGTTTTTCCCCATCCCGCATAACGTTAAACTGTATTCTCCATATGAACTACGTGGACTTTGATCCATGTCAAGGAATAGTACATAGGAAGCCTCCCTGAGGTTCAAGCCCACCACCTGGTCGTTCCAACCTCCTTCACGTCAGTTCGACCCCATCCAGTGGTAAGCCACTATGATCCCATACAGCGGTAAGACATTGCAACCTCATTCAGTGGTAAGTTATTTTCAACCTGATTCGATGGTATCCGATCCCAAATGAACTATGCAGACTTTGATTCCCTTCCACGGGGATACGTAGGAAGTCTCTTCGAGGCTCAAGCCCAAAACCATCATCCATCCCAATTCTTACCCAGGCCGCCACATCCCGGTGAGATCATGCCACCTCATTCCCCTCAACAGCATTCGGGAATCTGCCCATGTGCTGGCCCCAATATCGGTGTTCCCTCCAGGGGGTTCCTCCGTCCGATCCACTCTAATCAGTGTTCTGATCAGTCTGATCTATCTCCGTTGGACGTTAAACTTGCAGTATATCTAGTGCTAAACAAAGGAAGCTGAGAAAAACCTTAGATGCATGCCTATGTCATATGATTCCCCGTATTCAATGTGCGATTCCTTGGGCGTCTGCGACCTCGAGACGCCCTATAATAAGGGACAGAAGAAAGACACACCAATCCCCATTGTCCAAACATGCCAGTGATGCCCAGTGTGACTACTCCCCTAACCTAAGGTTGCTGCCCTGACCGGACCCCTTGGAATGTTCTGACCGAAGCAGCTTAATTAACTGGTGTCCATGAAGATATGGCACTGGGAAGAGTTTCACGAACAATGTATTAAATCTATGAGGGAGACCCAGACTAGGTGACGAGTTCAGAGGAGGAATCCACGAAAGGAAGAACCAACATCCCATCATCCTGTTTCGATCAAGGAGAAAACGTCCCAGAACAAGGAACGGATGTCGCCCGCCTTTGGAAAGTAGGAATGTGGGGTAACAAAGCTGCGCCTGTCGCACTCAAGAATACGGATTCGCGCGCCCTAGAGAAAGCATCAGAAACATTGATTTCATGGTTGTGAGGTGGATATACCACCTCTCTTATCCATGGTATCACACCCTTCTCTAGAATTGAACATCTACTACGAGTGGTACCATTGAGCAAAAACTGTGTCATCCTCTTCCATGATACTTCCACTAAACTTTTGTATAGTAGCTCACAAATATCATTAGTATTCCTATATAATAGTTCATCATATACCATTGGTGCTCCTCCAAGATATCACACCCAATGCTACCATTCATAAATTACCACTAGTTCAACTCCATGGTACTGGCTTCTACCATCGGTGATGACAGATACACTCCCCTATCAAAAATGTTATCTTGTGCATGGTATCACTCATGATGTTTAATGGTACATCTTCTACCTTAAAAAATGTATCTGGTTTTGAGAACATATCCAATCCTTCCCAAAGGTGTATCCCTTTCACCCTCATGATCCCACAGTACAACGGGTGGTAAAATGGTCCATGAATATTCATAGGTTCCTAAATATGTGATTTGTCCTTCATAGTGGTCATACCAAGCTCTAGTAATATGAAAAACATCTTATTCTTCGAAAATGGTTTCATTAAGGTCACTTGAGGTAGAATAAGTTATCAGTGGAGGTCCCAAGGCACAACATGGTGAATTGGATCAAGCCAAAGATTCCATGTCATTGGCCATGGTGATTTTTATGAGTTTCATTTGGCGGTGGTCATCATCCAGTAGAGGTAAGCAATGTTGAGTGAAGAAAAAATCTCTCAACACAAGAGAGGTGTGGGTGAAGTGGGATAGCACTACTTTGGTTATGAGAAACAATACCTACATATTTTACTTCTCACATTAGTGTTGAGTTCATTCAGGTGCTTTAATATATTAAATTTCATGTTAGCATGGCTCAAATGACCAAGGAGGTTTCAAATCAAAACCCACACACACAGTTCACACACATGTGTGGTCATTCGAACACATACGAGCATGGATGTGCCTTGTCCCAACTGCTAAATGGGATCCTCCCCATGAAGCTCACATCCTCCTGCATCTGGACGGGCTCTCCCCATGGGTAGTTTGGAGGACCATCCCACTCTTGGGAAGGTTAATCCTATTTTTGTGAAATGAATATTATTTTTCCATCTATTAATTTTGGATATTATACATATTATTTTTGGATCTTGGATCAGAGACAGTGTAAGATTCCAAGGCTCGGTGAGCCCATAATTTATTTTTAAAAAATATTAAATATTATGTGTCTTTTATTTCCTAAAAAAGTGGAATAAATCATAAATGGATTCTCGGATAAAAAAATGTAGGTCAACCTTGAGTTCAAAACGTGGGTTTTACCCTTTGTATGACATATCCTTGGAGAACGTCAGACACTCAGGTTGGGCACAGTCATGGGTGAATGTTTAAATAAATTATTTAAATTAAAATAATTTACATAATTATTTTGGAATCACCTACATTGGTCTATAAATATGCTGTTATGGAAAATTCCAAGGGTTATCTACATAACCATGGATATTTTTTATAGAGAGTTGGAGGATCATTCGCAAGTGAACGAGGACTGAATCGTGGATCATTCATCGATGTGCAACAGGACTCAAGGATCTCCCCAAAAATAAGGACATGGATTTTTTATTCATTATTAATCAATCAATATTGAGTTTGGACATTTTTTTATTTGTATTTATCTCAATTCATTTATTCCAATTATGAACACAAATTGATTCATGGATCATGCATATTGCGAGTATGGGATAGTTATTATCTAGGATTGGGTCTTTCTTTATTGATTATTTTATGATCTCTTCATTCATTATTCTAATGTAAATTTACTTAGGCTAACACAAACATTGGTTGAGATCCATTCCTCTCTCTTTTTTGTTCATTTCTCCCCCCCCCCATTGTTTATTCATTCATCATCGGTGTTCCTTTTGGATAGTGGTTGGAAAAAGTACCTTGAAATTAATCATTGTGCACTAATTTATTGGTAAAATGGATTAATATCGTTGATCCAATATTGGTTTTATGAAATAATTGAATGAAGAAGGAAACTATAGTGGATTTATTCAAATCTGGGATCTTTGGTTTTAGTGTACAGTAGTGGAACAACTTGTGAAGGACGTTCCCTGAATGATTTTTATATTGGTGATTGGATCTCTAGTTCATATTAAGTGTAGTTGAATCAGAAACATGTTTTTTAGTGATAATCATAGAGGAAACCGGTGAGGCAGTGGTGGAGAAGGAATCTTCATGAATAACATAAGGGTTCTTTGAAATTATACACTACATGGTGTGTAACACATGAACACATGTCATGTATAGAACCCTATTTGTGGTGTTGGGGTTTCACATGGGGATAAGTATCAAATAGTGTGTGTGACTCCTGTCACATTGTTTGTGACCCTTACATGGTGACTTGGCATGTACCCTGGGAGGTACAAGGATATGAACATGGATATATCCAATCGTACACAAGCACATCCAGTCGTACACGGACATAGTCAGGGGTACATGAGTTCAAACACACCCCATACTCGGACACGGACAAGGGAACATGCTATGATAAATGGGTAAAACTTAGTGCCAAAGAGACAAGTCTTGTACTTCTAGTACATTCCACATACTCCTTTAAAGGTAGTTTTTTATTACTTATCCTCATTAAATTGGAAATATTTTCTTAGCATTCATTCCCTTGATCCATTACCTGAGGGTTTAGTATGGAGTCACATCCTATGCGTAGGATGGTGATCCCCTCTGAGGAACATTATCTTGGATAAAGTTTTTAATTCATCCATGAGGCCTAGATTGAGACCTTGTATCATTATCATTACTCTAGAAGGATTTGTTGGTATTATTGTGACCAATACAACATGGGTTTCAATCCCCTACATAGAAAGTAAATCCATATTGGATTTTTGGTATACCCCATTTCCTTGGGTGTGATCCCCATCTACGTATTGATTAATTCATTCTAAAAGCATTTAATTTTTATGGAGAGATGTATTGATCATGACATCTTGGATATATTCCATTAGTGTTATCTAACTCATAGTGTGTGTTATCCCAGATGAGTGTTATATGAAACCTTAGAGAACGAATACAAGGATGGATTTATAGTTATGACCATACCTTAATACTGTGTGTTTACTATGATTATAGCAAGATATTATTGTTATATATGTTGTTGACATATCCCTATAATTGGTTGACTTCAATTCTTCAAGATATATGTTTAGTTAGTTTGAGTTTTCCTACTCGGTATTGCTATACTCTCCCGTGTAGGATATTTTATAGCATGTGTCATGTATTAAGTGAATGATAAAAATTTTGAAGAAGACATGGAGATACTAGGACTAAGAGGAGCTAAGTGAGCTAGAAAAACTGAGGTGTGTTCTGGTAGTTTCATTTACAGTAGGTGTCTTATACTTTATAGGTCAAAAAAAATCAGTTTCTTTTTTTGGTATTTTATATGAACCTTTCTTTTCAATACTTGTTGTCGTAATTTTATGGTGGGATTTTATATGTATGAACTCATTGTTATTTGTTTTTTTACATTTCAGAACTATATAGGATAGGAGAAGTGTGTGTTCAGGTGTGTGTGTGAAGGTACATTAGGCTAAGTCCTCTCATGTGTGTGATATTCCTACTCAGTGCTAATCATCAGCCCCTATCCTATTGGAGGTGGTTTTGGGGTAGTCAGGGTTCAGGCCCCGTTGGGTGGGGTCATGGCATAGTGGTATCATAGGAGTAAGTTCTTCCATAGGATCAGAGTCCATGGGATTTTTTTGGGGGAACAGTGTTAAGTATTTTGAGTTTATCTCTCAAGCTAGGGACTCTAATGTTGGTGAGGTATCATGTGTATCCATACACTAGGATTATGATCATCTTCCTTTTGAAATGATATATGTATACATGATTTATTGTGAAAAATTTTCTAAAATCATCATTTAGGAATGATTTTTGGTTTCCATGTCCTTTTTGAGTCATATCTCTATATATAATTATTGATTGTGGTACATCTTGTCTATTTCAGGATTCCTCTATGATGTTTTCCAACTAGGATTCCATAAAATCATCATGAGAATGATCCCCTCAACAATGAGGATTTGATACAGTGACATGTTCAGTATGTGTTACCTCTAAGTGGTTACCTAGTATTACCACCACCTATAGAGTAGCATATGGTATCATAAGTAGCAGAAGATGAGCTACACAGGCTAAGCGTACTTTATGAGTTTTAGTGAAAATGACCCCTAAGGTTCTGAGGAAAACTAGACCCACATCTAGATGAGGAATGACTTGAGGTGGTGACATGATTATTATGTCTTTTTATGATACCTATAGACCAAATAAAGGTCATATCAATGAGCCTTCTCCAGGGCTCTGCAGGACGATGGTGGGGATTAGTGTCCTAGTCGAATGATGAGGTGACTCTTGCATGGTCAGTGTTCGAGCACATTTTAATAGAGTATTTTTATATAGCTATATTGTGGGATATGTGCATTTATTATATTCTACAACTTTAGTAGGGCAGTAAAAATATGGATGAGTATTCATCAAGGTTCACCAACCCCTATGGGTACATGATGGATATTATGCATGATCATTTATTTCGAGATCTAGTCTTCGAGTAAGGACTATGTAGAGACAACTGATATTGTGTGATGCCTCTATGAATTCCTATGTATGGTGGGGTTATATAGAATTCTTTGGTAGTAGATATTTTCCTGGATGAAAAAATTCATATATTTGGTACAGGTGGAGGGAAAACATGAGAATAGACTTCAGCAGTAGGGATCCAACAACAGACTCAGGGACCTGGATGTGGGAGATATTTCAAGAGGTAATCCCATGATAGAGGGTTTGTGGTTCATGGATTACAGGATGTATCTAGTCATCCAATAGAGATTCAGTGCTACTCTTGTGATGGTTAGGGATATCTTACATGACATTGTCTGACCCAATGTGTAGCTGACAGAGAGATAGTGGATGGAATTACTGAGTAGAGTCAACGGAAAGAGAAGGTTGGTTCATAGGAAGGTGTAAATGGTAGAGGATATGGGAGAGAATTTGGTGGTGTTATAATTTTTTATTTTTTTCCACCACCACCCACAGGTTGTCATCTCCAGGCTCATGGAACTGGGGGATAGGGGCAAGGGATGTTGTAAGTAGTCGAGGCTTATGACCTAGAGGCCCTAGCGATTATACAAGATATAATATATCTCTTATATATTATATCTAGATTTTGGATAGATGCAAGTTCGATACATTTATTTATTTACACTTATATGGTTCAAAACTTATAGATTCTAGTTGATCATTTAACTCTACCCTTTCACTTGGGGACTCCTATAAGAGGTGACTCAGCGATCACACACTTATGTCGATGGTGTGAGCTAACTCTTGGAGGTAAGGGTTTCTTTTTGGACCTATTAATAGTAGTGATGAGTCCTTATGACATCATCTTAGGTATGGGTTGGTTATCTATAGTTCATTCATAGATAGATAGTTTCATGTGAAGGGTGTTATCTTTCACTGGTGATGGGATGAGGTTTTCCTGTCTGGGTGAAAATAAAACCTAGAAGAACTAGTTTGGGCTCAAGGATATGAGAGTGCATCTAATTACCCACCAGTAGGATATCATGAATCTTTATGTAGTAGGTTTAATGATCATTTAGTTTCTTGTAGTGGTGGCAGAGTATGATGATTTCCTTCCTAAAAACATGCTAGGATTACCTCCCAAACAAGACATAGAATTATTCATTTATTTACACCCTATAGAATACCTGATATCTACACCATCATATCATATGGCACCCACAGATATTTTCAAGATAAAGGTGTAGGAGGAGGACTTGAACATGAATGGAACTAGGAGACCTAGTGTTTCATCCTAGGAATCCCTAGTTTTGTTAACTAAGAAGGTGGATGGGATCTTGAGGGTGTGTGTGGATTACCATCGCCTAAACCAGGTGACAGTAAAGAACAAGTATGAATTACAAAGGATCAATGAACTCTTCAAGAAGTTAAAATGGGCATGATGGTTTTTGAAGATCGACCAAAATCATGTTATCACTAGCTGCAAGTATGAGATGAGGATATACCAAATATGGATTTTTGATATCATTATAGTCACTATGAGTAATTTTTTATCTTTTTTTTCATGAAAAAAACTCCAAAATTGTTCATGGGACTCATGAACTAGATCTTTCTTCCTTTCCTAGACCAGTTTTTGGTTGTCTTCATTAATGATATCCTAATGTGATAAGCATCTAAAGTGGAGCATGAGATACACTTAAGGATTGTTCTAGATGTGCTCCGAGACCGAAAACTTTATGGGAAGCTATCAAAGTTCTGATTATGGATTCTAAAGGTACAATTTCTAGTATATGTTATCTCATAATATGGTGTAGCATAGTACCCATTTAATGTCAAGGTAGTGTTAGCTTGGGAGCTACCCAAGAGTGAGATGGAGGTGCAGAGATTACTGGGGTTAATAGGCTACAATCAGATATTCATACCAGATTTCTCTAGTGTATTAGAACCCTTGAAATCTTTTATCTGAAAGGGGATTCCTTTCATGTGGATAGAGAGTTCTAGTAGGATTTTTATGAGCTGAGGTATAGATTGATTAGTACTTGAGATTTCCAGAAGAGGGTGTCGTGTACGTAGTGTTCTATGATGAATCGGTGACTATGCTTGGTTTTGTTCTAAGGTAGTTTAAAGTAGTGATTACCTATGTTTGACATCAGTTGAGACCATAGAAGTGGAACTACATGACTCATTATCTTGAGTTAGCAATTGCAGTCTTTACACTGAATATCTGGTGACACTATAAGAAGGTGACTGATTTATAATCTATTCTAACCATAATAAACTCAAAACAATCTTCTATCATAAGGATCTTAACATAAAAAACTATCGATTGATATAATTCCTCCATCATTATAACTTTTAGATTTTCTATACTCCTAGGATGGGGAATATGGTAGAATATTCTATTAGTAGGAGATCTTGTTTGCAGTTACAAAGTGTGGAATCAGGGCAATTGGCCTCATCATAGTTATCCTTTGTGGATAGAGATAAATCATCTTACTTCCAATAAATGGCTATTACCCCCTCCACTTTTAAAGTAATTTAGGAAGGAAAAACTTAGGATACTGACTATCATACCCTACATACTCAAATATCCACTCAACATTCTCCAGATTGTTTTTTTAAATGAGTGGATCATTTCATTATTTTAAAAGGATGGATGATGGTACCAGTTTCCATGAGAGGGGAGTTTCTAAGTTAGTTTCATATTTCAACCTTAATAGTAAATCCAGGTTTGGAAAATTTGTACTAGGACTTTTGGTGGTAGTTTTGGTGGCTAGGGATGAAAAGGGGGTTGTAAGGTTTGTCTCTAGATGCCTTGATTCTCAACAAGTGAAGTCTAATCACCAGTTTCCAGTAGGTTTAGATCAACCCCTTAAGGAGCCAGAGTGGAAGTGGGATGAGATATCCATGGAATTTTTTATGGTTTTACCACACATATCTATAAGATATGATGACATCTAGGTAATCATGAACCAACTCACCAAGTCATCCCGCTTCCTATCTATTCGAGAGTAGATTTTAGTGGAGATATTGGGATGCCTCTATGTATAGGAGATAGTCCATATCCTTGGAGTTTCCTCAAAGATCATTTATGAACATGATTCTAAATTTACCTCTTGGTTATGGAAGGGATTGTAAGAGACCTTTGGGACTCAGTTGTGTTTGAGAACTATGTTTCACCCTCAGATAGTTGGCCAGACTGAGCAGGATATTTAGGACTTAGAGGACATGTTGTGGTATTTCCTGTTATACTTTGATCGTAGTTGGGAGGATCGCCTATTATTGGTGGAGTTTTCATACAACAATATCTACTATTACACCTTTGGTATTTCGCTATTCGAGGCCTTGTACAAGTTTCCTAGTAGGTTTCCACTATTCTGGACTAACCTAGGACAGTCATCACATATTGGCCAAGAGTTGTTGCGGGCCATAATAGAGAAGATTTAGATCATTCAAGAGTGGATTTGGACTACACAAATCTATCATAAGTCCTATGGGTACTGGTAACAGAGGTCTTTAGAGTTAAAAAAGGGACACTATGTGTTCTTTAGGGTATCACCTCAAAATGGATTGTAGAGGTTTTTCCATTGGGGAAAGATATCTCTAAGATTCATTTTTCTTTATAGATTCTCTTTAGAGTTCATGAGGTGGCTCACCACATACCTCTACCACCGAAGTTAGACGTAGTAAACAATATCTTCCATGTGTCACAATTGAGGAGATGCTTTCATGACCTATCACACGATATAAACTACAGCCAGATGGACATATAGGATGGAGATAATTTTGCAGAGTAATTAGTATCAATTGAGTATTGGAAGGAGAGGATACTCCATGTGTGATAATTCTTTTAGTGTGTGTCCATTGGTGGCACAAGAATCTTCAAAATAGTACCAAGGAGTGGGATACCTTGATGTGTACTCAGTAACAATGTCTCTTTGTGTAGTATTTTTTTAGGTTTTTAGAATGTAAATCCTCAAGGAGTTGAGAATAGAATGAATTTTATTTTTACATGTATTACTTTTGGCTATTATATGGATTATTCTCAGAGCTATGTGTTGAGATAGTGTGATATTTTGACGCTCGGTGAGCCCAGAATTACATTTTGAAATATATTAAATATCACGCATGAATGGTTTTTCTGAAAAAGTGGAATAAAAATTAAATGGATTCTTATATCATAAATATGATGTCACTATTGAGTTCATAGCATGGGTTTTACCCTAGACAAGACAAAACCTTGGAGCGTGTCGGATTCTTGGGTTGGGCGCGATCATAGGATAATATTTTAGTAAATAATTAAAATTAAAATAGTTAATTAAATTAAATTTTCATGACCTATAATTGTACATACATAAACTACTATAGAAAAATATTATTTTTAGCTGTAAAAACCAATATATTTGTGAGACAGTATTGGAAGATCATTCTCGAGAGAACGATGATCGGATCATCGATCGTAGGTCTGTGTGAAATAGGACTCGAGGATGCCAACAACAAGATGTGAATTTGTTATTTGAAATATATTGATCCATATTGATGTAGTATTTTGTTTTATTTGGATTTATCCTCATCGGTTTATTCCTATAATGAATTTGAATCAATAAACTAACAAATTGATTTGGGGATCTTGCATATTGAGAGTAAGGGATAGATATTATCCAGGATTGGGGTTTTATTTATTCATTATTTTATTATATCTTTGTTCATAATACTAATTGAAATGAATTAAGTCCAACATGAACATTGTCCAAGGTATTTTCCTCATGTTTTTGTTTTTTTATTTCTCCCCCCCCCCATTCTTCATTCATTTGTCACCGGTGTTTTTTATAGTGGTTGAACAAAATGACCAATAATCAATCGATGTACAATTGTTTCTTGGTACAGTGGATTAATATCATAGATTCATGATTTTTTTATGAAATAATAGAACAAAGAAGGAAATTAAATTGGATCCATTCAGGTTTGGGATCTTTAGTGGTCTTTTCAGTGTGTGGAGGTGGAAAGAATCATGGTGGAGTTTCCCATAATGATTTGGATGGCTGGTGAACAAAACTCCTATGGATATTGAGTGAGGTTGAATCATATCTCAATTTTGTGGTGAGTGTTTTAGAGGAAACTATTATGGAAGTGGAAAATAATTAATCCACCCATCTATGAAATTCCACACTACATGGTTTGTAATGCAAGAACACACACTGTGTATAGATCCATGGTATCAGTGATAGGGTTTCACATGGAGTAAAGTATCACATGGAATGTGACTCCTTTTACATGGTGTGTGACCCTTACCTAGTAGATCAGTGTGTACCTGAGGAGTTTCAAAGATACAAAAATGAACCTGACTATCTGGACATAGACAAAACCAAATGTACACAGACATAGTCAGGAGTATACCGGTTTGGACACTTCGTGTTCTTGGACACGAACATGCGCACAGGTCTTGATACATGGGTAGAATCTAGTGCTGAAGGAAAACGTTGTATAGTCCTTAAAATATGGATTAGATTAATATTACTATTTATCTTGAAAATTATTTGTTAGGGTATGTTCTCTTGATCCATTCTATAAGGTTTTAGGATGGAGTCACATCCAATGTGTCAGATGGTGATCCCCTTAAGGGAACTTCAGTCTTGGATAGAGTTTAAAATACCTTCATGATAGCCTAGAGTGAGATCTTATTTAATCATCATTACCCTAGGTGGGGTTCTTGGTATCTTCATGACCAACACTATATGGGTGTTGATCCCATACTTAGTGGGTTAATCCAAATTGGGTTTACAATACCCCTCGGCCTTGGGTGTGATCCCTATCTGTGTATCGATCTCTTTAGACTTCAAGCATTTACTTCTTATATCAAGACTTGACAAGCAAAACATATTCGATGGAATTCATTTGAGTTATATGAATTTTTGAGTGTGTTCTCCGGAAAAAGTGTTATATGAACCTTCAAATTGTAATCTTAAGCTGGATTTATGGTTGTGACCATACCTTTATATTGTACGTCTACTTTGATTATATCTAGTTATTATTGTTATGTATGTTATTAATATATCCTTGTGATGAGATGATGACTATTCTTGATGATATATGCTTAGTGATTTTTTAGTGTCCTATTTGGTACTGTAATACTCATTCATTCATGGGATTTTCCCTCATATGTCATGTCTTATATAGATGATTGGACTTTCGATTAAGTCCTAGAGGGTCCAAGACCACACAGAGTAGTAATAGACAGACTGGTTGAGGTTTGTTATGGTGGTTTCATTTATAGTGTCCCTCTACTACTTTATAGGTCAAAATTGTTTTCAGTTTCTTTAAGTGGGATTTTATTTGAACCTTTATTTCTAGTAATTTTTTTCATACTTTGATGGTGTTATTTTAGATTTACGCATTCATGGTTTTTGGTTGTTCTATATTTCATCATTGTATGGTCTTGGATATGTATGTGTGTGTGTGTGTGTTTGTATAAGAAAATTTGGATAAGTCCTCACATGTGTATGATATTACTACTCAGCACTGGTCACTATCCCCTTTGCTAAAGAAGGTGGTCTTGGGGTAGTCATGGTTCAGGCCCCGTTGGGTTAGGTTATGACATGTAGCCCATTAGGTTGAGGGCTAGCATAGTTGGCCAATTTTTTACCTGAAATTCATTTAAAAACACTCACTCAATTCCATCCAAAATTCGTAATTAAATTCCAAAAATCCAAATTCAAATTTTTTATTCATTTTAATCCATTTTAATTACTTAATTTAAAATCCTCAAATTTAAACAAAACATTGAAATAAATGGTAATATTCATAAAAATAAATTTTAAATGATTTAAAATTGAGTAAAATTTGAATGATAAAACGAGTGTATTAAATACCCCCACCCTTGAACTATGTTTGTCCTCATGAATTGAATATCAAAATTAAACTAAATAGGGCATCAATCCTACTAAAATTCAAATCATAAAGTAATTAAATAAAATGATTAAAAATGTTAGGTCGAATTTTAAAATTTTATATAGAACATTAATTAAACTTCTCATTTTTATTCAAAGAAACAACCAATCCAAGCATTGTAAATTTTCCCCATTAAAATTCATGGAAGTTAACCTTTTATTAATTCAAGTTTCTAGTTCATTATTATTAAACAATCTAAGTTATAATCTTCCACACTTTTAATTTTTTTATTTCATCACTCATGATGCAAATTAAAGTATAGTTTTTAAAATATCATGAGTACATTCTATTTTTAAATAGGCTTAAAAAATAACTACTTCCTCTACTTTATAAAATCAAAATATACATGAAACCATGGGGACATGAAATTATGTCTCTAATAACTCTAGAGCTTAAGGTCGGTAGGAATTGATGTGAAAAAACATTAAGGATAAAATAGGAGGCTTGTCTCTAAAGTATCAAGAATAATATTTAAAGAAAATTTCAATGAAAAAATCCCCTTAAAAATTACTACTCCCAATTCCCAATAGCAATGTAAGGTCTGGAAAAATAAAATAATAATGAAGGAAATACAGCTTCTTTAATTTTCCCTACTTTTTTACTTTTTTTCATTTCAAAACTAATTTTTTATATATATTTTTAAAAGTTTTTAAAAATTATGATTGGAATAAACTGCACACCCACTACCTAATCACATATGATAAAAATAATAAGTCTGGTAATGGGAATTTTTTATTTTCCCAAGACACATACCATTCCCTTTTCTTCACTTTTTTGAATAAGGAAAAATAATTAATATATAATGAATGAATCAAAAACCTTTCTCAATTCCCAAAATAGAACCCCAAAACTTTTCCCATACAATTTTGTTCATCCCTTCCACCATGAATTCCCTCATCCCCACACTTCAACTTTAAAATATCATGAAAAGACTAAGAGGACAGTAAGAATGGGTATAAATGGACTTAAATGTGTATCATTCCTATAAAGATCACTCACGGTATATGTGGGAAAAACAATGATTAATGTATAATGTGGTCTCAAGGATAAGGTATTATAAATAAAAATTCCTAAATCATTTTAAATGTGTATTTTTACACATATAGCATTGAAAAGTTCCAATAAAGGTTCTAGAAGGTGACATGCCCCAAGATCACTCAGGAAATATGTCCAAGGTAAAAAATAAAGTATGGTAAAGAAATCCTCTTGGTATTATAACATATAATTGGGGGAAATAACTTATTTAATGGATAAAACTATTAAATAGATCGATTTTAATTTAATATATTCTAATCATGAAAAATGGTAGGGAAATTTCATTTACATGAATCAACAAATTCCCTCAAGTCATGGGTCATCAATTTAATATCCATGATTCACTATAATACTTAAATTCTCCATATTACTCATTCAATATAATTTTAATTGAAATATAAAACATGGTATCAAAAGGTTCATAATAAACTCATGTATCCTATATAACTCAATCGAAGTAAAAAATCTAATAGGGGTACGAAATTTCTAATTTATTTTAGATTCTAAAATTTTCATCTCAAAAAATATTTTTTAGAACAAATTTAATGATTTTAAATGATAAATAATGTAATAATCTAAATCCCTTTTCTCATGTATCTTCATTCATCTATTCTTCTCGTTTATTTTGTGGATTTACTATGAATTCCTTCTAATACTGTCTTATAGAGACAAAATAACTCACATCGGTGTAAGAAACATTCCATTAAAGCTCAATGGGGTAAAGGGGATAAGAAACTTCATCCTAAACTCCTAAATCCTAAGAAAAAAATAAATATCAGGTAACCTCCTAGAAGAACCTTTGTCTAAGGTTTTTGGATTTACATAACCTCATGATAAGAAATCAGTAGATGGGTTGGAGAAGTTTGAGCTCCTCCACCAATTCTTGAGGTAGACTCCCATTGAAATTTTTAAGACTTTTCACATTGATAGTAAATACATTTACTGATTCTTATTTCTTGATCTTACTAGAACTAAAAGTATATACATGATTAACAATATAATATCCTTCCCATATAGAATGAATCTTACCCAGGAAAAACATCAAATCGGGATTAAAGAGAATAACTTTATCTCCTGGTTAAAAGGTCTTTTTTTGAATTAGTCAATCATGTTCCACTTAGGTTATCTCTCTTTAACTTCTAAAATTTTAAAAATCTTACCTTTTGATTTATTCTAGTTCTTGTAAATAAAGGTTTCTAAATTTTATAGCACTCACTAAATCCAAATTAATCTTTTTGATATCCTAATATTCATGGTGATCCAACTCCACTAGAAGATGAAATTTTTTCCCATAAACCAACTAGTATGGGATCATACCAATGTGTGTCTTATAGGATATCTTGTATTCCTATAAGGATTATTAAAACTATTGGCTCAAAGTTTTTTGGTTGGAATTAACAATTTTCTTGAAGATACTATCAATCTTCTCTTTAGACACTTTAACTTGTCTATTTTTTTAGGATGGTAGGGTGTAAATGTATTGTGACGTACCCCACATTTTGTTCTCATAGAATCCACTATTATATTGAACAAATGAGTCCCTTAGATGTTGATGATGGATATTATCAGCCCAAAACTACAAAAGATGTTTGAAATAAGAAAATCACACGCAAATTTGGAATAGTGATCCTTGGTGGCATTGGATTCCACCAATTTTGAGACATAATCAATTGGAAGTAGAATGAAAGAATTTAAAAAGGATAAAAGAAATGTTCAAATAAAATAAATTCCCTACACTTCAAATATTTCACAAAAAATGATAGGTTTTTCAGGAATCTCCAATCTTTTTGAAATATTTTTAGAAAATTGGAACTTATCACGTTTATTACAATACTCATAAGAATATTTAAAAAAAATTGTTGAATAAATTCCATATTTAAAGACTTTTATAGTTGTTATTTGAGGTTCATAATGGTGTCCAAAAAAATTGTATGAAAAAAATTAAAATGAATAATCTATTTAACTTTCTAATAAGAACCTTCTTATGAATTTATCATTACAAATATTCCATATAAATATATCCTCACAAATATAGATTATATTTTATCCATGAGTTTGTGATTCTAATGAGAGTTAAGGTGATATAGTTACTAATATGTGGAAAAATAATTTACTATGTTGGCATACCATGGAACTTCACCTTCCATGATATAGATTTTTTCTCTCGGTATGTGTTTGTTTAGTGGGATCGGTTCTATAATTTCTATTTCAGAAATGTTTGGAAATATGCTAAGGTGATCTGACGCCATATTTTCAGCTCCCTTTTCCCTTGATATCTAATTTGAACTATTATAAGAGTAGTATCCATATTACCAACCCTATTTTGGAAAACACCCTTCTTCATTAAGTACCTACATGATACATGACTAGAAAATATAACCACATTAGCTCCAAGGAAATAATATTTGAATCTATCCAACGAAAATACAATAATAAGGAATTCTTTTTCAGTACTTATGTAATTTATCAGAGTAGTACCCAAAGTTATTAAGTAATAGGTTATGAATTTTTTTCTTCATTAAATCCTTTAATAGAGGAATCCTCCCATATCTTGGTTTAATGCATCAAAAATAAGTTCAAATGGGTTATCCCAATTTGGGGGTTTCATTATCGATGGGTTAAAAAATTTTGCTTCATCTCATCAAATGTCATCCTACAGCCATTGCTAAAATTAAATTCAAATTCTTTTAAAATTAATATAGAAAGAGGAATGGAAAACTTAATTAAATTCAAGATTAATCTTCTATAGAATACCACATAGAACAAGAATGGTCTAGTATGTTTTATACAAGTGAGATATGGTAAATAATTTATTACTTTAACCTTTTATTTATTTACCTGAATTACTTTCTTAAAAATTATGTACCATAACACTATTCCTTTCTTGACCATAAAATTAAATTATTCAATGTTAAAAATGAGATTTTACTCAATGAATGTTTCTAAAAAAATTCTAAATTTCCTGAGAAATGATTAAAATAATCACTAAAAATAGTAAAGTCATCAAGGAATACCTTCAGGAATTCATCAATGTGATCTTAGAATATACTTAAAATGAATATTTGAAATGTACTTAGAGTGTTAAATAGATCAAAAGGAATCCTGTTATAGGAAAACATCCCAAAAGGAGAAGTGAATTTTTATTCTCGTGGTCTTTTGAAGAATTTGTACCATAAAGTATCCTGCAAAATCATCTAAAAAGAAATAACGAGTTTCCCCCCACTAATCTTTCTATAATTTTATCGATTAATGGGATAGGATGTGGTATTTTTGGTCATTTTATTTAGATTTTTTGTAATCTATACACACTTTCCAACTATTTTTCACTCTCATGGTATTAAGTTCATTTTTTCATTATTTACGATGGTTAGACTAGTTTTCTTTGGGGAAAAATGGATTAGGGTTACCCACTATGAATAATAGATCAGTTAAATGATGATGGATAACATTAACTTCTACATTTCCTTTTTACCACCTCTATGATGGTGAGATTTATCCTCCGTTTGGGAAACATAATATGTTTATAATCCCCCTCTTACAATAATCTATATGAGAATATTTTTGGGTTAATTCCAAGTATGTCTCCTAGGATCTATCCTATGGCTTGGATGTTTCTTTTCAAAATGCCATCTAAAGTTTTATCTTGGTATTTATAGATGTTTTTAGCTAAGATAACTTGAATTTTTTTTTCTTCCAAAATATACACATGCATATAATCGTATGGTAGAGGTTTTAATTCTAGATTTGGTGGTTGGTCTAAATATTAGATTGAATTTAAATTCCCCACTTAAAAATTGATAGTTTCCCATGTAAATGGAATTATGTCAGTCTATTACATTAAATTATCAAATAAATCATAATTTATTTATTCTTTAAATTTACAAAAAAATTATTGATTTTTGAGTAATGACTTTTTCCTCTTTGTTTTTAATAGAAAAGTGATCTATTAAGGCTAATAATTCAGAGAGTATACCTAAAGCTCAAATGGGATCAATACCTTATTCACATGTGATTGCAAAGAGTGGGTGGATTCTTGAAGTATTCTTCTTGGAGTAAATAATATTAAAGTGCACCTTATTATCCACAAGTTCTATGGTAACGGTCCCTTTATGCACATTTATGATTATATTGGACATCTTTCGGAATGGTATGCCCAATGTGATGGGTGAATGACCTATTTTTTATCATCCTCCATCGTGATCACATAACAATATGCTGGAATAAATAGTTCTTCCACCCCCACTATAACATCCTCTATAATTCCTTTTAGAAAAGTAGGGGATTAATTTTCCAGGCAGAAAAACGCTCTTATGGGTTCAATTTACCTATTTTTAGAGATGAAAAAACATAATGATACATGAAATTTATAGTGTATCTAAGATCACATAAAGCATCAAAAAAATTTAAATAACCAATGTATAGGTAATAGAAATGTCCCTATATCTTGACATTTTTTGTAAAATAGTTGTATGATCATGGTTGAGACACTCCTCCCTAGGTTGATTCTCTCATTCTCATTAAGACCATTTATTTTGGTTCAAATATCCTTAATAAGTTTATCATATTTGGGAATTTTTCAAATGAATTCAAATAGAGGTATGTTAGTTTTAACCTTTTGAAATATCTCATGGACCTATCTTTGAACTTACTCTCCCACTATATACTTTGATTCAATAAACCTCTATTGGAATTCAAGGGTAATATCCTTTGTCTCCCTTTATTGATTTTGAAATGGATTTTCAAGAATTTCCTTTCTAAATTTCTTCTGGACTTCTTCTTTCTTCTTTATGTATTATTCTTTTAGTTGAGTGGGATTTTATTTTAGATTCTATCTAGAATTTTTGTTCTTACCTTCTTATGGTTCATCTTGAAATTCCGTGGTCTTAGTTGGATGAATCTCCTTTTAACTCCTTGTGATGTTCACAATTAAACTATCCTTTAGTTCCAATATGGTTTGAGCTATAATATTTCCAAGGTTTTTGGATATCATGTCCGTTAGACTCTCAATCATACTTAACAAATCCTTCATTTTATTATTCAGCATCTAAATATTCATTCCTTATCTTCGTTTGACTATTGGTATATGAGAAATTATTTTTCCATAGGATTTTTGTTGAAAAGGAGGTGGTTGATAAGATTGTTGTTGCAAAGGGTGGTTTTACGGTTGTTGGAAAGGAGGTGTATTTTGAAATTGTTGTTAGAAATAGTGATGGTTTATGTATTGGTTGGAAAAGGGAGGTCTAGCTTGGTTTTATTGACCACCAAATCCCTATTAGGTTTTTCCATATCTCTATGGTTGATGTTTTTGAACTTTTTTTGGTTGGAATGTGGTTGTATATCTCTCTATACCATGTATCTCAACACATTGATCAGTGAAGTGATGAAGTTATGAACACAAACCAATATCTGATGTGTGGAAGGTTGTTCATTAACATGTTTCACATCCATCTATCTCACTAGAATTGTTAATTATTCAAGATTGGTTTAAATAAAATGTGATGAGTTAGAAGTTCTTACATCATTAATACCTCTTATTTTTATACCTATAATTACAAACTATTAGAAATTCTGAGTTATTTTATCAATTAGGCTCCTAGATTACTTTAGGTATTTTTCAATTGAATCTCTTATAGATGATGCATCGAATAGGTTCCTCTCATTGTCCATTAGTCCTTGGTAAAATAAAACTAGGAAGTTGTTTTCTTCCTCTACTTGATGAGGGGAGTTTTCACAAAGCTTCTTAAATCATTCCTAGTACTCAAAGAGGTTCTCACTAGTATCGTTTCCTATGGAATAGATTTACTTTCTTATTTCTATGATTTTGGAGATTTGGAAGTATCCTTTCATGAAACTTTTTTTGAGTTCATCCCAATCATAGATCTCTCAATTTTTTTGGCAATAAAACCCACTCTATGGAGGCTCCCTTAAGACAAAAGGGGAATACCCTATACAAGACTTTCTTATCAACTACTCCTCTCAACATGAATCTTGAACATATAAAGTTGAATTAATGAATGTGTCAGTTGGAATCTTCACCTATAAGGTCATAGAATTTAGGAATCTCATGAATAATATTAACATGGAATTCAAATCCATTTTTTTGAGCAGGCATAGCTAACTAGTTTTTTTTGTTGGAAAATTTTGGGGCTCAAACATCCCTTATTATTTGATGTGGGTTTATTTCCATTATTTTGGGCTCAAAGTGATCACTTAAAGTTTTAATCGTGTCAAAAATATTGATTTTTTCAAATTTACTCTCAATATTAATATTCCTATGGATAATTAGAAATTTCCTCTCTATCTCAAGATTAAAAGTAAATAGTTCCTCATTGGAGGCCCTAGTCATAAAATTTGGTTTAAGAATAGCACTCACTCCCTAGAAGTGGTGCTACGTTTTTATGCACACTTATCATGGGGTGTGATAAAAGCTATTTATTTTCCCTATGGTAATAATTATTTGTAGTAACAAAAGTCATCTCCAAGGGGAAGTACCTTAATATTGTTGTCATGGTGAAAAAGTAGATAATTTTAATAAGGTCTCTAGGACTATCAAAAAAAGAAACATAAATTCTAAAAATCAAATGAGATATAAGTGATTTGAGGTTAGGTTTGGCTTCCCTTTTTTAATTTTATCATAGTCCATTTGAAATTAATTTATTATTTTTATTAGTTTTTTTAATTAAAGGGTTAGATATCATTTTTACATTTTCACCCTTGGTTGATTAGGATTTTTAGGAAAATAAACCTCAAAATTTCTATTCATTGACAATTATCTTTACCATGTTTGATATCTATAGTGACTCTTATTTTAATAAACTTGGAAAACCCTAATCATGTATTGAAATTATTATCCATACTATAAATATCATTGTTTCTTCCTCTCATGTTTACTAATTTCTAAACACTCTATGCTTAATTCTAAACAAATCAATTGATATGATTCAAAATTATTTAGAGGGAGAAAATATTTTTTTAATCAAGGAAATGGTAAAATATTATAATTTTTAAATAAACACAATTATATTTAGTTTTAATTCTGAAATTTATAATTGAAAATCATTAAAAAGGACAAAAATCTGAATTCTGATGAAACTAGACTCGAGAATTAAAATTTGGGCCACCTCCCCTTAACCCAACCACTTAAGGTTTCTACCACTTTATTAAAAGAAGAAACAATGGGAGTATGAGGTATATGAATCATAATGGAATAAAAACATAGCAATAAGAAAATATTAGAAAAATACAGAAGTGTAGAAGTAGGTCTATCCTTATCTCTTAGTTTTGACTCTGTGAGTGTCATCTCCCACAAAGGTAGAAACATCCTTATATTTATATAGGATTAGCCTATTTTCCCCTTGAATGTATGTATTTTTTTATATCTCTTTATATATAATCATCCTTTTCCTTATATTTTATCTTCCAATTATATCTTTTTTAAATCTCAACATTGAAACTCCTAAGATATCAGGTGCTTCAAATTTTTCTAAATGGATGTATTATTCTTCCTAGAGAAATATACTTTGGTAAAGTTATGGTACTATTTTTTATACATGGACTATATAGACATGTAGTGTATCTACTATCTCTATTCTATATAGTACCACACCAAATGCAACCATTAAACATTTACCTTTAGTGAAACAATTCAACATCTATCTTGTCATCATCCTTCACGGTAATTCCTCTAATCATCATTGTGGTAGCTCAAATCTACCATGAGTGTTCCTCTGTGGTAGTTCATCATCTACCATTGGTGATCCCCCATTGTAGCACACCCAGTGCTATAATTCAAAAGATACCACCAGTTTTCCTCTCTGTTAGTATCATTTACCATTAGCAATGGTAGTGTCACTCCCCTACTAGAAATGGTAGCTCAGACATGATATCTCATGCATCGCGCTACAGTATCACTACTTTCTTGAAAAACATAGCTAGTTCTGATTACATAGACAGTCCTTCCCAACAGTACATCCCATTTACCCTCAAAATCCAACTTCACAAAAAGTGGTATTGATGGTGCATGAATGTTCAATGGTTCCTCAAAAATGCAATTCAGCCTTCAAAGTGGTTCGATCAAGATCCTGTAACATGCAGATCATATTCTTCTTCAAAAAGGGCTTCACTGAGGTTATCCAAGATGGAAGAAACAATACATTGTGGGATTGATCCTCCTAATAGTATATTGTATTGACCCTAAGATTCCATGGCAGTATCCATGATGATTTTGGTGAGTTGTAGATGGTGGTGGATATCGTCTCACGGAGATAGGCAACATCCAATTTATAGGAAATTTATGAGCATCGGTGGGGCGTGGGTGAAGTGGGACAACACTGCTTTAGTTATCATGAACATTACCTGCATCTTCCCCATACCACATTTGTTTTAAGAAAATTCAGGTTCTTCAATATATTACAAGTCATGTCAGCATAGTTCAGATCATAAAGGCGGTGTGGGATTGGTGCCCACTCACACATTTAAAAAACATATATCCATGTGTCGATATGCACAGGCTTGCATGTTCCTTGGCTTAACCATTGTGTAGGCTCCTTCCTGCATGGCTCACATCCTCTTGCCACTAGGTAGGATCTCTCCATGGGCTGCTTGCCCAGTCATCCGACTATTGGGCTTGTAAAGTGTCATATGGCCTATTGGGTTGAGGGCTGTCCAAGTTAATCAATTTTTTACCTGAAATTAATTTAAAAACACTCACTCAATTCCAACCAAAAAACATAATTAAATTCTAAACTTATAAATTAAACATTTTTATTCAATTTAATCCATATTAATTCCTCAATTATAAATCCCAAAATTTTATTAAAACATTTAAATGAATTGGAATATTTTTTAAAAAAATTAAATATATTTAAAATTGATTAAAAAATCATTTTAAAATGAGTTCATCAGTCATCCCATCATGGGATCAAAATGGGGTTTTAGGATTAAGTTAAATTATCTTGGTAATATCACTAGAAATAAATCTTGTCTAATAGATAAAGGCTATTACAAAGAAAAAATGATCAAATATGATGAATCTTTTATACCCATAACTCAGTTAGAGTCAATTATAATATTTTTTTATTCAACTCTCAACTTTATATTAAAATATTTGATATAGATGTTAAAATAACCTTTCTAAAAGTTTTTATTAAAAAACATTTTGGTGAATAACCAATAAGTTGTGAAGATTTTAGTTTTAAAAAAAATAAAATTATCTAAATATATTTATGGTTAAAAACAATCCCTTCCGGCTTAGTATGAACATTTATCTAATTTTCTTTTAAAAATTGGTTTTAAAATGGGAAGATATAATTCAAATCTCTCTCTAAATTATATCCCAAATGATTTGTTACTTTTCCAAATTTTCATTGATGATGTGATATTCAAATCAACCAATGAATATATTTTTTTAAATTTATGATTTAATGAAAAGGGAATTTGATATGATCTTTATGGGTGAATTAAAATACTTTATATATTTTAAAATTTCTCAAACAAATGATGTTATTTTTCTAAAAAAATCAAGTACACTAATGAAATATTAAAACCATTTAGAATAGATAATTTCAATTAAATCAGTAACCCCATGAGTGAAACTTGTAGGCTAAGGTTGAATGAATTTATTAATTCAGTTGATAATAAGAATTATTGAACAATAAATGGGAGTCTATTATCTTACTATTGACCATCTTGATATCATGTTTAATGTTTTTCTTTTTGATAATTTTCATTGAAATATAAAAGGAATATCATCTAAAATCATTAAAAATGATTTTTTTATTTCAAACGAACTAAAAATAATTTATTTGAATTAATTAGTTTTTATGATGCTAATTTTTGTGCATGACAACTATATAGGGAAATTAAAAGTTTTACTTTACACCGACTTAGAAAATTCCTCTTTCTTTATTTTTTTGTTTTTTTTTTTGTTTTTTCTCTCATAGTTATGATCCCGTTATCTCAATTTTTCATTCATTTTAAGTGGACCCTTATTTATTAAATTTTTAAATTTCATCAATTTTTACTTTTTAAAATTTTAATTTTAAGATAAAAAAATCATTTCATTTAAATTTTCTAAAATAATTACTTTTTATTAAAATTTTACCACTTTATGTCTTTAAACTAAATTTTTTTCAAAATTTAGATAGAATTTTTTCTTTTAAATCATTTATAAAATTTATTTATAGAACTATATGTGCAATTATATATATGTTCTACCTATTTTTAAAATAAAAAAAATGTTTCTTTTTATCTATCTTAAAGGAAGATTAAATATGAGTAAATAATCCTATATATACTTTTCTCCCATATAATTTTTTTGAGTTGTATTTAAAAAAATGAAAATTGGATTATGCTTTCAAGGTGTCTTATCACTTTCAATGGAAATATTTCTAGATTCATAAATAAAGGAACCAATCAATATAAGAAACCCCACTCTTTGAAGAAATGAATTTCCTAGAAAAGGTATGTACAAATTTTATTCTATTATTCTTTCTAAATTTATTTTTTTAATTTTTTTTAAATGTTCCACTCTATATCTTTCTCTCTAAAGATATTATTAAAAATATATTTTTAAAGGTAATAAGTATTAAAAAAATTCTTATTTGGAGTTTTTATTTTCAAAATCCATTTGATTATTCATTTAAGTTCACTTTCAATATCTATTTTTTGTTTTCAAAATATCTGTTAGAATATATTTGGATATTTTCTTCAAATCCTTCATTTTAAGTTTTTTCTTTCCTCTTCTTGTATTCCTTTTGATAATAAAAAATGTAGATAATTTATTTAGAATTAAAAGGGGAATATATATTTTTAAAACTTTGGAGAAATATATTATTTTTTTCTATATGTTTTATTTGTTAATTATTTCACAAAGGGCGAGTAAAATGTTTCTTTTAAAAAAAGATAAACATTTCACTCTTATTTTAATGTAAAATGTTTGAAGAGTGTTATTTTTTATAATTTAATTCTCTATTAGGTTGAATATTCTTATTTAAAATATAATAAACATTTATATCTTGAATAAACTTATATATCTTTTTATGTAAAGTTTTTTATCATAAAAAAGGGGAAGATTATTCTAACTTTATCTCTCTTTCCCATGATATTTTCATAATCATAAACACACATTTATGTTTCAAACTTTCTCATTTGGTTGAAATTAATTCTCATCATTTGGACTTTTAGTAATGTTTTTAATAGACTAAATGAATATATTAAATTCTATTCAAATACAACATGATTAAATTTTTAAATGTTTAGAATGGTATTTTATCATATGATGAGATTATATAATGAAGTTAGAAGATCAGTCAAAGTCCATGGAAGGAATTTTTTGAGGATCTGGTATAATTTCAAGGAATTAAAGCTACAATGGTTGGCTGGTGCAAGGGAACCAATATTTAGACCCATATAGATATAAGAATAAAATTATAGAAAGACCACCACCCACTTGATGGAAGTAGGAACAACCCATTGTTTCCTGGTTGTCACACCAGCTATCTAGTGGGATCATCCAACTAGTCATTGGATTTGATCCAAAACAGTCAAGATGATTTAATTGAAGGGGAAAAATATATGAATATGTCCATTAATGATTAATCTTGACCCTATACCCCTCTATCTAATTTAAAGACTTTAAATATATACCTTAGGCTACTTAGATCTCAGTACAAAACTTATAAAACAACTCTTCAATCAATTTGATGATGCTCTCATGTTGAATACCTAATGACCTTAAAGTTATCTCATAAGTTCCAATCTATAATTTTTCAACAATATCAAAGGATATCTTATTCCATTATCTCTATATCTCTGATCATCATTGTATAAATATTTTAGAGTGATAAGGGAGTGGGATTGTAATGGGCTTGCACAATGAAAACCTCTGTTCTTTTTATCTACTTATACAACATGTGCTTATTACCAAAAAAATGTTAAGTATGGGTCCCTTGTCTACCAATGAAGAATAGGAGGGTGATCAAAACCATAATTTTGAGTAACAGGTTTCTTAATCACCACCAAGATCAAGGAAAAAATAACATAAACCTCTCAACTCGAGGGGAGGAGACATAGGGGCTCACACTAAGTTATTTCAAAACTCCTTTTTCAAACCATGTTTTAAATATATTTATATATATACTTTGAATCATTAATTATCTAGATATATAATTTCATAAATTTGATATGACTATTTACATTTTTCTTACTCACTTCAATAATATTGAAATTAAATTTTAAATTTTTATCTAATTTATCAATTTATCACTTTATCAAATTTTTTAAATTATCTCTTTATTGAATTTATCACTTTATCCCTATATCAACATATCATAACTAGAATTTTTATCTTGTGTATTAATTTTTAAAAGAAAAATTCACCAGAACACTTCCTCTATATATATTTCTTTGAAAAACATTTCCTCCTAGGATTTCAGTTATAGATGGTCCAAAAAATCCATGTGGATAAGTTATAATGGTCTATAAGTATAAACCTCCTTCGTTTTTTTAATGGATTATTTTTATTTCATTCGCATTTTTCATGTATCACATAGTGTATTTTTATCTAATTTTAGTTGAGGAAAAGAAAATATCATTTTATCTTTAGATAATTTTCTCAAATAATAAATGTTGAAATGAACAAGTTTCATATTCCAAATTCAAAATTCATTAATATCAAAATTAAAATAATTTATATTATATATACAGAAATAATTCATATCTAAGATATAAACATAGGTTATATAAATTTAATTAATTTATCATTAAACATATAATAGACATTTTTAGAATGATTCATTGAAATTATATCATCTAAGAGTTGAGATATTCTTATCATTATTTTTTAGGCCTTTAAAAAAAAGAACTTTAATGATAATAACTGAATCTAGATCTCCAAGTGAAGTAGTTGTAATGATTTTTCCTTTCTCATTTTCATTAATAGTGATATTTCCTTTATAAACCTTTGAGAGTTAGTAGAAGTTTGTAAGGTCTCCACTCATATTCCTTCAACAACCGTTATCTATGTACCACTTTACATGGTAGTCACTATGGATTTTTCTCTAAAAAATATTTCAAACAAGAATATTTTTTGGTACCCTAGTACTCTTTTGTCCAAAAATGTAAGAAAATAAATAATTGGAAATTAAAATCTATTTACATTGACAAGAATTTATTACCTTGAATTTAGATCAATTATTTTAAATAATGGAATGTTTAACACTATATAATTAATGTTTTATAATGTAGAAATTATTTTCAAAATTTCAATTGATTCCATAGTGAAAACAAGTAGTAGTAAGCATGATTTTTTTTATAATGGAACAGTATTATCATACATAGATTGTAACACCCCAGGTAAATAAATAATATGACATTTTTATATTTATCCATATTTGTGAATAAAATATTAATATGACTTTAAAGGGGACGCTATGCTCGATGGCGTACCCAACACGCAACAACGAGTTTCTTGGGAATCTTACGTTGCACTCTAATAATAAAATAATATTATTTTAAATGGTAGTTAACATGTAGCCGTTGTATTGGCGGGAATGGATATAAATAACTAAAATATGATTATAAATGTTTTTAAAAGTTTTTACATTTATCCAATAAAAGATAAATGCTAAAAATATGGAAAGAATTCAATTTTAGGCGTATATGCCCTGGTTTTCACTAAAGGGTCACTTATCACCTTTTGATGGAGAACCATCATTAAATATAGTTTTGTTCACTCTTATACATTCAATTGGACCAAATAAAACTCTTCTTAAGAATTGGGACATCAAAATTTACTTTGTGTAAATTTTTGGTATCTTTCCGATAAAGTTCATTTTTTTAAATGAATAGTGTAAAATGTTGTATTTTAATTCAAAACCTCTTTTTAATATAATTTATTTATATGATTAGATTATCTTTTGAATTGGTTTTAAAGTGAAATTAGAATATATTTTTACCGTTAAATCCAATAGTGGTCGTTGGAATTAATTTCACTTTGAAATCAGACTTAAACCAGTGTCAATCTTTTGATACTTATTGTTTCATAAAAACACGCTATTTGATCTGACAGTGGGAATTAATTATTAAATTAATTAATGTGACTTATATGTTATTAATTTTATAAAATAGACATCATTTTTTAATTCATAATATCAAATATAGCTTAGGTTGAATTTTTGGTAGTTTTCTGAAAAACTCCAATTTTTGATGAATAGTGAAACCACTAAGTGCTAATCAAGCAAACTGATTTTTCAGTTAAATGAAAGTTTACCACTAATGTGTATTGAATTCTGAAAATCTGACATACATGGTTGTCATTAGTATGTAAAATGTGGTTAAATGGGATGAAAATAATTTTTTGGTGAATAGTAACTTTTTTTCATTAATCGCGATTAGAGGTAATTAGTGTAATTTAAGGTAAAAATGATATTATAAAAATATTAAAACACCATGAAACTTGTCCTACCCCTATTGGATGAGTCATGGCCGACCCAGACAACCCATGGGTCAACTTGGGGACCCCATGGAGCCACTTTGGTTGGAAAATGACATTAATATATATTTATTTAATGTTAAAATTAAATTGACACAAACATGAGTTGTTTTACTAAAACAGTTTTTAAGTGGTGTTACACAAGTCCAAATTTTGACTATAAATATTCATTAGAAAGATAAAAAGATTTCCTACATCATAGTATTTTTTTATAATTTTTAGATACTAAATAAATTAATTTAATTATGACATCATGATGATGAAACGATGACCTCATTAATGAACAGTTTAAATAAAATGAAACAATAATATAAAATATAAGACCTAAACTTGTCAAAAAACTATTGGATGGGAATATTTATAATCATTATCATCTTATCTTCGAAATATATCAATTTGGGACCTTAGAAATTCGAAACACATTTGAAAATAAAATAATAGTTTCATGATTTCTAAAAGTGCCCCTCCTCTCCTCTTATAAAAGGCCCCCACCTATACCTCATTTCACACACGCCTCAAGCCTTTGGCTCGGCCATACCCTGCCCATTTACTCTCTCCACATCCCTCTCCTCATCCTAGAGGATTCCCTTTGGGCAGAATCCTTTCAAAGGAAGCCTTTAGGCTCAAATCAAAAGGAGTTACACGTTTAAAGGTAATTCATTCTCTCATGTTCATTTGTTTTATTTTGCTTCTCCAACCCCCTAAACTCTTTTTATTTACTTATTTTGTAACAAAAACAGTATCTTAAATATACTAGGATGTTGTTATAAGATTTATTCGAGCTAAAATCTCACACAACTACATCAAATGGTTAAAGAACATACGGTTTTCGTGGATGGCAAAATTCTGCCTCCCGAAACGATGATTGTTCAACACTCATATAACACCTTCAAAGGTGGCCATTTAGATGACACTATATTTATATATGATATATAATATGTTTATGTTTTACTTAAGCTTCTGTATTTTTATTTTGTTCATACCTTTATGGTTTCCATTATGGGTAACGCGATATCTTCATTTAAGAAAGTGCGGACTACCGCCCCCTCAAAGTGATGTGATTCGTTAATGCAATATGTGGGACGTATAAAGGATGTATATAAAGTTATTATATATGATGTAATACTGGAATTATAATATACCTCTATATCATTATTATTCCATTCCATAAAAATATGAAATAGAAATGAAAGTAGCGTTCATGCGTACGTACGGCTTACCGTCTCCATGAACGGTGCATTTCATTTCTTATCCCCAAATGTAATGTACTATTATAAGAACATGTATATAATGAATATATATGATTAATGATACATATAAATGATGAATAAAATTCTGTAATTAAAATATACATACCTCTCATTTAGTTTTAATCCCATTAATATGACATAGAAATGAAAGTAGCGTTCATGTGTACGTACAGCTTACACTCTCCATGAACTGTGCATTTCATTTCTTACCTCTAAATGATTATGTAAATACATTTATATTCTGGATATATATGATATATATGATATCAAAATCATGAATATAATTCTGGATATAATGAACGTTTGACCACATGAACAATATGTAATTGTAAGAAGTCCACTTTCAACTTAAGAACCAAATATCGACAAAACAAACATTATTAACTTAAATGATTACATAATGTTTATAACATGACAATAAGTGATCTAAAAGGAATAATGAACTAGAAAAAGGTTCTTAATAAAGTGTAAATTAACTCAAGTTTATTATTCAGAACGTTAAAGAACGATCGAGTCAAGTCGGACCCGAGGTAAGGGATCCTAAACCTCCCTTTCTTTTTAAGTACACTCTTTTATGTCATTCCTTTTAAGCTCATATTTATTATGATTGGGATGTTATTTTATATTACTCCCACTGTAATTATTCTGTTCATGTTATTAGAGACCCTATTTCCTCTCATCAAACCATTTTGTAAGTTTTAAGTGGCGCCGTTAGGCTGTCGAGTTTTCGTAAGGGATTTTTCATCTCATTTTTATTCCTGTGAGATTTATGCTACATTTGACACAATTTCATTTGAGTGGTTTATGTACTGCCCATTATTACACTCCTTTTGTAATATAATTCCATTTATGGGTATTTACATATTCATTTTATGACACTTCTTCAATGGGGTGTACTTTTCGAAAGTTACCCAAGTCGGTAATGGATCCTTTCACCCTACTCATTTTAAAAGACTTCGTTTGTTATGTCTTTTAATTAACATACTATTATGTTGGGATATGTTCTTATATATCATTATTGATGTAAATTTTATGTCCAAGTGATGATATTCCCTTTTTATCTCTCATCAACTCATTTTCTGAATTTTTGAAGTGACGCCGTTAGGCTGTCGAATTTTACCAAGGGAACGTTTTAACCCAATTTCGATTTCTTTGGGTTCAACATGTAGTTATTGAATATGTCATCCTTTGAATATGTGTTAATGACATTTCATTGTTTTACACTTAATATCCAATTATATTGGGTGTATTTATATTTGTCACACATAATTTTGATATTGATTTATCCTTAATTTAAGGATACCTTCCTTATAAGGGATTTCTTCACATTTTACATCCCTATTGAGACTTCATTGTTGTTATGCACAAATTCACTCTTATATGGTGTATATACTGTCCTTTGGAATATTATATCATGAATCCATTTATTCTCATGATATTATAAATTTCTGATTAAATGTTATTCCTCAATTATTGTATTCAAGTGTCTCTAATTTTGGTAAAAACCCTCTGACCAAAATATCGCTTTAAATGTTTTAATGACTTGTTCTTATTAATATCCATGTTTTCAAAATGGTTTTAAGGATTTATTTATATGGATATTAATGGTTTAAAATGTTAAAATCTTCAAGGTGGTATGGGACACTTTGATTCAAAATTCTCCTTATTAAATGTTTTTAATGGTTTTGGAAATGGTTTCTTTTTGTATGGATTCATTATTTCAAAATACTAAAATGTAATATTGTGATTGAAATGTGGAAATGTTTTGTTTCCTTTATGCATGTTTTATGTGATACGTTTATGTTATGGTTCTTGGGAATTGTTATGAAAATGGGTGGTTCCGTGATAAACTAAGGGCGGGTGAGCCCGATATAGCTCTCCAATGCATTGGGTAACGCGAAGGAGTGAAACCTTAAGGTTTCTCCGAAGAGATTTAGGGAATATACTGTGATGGGTATTCCAAACATAACCAAGAGGGTTACTCCCTACGTAAGAATGTTATGAATGCCTCAAGATACCTTTATGTCTTATGATTTCTATGATTTATTCATGATTTTATGAGGTAAGTTAAAGTGCCTATGTTTTATGGGTAAAGTATGATTTCATCCTTATGTATATATGAACTCATGCTTCCCTTCCATATTTCTATAACCCTTACTGAGCTTTTTATGCTCATCCCAAGTTTTTGAAATATTTTTCACAGGACCTAAAGTTGAATAGGGTCATGGATGGGATCAAGAAATGTTAAGCTGTCCAAAAACAAGGAACTAGACATGACCCTTTTGTTCAAGAGTTTTTATTTTGTGAAAAAAAATGGAAGCTGAGTAGATGTGTCTACTTTGTAATATTTGAGATGTAATAATTATGTCCTAATTCTCTAAAACTCTAAACTTGAAAAGATTCTCAACATGTAATCTTGTGATAACTCAAGATTATGTAAGGTTTAAGGCTGGGGCCTTATAGTTGGTATCAAAGGTCGGTTTAGACAACTTTAGGGATTAGGAGTTTTTGTGAGGCACATGATTAGTCCCTATAACTATTATTTCAGTTAAATCCTTGTTTTAAAACTTTTTTTCCGATCAAGTAAAGTCGGTTACGAATGGAAGGAGGAGGATCTCAAACGACATTCCTATCTCTTCATGATGACATGCTTGCAATAATTATTGTAAAGTCATCTTCGGATGATTGTGAAACTTTTTGTAGCATACAACTCACTTGCAATCATTTGTTTAAGATATCAAACACCTCCGCTATACCTCGTTATCATCGTGGATCATGGGTTGTTTTTAGAAAAATACTATTTTCACAATATTCTCATGTTTTCAAGAGAGGTAAATATTATCAAGGTATTTTCAAATATTTTACCTTATCACAATAATTTGAAGCATATTATGATTTTAAAAATGGTGCTGAGGAAGGAGACCCTTGCGCAACCTATTTATATTTTCTTTTAAAATATAGTCTCACATCACATACTTATGGTATTTTAAAAGGACCAATGATAGAAAGTTTCAACTCAATTTACGTCCGACTATTTTTTAGAAATCATGTTTTATCAGATGTTTTGGAATTATATGTCATACATGATTATTTTCCAAAACTGTTTTTCTGTGAACACCCATATGACCCATGTTGCACGAGGTGTATTTGGATAGAGGAAGCAAATGATTTTGAAGGATCTCTAAATCATTGTTGTAATGCATGGGACTTCTACCTACGTGAGCAAGATGACGATGAAACCGAGTGGACGCCATGATCAAGGTATGATGTTATTCATTTTGGGAATCATTTTATTTTATCTTATGGTGGTGAAATAAGACTTCAAGAATTAAGGTGTTGAGATCATAATGAATTTGGATGAAAATTAAAGGTATAAGGAAACTATTGAGGTTAAAACATGTTAGGGTTATTTTTGGAGTTTTATAAAAAGGACAACATGCAGACCGTGTGACAACCTATCACATCGGATAAAGCTGCGGGAATCGAACCCACAAAAAAAGTGCAACTGGTATTTATCGCCTACCACTGTACTACGTGAATTCCCTGGTTAGTTTGACCGATTATTTTTAGTTATATGATTTTATGAATTAAGAGTAAGTTTATTTTGGGTTATCTATGGAAGTTATTAACCTATCATGGAGGATATGTGATTATGTTAATTACTTTTCAATATGAGATATTAAGAGTAACTAATGTTATTTGGAGATAAGTGTTAATTTGTACCTTGGAAGACTATGTGACTAAATCCTTCAAATATTTGGGTTTCCATCTTATATTGGTTTACTTTGAAGAATTTTATGGATAAATAGTTTATTGAATGGTCTTTGTTGAACTTTGGGTATTGTTTGATAAATTTTGGAGATTAAGAATAGATTTGTTTTTTTTAAGGATTATCCTTTTTGAGTATTATCTGATCTCATAATAACTTTTTTTGTTTTAGTTTTGGTTAAGGTCTAAAGACATGGGAAATGTATATTTCTCTTTTGTGTATTAGGTGATTCTCAAGAATTTGATTATAGTACTCTTAATGTGAACAAGTCTTCCTAAATACTCGTCGTTTGGGGAAAATATGAGTTTGTGTAAGGAATCTAATAAAAGTTGAAAGTCCACATGATAAGTGATTATGTTTTCTTATGAATAAATTCCCCAATAAAAAGTAAATTAAAACAAAAATGTTGTTTATTAACTTTTCCTACAGGGGAATCGAATACCGTTTAACCCATCACAAGTTTGTGATTTTTTTATGGTTAACTTTCTCCTAGACATGTTTACTATCACTCTCCCTCAGAACATGACCCTTTGTTTTTTCTTCCATGTCCATGTTTTCTTACATGGAATCCTAGTATGGGTTAACTTGGGTGACCCCTGTACTCCTATTTCTTTATTTTAAAGTGATTGTTTTATTAACGCTTGTTTCGATGTGGGATTTTCAATGAAGTTTCTGAGCCCAATTTTAAAATTGCGAGGACGCAATTCCTAAAAGGGGGGAAGGATGTAACACCCCAGGTAAATAAAGAATATGACATTTTTATATTTATCCATATTTTTGAATAAAATATTAATATGACTTTAAAGGGGACGCTATGCTCGATGGCGTACCCAACACGCAATAACGAGTTTCTTGGGAATCTTACGTTGCACTCCAATAATAAAATAATATTATTTTCAATGGTAGTTAACATGTAGTCGTTGTATTGGTGGGAATGGATAGAAATAACTAAAATATGATTATAAATGTTTTTAAAAGTTTTTACATTCATCCAATAAAAGATAAAGGCTAAAAATATGGAAAGAATTCAATTTTAGGCGTATATGCCCTGGTTTTCACTAAGGGTCACTTATCGCCTTTTGATGGAGAACCGTCATTAAATATAGTTTTGTTCAATCTTATACATTCAATTGGACCAAATAAAACTCTTCTTAATAATTGGGACATCAAAATTTACTTTGTGTAAATTTTTGGTATCTTTCCGATAAAGTTCATTTTTTTAAATGAATAGTGTAAAATGTTGTATTTTAATTCAAAACCTCTTTTTAATCTAATTTATTTATATGATTAGATTATATTTTGAATTGGTTTTAAAGTTAAATTAGAATATATTTTTACCGTTAAATCCAATAGTGGTCATTGGAATTAATTTCACTTTGAAATCAGACTTAAACCAGTGTCAATCTTTTGATACTTATTGTTTCATAAAAACACGCTATTTGATCTGACAGTGGGAATTAATTATTAAATTAATTAATGTGACTTATATGTTATGAATTTTATAAAATAGACATCATTTTTGAATTCGGAATATCAAATATATCTTAGGTTGAAGTTTTGGTAATTTTCTGAAAAACTCCAATTTTTGATGAATAGTGAAACCACTAAGTGGTAATCAAGCAAACTGATTTTTCAGTTAAATGAAAGTTTACTACTAATGTGTATTGAATTTTTAAAATCCGACATACATGGTTGTCATTAGTATGTAAAATGTGGTTAAATGGGATGAAAATAATTTTTTGGTGAATAGTAACTTTTTTTCATTAATCGCGATTAGAGGTAATTAGTGTAATTTAAGGTAAAAATGATATTATAAAAATATGAAAACACCATGACACTTGTCCTACCCCTATTGGATGAGTCATGGCCGACCAAGACAACCCATGGGTCAACTTGGGGACCCCATGGAGCCACTTTGGTTGGAAAATGACATTAATATATATTTATTTAATGTTAAAATTAAATTGACACAAACATGAGTTGTTTTACTAAAACAGTTTTTAAGTGGGGTTACACAAGTCCAAATTTTGACTATAAATATTAATTATAAAGATACAAATATTTCCTAAATCATAGTATTTTTTTTATAATTTTTAGATATTAAATAAATTAATTTAATTACGACATCATGATGATGCAACGATAACCTCATTAATGAACAGTTTAAATAAAATGAAACGATAATATAAAATCTAAGACCTACACTTTTCCAAAAACTATTGGATGGGAATATTTCAAAGCCTTATCGTCTTATCTTAGAAATATATCAATTTGGGACCTTAGAAATTCGAAACACTTTTGAAAATAAAATAATAGTTTCATGATTTCCAAAAGTGCCCCTCCTCTCCTCTTATAAAAGGCCCCCACCTCTACCTCATTTCACACACTCCTAAAGACTTTTTCTCGGACATACCCTGCCCATTTACTCTCTCCACATCCCTCTCCTCATCCTAGAGGATTCCCTTTGGGCAGAATCCTTTCAAAGGAAGCCTTTAGGCTCAAATTAAAAGGAGTTACACTTTTAAATGTAATTCATTCTCTCATGTTCATTTGTATTATTTTGCTTCTCCAACCCCCTAAACTCTTTTTATTTAATTCTTTTGTAACAACAACAGTATCTTAAATATACTAGGATGTTGTTATAAGATTTATTCTAGCTACACTCTCACACAACTACATAAAATGGTTAAAGAACATACGGTTTCCATGGATGGCGAAATTCTGCCTCCCGAAACGATGATTGTTCAAAACTCATATAACACCTTCAAAGGTGTCCATTTAGATGACACTATATTTATATATGATATATAATATGTTTATGTTTTACTTAAGCTTCTGTATTTTCATTTTGGTCATACCTTTATGGTTTCCATTATGGGTAAACGCGATATCTTCATTTAAGGAAGTGCGGACTACCGCCCCCTCAAAGTGATGAGATTCGTTAATGCCATATGTGGGACGTATAAAGGATGTATTTAAAGTTATTATATATGATGTAATACTGGAATTATAATATACCTCTATATCATTATTATTCCATTCCATAAAAATATGAAATAGAAATGAAATTAGCGTTCATGCGTACGTATGGCTTACCGTCTCCATGAACGGTGCATTTCATTTCTTATCCCCAAATGTAATGTACTATTATAAGAACATGTATATAATGAATATATATGATTAATGATACATATAAATGAAGAATATAATTCTGGAATTAAAATATACATACCTCTCATTTAGTTTTAATCCCATTAATATGACATAGAAATGAAAGTAGCGTTCATGCGTACGTACGGCTTACCGTCTCCATGAACGGTGCATTTCATTTATTACCTCTAAATGATTATGTAAATACATGTATATTTTGGATATATATGATATATATGATATCAAAATCATTAATATAATTCTGGATATAATGAACATTTGACCACACGAACAACATGTAATTGTAAGAAGTCCACTTTCGACTTAAGAACCAAATATCGACAAAATAAACATTATTAACTTAAATGATTAAATAATGTTTATAACATGACAATAAGTGATCTAAAATGAATAATTAACTAGAAAAAGGTTCTTAATAAAGTTGAAATTAACTCAAGTTTATTATTCAGGACGTTAAAGAACGATCGAGTCAAGTCGGACCCGAGGTAAGGGATCCTACACCTTTCTTTCTTTTTAATTACACTCTTTTATGTCATTCCTTTTAAGATCATATTTATTATGATTGGGATGTTATTTTGTATTAATCCCACTGTACTTATTATTTTAATATGATGAGAGACCCTATTTCCTCTCATCAATCCATTTTGGAAGTTTTAAGTGGCGCCGTTAGGCTGCCGAGTTTTCATAAGGGATTTTTCATCTCACTTTTATTCCTGTGAGATTTATGCTACATTTGCCACAATTTCATTTGAGTGGTTTATGTACTGCCCATTATTACACTACTTTTGTAATATAATTCCATTTATGGGTATTTACATATTCATTTTATGACACTTCTTCAATGGGTTGTACTTTTCGAAATTTACCCAAGTCGGTAATGGAACCTTTCACCCTCCTCGTTTTAAAAGTCTTCATTTGTTATGTCTTTTAATTCACATACTAATATGTTGTGATATGTTCTTATATATCCTGATTGATTTAAATTTTATGTCCAAGTGATGAGATTCCCTTTTTATCTCTCATCAACTCATTTTCTGAATTTTTGAAGTGACGTCGTTAGGCTATCGAATTTTACCAAGGGAACGTTTTAACCCAATTTCGATTTCTTTGGGTTCAACATGTAGTTATTGAATATGTCATACTTTGAATATGTGTGAATGACCTTTTATTGTTTTAAACTTAATATCCAATTATATTGGATGTATTTATATTTGTCACACGTAATTTTGATATTGATTTATCCTTAATTTAAGGATACCTTCCTTATAAGGGATTTCTTCACATTTTACATCCCTATTGAGACTTCATTGTTGTTATGAAACAATTCACTCTTATATGGTGTATATACTGTCCTTTGGAACATTATATCATGAATCCATTTATTCTCATGATATTATAAAGTTCTGATTAAATGTTATTCCTCAATTATTGTATTCAAGTGTCTCTAATTTTGGTAAAAACCCTTTGACCAAAATATCGCTTTAAATGTTTTAATGACTTGTTCTTATTAATATCCATGTTTTCAAAATGGTTTTAAGGATTTATTTATATGGATATTAATGGTTTAAAATGTTAAAATATTCAAGGTGGTATGGGACACTTTGATTCAAAATTCTCCTTATTAAATGTTTTAAATGGTTTTGGAAATGGTTTCTTTTTGTATGGATTCATTATTTCAAAATAATAAAATGTAATACTGTGATTGAAATGTGGAAATGTTTTGTTTCCTTTATGCATGTTTTATGTGATACATTTATGTTATGGTTCTTGGGCATTGTTATGAAAACGGGTGGTTCCGTGATAAACTAAGGGCGGGTGAGCCCGATATAGCTCTCCAATGCATTGGGTAACGCGAAGGAGTGAAACGTTAAGGTTTATCTGAAGAGATTTTTGGGAATATACTGTGATGGGTATTCCAAACGTAACCAAGAGGGTTACTCCCTACGTAAGAATGTTATGAATTCCTCAAGATACCTTTATGTCTTATGATTTCTATGATTTATTCATGATTTTATGAGGTAAGTTAAATTGCCTATATTTTATGGGTAAAGTATGATTTCATCCTTATGTATATATGAACTCATGCTTCCCTTCCATATTTTTGTAACCCTTACTGAGATTTTTATGCTCATCCCAATTTTTTGAAATATTTTTCACAGGACCTAAAGATGAATAGGGTCTAGGATGGGATCAAGAAATGTCAATCTGTCTAAAAACAAGGAACTAGACATGACTCTTTTGTTCAAGAGTTTTTATTTTGTGAAAAAAATGGAAGCTGAGTAGATGTGTCTACTTTGTAATCTTTGAGATGTAATAATTATGTCCTAATTCTCTAAAACTCTAAACCTGAAAATATCCTCAACGTGTAATCTTGTGATAACTCAAGATTATGTAAGGTTTAAGGCTGGGGCCTTTTATAGATATTACATAATTTTTTAATAATATTCATTACATTAAACAAACACACAAATGGGAACCATAATATTTTAGTGTCACTAAAAACATTGTAACAAGAAAAATTCATCCATAGGTAAACTACAATATCTCCTAATATGATCTTCATGCCTATCACCCTTCTTAGACATATTATATACAATAAATTTCTTCATAACCTATAGAAATGAAACATAATAAAGGTTGAACACATATTCTAAATAAGGGTAAACAAGGGATATATGTAAGCAAAACATGAACATAAGGGTATGAGAAAATGATAATAACATTTTAAATTGATACCTTTTATATCAAAGATAATAATCTTGAGTCATGGAATAAATATTGGAAGTTTATAATACCTAAATAATAAGTGGATCAAATAAAATGATCCATGAGATATTAACATTGTCATAATACATAGATTTGTGGCATACACATAAGCATAAAAATTAATTTCCATATTATCCAAGGATCATTACCAAGAATATCATATTAGAATGGGTTAACTCCCAAAACCATCATAGTAGTTAAGGTTCACTCCCAATTCCATCATAATGGACAAAGTCTATTAAGAAACTGGGTTTACTCCCCATTACATTCCTTTCTATCTCATGATATATAAATCATTACCTAATGCATTGGAGGGATATATATGTCCCACCCATATCATAATTATAACCATATTTATGTGTGAAACATGATTATAAAACATTCATCATATCTTAACCCCTAAAATGAAATGGGTTTCAAAAAACATTTCATCATATTATAACCATTGGAAAATAGATACGCTTTATAATCATTTAGTAATTTCCTCATACCATAACCCGTGGAAAAACAAGTGGATTTCATAAGACTTTTACCACAGTATAACCCATGGAATAGAAATGGGTTTCATAAACATCATTCCATCATAAACATAAACCATTAAAATAAATAATAAAAAAGGTATCCTTAGATCATATCCCCAATAAGGAATAGGTATCATCAATGGATGTCTCAATATATTGAAAATAATTTTGATCGATCATTAAAAATATTTCCTGAGGAAATTAACATTTCTTTGAAAATCAATTTTTAATACATAAAATATTTTTAAACTCCATTACTATTAAATTAACATTGAAGACATATAAAGAAATTTTAAAAATAATTTAAAATATCTCTTGAAGAAAATATCCTTTATGATTTGACAAAACAAATTTTTTAACCTAAAACATTTTTAAAATAATTTTATTATAAAATAACCTTGAAAACTTATAAATTAAGCTTCAAATAAAAAAATTCATGAGTACGTGAAGTTTTTTTCATGTCATACATGTTAAAAAAAATTCCTTTCAAATTTTTGGTAAAATTCAAAGGGGAATTATTTGGAAAAAGTTATGAAGATACTTTAAAAAAATATAAAAACTCAAAAATGGGTAAAAAATTATTTTAAAATAATAATAGAATAAAAAATAATTTAAAACCCTTTTATAGAGTATGGTCTTGTAAGAAAATGTATTTCCAACCAAAAGAGAAATAAAGTTGGATTTTCTTAAAAATATTTTCTAAATTACTTTAAGTACCATAGAGTAGAAAATTGTAATATTAGTTAAAAATATCTTGAATAAACATAGTAAAATAAAATTCATGATTTCATTGAGATATTCATCATAATATTTTATCATTGGAAACATAATCATAAACAATCCAGTTAAACGATGACATTATAACATAAAATAATTTCCAATTTGGTATTTTTGAATTGTAATACCCATGAAATAATAACATAAAATAGTACTTTAAATATCATGAGGATTAAAAAATTCAATATATTATAAGTCAAAGGAGCATTATAGACATGTCAGGAAGGAATATAGGTGCATAACATAATGTACGTCTCAAAGAAGAAAAATTGAGGGAAAAACCCTTACCTATTTACTAATATTTTTAATTCTAAGACTCAATAAAACATAACATAAAATAAAACAATAAATATAATTAAAATAAATATATTCATGATATAACATTTCAAAGGGTCATTATAAACACCACACAAAATAAATTAGTGGTGAATTTTTATATGTCACCCCAAAATAAAATAGAGACTAGAAATCTCTTACTGTAAGTCTCGACTTCCTTCATACTCATTTAAAACTCCTTTATAATAAAAATAAAATATTTATATATCTATTTAAGAACCATAAATATAAATATATTACCATATATTATTTACTTATATTCTTTTATTACCTGTTTATTAACAATCTCTTGTTAAAGTTATATTTCATGTAGTAACCCCTTTTTTTCGTATAAGTTTTGATCTGTTATTTTTTGTCCTCTTACTTGGATCATGGTTCCATAATAAACATAATAATAACCATTAATTAATTATAATATTTATACCTAAATTATACTTTTAATATCAATCATGAAATATTATTTTGAGAAATAAAGTACGTTACGATCATGGAGATGGTAGGTCATACATATGCATGAGTAACGTTTCTATTTCTCAATGATCATTGTTGAAAGGAGAAAAGTAATATATTATATATAAGTAATTTTAATAATATAATAAATACCATATTATTTCATTAAATATACATATACATATCATCCATGTGGCGTGTTGATGAAAAGAGAGTCACATCACTTTGTGAAGACGGTCGTCTAAACGTACACGAATGGTGTTATCATCCTTCAGTGAGTAAAAAGGTAAGAAATAAAATGATATATTATATTTTAATAATGAAAAATAGTCACTAATATTATAATTATTTCATGTATATAACATATATTTATCCTTATTATATTCCATGTAAAGTGTTAGTGAAAATGAATCGCATCGCTTCATAAGGTGTTAGTTTGTCGTATACACGGACGACGTTATCGCATGCCCTACAGAATGGAGAGTAAAAAATTTATATAATATATAATGACTCAAAAGGTATTAAAACTTTATAAATATAATACATATAATTTATATCCATCATCATACCCAATAGTGATAAATTGTAATAGAAAAACGAATGACATCAGTTCGCAATGTGGTTGTCTTCCATACACACGAATGATGATTTCATAAATAATTTTATGGAAGATGTTGGGAAAAAATCCCTCATGTTATCATTGAAGCTTTTTTGAGGTGATTGTGTTTGTTGAAAAAGTGGACATTTGTGTTGTGATTGTTGACAAAGCAAACCATGACGTACAAATTTGTTGAAAAAGGGGATTTCATGGTGACATGTCAAGTTCAAGGTTTGTGGTTATCGATCCATGTTTGACTCAAGAACGTCGACAAAGGAATGGATGATCTGGAGGTGGTACAAAAAGATCAGATACAAGGTAGAATCATTTTCCAGTGTTCCAAATTTTTGGGTCTGAAAATCGACAAATGGAGGAAAGTGGTTTTGGCAAGGGGAATTGTGCATCATTGACTTGAAAGAGAAGAAACTTGAACACCATATGTTTTTCAATATCATAACATCAAAATATAGAAAAGGGATCAGGGGTGCCCAGGTTTTAGGGTTGGTCGCGCAAGTGACTTGTGCGGCAGAGACTTCCGCACCGAAACTTGAGTGTCATGGGGATACTTGCACGCCATCGTGCAGGGTGTTCAAATGCCTATAAATATAGGTTGACCCCACCTCATTCTACATGAGTTCAACAGTTAGAAAAAATCAGAGCTCCTGTCACGCAGTTGTGGTTTTCGTGCAAGTGGAGTGTGATCGCGCAAGTAGAAGTTGTGCGCCAAGTGATAGTTGTGTACCTAAGGTGGTATGGGTGATAAAGGAAGTGAGTCGCCCATGTTTAAAGTTGAAGAAGGAGGTGTCACGCAAGTGGTTGAGGTGGAAATTCATGCAAGATTTTTAAGAAGCGCGGTAGTTGATGGTTGCGCGCCAATATTGTTTTGGCCGTAAAAGGGTGTGAGTCGCGCAAGTTTGGAGTTGCAGAAGCTTGTGTCGCGTAAGTGGTTGAGGTGGACTTGCGCGCCAGTTATAACTTGTGTTCCAATACTTGTGTTCTGTCTTAGAGAAGGGTGTCAGGTAAGGTTGATTCACGGCAGTGATTCAGGGCTGCATGAAAGCAGGAATATTTCCCGATACCTTCAGTACAAAGTGAGATTCATCTACGACTGAAATTTGGACTTCTATAGTGCATCTACATACAACAGAGGATGTATTCATTAGTGATAATTAAGATACATACAAGCCTATAAACTATGAGTGGATCCTTTTCAGATCAATGATAAAAGGAAGAGGAAGAAGGTGATCCTCTCCACCGGTAGTGATCCGGAGAGAGAGAAATAGGGAGTAACCCTTGGGAAAGCAGTGAGCTGACCCTAAACATTGTAGTTTCAGTGAGCTTGGGAATAGAAGTGATCTATCTCAAACCTTGTAAAAAGAATTTTGCATATAGTAGATTTGGTACATCGGCACATTGCCGGTGTATGCTCCTTGGACGTAGCCCAGTGAGGGTGAACCAAGTAAAAATTGGTGTGTCCTATGCATGCTTTACTTTCTGTTTATATTGTGAAACGGGAAAGAGAGAGAAGAGTGTTTTTCTTAACAGTAAAACAAGATCAGAACGGGCTTTAATTTTAAATTAGTCATACCCTGATTCACCCCAAAACTTGAGTGTCATGTGGATACTTGCATGCCATCATGCAGGGTGTTCAAATGCCTATAAATATAGGTTGACCCCACCTCATTCTACATGAGTTCAACACTTAGAAAAAATCAGAGCTCCTATCATGCAGTTCTGGATGTCGTGCAAGTAGAGTGTGATCGTGCAAGTAGAATTTGTGTGCCAAGTGATAGTTGTGTGCCTAAGGTGGTATGGGTGAGAAAGGAAGTGAGTCGCCCAAGTTTTGAGTTGAAGAAGGAGGTGTCACGCAAGTGGTTGAGGTGGAAATGCGTGCCAGATTTTTAAGAAGTGCGACAGTTGATGGTTGCGCGCCAATATTGTTTTGGGAGTAAAAGGGTATGAGTCGCGCAAGTTTGGAGTTGCAGAAGCTTGTGTCGCGTAAGTGGTTGAGGTGGACTTGTGCGCCAGTTATAACTTGTGTGCCAATACTTGTGTTATGTCTTAGAGAAGGGTGTCAAGTAAGGTTGATTCATGGCAGTGATTCAGGGCTGCATGAAAGCAGGAAGATTTCTCGATACCTTCAGTGCAAAGTGAGATTCATCTACAGGTGAAATTTGGACTTCTATAGTGCATCTACATACAACAGAGGATGTATTCATTAGTGATAATGAAGACACATACTATGACAACCCTGCTTTTTATTACAACTTAAACATGCTTTATTACATAAAACTTCACTTGATACAACAAAGAAGATCGAGAGGTTTAGTGTCTTTGGGGCTTAGGATCATTACATAAAAACTTTAAACTTGAAATACAACATCCTTATTGAAAACTTCCTTTACATGACCACTACATTCCTTCGTACTTAGCATTGCATGGGATAACCTGAGGACAAGCATAAGAAAAGGGTGAGCTATAAAGCCCAGTATGGGAGTAAACAATGAATAACATGAGGATTGAAATACATTTTAGGCAATAGGAATATCAATAGAGCATAAGAGAGACATGAACATAAAGGCATGATAAAGCATGATAATCATAACGTGGAAATGTGGCAACAACACTTAACATTGAATTAGCATCATCCAAGGCTCATTGCACATGGAGAATGAGTAAACCCTCATTGCACTTGAAGCACGAGTAAACCCTCGTTGCACTTGAATTAGCATGAGTCAACACTCATTTCACATGACGTATCATGATACTATACTTTACCCAATGCATTGGAGCGCTATCAGGGCGCACCCTTCTTAAACATTTCATTTCATGCATAAGTGTGCCACATGGATCATAAAACATGGATTCATAAAACATAATCATTTATTCCACGATAAAGGAATGTGGAATTCATATATGAAACTTTACAATCAATAAGTAAATGTGCATAAAGGTGAATACCCTTGATGGAGAAATGAGCATGGTATTCACTACACAATGATATTGGCTTAGAAAATCGGGGTGATTTCGGCAGCGTAACGGCGTGACATAAGAATTCATAAAAAAAGGCTGATGAGAGAGAAAGGGGTTCTTCATCATATTTACATGTAATGGACAGTAAGAAGGTCATATAGATACATGTACCAACAATTTAAAAGGAATTTAGATTCATGATACAAAAGTATTGCCTGAATATAGAAGAGGAGAAAAAGGTTCCTTTCGGAATTTCGGCAGAGTAACGGGTGTACATGGGAGGCATTTAATGAGAGAGAAAGGGGTCTCCCATCATTCAAACAATAAGAGGGCAGTATGGGAGAGGTGCGAAACCATACCTCAACATTCATAAATGAAATTAAAAGGGCAATACAACTTAAAGAAAATTGACAAAAATGAGAAAGGAAGAAAAATCCCTTACTTGGAAGTGTGCTTCCAAAGGCTAGAGAGAGGCTTGTGAGAGGCTTCTTGGGAGCTTGGGGCACCTTGAGAGGATTCTAGAGAGAGTAGGGCAGAGTTTGGACGAACTTCAAGGGCTTTTAGTGAGGAGGAAGTGGGAGCTTGGGTGGGTTTATATAGGAAAGGTGAGAGAATTCTTTATTATTTATGTTTGGGGCCCCTTATATTAAAATAATCCAAACCACAAACCATCCCATGGTATTTGCCCATGGTTTCTGGAAAAGGAAAGAGGAAAACAATATTTTACAAGGACAAGGTCCGAACTTATTAAAAAATTAGGGTTGCTTATGTGGAGGTGAGTCACACTCCCATGGAAATTAATTTAAAAAGGCAAAGTGTTGAATAAGTCTTGAGGGCTCCATTAATGCTTTGAAAAGTGAGTCAAACAAACCCAAAACCTCATTATTTTAATGATAAAACATATATTGGCCGAACATAAGGATTATGGTATTTTATTACATCACCATTGGGTCATTATGATGTCATAAAACACATTATATATTTAAATGGTATTTAATTTTTACCCAAAAATTTGACTGTCTCAGAAAATTATGAAAAATTCACCGTTGGATAATTTCGACGTCCTGATTCCAAAAATAATATTTATTTTATCTAAATAATTTTTTAAATATGTGAATTTTCACTTTTAAAATAAAAACCGACATTTATAAAAAAATTCACGGGTTTTGACAGAAATGGCTTTCAAACCTTAATAAAAATTTTAATTGCATTCATAAAATTATAAGATCATTTATATTTAATAAAAATTAATTTAATATTAATAATAATATTTTATTAAAATATTATTTAATTCAAAAATCCTTTAATTTAATAAAATATAATTCTTAATTAAATAATAACTAAAAACATCATTTGTACTTTAAAAACTAATTACAATGCATCAAAAATGACTAGAAATTATATTCATTATTATATACAAAAATAATGTACATGAACATGGTGCTACTTATTTGTTACATAACCCCTTAAAATAGCCGCATAAGACCTAAGGGTAAGGTGTGCGATGGTGACAGACTCTTGGGGTTGCTCGGATAACATCGCTCGAGTGGTGATCTCTATCAACTTCCATTTTTCCCGTAGACGATCACGTTCGAGCTTGACTTGATGAAGCTCAGCTTGGGCTTGGTCAAGGGCAAAGCCCAAAGACGCCACGTCCTTTCCGAGCTCCGACAAATGGGCTTCGTAAGGGGCAATTCTACTGGATGAGGCCATCGCTTCCTTTGTCTGAGTAGAAAATTGGTTCGTTAAAGCCTTATATTTAAACTACCCAGATGATCACTGTTCAACGGCTATAAAAGTAACGGTCACAAATCTTAACGTAAAACTTAAAGGAGTTGACATCTTATAAAAACATTTTTCATAAAAAAACATTTAACTGGATCAAGAGGGATTTTCCATTAATGAAACTTTGGGTCGTTACAACATTCCCCCCTTAAGAAATTTCGCCCTCGAAATTTTCCTTTTTCCCACACTAAAACAAATGTGGGTAACTTAGCTTCATCATATCCTCCAACTCCCAAGTTGCTTCTTCAAACTTGTGGTTTCTCCACAACACCTTGACGAGGGGCATTGTCTTATTTCGTAGAACTTTTTCTCTACGATCTAAGATCTTCACTGGTTGCTCCTCATAAGAAAGATCGTCTTCTAATTGTACCACCTCGGAAGAGAGTACATGTGAAGGGTCTGGTATGTACTTCCTTAAGAGGGATACATGGAAGACATCATGCACCTTGGCCATAGTAGGTGGAAGTGCTAGTCGATAGGCCACAGCCCCAACACGATCAAGAATCTCGAATGGGCCGATGTACCTTGGACTTAACTTCCCTTTCTTTCCAAACCTCATGACCTTCTTCCACGGAGACATGCGTAAAAACACCATGTCTCCGACTTTAAACTCAAGGTCTTGTCGACGATTATCTGCATAACTCTTCTGTCGACTTTGGGCTGCCTTGATATGCTGCTGAATGGTTTTCACCTTCTCCACCATTTCTTCGACCATTTCTGGTCCAAGCAGCTTACGTTCACCGACCTCATCCCAACATGCCGGTGTTCTACACCTTTTCCCATACAGGGCTTCATATGGTGCCATTTGGATGCTCGAGTGGAAACTATTATTATAAGAGAACTCAACTAGAGGAAGATGTTGATCCCATCCTCCTTTAAAGTCCATTGAGAACTCTCTCAACATATCCTCAAGTGTTTGGATAGTCCGCTCGGATTGGCCATCAGTTTGAGGATGATAGGCCGTACTGAAGTTCAGTTCAGTATTCAGAGCATTTTGAAGACTCTTCCAAAACTTAGAGGTAAATCTTGGATCTCGGTCCGACACAATAGATAGTGGTACTCCATGAAACCGTACCACTTCCCTGATATATATATCCGTGCCAGTTGATCCAAATAGAAATCCTCTCGAATAGCAATGAAGTGTGCAGTCTTTGTAAGACGATCCACAATAACCCAGATTGCATTGTTGCCTTTGGATGTCCTTGGAAGTCCAGTGACGACGTCCATGGTGATGTTCTCCCATTTCCATTCAGGTATGGACAATGGTTGCATCATCCCCTTAGACTTCTGCCTCTCTGCCTTCACTTGCTGACACACCAGGCACTTTTATGTATATTCAGCGATCTCCTTCTTCATATTATCCCACCAAAAGTTTTCTCGGAGATCTCGATACATCTTTGTGCTCCCTGGGTGAATAGAGAAATTTGAACTATGTGCATCATCCAAAGGTTCCTTCTTCAGCTCTGAACTTGATGGAACACATAGTCTTTTCCCAAACCGCACAATTCCTTCTTCATTAACATTAAACTCTGAGGATTTTCCCTTTTTGATAGCTTCCACTTTTTCATGGATTCTCGCATCATCCTTTTGAGCATCCTTTAACCTTTCCAAAAGAGATGGTTGAGCAATCATTTGTGAAAGGATTGATGATGTTCCCTTCTTTATGATTCCCACGTCCATTTTCATCAAGTCTAAGAAGATTGGATCCTTCTCAATTCTCATCATTGATAGAATTGCTGGATCCTTTCTACTTAGGGCATCCGCCACCTTGTTCGCCTTCCCAGGGTGGTAATGTATTGAACAGTCATAATCCTTGATGAGCTCTATCCATCTTCTCTGGCGCATATTAAGCTCTTTCTGTGTGAATATATATTTAAGACTCTTGTGGTCAGTATATATCTCACATTTCTCTCCATAGAGATAATGCCGCCAAATTTTCAAGGCAAAGATTACCGCCGACAACTCCAGATCATGCGTTGGATAGTTTCGCTCATGGATTTTCAACTGTCTTGAGGCATAGGATATCACTTTTTCATTCTGCATCGGCACACATCCTAAGCCCTTCTTCGAAGCATCACTGAATACCACAAAAAGCTCCCCACTTGTGGGTAAAGTGAGCACAGGTGCAGTGATAAGCCTCCTTTTCAACTCCTTGAAGCTTTCTTCGCATTCATCACTCCAAGAAAACTTTACTCCCTTTAGAGTTAGCTTGGTAAGAGGGTTGGACAATCGTGAGTAGTTTCTCACAAATCGTCGATAATATCCAGCTAACCCCAAGAAGCTACGGATATCAGTTACCGATGTTGGCCTCGGCCATCCCTCAATTGCATCTGTTTTGGAGGGGTCCACAGATATCCCATTGCTTGTGATGATATGGCCCAAGAATGAGACCTCCTTCAACCAGAACTCACACTTGTTGTACTTGGCATAGAGCTTCTCCTTGCGCAAAGTTTCCAGTACAGTTCTTAAATGCTCCTCATGGTCCTCCTTGGTTTTGGAGTATATTAGAATATCATCTATAAAGACTACCACAAATTTATCTAGGTAATCTCTAAAGACTCTATTCATCAAGTCCATGAATATTTCTGGAGCATTGGTGAGTCCAAAAGGCATTACTATGAATTCATAGTGCCCGTACCTTGTACGAAAAGCAGTCTTGGGGATATCTTCCTTCTTCACCCTTACTTGATAATATCCCGACCGCAAGTCGACCTTGGAGAAGTATTGTGCTCCACGCAGCTGATCAAGCAAGTCATCGATTCTTGGGAGAGGATACTTGTTCTTTATCGTGATTTTGTTAAGTTCACGATAATCGATGCAATGCCGCATTGACCCATCCTTCTTCTTGACGAAGAGGACTGGTGCACCCCATGGTGATGCACTTGGGCGTATAAACCCTTTATCCAGATTTTCCTGTAGTTGTTTCTTCAGTTCTTCAAGCTCAACCACATCCATTCTATATGGAGTCTTGGATATTGGTAGCGCCCCAGGTATAAGTTCAATTGAGAACTCAACATCTCTTCTTGGAGGAAGACCAGGAAGTTCCTCGGGAAATACTTCAGCGAATTCCCTCACAATAGGCATTTCTTCAAGGGTGGTTTCTTCCTTGGACTCAATCATCTGAGCCAGATATCCGTGCTCATAAGGCAGTAATATCCATGCTTGAGATGATGGAGCTAAAGGAGATTCATCTTCCTCCTGACACTTGTAAAGAATCGGGGGTTAATTCTCCATATGGAGTGTGATTTCCCTCTCCCGACAATTTATGTTGGCTCTATATAAGGAAAGCCAATCCATGCCAAGAATTGCATCAAATTCCACAAAAGGGAGTATGACGAGGTTCTCCGGGAAATTCAATCCACAGATTATAACAGGGGAGGACTTATACTCATGGGATGCAATGATTGCCCCATTTGTCGTACTCACCGACATCTTTACTTCCATGATTTGTGGTGGTGCAGGGATTATTCTACTAAACTTTTGAGATATAAAAGAATGCGTAGAACCTGAATCAAAAAGTACGTTCGCTATTCTTGAATTAATAACTAGCGTACCTGTCACCACTTCGTTGTCGGGGTTCACTTCGGCAGAAGTGATGGCAAAAGCTCTTCCTTGCTGTCTTGGAGGTTGTTGATTGCCTCCGATAAACCTTGGATTAGGGCATTGATTCGCAAAATGACCCGGTTATTTGCATTTGAAGCATTGAACAATGCGTTGAGGTTCGAACGGAGCGTTCCTCCCCTCCGTCGCAGCCGCGGGTCCTTCTTGCTGACATTTAACAGCTAGGTGCCCTTCTCTTCCACACTTAAAGCATTTTCTTTTCCCCCTAAGGCAATTTCCAGGGTGCTTCTTTCCACACTTTTGGCAAGTGGGGTGCTGGAATTTCTTAGCGCCGTTGGATTTATCCATCGGACCACCAGCATTGAAGTCCACCTTCCGGTTCTTGTCCCCATGATACCCATGTGATTCTCCGATCTCCATTTCAACCTTGAGGGCACATCGGACAATTTCCTCATAGTTGTCGAAGTCACGGATCGCTAATGCTTTCCGCAAGCTAGGCTTCAGCCCACCAAAGAAGCAGTCAACCTTGCATTCGGGGGTAACGACAAAGCCGGAAGCGTATCGTGCAAGCCTTGTGAAGTTTTCCTCGTACGCTCCCACAGATTCCTCATCTTTCTGCTTGAGGGAAAGGAAGTCCCTTTCCATCTTAAGACGGAGGGTGCATGGAAAATATTTATCGAAAAACATCTTCCGGAATACCTTCCATTCCAAAGCCTCGATCTCCTCCTCAGGCTTCGTATTTTTGATCAACGTCCACCATTGATCAGCTTCACCCTCCATACGATAAGCCTCCAGGAGAACCTTCTCTTTTTCAGAGCATTGGAGGATGGAGAATATATTTTCAATGGAGTTGATCCATTGTTCAGCAATCGTGGGATCGGATGATCCACTAAAAGTAGGAGGCCTTTGTCTCATGAAGCTTTCAATAGCGACTTGTTCTTTCTTAGGGGGGGTTGAACATTCCTCTTGACCAGTGTTTCTATTCAAAACTTGTGTTAGCTGAGAGAGAAGCATGACAAAGTTCGCGATTCCCGCTCCCATTGGATTGGGCATCTCATTGGTACAATCATCACACTGATCTTCACAACGGTTGTTAGCCCGAGTTCTCCTATTACCGGCCATTGGCTGGAATAAAAGGAAAGTTAGGGGTAACACATAAAGGGTAATCCAAAGACAAAAGTTGATGACTTATAAATAAACTTTAATCTCTTTAACTCATGAGTCTATAGGATTCAATCCAGGCTTTTCATGATCTTCCTTCTAACATATATTCTTAGGGGCATTTTTCCCTTAATAAGGGTTCATACTAAGATTGTGAATTTATCAAAACATATCCCCCGGGAGTGTCGTAACCAAGAGTGCAGCAAGGCCCGTTGTCGTGCACCAGTTCTCGTTCGAGTCTAGCTCAAAGCGGTGTTTTCGGGTTTTACCCCTAGGATACATCTGTGCCAGAGCCGCCTCTACCTGCTCGTATCCAGACAGGGATGTATTTGTTTGATAAACCACTTACTTAGTATTTACCAAAACTTAGGGATGTTTTTATTATGCTTAGTCTTGTATCTAAGGCTTTACTAGGGTTTCCTAATCCCAAAAATAACTAAACCTATCCTTTGATACCAACTATGACAACCCTGCTTTTTATTACAACTTAAACATGCTTTATTACATAAAACTTCACTTGATACAACAAAGAAGATCGAGAGGTTTAGTGTCTTTGGGGCTTAGGATCATTACATAAAAACTTTAAACTTGAAATACAACATCCTTATTGAAAACTTCCTTTACATGACCACTACATTCCTTCGTACTTAGCATTGCATGGGATAACCTGAGGACATGCATAAGAAAAGGGTGAGCTATAAAGCCCAGTATGGGAGTAAACAATGAATAACATGAGGATTGAAATACATTTTAGGCAATAGGCATATCAATAGAGCATAATAGAGACATGAATATAAAGGCATGATAAAGCATGATAATCATAACGTGGAAATGTGGCAACAACACTTAACATTGAATTAGCATGAGCCAAGGCTCATTGCACATGGAGCATGAGTAAACCCTCATTGCACTTGAAGCATGAGTAAACCCTCATTGCACTTGAATTAGAATGAGTCAACACTCATTTCACATGACGTATCATGATACTATACTTTACCCAATGCATTGGAGCGCTATCAGGGCGCACCCTTCTTAAACATTTCATTTCATGCATAAGTGTGCCACATGGATCATAAAACATGGATTCATAAAACATAATCATTTATTCCACGATAAAGGAATGTGGAATTCATATATGAAACTTTACAATCAATAAGTAAATGTGCATAAAGGTGAATACCCTTGATGGAGAAATGGGCATGGTATTCACTACACAATGATATTGGCTTAGAAAATCGGGGTGATTTCGGCAGCGTAACGGCGTGACATAAGAATTCATAAAAAAAGGCTGATGAGAGAGAAAGGGGTTCTTCATCATATTTACATGTAATGGACAGTAAGAAGGTCATATAGATACATGTCCCAACAATTGAAAAGGAATTTAGATTCATGATACAAAAGTATTGCCTGAATATAGAAGAGGAGAAAAAGGTTCCTTTCGGAATTTCGGCACAGTAACGGGTGTACATGGGAGGCATTTAATGAGAGAGAAAGGGGTCTCCCATCATTCAAACAATAAGAGGGCAGTATGGGAGAGGTGCGAAACCATACCCCAACATTCATAAATGAAATTAAAAGGGCAATACAACTTAAAGAAAATTGACAAAAATGAGAAAGGAAGAAAAATCCCTTACTTGGAAGTGTGCTTCCAAAGGCTAGAGAGAGGCTTGTGAGAGGCTTCTTGGGAGCTTAGGGCACCTTGAGAGGATTCTAGAGAGAGTAGGGCAGAGGTTGGATGAACTTCAAGGGCTTTGAGTGAGGAGGAAGTGGGAGCTTGGGTGGGTTTATATAGGAAAGGTGAGAGAATTCTTTATTATTTATGTTTGGGACCCCTTATATTAAAATAATCCAAACCACAAACCATCCCATGGTATTTGCCCATGGTTTCTGGAAAAGGAAAGAGGAAAACAATATTTTACAAGTCCAAGGTCCGAACTTATTAAAAAATTAGGGTTGCTTATGTGGAGGTGAGTCACACTCCCATGGAAATTAATTTAAAAAGGCAAAGTGTTGAATAAGTCTTGAGGGCTCCATTAATGCTTTGAAAAGTGAGTCAAACAAACCCAAAACCTCATTATTTTAATGATAAAACATATATTGGCCGAACATAAGGATTATGGTATTTTATTACATCACCATTGGGTCATTATGATGTCATAAAACACATTATATATTTAAATGGTATTTAATTTTTACCCAAAAATTTGACTGTCTCAGAAAATTATGAAAAATTCACCGTTGGATAATTTCGACGTCCTGATTCCAAAAATAATATTTATTTTATCTAAATAATTTTCTCAATATGTGAATTTTCACTTTTAAAATAAAAACCGACATTTATAAAAAAATTCACGGGTTTTGACAGAAATGGCTTTCAAACCTTAATAAAAATTTTAATTGCATTCATAAAATTATAAGATCATTTATATTTAATAAAAATTAATTTAATATTAATAATAATATTTTATTAAAATATTATTTAATTCAAAAATCCTTTAATTTAATAAAATATAATTCTTAATTAAATAATAACTAAAAACATCATTTGTACTTTAAAAACTAATTAAAATGCATCAAAAATGACTAGAAATTATATTCATTATTATATACAAAAATAATGTACATGAACATGGTGCTACTTATTTGTTACATAACCCCTTAAAATAGCCGCATAAGACCTAAGGGTAAGGTGTGCGATGGTGACAGACTCTTGGGGTTGCTCGGATAACATCGCTCGAGTGGAGATCTCTATCAACTTCCATTTTTCCCGTAGACGATCACGTTCGAGCTTGACTTGATGAAGCTCATCTTGGGCTTGGTCAAGGGAAAAGCCCAAAGACGCCACCTCCTTTCCGAGCTTCGACAAATGGGCTTCGTAAGGGGCAATTCTACTGGATGAGGCCATCGCTTCCTTTGTCTGAGTAGAAAATTGGTTCGTTAAAGCCTTATATTTAAACTACCCAGATGATCACTGTTCAACGGCTATAAAAGTAACGGTCACAAATCTTAACGTAAAACTTAAAGGAGTTGACATCTTATAAAAACATTTTTCATAAAAAAACATTTAACTGGATCAAGAGGGATTTTCCATTAATGAAACTTTGGGTCGTTACACATACAAGTCTATAAACTATGATTGGATCCTTTTCAGATCAATGAGAAAAGGAAGAGGAAGAAGGTGATCCTCTCCACCGGCAGTGATCCAGAGAGAGAGAAACAGGGAGGGACCCTTGGGAAAGCAGTGAGCTGACCCTAAAAATTGTAATTGCAGTGATCTTGGGAATAGAATTGATTTATCTCGAACCTTGTAAACAGCAGTGTGCATATAGTAGATTTGGTACATCGGCACATTGCCGGTGTATGCTCCTTGGACGTAGCCAAGTGAGGGTGAACCAAGTAAAAATTGGTGTGTCCTATGCATGCTTTACTTTCTGTTTATATTGTGCAACGGGAAAGAGAGAGAAGAGTGTTTTTCTTAACAGTAAAACAAGATCAGAACGGGCTTTAATTTTAAATTAGTCATACCCTGATTCACCCCCCCCCCCTCTCAGGGTATTCAGGCTTGTGGACTTAAAAAAAGATGACATGGTTTTGGATCATTAAATTAACCTAAAAATCTCATTATAATTATTTTATATAGTTTATTATATCATCAGGTTATAATAATAATTTAAGGAGGTGTAGGAATAAATAAAACAAAAATTCTTGTTGATGAACGTTACCTCTTCTCCTGGTATCCTCATTAGATTTTCACCAACACCCTTCCTTGGTTGGATTTATATGCAAAAAAATGATTATGGGAAAATATGAGGGAATATTTTAATTTATTAGGCTAATTATTGTCTAAATAATTTTTTTTTTGAAGGTGTGAAGAAGAGAGGGGAGGGGTGGCCTTTTATAAGTGAGGGGAGGGGCACACTTGTAATTTTTTAGAAAGGGAGAATTTCAACCCTATTTTTATCTTATAATAAGGCTCTAATAATAGTCCATTATAAAAAATATAATATATAAGTTCTAAAAATGTCCAAAAAATGGGTTTTTTACAAGTTTTGGGTTATTTTTAACCCTTATCTTTTTGGTTTAACCCCTGGTAAACTGATTTTTACCTTAAACGTAGTAAATAATTTTTACTTATTTTACAATTCAATTTGGTAAAAAATTAAGTTGAATATAATGGATAATATAAATTTTTATGATTAAAAATATGTAATACATTTTTACATATTTTATTCATATAATTAGAATAATTTAATTTAAAATTAACCCCATAGACGCGATGGGAAAGTGGGGTTTTAAAGAGAAAATGTTCAAAAGTTTACATAGTTTTCATATCCAACTTCAATATGAAATTGATTCCAATGACCTAAATTGGATTAATAAATATATAATTAAACAAAATTTTCTATAAAAAAATTAAAATATAATTTAACATTATAAATAATTTCAATGAAAAGGTAGTTTTCAATTAAAATTCAATATTTTTTCTCTATTCATAAAAAATTAATCTTTTCAGAAAATTCAAAAAATATCACCAAAATATAATTTAGAAATTAGTATTTAAAAATTAATTTTATTTTTCCAAATAATTCATTTCAATGTGTCAAAAAATTAAATTCAAAACAAAATTTTCCGATACGATGAAAAAGAGAGTTTTCGAGAAGTGTATTTTTTTTCAAGCATTAGATGATTTTATATTAACTGTAAGACTAAAAATAACAACTATATAAACCAGAATTAAAATTTATTTTCATATAATCTATAAATTTCATTTAAAATTTTACTCATTGGGGATTATTTGAATTAATTAAAATGGAGAAACATTATGCACTTTAAAATAGTTTTCAAAAAAACCATTCTTTAAACCCAAAAAAACATCTGCTAAAATCCAATATTAAGTAAATTAAAAATTAATTAATTGGATTAAATGTTACTAAATAATAATTTTGTTACATTAAAACTTAATTTGGAATTTAAATTACTTAATTTATTGAAAATAAATTATAGCTTTACAAAAATTGGTATTTTTCACTATTCATTGAAAAAATCAACATTTTCCTAAAAATCACAAATTTTAACCATAATTTAATTTCGATATGATGATTTAAAAAAATATTATAATTTTATAAAATTAATATTCTAAAATATCTATAAATTAATTATAATATTTCTTCATAAAAATCAAAAAAAAATTAAGCGAAATATTTTTTTTAAAGAAAATAATTACATTACTAAAACTTGATTGATTTCTTACTAAGAAATTATTAATTAATTTATATTTACTTGGAGATTTATATATATATATATATATATATTAAAAATTAGTTAATATTATTCATACCCACTTATTTAAGGGCTATGTTGTAATAGAAATATTTAAAATAATATTATTTCATGGTTTATTAAAGCTCAGTGTCACATTTCATGAATGCTACCAAAAAAATCATTGTGGTGTGTAATAAAATCTATCTAAAATTTTAAATTAATTTAAAAATATATTTCAAAAAATCTTGGGGTGTTATATTCACCCTCACCCCCCCCCCAAATGAATTTCACTATCTAAATTCTTCTCAATCATCAAATGTTTAACATTTGGAAATTCCTTCAAAGAAACCCAAATCGTAAAAGGGGTAAATAAAAAATACTCTTGAAAAAGAGAAAGGGGTATACAAAAGTCATGAAGAATAACACATACTATGTTTCCAAATAGTATAAAATAGGTAATAAGTGAAAATATATATATAAGATAAAACTAATGACCATATACTAATGGAGAGTGATAGAGAACATGGTCAGGAAAAATTTAATGACCAGATAGTCAAAAACCATAGAGCCATGAAAAAGGTTGTTGATTTAATAAAAAATTATAAGAATAGGATAAAATTTTATTTCAAAATCCTTTTCATAAAGTTGAAAATTTTTAATGGGAAGATATAATTACCTTGTTTTATTCTATTTCATAAGCACAATCTCATATAATGTTCAACTTAAACCATTTCATAAATGTTTAGCCTTATGACCCTTAAAAAATATTAAAATCCAAAAATTTAGAGATAAGGTCACTAAATTTCATAACAATAATCCCTCATATATCATAAAGTAGCACTTTATTATCACATACCAAACATGTGAATGCCTTCATAATGTATTATCCTGAAACATGGTAGATGCCTAAATTTCCTTAAAAACTTATTGAAAGAATAAATGATTATTTATTCCTTACCCAAATTATTGGATATATTCCTTAAATTAAAAAAAAATTAAACTCTATCTATGATAAAAAAAAAATTATAGAAAAATAATTTAGGTAATCAGTACTATCAAATTTTGTTATTCATATCCAACTTATCTGTATCCCAAAATCATTATATCAACATCCAGAACATGTTAATGGTTATATTACCTTAATTAAAATATCACCTTTCCAGAAAATGACTTTTATAGATAATCATCACTATTCAAAATATTTTTTAAAAACCTTTATCAAAACTTATATTTAATAATGCTTAAATATTTCGTGATTCATAAAATTAAATTATTTAATTCCAATACATAAACTCTTTAATCATCTTAATTCCTTCTCAAACCATTAATTAGGCCTCATCATCTTATTCCTCAATACATAATTCCTTTCACATTTAATTCGTAGTATCATTATAAACAAAAGAAAAATCATTACTAATATAACCTTTCTCGTAATCATCACGATCTTTCCTCTTAGAAAATCGATTTGAATAATTCCCATACATTCAATATTTAAAACATGCAGTAGTCGATGAATCCTTATGGAAACCATTATTATCATCCATAAAATTAACTTAACTTTTCAATTTTCACCTAAAATTACTTTCTTTGTGTCCTTTTTTTCCACACACAAAACATCTTCCCCTCTAAGATTTTCCATTGAGTGATTCTTCCCACATTATCAATATTTAGGAAACTAAATTTTATTTCCTCCATGGTCTCTATTACCCTAACTCTCAACAAACTCTATCCTTGTATTATTTGGTGAGTACAAGAGTTGGTTGTAGTGTGCATTGTTAATCATGTTCCATGATATCTGATTAAGAATAATAATAATATCCTCCAATCCATTCATCATCTAATTTGGATGTTCATCGGTAAATTTTAGGTCACATTCAATGTTAACCGAGTTCCTTCCAGTAACCACCACTTACTGAAACCAAAAAATAATGGTTTGATAAACATAAATAAAATTGGGAAACCCCATAATCATGAAATATCACTTTTAATATGTCTAAATCATGACACCTGCATTAAAATCTACGACACCTTAGGCTTAACCTAGGCCATTCATAGTCACTATATATTTAAATCATTCATGATGGTTTATAAAGAGTTTGTGAATTTCCAAAACATATCCCCCATGATTGTTTAACTGGGCATGAAGTAAGTCCAATTATCTTGCACCATGGGATGATTGAGTCCATATTCATGTGCCTTTTTTATATTTATTACCCCTAGGTACCCCAGTGCAAGATCCACATCCATGAGTTGTATCCATATAGGGATATAATTTCTTGGAAACCACATTCCCTACCTTTTATCAAAATTACAAGACATTTTCCTATACTTTGAATCATATTTAGACTTATCCTTAGAAACATACTTAGACATGTACTTAGAAATAACCCTATGGATCTCACTAAAGTTTTCTCATCATAGTTTCCAAAGGATAACTCAACCTTTCATCTGATACCAACTAAAATTTCTTGGGATTGTTATATATAGATATTATATAATTTTTTGTAATATTCATTACATTACACAAATACACTCCTGAGGACCATAATAGTTTGGTGTCTCTGAAAACTTGAAAACATAGAAAAACTGGTCCACAGGTAAACTTCATCATCCCCCACTATGATATTCGTAACTATAACCCTTCTTAGACATATCGTACATAATAAATATCTTCATAACTTAGGAAAATCAAACATAAGAAAGGGTGATCTCATATTCTCAGTAAGGGTAAACAAGGGAGATGTGTAAGCATAACATAAACATAATGGTATGAGAACATTAGAATAACAATTTAGAATCATATCTAGCATATCAAATATCATAATATTGAATCTTGGAATAAATATTGGTAGTTCATAAGATATAAATGATTAGGGAATCAAAGGAAATGAGTAATGAGAGCATAACATTAGCATAAAACATAGATTTTTGTAATATATATAAGCATAGAAATCATTTCCATATTAATGAATTCTTATTTCCAAGGATATCATAGTCAAATTCATTCACTCCCCAGACCATCACATTATTCATAGTTCCCTCCCAAGACCATAATAGATGGAAAAGTACCTTACTAAATGGGGTTCACTCCCCATTCCATTCATGTCCATCTCATGATACATAAATCATGAATTGGAGGGAGATATAGCTCCCACTCGTCCCATAATGAAAAACATATTTATGTGTTCCACAAGATCATAAAACACTTATCATATAATAACCCATGAAATGAAATAGGTTTCATAAAAACCTCATCATATCATAACCTAGGGAAAAGAGATAGGCTTTATAGTCATTTCATCATTTCATCATAGCATAACCCATGGAAAAAAGAATTAGGTTTCATAATAATTTTATCATGGTATAACCCATGTGATTGAAATAGGTTTCATAACATCACTCCATCATAAACATAATTCATTTAGATAAATAATAAGAATGGTATTTGGGGATCATATCCCTACTAATCAATAGGTAACAAAAAAGGATTTAATCTTAGATAGAAAATGGTTTTTATCTCTTATTTAAAACATTTCCTATAGAAAATAACTTCAATTTAAAATTTACTTTTTTAAAAAATAAAACTCTCTTAAAATTCATTTCCTTCAAAGTAACATTGAAAACTTATAAAGGGAGATTTAAAAATAATTTAAAACATTTCTTGAAGAAAATATCATTTCCTCTTTAGAAACACTTTTTTGAATATAAAACATTTTGAAAATCATTATCTTTGAAAATATATTTAGAAACTTATAAATTAATTTTCCAAGAAAATAATTTTCATGATGATGGGAAGTTTCATTCATGTCGTACACATTAAAACAAATCTTTCTTTCACATTTTGGGAAAATCCAAATGGGCATTGTTTGGAAAACTTCATGTATATTCCTTTTAAAATATTTTTGTTAAAAATCAAAAATGGGTAAAAAAAAATTAAAAGTAATCGGATGATAAAACATTTTTATAGATTCTAATTGAGGAAAAAAATAGATTTCCAACCGCAGATAGAAATAAAGTTGAATTTTCTTCAAAACATTTTCTCAATTATTTTAAGTACCAAATAGTAGTAAATGGTACTATAACTGGAAGATATCAGGAGTAACCTTAGTATAATAAAATTAATTAGTTTATTTATATATATATATATATCATAATATTTTATCATTGTAAACATAACTATAAATGATCTCGATAAACAGTGAGATTATAACATAAAATATTTTTCATGTTGGTATCTTAAAATTGTAAGCCCCGTGAAAAAATAATATAAAATTGAACTTAAAATACCTTGTGAAAAATAAATTCATGATATTATATATCAAAGGCCTTATATATACACCTCATGAAATAATATAGGTGTGTAACATGAAGTACATCTCAAATAAGGAATATTGAGACAAAATCCCTTACCACTTTAGTAATCGTTCGAATCATAAGCCTCAATAAAGAATAACATCAAATGAAACTTTAAATATCATGAAAAGTATTTTATTCATGATATAAAATTTCAAAGGTAAATTATATACACCACACAAAATAAAAAAGTGGTGAATTTGCAAATGCCTCCCAGAAATAAAAGAGAGAATTGAAATCCCTTACTGAAAGTCTCAAATTCCTTCATACTCATTTAAACCTCATGTATAATAAATATAACATTATTATACATCTACTAAATTTCCATAATTTTATATATTACCATATATTATTTACTCATTTCCTTTTATTACCCATTTATTAACAATTCTATGTTAAAGTCATATTTCGAGTAATAACAGCTTTGTTCTTCATATATATTTTGATTTTTTATTTTTGGAGCTCTTAAATTGATCATGGTTCTATAATATCAAGAATAATAATCATGAAATAATTATCATATTTATAAATCAATAATACTTTTAATACTAATCATGAAATATGGTTTTGAGGAATGAAGTATGTTATGATCCTAGAGATAGTAGGTCATACGAATGCCTGAGTAACGCTTCTATTTTTCAATTATAATTTTGATAATTAGGTATGTAATATATTATATTTACATAATGATACTAATATAAAAAATACCATATCATTTCTTCAAATATAATTATACATATAATCTATGTGGTGTGGTGATGAATTCTCTTCGTGAATACGGTAGTCCACACGTACACAAACAATGTTATCATCTTTTAGTGAGTGAAAAGGTAAGAAATAAAAGGAAATATTGTCTTTTCATAATGATAAATATTTCAATTAAATAATAATTATTCCACTTATATCACATATATTTATCATTAATATCTTCTATGTAAAGTGTTGGTGAAAATGAATCTCATCGCTTCACAAGGCGGTACTTTGTCGTACACACGAATGACATTATTGCATCCACAGAAAAATGTAAATTTAAAAAAAATATTAAATAATGAATGAGATAGTATAATAATTTTATAAATATCATATATATTCTTTATATCCATTATCATAGCCTACCGTGATAGGTGGTAATGGAAAAATGAATGACATCGGTTCGCAAGGCGGTAGTCCGTCGTACACACAAACAATGATTTTGTAACCCATTTTATGGAAGATAGGTTGGTTTTAGGTCTGTAAATTAACATAAAAACATATAATTATATGTAATATATTTATTTTATTATATAATTACGGTATAATAATAATTTAAGTAGGTGAAGAAATAAATAAAACAAAAATTCTTGTTGATGAACATTACCTCTTCTATGGGTAAACTGCATAGGTTTTCACTAAAATCCTTATACTTGGTTGGATTTATGTCCAGAATAAGGCTTATAGGATGAAGGGAGGATATTTGATAAGTTATTTGGGAATTTATGGTCAAAAAAATGGTTTTAAGGGGTCTATAAGGGAGAAGAGTTGGTGGCGTTTAATAAGTGAGGTGAGTAGCACACACGTAATTTTTTGATAAGAGAGAATTCCAACCACATTTTTTCCATAAAAAGGCTGCAATAGTGGACCATTCTGGAGACTATAATAGATAAGGTTTAAATATTTCCATCCAATTTATTTTGGAAATTTTTTGGTTTATTTGTAACCCTTTTCTTTTTATTTTAACCCCAGGGTAAACCCATTTTTACCTTAACCACAATAAATACTTTTTACTACTTTCAATACTCATTTGGGTAAAAAATTAATTTTATCATGTCATATAACATAAATTATGATAATTAAAAATATGAAACCCATTTTTCCAAATTCAATTCACATAATTGTTTTAATGTAATTTAAATTTAACCCCACAGATGTGATGAGAAAGTGGGTTTTTAAAGACAAAATGTTCAAAAGTTTACAATGTTTTTATATCCAATTTCAAATTAAAACTAATTATAATTAAATAAATTGGATTAATATATATATATATATATAATTTAACCAATTTTAATTTAAAACCAATTTAAAATATAATTTAACTTTATAAATTATTGAAACAAAAATGCAGTTTTCAATTAAAATTCATTATTTTTCACTATTCATCAGAAAAAATAATCTTTTCCGAAAATTATCAAAACAAATTACCTGAATATAATTTTTAAATTATTATTTTAAAAACTAATTTTATTTTTTAAAATAAAGTTTCTAAATGTGAAAAAAATTAAAACAAAACATGCATATGCGACGAAAAAGAGGGTTTTTGAGAAGTGTATGTTATCAAGCATAAGATAATTTTATATTAACTCATTATCTAACAATAATCATTGTATGCTTATCAATCAAAATTTATTTATATATAATATATAAATTTTATTTAATAATTCCTCTTTATGTATTATTTTAATTAATTAAAATGGAGAAACATTATGCACTTTAAAATAGTTTTCAGAAAAAACCCTTTTCAAACCCAAAAAAACTTATACTAAAATACAATATAAGGAAAATTAAAAAGTAATTAATTGGATTAAACATTACTAAATAATATTTATGTGGCATTAAAACATAATTGGACATTTAAATTACATAATTTATTAAAAATAAAATATAGTTCTACAAAAAAAATTGTATGTTTCAATATTCAATGAAAAATTAAAATTTTAAAAAAATACGAAAAGTTCCCCATATGTTAATTTAGATATGATGGTTTAAAAAATAAATTTCATTTTATAAAATTAATTTTATAAAATATATATAAATTAATGAAGAGATATGTATATTTTATCTCTCGTGAACGGAGAGTTTATCTCTCTTGGTATCAATGAGGATGATTCCTTCATCCCAAGAAAAATTGATGGTATTTTGAGTAATTTTGAGATGTCCTCAGATTGTGAATTTTTCCATTGTTCTAAATTTGGTATTTAAATGGGTGTTATATCTTCTATTATCTTAGGTGGAATTAGTGATGATGGTTGGTCAATGATTGTAGAATCCAGTCCGATCAGGTGTTTGAATCTTGGGGGGGATGGTGATCTGGGAAGATCTTCAGAACTGCAGCATGCTTTGGTTCTTGGCCAGGGAGGATTAGGATCCTGGTGGGCTATGGAGGCTTCGACTGTGGTGATCCTCTGTGAGGAGATCCTTGCAGCGCCTGATGTAATGTTGACGCAGGGAGGCAATGTCCCTGTTTATTTTTGGATCTAGTTAGATTTGAGATACCGATGGGCTATGGAGGTTCTTACTATGAATCAGGAAGCATTTTATGTAGCGTCATCATAGGGAGGGGTCTTCCTCATTTCTTTTTGGATCTGGGATCCTGGTGGGATACAGCTACGTCGATTCTCTGAGAGGATATGGTCCCAGTGGTGGATGATGTTGATGGTGGCAGATATGGACGACTGATGTAGGTTTGCAACTGTTATTGGGTGTGATATCTAAGACGTACCTCGATCATGTTTCATATGTTGTGATGGCTTCTGTTTTGGGAAATGGATTGACTGGCGATCATAGACTAGCGTCGGAGTGATCATTGGGTATGGGGGCCTCGATTACAACAAGGCTACTTTTATGGGGATTTTGACATCCAAACAGGGAGGAAGTGTGAAATGTAGGTCCTTGGATGCAGGTCGGATGACTAGTTACATCTATTCTATTGTTGTGTTTTTTCATGGGTGTATGTGGGTTGACCGGGACAAGTATGTATGGTGAGATACTTTACAGACTGGTGATGTTGTGTCGGAGTGGGTAGCCTTAATATAGAGGATGGAAAATTATGATGATATCCATGGGGCTGTGGGATTTTATTTTGACATCTGGTAATGTGGGGGTTCAATTTTTAGACCATGTGAATTTCTTTGGAGGTTTTTTTTGTGAGTCTCTAGACTTTACGGTGTTTTTTATTGCATTTTTTTTGTCAATTTTCTGGTTTGGCCATGTTTGATGTGTCGTACGAATGTTGTATCACTATATTACTTTTTTCTTAAATTAATTTTTAGGACTGGGTCACTTAGATCCAAAACATTCCTAGTATCTATAAATTAATTATAATATTTTTTTCATAAAAAGAATTTAAAATCAGTTTTGAACAGAACATATTTTTTCAAGAATATAATTACTTTACAAAATATTTATTTATTACTTACTATGAATTTATAAATAAATTTATATTTAGTAATAATATTATATTTATATTTCATAAAATAGTAAATAATATTAATACCCATCAATTTAATGGCTAGATAATATCATACATATTTAAAATAATATTATTCCATGGTTCACTGAATCTCAGCGTCATGTTTTATTCATGATATCAAAGAAACTCGATGTTGCGTGTGATGAAATATATCAAAAAAGTTAAATTAATTTAAAAAAAATATTTCAAAATATCTTTGGGTGTTAAAATTTTCTTTTAGAACTTGCCACAAAGTAATTTCTAAATATCATAGGTGTTTGGTTGTTTCTTTTTAATCCAATTTTATCTTTATTTTATTTATTCTTACCAAGGATTTTATTAAGGTAATTATACAACATAGTAAAAAAAATATAGATTGTGTTAGGGATTTTATATCATCTAACAAACTCTTAATCTTTTTTTCATGTTTATTACAAGAAAAAACTGATTTATAAAATTTTGACTTTAAATCATAAATTTGGTTTGTTACGAATTTTTTTCACTAATTAGAACATCATATGATTTTTTGAGAGTCCTGTTATTTTTCTTAAACGATTCAAATTATTATTCTAATATTAAATTATAATCATTTAATTATTCAAAAGTGATGTTTTCAAATTCAAATTCATATTTATAAGAGTAATAAAATTTTATCTCTTATGATTGATCCATAAAGAACATATTTAAATTTTAATTAAAATTTTTATCTTTTTAATCAGTAGATGAATCATCACTAGAATCTCCATAATCACTCCAAGTATCCTTCATATCCTTATTATCTTTTTTGCTATTATCAAATATTATTTTAAAAAAAATCATATTTCATATTCTCTTTAAGCTAACATAAATTATACTTTTTATATACTAGAATCATTCAGTTCTGACATATAACTTATTTTGAATATCCTTCAAATTTTTTATACTTATTGAATGATTTTTTGAATCCACTTCTCTTATTATTGATACTTTTTAAATATTTTTAAATTGGGAAAGTTTATTATCAGAATCTAGTCAGTTTGATTCTTACTCATCAGATCATTCAGATAATAAATTTTCTTTATCTTTATTCTCATCCATTAAAGTAGAAACATTGAAATTTTAATTCCCCTTCTTGATCATCTTGTGGTCATAATCCTCTACTTTAATTTTAGCTTTATGCATCAAAATACCTCATATAAGTTCCATAATTTTCATATCTTTAACTCAAGTTCATTTTCTTGTCAAATCTAAAATTCTACTCGATTTAGATGGTAAAATGAAAACAAATTTCAATCCAAGATCTGATTATAGAATTAGGGTACCGAAGGTAGCTTCATCATTAAAAATAATAGTTAATAATTTATTAATTTTAGTGATTCTTTCACCTTCATATATTCTGATTGGGTAAAACTTTAACTTTGTGATGTTTTATTAAAGTTTCTTATCATTATCTTCACCTTCATAAGCAAAAGAAATGGTAGTCCACATCTCATGAACTCTATCACACTTAGAAACTCGTCTAAATTCATCAGGTACTAAACCTCATATAATATAATTAATAGAATTTTAATTTAGATCATACTTAGCTTCTATAGTATCATCCCACTTCTTATATTCGCCTTTAGGACGTTCATAAATCTTTACAATTTTCAAGTACACTTTAAATCCAAGGTTTTTAAGTATATGATCATCTTAGATTTCCATCACCCATACATTTATCTAATGAATTAATCTTCTCTAAAAATATAAATTATTTCTTTGGAATTAGTCATTTTACCAACAAGAGTTATCCTTAGACTTTGACAAGACAAAGTTTGAGAACTCAAAAGTCACTAATCTGATACCAATTATTGCCAGAGTAGGTATTGTATAATAACTTGAGAGAGGGGATGAATTGAGTTTTAAAATTTCTCACTAACTTAAAACTAACCACATTAAAATCATAATTATAATGTTTCATTAACTCTTATGTCACATATGTTATAGAAAATAAATCATAAAATAAGTAGAGGGATATAGAGAATTTATAATGGGTTAGTGAAAGAGGAACTTCCCCTAAATAACTTAACCAAAACTCAATGTGAGTATGATGACCTTCAATCAATATGTCCTTCTATTAGGGGATTCCTAGCTGAGTCCAAGCAGCTGTAACTTGATATAAAGTTAAAAGATCTTTCAACATGACATTCCCTTTACAATACATATCCATGGCCTTAAATACACTCAATATAAGGCGTATATATTTTGTAAGGGAAATAAATGAAAAAAAGATGTAAAATTTTAAACAAATTTTCAAGAAGTAACTAAAAGTGGATAAAGAATATTCTAGAGATTAAATATATCTTCAATGGGTATCTCTGAAATATTCTTCAACTATGGTAAATCTTCATGAATTGTATAATTTTTATTATTTCTTCACATAGTCACATAGCAATAATGATCTTTTCAAATAGAGTTTTTTATAATTTTTCTTGAATATACACATCTCTACTTATTTTGAATTAAAACTAATCTTCTATTTCAATACAAGATAGTAAATATATAATACTCAAAAAAATTAATATATCCTTCTCATGTGGCATTATTTTCTAAAAATAATCAAATAGAGGTTTTCTTTGACTATAGCTACAATCCAGTTTGGATATATATGATTTCTTAGAAATATAATATTTATTTAATTTTTCATTAACTCAATTGATAATCACCACTACTAAAAAATGAAAGAGTGAACTTATATCATAAAATATAAATGGTAATAGGTTCCTTGAGAATATAATTAAATAAATAAAAAAACTTGTATTTTTAGGTATTCATCTTTATAGGACTTTTTTATAAGACTTCTGATCATAGAACTTTTGTTCTAACTTCCTAACTACATATAACTTCTATATTGGTTAAAATTTATTCTCCTTAGAATGATATTTTCACCTTTAAATGATATTCTTGAGATTCATAGGACTTTCCCTATTTTTCAAAAAAAAATATAATGTATGATATTTCAAATCCAAGAGATAATCTTGAAATACTGTTCTTGTATGATAATTTATTGGGTCATAGGATAAACTATGAACATGTTAAAGATTCTATCCTCATATGATAATTCAATTTTCAAAAAATATTGTGTGTGTGACTTTATTAGTTCATATTATAATTAACATTACAAAATATTTGGTGCATACTTCTTTATATCCTCATATGATGATTTTCCTAAAAAGTTTCTCGTCATAAGATATTTCTCAGACACTATAAGAAAAAATACCAATGTTGAAAGATAATTCTTCTACGTGAGACCCTAATAAGAGGATATATTTTGATAAATTTTTTAATCTTAGTGTTTAACATATTTTATACACATAATATAATTTCCTTTGTAAAAATTTGAATTCTAGTGTATCATTTTTAAACAAAACCATGAAAGATATTTATTTAATGTATATGAAAAATTCCGGAGGTAAATTTCAACAAGCATGAATAATATATCATTTAAATAAAGACTTCCAAGTGAAATAACACTTCATAAAATATTAATTAACATCCTAAAATAACATAAGATAAAATTATTAGTAAAAAATAGGGATTTTTTAGCATCAAAACATGTGAAATATTGTGATATGTTGGAATAACATTGGTATATCCAACACTTTGGTCAAACGTTTTCTAATACCATCTATAAATTTTTATTTTCTCTTTTTATATTCTTGATCTAATCCACCTTCATTATTCCAATGATTTTTCATTCAACCACTTCTCTACTCCACCGCATTTCTGTTGAAATCCTAATTTTTCTATCATTATTTAATTTTATGATGATTTTTTTATTTATAGATATATTTTTTTAATTATTTATTTTTTTAATGAAGATGTCTTTTTTTTTATTAAGAAAAAATAGTAAATTTTCCACATGATATTTACCATAAGTAGTTATAAATTACTCACAAGTTCTTATTTTCAAAAAAAATTAATATCAATAAATGATATTTAAATTTTTAAGGACACTTCTAGAAGAAAGGAAAAGAATATGAGGCATTGGGTCTCTTTTTCATGTTTCAATTTTTTTTTTGAAATTTTCTAGTTATTCTATCTTTTTTTTGTTCCATGAGATTTTTCTGTACTAAAATATTTTTAAAAAAATCTATAGCATTAAATTTTGATTATTTTGATAAGCAATATCAAAATTGACCAATAATATCAGTATATAAACTGTTATGTTTTAGGTAATTTTCAATGATAGTTATCAAAAAAATAATATCAAAAACCACAGAATTCAATATAGGTTATTTTAATAACTAATGTTGAAAGTCACCTATAACATTTATTATAAAAATAACTGAAAATTGACCTTATATGTGGATTATTGAAATAAATTATGTTGAAGCCTCAAAAGTTTATTAAAATAATTATTTCAAGTCTTTTTATTTAGTCAGAATTTAAAAATTCATAAAAAATTGGTTGAGTTTATGTTATCTAAAATACCCTATTAAAACACAGACACAAGTGATATTAAAAGGTACTATTCCACTAGAATAGTTGTTTTATCTACCTACACTTGAGTTCAAAGCTCTGATACCACATGTTGTATCACTTTTAGTGATACAAAATGACCCAAAATTGGGAAACTCAATTGCAGAACAAGAATTCTATAAGGATTTAAATTCACAATACCATTGAGTAGTGTATCTATAACTAAGAATGCATACACCCCAGCCATGCAACATTCACAAATTAGGAAGCATTGAAAACGAAAAACCAAAAATAGAACCATGAAAATTAGAAAGTAAATCAATTAAATTATATATGGATTTAATGAGGTTAAGACTTAGTTCTAATCTACTAGAAATAAATAACCTTAAACATAATAGGAACAATATATCATAATGGAACAATCATTCAAAATCACAAGATAACATATGTTTAAATGTGGCAATTTCAAGTTCAATATATTTTAACCCACTCTAAATATTTATAAATTAGCACCAAAGCTATCTCCTGGTTCTATCAAATTCACTATCATCATATATTTATGGAGAATTTTCCCTTGATCATGATAACTAGTGATAACCTCAATATCACACTAACTAAACTACCAACCTCTGTTCTATAGTTTATATATCTAGAAAAAATTTGTATGCTACTCATATTTTGACCTTTGAAGAATCATATATGCCCTTTTAGATATATAGATTACTCTTACTTATCATCAGATCTACTCTTATATAAGCATATTACTTCTTTGGGTATTTTCATTTCCATATGTTTTTTCTGCCACTTTTTAGGGATAGTGATTCCCTATTTCAATTCTATCTAGGTTCCACATCATGTTATGAATGTATATATTTTCCCTAAATATAAAATTATCCCGAAAAAAACTTGTCACCAAGAATAATATCCCCTTTTCTAGATTGAAATTGGCAAGTTATCACTTATGAGAAATGAACTGGTATAGGTAATGATGGGAAATGTAGAGGAAATCCAAGATTGAATGAAGATATCCCATAGCTATCATAATTATTATATATATAGGATATATATGCCTTTATATTTCAAGGAGGAAGTATATGTGCTCATAAAGGTCTCATGATGATATGGATTGAGGATATTTGGTTGAGGTATCATGTAATACTCAATAATCATTGTACCATTCTAGATTTTTATCATGGTAGAAAATGTAACTTATTTTCTTATATTAACGCCATATATAGACCATATTCATAATTTTTCCATGTTTCATAGATGAAGTTGTATGTTCATGATCTACTGTGTGTTATAGATAGAGGTGTGGTATATGTCATGGACAAAACTACCTTTATGAAGAACCCATTGGCTAGTGAGTATTATCAAGAGGAGATTCTTCATGGATATGTGATTCCCTTAGTTTGTGTCTTTTTGAAATATGACAATATCCAAGAGAGATAATGGGAACATAAAAATCAAATGTGTACTCACTACACTCACCTCTCTGTATAGTTTATCATTTCATGACTAAATGCCTTGAAGTTGGGGAGGATATAACAACCCAAATTTTTGTAATAATTCCTTTGAATATTTTTAATAATATTTATAATATAGTCATAGAACCAATTTGTTTATTTTTATGTCATGTGGATCAAAAAAGTATATAATATATTAAATATTTTATTTTCATTCGTACATGTGTGAAATTTTTAAAACAACTAAACGGAGTCTTCAATCAAAATTCTAACATTGCGGTTGTTTTTAGGATAATATTTTATCTTAGGAGATGTATAACTATTATTTTTAGGCCTTGGGTCTAGAATCAAGAATTTTCAGGCTTCTAAATAAAATACTTGGTAATTGATTCAATGACCATGTTTGTCTTATATATATCATTTAATGATATTTTATTAGGTATTGGTCATTAAAAACCCTATATAGAGGGCCCTTTTTATCTTTTTTTTCTTTGTGACTTTCGTGATAGCGGTGATAATGAACATAGATCAAGATATAAAATTTAGAGATACATCTAGTTTCCATTGAGGAAATATAGAATTACCTACACCTCACATTTAACATATAATAATTATTATCTTCAAAAAATATGTTCTCTTATGGAATTAAGGGAAGGGTTTTTAATTTAAAAAATTATTTAAATATTTTAAGAAAATATTTCATAATTCCTTATATAGTTTAATGTTTCAATGCTTCATTAATTATTTTATTTTTATTCTTCAAATATTATCATTATGTATAAATAAATTATAATCTAATTATTTTAAAAAAAATTAATGCATTGCTATATTTTATATTTGGAATTCACTTATCTTGTTCCTAGAATGTATCAGTATATAAATGATTATCTAAATGCTAAAGGTTAGTTGAATTATTGAATTTTTTTCATCGAATAGATAATAATTTTCTTCAAGTAATTTATCACTTTACTCATCAATAAATTATTATGGTTGATGGAATACTGTGAGGAAAAACATAAAAAAAACCTAAAATTATTTTTATTTTCCTTTTCCACCTTGTTCTTCATCAATATGAATAAATCCCATTTTGGTTGTTTGTATATTTCACCAACCACCATCCTATTTTTTTCCTACTTCTATCCCCATGTATATAATCATATTTGGTTATGTGGTGTTGCAACAAGGAATGGAGGGTGGATTTCAGTCTTCACATGGAAGTTGGGATGCAATGGTGGTCTTTATCGGGGTTCTGAGTGTGGTATCAATGACAAAGAACAAAAATAATGATATATACCCAAGAATATTTAGAGATGTTTCAAGGAGGATCTAATATAATAATGTGTGATTGGTTATGGTGGCATGTACAAAGGATGTAGGAAAATCATGGACCAAAATATGGAAATCAGAAGCCTATGCTATCTAGATCTAGAAAACACATATCACATAGTGTGTAGTACTTTGGGTTTAATTTCGTATAATCCATGATATGCATCTCTAGGGTTAAACAGTTTTATAAATATCACATGACATGTGACTGTGGTTCACACGCCATGTATCTCAATACCGCTTCTATCGGTGTCTAACCATGTATATATCGAGTTAATTCCTTTTACAATATGTCATGGGAATAGTTAACATTATTTAATTCAGAGTGTTGGCCTGTCCAATTCTATCATTGTACACTAATTATACCTAGTGGTCTCACATGTTAAGTATTCTTTAAAAAATTTCATATAAATTGAGCCCATAGGGACAGAAGTGTAGGCAGTACACACAGACCCAACCTATGTGAACCTATACATTGTATACTTACTGGAAACTCCATTTAGTCTGCTTTCCACATGATATTCTGAGTGGAAACTTATAGTTATTTACTTTCAATATTACGTGCATTGTATACTATTTAGTACATGTATTTTAATAGGAAGTTTTTAGTACTCTTCTTTCTTTTATGCTTGGATGGATGTATGATTAGTTTATTTTGAGTACTTTTATATATAGAATGTGAGTGTACATATCCCATAATCATCTACGTATTATTATTGATATGATCATGTAGTTTTATTTTCTTATCCTTTATAGATACAATTACATGTTTTGGAGAATGATTAGAGCATACACAGGATCGGTAACCCTCTTAAAACTATATCATCTCTAGGATGGGGGTCCTATATATACACAGTAGAGAATATAACCCTCTCTTGGTGATGGGATGTGGGTCCTCTATATATATAGTAGGTAAAACTCATATCCAATTCACATTACATATGAGGAGGAGTGGGTCCTCCATTGGGGTTGATAACCCTCTTAACTGATATACTCTCTTTAATGAGGTGTCGGTCCCCCATTATAACTTCTAATAAGGTATGTTCTATAATTTATTGATGTGATAATGTTTGTGTACTATGATATTTTTAGTGTTCTGGATGTTTCAGGTTCCCTTAAAATATTTTCCATACGTGGAACTGAGTTGTTGTGATCGATGACCCATTAGAAATTTGGTTCCTATTATGTAAAAATAATATCTTGGTATACTATTAAGATAAGTTTATTTATTATTATTTTCCTATTTTTTTCTATATTACTACTAGATATACTTATAATTACCCCTATATGGGTCTCTTTCCCACATGTTCTTTGTTTTTGTACACATCACATAGTCTGATGGTGGTCACAGACAATGTGGAGATAGTGGAGATGGTGAATAGAGGATATTGGTGGTATATATTAATATAAGTTCTCATATTGATTTTTAAGGAATATTTATTTCATTTACCTAAGTTTTTTGAGGTTGTTCATTATAATGGTATATTGGACCTTTTAATTTTCCTTGATTACTAGCTTTGGTTTATGTTTTATTGTTAGGATATTCATCATTAGTGCATGCATGATATACAAAACTTGGTTATCTATATGTGTTTAAATTATTATATATATTGTATTATATATGTTTTAATATTTGTAGTTTTATATTCTACAACATCCCATATGTGTGGAATTCTTTCTTGGTGGTTTTCTCAAGCTCCTAACCTATTTGAGGTGGGTATGGGTTGGAAACCTCAACTTACTATCAACCTAAATAAGGTCTCGGTTGGTCAGGTCATGTCAATCTACAATATCAAGATCGATGGTTGAAATTTATCCATGTAAAACAAAATCTTAATGTATATATTTATATCTATATAACACTATCTATGCTACATATGTTCTATAAAAAATCCCAAATTTTCTACAAATTCAAATACTTTTAATAATGATGGATTTTTCTTAAATGCCACTGTTGGGTTTTGAGGAAAACCAAACCAAACCAAAAATGTCATAATAATCATATAAAATCTATGAAATAACATCATCCATGTGAGGTTTCAATGAATAAATTGAAAATTAAGAACATTACCTTTTTATTGGAATAATTTTCCTTCAAAAAATGATTGATAAACATCTTCAAACAGAGACTAAAATAATCTTGTTTCTATATTCAAATACAATGTAAATCTTCAAAATATTTTGAAATAATTTCCCAATAACTCATAAAAATATAATATAATAAGTTTATCTAGAAATATTTAAAGGCGATATATCCCTATTAGAATAGTATGCATAAACAATCACATATTTTATTTATTTTTTTATCCTCTTTTTACTTGCATCCACGAATGCTCCGATGATTTACTAACTAGAGTGTTTCACAAATTCTTCATACATTGAAAATTTTATAACATATCATTTATTACACATAAAAAATTGATTATGAATTTCTAATGATTAAACATTCCTTATGATGAATTATAAATCTCTTAAACATTGTCTAAGGATGTTTAGAGTAAACATTTTATATCATTTTAGGAATAAATGAAGTGGAAATGTGTGGTATTATAAATTTCATGCTAATTCATATAAGTGTATAGTTCTTCTAGAGCCCTTCCATTTTGTTTTTAGGTGATTAGATGCATCAAGGGAGGGGTATAAGAGGGAAGGCGTTCTTGGAGTTTTAATTTCAAAAGGAAGGGGTTGTTGTGACCTAAATGGTTCAATTGTGGGATAGTATAGTTTAATGGAGTTTGGGTTAATTTCTATGAATCGAATATTTAGAAAGATACTTGCCTTGATCTATAAATCCTCATGTTTCTACTTTTTTAGTTCTTCTATTTTTGGGGTCATTGAATAGTGGTTTTTAGGTGACACCATAGAGACTCACATTTCTTATTTTAGAGGTTTTTCTATTTTAGGGGTCACCAATTCATGGTTCTTAGGTTTCACCATGGATTCTCAGGTCACTAGTTTTGGTGGTTCTTTAATTTTAGGTGTCAATTCAACATGGTTATTGGGTTTCTCCATAGAGTCCCAAAGAATGAGTTCTCTGGATCTACCATTTTGGGGACAATTGGGGTATAGTGTCTCAGATGTGATGCAGTGTTTCCTTATTTATATCAAATTAGAGGTTGGTCATGTATTAAATGGGGAGATGTGGGGGGATTTTCCCTATTATTTTAAAAGGTATCTTTGACTGGAAAAAGTTGTGGTGTGGCCACCCTGACTATTTCACTGTTCTTGTAAAAATTCCAACCATTGTGTTGTGGTCAACAATGTTACTCCACAGGGTTATAAAATTCCATCTTGTATAAATTTATAAGTCCCTCTAAATTCCTATTATTTCTTTCTAATTTATTAAACCCCAATGGTAAAATAGGTAATACATTGGAGACTCTAAATCCCATTTTCTTATTTTTATCCATCTGATTATAAAGATTTATTTTTGGGTGATCTTAGGAGACTTTCCTCCCTCCCCTTTTGGTTTTTTCTCTCTCCCATTCTCTATTTTCATGTTATGGAATCTCGATTTTAATTGGTTTATCTATTTCTTGTCGATGACTGATAGAATATTATTAGTGTAATTATATCTTTATGAATCATGGGTTATTCAAAGGAGTGGTAATTTAGAGATCTATATATATTATTTTTTTCTTATTCAGGGAACAATGGAAGATTTATATCTATGTAGTGGATTCACTATTTCGCCTTATTGTATGAGATGGATTCGGATTATCATGATTCTTATTCAATTTTTAGATGGATTGAATTGACCTTAAGGAAGATAATAATCTATGATTTTAGAATTGAAGGGTATTGGAAGGGTGTTATGAATGCTTGCAATTATGATTTAATTTTGATTAGTTACCTCAAGTGATTTTCTAAATAGTGTGATTCAGTATGTTCTGATAATTTTTATCCTTATTATATTTTACATTAATGAAATCTGAATAATAATGTAAATATGGTAAGACAAGTGAATAATAAATGATTCACATGACTTTATTTATCACCCTTTCTTAAAACTGCTTAACATGAAAATGTGTCACTTTGATCATGTTCATTGGTTGATTATAGATACAGTTATCCACTGATTATTAGTTTTTTTATTGAAACATTCTCATAATTAATTGGATAATTCAATATGGTAATAAAAATCACTTGAAATAAATTTTTAATGTTGTTTTAAAGACTACCCTTGATTTCTTTATGGTGTATTCCCAAATGTTATGGCCTTGGTTTCCCATTCAGTTTGTTCTAATGAAAATAAAATTTACTATTATGTATATACCCTCTGATGGTTAATCATTTAAATTTTTTTGATATATAAAGAATGGAATGGTTGGGTAGGTTGATGAAGTTTTAGAGGTGGACTTTATTATTTTCCATTCATGTTTGGTTGTGGTTGTGTATTAATGTATAGAATATTGGGATAGTGGAAATAAGTTAGGATTTATGATTTCCCATCTCCTATTCATTGGGATGGAGTAATGTTGGGTTGGTTCATATGGGTTGATAAATGGACCTTACCATTTTTCCTATTATTTTTTGTTATGTTTAGCTTCTACTTGATATATAATTCTTGTTACCCTTAGATATATCTCCTCCTTAAGATCAATTTTAATCAACTCATAGTATGTATGGGGTCATTTAATGGTAATTAATTGTAAATAATTAAGTGGGATGGGTGCTGATAATGGTAATGAAATATCAAATGGAAATTAAGAATTAGTTGGGATAAATTCTCTAATATCATGGGATGAAACCTAGAATTGAAATGATGATTATAAAAGAACCTTGGTTTTGATAAATTAATTTTAATAGTTAAACCAAAATTTATGATGGGTTTTAAAAAATAAAATGGTAATTAATAAATTATTAAATTATTAAAAATAAATAATAGTTATTCTTGTGTCTTTATAATTATATTATCTTCTTTTTCTTGGTACTGGCACAAGGGTTTTCATATGGTACATTAGCTATAGTTGGATTCTAGGGTAGGATAGTTACCCATATACTGGTTTTGTGTTATACTATCATTGTGCTCTATGATCTATTATGCTCGACCACTTGATTTGGTAGGGAAATTGATTCCCATAATGGACTTGGGATCCAAGTATTTTTCCTAACAACTAGGATTTAGAGAATGCAGTTGTTTAAATAATATCTTTCTTCACTCTCAATTATAGACATAGAATGCATGTAGTCGTACTCAGGTTATGATGGATTAAAATATATGGTATATTCTCAGATATACTATAATTGATCTTAGTTTTACCATACATGTATATACAAGTTATAGCAGCTTAATATTATAACACATATATATATACCTAGGTTGTAGTTACTATAGTTAATACCATCACACCTGTGCATAGTATGTAATGTCTTGAGGTATAATGCATGACTACATAAGTTATGATGGATTTTAATCTTATTATTTAGTTATAGTGATGATGGGATGTACATGGTATAAGATAAGATGATGATGTGGTTGTGATATGGTTTCCTAGATAGTAGGATTACTTCTATACGAAATGAGAGAACTATGATAAAATACATTGGGGTGAGGGAAACTAGTTATGTGATAAAGATTATTTGGAGTACTTTTATATATATATATTATTTTGATACTATGTTACCTTTTTTTACTTGATGAGAAGGCCATAGTGAGGTTGGGATGTAGTTCACCTGACTTAGGTAATGAGTTTATTTACTTTTTTATTCATTGGGGTTTTGAAGGATTATTTCACATTCAAATGAGAGGTTTTATAAAGGATCATATTGAGTATACATGTATGTTAACCCCTATATATAAAGTATTTTTAAAGTTTGTGGGAGTCGATCGGCGATTGAGTAGGGTGCTACAAGCTCATAGTGGTTTTTCAGAATCTATCGGTGTTCTTGGTCACTTGTTATTCATTATTAATTTTTTAATCCATTTTTTTCTAAATTTTATCATATTTAATATATTTTGATAGTTGATTATTTATGGTATGGAGTTGATTGGTGCATGTTTATCATTTATTAGGATATATTGAAGGTAATACCTATAATTTTATGCATTTTTATACCCTCAGTGCTAGTCACAAACTTATGGGCTATTATAGGTGGGAATTGAAGGTCACTCCCCTATTAGTTTTTATCCCAATAGGGGTACTAGAATAGACTGTTTCTAACTAAGTGGTATTATTTATTTTGTTTTAGATATAAGATAGATTTTGGAGATGGCATTAGTGAGAAATGAATGGGTTGGTAGGGTAATAGTATTAGATAAATTTATCACATTATGTAAGTAAGGGAAAATAACTATGATAAAGTATTTTAGGGCCCCCTTTGATCTAATGAAAGGACCTTAATTTTACTAAACATACTAAGATAAGTGATTCTTCTTATAGGATGAAGACCTAGGTAAGTATCCTGCATCATAATTGTTTGTACCTCAAATTAAATAGAGGGGAATTATAATGAATATTAATTAATTAATATTAATTATTCTATATTCTAGTTTTAGAAAGTACCTAATATTTTTTATTTTGAAAGTATGGATCCAGGTCAATTTCCCAATCTATCTTTTTCTAGTGATCTTCAGCAAAATACAACAACAGGTCATTGTATAGTATAGATCTATGATGATTACTCTTAAAGGAAGACACTTTAGTATTTTTAGAACCATTTACTATAAAAGAATGAGGGATATATTTTAAATCAAGATACTAAGGCTTAGTTATAGTATTTATAGATTTCATTCAACTTGATTCATGCCAGTAGGGAGTATTTGAATATATTTCTATTAATAAGTTTAATGGGGTTTCCTATGAATGGTGGTTTTAATTCCTCATGGATCGTGATGACTAATCATCTTCTTACAATAATTTTTATAATTATTTCCAGACTTGTTTTTTTCAAAATCCATAATTATGGCTTGTTGATTGGATAGTATCACTCTCAACCAAGGGAATTTTAGTTTTTGGCATTTTTCATCCATTTTAAGAACCTATTTAATCATGATGTGTAATATTTTCCATATGAGTATTCTAGTGAGGGAATGTTTTGGATTTTATTCATCCATATATTTTGTTCTAGGTCACCTCATTCATCTTTCTGGTGTATCTTAAGGTGCAGGTGAAGGTAAAGATCACTAAGAGAATATTAAGTAGTATTGGATCATTATGGGAGGGAAGTCATCAGGACTCTCCCTAAAGTATAGATATATATAGAGGTCCTAATTCTACAGGTCAAATGAATTTTTAGATATTAGGGAGTCGGTTACATCCTATTTCATCCCATTTCACCATATCTATAAGTTCTTGGAACCCATACAATTTATCGAACTTGTTTTTTTTACACAAAGGTCAAGTCCATCATAATATTGAGTGATTGAAATTATTTAGAAGGTAGTTTGGGGATAGAGGCCCTCTTTGACACATCAAATGTAGAAGTATCCTTCGAGGTAGAAATAGCATAGTTCTCTATGTTATGATTAGTAAATAGGGGATGGAGAAGGTAGAGGATAGACCTGTGATTCCCATTATCCTCATAGATGTGAGAATTTCATGGCCATGGATGGGTTCTTCATCAGGACTAGAGGGGTTATAGAGTTATATGTAGTTTAATACATGTTTATAGTTTTTATTTCTATGTGATTTATATGTCATGTGAGCTATTATCAGTTTATATTATACATCTTTGTATGCCTTGTTTGATTCAAGAGTTATTCACTCCTTACTTTCACCCACCCTAGTCCATGAGCTATGTCTTGAGGTGGAGAAACTTTGATTTCCCATGTTATTTACTACACCAATTAGAGGTCAGGTTATCATGTATAATGTGTGTGGGTATTATGAGCTGATTTTAGGGTAGTATATTTATTTTGTATATTTCTTATAATTTTGTATACAACCACACGACATCATCCTCATTATAGATTAACTATATTCATTTTATGATATTTTTGATTGATTCATGAGGTGAATAACATTCTAAAATACGAATAGGGATCATTTCGTGTTTATAATTTATTGAGACCTTTGGGTGGTTCAAATTCATGTTGAGTCCATGTCTTATTTAATGGTTGAGATGATTTTTAGATTAGTGGAGGATCATCTAGTAGTGTTTCCAAGAGTTTCATAATAGTACCTTGATGTATTTCCTAAATAGGTTTTGATACTACCCCCTCAATGAGAGATCGATTTTGGTATATATTTATAGTAAGGTATCTCACTAGTATCATTGTCTCTATATATAATGGATTCTTTTATGTTCTGGGATCTACATATTCAGATTGATGATATTCTACATAGAGGTTGTATCTAGCCTACTGTGAATCATTGGGTTGCCCCATTTTTTTAAAAAAAATGAGGTTTATGGAAGTCTATTATTGTGCATCTATTATCACAACATGAATTAAGTGGAAGTGAATAACTAATCTCCACTCCCATGGATTGATGCTCTTTTCAATCATTTCAAGGGAGATATCTAGTTTAATATGATTTATTTGTAGTATCAATATCATCCTATGAAATTAATGGATGAAGATATCACAAATGTCACCTTTATATATCATCATAGACACTATGAGTTCATGTTGATTCCCTTAAATTTCACAAATACTCTATTTATGTTCATGGGACTAATTAATTCTCTATTCCATTAATTCCAATATTAGTTCTTGAGGGTTTTTATTGATCATATATCTTTATATTGTAAGTTAGAGGAGGAGAACGAAAAGAATACATGGACTATTTCTGGATTTCGGTTGTATCATAAACTATTTTGGAATCCACCAATGTGTATATACTTATCTCATGAGTTCCACTTCATAGTATATGTAAAATCTTAGCAAGGATTAGTGTGGGTCATTTAAATATAAAGTCATTTGTTTGGTATCCTCTAAGAATGTTGTGAAGGTTTATATATTCCTTGGTATCGCAAGATATTATAGGAGGTTCATACCCAACTTCTCATAGATTCTTACTCCTCGTAATTATTTGGAAAGAAAGTATCAATCTTTCTCATAGACATAACAACACTAGATAGATTTTTATTTTTTTAAGCACATGATATTTAGTCTTTTGGTTCATCATTTCCAATAGGAGGGAGTTGTGTTCAAGGTTTATTATGATGCCTCACATCATAGATAGGGTTGTGTTTCAATAAATTAAATATTAGTTATCTCATATGGGTCTTAGAAATTATTTCTTCATGGGAATAACTATGCTACCCATGATCTTTAGCTTATTTCAATGGTGTTTGTTTTAAGTTTTTTGTGATATTAACTCATTAGTGAATGTATTTTGGTCTTAAAATATCACAATATATTGTGTTCTATCATCTCCTAGTATAATTTGAACTTGGGATAGTGGTGGTGGATATAATTCGTACAGGATTATGACTTTGATATTCCATATAAATTGAGGAAAGGGAATGTTGTGGAAGATGCACTGAGTAGGAAGTCACACTGAGATATTATGTGTGATTTAGGAGATTCTTAGTGAGTTATAGAATATTTTTCATCATTAAACCATGATATGGGAGTATTTTATAGTTTAAGGTGTCTTTATAAGATGATAGTGTAGGCATATTTGGTGAAACAGGTGGTGGAATCCCATCTAAAGGATTCTGATGTGGAGGTTTTATGAGGTTTATTTTTTTGTGGTGATTCTCTAAAGAGATAATCTAAGGATGGTCTGTATCATGTGTTTTTTAGGGAATAATTTTCATTCATTGATTGATTCCTGAAGTGTTTATTTGTGAGTTCAATAATTGACCTTTAGTAATAAATTATATTATAGATAAGATGTATTATTCCTTTAGAGGTTATTTTTTTGTGGTCTAGGATAAAGAGATCTATTATTTATTTCACATATATATGTTTATTCTACTAGAAGGTGAAGGTTGGGAATCATGCTTCCCATGGTTTTCTCTAGCCATTTGATGTTTGATAGTGAAGGTGGGGGGGTATCTTAGAAGAATTTAATACATGTTTACCTTGATATTAGGGAGTATATGATTCTATATGAATTATTTTAGGTCATTTTATTATTTCATAATAATTATTTGTGATTAAGAAGTCTATCATAGAGGAAGTTTTATAAATACATCTTTTGGATGAGGTGGTGAGGGGTTATTGGGTTCCGAAGATGATCATATTTGATCATAATCTATGTTTGACCACTCAGGTGAGGGTATGTATTTATAATTATTTTAGATATTTTTTATTCTACAACATATCTTTTTATCCATTGAAGGATGAACAAACATGTAAGGACTCATGTTTTTCCATACTGATGTTTTGAACAAAAATTTGAATTTTTTCTTTCTAATAAGGGGTAAAATTGTATTTTACCCCAAGCATATAACCTTGGATAATTTTTATGACCACTACATTGGCCTTGGAATAGGTTTTTAACCCCCGGACAAGAGTTTGGCAGAATTTTGAGTCGTTTTAATTTGGTTGGAATAATTAATATTTAATATTTGATAAATTAAATATTAAATTGTTCACAGAGGTTTGTTCGGCTCTATATTTTGAATAGAGCTTTGGTTTAAGATTCTCTCTCCATTTTTTAGTCTATAATGGGGGTTTTTTCTTAGGTGAGTCATAAACTTGAGATGGGCACTGGGGTTTTCTGGTGCCCCCTTTTCTTTTCTTTTCTTTTCTTTTTCATTTATTTTTCTTATTTTTCTTTTATATATTTTTTTTTATTCCCTCTGGTTGCTCGAGAACACCCTGAGGCCACATCATTAACTATGACCTAAGAGATAAAGGGATATGGTGAGACAAATAGAGATAATGGTACCATCTTGGATCTCTCTACGCTCTGGATCACGTGCGGTAATCAGGGACTGCGGATTTGAGTGAAGCTTCAGCGATTTCCACCCAAAGGTAGTGCTTTTAAGTTTTTGTCATATAACCCCCTAGTTTTTATATTTTCAATATTTAAACCCCTATTATGCTTTCTTATGGCCCCTTGTGTCCTGATCTATTGATTTGGGGGTGAAAACAGGGGTTTTGACTGTTTTAGAGGATTTCAATTCAGGAAAACCAGGCTACACAACATGTGGTTCAGGGGAACATGTCATGTGTTTTTAATATTTGGGGAATATAATGTTTTTTTAAGTACACTCCACGTAATAGGGTGTACACACTATGTACTGGTACTCGTCCATGTAGCTGAGTACCCGGCCAGACAACCTATGTTGGGGTACATGGCCATGTAAAGTGCATAGCCAGACCCTGTGTGGGTCGCACACCGTGTAGAAGTACAATAACTGAACAAGTACATAGTTAGGCCTATTGATGTACATGGGTAGGTACCCCATGTAGGGTACATGTTGTTTCCCCATCTTACACATTGTGTACATGGGTTTTTACATTCTATGTTTGACAGAAGTACATGCTCAAGTGGGATTTTAGGAGTACACGTTGTGTACTCAGGGTGACACACTGTGTATGACCCCCTTATAAACCTTTGACGGTTTTTCATATCTTTTTTCCCTAGAATCGAAATTGGACCCATGAGTTTCACAATTTTAATATCTTTTTGTGAAGATCACAATGTTAAGAACTGTGAGACTTTTTGAGAACTATTGAGTGGAATTTCATGCCTTTCATGAATAGAGATGTTCATCCTCTTATACTTGAATTTAGTAGTCTCTGGAGAGTGAGAAATATTCCATGATGATCCATGAGATATCTCTCTAGACTGAAGCCTTTTTAGCTCTTCCTTTGAGGATATCTCCCTTATGATATGTTCCCTTCTAGACTAATAGGTCATGAGATCAATTGTACCGAGGATCCCCTGTAGGATTTCTCTATTTACATTTCAACTTGGAGGATACCAAGTACAAAACCTTTATATTCTATTTGTTTACCAAGGATCCTCTGAGGGATTCCTTTTCTTACAAGCTGACTTAGGTATTCCCTTATAGGATCACTTTACCTATGTACCATTCTGAGGATCCCATGTAAGATTTCCCTGCTTCTTACATTATCTTGAGGGTCCCATGTAGGATTCCCTTTCATAAGTAACATTTTTAGGATCCCTAATAGGATACCTCTATTTTCTTTCCATTAGAGGATACCATGTAGGATTCATCCCTTACCTTTCAGTTAAGGATCCAAAGTAGGATTCCTTCACTTATGTGTATACCATGAGGATCCCATGTAGTATGCCTCTCAGTGTTTGACTTGAGGGACCCAGTGGAGGCCCATTGTTTGACCAACCCTGAGTTAGTATTTCGGTTTTGGGAATAGATGGTATTGGGTGTCACCTTAGAACTCATGTCGAACTTGTAATCCCATGGAGTAGTGTCAATAGTTTTGGTTTTTGGAGTTTATCCACCCTTACTCTTTTGATTAATATTTATCATGTTTATGCTGGTGTGGTGACAATTTCCAGTGGGGATTCCTAGTTGGTGGTTAATGATCCTAATGCAAGGTGTCTTTCATTCTCTTTGGGATACTCGAACTTCCTTCCTAAGATCCATCTTATTCATTGTTATTCCTAGACATTCTTTCCTAGGATCCATATTTTGAGCCTTTTTATTTCTAATATTTAATGATATTCCTAGAGGTACTACCTAGGATTTGTTTTTTGAGCCAAATATTTAATTATTATATTATTGGGATGTCCATAGTTGTTTCATGGGATCTTAATGTTCAGCCTATGACTATAATATTTTGGAATGGTGTACCTAGTAATGATACTCATAGATGATTCTTCTCTTCTGGGTGGTGAGGATGATTCTTATATCCTTTGTTTCATATGTGACAAGGATGATTCCACTCTCCTCTATTTTATCTGTGATGGGGATGATTACTCTCTCCTTGATCTGATTATAATCATGGATTATTACACAATCCCAAGGGATATGGATGATTATTCTCTCCCTGATCTGTTACTTGATCGCGGTGTTGGGAATAGTGTCTCACTTTGTTTGATACCCAGAATTATTATGATCATCTATATAATAGGGATGATTATGATCTCCCTTATTATATACTTTGGGGTGGACATGGAATCTCACTTGTGAGTTCACCTTTCAGATCACCTAAGGGATAGACCCTTAGGGATTATCTCAGTTTTGAATGTCATGACTGCCTATAGATCGAGACCTAGTGCTCAGACAATGGACTGGATTTACATGGACTAGGAAGCATGGAATCTAGCTCAGTGACCATTTATAGGATGTCTGGATGTACTTCCCTAAAATCCACATTTTTAGTGATTTGCGGTGAGTACGGGTGAACCCATGAGTAGGATGAGTATCCCCCTATGGTGACATAGATTTATTAGAGATATTTCCATCATTGGTAGAAGCAGGTTTATGTTGATTGTTATTATGGACCCAAAGATAAATATAATGATACATAGATTGAGTGTTACGACATCTATCTCAATTCCCTTACACATTATGTCCAGGTGATCAGGATTACAAAGCCAAGGATTGACTGCAGATTATTTTTATATTATTTCCTTTACTTTTTCATGAATATTCATATTTATGTATATATTTATAGCTATCAGACTATACATTAATTAGTATATAGATATGGAAATCCATGGTGGAACTATCTCAATTGACCAAGATTATGGACTTGAGGTTCAACTGTGGTTACACATTTGTTGGTTTTACTTATATTTTTAGTTGTGTCATAGCTAGGTTGAGAAATTTTCTTTTTCATACACTTATAGTATCATATTATATTTTTTTCATGTTGGGGTGGACTACTTAGATAATTTCACATCCCTGCACTTGAACCTCGATGTATGTGTAGACTTTATGTCTACTTTTTAGGTTGAGCATGGTTTTATGGTGGATAGGGCTAAGGCCCACAGTTGCATGTTTTAGTAGTGATGCTCATGTGGTTCTTCTGATTATGCTTTGGTAGTTTGATAGCGTCTGGAGACTAGTTAATTCGTATGGATCATAGTTAGTATTATATCCTTGTAATTTTATTTTAGTTTCTTTTTTACTCTTGTATCTATATGGTCAGCCCAGTTGGTGACCAGTGTTCTATGTATGACACATATGTTCCGAATTTTATAGAATTTTCATCTATTATTATAGAATGTTCTATTTCAGTTTATTTACTGATTCCATACTCTTTTTATTTACTTTTATGTATGATACTTAGATAATTTAACTATTTTCTTATTCTAATTTGGGGGAATAGTCTTATCACTCTCATACCCCAGGCCCTTATTTCTAGTTGGTGGCCTCTGGTGTAAGGGGAGGTGCACTTGAGGCCTTTTAACCAACTGGCACGGAGCACTATTTTAGTGGAATTCGGGTTGGGACATTACAAAGTGGTATCAAAGGTGTTCCTTTCCTTCGATTTACTATTTGGGATATGGTAGATCGAAGTATTAGGAATGTGTTGGAACTTTGATAGATATCATACTGGTGCATCGAGAGCACTTGTTCTGGTAGGAAGTTGTGGTTTCTAGGGGTATGGGATTGTTGTTCTAATTTACAATGTTACAGTTTTATATGATTTTTTCATTGAGTGATGCAGATGTTGTGTGGGTGTTATGATTTACTATGTACCTATGGATATTTTCCATTGTCAAGAGGCCAATGATGGATTTTGACTCTTGGTTGGAAACGGAAAGATGTGTCCCATGCATCATATTTGTCTTGTATTATTCATATCATATAGGCCTACTAGTGTGTGATTATTACTAAAGAATAAGGCCTATTACTTTGGGAAAAATTACTTATGTATTTTTCCTTCTGATGTCATGTTGTGTGGACCGATGTTGATGTATTTAGTTGTGAGGATCATGACTCAGTCCTCATTTATAAGAGGTGCAGTGACCCTAGTAGGTTGATATAGAACATGATTCCTTTCTATTATACCCATTGTAGGGTTTTATTTCTCAGTTCATGGTTATCTAGTTGGATCGCTAAGTCCTATGTCGATGGACACCAAGACTTCTCTTGTGAGTTGTACCTAAAGGGGTTATTACCATATATGGATTCCTGGTGAGTGTCATTTTATTCCCTCTTCTTTGTTGGTATCGTGGACCTTGGGGAGTAGTTCCATCTGAGGATTCTTGGTGAGAATTATGCCCCTGTAGTTCATACTTTTAGTTTTGAACCTTGTAGTTCATTTTTATCTTTACAATATTTAGAGAGGTTGGATATTTTGGGCTATGTGGGAGACCTAAAGGCCCTTAGTTTTGACTCAGACCCTTGTATTTCAGTGTCTAGTGTGTCTAGGGCAACCTCTGTGAAATATTATAACCCATGTTTTCAAATTCCTTCTTAGGTAGTTAGTCGGTTATACACTCATTCTGAGATCAAGGCATAGGTGCTTGAGTTTTGCATTATGGGAATGTCAATGCCTTCAAATTCTGGAAATCACCTAGGGTTATTTATTATCAAGACCAGATTTGATGTGAAAGACTATTCAAGTCCCTAAACCAGTCGAGTAGTGTTTTAGTTGTTGATAATGTAGTTAGAGCATGGGTATATTCTCATGACTGGAATGATGTTGGGTGATGGGCAGTCATGGAATAAATCATGGAACATGTGAGGTGCTCAATTTAGAAGAGTATTTCCAAGGGTGCTTATGTCTTAATGAAATTGAAATTTTGTGTATCATGTACAACTTATCCTTGAAATGGAAAACTCTCTAGAGTATGAGTCGGGTGATAAAGGTACATGTTGGTTTTGTGTGATATCATTTGAATCTTAATTGGTGAGTATACAAGTACGAGATGAGGACTAATAGTTTAAATACTTGTCATGGTAGGGTTATATAATAGTTTTGGTTATGTGGAAAATGTCCCTCTCTGGTAGAGGTGACATTGTGAATGAATTGGATACTCTGAAAAGGGTGACCCATAGCTAAATCCTAGTCAGGTATTGACAAGATGGTGAGAGTGTCTCAAAGAGAGTGGTTCATGCCCTTTAGTAGAATATTGGAGTACTCCTAGTTAGATATGATCATAATATATCTTGACTTCATCTTGAGTACACTAAGATAGTTCCATACCTATGCTGATCTCCTTTTATTTCCAAATGTTTCCCTAGTTGGAAGGAAACCAATTGAAGTTTCACTCAAGGAGTGGTGTAAGGCGTGAAATTTGGTGGGGAGTGCATTGTTGGCTATTTGAGGGTGTTTTATCTTTTTTCGATTAAACTTCATTATATTTTTTGGTTCATTGATCTTGGTGGTTATTTGGAGATGATGATAAGGGTATTCTTATGGTGGTGAGTACTAGATCAGTCACAGTTAAATGAATTTGATATTGGAGACAGTTGTTGATGTTATGAGGTTGGTCATTAGATAGTCCAGATAGCTTGTTTTGCAGATGATTGGTCTAAGAAAATGGATACTATTATTACCACCGAGATTCTTGGGGATGAGAAGGTTTATGGTGGGATAGGATATGTGTTCTTACCATTTTGGGAAGATGAATTTTTCAAAGTAAAATCAATTTACTAGGGTGTACATTATGTTTATTGTTACTCATCCATGTAGTCGAGTACACAGCCAGACCTTGTGTGGGTCGCACTACATGTAGAAGAACACCACCTGGATAAGTACATGGACATTCTGTTGAGAGACACGGTAAGGTACCCTGTGTAGGTTACACATCATGTACCCATATTACTCAACGTGTACATGGGCGTTTACATTCCATGTTTGATGAGAGTACACTCCCAGGTGAGATTTTTGGAGTTCACGTTGTGTACTCAAGTTTACACGCCATGTACATCCCCTTTGTAACCCTTTAAGGGTTTTTCGTATCTTTTCAACCATGAGTTTTAATTGGAACTATGAGTGGTCCATTATCAGTATCTTTTCATGAAGATCGCAATAGTAAGACCTATGAGATGTTTTCATAACACCTGAGTGGTGATTTAGTCCTTTGATGAATGGAGTGGTTCCTCCTATAGTGCTTGAATTTAGTAGTCTCTTGAGGGTGATACCTATTCTGAGATGATCCATGAGCTATTTATCTAGAATAAGTCCTTTGTAGATTTTCCTTTGATGACATATCCGATGAAATATATTCCATACTATCCTAAGAGGTCATGAGATCAGTTGTCCCAAGGATCCCCTGTAGGATTCCTTTATTTACATTTCGACCTTGAGGATCCCAAGTAGGATACCTCCATATTTTATCTGTATATAGAGGATCCCATGAGGTATTTCATTACTAGCAAGTTGACATAGGGATTCCCTTGTAGGATCCGTTTATCTGTGTACCATTCTAAGGATCCCAGGTTGGATTCCACTACTTCTTACACTATCATGAGGGACCTGTGTAGGATACCTTTTCCTAAGTACCATTTTGAGGATCCATTGTAGGATGCCTCCATTTTATTTCTATTAAAGGATCCCAAGTTGGATTCCTCCCTTACCTTCAATATAACGATCCCAAGTAGGATTCCTTTTCTTATGTTTATACCTTAGGGATCCCAAGTAGGATTCCTTGTAGTGTTTGACTTGAGGGACCCAGCGAGTGCCTTCTGCTTGAACAACCCTGAGTTAGTGTGTCATTTTTAGTTAGAGATGGTACTAGTTGTTACCTTAGAACCTATTACAAACTTCTAAGACCATGGGACTATGGCAGTAGTTTGGGTTTAGGAGTTCGACTACCATCACTCTTTTTTTATATTTTCACATGTTTATGGTTGATACATTGATTATTTCCAGAGTTGATTCATGGTTCGAGGCTATTAAGCCTGAAACGAGGTGTATTTCATTCTCTTTGGGATGCTTGGACTTTCTTCCTAGGATCCTTCTTATTTGTTGGGATGCCCATAGCTCTTTTCCTAGGATCTGGATTTTGAGCCATATTATTTATGATATTTTCTGGTATACCCAGACGTAATACTCAGGATTTATCTATTGAGTAATATATTTGATTATTATGTTATTGATATGTTTAGAGGTATTTCCTAGAATCCTTCTATTGATCCTATGACTATGATATTCGGGCATATCATCCCTATTAATGGTACTCGTAGATGATTCTACTCTCCTGGGTGACAAGGATGATTCTTCTCTCCTCTGTTTGATATGTGAAGAGAATGATTCCTATCTCCCCTATTTGATATGTGATTAGTATTATTATTCTCCCTTATATATAATTATAATCATGGATGATTACTCTCTCCCAAGGGATAAGGATGATTATGCTCTCCATGATTGATTACTTGACCGCGGTGTAGGGAATGGCGTCTCACATCATTGGATACCCAAAATGATTATTCTATTCTGAATGATAGGGATGATTACTCTCTACCATATTAGACACTCCTGGGTTTGACATGGAATCTCCCCGCTAAATTATTATTTCAGATCGACTAAGGGTTAGACCATTAGGTATTATCCAAGTTTCGAATGTCATGACCACCTACGGACAGAGATCTAGGGCTCAAACATTGGACTGGGTTTACATGGCCTGGGTGGCATGAAATTTAGATCCATGACCATTTATAGGATGTCTAGATATAATTCCCTAAAATCCACATTTTTAGTGATTGGAGGCAAGTACATGTGAACCCAGGTGTATGACTAGTATCCCACTATGGTGACGTCACTTTGTCAAAGATATTTCCAAAATTGGCCAAATCTGGTATATATTGATCGTAATTATAGACCTACATATCAACTTAATGATACATGGATTGAGTGGTATGACATCCATCTAAATTATGTTACACAATACATCTAGAAGATTGGGATTATGGTCCCAAGGATTGACTGTAGATTTTTTTATATTATTGCATTCACTTACTCATGAATATTCATATTCATGTATATATATAGGTATGAAACTACACATGTATACATATATAGATATGGATATCCATTTTTCCACATTCCCAATTGATTGGGATTACAGACTTGAGGTTTGACTATGGTTACATGATTGTTGGTTTTACATATATTTTCAATTGTGTCTCAGCTAGGCTGAGAAGTTTTCATTTTCATACACTTATAGAAGAATATTATGTTGGTTCCTCATTGGGGTGACCTACTGAGATTATTTCTCACCCCTTGTGCATGAACCTCAATGTACATGAAAACCTTATTTATTCTTTTCTGTTTGAGCACGGTTTCATGGTGGATAGGGATGAGGCCCAAAGTTTCATGTTCAAGTGGAGCTACTCGTGTGGTTCTTATGATTAGGATATTACAGTTCAACAGTTTCTAGAGACTAGGTATGTGGTCTATCTTAAATTTAGTAGTAGATCCTTGTACTTTTATTACAATTTATTGTGTACTCCTATATCTATAAGGTCGGACTAGTTGGTGACCAATGTTGTACGTATGACACAATTGTTCAGGATTTTATATCATTTTAATTTATTATTACAGTGTGTTCTATTTTAGTTTATTTACTACTTATAACCTCTATTTATTTACTATTTTGTATGAAAATTAACTATTTTTGTTGTTTTCTTACTCTGATATGAGGGCATAGTATTCTCACTATCACACCCTAGACTCTCACTACTAGTCATCAACCTCCGGTGTATGAGGACGCGCACTTGAGGACTTGTAACCAACCAACTCAGAGCACTATTTTAGTGGCATCTATGTTAGGACATTACAACAAAGAGGTAACTATACATAATTTAGATGATATTTTGTGTGCATGAGTTCTATATTTTGGAGTTTCTTAGGTTAGGAACCTAACCTTAGTCATTTTTTCTTATAATAAAAATTATCAATCTATCATTGGTGTGTATCCCTTTGAAGAACTACATTTACAACTTTTTTGATATCCATTATATTGGACATAAGTTTTAGAGTTATCTATTCTTGAACCAAAATTGGTGAAGATCATAAAAGAGAAAGTGGAAGTGATTAATGAGTAGATGAGGGTAGTTTAGGATCATTATAAAGTCTTATTATAACCATAGGAGAAAGATTCTTGAGTTTTACATTGGATATATTGTGTTCTTGAAATTATCTCTTCATCATGGGTAGACAAGGTCAGACCATGGGAGTAAGATTTTACCCTTATTTTTGGGATTTTTAGGGTATTGGAGTGTGTTAGATCTATTTAATATTGGTTATAACTTCCCTCATAAAATAATTATATCCATAAAATTTTTCACATGTCATATATTCATCAAAATCTTTGAGATGATGCTCATTTCATTGATTGGTGTGAGTTTTTTTTAAGATGATGTGGCATTTGAGGAATAACTTATAGATATTTAGGACTATCAAGAGAATATGTTTCATGATAATGATATTCAATTGGTTCATGTCTTCTAGTGATATGGTGGTTTGGAGGAGTACAGTTGGGAACACAAGTCATATATGAACAGTTAATATCCTGACCTATTTGTTGATTGATTTTTTTGTGATGATATATATGGCCTTGATTGATTTATGATATAGATGATTTTTCTAGTTATTTGATCTTTCCTTGTAGTGAGATTTTGTGCTTAATTTTTAGTGATATACTTGAGAGGTATCTCATAGGGTGGTTATATTTCCTCCTTCCATGATTTTCCTTATTGTGTATGGTTTTGACTCTTGAGGATAATAAACATTTGAGAGGAATATAATGTAAATTCATGTTTCTTCCTTAGTCATTAATTTTGGTTTTTGGGTGATTGGAGATATTGGGGAAATGTTGGAGGAGGGAAAGTACTACTAGAGAAAGAAGTTATACAGGTAGGGGAACATTACATCATGATAGGTTTGGTAATATAATTGTGTAGTTTTGGGGATATTTGTTTAAGTTTTAGGAATGAAATTTGTGGAATGGTTCTTTTGGTAGTATCATAGATCCAAAATTGGATTATTTCAGTGGTTCATTCATTTTAGAGGTCATTTTGGAATAGTGTTTGGGTTTCTCTATAGATCCCAGAGTGGATTTTTATTTTCATTTCATTTTATGGGTCACTTCGATATAGTTAATGGGTTTCACCATGGATCCATAGTTGGATAGTTTTGGTTGTTCTAATAAATTTGTTATCTTTGAAGAATAATACGTAGATTCCATGGTGGAGTTATTGAGATCAAGTTTTGTGGATTTTCCTCTTTAGGGACCAATGAAGCATGGTGTATTTGTAGTGCAATGTCATTCCCTCAGTTATATCTAATCAGGGGTTGAGGGATTTTTAAATTGAGAAGATAAGGTGGGATATGCAAATTGATTTCTAGATAGAGTATAGACTCAAACACATTGCAGTTTGGATACCCTTATTGGTCTAAGGTTATTTTAAAAATATTAATCATTGTGGCATTTTCATCCCTGTTTCACCACGGTGTTATATTATTACTACTTATGTAAATTCAAAAGTTCCTCTAAATTTTTCTTATTTACTTCAACATTATTTAAATCCTAGGTGACCATAGGTTATCATTTACGGACTCTTAAGCACCTTCTCTTGGATTTAGTTTTCATCTTCTTGAGATCAACTCATGGATGATCTGAGATGAGTTTCCCCCCTCCTCCTTTGGTTTTTTATCCCTCCGAGTCCTTCCTTACATACTATGATAACACTATTTTATTTGGATTTTTTATTTCTTATTTATGATTAATAGATGATTCAAAGTAGAATTATATTATTATGAATCATGGATTCCTTACTCGATAGGTGATTTGGAGACCGACATCTATTCTTTTGTTCTTGCTCGTGGAATGTTGGAATCTTCATATGGATTTAGAAAGTTCATGACTTGTTCTTATTATATGTGTTGTTGTGGGATTAAAGTGATTAATTTTAAATGGTTAATTGGCTATAATTGACCTTAATAAATAGTATAATCCAAAATTAAGAATTTAAAGGGTATTGGATGGTCATTATGAATGCATGTGATTAGTCTTTATTTATGATTGGTTTCCTCCAGCGATTTTCTGTATATTTTGATTTATCATATTGGGATATTTGTTGTTCCTTGGAATATTAAACATGAATTAAATTTTTATAATAGTTTAATAATGGTAAGATAATTTAATAATGAATAAGGTATGTGATTTGAGTTATCACTCTTTATTAAAACTTCTTAACATGAAAAATTGTTACTTTGAGAAAGTTAATTAGTTCATTATAGATGTAGTAAGCCACTGGTTATTAAGTTCCTTATTTTTGAATCCTAATCAGAATGAATTAATTAATTCAACATAGTAATAAAAAATATTTTTTCATTGAAATAAATGATTGAGGCTATTTTAAATCCTATCCTTGGTTTCCATATGTTTTATACCCTGATGTTTTAGTCTAGGTTTCCCCTTAGTTTATTATACTGAAAATATTATTTAATGTTACGTATATAACCAAGTATGGTAGATCCTTTTCCATGATTTGATATGTGAACCTCGGTATGGTAGGGTGAGTTTTCATTGGTTGATATCACGACTTTCCTATTTTTCCTTCTTGTTTGATTATGATAGTGGCTTAATGTGGAGAATGTTGTGATAGTTTTAATAGGGTGAGATCAAGGATTTTCTATTTCTCATTCATTATGATGGAGTGATGCTTGGTTGGTAGGTATGGGTTAAGAGATGTTATTTCCAATTTTTCTTGTTAATGGTTATTATGATTAGTTTCCACTTACTATAGAATGCCTGTTATATTTCAGTATATCTCTTCCTTGAGATCAGATTTGGTCAAATCATAGAACATCTAGGATTTTGGAATGGTAATGAAGTGTAATGAATTTATGGAATGTGTTTGAATTATAGTAATTATAAATTAAATAAAAACCAATAATTGGTAAAGATAAATTCTCTAAGATCTTGGGATGAAACCTAGAATTTAATTGATGATTATAAAAGCCCACTGGTTTTGATAAATTAATGTGAATGGTTAAACTATAATTTAAAATGATATTTAATAAATTTAAGGGTAATTATTAAATTAATAAAGGATTAATGGTGAATAATTTTGGTTCTTGTGTACTTAGAATGGGATTATATTCTTTTTACTAGAGTTGGTAGGGAGGTTTTCATATGGTATATTGGTTTTACTTCAATTATTGAGTAGGATAGTTTCCCCTTGACCTGTTATGTGTTTTAATAGAATTATGTTTTATTGTTTCTTATGATACACCACCCAGGTATATAGATAAATTTATTCCCATGATGTCCTTGGGTTCCATGTGTTTTTTACAATATCTAAGATGTTGAGGATATGTATGGTTGAATACCCTCCCGCCCCACTCTCTGTTCCAAACATAGAATGTTTGTGGGTATACCCGATCAATAATGGATTACGGTTTAAGGTATGTTATCATATGGAAAATAATTCCTCTCATTTTTATCATACATGTATATAAATTTTATAGTGGTTTAAGGTTATAAAAAATACATATATCCTAGTTATAGTGGATATATTTAATAAATGTGTACATGTGCATGATTTTTAATGGATTGAGGTATAGTGCATTATTACATGGTTTTTGATGGATTTCAATATAACTATTTTGTTATGGTATTGAGGGGATGTAAAGGGTGTAGAATGACAAGTTTATGTGGTCATTATATGGTTTCCTTGATGGGTATTATTACTTATGGGGAGGATGGGACCACCAGGATATGAGGAGTTGGAGTAAGGGTGACTAGTTCAGTGGGAAAGATGGTATGGTGCACCCTTGTGTGTGTGTGTGTGTGTTTGATATTATGTCACCTATTTATATTAATTAATTATTGAATTTTCCTTGGTGAGTTTGGGATTTTTTCACTTGACATGGGTGAAAAATTGATATCCTCTATTTATCCACTACGATTTAACAAGCTTCTTTCACATTTTCACAAGAGGTTTTAGGGGTTATCATATTGATTATAATTTTATAGGCACCCCATATATATAAAAAAATTAGATATCTAATAGATATTCGATGATCGAGTTTATAGTTACTATATCATAGCATTTTTTAGGAGTTTCTGGTGTTCATGGTCACTTTCTAGGCATTTTTTCAAGGTTTATTTCCTTTTGTTTCTGAACCGTATAAAATTTTTTATATTGTGATTTTCATTTATTTATTATATGAAGTTTATTGATTAATGTTATCATTTACTAGGATATATTGAGGTTAACTTCTCCCATTTTATTCATTTTTATATCCAAAGATCTATTTTCAATCTCCTATCCAATTGGAGGGGGTTTGGGGGGTCACTCTCATCTTCACCAACAGCCTAGGAGGGGTACCTGTGGAGGGGAGTTGTGTCACTTCATGTGAATTTCTCAAGGATATATATTTATATTGTATTCCACAACATCCATATCTCATTAAATGATATATCCATATTACAATGTGTAGTATAGATTTAGCACACATAAATCATTCATGTATCACATTATTAAATTTAAATACATTATGATAAAATACAATAAGTTCACAACCACCTATGATTAGTACTCCATCCATATTGGATCTTCATCTATCTATTCATTTCCCTTCATGGTTATCCTCATACATTTTGTTTTCTTTCCTTCCAATGTCAATCCAAGAACTTGTATTATTTCTCTAATACTTTTATCCATATTTACTAATTCTCCCATATGTTAATCATACCCTAATTTCGTTTTTCCTGAAAACTATTTTCATCCAAGACAATTTCATACTTTAAAAAAAGAAAAAAATTAATCATTTTAAATATAAACATTATTTAAAATAATAAAACATCATCACATAAATATAAATCTATAATTTACCATAAAACCCATTTTTATTAAATCAATCCATAATCCACCAAAAAAAAGATTATGAAAATAAAATCCCATGACTTTAACATAAATAAATCTATGACTTATTGAAAATCGTGATTTATTAAATCAAATTAAATTGATAATTATTTGATATATATAATCCAATATCCAATCATTACCCATTAAAAAAAGCATCAAAAACACATTAAGGGGTCATAATTGTCAAAGGAAATATTAAAAGACATCTACCTTAGATGTGAAATAAGAAATTATATAGTTATAGATTCAATTATATTATTTATAATATGATCCTTAAATTTTTATACTCATAATATTAAAAAAAATATAAATATATAATTACTTCAATATCATAATCCCCATTTTATAGATTCCAGGGGAGTGTGAAGAGAAATAGTAATCATGATTCTAAATCAATAATTTTTTTAAATTTAATCAAAGATCTATTAATACAATACTTTATAAATATTTCTCATTAGATGGGGAATAGTCTTTAAAATCACCAAAAAATTCCTAATGTTAGATAAATTAGTTTTATCTACTTCAAGTGGTTTAACAAGGTAAATTTTGTGTTTTAAAAGGAAATCATATAATTAAAACACATCAGGATAGTTTTTCATTATTAGTGAATAATGTGAAAAATCGTGATTGTTTCTTCCTCAAAATAAGCACATGGTTTTCAATAAAAATTAACTAACTATTCTAAAATTAATACAAAACTAGGGTATTGATTATTTTACCTTAAAATTTTTGTAGTATGGTTTTAAAATCATGCTCATTCGTCATTATTGAGTCTAAACCCTTACAAACTTCCACTTTTCATGCAAAATCACTTAAAACTCAAAATAATAGAGACATACTAGATTGAGGGAGTCACAAGTAGGACTGAATAAGGATTATAGAGATCCTCCATAGGGTGGGGTATATCTCTAGGTGAGTTATTACATTGACTTTGAAATATTATGCTTGATGTACATACAAATTTCATTCATTGGAATGACTATAATTGGTAAAAAATCTAGCACCTTCATGAAAAAAAATACTTTTGCCTTTTGTTTATTTATATCATCAATATTGTGTTATTATAAAATCTTGAAATGGATAAGTATATGCTTAAGTAGATGGGGAGTTTTTAATTTACATTACTTATAGTTGATTTCTTAGATACTATATTACATTGAATGGTGTTTTACTTTTGAGGTTTTAGTGGTTTTTTATTCTTTTTTGTTTTTTATTGTGTTTCTTACCATTCATACATTATTTGGTATTGTAATTTTTACCGAGGATTATTTATATTATGAATATTATTCTTGAGTATTTAATTTTATATTGAAAGGTGATGAGATATACTTAGAGGGTAATTTATCCCATTTGATAGATTTTGTGCCCTCAATGTTAGTCACTATCACCTAACCTATAGGTTGTATGCTTGGATAGATCATTTGTAAATGTCAACTACTAATGTGGGATCTCAACAAAGTCAAATAATGTTAGTAATTGTCAAAAAAATATTATATATTACATAAATAAACACTAATCATTAAGATTTAAAACACATTGCTATAGAAATAACTATGTAAATTGGTTAATTGAAGATAATATCACAATGTTAGTTTTAAATTTTAGTAATAACCTGAAGGTTATCATAATAAAATGTATTTAAAATTAATTAATGTAAGTTTATATCACAATTATGTATTTCTTAATTAGTGTGATTAAATTTATTATAAAATAACTACCATTTATAAAGCCTCAACTTAACACATAATAACTTTTCATTTATAAGATCAATGTATAAAATGTTATCATATATTTAAAGGAAATATACTTTAATAAAAACATATAAATAAAATAGTGTATTGTAACCATCAAGATAGAATAATGAGTTTAATATTTTAAATGAATTATTAACATTAAATATTTAAATAGATTTGGATAATGAAATTACTATTGATTTACTAAATTCAATGTAGACTTGGTACCAATTAAAATAGATTATGATTTTATCTCTTAAACAATCATAAATGATACAAGATACATGACCATAAGTATTGAATTAAGAATTTGAAAAATTTAGTGAATTTTGTAGAGTGAGTAGATTAGATCAAAAAGGATCACGTGTATACTCTATAATTCTCAATACTCAATGAGAGAAATTCTGTACTATAAAAATATTCCTTTCAAAGAGTGTAGACTGATCCCAATGAGTTACAAATGAAGACCAATCCTACATTATTTTGAGTAGTTATAGATTAAACCTATTATTTTTTTAAGAGTAAATCTGACATATAACTTTTACTAGGTTCAAGAAAAATTGATAAATTAATTACTTTTGATTAGGTTAGCATAACCAACTCGATACCTTTTATGGGTGGTATTGTCAGGTAAGTGTTACAATGAAATATAGAAAACTCTATAAAATGTGAGCTAATAAAAAACTAGTTGGAAGTTGTATAAATAAATTATTGTATAGTAAATTGATAGTCAGACCTTTATAAGTAGTGGAATAATTTAGTTCTAAGTGATTTAGAAATACCTTCACAATTCAACAATAGAGTGACAATGATCTTTTTTACATTACATCACTTCGGTAACTTATAATGGAATAATTTATTTGTATTAATGATTTGGCCTCTATTTATTGGAAAATTATAAATGGTAATTTATCTTCAAATAATTATCTAATATCTTTCTTTATATGGGTGTTTCCAAAATTTAGTTCAAAACCTATCTAAACAAAAGTTATATATAAATAATGAAATATGATTATTACCTTCATTTTAGTTTCACATATATTCTGACTACCATAATCTTAGGCATCAATTCCAAAAAGTCTTCTCATATTACCATAATCTCAATAGAAACAATATAATATGTTTTCCTTAATTTATCCTTGTTGTAATACTTAACAAAGTGTTTACTCAAACATGAAATCTCACAACACATCTAGATATTAGGTTTTTTCAATATATTATTAGACAAATCAAAAATAATGAATGCTACTTTCCTTCAATATCTTATTTAAACCTACATCAAATAATTTTAAACCATATTGAAAATATTATTTAGAATTTATAAGTATTTTAAATATTTATAAATATATAAAATAATCTAGATAAAATTCCAGTAAGTAGAAATATGAAAAGTAGTGTGAAAAAGAGTGCCTCAATATTAAATATGTTGATGTAAACTCATATGTTTATGCTAAAAATATATATACGGAATTGTCACTTCATAAAATTATTCAAATTTTTATATATTAAATTTCATGATCCTACAATTTCTTGAAAAAATTAAAATGTAAATATAGTATTCTGTATATTGCATTTATGTAAATCGATTCCAAAATGATATCCATGATTCTTATTTTCCTCATCATGAAGAGACGGATCAAAAAAATATAATCACTTGAATCATAATGTGAATATACTTTAAATCATATAATATTGTTTTTTTAAGAACATATTTTGATAATTTAAATCATATGAACTGTATGAAATTCCAAGATTCACATAAACTACATGCGAATTGATTTAGTTCATTGAATGATTCCAATTACTGTATGTAGGATCCAACTACATGGGATATCCTTTAAAATACTGAAATCATATAAAATTTTATTTAATTGTAATGTTGTAATAATAAAAATGTGGAGTTTTGTATGGGTCATAATAAAAAATTGTATGCATTGTTACACTATAACAAAATTATGACTATAGATTTTTTTTATTGTGTATATTCAATTTTTCAAAGTGATTTTGAAACTTTTTAAGGTAATAAAATGATCTCTATAAGGTGTATTTAAATCAACTTAATGCTATTTATAACAATATAAGGTGAGTTTACTTTGGAATAGATTAACTTTATAAGGTGAATTTTAGTATATGTAAGGTGTTTTGGAAATAGTAGAAACAGAATACATATATTGTTTCACATTGTGAAAAACATGAAAACCAGAAAACATAAGATGTTTATAAAGTATAAATAGAATACATAAAATGAAGTAATTAATAAAATTATCAATATAGATTAAAAAATTTGAATTATAAGGATAATAATAATAATAAATGATGAATTTGAAATTAGAAAAACTCAGTTGATTGTAGAAAAGGATCAACTCAACTATAACATCTCAAAATTTCTTTCTATTATTGTTAAAAGAACTCATGTTTCACAATGACTATTTTATTTTGTTTTATAACTGAATCACATAGAAAGATTATTAAATTTCAAAGGAATATTATAGATCATTAAATATTATATTCTATAATAGCTATGAATAATATATGAGATAAACACAAAATAATAGTTTGCACACAAGTGTAAACACCATATGCTCAAATTCCCCCATCATATTCACTCCTACTAAAAAATAGTTAAAAGGAATAGAATCATTAGGAATACGATGTACATTATCAAGTGAAGTAAAAAACCATTGTAATTGAAGTAGTGAATGATGAAATATGAGAATAGTGGTTTATATAGAGGGTGTAAATGGAAATGTGACCAGTAGGATTTGACTACTCGATGATTGTTACTTTAAAATTGTGATGTGACTATTATATGTCTATTGGAATAGTAAAAATACTTAATATAATAGTAAAATATCAATTTAAAAATAAATTAAAAGGTATTATATATATATTAATTTTATTTTAAATATGTTATTATATGTCCATATATGCTTTATGAATAAATATGTATGATGTTATAAAATTTAAAATTCTTTAATCTAAATAAATAAATTCTTTTCCATTAAAAATAGAATTTTATAGAAAAATGAAATATTTTTCTTTAAAATAACTATTAATAATACTTAGGAATTTATTTTTTATAAAATAAACATTATATTTTAAATTAATATGTTTAAATTTTTTCATGGAGAGATTTTAATAATTTTATAAAATTCATTATTTTCATTAAAGAGTAAAAATAGAGTTTTGTTTTTTTTATATATTTTATGGTTTCATAATTATATAATAAAATATATTATATTTTCATGACCATAATATGTTTAATTAATATTTTTATTGGTTTATATGTATTAAAATCACTTTTCAAATATATAAATAAATTTCAAAGTCTAAAAATAACATTTGGATTTCTATTTTTAATGAATAAAATGAATATTTTTTTGGTAAAATTAATATAAAGAAGATGAATTCTGTATTTAAATTATTATGTTTCAAAAACCATGTTATTATTTCCATAAACCATGATCCAAAACCATAGGTGTTCCATGGAAAATGTATTTTTTGAAACCTAGAATTCCAAAGGATATATTAGGAAAATACTAAAACATTATCCTCATTTTTCTATAAATAACCATATTTCCACCCCTTTTCATTCACACACAGGATCATTAGTAAATCCCTTCCTTTCTTATTCATCACTAATCCCTTTTCATAATACCGTAATATCTCATGGAATATCCCCTCAAATATTAGGTAGCGATACTCAAAGTAAGGGACTCTCTTCCTCTTTCCTTCTTTTCATTCAGGTAATTCCTTTGTAGTAAGACTTTTATATTCAACTTATTATGTTTTTATGTATTTATTATCATTCCATTTATTTCAAAATTATTTTATATTTCTGAGAGACTACAATTCTCTCTCATTAATATCATTCCATAATATTTTTTTCAAACTCATTTTGATATCGAAATCATACATTGATTCTCCATACCATGATTTTATATTATAAATACCAAACATTATTTTCATTAAAAGGTATTATTATAGATCTAATTATATTTCATTTATTGTGTATTTCCATGTATGAATCCCATATTCCCTACTCATTAGTTAAAAATTATGAAAATTCTATATCTTTAAACTCTTATGAACTCAGTTATTTTATATGAAAATCCTTATTTAACGAAAAGATTGGGGGCAAGCCCCTTTATTAAGAAAAATAAAACATGAACCCTTTTAAACTGGGTAAGGGTGGACCTAAAACAAACTTGGCCCATAGGCCCAAAGGTATAAAGCCTTCAAAAAAAATGGCACAAAGGTCAAGTGGGACAAACCCATTACAAAACAAGACTAACAAGTCCAAACAATGACAAATATCTGTCCAGCCATTCCACCACCACCAGAACAAGCCTAACAAGTCCAAACAATGACAAATATCTGTCCAGCCATTCCACCGCCACCAGTCCGACCGCCTGCTGACCGAAGACGCCACATGCCGCATCGGAGTAGACCGCAGCGCGGTGACTCCAACAAGAGCCGTTGGGGTTACCAAGTCTTCCACTGTCAGGACCGACATGCCTCTGCCCCACGAGTCGCCCGTGCCTGCACTTGAAGCCTGCCTCGTCCATTCGCCAGAGGCCCTGCCAATGCGCGTCCCACAACACTGCCTTCTGGAGGGGAAAAATGCCGCCGTTGAGTGCCCCGACCACGAACCCACTGAATCTCACCTGCCCGACCATAGGGATTCACTGTCCACACCCACCTAACTCCTTCGCGATGTCAGAACACCACCACCATCATCTCCGCTGCACTATCGCGACAACACCACAGGATCTCCCCTCCAATGCCAGATCTATACCTGAGGCTTCCGCACCACACCACCGAATCTAGATCCCATCCTCGCACACCAAGATCTGACCGCACCGTAGCCGCCGTAGCCAGATCCACGCATCCCTGCATCCAATAGGGTGTCCATCACTAAGGGGCATCACTCCTCCACTCATCACAACCAGCACGCTGCCGGGTTTTGAAACCCTAAAACACCAGAGAGAAGCTCTCCACCAAGGTGGAGAGCCGGTCCCTCCAACTCAACCACGAAATAGCCACCACCGGGTAGATCGGGATCGCAACACACGTGAACCGCCACAAAAAGGAGGATCTCCTGGTGGAACAAGATCTGCTCGCAAACATTTCTGCATGCATGTACCAACATCGATTGGCCTTCAACATCGCCTGCAAGTCACCACCATTCTTGATCGCCAAAGAGCCGAAGAGTCAAAGAGCCGAAGATATGGGGTTCAAAACCCTAAGAAACACCCTTATTTATTATCTATGGGTTATAGATAAAATTATTTATTAATAAATACAATCTATGTGGCACACATTAATTTAGTCATCTTAATAGTGCACCATAATTGTGATCTAATTCATTGGGAAAATAATTAATCTCTAAAGATGGAAATTTTATGATATTTTAGTAGCATGCCTTGGTAATGTTTTATAATACCTTGTGAATAACTTTGGTAATATGTTTTACAACACCTTGGTGATGAAATGTAGAGATATTTTTATGAATGTATACTTTTCATATTATGGAAACGTTTCCATGTTATGACTCATATACTTATGATCATTCCCTTAAATTATACCTCGCGATTTATCCATGATTATCTCTTAAAATCCATTCTATTTATTTATCTCCTTAATAGGCATTATTCTCACCCTTTCCTTTTAATTTATGTATTTGGGAAATCATATAAAATGAGGATACCTAGGATGGAATTATAATCTATACTTCATGAGTATTAAATAAATTTTTTTATGTGATCTATGTACTTAATGTAATATGTAACTAGTTTCCATGACACGAAACCTCAAAATATCTTATGGAAGTTATCAATGTAATATTTTGTTGAGGAATTATGTTAAAAATAATGTATGAATAATGCATATTATAATTTTTAGTATCAAATAATAGTTCAGTTATTAATGGAAATTAATACTAGAAAACATTAGTGAACCCCTTGGGATAAGTCCAAAAATAGGAAAAAACCAAAACATTTCGTAAAGTATAGATTGTGTGGTTTCCTAGAAAATACATATAGTGACTCAGTCTTAATATACATGGATATTACATCATTTTAGATTAATATTCATCACATTAAAAAAAGCACATTCTTGAGGACCATAATATTTTAGTGTATTTGGAAACATGGAAAAATAATATTCTATCTTGGTGAAAGATCTTGAAAATATCCCTTAAATATCTTACACTTTATTACTTCTACTTTAAACCTTTCTTCCTGGCCTGGAAGAAAGGAAACATAAGAAAGCGTGAGCTCAGATTCTCAGTAAGGGTAAATAAAGGAGATGCATAAGTATGACATGAGTATAAGGGTATAAAAATGGGATCATGACATTTGAAGATCGTACCCCACATATCAAAGACCATAATCTTAATTCATGTCATAAGGATTGGTAGTTCATAAGACAACAATCATAAAGAAATCAAAGAGTGTAATCCATGAGAGAAAAACATTTCCATAAGACATAGAATTGTCGAATACATATCAACTTATATCAATTTGAACATGTGTAAATAGAAAAAGGTTCACTAATTAAGTTAAGGACATGAAATTATGTCCTCCCATAAACTTATGGACATGTATTCAGGTCTATGCATAACATTTTTAACACATAATAGGGTTCACTCATAACATTGTGAACATGTAATCAGGTCCTCACATATAAATATAGACATGCAACTAGGTCCATGCATAACATTATGAACAGGTAATTAGGTTCACATATAACATTGTGAACAAATAATAAGGTTCACTCATAACATTGTGAAAATATAATCAGGTTCAAGTATTGGTTGTTATACCTACTATTCGGGACACATTCTATCACCAGTGGTGGACCTTTCTTCATAGTGGATCAGGTTACACATTATTCCCATAATGGATCAAGCCCATCAACTAGTTCCCATCATTATATCATGAGATATAAATATTTACCCAATACATTGGAGGTAGATATTGGTCCCACCCATCACAAAATGAATTTATACATACATATTCCACAAGATAATAAAACATTAATCATATCAAGACTAATAAAAAGAGTTGGGTTTCATAAACATCATATCATATTCCATGAAATGAAAAGGGTATCATAAAAATTTCATTATATTATAACCTACGGAAAAGATATAGTTTTCATAATCATTTCATCATATAAAAACTTGTGAAAATAAACAGGTTTCATATGCATTTTATCATGTTAAAACCTATGGAATAGAAACAGGTTTTGTAAATAAATTAGAATATTAAACATAAACCATTAAGAAAAATAATGATAATAATTTCCTCAGGTCATATCCCTAGTAAATAATAATCTATATCCAAGGATGTCATCTTATATGGAGAAGTATTTTGAAAGATAACTTGGATCATTTTATAAGGAAAATATCATTTCATTAAAAATAAATTTGTAAGGCATAAAACATATTCAAAATAATTTTCATTGAAAGCCACTTTGAAAAATTGTAAAATAATATTTAAAAATCATTAAAAACATTTTTTTAGGTAAATATCCTTTCCTCTTTGAAAAACTCTTTTTAAATCATAAAAATTTTGAAAACATTTTTCCTTGATAACAACCAAAAAAAATTATAAAGGAAGATTTGAAAACCATTTTAAACACTTTTTAAAACATAAAAAATCATTTTCCTTGAAAAATATCTTAAAGTATAACTAAAAAACATGTTTGAAAATTTTTTTAGAAAAAAATGATTTTTGAATAAAACAATTTTTTGAAAGAAGAGAGAAATATGGTCTTATTTTATTAAAACACTTTATTATTTATCTTAGGTATCAAAGAGTGGATAAATGGTACCAATACATGATAATATCATGAAAAATCTGAGGAGAATAAAAATCATGAGAATTATTGAGATATGGATCATAATACTTCATCAATTGAAGTATGATTGTAAAAAATCCTGATAAACAATAAGATTATAGAAATAGACTCTTACCACTTTGGTAACTTTGAATCATAATACCAAAAGGAGGATAACATTATATGAGGCTTAAAATATCATTAAAAGAAGGATATTTATGATGAAACATATCAAAGGTCATTGTATACACCCCATTAAATAATATAGGAGAATAAAAAAACAGGTGTCTCAAAGAAGGAAAATTGATAGAAAATTACCTTACCAATTGGGTAACTTTTGAACCATAAACCCCATAAAAAGAGAGGATATCAAATGGATATGTAAATACCCATTAATTTATGAATACAATTCATAGAAAAAATTCATTGGAAGTATATACCCCACACAAAATTAATGAGTTATGAATATGGAATAAGTCTCACAGAAATAAGTATGAGACAAGAAATCCCCTTAGTACTTGAGTAACTTTTTGAATCATGAGATCCGTGAAATAATAACATCAATTGAAACTTTGGATATCATGAAATAAATTAGATTCATTAAATAACATGTAATATGGAAGTATATACACCTCAAAACAATAATAAGTGGTGAATATAGAATATATCTCATAGAAATAAAAGTGAGATGAGAAAAACCCTTACCTTTAGTCTTGACTTTCTGTGTATGCGTTCAAACCTCCCCTTCTTTGGGTAACTCCTTTTGGTTTGAACTAAAGGGATTCCTTGGTTGGATTTCCTCCAAAAGGAAGTATTTTAGGATTAAGGGAGGGACATTAGGAGTTTATTTGGGTAGGTTTTGGATGATCCAAAAGGGATTCATAGGTGTGATGAGAGGAGGATGAGAGGAGGCCTTTATTAAGTTGGGAAAAGGACACATTGGGTATTCTCTAAAATATTTGACTGCTCCCCACATTTTTCTCATCCCCAATGGGTTTAAAATCAACCATTCTAGACCCTTAGAGGTTTAATGGTGTAAATATGACCATAAAATAATTTTTAGATAAGTTTAGGGTAATTTTTACAACTTATATTCCATGTTTAGTCATTAAGTAAGCAGTTTTTAACCTTAATCATTAGAGTTAATTTTAATTACATTCACTAATTTTTTGTAAAAAACTAAATTGAAATTATTTTAAATTATAAATTATTCTGATTCAAAATATTGAATCCATTTTTTCAAATTCATAACATATAAGTGACATAAATTAATTTGAAATCAATCCCACGGATGAGACAAGACATATGGATTTTAAAGTAAAAAATATTCAAAAAAATTCTATGTTTTGTATATCAAAATTCAATATAAAAAGATCCCAATAAAATAAATTGTGTTATTATATGTATAATTTAATTAATTATACTTAAAAATATATTAAATATATAATTTAAATATATAAATAAATTATACGAAAAAACCATTTTTCAAATAAAATTTGGTATTTTTACTATTCATCAATACATGAAACTTCTCAGAAAAATACCAAAAATTCACCCAAATTACATTTTTATATTATAATTTCAAAAATGAAGTTAATTTTTTAATATAAATATTATAAAACTATAAATAAAATTATATTTAAAATGTGTTTTCCATTAAAAGGTGGTAAAATTACCCTTTTGAAAAAAATACATCCTTGTAAAAATATTGAATATTTTATATATAAATTTTATTTAAAACATTCATGAAAATTGGTTTGTCTAATTTATTAAGACAAATGGTGTTTGTACATAGAAAAATAGTTTTCTTAGAAAAAAAATTTATTTATTCTCAAATAGTTATTAATTTCATTTATAACTAATTGATAACAAAAGAATTAATTTTATATACATTTTTAAATTATAGTTTCATAATTTAGCCAATCACATTTAAATCTTCCATTCTAAAGACTAGGTGATAATTATAATAATATTTTAATAATAATATTAAGAGTATATTGTAGCTTTGTAAAACACAGTCTAGTGTGTAAAAAAAGTTATAGAAGGGACTCGGTATTGTGTGTAACACAAGACAATCATAGTGTTGTGTGTACCTCAAGATAATATATGTGTTTCATGTAGTGAAATATTAACTTGGTGTTTCATATAACACAATATAAACTTAGTTATTTCATATAAAATCTATATTCAATGTTGTGTGAAACAAAAAATATCTAAAGATTAAATTAAGTCTAAAAAAACAAAAAATATCAGGTTGTTACATTTTACCCCCCTTAAAATGAATTTCAGCCCCAAAATTCATCAATGTTATCAATGGTTTAATACTTGAAAGTTACTTTCATAGAAACCCTCATTATAAAAATTAATACAAAAACATTCTCTAAAAATAGAAAGTCAGAAACATAATAGTTAACCAAAGTAACTCGTAACTAGGTTTCAACGTAGGATAACATAGATGGTAAGTGAAAACATGGGCATAGAAGAGAAATATAACTATCAATTTCTGATGTAGAGTGATATAGAACATGGTCAGGAGAAAGTTAATGATCCCAAAATCATAAATCTACAGTGATATAAGGTGACATTTGATTCATCATAAATGAAGTTACTAGGATAACATTTTTTGTTTCAAGATACTTTTAGTATAGTTGAAGAATATTCACAAGAAGATATAAATACTTGATTTTATCACAATCTCACCATTCGGTTGTGCCTTGACCAATTTCAACTTCATCTCTTATACCAAAAATAAAGGTGAATTTATTATGTAAGAATCACTAACGAATCATGAGTAATATAAAGGATGATAAGTCATTTCATATCTCTTCAGTTATCATCATAGAAAAATGGTTAACATCAGTTATCCATCATGCTTAAATCCTCATATTGTGAGATAATACTTCAATCTTGAAAAATTAATATAAATTTTAAATTAAAATTTCCATCAATGGTTAACCATATAACCCTTCCTAAATTTGAAAAAACAAAAAATTAGAAATAAAGTCACTAAATTTCTCAAAATTAGCTTAACATTGATCCCCCATATATCATAAATTATCTCTAGGTTGTCACATAATAAACATGTGAATACCTTCATTATGTATTATCATGAAATAACATAAAGCCTTATTGAAAACTTGCATTATTTTTATTATTACAAGGATCATTGGATGTATTCATTAAATCCAAAAATGGTATAAACTTCGTCAGTAATATAAAAAACCACTTTGTCATCAAATCCTTTATCAGTTTAGAGGTAATCAGTACCGTACAATTTACTTATTCATATCCAACATATCTTTATCTAAATTTCATTATCTCAACATCAGGAACATATTAAGGGTTACCTTACATTAATCAAAATATCTACTTTCCATCAAATCACTTTTCTACTTCATCATCACAATTCAACATGTCATTTAAAATCCTTAATGAAAACTTATACTGAAAATACTTATATATTTCGTGATTCATATAACATAATCTTTGAATTCCAAAACATAAATACCTCATTTATCCCACTTCCTTCTCAAATAATTAACTAGGATTCATCATCTTATTCCCTAATACCCCTTTCCTAAAATATTAATTATGAATCATATCTTAGAATTTATCAAAATCAATTTAATCAGGCTTATAAACAATACTATTAGAACAGCACATACCTTTCACATTTCTTTTGTTGTATCCTCATCATCAATAGAAAAGAAATTACTTAAACCACATTGTTGATTCTCTTCATGAGCATTCCACTTAGGACATTTATTTTCATAATGCCCATACTTTACAAATTTAAAGCATTTAAAAATTGATAATAATTTAGGGAGGATAATATTCCCATCCATTTCATTAGATAAACTTTTCATTTTCCCTTTGAAATTACTTTATTTGTGTCCATATTTTCCATAGTCAAAACATCTTCATGTTCCTCTAAGACATTCACTTGAGTGATTATTCCCACATTCATGAAATGTAGAAAACTGAATCTTCTTTCCTCTATGGTCTCTATTACCCAAAATCTCATGGAATTCCTTCCTTCTCTTATTTGGGGATTCTAATATTTTTTTAAGGTACATGTTGTTAATCATGTTCTGTGAAGACTGATTATGTATGATTATATCATCCTCTAATCCATTCATAATCCCATTTGGTTTCTCATAGTCACTAAATTTTGTATCAAATTCCATTTTAACATGATTTATTTGGGTTCCATCCATTGACTAAAACCAAAATAATAATGTGAGAAACACTAATCATAGAATAAAACCACATAAACATGACAAATCACTTATAGGATGTCAAAATTTTGACATCTTATTTAATTTTTGACACTTTAGTCTTATATTTAGATACATACCTAGAATTATCCTTAGAAATATCGCAAGGGATATCACAAACATTTTCTTTTCCTAGTTTTCAAAGGTTAACTAAACATTTTCTTCAGTAAAAACTACAGTAATCCATGCTTTGTAGACATGGATATTATATCATTTTAATAAATATTTAGCACATTATAAAATTGCATGTATGAGGACCATAATAGCTTAGTGTCTTTGAAACATGAAAAAATAATATTCTATCTTGGTGAAAGATATTTAAAATCTACCTTAAATACATCACCCTTTAGTAATCATACTTAAAACCATTCTTCATGACCTAGGGGAAATGAAACATAAGAGAGGTGAGCTCAGATGCTCTATAAAGGTAAATAAAGGAGATGCATAAGTATGAAATGTGTATAAGGGTATAAGAAAATGATAATAACATCTGAAGATCATAACCTTCATATCAATGATCATAATATTTAGTCATGGAATAAGTACTGGCAGTTCATAAGACACAAATCATAAATAAATAAAATAGCATAATCCAGGAGGGAAAAACATTGTCTTAAGAAATAGAATTTTTAAATACACATCACCTTATAACAATGTGAACAGGTGTAAATAGAAATCATTTCACTCATTAAGTTAAGGATATGAAATCAGTTCCTCGCATTAACTTATGTACATGCATCCATATAGAGACCCTATCCTTTTACAAAAATCATTACATGATTTTAAACATAAATAACTATCAAATTACAATACAAGGGTCGTAAATCTAGTTTATTTGGAAGAAAACGTACATAAAATTAAAAACATGGGACTAAATAAAACATTTCTTTATTTATCATCCATTATGAGCTTCTAACTTTATTTGAGACCTTACATAATCATAGTATAACCTAGGGATAACATGAACAAAGATATTAGATAAAAATCCCAGTAAGGGAATAAACATTAGAATAAATCATATTATATGGGTTATAAGGAATATCATAATGAAATAAAAAGGCATGGAACATGATAAAACATATAGAATCATAGCATATATAACACAGGATAATATAATCATGGAATCTTAGTAATGTATCAACAATATAAAACATGACTTTAGCATGAGCCAAGGCTCATTCCACATAGAGGAGCATGAGTCAAGGCTAACCACCTAGACTGTTGCACATGGAGCTTGAGTCAAGGATAACCACCAATACCATTCCACATAATGTATCATGAGACTAATAATTACCCAGTGCATTGGAACTCTATTTGGTATCAGACATTATAACATGTTCATGAATATTTTTTCCACATAAATAATCATACATAAGCAATCAAACATAAATATAAGGCTTACCCATGGAAATAATTATGTATCATAATGATGTCATAAAGCATAATAAATGGGAATAATAGTGTCCATAAAATAAATTAAATAAATCATACATGGTTATTCATAAAGAAAAATAGGCATATATCATGATAATTTATGTCAAACTGATGTAATAACATGTAAAAACATTATTTAAGAAACTTTATAATTAAAAAATTTTAGTGGGTTTTAAGGAAAATAAAAAAGGTCATTTAAAGAAGAAAATGGAATAATCTTTTATATAAAATCATAAATGAACCAATAATTTTTTTACAATAAAATAATTTATTTTAGAAAAATAATGGTGGTTTAAAACATATTATAGAGTGAACTTGAAATTGGGTAAGAATTCGGGAAGTTCTCTTAAATCAGGTTTGCTTATCGAGAAGAATTGAGAAGGGAACCATTTAAAATCATGTATATCCCTAAAAAAGAAGGATGAATGGATCTTGATACATGAGTTTGGAACATATACACAATATTTAGAATATTTACATAAAGATAAAAGAGAATATAATTTGGGTAAAAAGGGAGAAAGAGTGACTCGAAGGAATAATGGAGGTTCGGGCAGAATCCCTTACCTTAAGTCTGAAGGTGTTCTTCACTTGATCATAATATCCTATATAATCAAATTATATTAATTAATTAATAATTCTAGAACTATTTATACATTTATTTGATTTATTTTAACTTTATTAAGTTCATTTATGGCTTTTTTATTGGTTAAGAGATTCAATTTCATCATTTGAAAGCATTGGTTTCCTTGGTTTTCATGATCGGTTTACTTGTATACATGTTTAAAAGGTAGTATAAAGTGGGGTTAATTGTATAGAATTAAACTTATATGTTATTAATGAACTTATAGAGGTTAAACTGGTCTTATATATGATTTTTTGTATCTCATGAGGATGAATTATTAGATAAATAGTAAATGATAATCGTTTGGGTTTATTTTGGTGGTTTTCGATCACAACGAACTCATTTTATTTTATAAATTAATATATTATGTAAAAAATGATTCTAGAACATTAAATAAGATATAATATATATATATATATTATAATTTTTTTCAACCATAAAAATGTTTTCATGACCATCCATGAAGATGGTAATGGAAATTGAAAACTTCATTGTCCTTGAATGTGATAAACTAACACATCACACGAGATTTTACATTTTTATTATAAAAGGAGGGGGGAAGAGAGATGATGATTAATTATTAATTTATCATAACCAAATTACAATATATGTAAGTTAATTCAGTTATCATGCCATTTGGATGAGGGTAGGTGAGTAGACAAAAAGAAAATAAAGTAACTTGAAAAGAAATTAAAATAAAAGGAAGAGAGTTTTACCTCTTGATTCTTTCTTCTTGAGAACCTCCTTGGGGGATTGGTTTTGGTCTTTTATTAAGAAAAAAATCACATAGAAATTGGGGAGGGTATTAGGAGGATATTTGAGCATAATTTTGACAGGGATCTAGGCCTTATAGGTGTGATGAGAATAGGTGGTGACGGGTGGTATTCATAGTGGTGGAGATGGGTGTTTTCTCATTATTTAATTCATTGGTTTATTATTTTTTCCAGGACAAAAAAATTATTTATTATTGAGACTAAATATAGTAATTATATCACATGATTTCGAGCCAATAGTCACTTACCTCATCCATTACTCAAGCATGACTCAAAAATTCATTTATTTACTTATATTGTAAATTACTGTATTTCACTATTCACCAAAAGTTCAGGTATTTTAGAAAAATCCAAAAAAAATCACCCTAACAATTTTTCAATGCTTATAATTCAAAATTGAACTCAATTTTATGAAAATAATTTTCTAAATATGATAAATTTAATTTTTCATTAAAATAATAATTTACTCAAAAAATACAGATTTTAAATTTTAACTAATTTTATATCACTTTGAAAAATTAACTAATGTCTCATAAAATTATATTATAATTATAATACATAAAAATAATAATTTATGAATAAATTTTATGAAAATAAATTTTATTTTACATTGTTAAATTAGTCATAAAATTTTAATTAAATATTTATGAATTATAAAAATACCAACACTTAATTAATAATTTTTAAAATATTTATTTACTTATACTATGATATAATTATATCATATTGTAAATTATAAGATTGATAAATTTTATTTATACTTTCATTGTTTATTTTATTATTCATTTGTCTCGTTTACTATGTATAAGGTTCATATTACTATTCCAAAGGTCAAGTTACTATTCCTTTGGTATATAATCATTAACTTCTAGAAATGCCTTTTATTTCATTAATTATTCATTTATAAAGTTTTTATTGTGTTATTAATGTGATTTTATGTGATTATACAATATTAAATAATTATAAGAAGTTAATTTCCATTGATAAAACATTGGTTTGTTCCATTCTTCCCCCCTTATGAAATTTTACCCTTGAAATTTCATTTTACATTCTATGTTGACAAGGGGTGTGGGTGCTTTTCCTTCATCACTTCATATGGTTCCCATGTTTCCTCTTCATACTTATGGTTCCACCAAAGTACTTTGACCATGTGATTATTCTTGTTGTGTATAACTTTATCTCTAGGATCTAAGATCTTCACTGGTCATTCCATGGAAGAAAGATCATTCTCCAACTATACCACCTCTGAAGTTAATAGATATGAAGGATATGGTATGTACTTCCTTAATAGGGATACGTGGAATACATCATGTACTTGAGAAACAGCTGGTGGAAGTGCTAGTCGATAGGCCATGGCTCCATCTTGATCAAGAATTTTAAAGTGGCTGATGTACTTGGGATTTAGCTTCCCTCTCTTCCCAAATCTCATGATTCTCTTCCATAGAGATATGCGGAGGAATACCATGTCTCTAACTTAAACTCATCGTCCCTTTAATGATTGTCTGCATAACTCCTTTGTTGACTTTGGGATACTTTGATGTGTTTTTGAATGGTTTTCACCTACTCCACCATTTCTTCAACCATTTTAGGTCCTTAAAACTTTCGTTCATTAACCTCATCCCTGCATTTTAGTGTTCTACATCATTTCCCATAAAGGGATTCATATGGAGCCATTTGGATACTCAAGTGGAAACTATTATTATAAGAGATCTCAACCAAAGATAGATTTCAGTCCCATCATCCTTTGAAGTCTATAGAACGTGATCTCAACATGTCTTTTAGTGTCTGAATAGTTCGCTCAGATTGACCATCAGTTTGAGGATAATATGTTGTACTGAAGTTCATCTCAATGAGCATATTGGAAACTTTTCAATAACTTTAAGGTGAATCTTGGATCTCGATTGGATACAATTGATAGGGGTACTCCATGTAGACTTACCACTTATTTGACATATATTTATGCAAGTTGATTCATTAATAAGTCATCTCGAATTGGGATATAGTGAGTTATAATTGTAAGATGATCCATAATAACTCATATACAATTGTTTCCTATGGATTTCTTTGGAAGTCCAATGACAAAGTCCATGATGATGTTTTCCCATTTCCATGTTGGTATGGGTAATGGTTTCATAATCCATTTATACTTTTTCCTTTTAGCCGTTACTTATTGGCATACCATTCACTTTGATGTATATTCATAAATCTCCTTTTTTATATTGTCCCACCAAAAGTTCTCCCAGAGATCTCGATACATATTTGTTCTCCTTATATGAATAGAGAAGGTTGAGCTATGTTCCTCATTCTAAAGTTCTTTCTTTATATTTTTATTGTATGGTACACATAGTCAGGACCCAAATCTTTTGACTCCATCCTCATCAATCTTGAAATCAAAGGATTTCCCATTCTTGATAGCTTCCACCTTTTTATGAATTTCCACATCATTTATTTGAGAATCCTTTATTTTCTCTATAAGGGACGCTTGAGAAATCATTTTAGATAGGATTGATTATGTTCATCCCTTAATTATTCTCATGTACATCCTTTGTAAGTCTAAGAATATTGGATTATTCTCAATTTTCATCATTGATAAAGATGCAGGATCCTTTCTACATAGAGCATATGCAGCCTTATTTTCCTTACCAGGATGGTAGTGCATTAAGAAGTCATAATACTTGATAAGATTTAACCATGTTCAGAAGAAAAAATTAAGATCCTTCTGTGTGAATATATATTTGAGACTCTAGTGATTAGTATATATCTCACACTTCTCAACATATATATAATGTCTCCGTATTTTCAACGGGAAGATCATAGCTGCCAACTCCAGATCATGTGTAGGATATTTGTGCTCATTAATTTTCAACTTCCTTGAGTAATAGGCTATCACTTTATTATTTTTCATCATTGTATACTGTAATCCTTTATTTTAAGCATCACTACACACCACAAAGAGTCCCCACTTGTTGGGAGTGTGAGTATTGGTGCAGCGATAACCCTCTTTTTGAACTCCTTAAATCTTTCCTCACATTCTTGAGTCCCAAAAAACTTCACTCCCATCTGTGTCATCTTGGTTATATAGTTTGAAAATCATGATAAGTTCTTCACAAATCATCAATAATACCTAGCTAAGCCAAGGAAACTATAGATCTTTATTACAGAAGTTGTCCTGGGCCACTCTTTAATTGCCTTTGTCTTAGAAGGGTCCACAAATATCCCTTTACGGGTAACAACATTCCCCAAGAATGATACTTCATCCATATATAACTCACATTTACTATACATTTCATAGATTTTCTCCCTTATCAAAGTCTACAACACAATATTCAAATGCTCCTCATGTTCCTCCTTACTCTTGGAGTATATCAGAATGTCATCAATAAAGACTACCACAAATTTATGGAGGTAATCCCTAAAGAATTTATTCATTAATTACATGAACATTTAGGGAGAATTAGTGAGTCCAAAGGGAATCACTAGTAACTCATAGTGTCCGTACCTTATTCTAAATGTAGTCTAGGGAATATCTTCTTTCTTCACTTTTAATTGGTGGTATCCCAACTGAAGGTCCAACTTAGAGAAATAACTGGCCCCATGTAGATGATCTAACAAGTCATAAATATGAGAAATGTGATACTTTTTCTTTATCATGATTTCATTAAGCTCATAATAATCAATGTAGAGGTGAATTGATCCATCCTTCTTGTTGACAAAGAGGTCTAGTGCACCCCATAGTGAAGCACTTGGGTATATAAAACCCTTGTCTAGATTCTCCTGTAATTGATTCTTCAGTTCTTCCAAATCAATGGTGGAAATTATATAAGGCTTATTTGATATAGGAAAAGAACCAGGAATAAGTTCAATTGAGAACTCAACCTCTCAATTAGACAAAAGACCATAAAATTTTTTATGGAATACATCAGTGTAATCCCTCACGATGGGAATTTCTTCGATCATGACCATCTCCTTTGTCTCAATCATTTTAGTGATATATGATTGCTAATAAGGCAGTAATATTCACACATGAAACATTGATTTATAAGGAGATTCATATTCCTCCTTAAACTTGTAAATAATTTTAGGATGATTTAGGATGTGAAGTGTTATCCCCTTTTCCTGACAGTTGATGTTATATTTGTATAAATATATCCAATCCATGCTCAAAATATAATCAAACTTTACCAAAGTAAGTAAGACAATATTTTCTTAGAGGTTCAGTCCAAAAACATTAATCAGGGAGGAGTTATATACTTTGTATGCAAAAAATTTCCTATTAGCTATTCTCACATATAACTCAACCTCTATAGTTTTAGGTAGTTTTTTAATAGTTCAACTAAACTTTGAAGATATAAAAGAATGTGTTGAATCAAAATCAAATAGTATGTTCGCTATTCTTGAATTAATAACCAGCATACATATCACCAAATCATTTTTTTACTCCACCTTAGTAGTGGTGATATCATAATCCTTTCCTTGTTTCCTTGGAGGTTGTTGTTGATTGACTCCAACAACCCTTGGCTTAGGAAATTGGTTTGAAAAATTCCCATGTTCCTTTCAGTTGAAACACTAAAATATAGGCTAAGTATTGATCCGAACCTTCCTTTCTTCTTCCATTATGGTATTTATTTGTTTATCTAACCATATTAGACTCAATTTTCTACTTTATTTTCACCAAGCCCATGAGACCATTGAGAGTCTCTAATCTCCATTTCAACCTTAAGGGCACAACATAAAATCTCCTCATAATTTTCAAAGTTTTCAATCACCAACACTTTTCATATACTCAGATTTATTCTACTAAAAAATTGATCCGCCTTGATTTTATTATTCATGGAAAATCTAGAGGCGTATCTTTCAATCCTTGTAAATCTTACTTCATATGTTCATATAGACACATATTCCTTCTTCTTAAGTCTAAATAACTCTCTTTCTATCTTGATATAGAGGGTTTGGGGAAAATATTTATTTAAAAAACATTTTCTTGAATTCCTCCCAATCCATGGAATCAATTTTCTCCTTGGAATTCATATTTTTTATTAGTTTCCACCACTGATCATTTTCCCAATCAAAATGATAGACCGCCAGTACAATTTTCTCTTCTTCAAAGCACTAGAGGAAAAAGAAGATCTTTTCAATGGAGTTAATCCACTGTTCTTCAAGGAGGGGATTATAATATCCAATAAACATGGGAGTCCTTTTCCATATAAAGGATTCAAGGGAAACTTTCTATTTCCTTGGATAAGGAGGGTGTACCACATGATTCAAGATATTATTCATAACTTGAGACAACTTAAAAAGTATTGTCATAAATTTTTGATCAACTTTCCCCATCATATTTGTTATATCATTATCGAAATCATCACATTGCATATCACATTTATTATTGGCATGTGTTATTCTATTTCCTTCCATTAACAAAGAAAAGTAAATTTAAATTAGTGTGATTGAAAACATACCTAATAAGAATAAAGAGGAAAATTTAAACATAAATGGATAAACTCTTAAAGGAAAAGTATATCCTATCTTGTGATTCCCTATTTTTCAATCTATATTATCCATGATCTGTTTCCTAACCTATATTACTATGGGATTTTTTTCCCTTAATAATGGTTCATAATGAGCAGATGAATTTAGCAAATCATATCCCACAATAGTTTCAATTCTAGTGCACGGTAAGGCCTATTTTCGTACACTAGGTTACCCTAAGTTATGCCTAGAACACCTTGTCCTAGTTATTACCCTAAGGAACATTTGTTCCAAAACCATTCCCCCTTATAGTATTCAGATAGGGATCTATTTTCTTAATAAACCACTTACTCTACACTTACCAAGATTTAGGTATGTTATATTAGACTTAGTCTTATCCCTAAGGTTATTACTAAATTAATATATTATTGGTCTATAAAAATAACTAGACCTTCCTATAATACCAACTATAGTGACCCGATCCTTTTACACATATCATTTCATGATTTCAAACATAATTAACTATCAAATTACTAGCCAAGGATTGTAAAGTCTAGTGTCTCTGGAATACTGGGTTTATAAAACTGAAAACATGGGACTAAATAAAACATTTCTTTATTTATAATCCATTATGAGATCCTAACTTTATTTGAGCCCTTATATCCTCATAGGATAACCTATGGATAAAATGAACAAAGGGATGAGCTAAAAATCCAAGTAAGGGAATAAACACTAAAATAAAGCATAGCACAAGGGTTACAAAGAATATCATAATGATAGAAAAATGCATAAAACAAGATCAAACATATAAAATCATACCATATATAACATGGTATAATATAATAATGGAATAATTTTAATTTTTAAGCAACATAAAACATTACTTTAGTATTATTCAAGTCTCATTGCACATAGAGGAACATGATTCAAGGCTAACCACCAAGACTGTTGCACATAAAGTCTCATGAGACTAATCATTACCCAATGAATTAGAGTTCTATCTGGGAAAACTCATCATAACATGTTCATGAATATGTTTTCCACATAATGAATCATACATAATCAATCAAACATAAACATAATTGTTACCCATGGAAATAATTGGGTATCCTAATGATGTCATAAAGCATAATAAATGGGAATAAAAGTGTCCATGAAAGAAAGGAATTAAATAATACAAGAACATTAATAAAGTAAAATAGTCATAGATCATGATATGTGATGAAAAATTGATGTGATAACATGTAAAAATAGTTTTAAAAAACTTTAGAATTAAAACATTTTAATGCGTTTTAAGGATAATATTAAAGATCATTTAAAGTATAAAGGGGAATAATATTATATATAAAACCAAAATTGAACAAAAAAACTCATAATAAAACAATTTATTTTATGAAAATAATGGCGGATTAAAACATATTATATATTTCACTTTAAATTGGGTAAGAATTCGGGAAGTTCCTTTAAATTGGGATTTCTTATCAGGAATAAATGAGTAATGAACATTTTAAAAATATGCATATCCCCAAAAAAGAAAAATGAATGGATCTTGATAAATGAATATATAAAATATAAATAGAATTATAATATGTAAATAAATATTAAAGTAAATATTATTTGGGGAAAACGAGAGAAAGAGTAACCTGAAGGAATAATGTAGGTTCAAGTAGAATCCCTTACCTTAAGTCCGAAGGAGTTCTTCACTTGATCTTAATATCCGGGATAATCAAATTAGATTCATTAATTAATAATTATATAACCATTAATACAAGTATTTTATTTATTATAAATTTATTAAGTTCATTTATGTCCCTTTTATGGGTTTATAGATTCAATTTCATCATTTGGGAGTGTTGGTTTCCATGGTTTTCATGATTGTTTTACTTGTAAACATGTATGAAAGGTCATATAAAGTGGGGGTAATTTTACATAATTGAACTTATATGTTATTAATGATATTATAGAGGTTAAATTGGTCTTATATATCATTTTTTATATTTAACTAGGATGAATCATTATATAAATAGTTAATGACAATCATTTGGGTTTATTTTGGCAGTTTTTGATCACAATGAACTCATTTTGTTTTAAATATTTATATCATGGGTACAAAATGATTCCAGAACATTATATAAGATATAATAAATATATAATAATCTATTTCAACCTTAAAAATGGTATCATAACCATCCTTGAATATGGTAATGGAAATTGAAAACATCGTCATCCTAAAATGTGATAAATTAACACATCACGGATGATGTTTTTTTAGTATAAAAGGAGGAGGGAAGAGAGATGATGTTGAATTATTCCATAAGAATAAAAAAATATAATATATGTAAGGAAATATAGTTATCATACTATTTTTATGAGGGTATTTTAGGATAGAAAATGAAAATAAAGGAAATTGAAAAAGAAGAGGGTTTTACCTCTTGATTCCTTCTTCTTGAGAACCTCCTTATGGGATTGGTTTTGGTATTTTATTAAGACCAAAATATACTAAACTTGGGGGAGGGGATTGGGAGGATATTTGAGAAAAAAATTTAAAAGGATCAAGGCTTTAGAGGTGTAAGGATAAGAGGTGGTGAGGATGGTATTTATAGTGTAGGAGAGGGGTGTTTTCTCAGTATTTAATTCATTGGTTTTTTATTTTTCTCAAAACAATAAATAGTGTTAATTTTTTAGACTAAATACAGTAATTAGATTATTTGAGTTCTAACCAATGTTCACTAACATCATCCATGACTCCATCATGGCACAAAATTTTATTTATTTACTTCTTTTGTAAATTACCATATTTCACTATTCACTAAAAATTCAAGTATTTTAGAAAAATCTCAAAAATTCAACCTAAAAATTTTTCAACATGTATAATTTAAAAATTAACTAAATATTATGAAAGTAATTTTCTAAATATGAAAAATTTAATTATTAACTAAAATCATAATTTACTCAAAAAATACAATTTTAAATTATAAGTGATTTTATATCACTTTGAAAAATTAAGGTCTCATAAAATTATATTATAACAATAATACATCAAAATAATAATTTATGAATTCATTTTATGAAAATAAATTTTCTTTTAAATTATTAAATTATTCATAAAATTATAATTCAATATTTATAAATTACAAAAAATACTGACACTTAATTAATAATTTTAAAATATTTATTTACTTATACTATGATATAATTATATAAAATTTTCATTTATAAGATGGATAAATTTTATGTATACTTTCATTGGTGAGTTTATTATTCAATTTTCTAGTTTACTAATCATAAGTTTCATGTTACTATTCTAAAGGTCAAGTTAATATTTCTTTGGTATATGTTTCTTAACTTCTAGAAATTCCTTTTATTTCATTAATTATTCATTTATAAAGTTTTTATTGTATTCTTAATGTGATTTTATGTGATTATAATATATCACATAATTATAAGAATGGAATTTCTATTGATAAAACTTTTGGTCATTACAATCAAGGTCCACACATTGCACTATGAATACGTAATAAGGTTCACTCATAACATTGTGAACATGTAATCAGGTCCATGCATAAACATATGGACATGCAACCAAGTCCATGACTAAAATTATGAAAATGTAATGAGGTTCATGTATAACATTTTGAACACATAATAAGGTCCAATCATAACATTGTGAACATGTAATCAAGTTCACGTATAGGCGATTATTCCTGTTGGGCGGGACACAAACCATCCCCAGTGGTATCCCTTTTTTGATAGTGGATCAGGTTACACATTCTTCCCATAGTGGATCAAAAACATCAACTTGTTCCCATAATTATATCATGAGATATAAATATTTACCCAATTAATTGGATGGAGATATAGTTCTCACACATCACATAATGAATTGATATATATGTGTTCCATAAGATAATAAAACATTCATTATATCAAGACCCATAAAAAGAGTTCGTTTCATAATTATCATATAATAACCCAAGAAATTAAATGGTTATCATAAACATTTCATCATATTATAACCTATGTAAAATAGAAAGGTTTCATAATCATTTCATCATGAAATAACCAGTGAAAAGAAATGGGTTTCATAAGGGTTTTATCATGGTATAACCCATGGAAGAGAAACGTGTTTCATAAAAATCTTGGAATATTAAACATAAACCATTCATAAAAATAATTAAAATGGTTTCCTTAGTTCATATACCTAGTATCAAAAACTATATCAATGGATTTCATCTTATATGGAGAATTTGGAAAGATAACTTTGAGCATTTCTTAAGTAAATAGCCTTTCTTTAAAAATACATTTTTTAGGAAGAAATCCTTTTCAAAATCCTTTTCTTTAAAAACCACTTTGAAAACTTCTAAAATAATATTTAAAAATAATTTAAAACATTTCTTTATAAAAATATTCTTTCCACTTTGAAAAACTATTTTTAAATCATAAAACATTTGAAAACCTTTTTCTTTTAGGGTAACCTTTAAAACTTATAAAGTAAGCTTTAAAACCCATTTTAAACACTTTCTAAAACATAAAACATTTTTTAAATCATTTCCCTTAAAAATGAGATTAAAATTTAACATAAAAATTTTGAAAATGTTTTTAAAAAAACACGGATTTTGAATAAAACAAATTTTTTATCGAAGAGAGAAATAAGTTCAGATTTCCTTAAAAATGCTTTTTTAATTATATTAAGTAACAAAGAGTGAAAAAATGGTACCAATACATGAAGATATTGTGAAAAATCATAGTATAATAAAAATTATGAGAATTATTGAGATATGAATCATAATATTTCATCAATGGAACCATAATTGTAAACAGTCTCAATAAATGATGACATATTATCAATAGACGCTTACCACTTTGGTAACTTAGAATCATAATCCCCAAAATAGGATAACATTATATGAGGCTTAAAATAACAATAAAATAAGGATATTCATGAATAAACATGTCAAATTTTAGTATATACACCTCTTAAAAGAATATAGGTTCATAACAAAACATGTGTCTCAAAGAAGGAAAATTTAAACAAAATTACATTACTGATAGAAAAACTTTTGAACCGTAAACCCCATGAAAGAGATATCATCAAATGGAAATATAAATACCTATAAATTTAAGGATAAATATCATATAATATATTCATGGGAAGTATATACACCTCAAAAAATAAATAAGTGGTGAATATTTCATAAGTATCACAGAAATAAAAGTGAGACTTGAAATCCCCTTACGACTTGATTAACTTTTTAATCGTGAGATCTGTGATAGAATAACATCAACTAAAACTCTTTATATCATGGAATAAATTAGATTCATAATATTACATGTAATATGGTAATATATACACCACAAAAAAGAATAAGTGGATAATATAGCATATATCTCACAGAAATAAAAGTGAGTTGAGAAAAATTGTTACCTAAAGTATTGACTATTTTTACATGTTCAAACCACCTCTTTTATGGGTAACTCCTTTTGGATTGCACCAAAGGGATTTCTTTTTTGGATTTATTCACAAAGGGAGGATTCTATGACGAATGGAGGGATGTTTGGAGTTGATTTGGGAAGTGGTTTAATGATACAAAATGGATTGAGAGGTGTGATGAGATGAGGAGGGGGAAAGGAGGCTTTTTATAAGTGGGAAAAATGACACGTTGGGTATTCTTGAAAATATTTGAGTGCCCCACACATTTTACGTGTCCCCAAAGGGTTTAAAATTAACCATTATAGATACTTATATGGGACATGGTGGAAATATGTCCAGAAAATAATTTTTAGACAAGTTTAGGGTCATTATTACACCTTATATTCTAAGTTCAGTCATTAATTAAGCTCGTTTTTACCCTAATCACAGTAGTAAATTTTAATTACATTCACTAATATTTTTGTTAAAAAAACTAAGTTTAACTTATTAGAAATGATAAATTAATCTCATTCAAATTATGGAATCTATTTTTTTAATTCAAAATATATAAGTGGAAGAAATTAATTTAAAATTAATACTGCAGATGGGACGAGATGGCGAGTTTTTCAAGTGAAAAAATGTTCAAAAGTTTGCAAAGTTTTATATATATATAATAAAAATAAAATTATCTCAATAACCTAAAATGGATTAATATATTTAAAATTGAACTAATTATCCTTTAAAACTAATTCAAAACATTAATTAAATATAAAAATAAATTTGACAAAAAAGAATTTTCATTTAAAATTTAGTATTATTCACTATTCATTAAAACATGAAACTTATTAGAAAAATACCAATAATTCACCCAAAGTATATTTTGATATTATTATTTCTAAAATTGATTTTATTTTTTCATATAAAAATTATACAAGTTTCAAAAATTAGACATAAAATGTTTTCTCTATTAAAATCTGCTAAAAATTTCCTTTTTTAAAAAAAAATACATCTTTTTATTCATAAAATTAGATTTATTCTAATCTTATGCATGTAAAATCTGTAGGATGAGTGTCAAAAAAAATAGTTGAATATGTAATATATAAATTTTGTTAAAAACATTCATCAAAAGTGGTTTTTTTAATTTATTGAGATAAAATAGAGTTTGTATGTAGAAAAATAGTTTTCTTAGAAAATGAATTTCTTTATTCTCAAATAGTTGTTACTTTCATTTATAACTAATTTATAATCAAAGTATTAATTTTATATACTTTTTCAAACCATAGTTTCATAATTTATTCAATCTCATTCATATCTTCCATTCTAACAGCTAGGTGATATTTATAAAAATATTTTAATAATAATATTAATAGTATATTGTAGTTTGGTAAAACTTGGTCTTGTATGAAACAAAACTTATTAAAGGGACTCTGTATTGTGTTTAACACAATACAAACATAGTGTTGCATGTATCAAAAGACAATCTAAGTGTTTTATGCAGTGAAATATTAACTTGGTGTTGTGTACTTTCATATAAAAGATATATTCAGTGTTGTGTGAAATGAAAAATATCGAAAAGATTAAATTGATTCTAAAAAATATATATAAATCTAAGGGTGTTACAAGACATCCCTATCTAGATATAAAAAAATGGATTAAGGTTCTTTATTAGATGAACCAATGGGTAATAATCCTAAAAAAGTTTGGTTGGGTATTAACTCTATCTTCACTCGGTGCAAAATGAATTGGAATACTCCACACTTGGTTTAGTACTCCCATGAGATATGCTTTGGTTGATTATATACTCTTTAAAAATAATTTTTAAGGATATATAGCTAAATTATTATTATTTAAATTATAAAATATTGATTTTTATGATCCTAGAAGAATGATATTATAAAATTTAGGATTAAACTCTCCTTTAGAATTATTATCATAATATTTATAAAGGTATAAATATTCTCATTTATGTTTTCTTCTTTCAGAAACATAGTTGGAAATAGAAGGACCCATACAAATAATTAATGTGTCAGAACAGTGAAATGACGGCCTTAACAATATAATAAATTCTAAAGTTTAAAATATCATGATGATGTTGAATTAGTTATCTCACGTTATGAATAATAAAGTAAACCACATAGATCATCTGACTTCACCGAGGAGGGAACAACTAGTAGTTGAATCCTTCATGTTTCAGGGACCGCATATTTTTGGGGTACCATATGATCCATTTATCATATAATAATGAATCAATACTATAGAAAATATATTTTATTTACTCTATTATTTTGAGAAAGTAAAGTTACTTTAATGATATACCACTTAGAGGGAGAATCCAATCAGTGGTGGAAACTAATCAAAAACATGAAGCCAAAGGATGAAATTGAAGTAATAGAGTGGGAATAGTTTAAAAAATATTTATTAACAAGTATTTTCTTCATATCTCTGGCCAAAAAAATAAAATTAATTACTAGAGATGAAGAAAATGGAGAATGAATCAGTGAGAATTTATGAAATGAACTTTTGAAGGATTTTGTTACATGCTTGAATATTTTTCATTGATTCTAACAAAAATATAGATCGGTTATTTTGGGGACTAAGTCTTTATCTATGAAAAATTTATAACAATATGATAATTTTAGAGTTATGAGGAGGTAGTTCAATTTTTTATTTAACTGTAAATGAATTTTGGGGATACACAATGGTCTCTTATAGTGAATGATAAGAAGATAAGAATAAATCCAAATTTTGGGAACATTTTTTACAATGAAAAAGAAAGGATGAAATTACAATTAACTATGTGTAGAAATTTTGGAAAGAAATGTTCAAGTAATTATTTTTAATGGGGTGGAAAGTGTGACTAGTGGGGAAGGGATACCCATAGAGATTGAGACTATCAGGGATATGTAAATTCTCAACATCTGAATGAGAATTAAAATGGAAAGATATTACAATGCTTCAAGTGTGGAGTGAATTAAAACTATATTGAACATTGTCCAAATCAAAAGATAATTGAGGAAAACCACCATAAAACCCATCATATACCAAGGGATAATGATTTTTATTTTTTAATCATGATAGCTAAAGTTGAAGATCCAAATTAGGTGGTATTAGGTATGCTCATTGTTCACTCAAAGCTATAAATTAAATTTTTTATTTAGGTTATATGCATTCCTTTATCTCCATTGTGTTTTCAAATAACATCTAATTGAAAACTTAACTTATAGAATTGGTGTTTTCAGTTAATATTATTGTAGGTTCTATTCAACCACTAATGGTATATAAGGATTTCCTTATAAACTTTGGTAAGTGGAATCCCATCATAGATCAGGTAGTCATTCCAATGGTGTAATTTGATATAACACTTGGTATGGATTTTATATCAAAGTTTAATTCTAATAAAAACTATAAAATCAATGAAATTTATGTATTCATGCTAGGATAACCTGAAATTATTTTCAAAGGAGAAATATCCCAGCCTGATTTTTTCAATAACTACCACCTATAGCTTTCTTTATGGGAATGATTAGTGGATAATTATAAGAAAATAAATTTATAAATATAGGAAATGAATAAATTTTTCAACAATACATTTATAATTTTTTTTAATAATTATCTAGACCTACCCAAAAAAGAGAGGAAAATTATCAATTGAACTCATACCTAGATTAAAACCAATATCAAAGACCCCATATAGAATTGAATTTTGGAGTTAGAAGAATTTAAGAAATAACTATATGGTCTTTTAGAAAAAGGTTTTATTTGAAAAGTGTGTATCCTTGGGAGAACATGTTCTCTTTGTAAAGAAGTATAGATCAATGTGGATATGCATTAATTATAGAGAAAATAATTGAATTATAGTGAATAAAAAATATCATCTTCAAAGGATTTATAATTTATTCAAAACTCTTTATAGGGCTTAATGTTTCTCCAAGATTAACCTCCAATATATGTATCATCAGTTGAGGGTGAAGAAATGGGATATCCCAAATACTAAATTCCAAATAAGATATTGTCATTATGAGTTTTTTTATATTCCCTTTGGATTGATTAATTCTACTAATATATTTATAGATTTGAATAATAAAATCTTTAGGGGATACCTTAATAAATTTCCAGTGGTCTTTTTTAATGATATTATGATATATTAAAAATTTTGTGAGGGACATGAGGATTATCTAAATGTCATATTAAAAACTCTATAGAAAAGATGATTTTTTTAAGTTTAGTAAATATCAGTTCTAGTAACAAAAAGTAACATTATTAGGATTCTTTATCACTAGTGACAGAATCATGGATGATTCAATTAAGAAAAAGGTCATATAGGATTAGTCTCTAGCTACAATATTGACTAAGATTTTTAGTTTACTTACTCTAGTAGGATACTATAAAATGTTTTTGAAAAAAAAATTATGGATTTATAATCCACTAACCAGATTCACTAGAATTAGAGTTAAGTGTATTTGGAAAAAATAATGTGAAGAAATTTCCCAAGAACTAAAGAATGGGTTGGTTATTGTACCTATTCTAAAATTACCCTCTAATGTTAAATGATTTTTTATCTATACTGATGAATCCTTGAAAGAAATTTGATATGTACTCATACAAAAAGACAAGTTGATTATATATGCATCTCAATAGGTAGAGAATCTTGAGTAGAATTATCCTACCCATGATTTGGATGTAGCTATAGATATATTTTCATTAAAGATATGAAGACATTATATTTATGGAGAGAAGTGTGATATATATACATACCACCAATGTTTGAAGTACATATTCACACAAAAGGAATTGATCATGAGTCAAATGTGATAGTTTGAGATTTTTAAAGTCTATGATTCTTATATTCATTATAACCCTATAAAATAAAAAAAATGATGCATTAAGTTGGAAATACCCTTGTTTTATTTCAAGGATGAGGATTGAAGGACATCCATTGATCAAGGACATGGAAAATATATAAATGGAATTCATAAGTTAAGTTATGTCATCAATCATATCCCAAATTATTTCTCAACCATAATTATTATAGAAATTCAGTAATGCATAAAGAGATGATATTGTTTTACAAAACAAGATAGAAGATGTGAAAAATGAGAAATTTCATGAGTTATGTGTTGATCAAGAGGGGGTATTGAGGTTCTATACAAGGATATATATATCACATATTCTGGATTTAAAGAAAGATTTTATGGATGAAGCTCATAGATGTACATTATTTTTACATCCTAGAAGAACCAAAATGTATATTTATATGTGTGGACATTATTAGTCAGATAATATGAAGAGGGAGATTTCTTATTATTGTAACAGCCCAAGATTTTATAAAAAATATTCTTTTTAATTTTATTAATGTCTTGTGTTGTACGCTACACCAAAAGGAGCTTGCACAACACGCATCCTTGACTTGCCTTGCATTACACGCAATCGCGACCTTCCTTGATAGCGTGTGTAATACGCAATACTGAGTTTCACTAAACAACGATATGCTATTAAAATATTATTAAAAATAGCCGGTATGAATAGTAATAACCACTTTTTAAAATTCTGTAAATCTTATTTTTCAAAATGAACTTCATTTTTGGATTCGGAGTATCGAATTTAGCCTAAGGTGAAATTTTGGTACTTTTCGGATAACTTTCATATTCTGATGAATAGTGAAAATTACTAAATTATAATTAAAAACAAATTTTTTAATAGAAATAATTAATAGTGATAAATTATTAATTTGAGTGGTTTTAAAGTATATTTAGAATATATTTTTACAATTTAATACAATGTTGGTCATTGGATGTAATTTCACATTTAAACCAGACATAATCAAGTGTCAATCTTTTGATAGATATTGTTTCTTAAAAACACGCTATTTGTTTTAACAGCGGGATTTAATTATAAAATTAATTAATGCAAATTCTATGATATGAATTTGGTAAAATAGACTTCATTTTTGAATTCGGAATATGAAATATAGCTTAGGATGAAATTTTGGCATTGTTCTGAAAAACATCAATTTTTGATGAATAGTGAAACTACTAAGTGGTAGTTAAAAAAATTAATTTCTTCATAAATCTTAATTTTACCGCTTCTGTGAATGGAATTTCAAAAATCCAAGAGACACGGTTGATGTAAGTAAGTAAAATGTGGTTCAATGAGATGAAATTTTTTTTGGTGAATAGTAACTTTTTACTTTTTTTACCATGGTTAATAGTAAATAGGGTAACTAAGGGTAAATATGATATTACTATTACCCTAACACATGTCCTAGTTCTATTGGATAAGTGTAATTCGACCAAAAACAACCTTATGAATATAATATGACCATTTAGGTCCCCTTGGATTATATTATGACATTTAATATTATATTATTTAATGAATAGTTAAAATAGTTAAAATCAAAGTTTAATAACTAAAACATTTTTAATATGGGGTTATACATAAGATAAATTCGACTATAAATATTCATTAGAAATCTAAAAGGATTTCCTACATAATGATATTTTATTTATAATTTTTAGACTTTAAATAAATTAATTTATTTATGACACAACGATGATGCAGTAATTACCCTTTTAAGGAAATATTAACATAATTGATGTTATAAATGCTCAAATGAATGTAATTTGAGACTTTTTATGACTTAAACTAATTTTCTAGGTTACTATGATATATTAGTGTTGATTTAATCAACTTGGTTCGAACATATAATTCTGTTATGACTTTCACAAAAATCATATATCAAATAGTGTCAAAATTGACACAAAATAGTTTTTAAATCAAATATTATATTATTAATTGTTATTTTATTCCTAAAAATCTAAGGTTAGGCCAAATGACTTAGATAAGGATATATTTATTAATAATATACAATTTGGGGTTCGTTTGGCATGTTATATTAAGTGTATTAACCATATAGTGAAAGAAAACAAAAAGACACGGTAAAAGTTAAATTATTTAACTTAGAGTTAAATCTAATTGATAAGGTTAAAATAATAACCTAAACTTGTCTAAATCCTATTGGTTGATAGGATTTAGACCCATACCCACTTTATCTTCAAAATAAGACCCTTTGGAACCATTATAAACCGATTTTGACTTTAATATAAAATAATATTTTGAGATATTCCTAAGGTGCCCCTCTCCTCCCTTATAAAAGGACACCTCCTCCCCCTCCTCCTCACACCAATTTGAGCACTCAAGCTCGGCCAACCCCTGCCAAAACATCTTCTCCACTTCCCTAGAAACATCCTAGAGGTTCTGGTCTTCCTCAAAGACCAATTTTAGTTCCCTAAGAGGAGGTCTCAAAGAGGCGCTTCAAAGAAGAGGTAATTACCGTTACCAATTCTTTCATCTTTATTTCTTCTTCCACTTCTTCTTCTTAGGTTGTTTCATTATGAAGTAATAACATCAGTATCACTCATATACTGATATGTTATTATAAGTATGAAACAACCCTATTTCACCATCTATCTATCCTACGGAAAAAGAAATCACCGCGCGTGCGTACTTACGGAATACCGTCTCCACGCCGTGGTGTAATCTATTTTCCACCACCACCTTACATGGATGGGTATAATGGTGTAAAGAATAACTATACATAGTTATTACAACATAATATTGATTCTGATATATTGTATAATCCAATCCAATTCAGTTCAATATTTATGGAAATGATATCATCGCTCGTGCGTACGTACGGACTACCGTCTCCACGACGCGATGAGATTCATTCTCCATGTTAACCATTTAAGAATGATTATAAAGTATATATAAGAAATAATAATGAAATATATGACATTATAAAGTTACTGGATATATGTATATATATATATATGTATTTCATCTACTTACTTCCATTTCAAGACAATAAGGAAAGTAAAACAGCGTTCATGCGTACGTACGGACTACCGTCTCCATGAACGGTGTTTTTCATTTTATTTATCTATCTATTATATATATATATATACTGAATATATATGATAAATAAATCATCTTTTATATTTTTTAAGTAAGTAGATCATGATATAAGTAATAATGATGTCAAGAACAACAAGTCAAAACACCTACGATAAATGAAACGATTTTACCCAAAACGCTTCTTTAACATGGAATTTACAAAAGAATGGGTAATATAATGTCATAAGTGAACCATATATGATATCATAACAATGAATATGATTCTGGAATAATTCAATAACATGATTTAAATCATTATACAGGAGGTTCGTACACTTACAAAGCAAGTCGGACATAAGGTAAGGGAAATATCACAATCTCATTTTTATCTGAGATTGTTTATTCGTAAGTATTTACTGGGGTGTATTTTATCATCCACATCCTTGTTTCATAAATATGTAATATTATTTCCATCCAACTACAATTGTTTAAATCCAATTTTACCCTTTGTTGAGTTTTTAGTAAAAGAAATGAAAGGAATCTTTTGTCGTTTTCCGTACGAGGTACTTTTTGACTTTTCCGACAAAAGAACGAGAAGAATGTTTTTTTTAACTTATACGGCACGAACGGATTTTTACGGTTTTATAAAGATTTATTTTCATGAAGCTTCCTCCAAAAGATTTCATGACTATTTTCAATAAAATCTCTTTCATTTAAAATTGCATGACGTTTTGTGAAAAGAAATTGATTTTGAAGAAGAAAGGATATTTTCCTCAAGAATTCATTTCAAGTGTTTTATCAAAATTATTTTCCATCTAAGATAACATAGGGTTCTGTTTCTATCCCTATTATTACAGTGATTTGGTTATGTTGTTATGGAATTATTTTTATGAATTCCTTTATATTATATTAATTGTTTTATGATGTCACGATGTTTACGAATCCCATTTTTACTACATGGGTTATGAAATGATGTATGATTTATGATTCTGTGGCACACATAAGAATGGTATCATTATGAGATGGGTGGGACCTATATCTCCCTCCAATGCATTGGGTAAAGATTTTATATCTCATGAGATAGACAGGGCTGGAACGGTAGGTTATACCGGTTCAGTGAAACAGGACTGAAACGAGGGTTACTCGATTCAGAAAGGGACTTTGTCCACTAAGATTGTATTGGCAATTAGTCTTGACTAACAAGAAATGATTCTCTATGATTATGTGTGCATGCCACAAAGTTTCAAGTTTCATTTTATGATTATGGTGATCTCATTTTCACTTCTATGATTTGTTCCATGTTAAGATATTATGATCTCTTTTGCAGGTTATGATTTTCAAAAAGATATGATATGATTTTTATTTCTTTTTTATACCCTTACTGAGCATTTGAGCTCACCCTTTTATGTTTTCTTTTCCCCAGGATATAAAGAAAGGTTTTAGGTAAAAAAAAGGAAGATCTTTATGGGAGATTTTGAAGATCTTTCACCACGATTAGAAGATTATATTCCGAGTTTCCAAATACACTAAACTATTACGATCCTTGTGTGTGTGTTTTTGTTATGTACTAAGTATTCCGCAAAAGTAATGTAATGTCAATGTACGTCAAGATACGGGTCCCTACAATTATACTACAATATGTTTAGTATGTCAGTAAGTTAAGGAAGAAAGGAAACTTCTCAAAGAAGTACTATAACCACTACCCATACCTGTATGGAAGTGGAATAACATCACAATAGAATTTTTTACTAGACTTCATAATATATACAAGGGAAATAATTTCATATGGGTAATTATTAATAGATAAAAAAAGTTTTACCATTTTATCATTAAACAAGAGTATCTCCCCCTTGAGTTCCTTGATCATATATATATTCATGAAGTTGTGAGACTTCACAGAGCACCACTAAAAATTATTCCTAACTGTGATCCAAAATTTACTTCTAATTTATGGAGGATTCTTAAAAAATATATGAATAAAGAGGTGAACCTAAGAACATACTATCATTCACAAACTCATGGGTATTATAAGAGTAATATTCAAACATTGGAATACTTTTTAAGGGCTATATCACTTGATTTTTAAGGTAGTTGGGACCAATATCTTCCAATTATTTAATTATAAAGTATGATCCATCCTCGTTTAGTACTAATTTGTTAATGGGATGAGGTGTCTACGGACTTCATTTTTTGATTTACATGGACTCCTTATGGTAATAATTCTATCTGGGTGGTGATTGACTGGTTGTAGAAATAAACTTAATTGATTCTAATCAGGGACACATCCATGTTTCAAGATCTATGTATGTTTCACATGTAGGTGATTGTGGGGTTTTATGGGGTTTCTTTTATTATTTTTTCTAATAGGGATCCTAGGTTTACTTCAAGATTCTTGAAGAGTACCCAAGAGGATATGGGGGTCATGTAAGATTGATTACAACTTACCATCCAGAGACAGATAGTCAAACAAAGTGAAATATTCATATTATAGAGGATATGCTTCAAGCATGCATCTTAAATTTTAGTGGATCATGGGAAATCCATCTAGTATTGGTCGAGTTTTATTATAATATCAATTACCAATAATTGATCAGAATTGATCCCTTTGGGGATTTGTATGGTCTCCCATGAAAGTATCTTTTTTATTAGTCATAGGTGGGTGAGTACTCTGTTATGGGACTAAGTCTTGTTTAGGATGCATTTATGATGATTCAAGATATACATAAACACTTAGTTATAGCTCAGAGTCAGCATAAATACTATAAGGATCATTGATATAATCCTTTTTACTTTACCATTGGTGATCATGTTTTCTTGAAAGTTTCACCTTATTTGGGTCACTGTCAACTTAAGAAACATGGGAAGTTTTCTTTGAGATATTTTAGACCATTTGAGATCATTTAGTTTCTTAGTTGGGTTTCTTATCAGTTCGTGTTACCAAATCAGTAGATAGTTATTCATGATATTTTCTACATATCTCAGCTTAAGAAGTACCAACTTGATTTGTCCCATGTTTTGAGTTGGGAGGATATTTAGTTGGAGCCATATGTTTCCATTTTGGATAAACTAGTAGATATCATTGATTATCTTATAAAATAATTGTGTGTGAAGTCTATTCCATTTTTCAAAGTGTCGTGGAATCATGGATATGATTCTCATGAGACTTGGGAATGTGAATCATCAATGAAGGAGTAGTGGCCTCACCCCTTTCTAGAGCATCCTTTATACACCTAAATTTTTAGGGATAGAAATTCTTATGATAGGAATAATTTAAACATACTTGTTAAGGTACATTATCTTTTATGTTTAAGAGGCCATTTTTCAGGATTGGGTGGTGTCATAGGCAATACAAATTTTTCTAAAGGACTTAAGTTAAACACTACATATAGGATCCATTTCATACCACGAATCATATATTCACAATGTAAATGACTTCTGGGAAGAGTCTATTATTATTTTTCAAGGCGTGAAAATAATTCATGACATGAAATCATATTTACATTGTGAACTTTATTTTTGGGATTTTAAGTTAAGGCGGTGTGTTTTTCAGTGTATCATACATTTTGAAAGTTTACATCATGAATTTTTAATTCACACCATGAATTATTTCTGTTCCAATGAATTAAGTGTTTTTCATATCTAAACCCTCTCTAATTTATCTTTAACCTTCTCTTTAGAACCCTAGATCCTCCCCCAAGATATTTTGTGTGAATCTAGGTCTTCCTATATTCTCTAATTGGTGTATTGATCTCTGATTAGTTGGTTTCTCCTCTTTTAGTAAGTGTGTTCATTATATTATTATTTTCTTCATTTATCTTGGAATTTTAAGTATTTTTGGGATATGTTTTTGGGATTTATTTATCATATTATGATCATTATCTAATATCTTTTTTATCACTTATGTTATTTTCTTTTGGAGGATAGTTATATTGTTTTTTGTGGTATGGTGTGTGTGATTGCTAAGGTATGTGTTTTTCTAACTTCTCTACTAAAACTTTTGCTTCAATAAACAATATTATAGGATTTGATAATCAATGTTAGGGCCTCAATTCATTTTTCTTTCATTCTTTTTCGTCCGGTGTATATATATCCCATTATTATTGGTGTGAGACCTAAGTTTTGGGTAGGTGGTTCCATCTCTATCCAATTATCTATGAACCATGAATGATCTTGATTTATTAAATGAATTTCTACATTAAATTTTATGATTGTGGATTAATTCATTTGTGTGTGTAAAATTGTTTTTGAGAAAAGATAGTTTCGCCCTAATTTTGGTAAAAGAAATGTGTTTTTCAAAGCATTACTCAATGGATTGTGAAATTGGTTTTAAAATCATTTTTAGATGAATAAATGGTTGTTTTTAATTATAACATCTTGAACTATTATGAATAAAATTTCCCTTGTGATTTAATTAAATGTATTATTATGTAAAATGGTTATAGAAAACACATAAACTTCTTTAGTATTATTATATCCTATCAGGTTTAAATGACCATTAATAATATTTATCGTTGATAAAACAGTCATTGAATAGTGATCATATGATTTCTATAAATATATGGTTTTAACAAATCCAATTGACATAGAAAAAGTAATTGATGGCCTCACTCAATAGGATTGTACCCTATGAATCCCATTTATTGGAGCTTCTGCGGGATATAGAATCACTAGGATTTTCCCTTCACCAAGACAAGATGATATTCAATAACTTAATCAGGAGAAAAACTGTTTACGAGAGAATTTCAAGCTCATTGATATCACGGCTCAAACCACATACGCCGAACCACACCATGAAAGTATCTTCATCACACACCTTACTCTAAGGGATATTTCTGTTGTATTAATGGGATATGTATTAAGACTATAATAATATGAGTATGAATATTGAATTTTTCAATAGAATAATGTTCATATTATTTTTTTATTGTTACTTTATAAATGATTTTTATTTTTTAAAATAAAAAAAAGGTATTTTAATTAGAATTCAATTTCAATTAAGTCGTTTATTTTGATGAATTAATGGATTTTTGAAATAAATAATATTTTAATAAAATTACTAAATAATTTTTAGCAAATATAAATTATCATAAAATTTTTATGAAGTAAAATCTAATTTTTATAAGGGTTCAAAAAAACTGTTATTTCTAAAAAAACACAGTATTACTCAATAAATGTTGATTATTATTTTAAAAGTAAAAATGCACATATTTAGAGAATTATTTATATAAAATTAATATTATTTTTTTAATAATAATTTCAAAATCATCCAATGGTTAAATTTTCATAATATTCTGAGATAGTCAGATTTTCGAGTAAAAATTAAATACCATATAAATATACTTTGTGTATTACGATATCATAATGACCCAAAAGTGATGCAATAAATACTATAAAGGGTATCCATAACCAAATATATGTTTTACCTTTAAAATAATTTGATTTTATATTTATTTGGTTAATTTTATAAATCCTTTATGAATCCTCCAAAATCATTAATATATTTTAAGGTTTTAAAATCATATCTTTAAGAGCATGACTCGCTTCCACATAAGTAAGGGTATTATTTTATTAATTTCAGCCTTTGGACTTATAAAATAGTGAAAACCACTCCCATTTGTAAGAAATAAAGTGAAAAACATGGGAATATTTTTTGTTTTGGTTATTTTATTATATAGAGTCCAAAATCTAAGTTTGATAAATAATAAAGAAATCCCCACTCATTCCCTAAATAAACCCACCCAATATCCCATTTCTCTTCTCTAAAAATAATTATATAATGTCCTTGATCTGACCTCCCATCTCTAGATTCCTTCCAAGGTTCCCAAAATCTCTCAAGAACCACCTCCCAAGTATTTGGAGTCACACCCTCAAGTAAGGGATCATCACCTTCTCTTATTTATTCACGTTTCTATATTATATTGTGCCTTCTATTTAAAATTACTAATGTTGGGATAAGTATTTACATGTCCCTATTACTTAAAATTTCATTTAAAAATTATTATATACCCCCTTCCACACTCATAAACCCATTTTATAAATTTTTATGTGATGTTGTTAGGCTACCAAAATTTCACCACGATTTTTCCATGCCAAAACAATTGTGTAGTGAATACCATACCCATTTCCTATCAAGGGTATTCACATTTATACCCTAATAATTATTTGAATTAGGACTTAAATTTATGTATTCCAAACTCCTTTATTATGGAATAAAATATAATGATGAATGAAACCTTGTTCTTTTATCTATGTGGCACACTTAATCATGAGAATCAAATACAATTAACTGGTCCACACAGAATTATATAGTGCTCCAAGGAATTGGGTAACATTTAGTCTCATGAGAATTCATGTTGGTGTAGGTATTAAACCTGATTCATTTATGTTAATTTTTCTATCATGATTTCTTTACAGTTAGCTTTGACCTGTGTTTATGATGAATTATTTTAAGTTGTTTCCACATTTCCCATGTTTTATTTATGTTATCATGTTATATCATGTATTACTGTTCAAGTTTATTAATCTCACACCTTTTATGCCACATTTATATTCATATTGTATAACATGAACTAAATTATTCATGTTATTCCATGTTTATTCCCTTACTGGGATTTATATCTCACCCCTTTCATATATATGTCCCTAGGTTATCCCATGTAGTTTTAAGTGAGATCATGTTAAGAATTTTTCAATAAAGATATTATTTTTACTATTTTGAATTGTTATGTAATATACCAAATTCTAAAATACGCTAGACTTATATATCTTATAGGTTGTATTAAGGTAATATTTTTTGTAATAAATCAAGAATTAATGTGTAGTAAAGAGTAGGGTTGTTATAGTTGGTATCAAGGGAAATTTTTTGTTATTTTTGGGATTAGGATTATAAAACTATAGCAAAAGCCTTAGGGATAAGACTAAGTATAAGAAAACATTCCTAAATTTTGGTAAGTATATATTAAGTGGTTATTAATAAAATAAAACCATGTCTAGATACTACAAGTAGACATGGTTTTGGAATAGACGTACCTAGGTGTAAGAAATCTGAAAAAGTGTGTCAGGCCTAACTCGGTGTAACTTGGTACACAAAAACGGACCTTACTACTCACCTGGTTTGACACTCCTAAGGGATATCCTTTTTTAAAATCATAAGATCATTAATAACCATTATTAAGGGAATAAAAAAAATACCTTAAGAGTATATGTTAGTAAATAGTTCATGGATAACATAGATTGAAGCCTATAAATTCATAAGTCCTCCAAATTTCAAATCCCCCTAAGAAATAACAAGCTGAAATTGAGAGGTTTATGTAATAAAGTCCTCCAAATTTTAATGGATCATCTGATCCCTTAATCATATAACAATAGATAAAATCCATAGAGAAGATCTTCTCCATCCTTCAATGTTCTAAAGAATAGAAGGTTCTACTGGATATATATTATATGGAGAGAAACTTTGATCAGTGGTGGACATTTATCAAGAATATGAAGCCTGAGGAAGGGATTGAAGTGATGGGGTGGAAGGAATTTTAGAAAATGTTTTTTCACAAATATTTTCCTCACACTCTCTGACTTAAAATGGAAATGGATTTCATTTCCCTCAATAAAAAAAGATTAAGAATATATTGGGGTGTACAAGGAGAACTTCACAAGAATTTCATGATACACCTCCATATTTTTCATTACCCCCGAATACAAGGTTGGATGCTTCTTTGGTGGGCTAAAACCTAGTCTAAAAAAATACCTGGTGATCTGTGACTTTGATAGAAATGAGGAAATTTTCTTATGTGCCCTCAAAGTCAATATGGATAACTGATAATTTCATGACCCGCATTCACCAAGATGAGGGAAGGGACAGCAGATTGCCAGACCCTTCCTTCTTCAAGTTGAAAGAGAGATAATAACCCATGAGACCTGCCTTCAATAGGTCCCAGAGTGGCGACTAGCACCAAGGGTATAAAATCACACACTAAATGGAAGGAATTACCCTTTTTATTTTTAATAGGATTAGGAGATAAGATAGTAAATCCCACAACACCAAAATTGAAAGTAGGAGTACGGTTGAAAGTAAACCATTCCCATATTAATGTTCAAAGGTAAAAGATAAAAGCCACAAAACTCCAAAGGTAAAAAGATAACAAGAAAAGGAAAATCAACAATAGCAACTACCCCAAAGGTCTGAGCTAGTACGGTCCCGCACGATCCCACAAGACCTCCTGGAAACCTGAAAATAGTTTTATATACGTAGGGTGAGCATACAAGTATACTCAGTAGGGAAAACCATAGACTCTCGTGTACAAGTGAGGAGACATTCTAATGTCCCATAGAAAAATAGATAACCAAACACCCAACAAGGAAAAGTTATCCACCCAAACATCACCAAGGCATGCTCCCCAAATAATGCAAGTCAAGTAATGTATAGTAATAGCACATCGATATTTGGGTAACCCATGCCACTTACCCACTAGTTATTGAAGACATCCTACGCATCGAACCAATCCCGCCATTCTTACCGCAGTCCCACTGCCAAACCCCACCCGCACACACCTGGGCCACAACCTCACCATAGTCCCACTACCAAACCCCGCCCGCAGACACCTGGGCCACAACCACCACACGTAACCACACCCGCAAACACATGGGTCAGAACAACTACTGCCACGCCCGAAAACACCTGAGCCTCATCCCGAAGACACTTGGGAAACAACCTATACGAAAACATCTGGTCCCACCACCACAACTACCCTGCCCAAAGATTCTTGGGCTAATAATGGACTTCAGGCCATCACACCCTGCCCGAAGAGTCTTGGGATATTCGGGAAAGGGAGCAGAAAAGGAGCTAATAACCAGCCACTCATAGGAGTGTTGGGAAAAACACCCTCCCCCATGAAATGGGAGTATTCAGCACTTAATTGCTCAACTTGGGTGGGGCGCGAATAAGAAACATAAAATCTATAGATATATGTATAGGTAACAAACACTCATCCCAACCTAGGGGTTCTAAAACCTAAGCACAAACACCCTCGTTACTACTCATTCATGAAAGAATAGCACGACACTCACGGACAAGACATAACTCATTCCCAAGACCAATTCCTATTTAAACTATTCTTTTTTAAATATTCAAGTAACCCCATTTAGGTGAATTCTACACTACTGGGAAATTAACAGGCAAAACCGCAATCGAGAGAAAGAAGACATTCAAACAACAACTTAAACATTCACACCCAGTTCTCTTGTAAAGTCACAACAACAAAGGGATAAGTGAGATCCCTCAAAGTATTGGGACCAAAGAAAACCCCGAGACACAGCCCCATGTCCCCAAAATCCAAGAGCCAATGATTTCTCAACAACAGAGGATTCCACCCCAATTCGTGATATAAGCAGAGTAACCCCACAGCCTCAAATTAAAAACCAGCAAAGTATAACAACAGGGGATCCCATCCCCACCCATATCACCCCAGTAATCTAAGCCCCCATCCATAAAGTCACCTGCAATTGGCCCGTGAAAGAAAACAACCAAACCACCACCACCAACACAAGGTAGGCCCATGCAAGTATTTTCATATTTAAAAGATTCAACACACTCTATGGTTTCAATTCCACTGTTCTTTAATCGGGGTTATCACAGAAAAGGGTTGATCCTGGTGCTTTCAATTTATTTAACCGAGTATACGTAATTAACCAATTCCATGTTATGGTTATTTAAACATCCAAGAGCATTGAGGTTCATTAGTGCACAGAGAAAGACCACCAACGGCCATGATTTTCAGTGAGCATAAGCCCGTACAATTCACAACACATAACAACATAAAGAGTACAGTAGAACATCGATCACACCCCCCTTTCACTCTTTAAAGGTTCGTTCATTATCTTTGTTAATTTCGGTTCCATCAATTTCCACATAGGCAAAAGCATTCCCACCCCGCATGATATGCAGAAAGGAGAGACGAAGGAGAAAACCCCTACTTGATTGATCAAGGATCGACGTTTTTCTCCACGCGCTAAGAACAGGGGATGCAGGATTTGCAGGGGAGGGACGTCGGGAACTCCAAGGACGAGCAGACGACTCGAGCGCAGGTGCACCAGGGAGAAGAAGGGGAGTCGTCCAAAAGGCAGAAGAGAAAGGATAACTTCCTCTGCAATATATAGATAAAATCCCGTTGTTACGGGATATGGGGATTTTGAACACCTTGAAAGTCAGATCATGGTTTCCATCATGGTTTGGGCGGTTTCACACAATGGTATTAAGTTGTTATTTAATATCCCCCATCGGGGATATTTATCGGGATTTTTAGGTATTAATTATGGGATTTAATAAGGGTAAAATAATTAATTTACTATGGGAGCAGAAAGGTCGGGAACTGGAAAAGAATGAAGAGGACATGGTGCCACCGTCACGGTGTCACCCTCATGGTGCCACTGTCACGGTGTCACCCTTACAGTGCCATCATCCCAGTTCCACCGTGACCGGTGCCACCATGATCGGTGCCACCGCCTCGGTTCCACTGTGACCGGTGTTACCATCATAGTGCCACTGTTTTGGTGGAGCCTCACTTTTGTCAAAGTAATGGGCCAGGAGGGTCTGGTCCATTACATTAGATACCTCTCAAACTATTCTCTCCCTCGAGAATCAAAACAGACCAGAAGATAAGAGAGGGTCCGAACAACCACCTCGAAAGATACCTCTCAGGATTGAACCTCATCGTTATCTAGAAAAACCTCCCTATCAAGAACCAAGCAACATACCAGGGTCAAACTGCTCAGTCCTATGGGTTGGGGAGTCTCTTCTCCCATGTCAAGATACTATCCACTTTGGGCAGCACTAACTCTCCCGCACGGGTTTAATCGCATCCACCTTAATGTGTCTTGATTAGGGATCGGGTCCTCCCCTCCCCATAGCTAGGACTTTTCACACGCATTCAAAGAATAAGGAAAACCACACATTCCATAGTCAATAAGGTGAAGCGTTCCATCACAAACAAGCATAAACAGAATATCACAAAACTCAAAACAACTCTAGGTACTGGGCGCGCATCTGTGCTTCCTGTTCCAAAATACTCTTCTCAATCCCACCATGTTTCCACAACACTCAAACTAAAGGAATGGTTCACCCACGAAGCACCTTTTCTTCACGATCCTTGATCCTCACTAGTATTTCAACAAAGGTCACGACATCCTTGATAGCTAGCACTCCCCAGTCGAGGATGTTTAATCTTCGTGTAGATACCGACGGAGCTGGGACACATGGAAAACATCATGTATCCTCAGTAGCGGAGGTGGTAGCGCTAGATGGTAAGCCACATCACTGACCCGCCACGACACTTTGAAGGGTCCGATTAATCTGGGAGAAAGCTTACTCCCTCTACCGAACCTCTGTTGTCTACGCCGAGGGGAGACCTTCAAGAACATGTGGTCTCTAACCTCAAACTCCAAGATCCTCCTCCTACTATCGGCATATGACTTCTGTCAGTCTTGGGCCACCTTTATCCTTTCCCGTATAAGCTGAACCTTCTCTGTCATGCTATGCACCACCTCTGGGCCAAGAACACTCATTTCCCCAACCTCATTCCAGCACACCGGTGAGCGACACGGCCTTTCGTATAGGGCTTAAAATGGATCAATGCCAATGGTAGAGTGATAGATATTATTGTAGGAAAACTCTACCAGTGGAAAGTGTTGCACCCATGATCCTCTTGAGTCCAGAACACATGCCCGCAGCATATCCTCCAAGGTCTGGATGGTGCGCTCTATCTGTCCATCTGTCTGGGGATGAAAAGTAGTGCTAAGACGTAGCTGGGTGCCAAAATCATGCTGCAATTCTCTCCAGACTCGTGAGGTAAACCATGAATCCCTATCTGAGACTATGGACCTAAAAACTCCATGAAACCGCACCATCTCATCCACGTACCTTTGTGCTAAGGCATCCACTGTACCCGACTCCTTGATTGCCCGAAAGTTAGACGACTTCGTCAACCGGTCCACCACTACCCAGATAGCACCACATCCTCCTTGAGCCTTAGGTAGTCCCATGAATAAATCCATCGAGATGTCATCCCACTTCCACTCGGGAACATCCAGAGGCTGCAACAAACCGCCCGGAACACGGTGTTCAGCCTTCACCTACTGACACACCAAGCATTTATCCACGAACTCTGCCACCGCCCACTTTACCCCGGGCCACCATAATTGACCTCTCAAGCCCCGGTACATGTTGTAAACTCCCGGGTCCACTGCTAGGGGTGATTTGTGGAACTTTCTAAGAACTCTCTCGCGCATCACCTCTGGAACAAACAGCTTTCCTCAGAAAAGCACCTGATTCTGACCATCCTCCGTCCACCCTTCTAGAGCATCCCCTTGGTTAACCTGGTCACGCATCTCCTCACTTTCTGAGTCTCCCCATTGGTACTCCTCTACCTTCTGAAATAGAGAATATTGCACTTTCATCTGATACAGGTAACCTCTACCACCTTCCATCCTTGCATCTAGGTGCAGGGCAGCCAACTCCTCCATTGCCTTCCAAGCATCTGCCGACTCCCGGACTGCATCCTTCCGCGACTTCATGCTCAAAGCATCAGCCACCACATTCCCCTTTCCCGAGGTGTAGGAAACCTCAAAGTTGTAGTCCTGAAGGAACTCCATCCACCTCTGTTTCCGCGAGTTCAGGTCCCGCTGAGAGAAGATATACTTCAATCTCTTGTGGTCCATGAAAACTACAAAGTGCTCCCCGAAGAGGTAATGTCGCCAGAACTTTAGTGCGAACACGACCGCCGCAAGATCTAGATCATGGGTGGCATAGTTATGCTCATGGGGATGTAACTGCCTAGACCCATAGGAGATCACCCCTTGCTGCTGCATCAGCACACACCCGAGTCCCTACCCTGAAGCATCACAGTATACCTCATACGCCACCCCTTCTTCTGGAAACCTCAGAACTGGGGCACTAACCAACTTCTCCTTCAGATAGCTGAAGGCTGCCTCACACTGCTCGTTCCACACGAAAGCCCAATCCTTCTTGGTCAAGCTTGTCAAAGGTGCTACAACTCAGGAGATGTTGGGCACAAACCTCTGGTAGTAACCTACCAACCAGAGGAAACTACGAACCTATGCCACATTCTTGGGTGCTGCCCAAGAAACAACCGCCTCGACCTTCGATGGGTCCACTATTATCCCTCACTCGGACACCACGTTCCCAAGGAAATGCACTTCTCACATCTAGAACTTGCACTTTGATATTTTCCAATAGATCTGGTGTCGTCGGAGGACATCTAAAACTGTCCTCAGGTTCTCTATGTGATCCCCCTTTGATCTTGAGTAGATCAGAATGTCATCAATAAAAACGACCATGAACTGGTCTAGATATTCCTAAAACACGGAGTTCATGATCCCCATGAACACAGCTGGTGCGTTCATAACGCCGAACGGCATGACTACAAACTTGAAGTGCCCATATATGCACCTGAAGGCAGTCTTCGAGATGTCACCCTCCTTCACCCGCACTTAGTGATATCCAGACCACAGATCGATCTTTGAGAACCAACCCACTCCCCTCAGCTGGTCGAAGAGATCGACTATCCTTGGGAGGTGGTAGCTATTCTTGACCGTCACCTGATTCAGCCTCATGTAGTCTATGCATAGCCTTAGACCACCATCTTCCTTATTCTCAAACAACACAGGATCACACCACGGTGACACACTTGGCCGAACAAAACCCTTCTTCATTAGATCGTCAATCTGGATCCGTAACTCCCGTAGCTCAGAAGGTGACATCTGATAGGGAGCCATCGAAATCGGACGGGCACCAGGTTGCAAGCCTATCCCGAACTCAACATTGTGTCAAGGGGGTAGAGTCGCCACCTCCTCAGGAAAGACGCCCATAAACTCACTGACGATTCCTGGTACTTCCACTATTTCTGCATCTACTGACTCCACTAATAGTTCGTACAACAAGGAAAGGAGGGGCTCCTCTCGCCCACTACTTCTCTGACAACCCCGATCGCCGACAAAGTTTACACGTTGACCACCCAAATCTGAAAACACAACCCTTCCTCAGAAGCAGTCAATGATGGAACACATAGAGAACAGCCATTCAATGCCTAGGATGACATCGTATGGCTGTATCTGCAATAATAGCAGATCCCTGGTAGACTGATGCGGCCCTATCATCAGTCTACACCCTTGGAAAACATAAGATAAGTCGGTATGGCCTCCGACTGGAGTCCTCAGCACCAGAGGCGTTGAAAGTCTCTCGACGTCTAAACCCAAATAACGGGCCATACTGGGTGTAACAAATGAGTGTGAAACTCTGGTATCGAACAAGGCATAGGCAAGAGTAATAAACAAGCTGATCGTACCTCGAACGACCTCTGGCCCTACTGGAACTGCTGACTCTACGGTGTGCAACTTCCCATGCCCAGTTCCTCTGCCTCTCTGCTATTTTCCACCTCCTCGACCATGCCCTAGTCGAGGTCCCTGAGGAGGGACCTGAGGTTGGCCTCCTCCTGCAACATCTGCCCTCAGAGGGGCGGGAGCCTGCTACCCCTGCTGTTGCTGCTGAAAGGGCATGGCTGGAAACTTTTGTGGGTGAGGTGGGCGCTGAACCTATCCACCCCCACTATACTGCACTCTGTCTGGGCACTAATTCTGAAGATTTCCATGGATCCTACAGACTAAGAACCTCGGTCCTGGGCCCGAAAGAAAATGGCGAGGACTGGGGGATCGGAACTGGAACTGCTGAGGCCTGCTTCCTACCGGTCGAAACCTAGAGGGTCCTGATGCCGGAGGCCTACTGCTGACGGATTTCCCCTTCGACAGGCCCAACTGGATCCCCTCTCGTGACACACCTCCCAGAATGTGAATCCTCTCCACCACTTTATCCTTTTTCTGCACCTCCAGGTATGTTGGTAAGGAAAAGGGAACAACAGCATACTGAAGAGAAGGTCGGAGTGCCTCCTCTAGACTTCTCATCTGAGACTCCTCATCCGGAATGAGGTTTAGAGAAAAGCGAAGGAGATCCTTGAACTTGATCCCCAACTCTCTCACTGACATACTCCCCTACTGGAGGGAGAGTAGTTCCTGTCTCTTCTCAGCCTTCATCGTGGAAGAGAGGAATTTCGCCCGGAACTCCTTCTCGAAGTCACCCCACGCAACCTCAGTCTCTCTCCTCTCTCCAAGATAAAGTGTCCACCACTAACGTGCTACTCCCCACATCTGGATGATGGCCAGAGGCACCCACTACTCTTTCAGAGCCCAAATCAAGCCGAAATCTATCACTAGCTCCTCAAGCCAGCTCTCCATCTCTAGGTCTGAGATGCTTCCCTCGTACTTCTCGAGGGTCTGTCACTGAAAAGCTCGAAGTGGCTTCTGCCACTGGTCATCCTCCTCCTCTCGGTCGATCCTCTGTCGACCGGCCAAGTCAACCTCTTGGGCCTCGATCATCTGTACTACTCGTGGTCGCCTCCCAGGTGCCATAGCTGGAAGGTAAACAAGGAATGCCTAAGCCTGAGTAGTGTAGAATATAGTTCTTAAATTTTCTTAGACTTATTCATTTATTTTGAATCCCCAAGACACACATGAAACACTAGAACACAAGTCATTATGATGTATGTACCTTTCCTAACGTATCTACCCTACAATCAGCGTGGCCTCACTTGGTTGTTCGGTGGGTCCAGAGTCCTTGCATCGGATCACGGGGGCCCTAAAATCCCATGTCCTAGCCGATCTTCCTTATCCTAATTCACGCACCAAGGTCACCCAGCGCTGTTTCCCTACCATCCCATGCAATCCTCACTGTGCCTAACTCCAGACTCCATCCTATCTCTCAACTTCCCTCTGATACCATTCTGTCACGACCCGCCTTCACCAAGATGAGGGAAGGGACAGCAGATTGCCAGACCCTTCCTTATTCAAGTTTAAGGAGAGATAATGAACCCCGAGACCCGCCTTCAATAGGTCCCGGAGTGGAAACTAGAAACAAGGGTATAAAATAACACACAAAATGGAAGGAATTACCCTTTTTCTTTTTAATAGTATCGGGAGATAAGATAGTAAATCCCACAACACCAAAACTGAAAGTATGAGTACAGATGAAAGTAAACCATTACCATATGCATGTTCAAAGGTAAAATATACAAGCCAAAAAACTCCAAAGGTAAAAAGATACCAAGAAAGGGAAAATCAACAACAGCAACTTCCCCAATGGTCTGAGCTAGTACGGTCCCGCACGATCCCGCAAGTCTTCCTAGAAACCTGAAAACAGTTTTATATATGTAGGGTGAGCATACAAGTATACTCAGTAGGGAAAACCAAAGACTCTAGTGTACAAGTGAGGAGACATTCTAATTTCTTGTGGAAAAATAGATAACCAAACTCCAAACAAGGAAAAGTTATCCACCCAATCCTCACCAAGGCATGCTCCCCAAATAACGCAAGTCAAGTAACTTATAGTAATAGCACATCGATATTTGGGTACCCCGTGCCACTTTCCCACTGGTTATTGAATACATCCTATGCATCGAACCAATCCCTACATTCTTACTGCAGTCCCACTGCCAAACCCCGCCCACAGACACCTGGGCCACAACCACCACACATAACCACACCCGCAAACAACTGGGTCAGAACAACTGCTGCCACGCCCGAAGACACCTGGGCCTCATCCCGAAGACACTTGGGAAACAACCTGCCCGCACACAACGGGGCCCACCACCACAACTACCCTGATCAAAGATTCTTGGGCTAATAATGGACTTCAGGCCATCACAGCTTGCCTGAAGAGTCTTCGGCTATTTAGGAAAGGGATCAGAAAAGGAGCTAATAACCAGACACTCATAGGAGTGTTGGAAAAAACACCCTCCCCCATGAAATGGGAGATTTCGGCACCTAAGTTCTCAACTTGGGTGGTGCACGCATAAGAAACATAAAAGCTACAGATATATGTATAGGTAAAAAACACTCATCCTAACCTAGGGGTTCCAAAACATAAGCACAAACACCCTCGTTACTAATCATTCATGAAAGAACAGCACGACACTCACGGCCAAGGCACAACTCATTCCCAAGACCAATTCCTATTTAAACTGTTCCTATTTTCATATTCAAGTAACCCCATTTAGGTGAATTCTACACTATTGGGCAATTAACAGGAAAAACCGCAAGCCAGAGAAAGAATATATTCAAATAGCAACTTAAACATTCACACCCGGTTCTCTTGTAAAGTCACAACAACAAAGGGATAAGTGAGATCCCTCAAAGTACTGGGACCAAAGAAAACCCTGAGACACAGACCCATGTCCCCAAAATCTAAGAGCCAATGGTTTCTCAACAACAGAGTATTCCACCCCAATTCGTGATATAAGTAGAGTAACCACACAGCCTCAAATTCACAATAAGCGAAAGTATAACAACAGGGGATCCCATCCCCACCCATATCACCCCAGAAATCTAATCCCCTGTCCATAAAGTCACCCACAATTGGCCCGTGAAAGAAAACAACCAAACCACCACCACCAACACAAGGCAGTCCCATGCAGTTATTTTCATATTTAAAAGATTTAACACACTCCATGGTTTCAATTCCACTGTGCTTTAACCAGGGTTATCACAGAAAAGGGTTGATCTTGGTGCTTTCAATTTATTTAACCGAGTATACGTAATTAACCAATTCCATGTTATGGTTATTTAAACATCCAGGAGCACCAAGGTTCATTAGTGTATAGATAAAGACCACCAACAGCCATGATTTTCAGTGAGCATAGGCATGTACAATTCACAACACATAAAAACATAAAGAGTATAGTAGAACATCGATCACACCCCTATTTCACTCTTTAAAGGTCCATTCATTATCTTCATTAAGTTTGGTTTCATCAATTTCCATATAGGTAAAAGAATTCCCACCTCGCATGATACACAGAAAGGAGAGATGAAGGAGAAAATCCCTACTTGATTGATCAAGGATCGACATTTTTCTCCACGCTCCAAGAACAGGGGATGCGTGATTTGCAGGGGAGGGACGTCGGGAACTCCAAGGACGAGTAGACGACTCGAGCGCAGGCGCACCAGGGATAAGTAGAGGAGTCGGCCAAAAGGAATAAGAGAAATGAGAACTTCCTCTGTAATATATAGATAAAATCCCATTGTTACGGGATATGGGTATTTTGAACACCTTGAAATTAGGATCGTGTTTTCCCACATGGTTTTGGCGGTTACACATGATGGTATTAAGTTGTTATTTAATATCCCCCATTGGGGATATTTCTTGGGATTTTTAGGTATTAATTAATGGATTTAATAAGGGTAAAAGAATTAATTTACTACGGGAGCAGAAAGGTCGGGAACTGGAAAATAACGAAGAGGACATGGTGCCACCGTCATGATGTCACCCTCACGGTGCCATCGTCCCGGTGCCACCCTCACGGTTCCATCGTCACGGTTCTACCTTGACTGGTGCCACTCTCATGGTGCCACCGCCACGGTGCCATCGTGACCGGTGCTACCGTCACGGTGCCACTGTTTTGGTGGAGCCTCACTTTTGGTAAAGTAATGGGCCAGGAGGGTCTGGGCCATTATAGATAATCTCAAGGGTATCATGGGGATAAGAATCAAAAAATGGATTTTAATTTTGGTGGTCTAATAGAGAAATCTAATGGTGCCAAGAAATTTTGACATCCCACTTGTCAAAGGTGTGGAATGAAACAGCCCAGAAGATGCCTAGGGGGTAAGAGAAAATGATTCAGGTGTGGGAAGGAAGGGAACCTAGCTAACAATTACCGATAGGAGAATCCCACTAATGTGTTGGAGGAAAGGAATTCTCTAGTCAACCCTTAGTGTATTGTTCATATCTTAAACTAAAAGGAACTAGGTCACTTTGAAAATTAATGCACTAAGTAAAGGGTTTTCATAGACAACCAATGACCTCTATGGTAGTAAGGGAGATCTTGTTATGTCACAACCATTGAGATGGATCCTAAAAACGAAGTGGTGATAGGTATTCTAGTTATTCATTCAAGTATAGAGAACATACTTTTTGATTCTAGTTTTATGCATTCCTTCATATCATGAAAGTTTAGTAGAACTATTCAAACTCCACCAAAAATCATGGAAGTAGTGTTATCAGTGAAAAAATAATATTGAGAAACTATTTAATTCCAAGTATATATCTCCTCCCCGATAAAAATTTGTAGACTGAACATCCCAATGAACCTTTTCATACTCCCTTTGGTGTAATTTTATGCAATTCTAGGCATGTATTGGATTTCCCTATATAGATCCAACATAAATTTCCATGAGAAGAAAATCACTCTTTGTATCACGAATCGACCCCTGATTTTGTACAAGTGAAAGGAGGAGGATGAATCTTCTTTAGAAACAACATCAAAAGCATGTATATTAATGACCTACAAGAAATAGTATCTTTCTAAAATGATTGAGTCTAAGGAAATATTAATCCGAAAATACATGCTTATTACGAGGGAATACACTGATGTGTTTCCTGAGTAATGTATGAGTCTTACTCCAAGCTAAGAGGCTTAATTTTCAATTGAGCTTATACCTAGGGTGTTACCAGTATCCAAGACTTTGTATTTAAAGGGTATTGTGGAACTTGAGGAGCTGAAGAAATAGCTATAGGATAATATTAATAAATGGTTCATACACCCAAGTGCTTCGCCTGTGGGGCACCAGTCTTCTTCATCAAGAAGAATGGTGGTTCATTGTGTCTTTAAATTGATTACCATGAGCTAAACAAGATCAAGACAAAGAACAAGTATCATCTGCCTCAGATTAATGACTTGTTTGATTAGCTACATGGAGCACAATACCTCTCCAAGGTGGATCTATGATTAGGATATTACCAAGTTAGGGTGACGATGGATTATATTCCCAAGACTACTTTTCGTATGAGGTACAGGCACTATGAGTTCACAGTGATGCATTTTGGGCCCTTTAATGCTCCATAAATATTCATGGACTTGATGAAAAGAGTATTTAGAGATTACCTTGATAAATTTTTAGTATTCTATGTAGATGATATTCTAATATTCTCTAAACCTAAGGAGGAGCATGATGAGGATCTAATCACTGTGCTAAATACCTTGTGAAATGATAATCTTTATTGAAAAGTATAGAAAATTTGAGTTATAGTTGAAGGAAGTATCATTCTTGGGACATATCATCTCAAGAAATGGGATATATGTTGACCCTAGAAAAAAAGAAATTGAATGATGGACGATGCTAATATCTATGACAGATATCCATAGTTTCCTTGGATTAGCTGGGTATTATCATCGATTTGTGAGAAATTTCTCATGATTTTTAAACCCTCTAACCAAGATAACTTAGAATGGAGTCATGTTTTCTTTGAATGATGAATGTGAAGAGATATTCAAGGAGTTGAAAATGAGGCTTATCACTACACTATGATCACACTACCCAAATGTGGATAACTTTTCATGGAATTATATGATGTTTTAGAGAATTTATTCTGGTTTTTGTTAATTCAAAATGAAAAAGTCATAAACTATTCTTTAAGGAAGTTGAAATTTCACAAACAGAACTACACAACATATGATCTGGAGATGGATATAGTGATCTTTGCTTTAAAAATATGGTGACATTACCAATTTGGGAAAAAATATGAAATATATATGGATCACAAAATCCTAAAGTATATATTCACAAATAAATAGTTGAATATGTTTCAATAAGGATGGTTAAAGCTGATAAAGGACTATGAATACTCAATTCACTATTATTTGGGGAAAGAGAATAAAGTATTAGATTCTCTAAGTATAAAGGATAAATAAATTCTATCGTTGATGAGAATTTATAGGGATATGATCTTCTTATATTTGGAAAGGATAGACATGGGAATCATAAAGGAATGAATATCATCAATCATTTCACAAATTATTTCTCAACCATCCCTTATGAAGAAGATAAAGGATGCTCAAACAGATGATATAGGAATTCAGAAGAAATTGAAAACTATAAGAAAAGGGAAATCCTCATACTTCAATGTTAATGAATATGGAGTTGCAATATTTGGGTGACATCTATGTGTACCATCAAATCCTGAGTTAAAGAAAGATTTATTGGATAATATACATAGTTCTACATTCTCAATCCATCCTAGAAGCACAAAGATGTATCAAGATTTCTGAGATCACTATTGTTGGGATAATATGAAGAATAAGATCATGGAATATAGATCAAGATGAATTGTATGTCTATAAGTGAAAGTATAAAGACAAAAATCCAAGGGGATGATGCAAACATTACCCATACTTGCATGGAAATGGGAAAACATCATCATAGACTTCATCATAGGTCTTACAAATACATCAAGAGGGAATGATTCTATATGGGATGTGGTGGTTCATCTTACAAATAATATAAACTTAATTGTGATTTGATAGTATTTCTCACTTGATAAGCTTACAAGGATATACATTAGAGAAGTGGTGAGGCTGCATAGAACACCACTATAAATTATATCCAATCAAGATCCACGATCCACCTATAAGTTCAGGAAGCATATCTAACATGATTTGAATACTGAGTGGAACTTCAAAACAACTTATCACCCTCAAACTAAGGTCCAATCTGATAAGACTATCCAAACACTTGAGGACATGTTGAGAGCTTTCTCAATTGACTTCAAAGAAGGATGGGACCAATATCTTCCTCTGGTTGAGTTCTCTTACAACAATAGTTTCCATTCAAGCATCCAAATGGATCCCTATAAACCCCTTTATGGGATAAGATGATGAATACCTTCATGTTGGGATGAAGTTGAGGAATGGAATATGCTAGGTCCTGAAATGGTTGAGGAAATGGTGTAAAAGGTTAAGACCATTCAGCAGCACGTCAAGGATGATCAGATTCTATGGAAGAGTTATGCTAACAATCATCAACGAGACCTAGAGTTTGATGTTGGAGACATGGTATTCCTACACATAACTCCAAGGGATAAAGTCTTGAGATTTTTGAATAAGTTAAAGCTTACTCCAAGATACATCAGCCCCTTTGAGATCCTTGATCGCATCGGAGCAGTCGGCTACTAGTTCGTACTCCCACCTAACCTATCTCAAGTACATGATGTATTCCATGTATCCTTCTTGAGAACGTAAATTCCAAACCCATTACATGTACTCAATCCAAAGGTGGTACCATTGCAGAATGAACTTTCCTATGAGGAGTATTCAGTGAATATCTTAGATTATAGAGACAAAGTTCTACAAAATAAGACAGTTCACCATATCAAAGTGTTGTGTAAAAACCAAAAGTTTCAAGAAGTGGTGTGGTAACTAGAGGAAATGATGAAACAAAGTTACCCTCATCTATTTTAGTATGGGGAATGAAAGTTTTGAGGGTGAAATTTCTTAAGTGGGAATATTTTAATGACCTAAACTGCTGTAAATATAATTTCCCTAATGATTTAATTAAATGTGTTATTATGTAATATGGTTATAGAAAAAACATGAAGTTATTTGATCTTATTATATCCTATTAGATTTAAATAATTGTTAATTAACTTTACCATTGATAAAATATCCATTGAATGATGATAAAATGATAAGTATAAATATAGGGTTTTAACAAATCCAATTGACATGGACAAAGGATTTGATGGCATCAACTAGTAGGACCGTACCCTATTTATCATAGCTTTTGAGGGATATAGCATCCCTAGTATTTTCCCTTAACCAATCCCAAGATGATATCCAACAACTTAATCATGAGAAAAACATTTTACAGGATAATTTCAAGCTCATCGAGATCATATTCCAAACCATGTACATTGAACCACCCCATGAAAGTCTCACCATCGCGCACCTTACTCTTAGGGAATTTGTTTTGTATTAAAGGGATATGTATCGAGACCATAATAATATGAATATTTATATTGTATTTTTCAATATAATAATTTTAATATTCTCTTCTTATATTTACTTTATAAATGATTTTGATTTTATAAAATAAAAAACAAATGGTATTTTAATTAGTATTCAGTTTCATTTAAGATTTTTATTTAGATGAATTAAAGTATTTTTTTAATAAAAAATATTTTAATAAAATTATTAAATAATTTGTATCAAATATAAATGATCATATAATTTTTATGATGTTGAATCTAATTTTTATAAGGTTTTAAAAAACTGTTTTTGTCGATTATTTATATAAAATGAATATTATTTTTGGAATCATAATTTTGAAATATACAACAGATAATTTTTCATAATTTTTGAAGACAGTCAAATTTTTGGGTAAAAATTAAATATCATATAAATATAATTTGTGTATTATGATATCATAATGACACAAAAATGGTGTAATAAATAGTATAAAGGGTATCCATGACCAAATATATGTTTTAGATTTAAAATAATGTGATTTTATGTTTATTTGGTTAATCTTATATAGCCTTTATGATTCCTCCAAACCCATTAATATAATTTAAGGTTTTAAAATCATTTATTTAAGAGTACGACTCACTTCTGCATAAGAAAGGGTGGTATTTTATTAATTCCATACCTTGGTATTATAAAATAATGAAATACACTCCCATTTTGAAGAAAACATGGTCAAAAACCATGGTATGGTTTGTGGTTTTGTTTACTTTATTATATAGAGTCCAAAACCTAAGTTTGAGAAACAAAAAATAAATTCCCACTCATTTCCTATATAAACCTATCCAGGATCCCATTTATCTTCACTAAAAATCCTTAGATAACATACTTAATCTACCATCCCCTCTCCATATTCCTTTTAATGTTCCCCTAATCTATCAAGAAGGTCCTCCCAAGAATTTGGTGTAACACACTCTAGTAAGGGATCCTCACCCTCTCTTCTTTATTCAAGTTTCTTTATTATCTTATGCCTTCTATTTCCAATTCCTAATGTCGTGATATGTCTTTAAAAGTCCCTATTACTATATATTTCAAGTAAAAATTATTATATACCTCGTTTCACTCTCATCAACCTGTTTTATGAATTTTTATGTAATGTCGTTATGCTGCGAAATTTCATCGTAGTTTTTTCACGCCAAAATAATTGTATAGTGAATAACATAACCATTTCCTATAAAGGGTATTAACCTTTATGCACTTACAATTCTTTTACTTGGTAACTAAATGAACTTATTTCATACTCCTTGATCTTTAAATAAAATACAATGATGAATTAAACCATGTTGTATGATCTATGTGGAACACTTAAGCATGAGGATGAAATGAAAGTGGCAGGTGCACCCAAAATTATACAGTGCTCCAATACATTGGGTAATGTTTAGTCTCATGAGACACAATTTTGGGATAGAGAGTGAACCTAATTCTTTTATGGGACTTTTTCCATCTTCATTTCTTTCCAGTTAGGCTTGACCTATGTTTATGATGCATTGTTTTAATTTGTTTCTTCATTTCCCATATTGACTTTATGTTTTCATGATATATCATGTCTTATTGTTTTATTTTATGAATTCCATCCCTTTTATGCCCCATTTATATGCATATTGTCTAACATGAACTTACTTATTCATTTTATTCCAGGTTTATTCCATTACTGGTCTTTATAGTTCACCCATTTCATATGTATATCCCTAGGTTATCCCATGCAGTTTTAAGTATGATCATGTTATGGAAATTTTCAATAAAGATGTTGCTTTTACTATATTGAATTGTTATGTAATGTACCTAATTCCCAAAGACACTAGACTTTTCAATATTATTGGTTATATTAATTGTAATATTTTATGTAATAAATAAATAAATAATGTGTAATAAAGAGTAGGATTGTTATGGTAATTGTTTGTGAAATGTGATAAGCCCTTTGAAATTGATTCGTATATACTGCACATGAGAGTCTTGGGTACATAGGTAGAGGGTTTACTATTGGTCCTTTTCCATTATAATTTTAAGGGTATTCACTTTATGGGTTTCTCCTTCATTCCAAGATCATATATACATTGGTTTAAGGAAAATTATTAACATTGGAAGGGGGTTCACTTTCTAGGGTGTTCCTCCATCACTATTTTATGGATGAATTGACTCTAGGTACTTGAGTGTGCACTAGTTGTTGATTGATTATTTGGGTATGAGTGACCTATTTATCCCAAAATTTGTTATCCTAGGGATTTTTACCATTGTTCTTTGTATTTTTATTGGTTTTTGTTTGATATAAAATAATCCATGATTTGTTAAATGTAAATGTTTTATTGAAATTATGCTTTGAAATAGTATTACCTAGTTTTATCAATGATTTGTAAAAAAGGGGACTATTTACCATGATTTTGATATAAAGTTGTGTAACTTATTATCATATCATGATTTATTTTAAATTGATTATATTGTTATTATTATTTATAGACTAATTACAGAACACTTGGGTGGGATCCTACTAAGCCTATTTAGATTACGCCTTGCACAATCCCTCAGGAGTGTGTAGACCTTGTTTTATCTAATACAGGAAAGGGTATGGTGCAATAGTGAGGTGGAAAGTTTTATGTCATTTGGGTATAGTTATCTGCTGGTGATATGTTGGGACATTTGCTACAACTCATATGGAGTATTAGTTATTAGTTTAGGTGTCCTTTCTATTTGTTTTTTTAGGACTTGTACCTTGGTTTTATCTTGTTACCTTGGGTTGTATCCCTACCATTGTCACCCTTTTGTTTACGGAATATTTATTTTTTAATTTTTCTTCCACATGTATATATTCTATATATATTGTTTTAGGTTGGGTTAAATCATTCCCTCTGGTTGTTTTTGGATTCTTAGGTGCTAGTTGTCAGCCCATGGGGATTAGGAGCACACTTCAAGTCTTACTGCGGTCTGGTTTTGAGCCTAGATAGATAGGTTTTTCAATCCAGGTCATGAAAAACCCTAGATCTAAAACCATATCACCTCCACCAACCATTACATGGGCCTCTACTATGGTATTATACAATAGTCATCACAGACCTCCCTTTACAATAGTCATCTTGGACCTCCCCTATAGAAGCATACAATAGTCATCACAAACCTAGTTTGAAGCTCACCCTGGTAAACTAGACCAGACATGCCTTAGCAGATAGCAAGCCCCCAATAGATTGAAATCCATGATCCCCAACCAAAATACCCCCATTGGGATAACACATGATGATCAACTGGATTATCCCAACTCTAAATCCATGGAAACCCAAATAGTATCACAAAAATGCACTATAGGAGTATCCTCATCTTAGGAAAAATCCAAATAGAATCTTAACCAACCTCCCTAATGACAGTTATCCATTTAGGGAATATTCCCTACCAAAAATTAATCCCTCCTCTATGGGATTTTCCATCCATTCATAAACAAAACCAATGTATTATACCTTATCAAACATTAATATGAAATTATAAATGCGGGTTTCCATATTCCAAACCTTCCATGCAACAAAGTTAAGACTCCCTAGAGTCACCTCTAATCGTTATCAAACTCACCCACTCAAGTAATCTCTCAAAGTGACACCCAAATGGGTCCCCTAGATCATTACTATAGTAAATTCACCCTCACATGGGTCATCGACATTAGTTTAGTTCAACACCTGACATTATAGGACATCACATCCCACAGTATCATCAATAGGATAGCACAACCACCATCATCTTCATGGGTCCCTCCACATAGGTAATATTCAAGAGATATTACATGGCCCATATCATCCTATAAGGTCTCTCAGTTTCATTCCATTCATTTAAAATATTTATGGTTAGCCAAAGTACTTTCCACCTTAGCTTAGTCACATCAAATAGAAGAGGGTCACTTATTCTTCCCTCATCTCAAAAATTCTTAATATCTTGAATCCCAAGGAGGTCCTATCATGACTACATATCCGAAGATCACTAGTCCACTATCACCCCTATTATTGATGTATCTCATGCCCCTATTCATTCTCTAACTTGTCTCGTTAGGTATGTCCTCACATCCCATGCGGTCTGGAGGCTAATTGGTATCACAATTGTCATGGCCTCGGCCATCGGTATCTGAGGAAACAAGATAGGACACAAGGTATGTTTGTAAAACATTGTTATCAGTCATTTTATTTAGTCAATTTAATTTAATTTAAAATATTTCATTTAATTAAATTAACTATGTTCATCACCCTCAGTGGAGATCTTGATAATCCCCATGCAATATAATAAAGTATAATTTACATAAGGAAAGTATGAAAGACCACCTACCTTCCACTAATGTTTTCCCATTTTATTTCCAAGGGGACAAAAGAAGATGCCAAGGACCATCCAAGACCATCCATCCATGTACATTTTCAATAGATATATCCTCAATATACTGACCTCATAACTTGCACCAAGCATCAATAATTAATTAATCCAATTTCAACTCGGCATAATGCTGGATAACTCATAAGGTTATCGCATCGCATAGGAATAACCTCCAATGGAATCCCATAAGTCTGTATAAAATACCCGCCCCTATGTCGGGTGAAATCCCCCCTATGTCAGGTGAAATCCCTAATATAATTCCAAATCAGTAGGCATTTAAATTAAATTTTTATTAATAACCTAATAAAATTGATAACTCAATTCACCTCAACCAAAATGATGATCCGCCATGTATAGATGACATCCTAGATAAACCTCTTCCTAGAAAATAAAAATATCCATCATTCTCGGCCGATTACACCATAATCCAGTGGAATCAGAACCAAATACCTAAAAAATGAATTCTAAAATTAGAAAATAATAGATGGGAAGGTCCAATTATCTTACTGGAGTTAAAAATGTACCACAAATCACTGAATAATGTCCTCAAAAACACTCCAAAATCAAAGGAGTTCAAAGGGGGAAGATGGGGGAGATCCCCTTAGTTACATGGAGAGAGGGAAGAATAATATATGAGTCTAACCTCTTAAAACCCATTTAGGAAAAGTGTCATTTTCCCACTCTTAATGGGATGCATTATCTGGTAGCATTATTTTATAAATTTCCTTCCAATCGTGCGGATAGTTCTGCCTCATAACCATCCACCTTGAATGGTTTGGTTGTACAGTTTACCAAGCCATGCACCAACCATGTTAATAGATCTACAACCCCTATCAAATATCCTTCATAGTTTTTCTACAACCATACACCATTCTTAGGTCTAAAATAATCCAAATAGTTTCCTAGGATACCCACAAAGTTTCCTCCAAACTATGTACTAACCATTCCAAACAACCATGCACTATATAAGGAGAACTGAAAACCTCCTGAGCCTTATAGATGTCGTATAGTTTTTCCTAAAATATGTTCCCCAAATTTTGTTCCCAAAAAATAAATCTATGAAACTCTTGAAACTTATCTTGAAGCCCCTTAAGCTCACCCAAGCACCCAAGCTACCTTCTGAGTCTCATTCCACATCAAAAAAATCACTTTGAGTCATTCCAACTCTCAAAATTATGTTTCGAATATCTAATCAAACTGTAACTCATATAATAATTTAAAATTCAAATTCTTCATGATATTTTCGACTAATGTGGACATGGGAACTTACAACCTCCACACTTAAGACTTATCATCCTTTAGAATCCTCAATGATCACAAAAAATAAAATCAAGACCTACCTCATTTATGAATTCCCACTCAAATGTTCAGGTTCCCCCTTTGAATTCCTAGTATGATTCTATAGCTCCACCTTGTACATAATGTGCTCAAACCACAAAAACCAAATAAAACACTCTTGAACACCACTGAATCACTAATATTGTACTTACACAAGCCTATATAACCTAGAAAACAACTATGTTGTCATACAAAACATCACCCAATCCATGGAACTTACCACTATAGGGATTATCATGTGAAGGCCAATTCTGATTTGTGGTGCCCCCATAATTGTATTTTCCTAAAGAATCATGCCTCTAGAATCCTAATTATGATCCTATTATAGTTACCAACTTTCACACACCTCAAAACACAAGAACGCTATCTAAAATCAACACCCATTCTCATTTCTAAATTCCATGTTAGAATGGATGTGCCTATATATCCCTTCCCAATAATAGGATGTTATCCTTTCCTCTAAAGGCCCTGGATAATACTCAAAACATTCCTTTTATATCCCAAACGATGTTCCTGATGTTGTTCCTAAATGACTACATCTGTTTACACATTAAATTAGCAGTCTAAAATCCTATGGATGACTTTTCCTAAATATTTTCTGCTCCAACCATCAATATATCATCATAACCCAATCACAATTCATTAATCCCAAGTCACACTGAGATCATTTTGAGTACACTCACTGAAGCATGTACTCGACTTTTGGTGACATTCTCTGGTTAAACTATCCACTTTCCATTTCTATCATCATGCCACACTATGAGAACCTAATGAAACTCTGATTCAAAACCCACTCATATTTTATTAAAACTATCCCATCCCTGATAGCCTTTCCCAAACTCCACCTAATTATGAATTGGAACTAGTACCTATAATTCACTAAGGAATCCAAAAGTACTTTGGTCCACTTACCCACTAGTATTTGAATACCAAAATGAATGCACATCAACTGGTCTCACTTCATCAACCCTTATCACATGAGGGTCACATTCCCATGAATGAAATCCCACTCCCCACCTTAGTATAATCCTTTTTTTCATTCCATTATAACAAGTTTCTGATCACCATATCCCATTCCCCATCCATCATCGAATATAATTACTAGAATGGAAAAACCCACCCATTACCAAGCACCAGCCTCAATGAGTTTCACAACCAAACATGTGTGTTTATCTTCCCAAGAAATACTTATCTAATTTTAACCCCTGTAACCACATATCCCTAACAATACATGTCAAGGTCCAATATTGGTTTAACCGTTCCATAGAACCAGATCCATTTCTAGAATATCCCTCATCTTAGGGGAACATCATTTATTCCATATGAGTACTAGGTTACCACACTCTCAATCATTTTATACAACTCTATTTATACTCATCCCACTCAATTATGGAACCGATTCCAACACCCAACCCACATTCATGTGATCTTTACATCATTGAGACTAGGATAGTCATGCTCTACGGTATATCAGTATAACCAAACTGGGTCTCCCATTGAACCCCACTCAAAACTAGGCACTTAGATCATTCCATAATCTATCAAATTGATTCCCACTAACATGAGTTATCCTAACACCATATGTTCACATCCTTGGTCCAAGGCATGTCATCCTCATTGTCACACTTATCCACCACCCAGAACCATTACAATCGTAAGAATACACTCACGCTATGACCACGCTTCCACAATTACATCCACTATCTAACAAGGTCAGGAACCCTAACAGTACTACCCATTAGAACCAATCTAATACTGAAGCACCCAAGGTGCTTACTTAGACACTAAAGACATCATCATTCTTGGTTACATACACGGTAACACCTCACATGTATCGATCCTTTCACAATAATACAACCATTATAATTACCCCTAAAGGCACCACAAAACCCAAGATAACCCCTAACATGGGTTTTCCTAAATTAAACCACACACCAGCCCATTAGTGTCTCAGTCAAAACTAAGGGGCCTCCCATCTTCCCTACTAGTCAGGTCTCGCATCAGAGTTACAACCCACGGTTCATCATACACCCTCCCATCTTGAAAGTATCATAAAATTAACATGTCAGGAACCCATATCTAGGTCTCACATATGATATCATCATAGGATGACCATACCTCACAACTAGGTAACCCATTATCATGAGAACCCACCTACAGGACTACTCCCTCAAGTATAATACATCATCAATCAAATCTTCCCATTACTAATGGAAACATCATTGATAGTGTGTATTGAGGAAAACATAAACACAAATTTCTTTTAAGTAGAATTAAATTCCAATATATATGATAAAATTTCATATAGGTTGTTACTGGAGATTTAAATAACCAAACCTAACACCAAAAGGGGTCCAAAACTTCGGCACCATGTGCCCATACCAACCCTCCAGGGTTATTTCACCTCCTGTGCATATAGACTACATCATCATCCTCATTGTCATGAATCTCACAATATATCCACAAAACCATCCATCAAAGTAAAATGCATAAACAATTCATCCCATCTGAATAGAATTCCACAAATTATTTATACAGGAAAATGATATATGAGTAGTTATTAACACTTCAAATAACTGAGCGCTAATTATTAGTGAAATTACACATGAGCATGCCTATATTTCATGTGAATATTATGTGCATGGTATAATTCATGTGATGCCTCGTGCCTCCACAAGACAATCTTCGATCCAACAACTTTCATCATGTTTATGGGATAAGATCCATAAATCCATAACAAATCAATAACCTCAAACATCCATGTGTGTCTCTCAAGATGAAAATAATATAAACATATTATGATGAAAACCACAATAGCAATCTCATATCCCTAATAACATGTACTTATTATAGGAATAGGTGTTCTCAATGCACCAATCCAACATTTAACATAGGCATCAACACATTCCTAAATTTCCATTCTATAAAATCTAGAAATAATAAGACAATAGAAAAGGAAATCCTGTAATTCCTCTTTTTAATTTCCTACCACCCCAGACCACTAACTAGTGTTCGGAAAAATGGTCTCCACATGACCTCAGGTGTGCCACCCCATATTTCAGTGGATTTTGAATAGTACTGGGGTTCTAATATAGTACTTTGGGGAGATTATACACCCATATAAAATGGAAAAATAAAAAAATAACTAAAAATCATCCACATTAGAAAATAATCTGAATATTTAATAAGAAATATAAACAGATATGAATAATAATTGAAATGTAGTAAAGGAAAAACATCCATGTCGTACATACAAAGGACTTACCACTAGGATGGTTATATATATTGACCAAAGTAAAAGAATAATAAAAATTTTGGATCCATGAAACCTGATTCATACCTCATCCAAGGATATATGTACATGTTTGATCCATCCTGATCAATAAAATCTGGACCCTAGCCCAACCTGTGTTGGAAACCATGTGAAATTATTCTAAAGTACCTAAGTATAGTGGCAAGCTGAGTAGAAAGTCGGTATAAAACTAAATAGGGAACCACAAACATGGTCTCATACGAACCAACATATATAGTGATATGTGCATGTGAAATGATCAGTTGAAAATAAAAATTAAGGAAGTAGATAACCACCATACTACCTATTTCATCCTGATGTTGGAGTGTCTCTGATAATGTTACAAAATTACGCCAACTAAAATATCATAGACCTCCCACCATAGAGATATTTCTTAGTCATCATGGAACCTCCCTAAAGGAGTATTCTTATTAATTGGGGAATAATCCCATAAGTATCATGAACTTGGGGAATGCTCCTATATCTCCATATCAGTATACCAGATCAACCCTAGAACTAAAACCATGGTCTCCCCTCCAATCATAACATAAACCTTTGTTATGGTAGTATACAATAGTCATCACAAAACTCCCTTATGGTAGTATACAATAGTCATCACAAAACTCCCTCCATGGTATTATACAATAGTCATCATAGACCTCGCCTATGGGAGTATACAATATTCATCACAAACTTAGATCCAATCTCACCCAAGTATACCATACCAGATACACATCAGCAGATAGTAGGCCCCCGATAGATCATAGTCCATGAGTCCCCACTAAAAGACCCCTACTAGGATAGCATGTGATGGTCCACCTAATCACCCTGGATCCAAATCCATGGAATCCCAATCATTATCACATACCTTCCCAATGGGAGTATCCTCATTCAAGGTATAATATCAATAGGAATCTCATCCAACCCCCCCCCCCCCTATGGGTGTGAGGGAATTCGTTCGACTTGAAACTCAACCCTCCCATATATGAGTTTCCATCCATTCATAAAAAATAACTATAGTGTATACCATATTATACATCAATATAAAATTAAAAATGTGGGTGGTCATATTCTTAACCCACCATGCAATAAAGATCTGACTCCCCATAGTCACCTATACCAATTCTCACACACACCCACTCAGATACATATCTAAAAAGGGTTGCCACATGGGTCACCTAGGTCATCACTACTGTAGAGGAACCCTCACATGGGTCCTTGGCCTTGGCTTGGGTCAATACCCAATGCTCTAAGATTTTTAATCCCATGAAATCATCAAAAATATAGCACATCCATAATCAACTACATAGGTCGCACCACATAGGTAGTAGTCAAGATATGGCCCACATCCCATCTTGGTATATTAGGTCTCTTGGGGTAATTCCACTCACCCAAACCAATTTTAATCTATCTAAGGGATTTCTACATAGGAAAAATCACATCAAATGTAAAAGGGTTACTCATCCCACCATCATCTTGATGAGACTGGATATCTCAAAGCATAAGGGGGTCCTCTAAGGTTTACATGTCATAGGATCACTAATCAACCCTCACCATGGCTTAGATGTATCTCAAGACCCTACGCATGGGATAACCTATCTCTTCAAATCCAGAATCACCTCCCAATTGGTCTAGAGTATAATCAGTATCTCAGACATCTCAGTCTCATCCATCAGAAATCGAGGAAATAATCCAACACATAAGGGTTTTTCATGACCCTTAGCTCTCATTAATTTAAATTGAGCAATTTAATTTATTTTAAAACATTCAATTTTAGTATATTAACTTCAGTAATTTCCATCAGTGGAGATCCTATGAATCCCCATGGAATGTGACAGAACATGAATTAAAAAAGGAAAGTATATGAGGCCACATACCATTCATTAATGATTTCCCATTTTTTCCCAAGGGTCCAGCAGTAGCTTCAAAGTCCCATAAAAGATCGCCAGGCATCATCCATGCTCAGTCAAGATTTTCTTAATGTACTGAACACCTAATTCAAGATATAAATCAATAATTAATTAATTATATAATTTTTAATTAATTAATTAATCTTATTTCAACTCTTCATAATGCTGGATAACTCACCGGCTCATCACACCACACCATAATCACATCTAACAGCACCCCACGAATCTGTATCGCATCCCTAAACCTATTCATAGTGAAATACACAACATTTGCTTCAAAATAAATAGTCATTTAAATTAAATTTTAATTAAAAACATAAGAAAAACTGATGGAGCAGCATACCACAACCAAAATTATAATCCACCACGTGTAGATAACATCTTGGGTCACCCTCTTCCTAGGAAGAGAAAAAGACCCATCTTTCTGAGGCAATTCCAACATGATCCATTGGAATCAAAACCATATCCATAATTAGGGAAACCAAAATTTAACAAAAAATGAAAGGGAAGGTCCAGGGTTTTTACTGGATTAAAAAAGGCACAAAACATTACTGAATAATGGCCTTAAAACACTCCAAATCAAAGGGATAAAAGGGAGGGAGAGGGGGGTATGGCATCCCTCCATTTTATTACATAACTTTTCATTACATTTTACAAACAAGGGATCTTTAAATTCTAGTGTCTTGGAAATCAGGAACATAATACATGAAAAAAAACATAAATAATTCTTCTAAACCACTCATAAGGCTTCATAATAGGTTTATCCTATGTACTATTACTGCATCTCATATCCTGGAGACACACATCAAAGGAAAGGGTGAGCATAAGGCTCAGTAAAGAAAACAAGTGAAACAGTTGACATGTGATCTTGAGCAATATTAATAAGAACCTGATAAAAGTCATAAATGCATGAGAAATGGAATAATAGGAATATCATAACAAAAATAACATGAATCATAACTTGAATATGTGGCTATAACATTTCATTTATACATTCAAGAACATATCACCAAGGTTTATCCCCGAGGTGTTATAAAAATTACCAAGGTTATTCACCAAGGTATCGTGAAACTTGTCATCTCTAGAGATTTATTATTTATAAAATTAATTGGTATTATATCAGGTAACACCCTTAATATGTATTTATTTACATGTGAGCCCCATAGATCATAATAAAAAATTTCATAAACAACCCATAGAGAAAAAAAGAAATGGGATTCATTTCAAAATTGTGACGTTTTAAAAGTTAAAAAAAAGATCGTTATTTCATTTATAACCCATGGAAAGGGAGTGAGGGTTATATGTATGTCAATTAAAAAATAAAATATATATTTTTTGGTATATTTATGAACACCCATATAAACAAAATAGGTCCGGGTATTCACATAAATAAAACAACAAAGAAAGAGAGAGAAATTTTGAGGGGAAATTTCTCCAGCATAACGGCTTTATATCATGGTTTTAGAAAATAATATAAAGATATAGGACAGGGGTATAACATCCATAAATGAACCATTTTGAAGTATAGGGACATAATAAAAATAAATAAGATCATGGTGTGGACATTTGAATGACACAGAACATGAAAAGGAAACTTGAAAGGAAAGAGAAAGCGTGATTTCTTTTACGAAAATTCGGCAGCCTAACGGCGTCACATAAAAATTAAGAAAATAAATCGATGAGAGAAGAAAGGGTATCTAATCATTTGGAAATAAAATTTAAGTATTAGAGATATAGAATAAAAATCCCCCACATAATAAAATGGAACTATAAGACATAACATAAAGAAAGTCATGACTTAAAAGAGGAGGATGAAAGGTTCCCTTACCTTGAAGAGTAACTTCGAAAGCTTGAAGGTGATGACCTTGGGAGGATTAAGGGAACCTTGGGAGGACTCCTTGGGAGGTAAGGAGACCAGAAATTAGTTGATTAGTATTCTGGAATGAAATGAATGAGGGAAATGGCTTGGTATTTATAGGAAAAGTGAAGAAATAAATTATTAATTTCCAAGGGACACCTCATCGGTGGTATTTGAAAAACTATGGGCTTTCCCTTGGTATTTTCCCATGGTATTGGCCACTTGGGACACCTCGTAGAATATATCACTATTTATAAGTCGACCAGAAATCTTACATCATTATTACATCATTAATGATGTCATTAAACACCCAAAACTCAAAACTGTATTTTTAATATTCACTGAAAATTTAACTATTTCAGAAAAATCCCAAAAATTCACCCTAACCTAATATAGATAATATGAATTCAAAAATGAACTCCATTTTATGAAAATAATTTTATAAATTTTTTTAATAAATTTTTTAAATAAAATCATTATTTATTCCAAAAATACAGCATTAAAACTATAACTCATTTTATAACACCTTAAAAAAATAATCAAGGTCCCGTAAAATTATCTTATAACCATAATAAAATAAAGTAACAATTAATTATTACATTTTATGAAAATATATTTCCATTTTAAATTATTAAATTAATTATAAAATTGTAAATAAAATATTTATGACATTCAAAAATACCAAAACTTATACTATGATCGTTTTTTCACTTTTAAGATGTTTAAATTGCATTTATACATTCATGGGTGAAGTTTCTATTTTTTGGCCAATTTACTATTAATTATTATTCATACGGGTATGTTACTATTCATACTTTACTATTCACTAAAAACAAGTTGATCTTATTAGACTCTAAAATTATTTCTGATCACAAATGTAGAAGACTATTTTTTGAAAATCATTTCACATTATTAATAATTTAAAGAATACAAAAATATTTTGAAGTACCCATTTTTTTCCTAAATTCGTCAATAATACACATCTTATATTTATCTGGATATTTGAAATTCACAAACTTTTCCATAATAAGAAATAACAATTTTATTTATATAAAATTATTACACAAAGCAGTTAAGGTCTCATTATATAGCCCCTTATAACACCAGCATAGGACCTAAGTGTAAGGTGTGCTATGGTGATAGAATCTTAGGGTGGCTCAGACAACATTACCCAAGTGGTGATTTCTATCAGCTTGAACTTCTCCCTTAGGAAATTCTGTTCAAGCTTCATATGTTGAAGTTCAGCTTGGGCTTGGTCTAGAGCAAAGCCTAGTGATGCGACCTCCTTCCCAAGCTCTAATAGATGGGCTTCATATGGCCCGAGTCTACTAGATGTGGCCATTAAATATTCTTTCTATATTAATTAACCATGATAACTGTACTTATTAAAACACAACATTAAGATTATAGTTTCCAACGGCCATATTGACCAACGGTTATATTGACCAATGGTCATATTGACCAACGGTCATATAGCAGTCAAAACCCAACAGTCTCATTTTAATTATACCCACTTAATTAATTAAAGGATATAGTTTTGTTGAGTATAAAATAAAATAACACACAAATTTTGGAAACAAATATAATTAAAAAGTTCGGGTCATTACATTCTTCCCCCATTAAGAAATTTAGTCCCTGAAATTTTATCTTGTACCCTCTGATGTGAAAAGGTGTGGGTACTTCTGTCTCATAGACTCCTCCGGTTCCCACGTGGTTTCTTCACATTTGTGGTTCCTCCACAACACCTTAACAAGGTGGGTAGTCTTGTTGCATAGAACCTTGTCTCTACGATCCAAGATCTCCATCAGCCGCTCCTCATAAAAGAGGTCATGTTCCATTTGTACCAATTATGGGTTTAGTACATGCGAAGGGTCAGGTATGTACTTCCTCAAGAGGGATGCGTGGAAGACATCATGAACTTGTCCTAGATTTGGAGGAAGTGCAAGTCGATAGGCCACTAATCCCACACGATCAATGATTTCATAGGGTCCAATGTACCTAGGTCTAACCTTCCCCTTTTTTCCAAACCTCATGACTCTATTCCAAGGTGAAATCTGAAGGAAAAATTTGTCACCAACATCAAACTCTGAGTCCCTTTGACGGTTTTTGGCATAGCTCTTTTGCAGACTCTGGTCATCCTTAATGTGTTGTTGGATGGGATGGACCTTTTCTATCATATATTGCAAAATATCAGGCCCAAGAAGCTTTCTTTCACAAGCATCATCCCAAAAAGTAGAAGTTATACATCGCTTCCCATATAGAGCTTCATAGGGTTCCATTTGAATGCTCGAGTGGAAGCTATTTTTTTAAGAGAACTCAACTAAAGGGATATGTTGATCCCATCCACCTTTAAATTCCATTGAGTATGTTCTTAGAATTTCCTCGAGTGTTTGAATATTCCTTTCAGATTGGCCATCATTTTGGGGGTGATTGTAATGACCCAAAAATTTTCAATGGAAATTCCCTTCTTATAATTATGTCATAAAATAACATGAAAACACAACATAATGAACTACTAAGTGATAAGTGACCATTAAACATAATTTTTTCACTTCTGTGTTTGGAATTTTGAAAATCCGACATACACGGTTGTGTTCAAGATGATTTTTGGAGTCTAATGAAATAAAAATAATTTTTGGTGAATAGTAACATACCCTTATGAACAGTAACATGCACTTATGAATAGTGATATACCCTAATTAATAGTAACCTTACCTATGATAGTATAAAAATAATATTCAAGTGAAAGTATGATGTACCTATATTTTAGAATAAGTAAATGAATGTTTTAAAAACTGTTTTTTAGTAGTAAACCATGATTTTAATTAAATATTAAATTAATCATATTTAGAAAATTATTTTTGAAAAATGGACTTCATTTTTGGATTCTACTCGTCGAAAAATGGTTGGGGAAATTTTTTGGTATTTTTCTGAAATACTTGAATTTTTTATGAATAGTGAAATACCATAATTTACAAAAATAAGCTAAATAAGCTAATTATATTGTCATGTGTGATGTTCTGCTGATGTAAGCCCACTTGGTTCGGGATCACATGATAACATTACTATTTTTGGTTAGGGAATACTCACTATTCCTTATCTTGTGGAAAAATAATAAACTAATGAATTTTATATTAAGAAAACCCCCCTCCCCTCCACTATAAAAACCACCCTTCACACCCTCATTTCCTCACACCTCTCAAGCTCCAATCCTTCTCTAAACTCTGCCAAAACACCTTCCCTAGCCCCTCTCCCACGTTTAAGAGCTTATAGTCTCATAAAAAGACCAATCTTAGGCCCTTAAGGAGGATCTCAAGAGGAAGATTTAATAGGTAATTTCTCTCCCTCTTCTCCTTTAATTTTTTTTCAAGTTCAAGTTCACTTCTTGATCTCTCCCCACCTATCATCATCAAAATGGTATTTTAACTCCATTATTATACATATACTGGAATTTTATGATGATAATGGGATATTATACCATCCAACCCCCTTTCCCTCCACCTTTTTTTTATTAAAGAGAACGTTGTTCGTGAGGTGTTAATTTATCACCTTCAAGAACGACATGATTTCTTCTTCCATTTCTACCTTCAGATATGGTCAAGAAACCATTTTTATGGTTGAACCAGAATTTTTTATATGTATTATTTCCTATTTAAAGTTTTTAAAATAACATATGTCCATATTACTAAGTGATAAGTTAAAACAAGTTTGTTGTGATTGAAAAACCTCCCAAATTAACCCAAATAATCATTATTTAATTCTTATCTAATGATTCATCCACATGGATCTAATATAATTCATTAAAAATTCATTAAAAATTCTGTAATGTCATTAATAACATGTAATATCATTTCTGTATTTTTACCCATGTTCTACCCAAACTTCAATTTAAGAATACAAGTGAACCACTCTAGAAAACCATAAAAACAAACATTCCCGAATAAAGTTTTTAAACTCGATAACTCATCCAAAGTCACATAAAATCACTTAATGATACCATAATGAACCATATTAATGTATATAAGGTTATGGATTTCTAATTAATGAATATAATGTCATTATACAAGACATTAAAGAGAATGAATCATTTGGATACAAGGTAAGGGGAAATTCTCAAACCCAACATTCATCCTTCGGGTTCTACCTCTTTCACTCCATTTTTATATGTTTACTTCCTAAAAATAATTTGTTCATTGTTATCTTTACTTTTCTGGTATATACATGTTTTTCACTGGTATTTATGAAAAACCTAATGTTTTCCAAAAGAACTCTTCTTTCAAGAACACACCTTTTACCTCTCATTCAAGATTTATGGTTCTTGTAACATGTATGTTATTCTCTCATTCTTTTGGGAACCCAATGTTTATGAATGTGTTATTATGAGATGAAACACATTCATTTTCATGGGTTTATTATGTTCATATATGGTATATGTTCATTTTGGCATGCATGATAAATGATAATGTTATGATGTGACAGGTGCGCCCAGAATTATATACCGCAATATGAATGTTTAAATGTGATGGGTGCGCCTGGAATTATACAGCGCTCCAATGCATTCGGTAAAGTGATCAATCTCATGATTAAATGTTAAATGATGTGTGAACAAGATTCTAGCTTGGTTCACAAGTATGTGTGGTAGTAAACCACTAAGACATGATGTTTCATTTTTATGCATTGCCCCATTTCAAGTCTTATATTTATGCTTCCTCTCATGTTCATGATATTTTTCCATGTTATGATTATGATCACCCCATTCTATATTGTTATTATCTATCCTTTTATTGGGCTTCTAGTTCACCCCTTTTGATGTATATCCTCTGGTGTCTACATGTACTAAGGAGAGGACAAGTTCCAAGAAGAAGCTAGAGAATAAGAAATTAAATAAATGTTTATGCTTGATGTTGTATTGGTTATGTATGGTCCTAGTTTTCCCAAGACACTAAAACTTTTGATCCTCTATGTGTATTATTATTCTATTGTTTATCTTTAAAATGATGTAATAGTAAATTAAGAAAAGGTAGGGTCACTATAGTGATAGGTTGTACTGAAATTCAATTCAATGCTCAGAGATTGTAGAAGACTTCTCCAGAATTTTGATGTGAACCTTGGATCATGATCAGATACGACAGAAAGTAGAACTTCATGCATCCTTTTCACTTCCTTCACGTAAATCCCGGCAATTTTATCAAGAGATAAATCTTCCCAAGTGGAGATAAAATGGGCAGTCTTGGTGAGACGGTCCACAATAATCCATATCGCATTGTTTCCTTTGGAAGTTCTCAGGAGACCAGTGACAAAGTCTATAGTGATATTGTCCCACTTCCATGAGGGTATGGGTAGTGGTTGCAAAACCCCTTTAGGAATTTGTCACTCCGCCTTCACTTACTGACATACCAGGCACCTTGATGTGTAGTCAGAAATCTCCCTTTTCATATTATCCCACCAATAATGATCACGAAGGTCCATATACATTTTTGTGCTACCATGATGTATAGAGAAAGTAGAGTTATGAGCTTCATCCATAAACTCCTTCTTTATTTCAGGAATAGATGGAACACATAGCCTTGTACAAAATTTCAGTACACCTTCTAGATAAGTATTGAACTCAGGAAACTTCCCATCCTTCACAACCTCAAACTTCTTCTGTAACAAAGGATCTTCTTTCTGGGCTTTATTGATCTTATCTAGTAGTGATGGTTGAGAATTCATTTGGGTTAGGGTTGATGATTTCCCTTCCTTTATAATTCCCATGTCCAGTTTTACTAGGTCATTGATCAAAGGATCTCTTTGAATCCTCATAATGGACAGAAAAACAAGGTCATTCCTGCTTAATGCATTAGCGACTTTGTTTTCTCTTCCAGGATGATAATGAATTGAACAATCATAGTATTTAATGAGTTCCAACCATCTCCTTTGTCTCATGTTCAATTACTTTTGTGTGAAAATATAATTCAAACTTTGATGGTCTGTGTATATATCACATTTCTCCCTATAAAGATAGTGCCTCCATATCTTCAGAGCAAAAATGACTACAGCCAACTCGAGATCATGTGTAGGATAGTTCTGCTCATGAGTCTTCAACTATCAAGATGTATAATCAATGACCTTGTAATTTTTCATGAGGATTCACCCAATCCCTTTTAGAGATGCATTGCTAAAAATAACGAATCCTTCTCCAATTTTGGGAAGAGTTAACACGAGTGCAGTAACCAATCTCTTATTCAGCTCTTGGAAATTTTCCTCACAATCCTTTTTCTAGATGAACTTGACCCCTTTTCGAGTTAACTTGGTTAATGGAATATAAATTCGTGAAATTTTTTTCACAAACCTCATATAATATCTCGCTAATACAAGGAAACTACGAATCTCGGTTATTGTTGTAGGCTGAGGCCACTCCTCTACAACTTTTTTCTTTTCAGGGTCAACCATGATTCCTTCATTGGTAATAGTTTTCCCCAAGAAAGGGACTTGTTGTAACCATAAATTACATTTATTGAACTTTCCAAAAAGCCTCTCCTTCCATAGAGTTTTCAAAATAACCCTTATATGATCCTCATTCTCCTCACGACTTTTGGAATATATCAGAATATCATCAATAAAAACAACCACAAAGTTATCAAGGTATTTCTTAAAGACTCTATTCCTCAAATCCATAAAAATTGTAGGTGAATTAGTTAGTCTGAAGGTCATAACAAAAAACTCATAATGCCTATATCTTGATCGGAAGGCAGTTTTTAGAATATATTCTTTCTTCACCCTCAATTGATGATAACAAGATCGAAGATCAATCTTAGAGAAGAATTGAGCCCCATGAGGTTGGTCAAATAAGTCATCAATTCTTGGAAGAGGGTATTTGTTTTTATTATGATCCCATTCAGTTCTCTATAATCAATTCATAGCCACATCGATCCATCCTTCTTCTTCACAAAGATAACAGGTGCTCCCCAAGGAGACACACTTGGTCGGATAAACCCCTTCTCCAAAAGATCTTGGAGTTGTTTCTTTAATTCTTACAACTCCACATTTTCCATCCTATATGGGGTCTTTGATATTGGATGAGATCTAGGTATTATTTCAATAAAGAACTCTACCACTCTTTCTGGGGGAGGTCCAGGAAACTCCTCAGGAAATACGTCAATATATTCCTAGATGATGGGGATATTTTCTATCCTCAAACTCTCATTTCCTTCTTCTTATTCACTAATCAATTCCATAAAGAATAATGTAGGGGGTTCTTATAGACAAAGATCAGGTTGAGATATCTCTCCTTGGAAGATAACTATAGGTTTTCCATTCAAGACTACTGATATTTCCTTACTTCTGCATTTGATCTTAGCATTATACTTTAAGAACCATTCCATCCCTAGTATAATGTCGAATTCCAGCATGGGAATGACTACTAGATTTTTGATAATATTATGCTCACCAAATTAAATACTAGAGTTTCTAAACACTAACGATTATTGGATAATACCACCAGTAGTCTTAATTGATAACTCCACTTTTATCAAGTCAGTGGTTGATTCCAAATTCTTTTCAAAATTGGAGGAAATTAAGGAATGCCTAGAACCAGAATGAAACAAAGTACTTGATATCTTTGATATAACAACTAGAGTACCTACTACCACATCATTTGGAGCTTTAAATTCAGTTGTCTTCATAGAAAAACCATAACCTTTCTCCCTTGGCCTTTTCTTAGGTCGATGGTGGTTCCCCTCCACTGCCCTAGGATTTGGATAGTGATTGGAAAAGTGCCCAAGTTTTCCACACTTAAATCACTGGACATCAGGTAGGTTCTGCACTATTATTCCCATGTCTTCAGTGTTTGGAAGTTGAGTTTTCACCTCACTAAGACAATTCCTCGCAATATGGACATCTCTTCCACACTTGTAGCATTTCCCTCTCCCGAGCAGAAAGTTACCCGAATGATTATTCCCACATTTATTACATGTGGGATGTTTTACTTTCTTTCCTCCTCTTCCATGATCAAAGGTCCTCCCTAAGATTGGATCCATAGATCTATTTTTGTCATTTGATTTATGAGACCACTCCATCTCACCGAACTCTAGTTCAACTTTCATTGCACTCCATACGATCTCCTCGTAGTTGTCATAGTCTCAGTTGGCTAGATTCCTCCGTAGATGAGGTCTCAGTCCACCGAAGAATCTATCAACCTTACCATTATGATCCATGACAAAGCTTTAGGTATAATGGGAAGGTCTTGTAAAGTTCATCTCATAGATTCCCACAGATTCATTCTCCTTCTGGTTCAGCTCGAGAAACTCCTTCTCCATTCTTGTTCTCATGGAACAAGGGAAATACTTACTGAAGAAGATCCCTCTGAACTCTTCCCACTCCATAGATTCAACGTCCACTCTTTTCCTCATGTTTTTAATCAGTTCCCAACACTGATCAGCTTCTCCCTCTAAGCGATAGACAGCCAGGGTGACCTTCTCCTGCTCTAAACATCGGAGCATATAAAATATCTTCTTTATAAAGTTGATCCACTATTTATAAATCAATGGGTTAGTTGATCCACTGAAGGTTGGTGGTCATTGATGCATAAAGGACTCAACAGAATATTTTTCCCTTCGCATTGAGATTGGTCTCTCAATTTGATTCAAGTTATTTCCCATAACTTGAGTCAGTTGGTTCATCATTCGCATGAATGTTTCCATTTCGGCTTCCATTGGTGGGTCGTCAGTGCATGGTCCATTGTGGTCACCATTTTCATGGTTCCTCATATTGCCTTCTATTTCTAAAATAATAAAAAATTCATGAGAAACTTCTTTCATTTAATAATCTTTTAACAATAAAAAATTTTATGTCTTAAAACTTTTTTAAAAAATTACATTTCTCTATAAATCCTTCATAATGATTCATAAAATGATTATGATTAACCAAACATATCCCCCAGGAGTGTCATAACCAAGAGTGTAAAAAGGCCTGTTTTTATGCACCAGTTCTCGTTCGAGTTTAGCTCAAAGCGGTATTTTTGGGTTTTACCCCTATGTACATTTGTGCCAGAGCCGCCTCTACCTGCTCGTATCTAGATAGGGTTGTATTTGTTTGATAAACCACTTACTCAATACTTACCAAAATACCAGGAAGTTTTCCTATATTTAAACTTTTATATAGGATTATTCCTAAAGTTTTCATAGCCTAATTTTTATAAATAACTAAACTATCCTCTGATACCAACTATGGCATCCTGCCTTTTTATTACATAACTTTTCATTACATTTTACAAATAGAGGATCTTTAAAGTCTAGTGTCTTGGAAATCAGGAACATAATACATGAAAAAAACATAAAACATTATTCTAAACCACTCATAAGGCTTCATAATAGGTTCATCCTATGTAAAATTACTACATCTCATATCCTATAGACACACATCAAAGGAAAGGTTGAGCAGAAGGCTCAGTAAGGAAAACAAGTTAAACAGTTGAAATGTGATCATGAGCAATATTAATAAGAACATGATAAGAGTCATAAAGGCATGAGAAATGGAAGAATAGGAATATCATAATAAAAATAACTTGAATCATAACTTTAATATGTGGCTAAAACATTTCATTTAGACATTCATGAACATATCATCAAGGTTTATCCCCGAGGTGTCATAAAAATTACCAAGGTTATTCACCAAGATATCGTGAAACTTGTCATCTCTAGATATTAATTCTTTACCCAATGAATTGGAGTGCTATCAGGGTGCACCCTTAATATGTATTTATTTACATGTGATCCATATATATAATAATAAAACATTTCATAAATAACCCATAGAGAACAAAAGAAATGGGTTTCATTTCAAAATTGTGACGTTTTAAAAGTTAAAAAAAAAGATCGTTATGTCATTTATAAACCATGCAAAGAGAGTGAGGGTTATATTTATGTCAATTAAATAATAAAATATATCTTTTTTGGTATATTTATGAACACCCATATAAACAAAATAGGTCTGGGTATTCACATAAATAAAACAAAAGAGAAAGAGAGACAAATTTTGTGGCGAAAATTCTGTGGCATAATGGCTATATATCAGGGTTTTAGAAAATAATAAAAAGAGAGGGGAAAAGGGTCTCACATCCATAAATGAACCATTTTGAAGTATAGTTACATAATAAAAAAGAAATAAGATCATGGTGTGTACATTTTAATGACACACCACATGAAAAGTAAACTTGAAAGGAAATAGAAAGCGTGATTTCTTTTACGGAAATTCGGCACCATAACGGCTTCACATAAAAATTCTGAAAATCAATTGATGAGAGCGGAAAGGGTCTCTCATCATTTGGAAATGTAATGGACAGTATTATAGATATATAATAACAAACCCTCATATAATAAAATGTAACTATAAGACATAACATAAAGGAAGTCGAGACTTACAAGAGGAGGGTGAAAGGTTTCCTTACCTTGAAGAGTAACTTCGAAAGCTTGAAGGTCGGGACCTTGGGAGGTTTCAGGGAATCATGGGAGAACTCCTTGGTAGGTAAGGAGACCATAAATTTTTTTAGGAGGATTTTGGAATGAAATTAATGAGGGAAATGGCTTGGTATTTATAGGAAAATTTAGGGAATAAATTATTAATTTCCAAGGGACACCTAATCAGTGGTATTTCCACAACCATGGGCTTGCCCATGGTATTTTCCCATGGTATTGGACACTTGGGACACCTCATAGAATATCTCACTATTCATAAGTAGACCAGAAATCTTGCATCATTATTATATCATTAATTATGTCATTAAACATCCGAAACTCAAAACTGTATTTTTTACTATTCACCGAAAATTCAACTATTTAAGAAAAATCCCAAAAAATCACCCTAACCTAATATCAATTCTATGAATTCAAAAATGAACTCCATTTAATGAAAATAATTTTCTAATTATTTTTAATTTAATTTTTAAATAAAATCATTATTTATTTTGAAAATACAACTTTAAAACTATTACTCATTTTTTAATACCTTAAAAAAATCAAGGTTCCATAAAATTGTCGTATAAACATAATACAATAAAGTAACAATTTATGATTAAATTTTATGAAAATATATTTCCATTTTAAATTATTAAATTAATTATAAAATTTTAAATAAAATATTTATGACATACAAAAATACAAAAACTTATAATATGATCGCTTTTTCACTTTTAATATGTTTAAATTGTATTTATACATTTGTGGGTGAAGTTTCTATTTTTTTGGCCAATTTAATATTCTATACTATTCATATGGGTATGTTACTATTTATACTTTACTATTCACTAAAAATAAAGTTGATCTTATTAGACTCTAAAATTCTCACTGATCACAACTGTAGAAGACTATTTTTTAAAAATCATTTCACATTATTAATTATTTAAAGAATACAAAAATATTTTAAAGTACCCCTTTTTCCCCTAAATTCATCAACAATACACATCCTTTATTTATCCAGATATTTGAAATTCAAAAACTTTTCCATAATAAGAAATAACAATTCTATTTATATAAAAGGATTACACAAAGAAGCTAAGGTTTCATTACATATGCCCTTATAACACCAGCATAGGGCCTAAGTGTAAGGTGTGATATGGTGATAGAATCTTGGGGTAGCTAAGACAACATTGCCCGAGTGGTGATTTCTATTAGCTTGAACTTCTCCCTTATGCGATTCTATTCAAGCTTCATATGTTGAATTTCGGCTTGGGATTGGTCCAGAGCGAAGCCCAGTGATGATACCTCCTTCCCAAGCTCTGACAGATGGGCTTCATATGGCCCGAGTCTACTGGATGAGTCCATTCAATCTTCTTTCTGTATTAATTAACCAAGATAATTGTATTTATAAAAAACGTTAAGATTATAGTTTCCAACGGTCATATTGACCAACGGTCATATAATAGTCAAAACCCAATGGTCTATTTTTAATTATACCCAATTAATTAATTAAAGGATATAGTTTTTTTCAGTATAAAATAAAATAACACACAAATTTAGGAAACAAATATAATTAAAAAGTTTCGGTCATTACATTCTTCCCCCCATAAGAAATTTTTTCCCTGAAGTTTTATCTTGTACCCTCTGATGAGAAAAAGTGTGGGTACTTCTGTCTTATAGACTCCTCCAGTTCCCACGTGGCTTCTTCACATTTGTGGTTCCTCCACAACACCATAACAAGGCGGGTAGTCTTGTTGTGTAGAAACTTGTCTCTATGTTCCAAGATATCCACTGCCTGCTCCTCATAAGAGAGGTCATGTTCTAGTTGTACCGCCTCTAGTTTTAGTACATGTGAAGTATAAGGTATGTACTTCCTCAAGAGGGATACATGGAAGACATCATGAACTTGTGCTAGATTTAGAGGAAGTGCAAGCTGATAGGCCACTTCTCCCACACGATCAATGGTTTCATAGGGTCCAATGTACCTAGGGTTGAGCTTCCATTTTTTCTCAAGCCTCATGACTCTCTTACAAGGTGAAATCCGAAGAAAGACTTTGTCACCCACATCAAACTCCAAGTCCCTTTGACGGTTGTTGGCATAGCTCTTTTGCCGACTCTGAGCAGCCTTAATGTGTTGCTGGATGGCATAGACCTTTCCTGTCATTTGTTGCATAAGATCAGGACCAAGAGGCTTTCTATCACCAGCTTCATCCCAACAAGTATAAGTTCTACATCACTTCCCATATAGAGCTTCATAGGGTTCCATTTGAATGCTTGAGTGGAAGTTGTTTTTATAAGAGAACTCAATTAAAGGGAGATGTTGATCCCATCCACCTTTAAATTCCATTAACCTTGTTATTAGCATCTCCTCGAGTGTATGAATATTCCTTTCAGATTGGCCACTAGTTTGGGGGTGATAGGATTTTCTGAAATTCAATTCAGTGCACAGAGCTTGTTGAATACTTCTCCAGAATTTTGATGTGAACCTTGGATCACGATAAGATAGGATAGAAAGTAGAACACCATGTGGCCATACCACTTCCTTCACGTAAATCCTAGAAATTTTATCAAGAGATAAATCTTCCCGAATAGAGATAAAATGGGCAGTCATGGTGAGACGGTCCACAATAACCCATATCGCATTGTTTCCTTTGGATGTTCTTAGGAGACCAGTGACAAAGTCCAAAGTTATATTTTCCCACTTTCATGCTGGTATGGGTAGTGGTTGCAATACCCATTTAGGAAGTTGTCACTCCACCTTCACTTGCTGACATACCATTCACCTTGACATATAGTCAGCAATCTCCCTTTTCATATTATCCCACCAATAATGATCATGAAGGTCCCTATACATTTTCATGCTACTAGGATGTATAGAGAAAGTAGATCTATGAGATTTATCCATCAACTCCTTCTTTATTTCCAAAATAGATGGAGCACATATCCTTGTACGAAATTTTATTACACCTTCTTGATCAGTATTGAACTTAGGAAACTTCGCATCCTTCACAGCCTCAAACTTCTTCTATAACAAAGGATCTTCTTTCTGAGCTTTCTTGATCTTCTCTAGTAGTGACGGTTGAGAAATAATTTGGGTTAGGGTTGATGATGCCCCTTCCTTTATAATTCCAATGTCCAATTTTACTAGGTCGTTGATCAAAGGATCTCTTTGAATCCTCATAATGGATAGAATAACTGGGGCATTCCTACTTAATACATTAGTGACTTTGTTTTCTCTTCCGAGATGATAATTAATTGAACATTCATAGTCTTTAAGAAGTTCCAACCATCTCCTTTGTCTCATGTTCAATTCCTTTTGTGTGAAAATATACTTCTAACTTTGATGGTCTGGGTATATATCACATTTCTCCCCATAAAGATAGTACCTCTATATCTTCAGAGCAAAAATTACCAAAGCCAGCTCCAGATCATGTGTAGAATAGTTTTGCTCATGAGTCTTCAACTGTTGAGATGTATAAGCAATGACCTTGTCATTTTTCATGAGGACGCACCCAATCCCTTTCATAGATACATTGCTAAAAATAAAAAATCTGTCTCCAATTGACTGTAGATTTAACACGGGTGCAATAACCAATCTCTTCTTCAGCTCTTGGAAACTTTCCTCGCACTCCTTTGTCCAGATGAACTTGACCCCTTTTTGAGTTAACTTGGTAACAATGTGCCCCAAGAAAGCAACTTGTTGTAACCATAAATCACATTTACTAAACTTTCCAAAAATCCTCTCCTTCTATAGAGTTTTCAAAATAACCCTTAAATTATCCTCATGCTCCTCACGACTTTTGAAATATATCAGAATATCATCAATAAAAGCTACCAGAAAGTTAACAAGGTAGTCTTTAAAGACTCTATTCATCAAATCCATAAAACTTTCAGGTGCATTAGTAAGTCCAAAGGGCATAAAAACAAACTCATAATGCCCATATCTTGATCAGAAGGTAGTTTTTGGAATATCTTATTTCTTTACCCTCAATTGATGATAAACATATCGAAGATCAATCTTAAAGAAGAATTGAGCCCCAAAAAGTTGGTCAAATAAGTCATCAATTCTTGGAAGAGGGTATTTTTTCTTTACTATGATCCCATTCAATTATCTATAATCAAGGCATAGCCGCATCGATCCATCCTTCTTCGTCACAAAGAGAATAGGAGCTCTCTAAGAAGACACACTCGGTCGGATAAACCCCTTCTCCAAAAGATCTTGGAGTTGTTTCTTTAATTACTCCAGCTCCACATTTTCCATCCTATATGGGTTCTTTGATATTGGATGAGATCTAGGTATGAGTTCAATAAAGAACTCTACCTCTCTTTCTGGGGGAGGTCCAGGAAACTCCTCAGGAAATAAGTCAACGTATTCCTGGATGATGGGGAAATTTTCTATCATCAAACTCTCATTTCCTTCTTCTTCTTCACCGATAAATTCCACAAATAGGAATATAGGTGGTTCTTCTAGACAAATATCAGGTTGATATATCTCTCTTTGGAAGATAACTGTAGTTTTTCCATTCAAGACTACTGAGATTTCCTTACTTATGCATTTGATCTGAGAATTATACTTTGAGAGTCAGTCCATCCCTAGTATAATGTCGAATTCTAGCATGGTAATGACTACTAGATTTGTGATAACATTGTGCTCACCAAAGTAAATACTAGAGTTTCTAAACACTAACTATTCTTGGATAATCCCACCAGGAGTCTTGACTGATAACTCCACTTTTAGCAAGTCAGGGGTTGATTCCAAATTCTTTGCAAACTTAGAGGAACTAAAGGAATGTGTAGAACCAGAATCAAACAAAGTACTTGTTAGCTTTGAGAGAACAACAAGATTACCTGCTACCACATCATTTGGAGCTTCAAATTTAGTTGTCTTAATAGAAAAAGCATGAACTTTCTCCCTTAGCCTTTGCGGAGGCTGATGGTGGTTCCCCTCCACTGCCCTCAGATTTGGATAGTTACTAGAAAAGTGCCCAAGTTTTCCACACTTAAACCATTGTACATAATATAGGGAATGCACCATCCTTACCTTGTCTTTAGTGTTTGGAAGTCGATGTTTTACCTCACTATGACAATTCCTCGCAATATGGCCATCTCTTCCACACTTGTATCATTTCCCGCTCCTAAGAAGGTAGTTCCCCGAATGCTTCTTCCCACATTTATTACACGTGGGATATTGCACTTGCTTGCCTCCTCTTCCTAAAACAAAGGTCCTCCCTAATATGGGCTTCATAGATCTATTTTTGTCGTTTGATTTATGAGACCACTGCATCTCACCGAACTCCAGTTCGACTTTCATTGCACTTCGTACGATCTCCTCATAGCTGTCATAGTCTCGATTGGCTAGATTCTTCCGAATATGAGGCTTCAGTCCACTGAAGAATCTATCAACCTTACTATTAGGAACCATAAAAAGGCTTGAGGTATAATAGGAAAGTCTTGTAAATTTCATCTCGTAGCTTCCCACAGATTCATTCTCCTTCTGCTTCAGCTCGAGAAACTCCTTCTTCATTCTTGTTCTCATAGAACGAGGGAAATATTTACTGAAGAAGATCCCTCTGAACTCTTCCCACTCCATAGATTCAACCTCCACTCTTTGCCTCGGGTTTTTAATCAGTTCCCACCACTGATTAGCTTCTCCCTATAAGATATAGACAGCCAGGGTGACCTTCTCTTACTTTGAACAGCAGAGCACAGAAAAGATCTTCTCTATAGAGATGATCCACTATTTAGTAATCAATGGTTCGGTCGATCCACAAAAGGTTGGTGGTAATTGATGCATAAAGGACTCAATAGAATGTTGTTCCCTTCATGGTGATATTGGTCTCTCAGCTTGATTTAAGTTATTTCCCATAACTTGAGTCATTTGGTTCATCATTCGCATGAATGTTTCTATTCTGGATTCCATCGGAGGGTCGTCAGCGCATGGTCCATTGCATTCACCACTTGCACGATTCATCCTATTTCCATACATTTCTAATGGAATAAAACCTTAGTGAGAAACTTATTTCATTTACAAAACTTTTAACAATAAAGGATTTTATGTCTTAAAACTTCTTTAAATAATTATATTTCTCAATAAATCTTTCAAAATGATTCATAAAAATATTATGATTAACCAAACATATCCCCCAGGAGTGTCGTAACCAAAAGTGAAGCAAGGCCCATTATCATGCACCAGTTTCCATTCGAGTCTAGCTCAAAGTGGTGTTTTCAGGTTTTACCCCTATATACGTATGTGCCAGACCCGCCTCTACCACTCTTATCTAGACAGGGATGTATTTGTCTGATAAACCACTTACTCAATACTTACCAAAATACCAGGAATTTTTCTTATATTTAAACCTTTCTATAGGATTATTCCAAAAAAATTCATATCCTAATTTCCATAAATAACTAAACTATCCTCTGATACCAAATATGGAATCCTGCCTTTTTATTACATAACTTTTCATTACATTTTACAAATAGAGGATCTTTAAAGTCTAGTGTCTTGGAAATCAGGAACATAATACATGAAAAAAACATAAAACATTATTCTAAACCACTCATAAGGCTTCATAATAGGTTCATCCTATGTACAATTACTACATCTCATATCCTGTAGACACACATCAAAGGAAAGGGTGAGCAGAAGGCTCAGTAAGGAAAACAAGTTAAACAGTTGAAATGTGATCATGAGAAATATTAATAAGAACATGATAAGAGTCATAAAGGCATGAGAAATGGAATAATATGAATATCATAATAAAAATAACTTGAATCATAAATTTAATATGTGGCTAAAACATTTAATTTAGACATTCATGAACATATCATCAAGGTTTATCCCAGAGGTGTCATAAAAATTACCAAGGTTATTCACCAAGATATCGTGAAACTTGTCATCTCTAGAGATTAATTCTTTACCCAATGAATTGGAGTGATATCAGGGTTCACCCTTGATATGTATTTATTTACAAGTGATCCACATAGATCATAATAAAACATTTCATAAATAACCCATAGAGAACAAAATAAATGGGTTTCATTTCAAAATTGTGACGTTTTAAAAGTTAAAAAAAAGATCGTTATGTCATTTATAAACCATGGAAAGAGAGTGAGGGTTATATGTATCTCAATTAAAGAATAAAATATATCTTTTTTGGTATATTTATGAACACCCATATAAACAAAATAGGTCTGGGTATTCACATAAATAAAACAAAATAGAAGGAGAGATAAATTTTGTGGCGAAAATTCTACGGCATAATGGCTATATATCAGGGTTTTAGAAAATAATAAAAAGAGAGGGGAAAAGGGTCTCCCATCCATAAATGAACCATTTTGAAGTATAGGTACATAATAAAAAGAAATAATATCATGGTGTGTACATTTTAATGACACACCACATGAAAAGTAAACTTGAAAGGAAAGAGAAAGCGCGGTTTTTTTACGGAAATTCGGCACCCTAACATCTTCACAGAAAAATTATGAAAATCAATTGATGAGAGTGGAAAGGGTCTCTCATCATTTGAAAATTTAATGGACAGTATTATAGATATATAATAACAATCCCTCATATAATAAAATGTAACTATAAGACATAACATAAAGGAAGTCGGGACTTACAAGAGGAGGGTGAAAGGTTCCCTTAGCTTGAAGAGTAACTTCGAAAGCTTGAAGGTCGGGACCTTGGAAGGCTTCAGGGAATCATGGGGGAACTCCTTGGGAGGTAAGGAGACCAGAACCTTTTTTAGGAGTATTTTTGAATGAAATGAATGAGGGAAATGGCTTGGTATTTATAGGAAAATTGAGGGAATAAATTATTAATTTCCAAGGGACACCTCATCGGTGGTATTTCCAAAACCATGGGCTTGCCCATGGTATTTTCTCATGGTATTGGCCACTTGGTACACCTCATAGAATATCTCACTATTCATAAGTAGACCAAAAATCTTGCATCATTATTATATCATTAATTATGTCATTAAACACCCGAAACTCAAAACTGTATTTTTTACTATTCACCAAAAATTCAACTATTTAAGAAAAATCCCAAAAAAATCACCCTAACCTAATATCAATTCTCTGAATTAAAAAATGAACTCAATTTTATGAAAATAATTTTCTAATTATTTTTAATTTAATTTTTAAATAAAATCATTATTTATTCTGAAAATACAACTTTAAAACTATTACTCATTTTGTAATACCTTAAAAAAATCAAGGTTCCATAAAATTATCGTATAAACATAATACAATAAAGTAAAAATTTATGATTAAATTTTATGAAAATATATTTCCATTTTAAATTATTAAATTAATTATAAAATTGTAAATAAAATATTTATGACATACAAAAATACAAAAAACTTATACTATGATCGCTTTTTCACTTTTGGGATGTTTAAATTGTATTTATACATTTGTGGGTGAAGTTTCTATTTTTTTGGCCAATTTAATATTCTTTACTATTCATACGGGTATGTTACTATTTATACTTTACTATTCACTAAAAATCAATTTGATCTTATTAGACTCTAAAATTCTCACTGATCACAACTATAGAAGACTATTTTTTAAAAATCATTTCACGTTATTAATTATTTAAAGAATACAAAAATATTTTGAAATACCCCTTTTTCCCCTAAATTCATCAATAATACACATCCTTTATTTATCCGGATATTTTAAATTCACAAACTTTTCCATAATAAGAAATAACAATTTTATTTATATAAAAGGATTACACAAAGAAGCTAAGGTTTCATTACATATCCCCTTATAACACCAGCATAGGGCCTAAGTGTAAGGTGTGATATGGTGATAGAATCTTGGGGTAGCTAAGACAACATTTCCCAAGTGGTGATTTCTATCAGCTTGAACTTCTCCCTTAGGCGATTCTATTCAAGCTTCATATGTTGAAGTTCAGCTTGGGCTTGGTCCAGAACAAAGCCCAGTGATGATACCTCCTTCCCAAGCTCTGACAGATGGGCTTCATATGGCCCGAGTCTACTGGATGAGGCCATTCAATCTTCTTTATGTATTAATTAACCAAGATAATTGTATTTATAAAAAAAACATTAATATTAGAGTTTCCAATGGTCATATTGACCAACGGTCATATAATAGTCAAAACCCAATGGTCTCTTTTTAATTATACCCACTTAATTAATTAAAGGATATAGTTTTTTTCAGTATAAAATAAAATAACACACAAATTTAGGAAACAAATATAATTAAAAAGTTTCGGTCATTACATTCTTCCCCCCTTAAGAAATTTTGTCCCTGAAGTTTTATCTTGTACCCTCTGATGAGAAAAAGTGTGGGTACTTCTGTCTCATAGACTCCTCCAGTTCCCACGTGGCTTCTTCAAAATTGTGGTTACTCCACAACACCATAACAAGGCGGTTAGTCTTGTTGCGTAGAACCTTGTCTCTATGTTCCAAGATCTCCACTGCCTGCTCCTCATAAGAGAGGTCATGTTCTAGTTGTACCACCTCTGGGTTTAGTACATGTGAAGTATCAGGTATGTACTTCCTCAAGAGGGATACGTGGAAGAAATCATGAACTTGTGCTAGATTTAGAGGAAGTGAAAACCGATAGGCCACTGCTCCCACACGATCAATGGTTTCATAGGGGCCAATGTACCTAGGGTTGATCTTCCATTTTTTCTCAAGCCTCATGACTCTCTTACAAGGTGAAATCCGAAGAAAGACTTTTTCACCAACATCAAACTCCAAGTCCCTTCGACGGTTGTTGGCATAGCTCTTTTGCTGACTCTAAGTAGCCTTAATGAGTTGCTAGATGGCATGGACCTTTCCTGTCATCTGTTTCATAAGATCAGGACCAAGAGGCTTTCTCTCACTAGTTTCATCCCAACAAGTATAAGTTCTACATCACTTCCCATATAGAGCTTCATAGGTTTCCATTTGAATGATTGAGTGGAAGTTTTTTTTATAAGAGAACTCAATTAAAGGGAGATGTTGATTCCATCCACCTTTAAATTCCATTAACCGTGTATTAGCATCTCCTCGAGTGTATGAATATTCCTTTCAGATTGGACACTAGTTTGGGGGTGATAGGATTTTCTGAAATTCAATTCAGTGCACAGAGCTTGTTGAAGACTTCTCTAGAATTTTTATGTGAACCTTGGATCGCGATCAGATAGGATAGAAAGTGGAACTCCATGCATCCATACCACTTCCTTCACGTAAATCCTAGAAATTTGATCAAGAGAGAAATCTTCCCGAATGGAGATAAAATGGGCAGTCATAGTGAGAAGGTCCACAATAACCCATATCACATTGTTTCCTTTGGATGTTCTCAGGAGACCAGTGACAAAGTACATATTGATATTTTCCCACTTTCATGTTGGTATGGGAAGTGGTTGCAATACCCCTTTAGGAAGTTGTCACTCCACCTTCACTTGCTGACATACCATTCACCTTGAGATATAGTCAGCAATCTCCCTTTTCATATTATCCCACCAATAATGATCATGAAGGTCCCTATACGTTTTCGTGCTACTAGGATGTATAGAGAAATTAGAGCTATGAGATTCATCCATCAACTCCTTCTTTATTTCCAAAATAGATGGAACACATATCCTTGTATGAAATTTCAGTACACCTTCTTGATCAGTATTGAACTTAGGAAACTTCGCATCCTTCACAGCCTCAAACTTCTTCTATAACAAAGGATCTTCTTTCTGAGCTTTCTTGATCTTCTCTAGTAGTGACGGTTGAGAAATCATTTGGGTTAGGGTTGATGATGTCCCTTCATTTATAATTCCAATGTCCAGTTTTACTAGGTCATTGATCAAAGGATCTCTTTGAATCCTCATAATGGATAGAATAACTAGGGCATTCCTACTTAATGCATTAGTGACTTTGTTTGCTCTTCCGAGATGATAATTAATTGAACAATCATAGTCTTTAAGAAGTTCCAACCACCTCCTTTGTCTCATGTTCAATTCCTTTTGTGTGAAAATATACTTCAGACTTTGATGGTCTGGGTATATATCACATTTCTCCCCATAAAGATAGTACCTCTATATCTTCAGAGCAAAAATTACCAAAGCCAGCTCCAGATCATGTGTAGAATAGTTTTGCTCATGAGTCTTCAACTGTTGAGATATATAAGCAAAGACCTTGTCATTTTTCATGAGGACGCACCCAATCCCTTTCATAGATACATCGCTAAAAATAAAAAATCCGTCTCCACTTAACGGCAGATTTAACACGGGTGCAATAACCAATCTCTTCTTCAGCTCTTGGAAACTTTCCTCGCACTCCTTTGTCCATATGAACAAGACCCCTTTTTGAGTTAACTTGGTAACAATGTTCCCCAAGAAAGAAACTTTTTTGTAACCATAAATCACATTTACTGAACTTTCCAAAAATCCTCTCCTTCCATAGAATTTTCAAAATAACCCTTATATTATCCTCATGCTCCTCACGGCTTTTTAAATATATCAGAATATCATCAATAAAAGCTACCATAAAGTTAATAAGGTAGTCTTTAAATACTCTATTCATCAAATCCATAAAAATTGCAGGTGCATTAGTAAGTCATAAGGGCATAAAAACAAACTCATAATTCCCATATCTTGATCAGAAGGTAGTTTTTGGAATATCTTATTTCTTCACCCTCAATTGATGATAAACATATTTAAGATCAATCTTAAAGAAGAATTGAGCCCCAAAAACTTGGTCAAATAAGTCATCAATTCTTGGAAGAGGGTATTTTTTCTTTACTATGATCCCATTCAATTATCTATAATCAAGGCATAGCCGCATCGATCCATCCTTCTTCTTCACAAAGAGAATATTTTCTCCCCAAGAAGACACACTCGGTCGGATAAACCCATTCTCCAAAAGATCTTGGAGTTGTTTCTTTAATTACTCCAACTCCACATTTTCCATCCTATATGGGGTCTTTGATATTGGATGAGATCTAGGTACGAGTTCAATAAAGAACTCTACCTCTCTTTCTGGGGGAGGTCCAGGCAACTCCTTAGGAAATAAGTCAACGTATTCCTGGATGATGGGGAAATTTTCTATCCTCAAACTCTCATTTCCTTCTTCTTCTTCACCGATAAATTCCACAAATAAGAATATAGGGGGTTCTTATAGAAAAATATCAGGTTGAGATATCTCTCTTTGGAAGATAACTGTAGGTTTTCCATTCAAGACTACTGATATTTCCTTACTTCTGCATTTGATCTTAGCATTATACTTTGAGAGTTAGTCCATCCCTAGTATAATGTCTAATTCCAGCATGGGAATGACTACTAGATTTGTGATAACATTATCCTCACCAAAGTAAATACTGTAGTTTATAAACACTAACGATTCTTGGATAATCCCACCAGGAGTCTTGACTGATAACTCCACTTTTAGCAAGTCAGGGGTTGATTCCAAATTCTTTGAAAACTTAGAGGAACTAAAGGAATGTGTAGAACCAGAATCAAACAAAGTACTTGTTAGATTTGAGAGAACAACAAGAGTACCTGCTACCACATCATTTGGAGCTTCAAATTCATTTTTCTTGATAGAAAAAGCACGAACTTTCTCCCTTGGCCTTTGCGGAGTCTGATGGTGGTTCCCCTCCACTGCCCTCAGATTTGGATAGTTACTGGAAAAGTGCCCAAGTTTTCCACACTTAAAACATTGTACATAATATAGGTAATGCCCCATCCTTACCTTTTCATTAGTGTTTGGAAGTCGATTTTTCACCTCACTACGACAATTCCTCGCAATATGGCAATCTCTTCCACACTTGTATCATTTCCCGCTCCTAAGAAGGTAGTTCCCCGAATGCTTCTTCCCACATTTATTACACGTTGGATATTGCACTTGCTTGCCTCCTCTTCCCTAAAAAAAGGTCCTCCCTAATATGGGCTCCATCGATCTATTTTTGTTGTTTGATTTATGAGGCCACTGCATCTCACTGAAATCCAGTTCGACTTTCATTGCACTTCGTATGATCTCCTCATAGCTGTCATAGTCTCGATTGGCTAGATTATTCCAAATATGAGGCTTCAGTCCACTGAAGAATATATCAACCTTACTATTAGGAACCATGACAAATCTTGAGGTATAACAGGAAAGTCTTGTAAATTTCATCTCGTAGCTTCCCACATATTCATTCTCCTTCTGCTTCAGCTCGAGAAACTCCTTCTTCATTCTTGTTCTCATGGAACGAGGGAAATATTTACTGAAGAAGATCCCTCTGAACTCTTCCCACTCCATAGATTCAACCTCCACTCTTTACCTCGGGTTTTTAATCAGTTCCCAACACTGATTACCTTCTCCCTATAAGAGATAGAAAGCCAGGGTGACCTTCTCTTACTTTGAACAGCAGAGCACAGAAAAGATCTTCTCTATAGAGTTGATTCACTGTTTATTAATCAATGGGTCGGTTGATCCAATAAAGTTTGGTGGTCATTGATGCATAAAGGACTCAAAATAATGTTGTTCCCTTCATGGTCATATTGGTCTCTCTGCTTGATTTAAGTTATTTCCCATAACTTGAGTCATTTGGTTCATCATTCGCATGAATTTTTCTATTCTGGATTCCATCGAAGGGTTGTCGGCGCATGGTCCATTGCAGTCACCACTTGCACGGTTCATCCTATTGACATCCATTTCTAAAAGAATAAAACCTTAGTGAGAAACTTATTTCATTTACAAATCTTTTAACAATAAAGGATTTTATGTCTTAAAACTTCTTTAAATAATTACATTTCTCTATAAATCTTTCATAATGATTCATAAAAATATTATGATTAACCAAACATATCCCCCAGGAATGTCGTAACCAAAAGTGACGCAAGGCCTGTTTTCATGCACCAGTTTCCATTTGAGTCTATCTCAAAGTGGTGTTTTCCGGTTTTACCCCTATATACATATGTGCCAGACCAGCCTCTACCTGCTCGTATCTAGATAGGTATGTATTTGTTTGATAAACCACTTACTCAATAATTACTAAAATATCAAGAAGTTTTCCTATATTTAAACTTTTCTATAGGATTCCTCCTGAAGTTTTCAAAGACTAATTTTCATAAATAACTAAACTATCCTTTGATACCAACTATGGAATTCCGCCTTTTTATTACATAATGTTTCAATACATTTTACAAATAGAGGATCTTTAAAGTCTAGTTTCTTGGAAATCAGGAAAATAATACATGAAAACAACATAAAATATTCTTCTAAACCACTCGTAAGGCTTTATAATAGGTTCATCCTATGTACAATTACTGCATCTCGTATCCCGAAGACACACATCAAAGGAAAGGGTGAGCAGAAGTCTCAGTAAGGAAAACAAGTTAAACAGTTGAAATGTGATCATGAGAAATATTAATAAGAACGTGATAAAAGTCATAAAGGCATGAGAAATGGAAGAATAGGAATATAATAATAAAAAGAAATTGAATAATAACTTCAAGATGTGGCTAAAATATTTCATTTAGACATTCAGGAAAATATTACCAAGGTTTATCCCTGAGGTGTCATAAAAATTACCAAGGTTATTCACCAAGGTATCGTGAAACTTGTCATCTCTAGAGATTAATTTTTTTCCTAATTAATTGGAGATATATTAGGGAACACCCTTAATATGTCTTTATTTACATGTGATCCACATAGATCATAATAAAACATTTCATAAATAACCCATAGAGAACAAAATAAATGGGTTTCATTTCAAAATTGTGATGTTTTAAAAGTTAAAAAAAGATAGTTATGTCATTTATAACCCATGAAAAGGGAGTGAGGGTTATATGTATGTCAATTAAATAATCAAATATATCTTTTTTGTAATATTTATGAACACCCATAGAAAAAAAATAGGTCTATGTATTCACATAAATAAAACAACATAGAAAGAGAGAAATTTTGAGGCAAAATTTCTACAGCGTAACGGCTATATATCGTGGTTTTAGAAAATAATAAAAAGAGAGGGGACAAGGGTATCTCATCCATAAATGAACCATTTTGAATTATAGGTATATAATAAAAAGAAATAAGATCATGGTGTGGACATTTGAATGACATACCATATGAAAAGGAAACTTGAAAGGAATGAGAAAGCGCGATTTCTTTTATGAAAATTCAGTAGCCTAACAGCGTCACATAAAAATTCAGAAAATAAATTGATGAGAGAAAAAAGGGTATCTCAACATTTGGAAATGAAATGTACAGTATTAAAGATATATAATAACAAACCCTCACACAATAAAATGGAACTATAAGACATAACATAAAGGAAGTCATGACTTAAAAGAGGTGGGTGAAAGGTTCCCTTACCTTCAAGAGTAACTTCGAAAGCAAGAAGGTTGGGACATTAGGAGGCTTTAGGGAACCTTGGGAGGACTCCTTGGGAGGTTAGAGGACCATAAATTCGTTTAGGAGGATTTTTTAATGAAATTAATGACAGAAATGGCTTGGTATTTATAGGAAAAGTGAGTGAATAAATTATTAATTTCCAAGGGACACCTCATCGGTGGTATTTGCAAAACCATGGGCTTGCCCATGGTATCTGCCCATGGTATTGGCCACTTGGGACACCTCATAGAATATATCACTATTAATAAGTCTACCAGAAATCTTACATCATTATTACATCATTAATGACGTCATTAAACACCCGAAACTCAAAACTATATTTTTAATATTCCCAGAAAATTCAAATGTTTCAGAAAAATCGCAAAACTTCTCCCTAACCTAATATCGATGCTATAAATTCAAAAATGAAATCCAAATTATGAAAATAATTTTCTAAATATTTTTAATTTAATTTTTAAATAAAATCATTATTTATTCCAAAAATACAACTTTAAAACTATAACTCATTTTGTAACACCTTAAAAAAATAATCAAGGTCCCATAAAATTACCTATAACCATAATACAATAAAGTAACAATTTATTATTAAATTTTGTGAAAATATATTTCCTTTTTAAATTATTAAATTAATTATAAAATTGTAAATAAAATATTAATGACATACAAAAATACCAAAACTTATACTATGATTGTTTTTTAACTTTTAAGATGTTTAAATTTTATTTATACATTAATGGGTGAAGTTTCTATTTTTTTGGCCAATTTACTATTAATTACTATTCATACGGGTATGTTACTATTCATGATTTACTATTCACTAAAAAATCAAGTTGATCGTATTAGACTCTAAAATTCTCACTGATCACAACTGTAGAATACCATTTTTTGAAAATCATTTCACATTATTAATTATTTAAAGAATACAAAAATATTTTAAAATACCCCTTTTTTCCTAAATTCATCAATAATACACATCCTATATTTATCCGGATATTTGAAATTCAAAAACTTTTCCATAATAAGAAATAACAATTTTATTTATATAAAAGGATTACACAAAGAAACTAAGGGCTCGTTACATAGCCACTTATAACACCAGCATAGGACCTAAGTGTAAGGTGTGTTATAGTGATAGAATCTTGGGGTGGCTCGGACAACATTGCCCAAGTGGTGATTTCTATCATCTTGAAATTATCCCTTAGGTGATTTCGCTCAAGTTTTATATGTTGAAGTTCGGATTTTGCTTGGTCCAGAGAAAAGCCAAGTGATGCTACCTCTTTCCCAAGCTCCGGCATATGGGATTCATATGGCCCGAGTCTACTGGATGAGGCCATTCAATCTTCTTTATTTATTAATTAACCAAGATAACTATATTTATAAAAAGACAATTTTAAGATTATAGTTTCCAGTAGTCATACTGACCAACGGTCATATTGACCAACGGTCATATAACAGTCGAAACCCAACGGTCCAATTTTAATTATACCCACTTAATTAATTAAAGGATATTGTTTTGTTGAGTATAAAATAAAATAACACAAAAATTTAGGAAATAAATATAATTAAAAAATTTGGGTCAATACAGGGGGGCCTTGGTTGTTTATGAGATTTGGGAAAGAGTATAGGGGGATGACCTCTTAAATACCATAGGGTAAATTTTTTATTTTACAAATTTTAGTTGGCCGCTTGGTTTGGGTGTATGGTTTTCCAAACCATGTGCCAAACATGTGGATAGTTCTACCACATCACCATCCACCTTTCATGGTTTGGTCACACAATTTAACAAACTGTACATCAACCATGTAGATGACTCTATAACCCCTCTTTAACATCTCTCATGGTTTGTCTTATACCATTTGTAAATTGTGCACAAAGCCCCAAGTCCAAACTAATTTGCACAGATTCCTATAATATTAACATGGTTTCCTCTAAACCATGCATTGACTATGATATAAACCCATGATATATAGAAATATAACTAAAAACATCATAATGTTTTGGGTTCCACATGGTTTCCTCTAAACAATTCACCCAAAAATGTGTGTTTTTTCAGAAATCTAAAAAACTCCTAAAACCTAATCCAAAGCCTCTGAAGCTTACTTAAGAACCCAAGATACCTTATAAAACTCATTACATTTATAAAAACATAACTTTTATGCATTCTAAATCTCATATCAAAATTTAACCAATATAGTAATTTAAAATTTAAATTTTTCTAGAAATTTTCAACTTATATGGACATGGGATCTTACACATAATTTGAAATTGTGATCTAATTTTTTTTAACCATATTATAATTATTTATTCAAAAAAAATATTCTTGTAATAACTCTATAGATATTTCTAAATCAAAACATCCTATAGTTTGGAATATAAATGAATAACATACAATATAATCATATATCAATATATATTTTCATCCCTCTTCAACTGAAGATGTTCTATCTAACTCAACACGATTGCAAAGGACATGAGATGTTTTCCCCTGTAGAACTCATCCATATTATAGTCAATAAATAAAATTACCACTATAATATTATAATTTAAATGTAAATCCACAACTATTAGTTCTGAAATGGGTTTCTACATTGAATCTAACATGGATGTGAATAGCATTATTGCATCAATTAGTGTAAGGAATGAAAAACAATGAAGTGGTTGTATATCTAATGTTATAGGTATATTAAATTTTATTCCTTTGATATTTATTGTAATTAAATCATTTTAAAATTTATTTAATTATTTGATTAGAATTATAGGGTGTGAAAAAAGTTAAAAGTTGTGAATGGATCAAATTTGATCATTGGTGAATGAAAAAGTTATAGTGAAATTCAATGATCATGGTCATCTAATTAGGGAATAGTGAAGTTTATTTTTATGTGTATTAAGATGTATATACAGGATAAGATTTAATATTTATTATTAATTGTGGTGATATATACCAAATTATTTAAAAGATGATGTTTTATATAGATTGGTTATGGTATTTATTTATTTTATTTATTTTTTGTTTAATTTTTTAAGTTTTATTTTAGAATTTTACATCTAATGATTATATTTTGTTGTTAAATCCATTCTTTAAATATCCACATAATAAGTTGGAAAATAGAATGTTAATCTTCCTATTGGAAATTGATGGAGAAATAAAAGTGTGTTTTGTTTTGAAAACATTATGATTCTGGCTTGAAAAAAAATGAAATGTGGAGCTGAAATGTACAAAAGGTATAAAAAAGAGTAATGCAAAAGTTATATGCTTATCCATGATAAGAAAAAAATGAGGTACTTTAATATTTTTTTTATTATAATCATATTTAAACATTTAAATTTTTATATTAATTAAATGTTACTAAAATGAATATATTTATATGTGTAGGTCATGTGTAAGAAAATTTCCCTAAATCATAGAAATTAAACCATTTCACATTAATACATAACTAAAAAAATTTCCCGCAAGAAGGATGATATGGTATTATATCATTTATAATTTTATAAATTCATTAAATATTATTTATTTTATGATAATTTTTTGTTATAGGATAAGAACTCTAGAAATTTTATTGGTAGGGATAATCTATGGGATGTAGTATATCAAAAAAGTGATAGATAATATGTAAATAATGATGAAAAAACAATATGAGTAAGAATTCTTAGTAAATTTTTATAAATTTAAATGTAACTTAAATTATTTATTCTTCATATAGAAAATATTGAGTACAAATTTAAGTAAAGAGTATTTTTCACAACATTCAATACGTTCTCCAGATGAAGCTCTTGAAAAAGTATTTGTAAAAGAGAATTTGGGTTATGTATGTTGTCTTGGGTTGGGATCATGTCCAACAAGTTTATTAAGCTCTACCTCTTAATAATTTAGAGGAATCAATGGCATTATATCTAATATCAATTGTAAATCTCAAAAATAGGTTGATGATTTGAGATAAAATTTGAGTCAAAATGAATTGGAGTTAAAAAGGAATAAATATAAGTTGTCCCAAAAAAAGATAAAATAAATACAATCATTGATGTTCTTAAAGGTATGGGGCCAATATTCCTTCAACAAATGTCAACATAACCACTAATGTTAGACATATTTATTTATTAGATTTTTTTAGTGTATGATAAACTTTAATTAATTACTATAATACATGTATATTTATATGGTGTTATTATTTTTATTTTTAACTATAGAAATATATTTTTAATATATGTTTGATGAATTTTATTGTTTTCTCATGTTAAAACATTATGTTTTAAAATATTATTTAGGGTTCCATTACTGAAGTTGGTGGAGGATATATGGGAATCAAAATTCACTAATTCATATAATATCATTCGAAGGAAGTAATGTTAATTAAAAACAACACATGCTCATGAGCTTTCTATTTTGGTATTTGATACAATAATTTATTACCTTACTATCACTTAACCTAATTTATGCTATGTGAATGCATTTTGTTTAAATTTTATATCTTATTACTAATTATTATTCTTATATTTTTTAACTTAATGCTTCAACCACTAATCACTTATACCAAGGCCCTTTATGATGAAACTTATTGAAAAATTATTAGAGAACTATTCACTTGAACAAATTATTAGAACAATGATCTCTTATTGGAAACTAATTAGATCACTGGTCAATTACTTCAGTAAATTTTTGTTCCTATGGTTTCCATGAAAACTATTTATTGAAACTTATTGAAAACTTCTTAGATAAATGATCACTTTATCACATTTTTTATCCCATTATTTCCTTGAACCCTTAGTAACAATCTTTTCCAATGGGGAAATTTTCTCCCCTATAGCAGGATCCATGTATTCCAATGACCCCCACCGACCCTACACTCAAAATTCCCCTTCCTTCTTTATTTTCATATAAATTTTATTTCTTTTTCATTTCAATAATTTCCCTTCCATAAATTGTAACCCTTTATACTCTCATAAACCTTGGATAGCTCCTTTCATGAAGCATGTATTGAATCATTGTTCCTTATTCCCCATCCTCATAGCTCATGTGGCCTTCCTTTTTATAATGAATCATACACTTAGTATTTAGTATTTATCCCTTTTTTCATAGACATAATATAGGAACTTATTGGTGGCATTTTGTTATGTTTTTTAGTTATGTTTTGGTTTTTCATTTCATGGATGATATAACATGATATGTTAAGAATTCTAGTCTCTTTAAAATAAGGTTAATGAACATCTATATCATTAATAATTTTTGGGATAACATTGGCCTTCTTCGTAATATTTTTTTTATATACCTCTCATCCAAAGTCAATTCCATAGTCATGGACTTGGTCATATAATGCTATAAAAATCAAACCTGGTTTAATAACCAGATCACCACTCATATTTTTTCACATAACATTCAGAATATTCACATTTTTAACCACTAGATTAATTTTAAATTCATCACCCTATGGTATAATATTAATAATTTCATATCTTTATTGTAATATGTAAAGAACCTGAACCTTATAGCTCATATTTGGTTCCTTACTTTATTACATTGGTATAATAAACAAGAAATTCGCATCCATAAGGACCAAATAGTTTATTATATTTGGAAAAATAGATACAAACAAAAATTTTATATTATAACTAAAAAGGAAAAACAACATAGCAACTCCATTTGAAACACCCATAAACTCCTAGATTATCCCTGAAATACATTCATAATATACATCATCATATCATGGGGGAAAATAAAACATAATAAATGGGTTATCTCAAATGATTAGTAAGGATAAAAAATATAGTGGAAGATATAAACATAAATAATAAGGTATGGAGAATATATAACAACACATTTAATTAAATCATAAACTTAAACATAGTATGGTAGGAATAAAAGTTGATCAAAATAATGCCATATAAATGACCACATGAGAATAAAACTTAACAATCGATATTATACTAGTCAAATAATCACATCAATTATCAATTACTAATATCATAATGATGAAATTCATAATTACATACATCATAAATATACCATCAAGGATTTTTCCAAGACATCATACATAAATGGGTAAAAACCCTGTCTAGTTTGTCTCATGAGACCTACTGATGCATTGAGGGGCTATAGCGGGCCATGTCAGTAACTTACTAAGTCCAATGAATTACTCATATGTAATGGGTGAAACATAATCAAATTATTCATTCATATTGAAACTATCAAATGAAATGTAAATAATTTCCCCAATCAGTAAACTATCCAGAGTAATATGGCGAATGGTATCAAGACAGTACATCCCCAGTCAAAATAATCATAAACCATTTAATAAAATATGATAGAAGGTAACATAAGAGATCAATATCAATTGTTTATAATATTAAATAGAGGGTATTTAAATATTTGAAAATACTTTAATAAAATCATTGATAAATTATTGAGATAAATACAATTTTACTTTGTAAATAATAGTTCTTTGGGAAAATCAATTGTATTTATCAAAAAAATCAGATTGTAAACATGAATATCCTAGAAAATAAAAGGGAATAAAATTATATTTTATGATTATTAAAATAATATTAATTATGAAATTTGGTAAATAAAGTGAAAACATATAAAAATATTGTTTAAGAAACTTTAGAAATGAGCTACTTTAGTGTGGTTTAAAGGAAAATATAAATGATTCTTCGAAGTGGAAAAAGGACTAATTGATTTGATAAAACTAGAAATGAACTAATATATTTATTCATGATAAAAATATTTATTTTATAAAAATATTGGGTGTTTAAAACAAATTATATAGTGTACTTAAAAATGAGTAAGAAATTGGGATGTCCCCATTAATCGGGCTTACTTATCAGGAAGAATTAAAAAAGGAACCTTATAAAACATGTATTTCCTCATCAAAGAAATAATAATTGATCCATATATATATATTTGGAACATAAACATATAATTTAGGAGTATTAAATAAAAATAATTAAGAACTAAATTGGGGTAAAAGAGTGAAAGTGTATTCTGAAGGAAAAAATGGAGGTTTCAGAAGAAACTCTTACCACTTTGCAAATAGTTAAACCGCATGCCCCATAAAATTAAAGAAAATTGAATGAAACATTTAATACCATGAAAATAAATATATTAATTAAATAAAATATCAAAGTTAAGTATTCATATACCACACATGAGAAATATTGATGAATAAGGCATATCTTATAGAAATGAAAGTGAGATGATAAAACCCTAACCTTATGTTTGTAAGTGTTCTGCACTTGCACTTAATGTCCTAAATAATGAAATTATACTTATTAATAATTTAATTAATAACCTATTAAACATTTATTCAATTTATTATTATTTTATTATGTTCATTTATGGCCTTTTTATGAGTTATAAGATTCAATTTTGATGGTCAGGAGTGTTTGTTTCCTTGGTTTTCATGATTGATTCACTTTTATACATGTATGAAAGATCATGTAAAAATGGAAATATTTAACCAGAATTGTAATTATATGTTATTAGTTAACTTTAATTATAATTAATGGTCTTATATATAATTTTTTCCCATATATTAAAATTATTCATTAGATAAATCATTAATGATAACCATTTAGATTATTTTTGGTGTTTTTCGATCATCAGGAACTAGTTTTATCTTTATTAATTAATATTATGGGTATATACTAGTTATAGAACATTAAATAAGTTTTATTAAATATATTAAATTATTTTTTAACCATAAATATTGTTTTACAAACATCCTTGAAGGCGAAATTGAAAAATTAAAACTTGCCATCCACGAATGCGGTAAATCAGCACCTCACAGACGATGTTTTCATTTTTAGAATAAAAAGGTGAATAGAAAAGAATTGATGGTTTATATCCAATAATAATAATAAAATTATATATACAGGAGTTATTATACATTTTTTTATATATTAGTTAAGGAAATGATAAGAAAAGATAACAATTTTAAATAAAATTAAAAGAACGAAAGGTGATTTTACCACTTGAATTCCTCGCCTTGAGAACCTCCTTAAGGAACTTTTAAATGGTATTTTGGGTGAGAACAGAAATACCATAACATGGGGGAGAGTTTTAGAGGAGGTATTGGGAAGAAATTGGACAATATTCAAGTCTTTCGAGGTGTGAGGAGAAGGGGGGTGAGGGGTGGTATTTATAGTGGAGTAGAGGAGTATTTTTTTGATTATTTAATTCATTTGTTTATTATTTTGGTTCAAGAATATCAATAGTTTGAAACTTATCACTAAATATATTAAAAAAAATAAGTATATTTAGATATTATGATCTTACATCATCCATATATCATCTATGACTAAATAATTCATGTATTTGTTAAATACCATAAATTGTCATATTTCACTATTCCCCAAAAATTCAAATATTTTAGAAAAATATAAAAAAACCACCCTGACCATTTTTCGGCATTTATAATTAAAAAATGGAATCCATTTTATGAAAATAATTTTCTAAATATGTGAAATTTAATTTTTAAATAAAATCATCTTTTATTCCAAAAATATGGATTTTAAAATTATAACTCATTTTATGACACATTGAAAATTTAATTAAGGTCTCATAAAATTATATTATAATCATAAGACAAAAAAGTATTAATTTATGAATATATTTTTTAAAAATAAATTTTCTTTTTAATCATTATATTATTTATAAAATTGTAAATACACATTTATATTTCACAGAAATACCAACACTTAATTTATCATTTTTAAAACATGTATTTACTTATTTGAAGAGCTAGATTAGCCGCCGCGAATCTCTTCTTTCGCGAAGCACACTGCCTTTGCGAACCACCTTCTCCAACCGAGAGCAAAATATTTTCTCTGAAAAAATCCCTCTTCTCTTCTACTTCTCTTGAAGGGGTCGAGGCCTATTTATAGGTGATTCCACCGACCCTCAAACTTTCCACACGAAGTCAACGCCACATCATCTCAAATTGTGAAGCTCCGAAGTTCCCGCTGATATTCTCTAAAAATCGTGAAGCACCACGGAAATTTTCCGATCGCGGAGCTTGATGTAATCATGGAGCATCACTGTCAATCCCTTCACGCCTTCTCTGTGAATCTCCCCTGCAAATCCCTTCACCACCACGATGCGCTTCAACCTCTATCATTCATGAAGCTTGACATAATCGCCAAGTATCACCGTCAAAATTCTTATGGCCTTCGCGAATTCCAAACTGTGAAGCCTATCTTCTCAAAATTCATGCATTTTCCATATTTAAATTAGATCTTCAAGGATATCCACTTTTCGTGATGCTCACCAAACTACAAATTTTGGACCCCAAAAATTTGGAAAACACTGGAAAATGGCGCCACCTTGTGCTGCTCTTTTGTAACACCTCCAGATCATCCATTCCTTTATCATGGTTCTTTGTCAACATGGATTGTCAACAAAATCTTTGGAACTCGACAATTATCCAAGGAAACCTAGTTTTTCAACAAGCACAATCAAACCCAAAAATGATGCAATGTTACCTTGAGGGATTTTTGCCCAATAATCTCACCCTTTGGGTTTGTTGACAACTCTTCTCAGAATGATTTTTTGCACTTTGATAACTCTCTGAATCTCCTTCCAACCACTACCCCCATTCGCCTCTTGAGATTCTGATAGAGTTCAAGGATTCACTTAACACATACTCTAATCCAACATGAGCAATGCTCGGCATGAGAAACAAGAGTAGTATGATAATTTCATCAATGAATCACTTCATGTCAGACACCAATTGTCAATTCCAAACTGATACTAATTGCTAAATTGATACCAATTCTTGAACCATACTAATACCAATTGGTGATAGCTGGAAACCTGCCCAAACCATTCTAACATCATTGTTCGGCTTTTATCACGATCTGCAGCTGTCGTGATAGATAATCTTTGATCGATCACTTCTAGCATCTTCAGATTTTAAAACATTCCCCCTATCTCATTTCTCTCCCCCTATCTCACTGCTCCACCTCTCAGTTTCTCCCCATGTCTTTGACAAAGACATTTTCTCCCTTTATAAGCCACAGTTTCTCCCCCTTTAAGAGTCACTATTTCTCCCCCTTTTTCAAAAAACCCAAAGGTCACCCCTTTGCAGTCTGCAACATTGGAAAGAACACAGATTAGCACATTAGAGAAAAACATGCAATACCTTGGGGAGAGGGGGAGTTCTACATCCACACTCTTTTAAGTGTGGGGAGTTGACTGAACTCCTAGAGCTAGTTGATTCCTTTCAAATGCTTCTTTGGGTAAGGCCTTTGTCAGAATGTCTGCAACCTGTAGTTTTGTAGGCACATACTCCATCTTTACAATTCCTTGCTCAACCTTCTCCTTGATAAAATGATACTTTATCTCAATGTTATTTTTCCTTGAGTGATGGACGAGATTTTTGCTAAGATTTATAGCACTTGAGTTATCACACTGGATTCTAATCAAAGACTTCACTTCAACTCTCATATCATCAAGCTATTGTTTCATCCATAATAACTGTGTGCATGCTTGATTTACCGCAATATACTCAACTTCTGTGATGCTTAATGAGATACAATCTTGCTTCTTACTTATCCAAGCAATACATAGTCCACCAAGATAGAATTCACCTCCTGCTGTTGATTTCCTATCATCCACTGAACCGGCCCAATCTGCATCAATATATCCCAATAACTATATCTGAGATTTTCCATTATACATCAAGCTGAAGTCCATTGTTCCCCCGATATAACGAAGTATTATTTTTACTTCAAGCATGTGAATTTCCATGGGATTGCTTTGATATCGTATTTCTTGGCAGGTGGTGAAAACAATATCAAGTCTCGTGGTTGTTAGGTACTGTAAACTCCCAATAATCTGCATGTATTCTGTGATATTAACTTCCTTTCCATCATCATCTTTCAATAATTTCATCCGGGTAGCAATCAGATTCTTCATATCCTTGGAATCTTCCATTCCAAATCTTTTCAAAACCTCATTGGCATATTTGTATTGATAAATGAATGTTTCATTCCTTCCTTGTGTCACCTATAGACCAAGGAAAAATGTTACTCTCCAATCATTGACATTTCGAACTCACTTTTAATGAATTCGGAAAACTTATGGCACTAAGCTTCATCTGATCCACAAAATATTATGTCATCGACATAAACCAAGACCATCATCCTTTGATTACTGTTGTTGTTGAAATAGAGATTGTAATCAACTCCCCTACGCTGGAAACCAAGCTTCTTCAAGTACAGGTCAATCCTTGAGTACCATGCTCTTGGTGCTTGTTTCAATCCATACAACGCCTTCTTCAGTCTACAAACCTTATTCTTATCCTCGTGAATGAGAAAACCATCTGGCTACTCAATATACACCTATTCCTCAAGAACCCGATTCAAAAATTCTGATTTTATGTCCATATGGAAAACATTGAACTTCTGTTGCACTGCAATGGCTAGAAATAATATGATTGTCTCTTATCTCGTAACCGGTGAAAATTTCTCATCAACATATATTACCTATATTTGGGAGTATCTCTTGAACACTAGTCATTATTTGTTCTGAATCACTGTGTCATCTTCATTCATCTTGTTGCGATATACCCATTTATTCCCGATGACATTCTTATCTGCTGGCCTTGAAACAATCTCCCACGTCTGATTCTTCTCAATATGATCTAGCTCTTTATTCATGGCCTAAACCCATTTTTCTTCTTCAGCTATATCAGCAAAGCATTTAGGCTCTACCTAAGATAAGAAAGATATATGTTGTAGTGACTTCATTCTTCTTATCTGAACTGGAGATGATTGATTGACAATGATATTTTTCCTTTCAATTTCAGCTCGACTCCTTGGCATTTGTGCAGATATAGACTTTACTTCCTCATGTTAATCATCAGTATCTTCTTCTGAATCAACATCAGCCACTTCTGCTCCCCATGAATTGCTTTCCTCCTCATCACTTTCATCAGGAAATTGTTCACTGCGTTGTTGAATGATCTCCTCATTCTCCACTACAGTGACATCATTTCTCTCAACAACTTTTCCTAGCCTTTTGTTAAAACATTTGTATGCTTTGATTTTTCCTGAGTAGCCTATTAATATCCCCTCATCTCCTCATGACTCATATTTCCTATGTTTTTCCTTGTTGAGTATAAAGAACTTGGTTCCAAATATTCGAAAGTATTTCAGTTTTGGATTATTTCCATACCACATCTTGTACGGAGTCTTTCCTTCCTTCAGACACAACAGAGCCATGTTAGAAATATAGACCGATGTCAAAACTACTTCCTTCCAAAACATTTCTGGTAGATCTTTCTCAATGAGCATCATTCTGTCCATATTGTTGATGATTCAATTTCTCCTTTCAACCACTCTATTCTATTGGGGAGTTCTTAATGAAGAAACTTTATGCCTTATCCCATGTTTCTTGAGATATCCTTCCACATTATTGTTTGTGAATTCCGTACCATTGTCAGTATGAAACTTCAAAATTTTCTGTCCAAGCATCCTTTCACACTCCCTCCGATACTGTTTTAAGCAGCTGAACACATCAAACTTATGGGAAATAAAAAATACCCATGTCATTCTGTTATAGTCATCAATGAAAAGAACATAGTACCTTTTTTTGTCAATTTCTCTTGGTGTGATGGGACCACAAACATCAGCATGCACCAATTCGGGCACTCTTATTGACTTATTTTCCTTTGCTTTATACGTTTTCCTGATGAGCTTACCTTGTTGACATGAATCACACGTGTGAGTATGATCACATGATAGCTTAGGGAGGTCTTTTTATGCATCACACTTTACCAGATCTTCCAGGGTTGGTTGGAATATATGACCAATTCGTTTATGCCACAACTTGTTTTCTTCCTCTCTGGACTGAAAGAACATATCTTCTTATCCACTTAAAAAGTAGAGATTTCCCTTTGTTATTTTTTCCTGTAGAACCATTGTACCATCTCTTCCTTTGACAATACACACCTTCTTAGTAAACCTTATAGAATGTCCTAAGTCACATAGTTGACTGACGCTGATCAAATTGTGACTGAGGCCTTCTACTACTAAGACATATGCACGTCTCATCTCTTTGCCTCCAAACTTGGCCTTTCCTGAGCCAATTATCTTCAGGTCCTCATCGTTTCCAAACTTTTCAACTCCTTATTTTTCATATTTTATGCCTGTAATAAGATCTTTATTACCTGTCATGTGAGATGTGAAACCGCTGTCAAGGATCCACACACCAGAGCGATCTGATACTTTAAGAGAAATTTTTTCCACCACCGCCTTCTCATCCATTTTCTTCTTGGTCCATATTTTTGAATTCATATATGACATGGATTGAGAATTCTGATCTTTATCAGAGTATGATGGACCAGCTTCATCTTGCAAGGCTGCAAATCTATTTTGCATGTTCATCTCACCTGTTGGTTCATTGATCAGCTGCTTGCGAACATTTTGATTCTTCTTTGGCACATTCCTCTGTATGGTCAAAGTACAATACCTATCCATGTGCCCAAATCCTCCACACCAAAAATAGTGTCCTTCAAAATATGTTCTGGAGAACCGTTCTCTATTTGGTTGTCACCTTTTTTCTTATGCCCTTCGATATCTCTTGGCTATGGAACACACATACTATGAATGTACCATCTTTCCACAACAATAACACCTGATATGAGGTGCACTCCTTTGTGTTACTTCTACACTGCGAGTTTCCCCTTGGGATCTCTGAATATTCTGATTCTTCCTTGTGCCCAAATCAACCTTCAATCTTGGATTGGGTGCTTGCGGTCTGACCTCAATTTTCATAAATTTTTGTTTTTGATCAATCCATCCATCGGTCTTAGAATCTGAACTTAGTTGATGATTCTTTTCTGCTGAACCATTATTCTCCACTTTCAGTTTCTCAGTTTTCTGAGTGATCTGCTTTCCTAATGACCCAGCAGGAGTCAAGAGTTTTTCTTGATCTTTAACCTTTTTCCGCAAACCAACAACTTCTCCTTCAAGTTCTTTAATACGCTTGATTTTATCATTCATTGTGTTATTTAATCTATCGATCTCCCTTTTCTATTCTTCAATTTTTACTTTATACTCACTAACTGATTCTAAGTCCTCTAGTGTTGATGACTTGAGTTTCTCAATTTCTTCCATCAACTCAGACTTCTCTTCTTCCTGTTGCTGCATATAGAGTTTGGCGTCACAAAAAACTTTGTTTTATTTCTTTGTTTTGGCTCTCCAAACATCTATCTTCTCAAGAGCAGCCTCTAACTCAGCTTGCATATCAATTATTCCCTCAGCTTATTATTCTTCAGTATCAGATTCGGTTTCATTCTTATTCTAAGAACTACCGAAAACTGCCACCATAGCATTTTCTCCACGATCTCTACAGTTCTCTATCTCTTCAACCTCCTCAACATCAAAATCATCTAAACTATCATATTATTTTGAAATAAGGTTCTTCTTCTTAAAGAAATTTCTCTTGAACTATTTCTTGCCTTTCCCATAGGCTAGATACTTCTTCTTGGGAATTTTGATTTCATCGACATCATCATCCTCTTGGAACTTTTTGTGGCACCTTGACACAAGATGTCCAACCTTTCCACATAGAAAACAAGCAATTGGAGGCTTCCCTTTAAACTTTCCTTTTCCTCTTTGAAGGTCTGAATAGAGGAATGACATCACCTCATCTGTCTCTTCTTCTTCCTGAGAGTCTTCAATGGTGAGCTTCTTCATGGCCTTGAATGCCACCTCTTTGTATTTCCCCTTTTCCACAGCATCGTTATCATCATTTCTCATTTCATATGCAACAAGGGTGATATGCAGGTTATCCAATGTCATCTCTTTTGGGTCTTTATCTTCCAAAACTGAAACTTTTGGATTGAACCGAGGTGGAAGTTTCCTCAATATGAACTTCACAATCTTTATGTATTCAATAACTTCACCAAGACATCACATGTATTCCACTACAACATTTACCCTGTCGAATAATTCATCAACAGATTCATTCGGGTTCATTCTCAGATCTTCATACTTGTTCCACAATACTTGAATCTTTGCCTATCTGACCTTTGTATCCCATTCATATATATTCAATAGATTTTCCCACATGGCATGTGATATTTTTCATGACATCACCTTTATATATATAGGATTGTATAGGGATCCCCCTAAGGCATTAATTCATTTTCCATCAGTATCCAACTCTCTACACTCAGCTTCTGATAAATCACCACTATTAATATCAGCTGTTATGCCATACATTGCTGCTGTGAACACATCCATTCCCAAAGATCGGAAGTAGTGTTGCATCTGATTCTTCCATAGCTGAAAGTTGTTCCCGTCGAAGATCAGAATCCCTTTATGATTGGTAACCTCCATTTGAGAGAGAATTACAGATATTAACATTTCCCTTTGATATCAATTGTTAGGTCCACTAGGCTATATACCCTGAGAGGGGGGAGAATCAGGGTATGATAGATTAAAACAACTGCCTCTTTTGATATTGTTTTGATGTTAGGAAAAAAAAACCCTGTTCTCACCCCTTCGCGATGCAGTGTATAAATAAAACTTAAAGCATGCACAGGACACAGCGATTTTTACTTGGTTCACCCTCACTGGGCTACATCCACGGAGCATACACCGGCAGTGTGCCGATGTACCAATTCCACTATAAGCGCACTATTTTTTACAAGTTTGAAGTGGACTCACTGTACCTCCTGGTCTACAACCACTCACAATTTGAGAACTCACTGCTCTCTCAACTGAAGTGAGCTCACTGCTTCTTCAGAAGATCAAATCAAATTTTATAGAATGATAGGTCTCTTCATTATCACTAATGAATACATCCTCCACTGTATGTAGATGCTCTGTTGAAGTCCAAATTTCATCCACTGATGAATACCCCTTTTCCCCTGAACACTGGGCAATTACTTTGGAAAAACCTTCTCAAATCACCCTACTTCACGAGGCTCCAAATTTCACAAAGCTCAAACAAGCCTTTGTGAAACTCCTACCTTTTTGTGAATCACTCTCACGAAGAAATCTCGCGAAGCTCAAGTCATCGCAGAGCAACTTCCCTCATGAAGCTCACTGAGCCAACGTGGAGCTCGCAACTTTCACAGAGCTAGATTAGTCGTCATGAAGCTCTTCTTTTGCAAAGGACACTGCCTTCGTGAACCACCTTTGCGAACCGAGAGAAAAATATTTTCTCTGAAAAACTATCTCTTCTATTATACTTCTCTTGAAGGGGTTGAGGCCTATTTATAGTCGATTCCACTGACCCTAAAACTTTCTATGCGAAGTCAACGCCACATCATCTCAAATTGCGAAGCTCCGAAGTTCCCACCGAAATTCTTTGAAAATCACAAAGCACAATGGAAATTTTATGATCGCATAGTTTGACGTAATCGCAGAGCATCACCATCAATCTCTTCACGCCTTCACGGTGAAGCTCCCTCGCAAAGCCCTTCACCACCGTGATGTGCTTCAACCTCTGTCATTCGCGAAGCTTGACATAATCGCCAAGTATCACCATCAATATTCTTCTGGTCTTCATGAATTCCAAACCGTGAAGCCTATCTTCTCGAAATTCATTCCTTTTCCATATTTAAATTAGATCTTCAAGGATATCAACTTTTCGTGATTCTCACCAAACTACAAATTTTGGACCCCAAAAAATTGGCAAACACTGGAAAACAGTGCCACCTTGTGCTGATCTTTTGGACCTCCTCCAGATCGTCCATTCCTTTATCATGGTTCTTTGTCAACATGGATTGTAAACAACATCTCTGGAACTCAAAAATTCTCCATGGAAACCTTCTTTGTCAACAAACACAATCAAACCCAAAAATGATGCAATGTTACCTTGAGGGATTTTTTTCCCAACAGGGGGTAGAGTCACAAACACCTTGAAAAAAAACATCCAAGAACTACCCAAAATCTCTAGGAGCCTCCACAATCTCGGCATCTACCAATCCCTATAAAAACTCGGCCAATAAGGAAAGAAGAGTCTCTACCCATCGACTGCCCATCTAAAAACTCATCTCGCCAACAAAAGCCACATGTTGACCAGCCACGTATGAAAACACGAATCTTCTCCAGAATCAGTTGATAACATCATGCATGGAAAAAAACCATTTGATGCCAAAGATAACATCGTATGGTTGCATCTTTGGAAGAAAGAGATCCTTTCTGGACTAATGCGGCCCCAACATCTCTCAATATCCTCGCTAAACATCAAACAATATGGTCTAGACTCTGACTGGGGTAATCAAAACTAGGGGCATGGAAATCCTCCCTATGTCTAATCTTAGAGAATGGTCTAGAGTAGATGAAACAAAGAATTTGGAAGCTCCAGAATCAAAAAAAATCACAATCAAGAGTACTGAATAAGCTAATCATGCCTTGAATGATCTCTGGCCCTCATGGAAATGTTGCCTCTATAGCATGTAACTGACCACACCCAGCTCATCTTCCCCTCTTCTGATGAACACCTCCAAGAAAATGTTTGGATTGAGGTCCCTAAGTAACACCCTGAGGTTGGCCTCCACCTATTCTATCTCCCCTCGGTAGAGCAAGAGCCTGCTATCCCTACTACTGAAATAGCCTGGCTAGAAATAATTATTGAGGAGGGTGAAGAACCTTCCCACCTCCACCATACCGAGCTCCAACAGACATCGGACTCTAACTTTGAATGTTACCATGAAATACATAGATAAAATACACTGGCCCCAGGCCTACAGGATAGGTACAAGGACCAGAAGGTTTAAACGGAAACTAATGAGGTCGACTCCCTGACAGCTGAAACCTAAATGGCTCTGGAGCCTGAGACCTTCTGTTAGTATCCTTTCCCTTCAAATAACCCTTTTGGATCCCCTCTCATGGTATACCTCCTCATGATTTCATTATCTCAACTACCTTCTCCTTATTTTGGACCTCTAGGTATGTCGGCAAGGTGAAGGTAGTAATTATATACTGGAGAGAAGGACGAAGTGCTTCTTCTAAGTGTCTCACCCGAGACACCTCATCTGGAAAGATATTTGGAGAGAAGCAAAGGATATCCTTGAAATTTATCCCCAACTATTGTACCGACATACTCCCCTTATGGAGGGAGAGTATATCATGTTGCTTCTCAACCTTCATGGTAAAAGAGAGGAATTTTTCCCAGAACTCCTTCTTGAAATCGACCCATAGAACATAGGCCTACTTTATCTCCCCCAGGTATAGCATCCACCACTAACTCATATCTCCCCTTATATGACTAACTTCCAATGGAACCTAGTACTCTGTTGGAACCCAAATAGGGATGAAGGTTATTTTTAGTTCCTTGAGGTAGATATTGGTCTCCATGTACGAGACATTTCCCTCATACTTTCCTAAGTTCGGCCGCTGGAATGTAGGTAATTTTCCCTTTCAATGTTTTTCCTCCTCCTCTGGATCAACCCTCCGCTGATCATCTAGATCGGCCTGCTGAGCCTCCACTTACTAAGCCACTCATGTATAATGACCAAGTTCCATAGCTGAAAAGTAAACAATGAACTCCTAATCCTGAGTAGTATGAAATTTTATTTAATATTAATTTTAACTTGTTATTTATTTAAATCCTCTAAAATTCCCAATTCAAACAAGAACACAAGTCATCATGATGCATGTACCTTTCCTAGTGTCTCTACCCTACAAACAGTGTAGCCTCACTTGGTTGTTTGGTAAGCTCATAATCCTCACATCGAATCACGGGGGGCCCTAAAATCCCTTGTCCAAGCCAGTCTTCCCTGGACTATGTCACACACCAAGGTCACCTAACACTATTTCCATACCAACCCATGAAATCCTCACTCTTCCTAACTCCAAAATCCATCCTATCTCGCAACCTCCCTCTGATACCATTCTGTCATGACCCCATCCCTCCAAAGATTCCCTTCTTGAGCTGGCAATGGAGTTAGAGAGATAATGACCCCCAAGTCCCGTCTCCAGTAGGCCCTGGGGTGGTAAACAGCACCAAGGGTATATAAATCTCAAAAAATGGGAGGCATTACCCCTTTTATAGTAACCAATATCTGGAGATAATATGTATCAACCAAAAAACAACTCCAATACATATATATAAAAGAAATCCAAAATCCATCCCACATGCATGTTTTAAAAAAATATATAACTATTACAAAACAAGTGTCTCTAAAGTAAATACCAAAAACAAGGCTAAGAAATGGCACACCAACTATCCCAAAGTGCGAGCTAGTAAGGTCCGGAACGGTCCATGAAATCCTCCTTGAAACCTAAAAATAGTTTTATATACATAGGGTGATCATACAAGTATACTCAGTAGGAAAATCTAAATTCTCTTATGCACAAGTTAGGGGGATACATAATAATTACCCCATGAGAAAACAAAAAACCCAAAAGCACCTAACAAGCTATAATATCCATCCCAAAATCTTACCAATGTGCACTCACCAAATAATTCAATTCAAGTAAAGTAATATAGTAAGCACATCGATGATAGGGTACCCTGCACCACTTTCCCACTAATTAGACACTCTCACACCCTAACAGCAGATGTCATGATGCTACCACCTCTTCTGAACATACCAAACCACATCCTTCCCATAGACACATGGGCCTCACAACCACATGTCATCCCACCAGTAGACACCTGGACCATAAACCTCACCACATCACAAAGACATCTGGGAAGCACGACATTTCTCATCCCGAAGACACCTGGGAATCATAACTCACCCGTACACACCTAGGCCTCACAAACCACAACCTTCCCAAAGATTATTGGGCTATCACTACCTAGAAGAGGGATCTGCGAAGAGAAGGTGGCCAGTCATCCATCCTCTCACCAGGATTTTTGGGAAAGACACCCTCCCCCATAAAAATGGGGGAGTTCAGCATATAATTCTCAACTTGGGTGGGGTGCGTATAGAAATCAAAAGGAATAAAGTGTATATATATAGGTATCAAACACTCATCCCAACCTAAGAGGTTCAAAACAACAATCATCCCACAAAACTACCCTTGTTGCTACCTCTAAATGCACGTATCAGGACGAAAGACGGTCACTTCTGAAGTTGATAAAATAAATCCAATTAACACCCAATAATTTTGAATTTATTAAGAATTTACTAGTAATACCATACCTACTCAGGAAACTAACAACCACATCACACAACCAGCCTCACAAACAAGCCAAACATAGGGAGAAAACTATGATAAAACACCCCACTTCACACTTCCTCCCCACTTAGAACCCAAGAAAACCACTACCGTTATCATTATTCAAAGTAATGCTGACCAACCTAAGGCAAACCCCCTAACTCACAATAGAACCCTCCAATATATCATGTCACAACCATATTCTGAAACCCCACTGCATATCCACACCATGCCCAAAAAAACTAACAAAATACAACCCAGTTGTAGTCCCACTGCACAACACCGCTCACCTATTCCACAATTGAATAGTCTCCCAACTTGAGATTCCATTACACCCTTAAACCATCCACACACATTGTTATTCTCTCAACAGTACCACCACACAACCCGTATAAGGCACAAGACATAAAAGATCCACACATATCACACAGCCACACCAAACAAGGCAAGGTGTATTAAAATTTAACACAATCATTATTTAATTCCACTTTCATGATTTAGGGGTTATCACAGAACAAGTTTGATCCTAGGGAATCTATTTATTTAACATGATATATGTGATTAATAAATTTTTCATGTTCACGTCCATTCAACAACAAGTGTTCACAAGAAAAGTGCGCAAACAGATGCCACCAACAACCATGATTTTCAAAAGGCATGTCACAAATACAGATCACAAAAAGGATCAAGGATAATGGATAAAGTAATAAAAACATCATCATCATCTTCCCCTCCACTCATTTATTACTAAAGTAATAGGTCTAGTTGTCTTTTTTACCATCATCTTACACCCCTGATTTATTAATTCATTTAAATTGGATCCAACCATATTCAAAATAAGACATCAGTATACCCACCCCACATGATACAAAAATAAAAAAAGATAAAGCAATCCCTACTTGGAACAATAGTCAATCAGCAACTCCTACTTGTGCTGAAATAGGGGGTGCGTGAGAAGCAGAAAATACACCAAGGGAAAACTAAATCTGAAGTCCACAGCACAACACACGACTCCACGAGGAATAAAGGCTCTAGGTGAACCAAGATAAAACTAAAGGGTTTAAGGAAGAGAGGATCTCAGCTTTAGAAAAATGCTAGATCATATATCAATGGAATGGGGATGATTTCAAAGTACTTAAAAGATGGTTCATGGCCAAGACTATGCGTCTTTTCCATTTCAAAGTCTTAGGGTGTTAGGATATTAAATATATATTTAATTTTCTTTGAAAAAGCTTCAAAAATGGTCAAATAAGTTTTTAAACTTGATTTATTTCAAATAAAATGTAATAGGTGCGAAACTGGAAAAATTAGGAAAAGCTGGAAATGGCTCACAATTGGGTGAGTCACCGATGCGAGTCACTGACATGAGTCACTGATGTGACTCACCAACTCCACTCACTGACGTCAGTCACCGATGCCACCTACCGACACCACTAACTGATGCCACCTACTGATGCTACTCACCAAAACCAATCACTGATGCCACTCACTGAGAGCGAGTCACCGACGTGACTCGCCAATGTGATCTACTGACAGCGAGTCACTAACGCGACCCACTAACGTGGCCTACATACAGCAAGTCACTGATGCGACCCACCAACAGTGAGTCACCAACATGACCCACCAACACGACCTACCTAGAGTGAGTCACTAACGCCGCCGACCAATAATGAGTCACTAACATGACCCACTGACAGCAATTCACCGATGAAACCCACCGATGTGACCTACTGATAGCTAGTCACTGACGCGACCCACCAACGCGAACTACGGTTGGGAAAAACTAGAAAACTGGAAAACTCTTGAAATGAGTCACTGTGACCTATCAAAACACCTCAAACACTGGATTTTCATAAAGGAATGGATCAGAGGGGTCCGGGCCATTACACATTCCCTATATGAATTCTACCTATTTTCACATCAGGTGTTTATTGTTTTGATATTTTTTACTAGTTTCATAATATTTATTTTTTTATTAATTCTCCATATAAATATCATTATTACTAGGTCATTAAAGTTACTATTAGGGATTATTTATAATTATATATTTTGTGTCAAATTCCATTCATGAACATTTTAGTCTTTATCCTTGAAGATGAAATCGATAAAAGCATGTTTCGATGATTCTTAGCAATCGAAGGGTGTTTTCTTAATTAATGAATTAAATATTGAAATAATATCTACATAATAAAAAATAATAATTTTTTACACATTTATATTATATTATACCATTAATTACGTTCCCTTAGTCATTCATGATATAAATTCATAGTATTGTTCATGTTGGTGGTTAAATCAACCCAAACATGAACATACCCTAATTTAATGAATGATTATGTGGTGGTTGTGTTGTAGTATAATTATAAAATAAGAATAATGATCTTATTTAGTTTTTATTATTGTGATATATCATAATTTTATGGTATTAAAATAATTAATGTATATTAAAATATTACACAATTTGAATAAAAGGATGTCCTCTTAGTACTCTTATTTTAAATTATTAAATTAATGATGGTAATTTATTGATCATATCATCAATAGGTTCTATAAGTTTTCATATAAAAACCTTAATGATATCATAAACATCATATTTATACTTTAATAACATCCATGTACCCAAGCTTTTAAATTAGGGATGAAAAAACACATTTTCTCATGGAGGTGGTAGTCCACACAACGTATGAACAACAATATTTTTTTATTAATGGATGGGGTATATGTATAAATAACGATAATGAACTTAATATAGTAAAATTAAAGTATATAAATGAAACAAATATCATTATATTATTGTGTCTAGAATAAATTTGAATGATGATAATTAAGAGTAAAAGCTAAGTAGTTGATAATACTTATGTCGGGGACTTAAATATTCCATGGAAATCTCCTTGGAAATTAAAGCCTTATTCTAAATAATGGTGACCAAAAATATTTTGAATTTGGGATAGGGATCTATTATGAGAAAAATGGAAGCAATTAAATAAGAAATTAAAATGGTAGGGGAGCCTTGAATTGGTGGGAGTGTTACCCGTTAATAAGTGAAGGGAAGGGTAGTTTTGTGAGCAACCCTTAAATTTTCAAAAATGTAAGGTTACTATTCAAAGATAAATGGAATAAAATAGAAAATAAATATTAGTTTTCTAAGAAAAATTTGAGTGATTTAGTTATTTTTTTAACTTTTAAATTTACCCAAATTTACTTTTACTGTAATTTACTTTTATTCTAATTTACTTTTACCTTGGTAATTAATTTATAACCTCTATAATTAATTATAAAAAACATTAAGATTGAAAATTTTACCTGATTTGAGACTTATGATTTAAAATTTTAAAATAATTTTATAAAATAAAATTTATAAATGTGTGAAACATTATTTTTAAAATAAACACACTTAATCACATAAAAACAGTTTTTAGAAAAATAACATTTTTAAGATTTTAATTTACATATATAATAAAATTATCTTGGATACTTATTTTAATGACATAAATTGATTTATTATAAAACAAATTAATGATATTAGGCTTAAAAGGCAATATAAAACCTAATATCTCTTGAAAATACTTGATTAAAATAAAAGACCGAAAGTTGTTTTTAATTAAAGTAACATTTTAATTAGTTCTAAAAAATTTGGACATGGGATTTATATGTTTAGAGAATATTTTAAAATGTATATTGTTATTCCTTGAATTCATATTTTGTTACTTAATGGTTTTTAAAACTTTTGTGACATTCTTATATAACAATAAAGTCATAAAAATTACAAGTTTTTTAAAAATAATATTTTTTAACTAAAAAATATCCTGTTCAAAAAAAAGCTCAAATATTTATACTAAGATAATTTTGATATAATGAATTAAAAAATGAATTTATTTTAGTCAATTTAAAATTATAAAATTAATATTTTAAATAAATTCGTGAATAAAGGATCTTTAAAGGACACATTGTGTGACATTTCAGGATATGGTGTTTACCTACTATAGAAGGGTCATAGGTATTAAATCCCCCCCCCCTCAAATCATTTCATCCTCAAAATTGGGTTATATATAAATTTTTGGAAAAATGTGGTTATTTCATCCTCATAGATTCTTCAGGATCTCATGTTTCCTCTTTTAGTTTTTTATTTCTCTATAGGACTTTCATCTAATGAGTTTTCTGATTCTGTAATACCTTCTCTCTAATATCAAGAATCTGAACAGGGTCCTCATAATAAGACAAGTCAGGCTCCAAATCTATTCCTTCAGATGTGATCCCATGTATTGGATATGGAATATATTTCCTTAGTAATGAAACATTGAAGACATCATTTAATTTATAAAGGTAAGGTGGAATAACCAATTAGTAATCTATAACTCCAATTATTTCTATTATTTCCAAATTCTCAATGTATTTAGTGATTAGCTTCCCATTTTTACCAAATCTTACTACTCCCTTCCATGGTGAAACCTTCAGTAATACATGATCCCCAACTTTAAATTTCATTTCTTTCCTTAGATTATTATCATAGATATTTTGACTTATTTAAGATACTTTAATATGGTTTTGAATAGTCCATACTTTAATAGTCATCTACTCTACAAGCTCTAGGACAACTAACTTTATTTCATCAAATTCTTACCAATAGGTTGGAGTGTGTAACTTATTCCCATATAATTCTTTATATGGTTCCATATTGATTCTTAAATAGAAACTATTATTGTATGAAAATTACTCCAAAAGTGGATACTAATCCCACATACCTTGTAAGTCAAGAGAACATGATCTTTGCATGTCTTACAAAGTTTATATATTCCTTTCATACTACCCATCGGTCTTGGAATGATAGGTGGTGCTTAAATGTATCATAATGTTGATAACCTTTTAAAGGATCTTCATAAATTTAAATTCAAACTAAGTTTCATGATCAAATACAATTGTTATAGGTTCTTGATGAAACCTTATGATTTCATTGATTTAGAAACGGGAAAGTCACTAAAGGGTTATATCTTCTCTTATCACTAATAAATGATCAGACTTAGTAATACAATCAATGCTGACCCATATAGTATTTTTCTTCCCTGGATTCTTTAGGAATAAAGTGAAAAAGTCTATGAAAACATTGCCCCACTTCTATATAGGTATAGGATGAGGTTTCATGACTCAATTAGGATATTCTCTTTCAATCTCTACCTACTGGTATACTAATCATCTAGAAACATAGTCCAAAATTTCCCACTTCATTTCATCACAACAGAAATGTTATCTTAAATCCCTATATACCTTTGTGTTACCAAATTGTATAGAGAAATTTGAGTTACATGCTTCATCTAGTATTTCCCTCTTCAATTATGACAAGGATAAAACACATAAACACTTCCCAAACTTCAACACTCCATCTCTATAGATAAATTCCATAAATTTCCCATCATTCACTGGTTTAATCTTACTTTTTAATTTCTCATAATTTTACTAATACTTCTCAATATTTTATAGTAAGTATGGTTTATAAATTTCTTGAAAAAGGAAAGATGAATCCCCTTTCCTAAAAATCACCACATCTATCTTTACCAGATATTTGTATATATAATCCTTGTTAATCATCATCATGGTTACAACTCCCTATCCTCTCGTACTCATTGTATCATCCACCTTGTTTGTCTTCCCAAGATGGTTGTGTATTGACCAAACATAGTCCCTGAGTAGTTCAAACCATCTTATTTTCCACATGTTGTGCTCCTTCAGAGAGAATATATACAGCAATCTCTTGTGGTCTATATATATATATATATATCACATCTTTAACCATAGAGGTGGTGTCTCTATATTTTCAAAGAAAATATTATAGATTCCATCTCAAGGTCATGAGTTGGATAGTTCTGTTTATGTTTTTTCAATTTCATTGATACATAGGTAATCAACTTGTCATTTCTTATAAGGTAAAAACCAAGTGCTTTCTTTTAGAAATCACTATAAATTACAAATCATTTCTTACATAATGTTAGAGCCAAAACTGATGCATTAATCAGCCTCATATTCATCTCTTCAAAGTTTTCCTCACATTTCCTTGACTATTTAAACTTAACCCCTTTACAAGTTAACTTGGTTAATGGGTTGGAAAAATAGGAAAAATATTAAAAAACCACAAATTGTAACATTTTAAGGCCAAGAAACTTTGGATATATGTTATGTTCATCGGTGTAGTCCATTATTTGGTTACTTTTTTTTGAAGGGTCAACAGATATTCCATATTTGGTGACAATATGGCCAAAAAAAGAAACTTCATTAATCCAAAATTCATTCTTACTATATTTCTAATATAACGCCTTTTTTAGGGTCTTCATAATTATTTTTAGATTACTATCATGTCCTTTATATATCTTAGATTATATCAATATATTATTAATGAATACCACTAAAATTTTATTAAGATAATCCTGGAATTATTTATTCATCAGATCCATAAATACAGAAGGTGCATTAGTCAATCCAAAATTTTATACTATAAAATCATAATGTTCATACCTTTTTTGAAATTCCATCTTTGGAATATCATTATTCTTTACCCTTAAAAGATGATAACCATAGCGAATATCGATCTTTAACAAGTATTGGACTCTTTGAAGTTGATCAAACAAGCTATCAATAGGTGGTAAAGGATACTAATTCTTTATATTAATAGAATTTAACTCTATATAATCAATGTATAATTTCATATACTCGCCCTTATTTTTCATGAATTAAACAGGGGTTCCCCATGATGGAACATTGGGGAATATAAATCCCCTATAACTCAAAACCTGCAGCTATTTATTCAACTCTACCAACTCCACTATTTCCATTCTATAGGCAGTTTTAGATATATGTATTTCATCAGGATTGAGTTTAATGGTGAACTCAACTTCATGATATGTTAGATGACCATGTAATTATTCTAGAAAAAACATCAATGAATTTTTTTAACCATAGGTACATCCTCCTTCCTTGGGATATCATTATTATCCATAGGTCATGCGTGATCTTCTTATGGTCATTTAATTTCATTAAGGATATATAATGGGGTGGATCCAAACATGATTTATATGATGAAATTTCCTCTCTAAAGACAATAGATTCCACCTCACCTTCACAAATTGTAATCTCCTTCTCTTGGTAATATATTTTTTCATTATACTTTGAAATTAAATCCATACAAAGGATTATATCAAAGTAAATCATAGATATGATAACCTGGTTTTAAAATAGGTTATGCCCATGAATCATAATTGGAACTCCATGAAACATCATTATTGTACTGAGAATTACACTCAATGTCTTAATTGGTAATTCCCCTACTAGGGTTCTAGGGAAATATTTAAAGTTTTGGCTAACAAGGAAGATATAAAAGAGTGTGAAGATCTAGAATCAAATAAAACATTATCTAAATTTGAGGCTATGGTCAAATTATCTTCTACCATGTCATTAGGAACTTTGACTTTAGTTATGGTAATTTTATAAACTTGTACTTTTTCCTTTTCCCTTTTTGAGGTGAACTCCCTGGAGGTTTTTGTAATTGGTTCACATAATGTACCTTATCCCTACAATTAAAGCATTAAACACCAATAGGTTCTACCTTTCCTTTAAATTGGTGTGAATGATGGCCTTTTTTATCCACAATTTTAACAAACTATGGTTCCCTTCCTACAATACCTATGGTGTTTTCTTCCATAGTTATTATATGTGGAAAATATCACCCTTACTTTATTCCCTTTTTCCTCATTTCTCTTCCCATGATTTTAATTTAGCCTCTTAATCTCCTGATTACCCTTAAATACATACACACTAGAGATATAATTTTTTATCATAATAGAACTTGAGACTATTTCCTCATAAGAAGAAAAGTTCTATGAGACCAATGAACTTCGAATTATTGTCTTTAATCCATCAAAGAAATGATAAATATTTCTTTTTAGTTTTCATGCATAGTCTGCAGCATGTATATCTTACCTTATAAAGTTATATTCTTACTCAGCAATGTTTTCCTCCTCCTTTTTTATATGACTGTGAAACCGCCTTTCCATTTCTTCTCTTTTCTCATAAGGAAAGTACTTTTCCTAGAATACCTCATTAAAAGTTCCTCATTCCAGGTACTTTATCTCATCCCACTCTTTGGTGTCTTGAATTAGTGACCATCATTGGTCCATACCTCCCTTCATACAATAGATCTCCATGATTACTTTTTATTTTTCACTACTTCCCAAAGCAAGAAATATATTCTCTAGGGACTTGATATATTGTTCAAGTACCAATAGATTAGTAGTTATAATAAATACTGGATGTTTTTATCACATGAACCAAGCCAACATAGTTACACTATGTTATGGATTAGTATGTTACTCTATATGTGTAACACCCTAAGCTTCCACGGTACGTTTCCCTTTGAATAATGCAATAGCTTGCATTGTACGCAACTTTGAGATTTTAACACACCACGACCAATCAAAGTAGCCGTTATGAATAGTAATACCCACTTTTTGAAATTTGATAAATTTTATCTTTCAAAATGGACTTCATTTTTGGATTTTGAATATTGAAATTAGCTTAGGGTGAATTTTTGGTATTTTTCTGAAAACTTTCAATTTTTGATGAATAGTGAAAAACACTCAGTTATAGTTTAAAAATGAATTTTTATGTAAATAATTATTTATTTTATTTAAATTTATTTTAGGTCAAAATAGATACATAATATATATATAATTTCAATGTAATTCATTGGAGTTAGTTTATAATAATTTTAGATATATAAAAATTTTATTGAACTTTTCACCGTCTTTTACCCACCTCCTAGGAGAATTTGCAAATTCACATAAAACTTAATTTTACCGCTTCTATGAGTGGAATTTAAAAAATCCTAGAGAAACAGTTGATATCAGTAAGTAAAATGTGGTTTAATAAGATGAAAATAATTTTTGGTGAATAGCAACTTTTTACTTTTATTTACCACGGTTAAAAGTAAATGGGGTAATTAAGGGTAAAATGATATTATTATCACCCTAACACATGTCTTAATTCTATTGGATAAGTATATTTTGACCAAAAATAACCTTAGGAATAAAATATTAATCTCTTTGGTCCACGTGGATTAGATTAGGACATTTATTATTATTTAATTCAAAGAAGAGTTAAAAGAGTTAGAATCAAAGTTTAATAATTAAAACATTATTAATATAGGGTTACACATAAGATAAATTAGACTATAAATATTCAATATAAATATAAAATGATTTTCTACATAATGGTATTTTATTTATATTTTTTAGACATTAAATAATTTAATTTATTTATGACACAATGATGATGCAGTAATTACCAGATTAATGAAATATTAAAATAATTGATATTATAAATATCCAAATAAATGTAAATTGAGACTTTTTATGAATTACACTAATTTAATAGGTTAATATGATATATTAGGGTTGTTTAGATGGATTTTTTTTGAAGTAATAATGTTATGAATTTAGAAAAAACAAAATACCAAATAGTGTCAAAATTGACATAAAAGAGTTTTTAAAACAAATATTATATTATTAATTGATATTATATTCCTAAAAATCTAAGGTTCATCAAAAGGACTTATATAATGATATGAGTATCATTAATTAACCACTTGGGGTTATCTTGGAAGTATATAGTAATTTTATTAACCATATAATATAAAAATACAAAGAGACATAGTAAATGTCAAACAATTTAACTAAGAGTTAAATCTAAAAGATAAAGTTAATATAGTGACCCAAACCTGTCTAAAACCTATTAGTTGAGTGGTTTTCGACCCATCCCCACCTTATCCTTTAAATAATCCATTTTTGATCCATTATAAACCGAAAATTATTTTATTATAAAATAATATTTCTAGCTTTTCCTAAGGTGTCCTTCACCCCTCTTATAAAAGGGCACTTCCCCTTCTCTCTAATTCACACCTTCAAAGCCATTTGGCTCGACCAAAGACTACCCAAATACCCTCTAAACTGTCCTATATTCATCCTAGAGGCCTTTTTTTAGTCATAAAGTCAACATAAGGAGCCCTTTTGATCAAATCAAAAGGAAGAACCCAAAGAAGAGGTAAATATCTCACCACCTCTTTCAAGTACCTTTCTTCTTCCACTTCCTTTTTCTTTGTTGTTTACATTATAAAATAATAAATACAATATCTTCTATATACTGTGATGATATTATAAATATGGTACGACCAAATTCATTATTCTCTCCATCCTTTGAATAACATGTCACCATACGTGCGTACGTACGGCTTACCGTCTCCACGTCGTGGTGTAATTGTTATTCAATACATTATTATTTGGATGGGTATAATAATGATGTGTAATTGATGTAAATAATAAATATAACATGATAATTATTCTTTATATATGATATACCATCCAATTATATATTATTTTAATATCAAAAGAATGATATTGTCGCTCGTGCGTACGTACGGATTATCATCTCCACATAGCGATGAGATTCATTCCTCATTGTATCCATTCAAGACTAATTTTCATTTTATGATTAAAAATAATGTTTAAAGACTTGATATCATTCAAGATATGAATAATATACATCCCATATATAATAATTATGACTCACATAACAAATAACATAAAGGAAAACGAATTCATTAACACTCGAAACGACGATAATACTAAGATATTATTAACAAAGCAATGTTAAAAGATCATATATGATATCATATTAAGGTATATTATTATTGTATATTTTAATAAAAATTATCTAACCATTATATATGAGGTTAACCTACCCTTTACCAAGGAAAAGTACAAGGTAAGGGTTAATTTCACAATCTCTTCATTATCTGAGGTTGGTTATACGTAATAATTTACTGGGACATCTTTATCATCCACATCCATGTTTCTTAAAAATGTATTTCAAAACATTATTACTATTTTATATATTATGGGTTAAAGTCATTTATACCCTTGTTTGAATTTTTATAGGATGTTTATAAAGGAATCTTTCTGTCGTTTTCCAAACAAGGTCCTTTTTAACCTTTTCGACAAAATTAAGGTAAGAATGTCTTTTTTAACTTATACAGCAGGTGCGGAAATTTTCCACCATTATAAAATTTTATAAGCTTAACTTACAAGATTATAATAATATTTTCAATGTAATGTTTTATTTTATAATTATGTGACTTTTAAATGATTTCAAAAAAAAATATGTCTCTCAAATAGTTTTGATTTCATCTATGTCAACATCCTTTGATGGGTTTTAAGCTTATTTGAAGTTGATTTATTATGATACAAAACTTCTATATAGTATTGAAGGTTTTTTTATATGTTTGACTATGGATGTGTTATTTTTATACCATTCATGGTTTATGGATAAATTACTGAAATTTCTTATGATAGTTTTAATATGAATGTTTATGTTATGTTTAAACATGCTCATATGAGGAATGCATTGGACTTAGTAAGTGACGGGTGGATCCCACTACAGCTCCTCGATGCATAGATAGGTCTCATGAGACAAAATATTGTCTTTTTATAAGGACTTGACAAAATATTATTTGTAGTCTTGGCACAAGGCCTTGACTATGTGGTTGTGATAGTCTGGCATTATGCATTTCATCATTATGAAAGTGGTTATTGATGTTTCATGTGATTATTCGACTAGTAGAATATCCATGTGAATAATTAAATGGAATTATTTTATTTTATTTTTTCCATATTATGCTGAATTTAAAGTTTAAAAGGATTTTTTTTAGTTATACATTTCCTTAAATGTGTATTCTTATTTATGAAAGTTTTTTCTATAATGTTATCCTGACTGAGCATCTGATCTCACCCCTTTCTATGTTTTATTTTTCTCAGGATGTGAAGAGGTATTTTATTACTGACCTACAGGGATAGTCTGAGGGGATATGAGTGTGGACTATGGAGACTATGTTGTTGTAGTTTTTCACTTTATCATGTAATGTAAGAATTATGAATGTATCTAGTGTTTCCAAGGCTACTAAACTAATCAGTCTTTCGAGACTTGATCTTTTGTGATCATGCCAATGTTATGTAATAATGCACCGACTCTGGGTAACTAGGTTTGGGGCATTATAGTTGGTATCAGAGGAAGTTTAGTACAAACCTTGGAATCTAGATTTAGATAAACTCTGATTAGAGAACATATCCCTAAGATATACTTTGAGGATTAGTATAGAATAACTTCCTAGAATTTTGGTATTGTAGAGATTTTTGAGTTTTCCAAGAAATAAATCCTTGTCTGGATATGAGTAGGTAGAGGCAGCTCTGGCACAGATGTACCTAGGGGTAAAACCCAAAAACAACGCTTTGATCTAGACTCGAATGGGAACTAGTGCACGACAACGGGCCTTGCTGTACTCTTGGTTACGACACTCCTGGGGGATATGCTTATGATAATTCTCATTTTATTTACAAACCATTATGAAGGGTTTATGAGTATATACTTCCTCAAAGAAAACATTTTTTATGATTATGGATTATATCCATAAACTGTTCAACTTATGTTAAGTGTTTTACAAGTTTGGAATTATGTATTTCAATTCATAAACTAAACTAGTTTATGCCATTGTTTAGAAATAGAGCCTAGTGGAAGGAATGGAAACCATATCAATGAATTCACTCCAAGTAGGGATTACCCTCCTTCTCAAGATAATTATAGTGGAGATGGTGATACAACTGGTGCTGATCAGCTTATCACCATACTAGGACAACTCACTCTGGTTATGAATAATAACCTTACCTGTATGGAGCACCCTGATCCACAACATGGAGGATCAATGTTAGATAGCTTCATGAGGCAACAACCACCAACATTAAATGGAATTACAAATCCATTAGTAGCTGAGAAATGGATAAATTCCTTAGAGAAAATATTCCACGCCTTGGGGAGTATTGAAAGAGAAAAAGTTATCATGGCAATTTACTGTCTCACTAGAGATGCTGATCAATGGTGGTCATTGATTCAAAACACAAAGGAAGATGGTGAAGTATAAAATATGGAATGGAGAGAGTTTAAAGATATTTTCTTATAAAAATACTTTCCTCGTGACCATCGATCATATATGGAAAGGCAATTTCTGAGTCTGAGGCAAAAGGAGGATGAGAATGTTGCAAAGTATGAAGCTAACTTTACAAGGTTAGTGAGGCATGCTGCAAATTATATACATAACCCAAGAAGTAATATTGATCATTTATTTTATTGGTTAAAACCTTTTCTCCATCGAGAATTAGTCTCACAATACTTCTTATCGTACGAAGATATTGTCTCATGCACTATCAAGACAGAAAAAGAATTCTCTAAGTCTTATGAATTTAAAGTAAAGTAAGAGAAGAAGAGATCTACTAATCACATTGGAAATGGAAATAAGGGGAATAAGGGAAAAGTTGAATATCCATCCTGTAGTAAATGTGGGCATAAACACCCCGGTACTTGCTTGAAGGGAATGAGAGTCTATTACAAGTGTGGTGAAAAAGGACACCAAGATCGTGATTGCAAGGGGAAGAAAGAAGCTACCAATGTTCAATGCTATAATTTCAGGGATATGGGACATTATTCAAATTAATTTCCTAATAATCAGGGGAACTTACCTTATAAAAGGCCAAGGGATCAAGGCCAAGCTTATGTTATCACTACTGCTGAGGTAGAAGCTCCGAAAGACGTGGTGGTAGGTAATTTAATGGTTTCCTCAAGTTTAGAAAATGCTTTATTTGATTATGGATCATCGCATTGTTTCATATCTTCCCAAATTGATAAGAAAATTAGATATTTCCAATTTTATTTAACAAGGGAGTTGTCAGTTAAAACTCCTAAGGGAAGTATCATCGCAACAAAGCTTTGTGAATCCATTCTCATTAGAGCATATAAATGTTCTTTATCTGCTGATCTCATCGTCATACCCATGATTTAATTTGATATAATCCTCGGTATGGATTGGATTTCTGACCATGATGAAAATATTTATTGTAATAAGAAGGAGGTTATGATTTTTTATGATGATGATAAAGAACTCCTTATCTTTAGAGCATAATCTTCACCACCTGATTCTCATCTAGATCCACCCCCAGTATCTCAACTAAATTCAATTATTGTGGAGGAAGAGAATGAAATAATTATGGGTGAGGAAGGGAATGTTCAAATAGAGGATGTACCTATTGTGAAAGAATATGTTGATGTGTTTCCAAAAGATTTACCTGGACATCCTCCAGAATGAGAAATTGAGTTTTCCATTGACTTAATTCCTGGTTCAAGGCCCATATCAAAGACCCCTTATAGAATGGAAACTATGGAATTAGTGGAACTAAAGAAACAACTAGAGGAATTTAGTAATAAGGGATTTATTCTCCCTAGTGTTTCTCCATGGGGATCCCCTGTACTTTTTGTTAAGAAGAAAGATGGATCTATGAGGTTATGTATCGACTACAGGGAGATCAATGCTATAACAATAAAGTACAAGTATCCCCTATTTAGCATTGATGATTTATTTGACCAACTGCATAGAGCTCAATACTTTTAAAAAAAATGACCTTTGATCTAGATACCATCAGTTGTGTGTGAAGAAGGAATACATTCCAAAGAAAACATTTTGAACCAGGTATAGGCATTACGAGTTTACAGTAATGCCTTTTGGATTGACTAATGCACCCTTTATTTTCATGAATCTAATGAATATAGTTTTCAAGGAATATATTGATGACTTTGTAGTGTTATTTATTGATCATATCTTGGTATACTCCAAAAGCTATGAAGATCATGAAAATCACTTGCACATTATCCTAAATACTCTTAGAAGATATGAATTATATGGGAAGTTTAGCAAGTGTGAATTCTGGCTTCAGGATATTTCTTTTATAGGTCATATTGTCTCTAAGGATGGAATTTTCATTGATCCTTCAAAGACCAAGGCAATCCAAGAATGTCCATCATCGACAAGTATAACTGAGGTACACCGTTTTATTGGTTTAGTAGGTTATTATCGATGTTTCATCCAGAATTTTGCCCGGTTGGATAATCCATTAACAAAGCTCACATAAAAAGGGGTTAAATTTGTTAGGAAAAAATAGTGTGAAGGATGTTTTGAAGAACTTAAGATAATATTAGTCAATGCTCCTATATTGACTCTACCATTGGGGAATGAAGGTTTTGTTATTTATAGTGATGCATCGAAGAAAGGACTTGGTTGTGTCCTTATGCAGAATGATAGGGTTATTGCCTATGCATCACGATAGCTAAAAATTCATGAGAAAACCTATCCTACTCATGATCTTGAGTTAGCAGCTGTAATCTTTGCTTTGAATATTTGGAGACACTATCTCTTTGGTGAAAAATGTGATATTTATATTGATCACAAGAGTTTGAAGTATATTTTCTCACAGAAATAACACAACATGAGGGAAAGGAGATGGCTTGAACTACTCAAGGATTATGATTTCATGATACACTACCACCCTGGGAAGGAAAAAAAGGTTGTATATGCTTTGAGTAGAAATTATAATGGAGTTTTGAACAAGATGAGAGTTGAAAGGGATCCTATTTTCATGGATCTAGTAAAGATGGATATGGGAATCATCATGGAAGGTGAAACATCAATACTTTTTCAAATGGTTGCAAAACCATCTTTACTAGAAAGTATAAAGAGTTCTCAGACCGATGATGAAGAGTTTCAAAAGAATATTAAAGCTGTGAATGATGGTAGATTGAGTGACTTTGTGTATGAAGATGGAATTTTGAAATTTGGGAAGAGACTTTGTGTTCCCGATATACCTGGTCTAAAAAGGGAATTGTTGGACGATGCTCATAGTTCCAATTTCTCTATACACCCTGGGAGCACCAAAATGTATAGATATTTGAAGGAACATTTTTGGTGGGACAACATGAAAAGGGAGATTGTTGATTTTGTGTCAAGATGTATGGTTTGTAAATAAGTGAAAGCTGGAAGGCAACAACCTGGAGGAGTCATGCAACCTCTTCCCATAACTAAGTGAAAATGGTATAATATTATGATGGACTTTCTCATGGGACTACCAAAGACTCCTAGAAGGAAAAATTCAATATGGGTCAGTGTTGATCGTCTTACCAAGTCAGCGCATTTTCTTTATATAAGAGAAGATCTACCACTTGAACGTCTAGGAAGACTATATATTGAAGCGTTATATGGAAAGATATGTCGCACACCAACTTGTTGGGATGATGTTGGTGAAAGAAAACTTGTAGGCCCAGAAATTGTTGAGGAAATGATGGAAAAGGTGAAGGTAATCCAAACCCACATTAAAGCAGCTAAAAGTAGGCAGAAGAGCTATGCCGATAATCGAAGGAAGGATTTGGAATTTCAGGTAGGAGATCAGTTTTTCTTGAAGGTATATCCATGGAAGGGTGTTACAAGTTTTGGTAAGAAGGGTAAATTGATTCCCAGGTACATCGGACCTTTCGAAATTCTAGAACAAATTGGGGTTGTAACTTACCGTTTGGAAATGCTACCAAGTCTCTCCAAAGTTCACGGTGTGTTCTACGTATCACTGTTGAGAAAATACATGCCTAACCCAACGCATGTACTCACCTATGAGGAATTAGAACTGGAACCTGATCTGCCTTATTGTGAAGATCCTATCAAGATTCTTGATACAAGAGAACAAGTGATGAGAAACCGGACGACTCGTCTGGTAAAAGTTCTATGGAGAAACCATAAGATGGAAGAGGCAACGTGGGAACCCGAGGAACTTATGATGAAGAACCACCCGAGTCTTTTCATGCAGTAGTATTCTAGAAATTTTGAGGATGAAATTATTTGAAGGAGGGGATAATGTAACACCCAAACTTCCACGGTACGTTTCCCTTTGAATAATGAAATAGCTTGCATTGTACGCAACTTCGAGATTATAACACACCGCGACCAATCAAAGTAGCCATTATGAATAGTAATACCCACTTTTTGAAATTTTATAAATTTTATTTTTAAAAATGGACTTCATTTTTGGATTCGGAATATCAAAATTATCTTAGGGTGAATTTTTGGTATTTTTCCGATAACTTTCAATTTTTGATGAATAGTGAAAAACACTAAGTTATAGTTTAAAACCGAATTTTTATTTAAATAATTATTTATTTTATTTAAATTTATTTTAGGTCAAAATAGATAAATAATACCTATATAAGTTCAATTTAATTCATTGGATTTATTTTATAATAATTTTAGATATAAAAAAAATTTATTGAACTTTTCACCGTCTTTTACCCACCTCCTAGGAGAATTTGCAAATTCACATAAAAATTAATTTTACCCCTTCTGTGAGTGGAATTTCAAAAATACTAGAGACACATTTGATATCAGTAAGTAAAATTTGGTTCAATAACATGAAAAAAAAAATTGGTGAATAGTAACTTTTTACTTTTATTTACCACGGTTAAAAGTAAATAGGGTAACTAAGGGTAAAAATGATATTATTATTACCCTAACACATGTCTTAATTCTATTGGATAATTATAGTTCGACCGAAAACAACCTTAGGAATAAAATATGAACCTATTTGGTCCACTTGGATTAGATTAGGACATTTATTGTTATTTAATTCAAAGAAGAGTTAAAAGAGTTAAAATCAAAGTTTAATAACTAAAACATTATTAATATAGGGTTACACATAAGATAAATTCGAATATAAATATTCAATAGAAAGATAAAAAGATTTAATACATAATGGTATTTTATTTATATTTTTTAGACATTAAATAATTTAATTTATTTATGACACAATGATGATGCAGTAATTACCTAATTAATGAAATATTAAAATAATTGATATTATAAATATCCAAATAAATGTAATTTGAGACTTTTTATAAATTAAATTAATTTTAAAGGTTAATATGATATATTAGGGTTGGTTATATGAATTGTTTTCGAAGTAATAATGTTGTTATGAATTTAGAAAACACAAAATACCAAATAGTGTCAAAATTGACATAAAAGAGTTTTTAAAACAAATATTATATTATTAACTTATATTCTATTCCTAAAAATATAAGGTTATTCCAAATGACTTATATAATTATATTTGTATCATTAATGAACCAATTTGGGTTCTATTATAAGTATATAGTAAGTTTATTGACCATATAATATAAAAATACAAAAAGACATGGTAAATGTCAAACTATTTAACTAAGAGTTAAATCTAAAAGATAAAGTTAATATAGTAACCCAAACCTGTATAAAACCTATTGGTTGAGTGGTTTTTGACCCATACCCACCTTATCCTTTAAATAATCCATTTTTGAGCCATTAGAAACAGAAAATAATTTTATTATAAAATAATATTTCTAGCTTTTCCTAAGGTGCCCCTCGCCCCTCTTATAAAAGGGCACTCCCCCTTCTCTCTAAATCACACCTTAAAATCCATTTTGATCGGTCAAACTCTGCCCAAATACCCTATCAACTATCCTCCCTTTATCCTAGAGTCCTTCCTTTAGTCATAAATCCAACCTAAGGATCCCTTTTGATCAAATCAAAAGGAAGAACCCGAAGAAGAGGTAAATATCTCACCACCTCTTTCAAGTTCCTTTCTTATTCCACTTACTTTTTTTTTGTTTCCATTATAAAATAATAACTCCTATATCTTCTATATACTTTGATTTTATTATAAATATGGTACAACCAAATTAATTATTCTATCCATCCTTTTAATAACATGTCACCATACGTGCGTACATACGGCTTACCGTCTCCAAGTCGTGGTGTAATTGTTATTCAATACATTATTATTTGGATGGGTATAATAATGATGTGTAATTTATGTAAATAATAACTATAAAATGATAATGATTCTGTATATATGATATACCATCCAATTATATATTATTTTAAGATAAAAAAGAATGATATTGTCATTCGTGCGTACGTATGGATTACCGTCTCCACGTAACGATGAGATTCATTCCCCATCGTATTCATTCAAGACTAATTTTTATTTTATGATTAAAAATAATGTTTAAATAATTGATATCATTCTGTATATGAATAATATAAATACCATTCATAACAATTATGACTCACATAATAAATAATATAAAGGAAAACGAATCCGTTAACACCCGAAATGATGATAACACTAAGAAATTATTAACAAAGCAATGTTAAAAGATCATATATGATATCATATTAATGTATATGATTATTTTATATTTCAATAAAAATTATTTCACCATTATACAGGAGGTTAACCTACCCTCGAACAAGTAAAAGTACAAGGTAAGGGTTAATTTCACAATCTCTTCATTATCTGAGGTTGTGTATATGTAATTATCTACTGGGACCTCTTTATCATCCACATCCATGTTTCTTAAAAATGTATTTCAAAACATTATTACTATTTTATATACTATGTGTTAAAGTCATTTATACCCTTTTTTGACTTTTTATAAGATGTTTATAAAGGAATATTTCTGTCGTTTTCCAAACAAGGTCATTTTTAACCTTTTTGACTAAATTCAGGAAAGAATGTCTTTTTTAACTTATACGGCGGGTGCGGCTATTTTCCACCATTATAAAATCGTATAATCTTCTCTTACAATCTTATAATAATATTTTGAAAGTAAATTTTTTATTTTATAATTATGTGACTTTTAAATGATTTCAAAAAAAGAGATATTTATCTCAAATAATTTTGATTTCACCTATGTCAACATCCTTTGATGGATTTTAAGCTTATTTGAAGTTGATTTATTATAATAAAAAACTTCCATATAGTATTGAAGGTTTTGTGATATGTTTGACTGTGGATGTTTTATTTTTATACCATTCATGGTTTATGGATAAAGTATTTACATTTCATATGCTAGTTTTAATACGAATGTTTATGTTATGTTTAAACCTGTTCATATGAGGAATGCATTGGACTTAGTAAGTGACGGGTAGAGCCCGCTACAGCTCCTCAATGCATCGGTAGGTCTCATAAGACAAACTAGTGTCTTGGAACAAGTCCTTGACAAAATAGTGTTTGTAGTATTGGAACAAGGCCTTGACTATGTGGTTCTGATAGTCTGGCATTATGCATTCCATCATTATGAAAGTGGTTATTGATATTGCATGTTATTATTAGACTATTAGAATATCCATGTGAATAAGTAAATGGAATTATTTAATTTTATTTTTTCCATATTATGCTGAATTTTAACTTTAAAAGGATTTTTTTAGTTATACATTGTCTTAAATGTTTATTCTTAATTATGAAAGTTTCTGCTATATTGTTATCCTTACTGAGCATCTAAGCTCACCCATTTCTATGTTTTATTTTTCCCAAGATGTGAAGAGGTATTTTATGACTGACCTGCAGGGATAGTCTGAGGGAATATGAGTGTGGACTATGGATACTATGTTGTTGTAGTTTTTCATGTTATCATGTAATGTAAGACTTATGAATGTATCTAGTGTTTCCAAGGCTACTAAACTAATCGTTCTTTCGAGACTTGATCTTTTTTGATCATGCCAATGTTATGTAATAATGCATTGACTCTGGGTAACTGGGTTTGGGGCGTTACAATATGGGTGAGATTATCATTCATAACCTAGGTTAACTGCCCTAATATGGTTATTAACTGATTAGCATCATCTCCAAATTCATTAACTTGTTCATGGGAAATGTCCCCACATTGACTATGGATGTTGATATAGTTCGAATTCCTCTCATTAGTCTTTATATTTCTAAAATGGAATACACATAATTAGATCATGACATTGAATTGAAAAATACAATTTCTAGAAAGTTTTCTAGAGTGTTCCCTATAAATATTGAGGGCTTTTCATAGTACTTGTGCTATCTCACTTGTTTTCTCTAAATATAATCCTCAAAGTTCCTACTAAACTTCCTTTGATACCAATTGTAATATCCCAGACTCTAGAAACCCAGAGCTGGTGTTTATATTAAATTTTTGGAATAGATTAAAAGAGTTACCAAAGGATCCAACAGTTCAATAGTCTTCAAAGACAATATACATACATACATTACATTTCAAAACATAAGATACAATATGAACATATTGTGAGAACATTATAATCCCTTTTATAATATCTATAAAAATTACACATAGTCCTCTAGGATTCCTAAGGAAAGGAAATCATATGAGGGTGATCTCAAATACTCGGTAAGGAGTAGCATACAGTGGAAAATTTTATAACGTAAACATGGAATAAGTGATATGGAATGAATAATTGAACAACATAAATCCACAATCAACTAAAACTAAGGGAATTATATATCCATGATAGTAAATTAAAACATTGATAACAATAATAATTGATCTCATAATAATGGATTGCATAATGTTGGACATCAAAACTTTATATCAAGGCCTTGGGACAAGACATTATCCTATCATGGGAAGGGGTATACACCAAAACCCAACTTATTTTTTCTCATGATTCTTGTTGATGTATTGAGGGACTATATAATTTTGGGCCCCATACTTCACCTGATTAAGTCCAATGCATTCTCATAAGAGTCAACAAGACCTTTCATAACATTCCTTAAATAACCTCTTACTAAATAAAATATGGTTATTCGTATAATGATAAATAATGAAATAATATATTTCCCTATTAAATATAATAATGTGGATGTCTAGGATAACATCCCTTAATCAACTTAGAGGTTGTGGGGCATCATCAAAGTAACATGTAGTACCCTTCTCAAAGAAATATAGGGGAATGGGTACTTTCAATGTGTTGAGTTATCCATAGAAGATAGTAATTGGGATTAATAGTTTTCATTGTTAGGAGACCATGGAAATGGTAGAAAAAATCCTTTATCGTGGTTAGTTAAGAGAATTTGAATACTATAAATCATGTCCCATGGGATTGTATCTCCAGGTATGCACTCTTAGGCCCACTTTTCATGCATCAATGTGAAGATTAATTCAATTCCCAACCAACCCTTCTTGTGGTGATTACCCATAGGTTCATATTTTCTATAATTTTTTCCACATTCCATTATCCCGACAGGGATGTATTTTTGTGGAAATTACACACACTTTTAATTTACCAAAACATAGGATGGTTTTCCACCATGGAAAAGATTGACTTTTATAATGGTTTTAGTACTCTTAAATCAAAATAATATGATGGAATGATAGGAATATTGAATTATAAATACATTAAATTCCTTGAGTAATATGGTAAAATTATTCCATGGTAATGTATGAACCGCACCAAAATAAATTTGTGGTGAATGTAACATGACTCTCAAAGAATGAAAATTTTGTACCGAAAAACCCCACATATGGATTGGGTATCAATTCAATAAAAAAACACTTGAAATGGGGATTAAAATTTAACTTTAAATGCCATTAATAAAGAAATTTAATGATATAAAGTCTAAAATAGTATGTATATACACCACATAAATTAAATTAGGTTCATAATACCAAACCTTTTCCAAAGAGAGGAATTTGAGACGGAAAACCCTTAGATCTTATCCTGAAATCTATTAATGTACTTTAACCTCCTGTATCATAAACATATAAATATTAAAAATTTAATTCATAACCATAATAATATACATTTTCATCTAAAATATTCATAAATAGTCAATCCCTATATGAATTATACCTATTTTCACATCGAGTGTTTATAGTTTTGATCATTTGTACTAGTTTCATAATAGTAATGTTTGTATTCATTCTCATTCCAAAGATCATTATTACCTGGTCATTAAAGTTTCTAATTGGGATGAATTATAATTATTTATAGTGTTTTAAATTCCATTCATGAGTGTTTTAGTCCTTATCCTCGAATATGAAATTGATAACAAGCATGTTTTGGTGATTCTTAACAATCAAAGGGTGTTTTCTTGATCAATGAATTAAATATTGATATAATGTTTATAGAATAACAAAACTATCATTTAAAAATTTATATTATATTAAAATTTTAATTATGTTCACATATCCATTCATGATATAAATTTATAGTATTGATCAAGTAGGTGGTTAAACTAACCCAAACATCAACAAACTCTGGTTTAATGAATGATAATGAGGTTGTTCTATTGTAATATCATTACAATAAAATAATAATAATCTTATTTAGTGTTTATTAACGTTGTATCTCAGAATTTTAAATAATTATAATAATAATTAATGGATATGAAAATTCTACACAATTTGAATAAATGGTTATCCTCGTAGTATGATTATTTTTAATGATTAAATTAATGTTGATCGTTTGTTGATCATATCATTAATAGATTATATAAATTTTCAAACCATAACCTTAATTATACCATAAAAAAATATTTATCCTTCAATACTATCCTTATATTCAACCTCATAAGGTAGTGATGGGAAAAAACATGTTTTTTCGTGGAGGTGATAGTTTACACAACGCACAAACAAAAGTTTTGTTTTCTTAATGGATGAGGAATATGAATAAAAAATGATAAAACCATTAATATTGTAAAATTATAGTATATAAATTATACTAAAATAAATATATTAGTGTGTTTAGAATAAATTTGAAAAAATATAATTAAGAGGAAAATATAAGTAGTTGATAATACTCACATCAGGGACTTAACTTTTCCTCGGAAATGAAGGTTTTATATTAACTAATAGTTACCAAAAGATTTTTAATATAAAAGAGGTTTCTAGAAGGATAAAATGGAATATTTTAAATGAGAAATTCCAATGAGAGGTGGGAATTAAAGTGGTGGGAGTGTTACCCTTTTTAAGTGAAGGGAACGGTAGTTTTGGGAGTGAACCTTGCGTTTTCAATAAGGTAGGTTACTATTCAAGGGTCAATGCCCATAAAATGGGCACAATATATAGTGATAGTGAGTATGGGTTGAAACTAACCTCAAACAATCCTTTTCTAGAAAACTTCGAGTGTTTTGGGGCTTTTTATTATAACTTTTAACTTTTAACCTAATTTACTTTTACCTTGGTAATTAATTTCTAACCATAGTAATTGATTTTAATGAAAAAGATTAAGATTAACCCTTTTAACTAATTTTATATTTAGGATTTTCAATTTGAAACAATTTTATCAAATAACATTTTTAAATTTTTTAAAATTTAATTTTAAAATAAATACACTTATTCACATAAAAATGGTTTTCAGAAAAATAATGTTTTTATGATTTAAATTTACGTATAATATAAAATTATCCTAGATACTAATTTTAAAGAAATAAATTGATTTATTATAAAAAATATATATGAGTATTTAAAGGAAATCCAGAACCAAATCTCCCTTGAAAATACTTGATTCAAATAAAAAAAATAAAAGTTGTTTTTTTATTAAAATAATGTTTTAATTACTTCTAAAAATGTTAGACATGGGATTTATAAGTTCAAATAATAGTTTAAAATAAAAACTTTTATTCCTTAAATTCATATTTTATTACTTAATGTTTTTTGTAAACTTATAGTTCATTAAAATATAACAATAAAGTCATACAAATTACACATTTCATGAAAATGGTTTTTTTCAACTAAAAATCTACCTTTTCATAAAAAAGATAAAAAATTAGTAATAAGTTAATTTTGATATGATGAATTAAAAAATGAATTTATTTTTGTCAATTTAAAATTGAAAAATTAATCTTTTAAATAAATTCATGAATAAAGGCTAGGGCACATTTCATAATAGTTCAGGATATGGTGTTTATCTACTATAGAAGGGTCTCAGGTATTACATATATATAGAGTTATCTAAGTAGACTACCTCTTGACTACAAAAATAAATTCCATATTTGATACAAAATTATTCTTACTTGAACCAGCCTCTAATTTGATTGTATAACAAGTTTTCTCAAATATATTTTCTAAAAACAACTATTTCACAGGGAATGTTAATCCCAGTATTTACATTATAGGATCATTTTCAAAATATTTGGAGAACAACTTAGAATTAACTATAGGACTCATTTCTCGTGGATGTGTTTTCCTAATAATTTTTTTCTTTTTTTTCCTATAAAATTTTTGTAGTTATATTATTCTGTTTTTTTTAGAGGATGATATTACTCCTTACTAGATTTATTTTTTTAATGAGGTGGCTGATTTTTTTTATGATGATGATTCTTTTTTATTCGATGATGAGGTTGCTTCTTTCATCTATTTAATACCTTGATGTTGTTGTTTTGATGAATACCTTGCTATTTTTTATGGAATGGTTGTATTTTAGTAAAATCACTTGATGTCATTTTTATTTAATGTGTTATGATTTTATGATTTTTTTTAATGAATTTTTTTTTATAAAAACATTGAATCTTACATTGATGTATGAAATCTTCTCACAATTGATATAATTGATTTTTATCAATAATATTTTTTATTCTCTTGGAATATATATATATATATATATATGAATGTTATTTTTAAATATTATATAAATATTATTTAATTTACAAGATTTTTTATAGAATATAAACCCACTAAAATCGATTATTATTTTAAAAAAAAATAGATTAATAGTGATTTTAAACCCCCTATGATTTTTTAAAATTTAATTTTTTGAAAAACAAATTATAGAATAGTTGTAGTTTTAAACCCCTTCTAATTTTTAAAAAAAATTAAAAATTTTTATCTAAGTAACAGTTTTAAACCCCAAAAAATTATAATAATAATAAATTTTAATTTAGATTAGTATTGGTTTTAAATCCTTCAAATAAATAATCCTTGATTTAGAGGTAGTTTCCCCCCCCCAAATATAATCATCGTTAATTTCATTATATCAATGATTACCATAAATTGTCGCTAATGATAAGTAGGAATCCATATTAAAGGTGGTTTCCATATTTTTCGCTAATATATTTAGAAGGGGTTATAACCCCATATAATGTAAAAACCCCTTCTAATATTATTTTTTTTATAGTGTATGAAACCCATTATTTATTCCACATGGGTTATATATAAAATTTTTTCTTATGATATACGATCGATATAGAACACATAAATTTAAGAATATAAAGGGTGTTCCATCACTATGCTCCAATATATTAGGTAAATAATTAATCTCTAGAGATAACATGTTTATAATACCTTTTAAGCACGTATTGGTAATATTTTATGATACATTGGTGAATTACCTTGGTAAAATGTTTTACGACACCACATTGATGAACGATATTGATATGTTTATAAATGTCTCATTTTTATATTGTATCTACTTTTACATGTTATTCCTCATATACTTATGATCATTCTCTTTTATTATACCTCATGATTCCTCTATGATGATCACTTAATTTTCATTCCATTCATTTATCCACTTACTAGGAATTATTCTCACCCTTTCCTTTTAAAGTATGTCCCCAAGAAATCATATTTAGTAAGGAGACCTTGGATGAAATTATAAATGTGGCTTCCAAGAAGATTAAATAATGTTTTTTATGTTATCTATGTACTTCACATATTATTTTCCTTGTTTCCAAGACACTAAACCTCAAAATAACCTATGTAATTTTTCAATGCAATATTTTGTTAAGGAATTTTGTTAAAAACATGTATGCATAATGGGGTCATCATTCCCACAATCTCTAACTTTATAAAAATAAAAAAACTAAACATTAATTAAAAAAACTCGTCCCATTTTTTTAACAGTCAAAAATATCAATAAAAAAATTCTCCCCCAAAAATAATCTTGAACAAAGATATATTTCTTCCCAAATTTAAAAAGAAAATTTTTTTTCCCAAAACTAATATTTTCTAGAAATTCAAATTTTCCCCTCGTAAAAGAACATAACAAAACATAAATCTCCCCAAATATTAGAACAATTCATAGGGATAACAAAACATTCTTTCAAAAATAAATAAATAAACTTTATATTCCAATTTAAAAAAACTAGAATGCTTTAAAAAATATAAAACAAAAAATTTCTCATGCTCAAATAGATTAAAACAAACTATAATTTCAATAAGTTAAAAAAACTTAAATAACTACCCCTAAAATTATTCTTTCTAAAAATATATATACCAAATGTTAAATAAAAATAGTAAATATCCTCATATGTGAAATAATGAGAGGTTAAGAAGTAAAATAATGAATATCCAATGAACTCCTCAACTTGTAAAAACAAAGACAAAACACCAGGTTCTATGAAAAACATGTTAAGTAATATTCAAAGAATTATAATATTATTTTTAATTAAATAAATAAACAAAATTTAATATGAATGGAAGTAAACAATATAATGAAACATAAATAGCATGCTCACTGAAAAAAATAAAAACTTGCAGATTAAAGTACATGCTAGAATACCATATAATAAAATAAGAATTAGTATGAAAGCTATCCAAATTAAATATACTTACATGGGAATGTGTACTAGCTTAGGTCCAATCAGTTTTAAGAAATAACCTTTAAGAACTCATGATACCAAAGTATTGGTCTTTTTAACTCCAAAATTTGATTTATAAATAAATTTATTATTATGACCAAGAGATTAAAGATACTATAAAGAGTAATCACTTTCATAATAAAAAAATAAACCACACCTAAAACAAGTAAAATATGAAATGAATTTCATTTTACATTTAATAAATTTTTTCCTATACATCTATATTAATATACCATCAAAAACAAGGAAATTTTTATTCATTATAGATCTATTCATTTTTTATAATCACATAAAATCATTCAAACTTTGACTTCCAATAGTAAATTTATATATAATTTCATTTTAAATTTTAACCTCAACTGTATGTTTCTCATTTTCCTTTTTAATAATTTAAAAATCATCACAGATATAATATTTATTGATTGAAACAAAATTATTCAAACTATTATTCTCTTTTTCCAATTTTGAAACATTATCCATCAAAAAAATTATTTTATATTTATTCTCTTCATCATTCTTTAAAACAAACACTTTCATATATTCATTTTATAATGTAAGATTCTTATTTTCATTTGGAACTTTATTTTGATCCTTACTCAACTTACTGTACTTTTTCGAATCATTTTTACTCTTTCATTTTTCAATCCTATATATTTATATTTAGTATAATCCTTTTTAATGCATTCAAAATATCTTATATTAGAATTATGATTACCTTTCTTTCCATTTATTTTCAAATTTTTCTTATGGATCTTATTCCATCCTTCCTTGGAACATTGTCTCTTCTTCATGAGTCCTTTTATGCATTTCTCAAGTTGAACCAATTCATCACCCTTTTTAGAACTAGATAAACTTGCACTATCATCAGAATAATAATAATATATATGTTTAGATTATTTAAAAGAAACTCCCTTATTTTTTTCCATTTTCTTTATTATCAATATTATTCCACTCAAGATTATATTTTAAGTAATGATCCAATAATATCATCCATGATATACTTTGTAAATTCCTTACTTTATTTAATTGAAATATTCTTGGAATACCACTTCTTAAATAGTTCTCAATGTTTTGTTTCAATCAAAAATTCATTCTTCATGGTTTCACAAAGAGTAGTTTTTCTCATTAGTGGAAAATTAACTAATGGACACACCCTTCTTTCCACAGTCAAGCCTAATAGTGGCCATAGGTGGCCTATCACCATGGTCATCCAACTAACTGTGGTGATAGATACCCCTATAGCCATGGTCTGAACTGATCATAGAGATAGGGCTTGTCATGCCCAGTGTAGGAAATAATTTTCTCACAATAAGGGTTTGGGAAGGACCTATAGACATATTCAAGGGTTTTCCATGGCTATAGGTCCCCTAATATAATAGTCATGGGTTGACCATGTCCATCGGATTAAAAAAATTAACTCTAAAGACATAGTACTAGATGATCATCTCTATAAGTTGTCCAATGGCCACGATCAAATGCGATTGTGGCCATAGGCCTTTGGAACTCGACCATATATCCATGGTTTTAGTTGATCATGGTTATATACTACACACCTAAACCTATAGACATGGTCAGTTGTGGATATATTATTTAATAATAATATTTTTAATATAATTATGTGTATAAATATACACATGTATATATAAACACATAAAAGACAAATATCATAGAAGAAAAGGCTCCTAGATATAACTGTGAAGTGATGTAATGGAAACCCAATGTGTACCTTTTTTGAAATTATTCTTTATCCACAGGTCATATACTATGGTCATAGGTTCCATGTGGTTCATCCCCCACGAAATTTGTTATTTCCTTGACAGACAAGATCGTGGCCATAGCTTATGGCCATAGTCAAGTGATATATATCCACGGTCTTCAACTATGGATATTGGTGAAATTTCCAAAAGTGGTTTTTTATAATATTTGTAAACCTATTATCCTTATCACTAATAATTTCATGATCAATCATTATAAACTCTTGAAATTCATTCCAATGAATACATAGTTTTCTCCACTATAATTTATCAATACACTGATGTGTGACTTTTAAAGTCGTTAAAATGTCATATATAGTTTTATAATAAGAAATATGACTATAAACACTTTTACCAAGAGATCAATAAAGAAAATACATAACTTTATAATTAAAAACATATTTAGTATCATCATTACTAAGAAAAGTATCTAGATAAACATTAGGTAATTTTTAAGGTATATCTACAATGGTCCAACATTCTATACCGATATTTTTAAAAAATACCTCTACTTTATCCTTCCAATATCCATAGTCAATTCCATTGAAATTAGTTCATCTAAGAGGATTCAAAAACTAGTCTTCCTTACTTAAAAAAACTTAAAAATTGGTCATTCATTAAACTTAATTCTAGGATATGGATTAGTAATAAAAAAATGATCATCACCAAAATATACGTAAAGAGAGAAAAAATATTCTTTCAAGTTCATGCTCTGATACCAATTTTTTGGTTCCACTATGAGTCTATAAATAAATAAAAGGAGGTGAATTTTCTTTTTATAAAAATATTTGAGTGTAAAATATATGGTGCAATTTTAGGGATAAAGAATAAAACAATTCAAACATAAAATATAAAACATGTGTGTGAGAAGTGTGAGAAGTAAAGTGAAGAACACAAAAGTTTTTATAATAGTTCAAATCAAAGAGGATAATATATTCACTATTCACTTATCTCTATTCATAATGAGAAATGGAATAAAATATAAGATAGTATTTTAAAAAGGGTGTAGACCGGACCCATTCAATTATAAAGGAATACCAATCCAAAAACCTTTTGAGTGGGTGAAGATAGAACTTAGCCTTCCTAAGGAGTAGAATTAACAAATTACATTTACCATGTTCATGAAAAACCTATGTATTGTTTCATTTTTATGAGGTTAACATGACTAACTTGGTACCTTTTGATTGGTTGTATAATCTTGTAAGTGTTATAATGAAATATAGACAACTTCATACAATAATAACTAATAAATAGAACCAACAGGAAGTTATAGATGTAAATGTTAGAGTATTAAAATGATAGTTAGTCCATAAAAATAAGTAAATAAATTCAGCTTTGGGAAATCTAGTAATGCCTTCACAATTTATTTCTAAATGAACAATGTGGATTTCAACATTGCAGCACATCAGTAACTTGAAATAGAATCATTTATCAGCTTGAATTTTTCATCAAATCTTTAAATATGAATTAGAAACATCTAATTATCTTCAATTAAATCTCTATAGTCTTTATTCACAATGGTGTTTCCTAAATTAATTTCTCAACTTTCATTGATAGCAGTTAGATACAGACATATAAATATGATTGTTACTTTATTTTAATATTCATGCATGTTATGACTATAGAAATCTCATGATTCTATTCCAAATAGTGTTATTATATTATCATAATCTCAAAAACAACTAGATAATACATTCTACTTAATATATCTTTTTTGTAACATTTAACAATGTATTTACTTTAATAGGGAATCTCACACTACACCCAGATATTATGTTTTCATCAAATTAGTATTAACCACGTCATAAAAAACGAATAATAATTTCATCCAATAAATTGTTTAAACCTGATTCAAATACATTGAAACCACTTAGAATAGTTCCATTCAAATTAATTATTATTTTTCAAATTGATAAAATAGTTATAATAATATAGATAAAATTCCAGTATGTATAAATATGAAAATCAATGCGAAATAGAGTATCACAAATCCAAATATGTTGGCACAACCTTGTATATTTACATTAAAACTCTATATGGTGTTGTAACTTCATAACCCTAAGCACATTTCTTCATGTCATGAGTTATAATCCTATGACATCCTCAAAATCATAAAAATAATATACTTCATTTTGTATACAATATTCAGGTAATAAGATGCTTAGATGCCTGACTCGATTCTTGTTTTCTCATCATGCAGTGACCAGATCAAAAAAATTGATCACTTGAATCTTAATGTGAAGATCCTGAAATTTTAGGTCACAATTTTTGTAAGCATAGCTTTTGATAATTTTGATCATATGAATTTTATGTAAATCCATAATTCACATAGACTACAAGTGGTCTGTTTCTGTGTATATCACAATTATTGTAACCGTATGCATGATCTAACTGCATGAGATTTCCTATAAAATACATAAATCATAAAAAATATATATAATAATAATACTATAATAACATGAAAATGTAGTTTTACTTGGTTATTAATCCTCAACTATATAAACCACTACACTATACCAAAATTTAGAACACAAAGATTCCATAAAGTGTATCTTCAACTTCGTAAGGTGATTTTGAAACATCATAAGGTGAGAAAATAGTTTGTGTAAGGTTTACTTCAATCAATGTAATGTGATTTACAACAACATAAGGTGAGTTTACTTTTTGGAAAATTCACCTCATATGGTGATTCAAAATCAGTGTGATTTTTATTGTAAATAATAGAAATAGATTGCCTATAATGTTTTAATTTTGGAAAAAACTTGAAAACTAGAAAACACAAGATGTATATAAAGTAGAAAAATAGTACCTAATATGAAGTACTTAATAAAATTATTAACATAAAATATATAAACTAGGATTACAATAATAATAATAATAAACTTTTGAGGAATTTTTAATTAGAAAAACACAATCAAGGAAATATAAGAGCCACTCCAATAGTTCATGGAAATGGTCACATGTTTACATATAAAATTTTGATTTTGTTATACTACATAATAGTCCATAGTGTAATATAATTCCATTCATGTAAATTTTATTCCATTAAGGTAAGATAGTCAATCAATAAAATTAAATCAACTTATCAAAAATATTTTCAAAATGGTAGGATTTTGTCGATAAAAATGTTTATAATATTGATATATTTTCATTTATTCTATAAAATTATAAAATTGAAGTTAAATTAGTTGAAAATTAAAAAAATGATGAACATAATCATCTATATTATTCGGTTATGATGAATGATAGTGTCATTGGAGTTCTCTAGGATTCTTCTTCAATCATGCTATATTAAGAGTGTTTTTTACCATTCATGAGCTTAAGTGATGATCCTAGTGTAGGTGCTTGGAACATCGGACATGTCAGATAGGGAATGCCCAACTTTTATTTTTATCATGATCGATGACTAATCTAATATTTACACAATGATAAATGTCATGATCAACATAATTTAATCAATGAATATAGACAATAGATAAATGTCAAAACCAAATCGCAAGATCATCACATATTGTTTATAATTAATTTAAGAAATTAAATAATTACCTTGCAAGAAATTATTTATTCATTGATTGATCTGAAAATGACTCTACATCGTATCGTCATTACTTTGTGGAAATAAAGAATAAATTCCCTCCAGTGGTGATCCACATGTGTTATGTGAACCTCCAAACATTACAGTAGGAATCTCTAAGTTATATCACAATAGATCCAAATCCTTCTGTTTTTAGCCTTTTATCACCCTAATAACTACTTCTAAGAAGGGTTATCTTCAATCTCTCTAGACATGAGAGTTGTGGTGGAGGAGGATCGTTCTCTGTTCTTGAGATTCTTCTTAAAGAGGGGGATCTCTAGGGCTTTGATAGGATTCTCTTTGGATTCAGTTATGTGCAACACAAATGAATTGGGTCTCTTAAGAAAATAATATAATCGGGTTTATATAATTCTAGGGTTATAAAATAATAATTTCACATGAGCCCTTATTATTTCTGTAATCCCTATGGAACCTCATGTCTATAATATTATTATTATTATTATTATTATTTATTAACATGCACTAAACTAGTGAATTAAATTAAATATTATTTATTAAAATAATATTAAATATTTATTATTTCTCACTAGACTATTAAACTAAATTTTTCATTCCTCCATAATATTTATCAGGACTTGAATAATGACTATTTATTTAATTAATAAACATCACTGTAGGACCCTGGAACACACTGATAGGGGAGGGGTGAATCAGGGTGTCAACTTTTTCTTTTAATATGATGGATCTTTTTCCCACATTGGTAAGAACTCGTTAAACTTTTATGATGGATTCAATTAGAAATTAAACATTAACATGCAGAGAGAAAACACAACAATTTTACTTGGTTCACCACTAAGGGCTAGTCCATGGAGCATTCGCCTAAATTTTTTCAGTCGTACCTAAATCCACTATTATTCACTCGATGTGGAATACAAAAGTTTAGAAATAGTCACTTTGTTCAAGGAACACTACATTTACAAGATTTTAGGGATAGCACACTACTTCCCTCGAAACACTTCCATCGACTCCCCCTATCTCACTGCTTTGAGATAATTCTAACTCAGTTAATCAACTTGAAGGTCGCCTCAATAAATTGGTATTGAAGTATTTCTCTCTGTCTAGCACAAGACTCTACTTTCATCAAAGTCCTAAATTGATGAAATTGATAGAACTATTTAATAAAAACTAGATGTTAAAAACTACATTTCACAAAGCTCCTTCACGAAGCTCAACCCTTCGTGAAGCTAACGGCCTCCGCGGAACAACCTTGCTTCCTCTGCAAATTGTGATGCACTGTGTAGTGTGAGTGCTTCTCTAACCACCTCTCCTTCTTCAGAACATACCTTGTTTTCAGAGGAACCCTTCCTTCATGGACTACCTTTGCTCCCGTGGACCGTTTCTCCTCCACGGATTGTCTCCGCTTCCGCGAACCGCCTCTCCTTCTGTGGACTGCTACTTCTTCTATGGACTAAATCTTCCTCCACATACCCTTTTCTTCCAAAAAATACTTATTCCCCATGGAACACCTCTCCTACATGGATCCTTATTCCTTTACAGGCTATCATTCTATGTATAACTCCTTTTTTGGACTACTTTTGTGGAACTCTTCTCAATTCACGGAATCCACCCTTGCAAACTGCTTCCTTCGCAGAATCATCTTCCCAAAAACCACTTCTTCATTTGTTCATACTAAGTACAATTACTTCAACTCATAACCTGGGGACATACATCAAAGGAAAGGGTGAGCAAAAGGCCCACTAAGGGAAAAACAAGAGAAATAATTTACATGTGAACTTGAGCGATATCTATAAGAACATGAGGAATATCATAAACAAATGTTAATTAGGTGTATCATCATAATAATAACTTGAATCATAACTTGAAAATGTGGCTAAAACATTTAATTTATACATTCATAAGTATATCACCAAGGTTCATCCCCAAGGTGTCATAAAATTTACCAAGGTTATTCACCAAGGTATCATAAAACTTGTCATCTCTAGACATTAATTTCTTTACTCAATGCATTGAAGTTATATCATGGCGCACCCTTAATATGTATTTATTTTCATGTGATCCACATATATCATAATCAAAAATTTCATAAATAACCCAAATAAAATAAAAGAAATGGGTTTTATAACAAAATCATGACATTTTAAAAACTACTTAAAAACATGATCATTATGTCATTAATAACCCACAGAAAGGGAATGAGGGTTTTATATGTGTAAATTACATAATAAAATGTATCATTTTTATGTCTTGATGAATACCCCAAGTAATGAAATAGTTTTGGGTATTCACATAAATAAAATAAGATAATTTCTTGAGAAGAAGAGAGAGATTTTGAGACAAAAATTCCGCAGCATAACGGATATGCAACATGGTTTTAGAAAACATTAACAAGGTATGGAAACTTGAAAGACATACCAAATAAAAGATAACTTGAATGTAAAAAAAGGGAAGCTGATAATTCCCTTCTAAAACTCTAATATCGGGACCTTGTGGGCTTGAGGACACCTTAGGAGGACTCCTTGAGAGGTATAACTTGCAGAACTTCATGGAGGGTGAATTTTTAATGAAGATAAATGAAGGAATGTCTTGGTATTTATAATAAAAAAGAGGGAGTTTTTAATTAATTTTTAAGGACACCTCACCGATGGTTTTGGACACTTGGGATACCTCATATAATATTTTAATCTACATGATTAAAATAACATTTTAAATTACATATTACATCATTATTATGTCATAAAACACACCAAAAACTCAAAAACTATATTTTTACTATTCACTGGAAAAAAAAATTATAAAAATATCTTAAATTAACCCTAGCCTAATATTGATGTTTTAAATTAAAAAATGAACTCCATTTTATGAAAATAATTTTCTAAATATGAGAAATTTAATTTTTAAGTAAAATCACTATTTACTCAAAAAAATACTAATACATAACTAATAATTTCTAAAATAGTTTTTTACTTATACTATTACATCACATTACCATTAAAGATGCCTAGATTAAAATTATACTTCCTTAGGTGAGGTTAATATTCCATTAGTTATAATAATATTCATAAGGGTAATATTACTATTCATAAATTATTATTCATCAAAAATTAAGTTGATCTTACCAAACTCTAAATTTATTACTGATCACAATCCTATGTGTCCATTTTTCAAAAATCATTTCAAAATATCAATTATTTAAAGTATAAAAAATATTTTGAAATACACTTTTTTCCATATTCATCAATAATATAAAACTTCTTTAAAAAAACAAAAAAAATAAACCTAGATTAATTTTGACATTTGAAATTCCAAAATGATGGTTATTTTACCATAATAAGAAATAACAATTTTATTTATAAAAATGTATTACACAAATTAAATAAGGCCTCATTACATAACCTCTTATAACACCTACATAGGACCTAAGAGTAAGGTGTTAAATGGTGATAGAATCTTGGGGAGGCCCAGACAACATTGCTCGAGTGGTGATTTTTATCAACTTAAACTTCTCCCATAGGCGATTTCATTCGAGATTAACATGTTGAAGCTTGTCTTGGGCTTGGTCCAAAGCAAATCCCAGTGATGCTACCTCCTTCCCAAGCTCCGAAAAGTGGGATTCATATGGAACGATTTTACTGGTAGAGTCAATCAACTCTTCTTTATGTATTAATTATCTATTATCATTTCTATTTAGAAACAATAATTATAACATTAAAAATTATTATTGTTTCTAATGGTTATATTAACCAACAGTCATATAACGGTCAAAACTCAATGGTTACATTTCAATTATACTTATATAGTTTTATTTATTATGAAACAATAAAACATACATTTTCAGGAAACTAAATATTATTCATAATTTTGAGTCATTACATTCTTCCCCCCTTAAGAAATTTCATCCTTGAAATTTCAAATCATACCCTCAGAAGAGAAAATGTGTGGCTACTTCAGCCTCATAGTCTCCTTTGGTTCCCACATGGCTTCTTCATATTTTTGGTTCCTCCATGACATGTTCCTATCATGGGGTGTGGAAAAAAAATTATTTACTAAGTTAAAATATATTATAGTTGTTAACATAGGTTGTCTCCGGAGAGGAGCGCTCAACAATCACTTACGTTACTTTAAATTTGATAATGAAGTTGGGTTGTTTTTTATATTGTTTGGTTTTGAAAACAAAGCAACAAAATTAAATATAGAAATAAAGTAAAATATTCAAAAAAAATTAACAAAAGATGTAATTAAAAATATTGATAATAATTTGGTGATCAGGTTGGGGTTTTTTTTCTATTTACAATGCCATCATTGTTCCATTTTAGTCAATCCTTTTATACTAAGTTAATTTAAGTGATATTTCAAAATCATTTCATATCACTCCCTTGGTAAATGGTGATGGTGAGAATAAACCTTAAAAATATCTTAGCTCGGTCTACTATCCTTCCTATGTGAGAAACAAATGTAGAAAATACTCCCAATTGAGTTAGGCAATTCCCAGTCGGGTCTTGTTTATCCCAAACAATTAAGAATATTCAATACCTCTGCCACACGTACTGACAATCGCTGAGTACTTCACCACTAAGCCCTTATCTATTCCATCATATAAAGACCAGAACCTAGTGGAGGGAGATTATGATAATTTACCAAAGCTAAAATCAATAATGGAATCAAAAACCAAATACAATCGCACTTGATAATGAGAACCGCTAAATGAAATTCAAAATAACTTTGTAGAAATAGAAAGAGTTTATATTAACTAAATTACAAGAACTCATGCATTACATAAATAAAAAACCCAAGATTACCCAATCACTCAGAATATTTACCCCACCATGGTAAGGGTAATTGAGAATAAGGGGGAAGAAGAAGGCATTATAAAACTAAGAATAACAAAAGAAAGAAAATAAAGAACAGAAATTTTCTCCTCTAGAATTTGTCCACCAGAAAGATAGCATCAGTTATCCCACCATATCATTGAATCAGGCTTAGGTCCCTTCATATAGGAGGTTTTTAATAGAGTTGTACATATACCCATGAAGTTTCAAGGCATTTGGATCCGTGTTGAATGAGTTGTGTCTGAATTAGTAGATATGACTTTTTCTGGACGCCAATCTCTATTCCACCAACCCTAATTTGACCGGTTTAATGGCATGATAAATGAAATTATTTCTCCATAAAATTTAATGTAAATATTTCTAGTCAAGTTTTATTTCTAAACCATCAGTAATCACCCCATTTGGTGGTCTTTAGCCTGATATATTCATCATTCAATGAAGTAAGGTCCATTTTGTCGGCCAGAATAAGTGTTCACATTGACTGATTTGTTTTGGCCTCTTGTAGTTCGAATTGGATTTGGGTCTTGAAGAATTATTTGTATTCCACAAATAATTTCATACTAAAAAAATAATCACGTTAATTGGATGAAAATTGTAGGATTTATGATTAAAATACAGAGGAAACATAAAACTTTTTAATGTCCAAAATTAACCACTTTTCACACTTAAGCTCAAAACTCACCAAAAAACATAAAATGATCTAAAGAATCTCAAATTGGTTAATGATAAGGGATTAAATCATTGAAAACATATGAATAATTATTAAAATATTAACTCTATAAATTCCCCCACACTTATCGCTTGGACTCCTGGATAAGTAAACATCGATATCAAATCAAAGAAAATTTTAAAACACATATCCAAGAGATCTAACAATTTAATACCAAGAAACAAAAGATATCATGCCTCATTAACAACCTTTATTAAAAGTTCTCAATTAAGTTCATTAAATATATTTCCTCTTAATTTATTCTCCCATGCACACAAAACACTTACCTAACATGCATTTTCTCTCATCACATAAATATCAATTTTCTACAATGTCTTTCTCATCCAATACTCATGCAAGGGTCACCATAGGCTTGATAAATTCCTATATCTACAATCGATGTGATTAAAGGACACATTTTTATAATGAGGACTTTATAGGGTTGTTCTATGGATTTAGGTTGGTAGGATTTAGATGTGAAAAATTTTGAGGCTGAATAAGGATTGCTTGGCTCTTTTTGAAGCAAAATTGCATTATTTTAATTTTTACTTAAGTAAGGTCTCCACCTCATTCCCCTTAGTAGTAAATTAGCTCTATAAGTATGAAAAATTAGTGAAATTTCACACCATTCATCATTTCAACAATAAAAGTATCAGTCATATCAAACAATATTTTTCTTTAAAGCTCCAGATAGGCACAACTTACTATTTTTCATTGGAAGCTCCAGAAAGGAAAAGCTTCTCGTACATGAAAGCTCTAGATAAGGAAAAAAATTCAACTGAATGGTTTTTTTAGCAACAAGAACATCTCTTAAACATTTTATTTTCCACCCAAAGTATCACCAAATTAGGTAGCATAATACAAGATAGCTTCCCCCACACTTAAGTTCAACTAGATTATGCAATTTCACTTCAAGAGCAGGTTGGATAGGGAAAATTGGCTTGTAATGTGGCTAACCTAACAGGATGTTCAAGGATTATAAGTGATAAAAGGGTTAAATGTTCATGGTGAGCCATAATGAAAAGGATTATTTTGAAAATGGGTCTTTAAAACCAAATAAATTCCTCAATAATTTAAAACACATGTACCTCAAACCCTCAAGTTTTGACAGGAATAAATCAAATTCTGGTTAAATCAAGCATGATTTGGTTCTCTTAAGAAGTGAGGTAAAAAAAGAATATGAAAAATAGGTTTAGAAGTCTCACGGGAAAGTGATTTCAAATATAAAGACAGTGATAAGTGGCATGAGATTCAAAAATTATATTACATTTCATGAAATTCATAAAGATTAGAACTTGAAACAAAGTCAATTCTAGTATTCATTTAAGATCAGTTTCATGGAATAAATTTTTTCACATTGACATGGATTTCAAAAATTGTGATGATAATAATTTCAGCTAAAAAGTTTCAAAAACACACAAGAATTTTAATAACACACACATTTTTTTTGAAAAATAGAAACAATAGAAATTTGATATTTCTAAAAAACATAGGTTCCCTCCCCCAAAATTAAATTATGTAGTGTCCTTAATGAATTAAAGTGGATTTAACATGTAAGAATATTTTAAAATTGAATCACAACAAGAAATTAAGTGAAAAGGAAATCTAAAACCTGAATTATTAGTAGTGAAATGATGAGTTAACCTCCTAAGTGTTGCACATTTCAAACTTATAAGCAAAAGAAGAAAATAAAACATAAGAAATGTATTGAAAGAAAATAAATCAGAAATAGAGTAATAAAATAAGTATAGATATTGGTTTAATCCCCCAAGTGGGTCCTAGGTTTTAACTACCTCCAGATGGGCAGTTTCATTTGGTTATCCCCAATCTGATGGTGGTTTTAGTTTCTTTGAGATGAACTACCAACACTTCTTTTTTCTATCTTGAACTTCTTCCTTTTTGTTGAGGACTACATGGATATAGTACACCAAATCCACCCCCATGAAAATGATATTAAATTTTCATGGTGGGGGTAGGAAGAAGCGTGAGTCCTCCTCTTTCTTGGTTTCCACTTTCACATCTTCTTCTTAATTCTCCAGAAGTTCCTCAAGGTATGTTGCATCAAAATAATAATCAATAGGAGAATCATAAAGTAATTCAATTTGACTAAAATTAAAGCATAAAGAATCAAAATCAAGTTCTTCTATTTCAAATTAAACATCGTGTGTCTCTATTTTCTCAAGAAAGTCCACATGGATCTCATCTTGAAATCCTTCCAATAAATGATCAACATGTTCGGGGATCTCCATATGTTCTTCTTTAGGTGCATCTTATTTTTCTTCCTCATCCACCAAGGCAATAGATGTGTTGAGCGAATCTGAAAATTTCATGCAAGGGGAAGTGATACTCAATTCAGATTATATATAATCAAAATTAAAAGATTTAAGAAAAATATTATCTCCCTTAAGTGTCTTGACTTCAATTGCATATTCAGTATGAGGTTTCTCTTGTAGTTGAATTTCACAAGATAGATGTAGGTAGTCAGGCTCCTCCATCTTTTCTTCAAATTCTACTGCTTTGGTGGTGTCTTCCTTCAATGGTTCTGGATATTCTACTTTGTAAGGAATATGTGGATCAATTAGTTTTTCACACTTATTCTAGAATCCATATAGATATTTTTGATCTCATATATGTATCTTAGTAGGTAATTCTTCTTTCTTTTCCTCCATAGGTTCATTCGTAGGTTCTGGTTTTTTCATCAATGCACGTACATATTCAAATGCAAGTTCTACTTTGTTATCTAGTTTTTCTATGTCATTTTGAAGTTCTTTAACATTAACTATATCATAACCATCCTCATCTACTTGTTATAAATGTGGTTAATTGTTACATTAATTAAAGAAATAATCATTTGAAAATAGCATGGCAAAAGATTTTTTTTAACTTTTTGTTTTTTGAAAAATGTTAATATTAATAATTAGATTGTGGCACTGCCTCCCTAGAAATGGAACCAAGTTTTGACACATGCCTATTGTGGGGTGTGGAAAAAACAATTATTTACTAAGTTAAAATATAGTATAGTGGTTAACCTAGGTTGTCTCCAGAGAGGAGCACTCAACAATCACTTATGTCGCTTTAAATTTGATAATGAAGTTGGGTTGTTTTTTATATTGTTTGGTTTTGAAAACAAAGAAATGAAACAAAATATAGAAATAAATTAAAATATTAAAAACAAATTAAAAAATATATAATTAAAAATATTGATAATAATTGGGTGATCAGTTTGGGGTTGGTTTTCTATTTACAATGACATCATTGTTCCATTTTAGTCAATCCTTTTCTACTAAGTTGATTTAAGTGATATTTCAAAATCGCTTCCAATCACTCCCTTGGTAAATGGTGATGGTGAGAGTAAACCTTACCAATATCTCATATCGGTCTATTATCCTTCCTATGTGAGAAATAGATGTAGTGAATACCCCCAATTGAGTTAGGAAATTCCCGATCGGGTCTTGTTTATCCCAAACAATTAAGAATATTCAATACCCCTGCCACACATACTGAAGATCACCGAGTACTTCACCACTAAGACATGATATATTCCATTGTATATAGACTAGAACCTAGTGGGGGGAGATTATGATCATTTACCAAATCTAAAATCAATAACGTAATCAAAAACCAAATACAATCGCACTTGATAATAAGAACCGCTAAATGAAATTTAAAATAACTTTGTAAAAAGAGAAAGAGTTTATATTCACTAAATTACAAGAACTCATGCATTACATAAATAGAAAACCCAAACTTCCTCAATAACTCAGAATATTTACCCCACCATGGTAAGGGTATTTGAGAATAATTGGGAAGAATAAGGCATTATAAAACTAAGAAGAACAAAAGAAAGAAAAGAAGGAATATAAATTTTCTACTCCAAAATTTTTCCACCAGAAAGATAGCATCAGTTCTCCAACCATCTCATCGAATCCATCCTAGGTACCTTATTATAGGATGTTATTAATGGATTTAGTCATCTATAAACGAATTTTCAAGGCATTTGGAGCCATTTTGAGTGATTTGTGTCTGAATTTGTAGATCTTACTTTTTATGGCCACCAATCACTATTCCACCAACCCTACTTTGACCGGTTTAATGGTGGGCTAAATGAAATTATTTCTCCAAAAAATTTAATTGTAATCTTCCTCGTTGAGTTTTATTTCTAACCCATCTATAATCACCCCATTTGGTGGTCGGTATCCTGAGATATGGATCATTGAATGAAGTAAGGTTCATTCTTCCGGCCAGAATAAGTGTTCACATTGACCGATTTATTTTGGCCTCTTGGATTTCAAATTGGATTTGGGTTATGAAGACTTATTTTTATTACAAAAATCATTTCATCCTAAAAAATTAATCATGTGAATTGGATGATAATTTTAGGATTTATTCTCAAAATACAGAGGAAACATAAAACTATTTAATGTCCAGAATTAACCACTTTTCACACTTAAGCTCAAAACTCACCAAAAACATAAAATGATCCAAATAATCTCAAATTGGTTAATTATAAGGGATTAAAACATTTAAAAACATATGAATAATTATGAAAATATTAACTCTATCACTCCACAACACTTTAACAATTTGGGTAGTCTTGTTGCGTAGAACCTTGTCTCTACGATCCAATGTCTCCACTAGCTTATCCTCATAAGAGAGTTCGTGTTCTAGTTGTACCACCTCTGGATTTAGTAAATGTGAATTTTCAGGTATGTAATTACTTAAGAGAGATACCTAGAATACATCATGAACTTGTTCTAGATTTGGAGGAAGTGCAAGATGATAATCCACCACTCCTATGTGATCAAGGATTCATAGGGGCCAATGTACCTGGGGATGAGTTTCCCTTTATTCCCAAAACTCATGACTCTCTTCCAATGTGAAATTCAAAGAAAGACTTTGTCACCAACCTAAAACTCCAAGTACCTTCAACAGTTTTCAGCATAACTCTTTTGTCGACTCTGAGCAGCCTTTATGTGTTGTTGGATGGCATAAACCTTTTCTATCATATCTTGCACACGATCAGGCCCAATAAGCTTTCTCTCACCAGATTCATCCCAACAAGTATGATTTCTAAATCAATTTCTATATAGATCTTCATAGGGTTCCATTTGAATGATTGAGTGTAATATTTTGTTGTACAAGAACTCAACTAATGGGATATGTTGATCCCATCCACCTTTAAATTTCATTGAGCATGTTCTCAGCATGTCCTTGAGTGTCTGAATAGTCTTTTTAGATTTTCCATAAATTTGGAGGTGATAGGCCATACTGAAATTCAATTCGGTACATAGAGCATGTTGAATACTTCTCTAGAATTTTGATGTGAACCTTGTATCACAATCAGATATGATAGAAAGTGGACCTACATATAGCCTTAGCACTTATTTTATGTAAATCCTGGAAATTTGATCAAGAGATAAATCTTCCCGAATAAAGATAAAATGGGAAGTCTTGGTGAGACGGTCCACTATAACCCATATCGCATTGTTTCCTTTGGAAGTTTTTGGAAGACCAGTGACAAAGTCCATAGTGATATTTTCCCACTTCCATGCCAGTATGGGTAGTGGTTGTAATACCCCTTTAGGAAGTTGGCGCTCTACCTTCACTTGCTGACATACTAGGCACCTTGTAGTGTAGTCAGCAATATCCATTTTCATATTATCCCACCAATAATGATCATGAAGGACCTTATACATTTTTGTGCTTCAAGGATGTATAGAGAATGTAAAGTTATGAGATTCATCCATAAACTCCTTTATTTTTGGAATAGATGGAACACATAGTCTTGTATAAAATTTTAGTACACCTTATTGATCAATATTGAACTCGGGAAACTTCCCATCCTTCACAGCCACAAACTTCTTCTATAACAAAGGATCTTTTTTTATCTTTCTTTATTTTCTATAGTAATGACGGTTGATAAATCGATTGGGATAGGGTTGATGATGTCCCTTACCTTAAAATTACCATGTCCATTTTTACTAGGTCTTTGATCCAAGGATCTCCTTGAATCCTCATCATTACCATAACAACAGGGTCTTTCCTACTTAATGCATCAGCGGCTTTGTTTTCTCTTCTAGGGTGATAATGAATTGAACAATAATATTCTTTAAGAAGTTCCAATCATCTCCTTTGTCTCATGTTCAATTCCTTTTGTGTGAAAATATAATTAAAACTTTGATTTTATATGTTTATATCACATTTATCTCCATAAATATAGTTCCTCTATATATTTAGAGAAAAAACAACCACATCTATCACCAGATCGTTCATAGGATAGTTCTGCTCATGAGTCTTCAATTTTTAAGATGCATAAGAAATCACCTTGTCATTTTTCATTAGAAATCACCCAATACCTTTCATAGATGCATCACTAAAAATAATTAATCCTTCTCCACTTGAGGGTAGGGTTAACATGGATGTAGTAACCAATCTCTTCTTCAGATCTTGGAAACCTTCATCATACTCCTTTGTCCAGATGAACTTGAACCCTTTTCGAGTTAACTTGGTTAATGGATTAGAAAGTCGTGAAAAAAATTTCACAAACATCCTATAATATTCCTCTAATCCAATAAAACTATTAATCTCAGTTATTTTTTTAGGTTGAGGCCACTCATATACAACCTTTTTCTTTGCAGGGTCAACTATGATTCCTTTATTGGTTACAATGTGCCCCAAGAAATAAACTTTTTGTAACCAAAACTCACACTTGCTGAAATTTCCAAAAAGCCTTTCCTTTTGTATAGTTTGTAAAATAACCCTTATATGATCCTCATGCTCCTCGAAAATTTTATAATATATCATAATAACATCAATAAAAACTACTATAAAGTTATCAAGGTAGTTCTTAAAGACTCTATTCATCAAATCCATAAAAATAGCGGGAGAATTAGTCAAGCCTAAGATCATAACAAAAAACTCATAATGTCCATATCTTGATCTAAATGTAGTTTTTGGAATATATTCTTTCATCACCCTTAATTGATGATAACTAGATCGAAGATCAATCTTGGAGAAAAATTGAGACCCATGAAGCTGGTGAAATAAGTCATCAATTCTTGGAAGAGGGTATTTGTTCTTCACTTTGATCCTGTTTAGTTATTTATAATCAATGTATAGCCTCATTGATCTATCCTTGTTCTTCACAAAGAGAATAAGTTCCCCCCAAGGAGACACACTCATTCTAATAAACCTCTTCTCAAAAAGATCTTGGAGTTGTTTCTTTAATTCCTCCAGCTCCACATTTTCCATTCTATACGGGGTCTTTGATATCAGATGAGATTTAGTTACGAGTTCAATGGAGAACTCTTCCTCTCTTTCTGGGGTAGGTCCAGGTAACTCCTCGGGAAATACGTCAATGTATTCCTAGATTATGGGGGCATTTTCTATCATCCTTATTCAACCTCAATGATCAACTCCATAAATAAGGCTATAGGAGGGGCTTCTAGACAAATCTATGGTCAAGAAATATCTCCTTGGAAGATAACTGTAGGTTTCCCATTCAAGACTACTGAGATTTCATTACTTCTATATTTGATCTTAGCATTATACTTTGAGATCCAGTCTATCCCTAGTATAATGTTGAATTAAAAAATGGGAATGTCTGCTATATTTGCAATAATATTGTGCTCACTAAAGTAAATACTAGAGTTTCTAAACACTGATGATGCTTGTATAATCCCACTAGGATTCTTGACTGATAACTCTACTTTTAGAAATTCAGGGGTTGATTCTAAATTCTTTGAAAACATAGAGGAATAAAGGAATGAGTAGAACTAGAATCAAACAAAGTACTTACTAACATTTATATAACAATAAGAGTACCTTCCACCACATTATTTGGTGCTTCAATATAAGTTGTCGTGATAGAAAAAGCACAACCTTTCTCCATTGTTCTTTGCTGAGGCTGGTGTTGATTCCCCTCCACTACCCTCAGATTTGGATAGTGATTAGAAAAGTTCCCAAGCTGTCCACACCTAAATCATTGTACTTATAGTAGAGCATGAACCATTTTCCCTTTGTCTTTAGTGTTGGGAAGTTTAGGATTCACCTCACTATGAAAATTCCTCATGATATGGCCATCTCTTCCACACTTTTTTCACTTCCTACTCCCGAGCAGGTAGTTCTCTGAATTCTTATTCCCACATTTATTACATGTGGAAAGTTTCACTTTATTTCCACCTCTTCCCTGATCAAATATCCTCCCAAATATTGGATCCATTGATCTCTTCTTTTCATTGGATTTGTGAGACCATTGCATCTCACCGAACTCCAGTTTGACTTTCATAGCACTTTGTACGATCTCTTCATAGATATCACAGTCTTGGTTGGATAGATTCCTCCACATATGATGTATTAGTCCACTAAAGAATTTATAAACCTTCCTATTAGGATCCATGAAAAATATAGAGGTGTAATGTGAAAGACTTGTGAATTTAATCTCATAGATTCCCACATATTTATTTTCCTTTTGCTTCAGATCAAGAAATTCCTTATCCATTTTTGTTCTCATCGAATGAGGGAAATACTTATTGAAGAATATCCCATTGAACTCCTCCCACTCCATAGATTTAATCTCCCTTCTTGGAATCATGTTTTAAATAAACACCCACTACTGATCATATTCTCTCTCTAAGTGGTAAATAGCAAGGGTGACCCTCTCTTATTCTGAACAACAGAGTATAGAAAAGATCTTTTCAATAGAGCTGATCCATTATTCAGAAATCAATGGGTCGGTAGATCCACTGAATGTTGATGGTATTTGATGCATAAAGGACTTGCCATAAAGTTTTTCCATTCATGGTGAAATCAGTATCTCAGCTTGATTCAATTTATTTCCCATAACTTGAGTCGGTTGGTTCATCATTCTCATGAAAGTTTCCATTCTGGATTTCATCGAAGGGTCTTTAGCATATGGTCTGTTGCAGTCACCATTTGCACAATTCCACCTATTTTCCACAATTTTTATAAAATAATAAAACCTTAGTGAGAAACTTATTTCATTTAAAAAAAGGTTAAATGTGAAGTATTTTTATGTCTTAAAACTTCATGCTTAAACAACAATTACATTTCTCTATAAATCCTTCATAATGATTCATAAAAATCTTTTGATTAACCAAACATAACCCCCAAGAGTGTCAAACCAGGAGTGAAGCAAGGCCCATTGTCATACACCAGTTTCCATTCGATTATATCTAAAGGTGGTTTTTTTGGGTTTTACCCATAGATACATCTGTGTCAGAGCCACATCCACTTATTCATATCCAGATAGGGATTTATTTTTTTAGAAACCACTTACATAATATTTCACCAAAATACCATGAATTTTTCTTATATTTAAACTTTTATATAGGTTTATTTATAATTTTTTCAAATCCTAATTACCATAAATAACTAAACTATCCTTTTATACCAACTATGGCATCCCACCATTTTATTACATAACTTTACATTTCATTTTACAAACAGAGGATCTTTAAAGTTTAGCATCTTGGAAAAAAAATACATAATACATGAAAACATATAGCATTATTATAATCCACTTGAAATACTTCTTAATTATTTTCATTATAAGTACAATTACTCCAACTCATAACCTGGTTACATACATCAAAGGAAAGGGTGAGCAGAAGTCCCAGTAAGAGAAAAACAAGAGAAATAGTTTACGTGTGAACTTGAGTGATATCTATAAGAATATGAATAATATCTTAAAAGAATGTTAAAGAGGCATATAATAATAAAAATAACTTGAATAATAACTTGAAAATGTGTATAAAACATGTAATTTATACATTCATAAGCATATCACTAAGTTATATCCCCTAGGTTTCATAAAAAATGCCAAGGTTATTCACCAAGGTATCATAAAACTTGTCATCTCTATAGAGTAATTTATTTACCCAATGAATTGGAGAGATATCAGGGAAAACCATTAATATATATTTATTTTCATTTGACCCACATAGATCATAATCAAAAAATTCATAAATAACCCAAAGAGAATAAAAGAAATGGGTTTTATAACAAAATCGTGACGTTTTAAATAGTGCTTAAAAACATGATCATTATGTCATTCATAACTCACAGAAAGGGAATGAGGGTTTTATGTATGAAAATTACAGAATAAAATATATCATTTTTATGTAATTATTAATACCCCTGTTAATGAAATAGGTTTGGGTGTTCACATAAATAAAATAAGATAATTTCTTGAGAAAAAGAGAGAGATTTTGAGATGAAAATTCTGCAGCATAACGGTTATGCAACATGGTTTTAGAAAGCATTAAAAAGAGTGGGGATAGGAGTCACCCATTCATAAAAGACTCATAATATAGTGGAGGTAAATAAAATAAATGTAAATAATAACATGGTATGGAAACATTAAAGACATTCCACATAAAAGAGAACTTGAATGAAAAAAAAAGATAAGTTGAGAATTCCCTTACCTTGAAGAGTAACTTCTAAAACTCTAAGATCGGGACCTTGAGGGCTTGAGGAAACCTTTTGAGGACTCATTTTGAGGTAAAACTATCATAACTTAGTGGAGGATAAATTTTTAATGAATATAAATGAAGGAATGTCTTGATATTTATAGTAAAAGAGAGGGAGTTTTTAATTGATTTCCGAGGACACCTCATCGGTGGTATTTGCAAAACCATGAGATTTCCCATGGTATTTTCCCATGGTTTTGGAAACTTCAGAAAATTAATATGATATTTTAATACACATGAGTTTACCAGAATTTTAAATTAAATATTACATCATTATAGTTTCATAAAACACACTGAAAACTCAAAAACTGTATTTTTACTATTCACCAAAAAACAAAACATTTTATAAAAATCTTGTAAATTCCCCCTAGCATAATATAAATGTTATGAATTCAAAAGTGAACTCCATTTTATGAAAATAATTTTCCAAATATGATAAATTTAATTTTTAAGTAAAATCACTATTTACTCGAAAAAATACTAATACATAACTAATAATTTCTAAAACATATATTTACTTATACTATTATATCACATTACCATTCAAGATGACTAAATTACATTTATACATCCTTATTTTAGGTTACAATTCCACTGGTCATATTACTATTCATAAGGGTAATATTACTATTCATAAATTACTATTCACTAAAAAATAAATTGATCTTATCAGAATCTACATTTTTTATTGATCACAACCATATGTGTCTGTTTTTTGAAAATCATTTAACAGTATCAATTATTTAAAGTATAAAAAATATTTTAAAATACTCTTTTTTCAACATTCATCAATAATATGAAAATTCTTAGAAAAAAATTAAAAATTCATCCTAGATTAATTTTTACATTTGAAATTCATAAATGATGGTTATTTTACCATAATAATAAATAACAATTTTATATATATAAATGGATTACACAAAGTAACTTATGGCCTCATTACGTAACCCCTTATAACACCTGCATATGACCTAAGAGTAAGGTGTGAAATAGTGATAGAATCTTGGGGAAACTTAGACAACATTTCCCAAGTGGTGATTTCTATCAACTTGAACTTCTCCCGTAGGCGATTTAGTTCAAGCTTAACATGTTGAAGCTTGGATTGGGCTTGGTCCAGAGCAAATCCCAGTGACACTACCTCTTTCCCAAGATCTGACAAATGGGCTTCATATGGCATGATTCTACTTGTAGATGCCATCGGCTTTTATTTCTAAATTAATTATCCATTATCATTTCTATTTATAAATAATAATTATAACATTAAAAATTATTATTTTTTCCAAGGGTCATATTAACCAACGGTCATATAAAGGTCAAAACTCGATGGTTAAATTTCAATTATACTTATATAGTTTTGCAGATTATGACATAGTAAAACATACATTTTCAGGAAACTAAATATTATTCAAAAGTTTGGGTTGTTACACCAAACGAAATCTCCTCATGCACTGGGAGGTGGTTGAACACCTAGATCCAACCAATGCTTATCAAATACATATGTTGAAAATGGCTTGGTCAGTATGTCAGCCACTTGATCATCAGTTCCAACATGATCCATTTTAATAATTCCTTGTTCAACTTTTTCCTTGATAAAGTGATATCTAATTTCAATGTATTTCATATGAGAATGTTGAACAGGATTCTTTATAAGATCAATTTCACTCTTTTTATTATAGTGAATCACCATCAGCCATTTCACCTCGTCACCAATATCAGTAAGTTGTTTCTTCATCCACAATAGTTGAGTGCAAGCCATTATAGTGGAGATATACTCTTAAATAGTACTAAGAGATGTGATTTCTTGTTTCTTATTAAAACAACCCACAAATTTATTTCCAATAAATAATGATCCACCACTTGTGGAATTTCTATCAACCACATCTCCAGCCCATTCAGCATCAGAGAAATTCGATAACTCGTGGTCTCTTCCTGAAACAATATATAAGAAAAAAAATTAGTGTACCTTGAATATACCTCATGATTTTTTAACTACTTCCATATGTTCTTCCTTTATATTTCTTTGAAAGAGGTCTTCTAAGCATGTTGAAAAGAAAATATCTGGTCATATCGCAATTAAGTAAAATTTGATTCCAATAATTCTTTGGTGAGTTCTTCACATAGAGATTATGATCGAAACATCCTATTTTTAATTGAAGCTTCTTTAGATAAGTATCTAGTTGATAATACCATGAACGCGGTGCTTGATTTAGACCATAGAGAGCCTTCTTTAATCTACACACCTTTACCTCATCATTTCCAATCAGAAATCCCACTAGTTGTTAAATGTAGACTTCTTCTTCAATAACTCCATTTAATAATGTTTTTTTTACATTCATCTGATAAACATTTTATTTTATTTTAATTCACGTAGCATGGAAAATCCTAATCAAATACAGTCTTGTTATTTGAGAAAACATTTCTTCATCATCAATTCCTTCTACATTTGAATCTGTTCCATGTCCACTTATCATGATACCTCATGGGATGATAGAATATATACTAGTCTTCAAGTTTCATTCACTCTCATTCTAGGGTGAAGATACTAAATGTGATAATAGTATTTTTAAGGTATTCAACCTAAAAATCATTTGAAAATAACATGATTTTCAAGCAATTTCCAGAATAATCAAGTTTGATAACAATTGAAATAATGATTCTTGCAACTTCTTCATCATTCTTCATTTTTCTCCCCCTAAAGGGAAACAATTCTTAGCATCTTCATAGTGGTGAATCTCATTAAGACTAAATTTCAAGATATTTAATTATGAAGAATACACCAAAATGGGTCTTCAACTTGTGATTGTTCATATTATACAACCTTCACAACATCACCAAGGATAATCTTCTTGAAAACTTTTTCTCCAAGTACCTTAAATAAGATCAAGCCATTGTGGTACCTTATTTATCCTAAATTTCTAGAATATAACATCTTTATTTTCATCAAAAAATGATCCTCTATCATATTTTTATTTTAATACTGAATTGAAGAATCATTCAAAGATGGAGAGTTCTTTAGCTTGGATATCAAGAATTGATAGTCAAATATTATTCTCAAGTTCTCCCCATAGGAACTTTCTTCACCTTTAATTACCTACATTATAAGCACAAATACAATACACAAAATATTAATGTACTAAGTTTTATCCTTCTTGCTTCACCAATATGAACTGCACAGTTGAGAATTTTTTCTCAACCAAGTTGTTCCATTTACTTCAGTCTTCATGCTTGCACATCTGACCATATGTTATGATTTATGTTGACGCAGCATGGATCTCTTCACATCCTCTTCCACTTTGTGTGGAGAATTTGTCTTCTTAATAGCCTTAATGGATGATACATTCTTACTCCTCTTAAGGAATGCTTCTTGTTCTGGTATTAAGGTTAAACAACCTTTTGTAATGTGACCATATTTCTTGCATCTCTCACACATGACTTATTTAACACATGAGTTTCTTTTAGTTTGAAAACTCTCATGCACTTTGACTTCATCATGTAGAATATTTTATTTTCCTTTTTCACCATCCATAGCATGTGCATCATCATGTTTTCTCATTATTTACAAGTCTTCTAGACAAATAACTAACATGTCATCAGGAACTATTGCAGCAAGTTTAGATCTTCTATATGGGTTCATTTGAGTGTCAACACTCTTAGTAGTTCTTTTGGATGAACTTCCCTTAAAATTATTCGATTTAAAATCCAATTAATTCTCATCTTCCTTACTTGTGATCTTCTTGGGAGAATTGTTTTTCACAATATTCTTCTCATTTCTTCCCAAGGAATATTATTTATACTTTACCATAATTTTTTGTCTTCTTTTCTTATAAATAATTCATTCATGTTGAGATAAGCATGTACCAACTTTTTGAATAGTACCATTTCATACATCACAGATGTATCAAGCTTCCCAAATATTTTTATAGTAATTAGATGCTTCTACACCTGTGGATGTTGTTTCTTTATCTCTATCTTTCTCCACCATGAGATATGATTCCTTTGTTCTTTTAGATTTTTAGGATTTTACCAACAGTTTAATACAAAATTCCCAAATCTATTACAGCACCAACATTAACCCACAAATCTTGATTTCTTTGTATCTCTTGTATAAGGTTGTTGGCTCTTATTTATGACTTGTTGATCTCTCTATGGGAAACCGGAATCCATACTCTTCTTCATATCCACCCTAGTCATGCTGGTAGGTTTCTTATTTCATTTCTTCATCCATACTTGTCATGTATTTGTCTTATAACCTGCACCATGTTTCTTCTCAACTACTAGATATAGATTATCAAAAGATTTCATGATCTTCTTATCACATGTTGGAGGTATTTCATATTTCGAATCCTCTAGTGAGTATTGAGTAGTAACAGAAACTATTTCCTTATTTTATAAAGTATCAATATATTTCATCTTAAGATTAACCAACTAGGATTCCAAATCTAGACATTTCATATTGAGGATTATTTTCTGATCTTCAATCGTAATCATCTTTTCTTCACAAGCCTTTTTTTCATTCTAAAAACTTATTCTTCATGCAGTTTAACTTTCTTATGAATCAAAGAGTCAAGTTCCTTGACCTTCTTGTATATTTCTTCTAATTTTACACCCTTAACGTCAGTGCTATTTTTCAATTTCTCTTCAATAGTATGGATCTTTTATTCAAGATTATTTTTGACCCACTCTTTCTCTTCAACTTCTTTGAGGAATTTTGATGAAGTTATTTCAAGTTCCTGCTTTGTTTCTTAAAAGGATTCAATATTTCTAGAGAGATTTAAATGTTCAAGAATTTTTTTTAAAAGCCCGCTTCCATCAAGTTAGCTTCTCCTTCTAGCTAGGTGATCTCTACCTACATGTATTGAAAGATTCTAAAAACAAATGTGACTCTTTCTTCGGGAATATCATGTAGATATTTTCTTAATATATCAATTCAAAATTCATGTGAGGTTGTAGATTGATCAAAATAACCTCTTGTTATAATATCGTTATTTTGATTACAACTTTCAAAAGTGCTAACACATACCTCCTGATCACTTGAAAATGTTAATTTACATGAGGTAGAAGTGTTTTTCTTTTCTTTGATGGTAACCTGAGCCACCTTCTCTTTACATTCAATTCCTTTTATATCTTTATTTTTAGAAAGGTATGGAGAACCAGGTACTACCTCTTCTTTATATAATAAGGACTTCATCAACTATCTCTTCTATCTCTTTTTCTTGATCATCATAGTCTTGGTGGATATAGACTTCTACTTATAGATAACTAGATTTTCATCAAAGCTTCACTTCATTATTGACACAGGAAATAACCTCAAATATTAATAGTGAGTAGATTTACTATAGAATATCCAACATACATGAATGTTTCCCTCTAATACCACTTATAGGACCCCGAAACACCCTAAGAGGGGAGGGTGAATCAGGGTGTGAACTTTTTCTTTTAATATGATGGATCTTGTTCCCATTTTGGTAGAAAATCATTAAAACTCTATGATAGATTTGATCATCAATCAAACATTCACATGCAGAGATAAAACACAATAATTTTACTTAGTTCACCACTAAGGGATAGTCCAAGGAGCATATGCTGACAATTTTTTAGTCATACCTAAATCCACTATTCTTCACTAGATGTAAAATAAAAAAGTTCAGACACAGTCACTCTATGCTAGGAACATTTCATTTACAAGATTTTAGGGATATCACACTACGTCCCTTGGAAAACTTTCGTCAAATCCCCCTAGCTCACTACTTTGAGATAATTCTAACTCAGTTTATCGACTTGAAGGTTTCTTCAATATATTAAATTTGAATTATTTGTCTCTGTATAGCACAAGACTATTCTTGCATCAAAATACTAGATTGATGCACTTGAGATAACTTTTTACTAAAAACTAGATGTCCAAAATTACCTTTTGTGAAGCTCCTTTGTAAAGATCAACCCTTTACGAAGCTAACTACCTTCACAGAACAACCTTGATTCCTCTGTGAACTGTGCTACACCACATGGTGCGAGTACTTTGTTGACCTCCTCACCTTCCATGGACCATCCCTACTTTGTGTAACAACCCTTACTTCATGGACTACCTCTGCTCCCATGGACTATTTCTCCTCTGTGGATTGTCTCTGCTTCCACGAACTATCTCCACTTCTGCGAACTATCTCTCCTTCCACAGACCACTACTTCTTCCACAGACCAAATCTTCCTCTACAGACCATTTTATTCCATGAACTAATTCTTCCCTATGAACCACCTCTCCTCCATGTATACTTCTTTATTTTTGGGATATAGTGCCCCACATTACTCCTTTTGTGAACTACATTCACGAAACTCATCTCGGTTCACAGAATCCTCCCTCATGAACTTCTTCCTTTGCAAAATCATCTTCCTGTGAACCACTTCAAACTTCACTAAATCCCCCTCAGAGCAAATATTTTTTCTTATTAAAATTTCTCTAATTAAATGTGGGATAATTATTCCTTATATAGGAAAATAGTTTCAAAAATATTGTCAATCCATTTTACTTAAATAGTCGATGTGGTACAGGATTCACTACGGACTGCTTCTCCTGCGAACCGTTTTTCTCTTCGCAGTCTGCATACCACCTCTCTTCCTTTTCAGGTCCTCAAATCACCACCTCATTTCCTCAAAAGATGATCCATCCCGCATACCACAATTTTTCTATGAACCACTTTCCTCCTTCAAACTACAATCCTCCTCGTGAACCATTTTCCCTACGCGGTCTGCATAGCGCTGCTATGCAAAATCCTTCCCTTTTTTGATTTTCATCATTGTTTCACATACCTACTATGTGGTCTACAAACTATACTTTTTGGTTCACAAATTATCCTTATTGGTCCATGAACTGTCCTTCATGGTCTACTAAATATGTACTCCTACACGAAAAATATTCTTTTTTCAAAAAAAACTCTTGATTTTGAGGCCCAAAAATTTGGCAAACACTAGGAAACGACACCACCTTCAACATTTTTTTAGCCTGAACTGTAAGATCATTTGTCTTGAAAACTCCATGATCAAATTAATGTGGATTTTAAAAAAACACAAACCAAACTCAATTTCTAGAAAAGAATAGTCTTGGTTCCAATAATCACTACATTAGTCTCTAATAAATAAATAAATATTACATTCACTAAATAGAAAATGAATATTTATTAAATATTCTGCTCACATAATATTATCTCAAATAACTAGTGATGGAATATATGTGATCAAGAAAATATGAATAATTATTCAACCACATATGGGAATAATATTTATTCAACTTCTTAAATAATAAATAATAATATCTTATTTAATTGAGATTTTGTATACACTTCATGTGTGCCCCTCTAGGCCTCTTTATCAGTGGCATTAGGTGAAGTATCCTAATGTCCAAGATTAGAGTCTAGAAATATTCCAAGGCACCCATAGAGAAATAATTTAATTCCATAATTAAATAATACCTCATACAGATTCTTACTATGTAATATAATCATGTTATCATAATATCTCTCATCAAACAGTTTGCATGCTAGTGTCATCAACCTATGAGCTCAATTTCACTTTCTTTGACTTTTCAAAAAATGTACTTAATTATAAAACATTGTGTCCATGGATTTATTTAGGCTATGTCATTTCCATCGAAGTAACTAAGATATCAACTTTTGTTAAATAATGGAACAGATAAATCATTTGTCGTGTTATTCATTAATGAAATATTACTCATGATGCACCCAACATATACTACCTCTTTGTGAACATATTTCATCATAGTTTTCATCAATACATCAAAGTACATGAGTTATAATACTCATTAATAATAATTTTAAAGTATAAGGATCAATACTAACACACTTGGATGGTAACATCCATTGACACGTATAAATGTGGATTTCCTACTAGTGGGTCACATTCTCATAATATTCTACACTAGATATTATCAAGGGCATACACCATGAGAAGGTGCCTCAAGTATTATGAGTCTCCACCACTGATGGACTATATCATTTTTTTCCCTAAAATGATTTCATTTTTCTATATAACATGTATTTAAGAATACAGTAGTGGAACTTTTTAGTTCTCATCATAGTAGGTAACGGTTAAGAATTTTCAATGTGATAACTACTCATGAGACATTATCACATACTATGTTACATAGAAGAAAAATCATGATGTGATAATGGTTTATTAATATTCAAAACAATGAATATAGGTTATTATAAAGTAAACAAAATTTGATTCTAGGGCACCAACTCCAACATAATTACCTTGTACTAGGGCCAACAACTAACAACATTCAGTCTATTATCTCTCACATGATATTCATGATTATGATGAGATTATCATTTAGTTAAGGGGTCCACCATGTTTTCTTCTATCAGAACTAATATTACTATAACTTATCACTCTAAGAAAAATTCCTCAAAAGGTAATACTTCTAGAGTATGTGTTTTTTCCTTTGGTGTGACCTTGGATATTTTGTAAGAGCCACCATTGTAGTATTATAACAATATACTGTGATAGGTTATTTACTTCTAGGAACCATGTCAATCTCCTATAAAAACTTTTTTATTTTAACAGCTTCCTTGGGCACATCAAAAGTCATTATATACTCAGACTCCACTTTAGAATCAGTAATAACTGGATGCTTTGAACTCTTCCATCTCACAGTACCTCCATTGATATAGAAAACATATCATGGCTATGAATTCAAATCATTTTGATCTATTTGAAAACTAGTATCAGTATAACCCATGAGGACTAGATCCCCATCTACTCCATACACCAGGAACATATCCTTTGTTCTTTTCAGATACTTAAGGATATACTTAACAACATACCAATGTTGTTCTTCTGGATCATCTTGATATCTTCCTACCATGCTCAATGCTTAGGAAACATCAAGTATACTATATAATATGGCATACATGATTGATCCTATCACTGAAGTGTATGGTATCTTACTCATTCTATCTTTCTCATGTTGTTTCTGATGATGCATTTTATTAGAAAGATGTATACCATGTGACATTGGAACCAATCCCCTCTTTGATTATTTCATAGTAAATTGATTTAGTATCTGGTCAATGTGTGTACTTTGACTTAGTCCAAACAAACTCTTAGTTCTATCATGAATGATCTTGATCCCTATAATATAGCCTATTTTACCTAATTAATTCAAGGAGACACACTTTTTTAACCATCCCTTAATAGATTGTAAGACTAGTATTCCATTTACAATAAGTAATATTTCATCAACATATACTAAAAGTATAATGAATGCATTCCCACTAAACCTCTTGTAAACACATGGATCATATTCATTATTAATGAAACCAAAATCTTTTATAGATTCATAGAATCGAATGTTCTATGACCTGGATGATTGCTTCAATTCATAAATAGATCTCTATAACTTGAAAATATTTTTGGCATCACCTGGAGTCACAAATTCTTTTGGTTGTGTCATATAGAAATCTTCCTGAAGGTTCCCATTAAGGAATTTTTGATTTCCATCTACCAAATTTCATATTCAAGGTAAGTTTCTATATCAAGTAGAATTTTTATGGATTTAAAAATGTAAATTAGTGAAAATTTTTAATCATAGTCAATTTATTTATGTTGTTTAAACCCTTTAGCCAGTATCCGTGATTTATAGGTATTTACCTTACCTTCTATGTCCAGTTTTCTCTTGAATACTCATTTTCACCCTATGGGATTTGCATCAACTAGCACATCAACCAGAACACAAACTTGGTTCTGATACGTGGAATCCATTTTAGAATTCGAAACTTCTTACCATCTTTCCACTTATGAGCACTCTACTAACTCTTTATAGGAGAGAGGTTCATAATTTTAAACCAATAATGAGTCACCAACTTTGATTACTAGAAGACCATATCTCTCTAGTTCTCTTACCTCTCTATTTATCCTATGTAGTACTTGTGTTCCAGGAACTACTTCTTCCATGGGGACCTATGGAATATATTCTTGTATCATCCCTTGTGTATCTTGACCATCAACTTCATTAAAGTCAATTTTGCTCCCACTATCCTTTTTTAGGGTGTTCTCCATATCAAGAAATATGTATTGTCTGGTGATAGTCACTTTATTGTCTGAGGGGTTTTATAGGTAGTATCCCATTATTTCCTTAAGATTCCCTATAAAGATACATTTTGTTCCCATGGGTGCTAGTTTTTTTCCTAATAAGTCCTTAACAAATGCCTCACAACCCCATACACATGTATGTAAAAAAAACTAGTTTTTTTTTACTCCATAACTCAAAGGGAATTTCATTATTTCCTTAAGATTCCCTATAAAGATACACTTTGGGCCCATGGGTTCTATTTTGTTTCCTAATAAGGCCTTAATAAACACCTCTCAACCCCATACATGTGTATGAAAAAAACTAGTTTCTTTTCACTCCATAACTCAAAGGGAATTCCATTTGATTCTTTATTTGGTACTCAGTTTAGTTTGTATGCCTCAATTTTTAATGCATGACCCCAAAAGGATAATGGAATATATGTATGACTCATTATTGACCTTAACATTTATAACAAGGTATGGTTACTCCTTTCACTAACACCATTACACTATGGTGTGTAAGGTGGAGTGAGTTGAGATAAAATATAAAACTCTCATAAAAAATTCAATAAACTCTTGGTTAAGATATTCACCACCCTGGTCTATTCAAAGCTCCTTTATCTTATTTCCAAGTTGATTCTCAACTTCATTCTTTAATTCTTTGAATTTATCAAAGGACTCAAACTTATACCTCATCAAGTATACATAGTCATATCTACTCAAATCATTAGTAAAAGTTATGAAGTAAGAATATCGACCTATATCTTCTACTGGAAATGGTCTACACATATCAGTGTGTACCAATCCTAAAAGCTCTGTGGACCTTTCACCCTGTGCACCGAATGGAAGTTTGGTCTTTTTCCTTATAAAAAATCATGACATCTTTTAAGTGGTTTTAACTTAAAAGAGTTTAAATAACCATCTTCATAGATCTTTGTTTAAATCTTCTTTTTTACATGACCAAGATGGTGATTTCATAGTTGGGTGTTATATAAGTCATGTGAACATGATTTTTTATCTATTTCCAATACTAGGTTTTTGTAATTTAACACATAAAGAGAATTATTTAAATGTGACATACTGTAACATATGTTGTCATTATAAATGAAACAACATTTATTTCCAAATTTGAAAATAAAGCCATCTGCATCTAGGAATGATACAAAAATTATGTTCTTGGTAAAAGTTGGTGCATAATAATAATACCTTGAAACTAATATCATTCATGTTGGTAATGAAAGGTGGTAGTCACCAATGGCTAGAGCAGTTAGCCTAGCACCATTGGTATCTCACAAATCCACCTCTCCTTTAAAAATCTTTTAGAATATACATAGTTCCTATATTTGGATACATATGTGAGCATGAAAATCTGTATCTAATACCCAATGTGTAGAAATTAAAAGATTACACTTGATAACAAACGCACATTTAGTATCACCTTGCTTTTGGGTGCATTTCTTCTTCCAGTTCCATTACTTGAAACATGAAAAACATATCGTTTCCCTTTCCTTGTCATGCCTATGTGTATTCCTATTCTTAGAAGGACAGTGCTTAGGAGATTTAGATATGTTATGAGTCTTGGTTCTCTTCTCCTTGTTCTTCCTTTTCTTATTCACCATAACTGACTGACTGAAAATTATTTTTTATTGATTTTGAAAATGAATAAAGGCACAAACCCTTCAAGGAGGACAAAAATGGTGCATACCAAGGGAATCACCTTTCACTACACTCTTACACTCAATGGGGAGAGATTCTAAACTAGCATAAATCATAAGATCTTATTCTTGTCTACCCATATGAGCTAGTGAGTTTGACATGAAGTTAGCCTCCCTCTAACTGTGGTGGATCATCCTCCCTTGATTAGTCTCCACCATGCATTTGTGAATAAGATATATCATCTCCCAAGGTACCACATGACATCCCTATATAGCATTCATGGGGAATTATGAGTCGGATTCAACCTCAGCCACCTATAATCCTAGCCTCCTACAAACCATTAGACCTAAGAGTAGGTTCTGAACCTCTGTACCCAAGGAGTTTCCCGGACCATAAAAGGCACTGAATGTGAAGTGAACTGATCCCTAAGAATCCTAAAGAACCCCACCACCCCTAATAACCCCCTCCATATAAGAACCATCCATGTCCAGCTTAAGACCACTACTAGGAGGTTTCCATCTAACCCAATGGGCACTCTCCCCACCCTGAATGCGGGTCCGGTTGAGGAGATTGCAGATCGTAACTGAGGTTTGTCCCCTTTGAATAATGAATCCAGCTCAACAATGAGATATCTTAACCACATCTTCACGAATAAAAATGATCATCTAGAGCCTAGCCGGACATGGATACGAGCCTCACATATAGTCCAACATATAGATGCAAGAATGAAATCCCGTGCTTTATATTACATGATTTTGTTCTCAGATCCATGAAACCAGGAAGCCAAGAAACCCTGCAAAGACATATAATCACTATTGATGCATGGATGAGGAGTGAAGAAATACCATAGGTAAGTGTCCCAGATACTCTGAAAAAACAAGTGAAGCATCATCTCCACCTTCAGATTCACATAGCAGAAGCAGTGAGAATCCATGGAGATTCCCTTTCTTTGAATGTTCTCTTAAGTTGGGATTGCCTTATTTCTGATATGCCAAACCAAGAAGTTCATTCTGGTAGAAATCTCATTGCACCATACCACTAGTTCCCACTCATCTGATACAAGCTCTGCATGGAGGAGCCTCCTGTAATCCCAGGTGTTGAACCTGCCCGTACTCGATATGTTGAAGCATCATCTGTCCGGATCTTCATTCATAGTGATACTTTCAAAGGACATCATCTGTCTAGGATTCAGCACCGCATGGATGAGATCATATTGAACACTTTCTTCATTGAAAGTAATGTCTAGGGAAGGGTAGTCTGGATATTCCAGCTTTCCCCCCGACCAGTTGGCTTCCCAGAAGTTTACGTCTCCTTTACCAATGACCCACCACATGTAACCACAGAGAACCTTGATATGGGAAAACATGCAGTGCGCCAGTCTAGATGCACCATGATATTCGGACACCTCTCATTGGGAACCATAACGTGCCTTGAAAAACCTCACCCACAGAGACTCCCCAGTAACAATCTCCCAGGATAACCGGGATTGCATGCCTAGGATGGCTTCATTAATATCTCGGATTCCAACACCCCCTTCAACAACTAGCTTTTCCAAGAAATTCCAAGAGGCCCAGTGACTTCACCCAACCTGGTTAGCATCCCACAAAAAAGTGTTGATAATTCTCTCCATTTTCTCGACAACACCTTTAGGGGGTTTAATGATGGAGAATACATGCATCGGAATAGAAGTTAAAATGTTATTGATCAACATAACCTGCCCTCCAAACGACAACAACTTTTTCTTCCAACTGAAGATCCTTCCTAGCAGCTGATCAAGAATACCTTCAAAGAGTTTCTTCCTAATGTGGCCGCATGAGATTGGGACACCAAGATAGAGGATTGGTAATTACTTCTGATGGAAAATGAGGATATCTTGAATGCCTCTACACTGCCTACTAGAACACTTATCTGAGATGAACATGTGGATTTTCAAGGGGTTGATACACAGTCCACTCAAGAGACTGTACTTAGACAAGATCTCCATATGATGGATTAGGGACCTGCACGTTCCATTAATTAAAATCAACACATCATCAGCAAACATTAAGTGAGAAATACTCTCCATACCCCTCTGACAACAATATGGTTTCATCCTGCCCTCCTCCAAACTCTTATTCAGGTTATGGGATAATTCATCTTGGGCCAAGATAAAGAGGCTTGGGGAAAAAGGATATCCCTAACGGAAACCTTGAACCAATTTAAAATAACTAAAAAACTTCCCCATAAAAGAAACAGAAATCCAAGGTGAAGAGTAACACCTGAAACAAAGGTCATAAAACCTCTCTTGAAACCCAAACCTCCACATAAAAAAAATAATGAAACTATATTCGATTTTATCATATTCCTTGTTCATATCAACTTGGAAAATGGAATTAGGTCCCACTAAACGTCTTTGAAGATCATTCACAAGTTTACTATCAATTCCAACCACCCCTTGAATGCTCTGACCCTAGATAAACCTGTGTTGTTCCCTAGAAACCAGCTTTGGAATGAGCCCACTTAGCCTTCTTGAGATAATTGTGGCCAGAATCTTGTTGGAGAAGTTACAAAGGTAGGTAGGCTGGTAATGACTAATGAGTGTGGGATTCTTTATCTTTGGAACAAGCACGACCCTTGAGGAACAAATTCTCCTATTAAGAGCTCCACCTCCAAAAAAATCTTGCACAACTTCCACAACCTAGGGGCCAACCAAATCCCAAGCTGCTACATAAAAGGAGATAGGAAATCCATCCAGCCCAAGAGCACTGTCATGAGGCATTCCCATAACCGAATCCTTAATCTCACTCTCCATCAAAAATGTGGTAAGAGAGGTATTATCAGACTCCCTCACAAGTTTCAGAAGACAAATCAGAAATCCCTCCCCATCTGTTTCATTCTGATCAAAGTTAGAGAAGGCCTCCCCTACTAGGAGACCTTCAAAGTGCTCTGAATCCATTTTTCCAAAAACTTACACATCTGACATGAATACCCCATTGTTGAGGCTCATCTTGATCTTCATGATCCTCTTCCCCTTCATGAATGCATGAAAGAAAACAGTTTTATGATCTTCTTCCCTTAACCATCTTACACGGGAGCATTGTTTATAAATTCTCTCAATCTCTAAGAGCTTTTCAACAAGAGAATTCTACTTATCACAGAGGGTAATGAAGGTGTGTTTTCATCCTAGGCGTTCTGAAGAGATTCCTCTAGCCTATCAACCTCGGATAGGATGTTGTCCACCCCAAATGCGTCATCGGGCCTGTTATCTAGCCATCTTCTAATTTCCTGCTTGAGACATTTGAGGTGGTTCGCCAAGACACCCCAGGACCTTCCAAATTCCCCTTGTTTCCAGGACTCCTTCAGTAACTACATGAAGGAGGCATCTCGGTGCCAGGTGCTAGAATAGCAAAAGACTTGACTGACCACAAGATCATGCCTGATCTCCACAAGAAGCAGAGCATGATCTAAAAGAGAATGAGTAAGATGGGTAATAGACTACTTAGAGAATAAATCCAACCCCTGAATGTTCACAAGACATCTGTCTAGGCGGTTCCAGATATGGCTCGATCCCCTTCGATTGTTGCACCAAGTGTACCTGGAGCCAGAGAACCCCAAATCCAGAAGCCCCACAAATGCCATGAAACCCATAAAATCTTGCATGCCTCCTTGACTCATGGTGGATCCACCTCTCTTCTCTGATAAATCTGAGATTGAGTTGAAGTCGCCACCGATGAACCATGGTAAAGAATCTGGATGAAAAGCCTCCAGGTGATTCCATAAATCCAACCTCTCAAGTGGATCAGTACTTGCATAGATAAAGGTAAATATGACCTCGAACCCACTGTAGGAGATATTTGTATTGATACACTATGGCATGAGGCTCACAACCTCAACTAAGAAATTATTTTTCCAACATATCCAAATATGAGAATTTTCAGGGAATCCATGCAGAGCATTTGAGAAACCCATTTTCTTAGCCAACCATGGGACTTTGCTAGAATTCTTCTTAGGCTCAAGAATATCCACAAGGGAAGAGTTATGTTTCCTAGATTCCGAGGCAACAAAGTCATGATTGTCTTCGACCCCCAAGCCTCATGCATTCCAAATAATAAGTGAGAAAATCATAGCAAGCCCTTCCGAGCCTTTTGGATCGAAGAGAGCGATAAAGATAGAGGATTTGTGGCACCCCAAACACTTCATGGTATGTTTCTCTTAAATACATTCTAGTTATAGCCAATATTTCATGAATCACTGAAACTATATGGAACAAAACATGGTTAATTATGGTAGATATCCATAACCTATCCACTAAACTTAAATTTTCCAACTCTGTGATTTGAATTTTAAAAATCTGACATACACGGTTGTGTTCAAGATGATATTTAGAGTCTGATAGAATTAACTTAATTTTTTGTGAATAGTAACCTACCCTTATGAATAGTAACCTACCCTTATGAATAGAAACTTACCATTATGAATATTGTTATGAAACTTATGAATGGTATCCATTCCCTTGAAGGTATAAATGAATTTAGGCACCTTAAAAATGAAGATGAATATTTTAAGTGTTTATATTTTTCGATTAAATAATTATTTTAATTATATATTTAATTAATCATATTTAGAAAATTATTTTTGAAAAATGGACTTCATTTTTGGATTCTACATGTCGAAAAATGGTTAGGGTGAATTTTTTGGATTTTTCTAAAATACTTGAATTTTTTATGAATAGTAAAATCTGATAATTCACAATAAATGCTAAATAATGGATTAATTGAGTAATTGATGATGATATACTAATTTAATCCCAATTGGTTCTAATTAACATGCATATATTACTATTATTGGTCATGGAATACTCACTATTGGTTGTCTTTAGAGGAAATAATAAATTAATGGTTATAATATTAAGAAAACTCATCTCCCCTCCACTATATAAACCACCCTTCACCCCCTATTCCTACCACACCACTCAAGCTTCAAGACTTGCCTAAATTCTGCCAAATACTCCTCCCAAGACCTATCCCCACTTCCAAGACCTTCTGGTCTCACCAAAAGGCCAAAAACAAAGGCCTTAAGGAGATTCTCAAGGAGGAGTACTCAAGAGGTGAACCTTCCTTCTCTTTTCTTTCAATTTCTTTTACAAAGTTCTATTATTTTTTTCTCCCTTCTCATCTCCCCTCATCAAAATGCCATGATAATTCCAATAACTTACGTTTACTGTATTTTTATTGTGCTAATTTAATATTTCATCATAATCTCTCTTTTCCCCCTCCTTTTATACAATAAATGCAAACACTGTCCGAGATGTGTAAATTTATCACACTCAAGGAAGATGGGTTTTCAATTTGAATTACTATCTTCAATACTGGTCATAAAACATTTTAAATGGTTTAAAAAGGTCATAATATATGTATCTTATCTTGATTAAAGTTCTGGAATCTTTTCACATTCATAATATGGAATAAAAATACAAAACAAGTTTATTGTGCACAAAACTACCAAGCCAAATCCAAGCATTTATTTTTAACTCATCGAATGAGTCATCCTCATGGTATATAACCAGAATCATTATAAGATATTTTATACCTATTTAATGTAACTAATAATGTATATTAACAATTATGGATGTTTAACCACATTTCAAATAAACTTCCATTCATGAATACAAGTAAATAAATCATGAAACCCAGTAAGAAAATGCTTCCAAAACAATAAAATTAAATCTCTTAAACCCATAAAAAATTCCATTAATACATTTAATAAGGTTATAAAATATCATTTACATATAGTAGAGGTTCTATATTTATGAATTAATAATCCTAATTTGTTTACTCAGGTCTTTAATAACAAGTCGAGAACACCTTTAAGCATAAGGTAAGGGATATCTTAACTCAATTTCCATTTATTGAGTTACACATCTATGTCATTGGTTTTGTCTTAACAAGAATATGTGTGAATGACCTCTGATTGTTTCATATTTTATATCCACTTTTTTTTTGACACACATAAATATTTCATTGATTTATCGTCACTCTATTGACACAATCTTTGTAAGGGATCCTCTCTTACACTTTTGTTCAAGAATCTCCCCTATGTTGCGCCCTTTTATTTTTAATTCCTAATGAGGGGGTGTATTTTCGCATCTCCCCCATAATACCCTTGTGACATATAGATAATGTAATACCCCTTTACCTCTCATTAATCCCTCTCAATAACACTCGTTACCATGCCAAAATGTTTGTAAGGGGTTTCTCATCTCACTTTCATTTCTGTGAGATTTTCATTGTTCGCCACTTATTTCTTGAATGTGGTATATGTATACTGCCATTTGATATATAATAACATGGTTATCTTTATATTCATATTATTAAATGATTCATTTGAGGGTTATTAAGTTCTGGTCATATGATTCGACCGATTACATTGTGGTAAGAGGCCTTGTCTCAACTACTATTTTGTTGTGACTAACTTTGTATTGTGCACCTAATAATCATTTTGGTGTGTACCTACTGCCCATTTGAGATAACTTTTAATTTGAAAGTATATTTATATTAAATATTCATAATCTCATATCATGGATATGTTTTTTTTCTAAACCGTATACCATTTTACATACAGTGTTTATTTAGAAAGTTATTTTAATATTGATGAATCTGTATACTCTACTCTATACGGATATTGAAAAGGCATATTGCTACTGTATTGAATCAATTTATAAAGAATGATTTGGAAATGCAGTGGCAGGTGGGGGCTGCTATATCCCCTCAATGCATCGGTAGTTCTCATGAGAGAAATCAGTTTGACGATAAACCCTTTGAGTTTGTTTCCAAAAATCAGACGGATTTCTACCCATAGAACTAAACCGTTTTTATGGTATTATGGTTTCATGTGCCAGATACATGACATCCAATTAATAAGAATTTTCTTTATTCATTATCAGTTATTATTATTATCCATGAGGTTTTCACTATGACAAAATCTATGGATGTAGTTTCATTCTCAGTTTATTAATGGCATTAGTTATTCATTTATTCACTATGCCATATTGATTATGTCATATTGATTGTGATTCACTTATTATTATACTCATGCTTCTGCTATTTGTAACCCTTACTGAGTGTTTGATCTCACCTCTTTCATTGTTTACTTTCAATAGGTGACAAAGAGGAGATTGTTTATTGAGTTCTTGTGGATGCAGTTTTTAGTTTCGTTATATATTGTATTTTGTAAACTTTTCCAATGTAATTTGAGTAACATCTATATACCTAGTTTCTTCAAGAATACTAAACTGATCATTCCTTTGGTATTTTCAATCCTTCTAACCATGCCAATATCACAATTAATGCACCTGCTCCAACCTAGATGGGTCGGGGTGTTACAAGATTAAACAAATTTGTCTTCTTTTATTTGGAATGGGTAACTGGTCTTGGATATTTATCCACTCGGACGTCCCACTTTGGTGAGAGAGAAACCTTATTTAATGAACCATCTAAGTCTTCCAATAGTGGTCTCATTCTGGTCAGAGTGGAGCACAAAGAACTTGGAACCATATCTCCTTGCATCAAAGAAACCAATAGGAGGCGTTGAGGGGACAGTCGAGAAGAATGCAGCTCCTTCTTGACACCTTCAGCCATACGACCTGACATCATCATCCCTTCTATAGAGTAAGCCAGGATACTCACCAAGGATCGCTGGAGGAGCTCCGTAGAAAGATAGGATGAGATAAAAAGCGACGAATGGGGAGGTGACAAATCCTTGGTAGGACTCAAGAGAGAATAGGACAGGAAGTCATCAGGATCCCGATGAGCCGTGGAGCCTTACATTATTTCTCATATTATAATTAACAATAAAACTAGAGAAGTTCTTGGGTAGTGAAAAAATTATGAGATTTTTTCATAACTCATCTGGGAATTTAATCCCTAAGATGTCTAGGCATTCAATGTAGCTAATAATCTTGACTGTATGAGGCTCAACTGTCACCTACTCTCCAATCTTAGTTGTAAATAGAGTATTAGATATCTTATATCTCTCTTGTATCGCCTTTCCTTGATAGAGATATCAAAGGCAATACATCATGTTATATGTATACATGTCCTCATGTTGCTTCAAAATCTCATTAGTAATGGATGATAGCATGAAACATTGAACATCTATAGAATTATTCAAATGTTTCTCGTAGAGAGACAACTCTCCCTCTCTAGCCTCTTTACCAGGCACATTAAGAATAGGTTCTTCCAGTACATACAATTTCCTTTCATGGAATATGATAACATGTAAGAACCTTTTCTACTCTTGGAAATTTGTGTTGGTGAGAAGGTTGTCCTTATCAAGTATGGATTGTAGTGATATGTTTGAATCCATTTTATTGAAATTTCTACAAATAATATTAACTGAGTTTTATTATATTATCTCATAAAATTTAAAGAAATAAATAAATATTATATTTATTAATATCCCAATATTTTATCAAAACCCAATATCTCTCAACATTGGATTTGAAATATCTTGTTTCTTGGACATTCTATTGGAAAGGATCAATATTCCCCTTCTCATCACCCCAACTTTGGGCAATCAAGAAATTTGAAGGGTTTTAGGTAGTTTTGGTCAGATTAGGACACTCAAGAGGGGGCTGAATTGAGTTCTTATAAAAATTTATGTTAAAAAGTTTACTTAAAAGATTCACTTAATTAAAATTAAAACATGCTAGTTAATCAAAGTAATAAAATTATAATAGTTTGACTGTTCAAATAGCTTCTCAGAAGATTGATTAATTCTCAGCAGTATCAATATGAGATATTGATACAAGTTTTGAAACTACTCTAATAAGGAAAAATAGTTATAACTACTATCCAAGACTAACTATCAAAGTAAAATTTAATTCCCTGAAATATAAATTAAAATGTAGAAATACTAAATAGAAACACATAATGGATAAAACAAGTGGTTCGGTCTCAAGATGAGACTTAATCCACTCCACTTGGTGATCATATACCACCAAGTAGTTTATATTGATAAAATTGATCCACACCCTGGATCAGGGTTAAAATAGTACATAGGACTATCTAGGTCACAAGACCACTTACACTGTTCTACAAGGGAAAACAAACAACCAGGTCACACAAGACCTCTTCCACAGTTATACGTGGGTGAAGAAAAGTGTAGAAAGATATTTGAGTGAGAATATCTTGTATCCTCCAGTTTAATATAGGAGACAGTGTGTGTTTTAATTCAGATACACACACTACTCAAAAAGTAATAACAACTGTACAGAATAGAGAAAATATGGTGAGAAAGGGTTAGAAATGATATGAGTGTTGTTCTATGTAGCTCTAGACTTATAAGATGTTGCAGATGTGATTTTCAAGTCCTCTTGTGAAAACAGAGTATCGTGAGTCTCGTGATTTGGTTTCTAGTTTGATTATATGTGATTTTTAGCTCTTTTTCTTCTTATGGTTGGTATTGTGAGAATTTTTTAGGCTATGATCTATAGCAGTTCAGCCTTTAGGAATCAAGAGTTCTTCGTGTTTTCTTTAGTGTATGGATGTTCTTCTATCTTTCATGCAATTCACTTTTTGAACTCTTTACTGTCAACTTGATCCAATTCCACGCTTTTCTTTTATTTAGGGTGCATGTGTTGGAGCCAACAGGAATCGTGATTTATACACCTTGTACTATTAGGTGACATGTCTACAAAGAAACATTAATTATGTCAGTGTCATTAAATGACTCCAATATGACCATTAGAAATAACATTTAAAATAAAAAATACAGAAAAGTGATTAAGGAATGGTGTCACAGTTTGTCTTGAAATGGTGTCGCTTGGAAATGGTGTCTTCTCCTTTTTCTTTGAGTGACGACACGGTCATGGTGCCATAGTTACATTGAGATCTGGAACCACTAGCACAGAAGTGGTTTCAAGATCACAGTGTCTCAGGTAATGATGTCTAGTCCTTTGTCAAAACTTTTAATGGTGTCTTGGAGATGGTAGCAAGGAATTGGTGTCACATAATTTATGAAATATGAAACTAGTTACGGTGTTAGAGTCACAGTGTCTGAATTGTGGTGTCTGAGTCACGGTTTCTGGGTTACGGTGTCAGTGACTTTGCCAAAATCCAGAACCGGTGGCAGACTTACAGTTTCTCAGACTTAACCGAATATCTATAAACTATCTTAATAAATAATATTCACATAATGGATTATACTTAAGCATTAATATAGTGAAACATAATAGAACAATATCAAACATGGTTTATAAGATTCAAACATGATTTGTGATATTCTGAATTAGGATCTTGTGAAAGTTTAAACCATGAGTTATAAGCATTAAATTATAAGGAAACCAACAATCTCCAAACATGATTTGTGATATGATAAACATGATTAACATTATTTGTGAGCATTAAAACATGATTAAATGTGAGGATTCCAATAGTTAGGCATTCCAAATGTCAACTCTATTAATTCACAGTTCCTTGATCTGTTGAGTGGGCTCCCCAATCCTAAAATCCTTAAATTGGATTTCCTTAACCTTTTCCTCTCAGTTGTACCAAGTAATGCTTTGGTAGTAAACCCTCTATGTGATCTAAGTTAAGTCAACCCAAAACTTCAAATTATAATTCCCTGATAGTTGAAAACACTCCAAATTTGGCTGGTTAAGTACTTTGAACTATGATTTGATTTTAACTAAAGTGGTGGAAGGCTATACCAACTTAATATATATAATTGAGGGGTTTTATCTTTATGCATAAATTGATTATTATTATATTTTTTACATTATTTTTAATATTAAGTGTATTTACTTAAGTGATTAACCATGTCTTAGATAATGTTTATGCATAAGTCAATTTATTTTAGTTCTATCTTGCATGCTTGTTAATTCATTAATTCATGTGATCGCAATAAAACATCCATAATGAAATAACCATGCAACTTGACTGAAATAAAATAATAAAGTGGTATGATCATGAGATTTTACTAATGGTTATTTTATCTAGAGGATGATAAACTAACTATCAATCTAGGGGAAATCACATTGAACCATTTATGGTTCATGTTGCAGGTGTCTGCCTGTCTACCTATGCATCTCTCTTGGATTGGTTTTGCCTCATCTCCAAACTTGAACCACCGCCACTAGCTTGGGAGCTTCATTCATTACATATGATTTTACTCACATGCAAGTTAGTAGAACCAAAGGATTGTTTAAGGGGTTTTCATAAAAGAAACCATTGGCATGCAGGCCCTTACATAATAAGAGGAGGTATGACACACATTCCAATAATTAAATTTAATAATAAATTAAAAGAAACCAATCACATACAAAGGTCTAGTCTAGGATAATGATCATCCACATGCATGAAATGAATTATGCACTTAATAAAATTATCATTCAATTCTAATAATTCTTATTTAAGATAAATCACACTCAAATCAATTAATTATCTTTTTTAATTAATCAATTCTTTTATCTTAATTCTCATCCAAATTTTCTTGAGATTATCATCTATCGTAATTTTAAAAAATTAAATAAATTTATTTAAAAATAATTGTGTACAAAAAAAATGTATCTTGGAGGCAACATAGTGAGTACCCATTTGAACTACTCAACGTGCATTATACTCGTATACGGTTTAATCTTGTAGCATGTGGAATACACAAATTATCATATAATTTCATGGTGTGTAATCTCAACTTAATGACTATAGAAAACACGGTGTATTTATGTAGCATGTTATGTTTCAATGTGTGTAGAGTAATAATTGTAATATGACTTATACATGATATGTAGATCTGAACATTACACAAAAATTAATTAGAAATTTCTATATATCACCTGTCACATTGCATGTACTATCAACTTAATGACCACATGGAACACATTTTGATAAGGTTTTAACTGTATGATAAATTAATTTTTAATTTTGTGTAATTTGGTAAAAGTACATGGTGTGTGAATTGTAGTTTACACGGCGTGTATTATTCTCATCATCTATCTACGACACACGATTGGGGACTCAGTGTGTAACTGTTCCATGAAAAATATTGGATTACACAGCATGTACATGGACTACATAGCATGTAGTCTCCGTGTTACATGGTCATTAATCGTGTAGGTCGTGTAAGAGGATACATGACCCATTTGTGACTAAAGTACTACATGTCATGTATGGAAATTACACGGCATGTACTCCAGCTGACTATGCACCAAAATGGCCCGTTCAACATGTGGTGTGTAATTAAATTCATAGTTTGTAATAAAAGCACATGGGTTGAATTAATTCATGGTGCATTAGACACTAGTACATGGAATGTGTTCTTGTGTTATCCAACCAAACACCTCAGCACCTCTGGATGATATCTTAGAATTTATTTCATTCATAAAATTAATCGATTTGAGTATATTTATGAGAAACTAAGAGAAGGAAAGTAGATCTCACAATTAAAATTAAAGAATGATTAAGCTATAATTTAAAACTAATGAAAATTTTTTAAATCAATCAATGATTTTTAAATAATTATGTGAACCCTTTGATACCACGTGTAGGTTCCAAATGTAGTGAAAGCATCGGATGGGTCATGCCCAACTTTTTTTATTGTCATGATCGATAATTAATCCAAGATTTACATGATGATAAGCGTCATGATCAATTAAATTTAATCAAATAATATAGATAATGGATAAATTCCAAAACCAATGTGTAGGATTATCACATATTATTTATAATTAATTTAAACAATTAAAGATTTACCTTGTGAGAAATTATTTCTTCATTGATGGACCTGACGTCTCTACATCGTGTCATCGTTGCATTGTAAGAATCAAGAATAAATTCCCTCCAGTGGTGATACACACATGTTCCACAAACCTTCGAACATCGTTGTAGGAATCTCTAGGTGCTAGCACAGCAGATCCTAATGCATGTATTGTTCGCCTTTGATCACCCCAGAGAACTGCTTCATGAAAGGGTTCTCTTCGATCTCTCTAGAGTTGAGAGTGGTGGTGGAGGAGGATCACTCTCCATTCTTGAGAGCATTATTGTAGATAAAGATCTCTAGGTATTTTATACGATTCTCTCCGGATCTCATTATGCATAACACAAATGAATTTTCTCTCATAAGAAAATAATATAATTAGGTTTATATACCGCTCATGTTAGAAAATTATAATTACACATGTGCCATTATTATTTTTTTATTCCCTATGAAACCACATGTCTATAATAATAATGATATTATTATTATTATTTATTTACATGCGCAAACTCGTGAATTAAATTAAATATTATTTATTCAAATATTATTCAATATATATTATTTCTCATCACACCATTAAACTTAGTCTGCTGATCCTCCATAATATTTATCAGACCTTAAATAATGACTATTTATTTAATAAATAAATATCAATTAATTATTCATCAATAAGAAAATAAATATTATATTCACTGAAAGGCACTATCGTGGGCACCCTCAAATGATTAGTGGTTTTTGGGTACCTAGGTGCAGTAGAGTGACTAACCAAAGTCGTCTCTCAAAAGAGGAAGTAAATTAAAATAACTTCTTAAAGGTATCCTAAAAATAAAATGAAATAGAATAAAAACACTACTTGAAAGGATGAGGGTTTTTTTATCATTTATAAAATTAGAATAAGTTTTCTGGAAGAAGATTGCATTTTTTTAATTTTGAAATGAAATTTGACGTAACAAGAAGATGTTTTTTTAGAAAAAATTTTAAAATGAGTAATCGATCTAACTCTACCTCTTCACTCAATTATTTATCATTATAATTTAAATTAACATACACTTTATTATGATCCCTTAATTTGTTAACCCAAGAACCCTATGGCAGTTAAATTAACCACAAAGATGAAATTACTTAAACCCTAGGCTAGCTTCGGAACATGCAATCGCAGCACCCTGCTTTGATTGATGTTCTAAGGATAGATTATGGTAAGTAGTTAATTAGAGAACATATCCACTATATAAATGAGTATTAATTGAGTTTATGGATTATATTTTAACTCTACAAATTTATCATGTATGGTCTTTTATTACCGATTAAGATTGCACTCTCACAATTTACACAACTTCCGACCTCGCGTGTTTTTGTGCCAATTGTTCAATTGCTTGCTTAGTTTAATTTAAATTAAAAACTCAATTAATATATCATATTAAGTGAATTACAGTATATCATTGATTCAAAATAAATTAATGAATAAGGTTATAGGTAGATCAATTAATAAAAAGAACTACTCTTCCATGGGCGGTGTAGTCATCGTAGAAACGTTTTTCATGTGCAAAGGTTTAGAAAGGGTAGAACCCAATCACGTTTATACTATTGATTCCAGACCAATTAGGAAGATTAATATAAGAATAAATTTGAACAAAACATAAGATAAGAGAATAAATAAAATAATAACAAATAAGTTTATTACACAAACAAAATTATTACAACACGAAGAAGAAGAAGAAGAAGAAGAAGAAGGCTTCATCGAAGGGATCCTTGCTTCAAGAGATACCCTTATTGAAATGGTTGGATAATTGGAGTGGATCCACTTCTCATATGCCTTAAACTTCCCAATTCACATCACAATTCCACCAAATTATAAAAACACCAATTGATAGAGTGGTGGAGAGGCTAGGTTCAAAGTGGTTTCAAATGTGAATGGAGAATCTCAACCAAATATTTTATGCCAACTTTCACCGCCCATTTGACCACAAAAATGCATGAATGAGCAGTTATTCAAAAATTATTATTCATGATAAAATTCTTCCTAGAGATCCTCTCAAAATTTGGGCCTAATCTAAGAAATTATGAAGAATTTATGGCCCAAATACAGAACCCATGTCTATTCTGGTGAGTCCAGACCAACTTTGACTTCATGGCCCATTTTGCATCAACCAAATGCATGATTTAGCTCCAATGTCCTAAATTAAGGTTTTATAATATTATTTCAAGAAAATATTTGAAAAATATTAAGTTCAAATAATTCAAATAAAATTATTTATGTTTGAAATAATACAGTGAATTTTTAAAGAGTAAAACTGGAATTTTCATCAAATTTTCAAATGAATGATCTAATCTCAAATATTCCATAAATAAACATATTTAGAACAATGTGAGGAAATTATGTAATTTATTATTAATAAAATTGTGTTTTATCAACTCCCCCACACTTACCCTTTTTCATTCCTGGGGAAAACCTCATATCAAGTAAACATCAATATCAAATCAAAAAAAAATTTAAAACACATATCCTTGAGATCCAACAATTCCACACCAAGAAACAAAATATATCATGATAATTCATGATAAAATTTACCCAATAGATTAAGGTATAATGGTACTTTTAGTCTAGCTTGGGTTGTCGAATCCACTGAGACCTAACAAGATACCTAAGATACAGAACCTATGAGATTGATTTTTGGCTATGAAGTGGACAACTTGGTTTTGATTTTAGATGGTTTTAAATAAAACTAAGAAACCTAATTGAATTCAATTTAATGAAAATGGGTTGATCTTAGGATTATGATCAGGGTGAATTGAATGAATTTTACTTCTTTAGACAATTTTGATTTTATTAATTCTTGATGAATCCATTCTTCAAAATAACACTACCTTTATCATTTTCTAGTTTGATGCTAACTAAACTCAATTACTAATCCCATAAACACTTAGATAACCAAATTCATTATCTCTACAAGGTATATGGTCATTTTAGTAATTTTATTTAGCTTACTCAAACACAGTGAAGATGAAGAGTGGAAATAACTAAAGAATGGAAGTCTTAAATTAATTAGCCAATTAACAACAATTCATTCATAAAATAACATTCAATCCAGCCTTTTCATCTTTCTAAGATAAAAACATTAAATGGTTAGCCCTCCATTGATGGTATACTCTCTATGGTGGGAAGAATATGGATTACAAGAATTGGATTAAAGAAATTAAAACCGCAGAAATAACGAGCACTCCTCTGTGTGTGTGAACGAAATTCACACCTATGTGTGAACTAATTCACCAAAAAATAGATATATCACTGTGATTTGTGAATTTTAATGAAATAAATGGGAATAATATAAGATAAAGATGTTTATTAATAATATATAAATACAAAAATAAACTTACATGACCATTGAAAACATTACAACGGAACTTTGGCATAATAACATTACATCAAAACAAAAGCTACCTTCCCCCTCACCACCGCTGCCTTAAATAAGAAATTGGGAAGACTTAGTCCAAGACTTAATAAATTTATTCCAAATAATTAAATTAATTTATGCCTTAGGGTGGTGGAAAGTAGTGGATAAAAATTGATTCCCTCCTTTGACCCGAAGTGGAAGCCAGCTTGCATCTACCGAACAGACGCATCAACATGACCTTCTATATGGCCGAATTAGAGTGGTCCATAGAAGAAGAAATTGGATATCCGGATGTCTCATAACCTCATGTAAAATTTGGGACCATTTGAAGTTGTGGATAGGGAGTTATGGACGATTTAGTGGGATAACATTCTGGGCCGCAGATTCTGGCCCAGATTTTGATATTCAATTTGGACCGCCTTAATAGCCACAATGGAGGCCAAATTAGCACTAGATAATAAAGAATTATTTGTTCCTATATATGTCTTCTAGAATCCCACTAAATTTGGGCTTTATTGGGTGTGTATTTTGGGCCCCACGTTCTCATAAATGGTCTAGTGTCTAATCTACCTTCTCCAGAATTGTTTCCATTCATCGCCAAATATCTCCATCATCATTTATGAATCCTCTATTGATCCCTGAATGAAAAATGTTCATATTGAAGTGTAGATACATTTTCCAAAATATCAAATTAAAATATGGATAATTACATTCCTTAAAATCAGATAAATCATTGGGCCTAAATTGGTGTACATTAGGCATGAAGTGCACAAATGATGAGAATGGATGTTCAAAATTAAAATCCACTAACTCAGACCCATAAGATCAAAAATGAACATTTAATACCATTAAAATATAATAAAAATATTTTTTTTTTCTAATCACATGCCTCATAAAAAACCATTATTTCAAGTACTCCATTTATATCATTCTATATATTTCCACTTCATTTATCCTCTCATGCTCACAAAACACTTACCTCACTTGAATTTTCTCTTATCACACAAATGTCAATTTTTCAGCAATGTATTTCCCATCCAAATTCATACAAGGGCCAGCATAGGCTTGATAAATTTCTACATTTCCACCCTATATGATTCAATGAAAAAATTTTATCATGAGGACTTTTTAGTGTTATTCTGTGGATTTTGGTTGGTAGGATTTAGATGTAAAAAACTCTGAGTCTGAATGAGGAGGGCTTAACTCTTTTTGAATCAAAATTGCATTAATCTAATTTTCACTTTAATATGGTCTGATCAATCCCCATAGCATCGATTCATGTTCAACATCATGAAAAATAAAGTAATGTGCACACTATTCAACATTTCAACAGTAAAAATGTCAATCTTCTCAAACATGATTTTCTTGAAAGCTCCAGATATGTACAACTTTCTCTCTTTATTAGAAGCTCCAGAAAGGCACAGCTTTCAATATGATGATTTTATTTAGAAGAAAACACATCTCTTAATAATTTAATTTTCCACCCAAAGTATCACACAATGTGGTAGCACAATACAATACAGCTTCCCCCGTACTTAAGTTCAACTAGATTATGCAATTTCACTTCAAGAGTTGGTTGGATAGGGAAAAATGGCTTGTAATGTGGCTAACCTAATAGGTTGTTCATAGATTCTAAGGGCTAAAAGGATTAAACGTTCAAGGTAGGCCATTATAAAAAAGGATTATTTGAAATAGGGGCTTTAATACCAAACAAATTCTTCAATCATTTAAATATAAGTACCTCAAACCCTCAAGTTTTGATAGGAATAAATCAAATTCTGGTTAAATCAAGTATGGTTTGGTTCTCTCAAGAAGTCAGGCAAATGTAAAGAATATGAAAATAATGGTTCAGAATCCTCACAGGAAATTGATTTAAAATATAAAGACAGTGATATGTGTCATGGGATTCAAAATTCAGTGTACTTTTCATGAAATTACTAAATATTTGAACTCGAAACAAAGTTATTTTTAGCATTCATTTAAGCCTGGTTTCATGGGATAAATTGTTTCACTTATTGATATGAATTTCAAAATGGTGATGAGAATCATTTTAGATCAAAAGTTTTACAAACACACAAAAAATTGAAAAATAAACACACAAAATTTGAAAAACACACAATTGTTTTTTGAAAATCATTGAAAAAAACAGGAAAACAATTGAAATTACTAAACTAAAAGGTTCCCTCCCCCACACTTAAAATATTGCATTGTCATAAATTTGAACCCATGAGATGATATATGCAAATGAAATGTATAATTTTAAATAATACAAATAATAAAGAAGTGAAAGGGTTAAGAACAACCTGCTATGCTTAAGTGATGATGGGGTCGTGCAGTGTGATGAAATCCACTCCATCAGTAGGAAGTCCCTCATTGTATTTCTTAAAAAAATTTCCATTAACTATAAAGATTATTATAGTGTCCTCTTTTGTGATCTCCACTACACCATAAGAAAAAACATTAGTCACAACATAAGGACCTAACCATATGGAATGCAACTTACCAGGCATCAACTTCAGTCATGAACTATAGAGCAAGACTTTCTCTCCAACTTGAAATTCTCTTTTCTAGATCATTTCGTCATGAGTTGCTTTTGATATTTCCTTGTAAATCCTTGAGTTATCATATGAAGACAATTTAATCTCCTCAAGCTCTTGAATTTGCAGCTTCCTTTGGATTCTATCTTGGGCCAAATCCATGTTGTATTTCTTTATAGCCCAATAATCCTGATGCACAACTTCTATAGGGAGATGAAACGTTTTCCCAAAAACAATCTGAAATGGGAAAATACCAATGGGTGTCTTATATGCTGTCCTATAAGCCCAAAGAGCATCATCTAAGTGCTTACTCTAATATTTCCTATTCGGCTGCACAGTTTTCTCCAAAAATTGTTTCAACTCACGATTTGAAACCTCAGCCTGGCCATTTGTTTAGGGGTGGTATGGTGTTGATGTTTTGTGTATCACCCCATACTTCCGAAGAAGAGAAGCGAGATTATGATTGCATAAGTGTGTTCCTTGGTCACTGATGATGGCCTTCGGTACTCCAAACCTGCAAAAAATCTGCACTTTGACAAATTCCACAACAACATAAGAATCATCAGTCCTGGTGGCCTTTGCCTCCACCCATTTACTCACATAATCAAAAGAAACCAAAATATATAAAAAACCAAAGGAAATAGGAAAAGGACCCATAAAATCTATGCCTCATACATCAAAAATCTCATAGAATAGTATGGGTTGTTGGGGCATCTCATGTCTCCTAAAAATTTTCCCTGTGTGTTGGAAATGAGAGAATGACTTACAAAACACATGGGCATCATGGAATAAGCTAGGACAATATAATCCAGAGTCCAAAACTTTCCTAGCTATCTGTTGGGGTTCAAAGTGTCCACCATAAGCAAGTGTGTGACAGAATTATAGAACAGACTCAAACTCATGATCAGGAACACACCTCCTAATAACTTGGTCACTACACATGCACTAGAGGTATGGATCATCCCACACATAATACCGAGACTCACTTTTTAATTTTTGGACTTGATGTTTCTTTAAATTTTCAGGGATTTCAGAGGCAACAAGGTAATTAACTAAATCTGCATACTAAGGATGTGTACCTGAGATGGAATAAAGATGCTCATCGGGGAAAGTGTCCCAAAGTGGCACCTGGTCCAAGGTGTCATCCTCTAGTGTGTGAGTAATCCTACTCATGTGGTCCGCCACTAGGTTTTATGACCCCTTCTTGTCCTTTATATCAATGTCAAATTCCTAAAGAATGAGCATCCATCGGATTAGCCTTGGCTTTGCATCCGTCTTCTTCAATAGGTACCTCAGAGTTGCATGGTTAGAAAAAAACTACATTAGAACCCAATAAATATGAATGGAATTTATCTAAAGTGAATATGACAGTAAGAAACTCCTTTTATGTGGTTGTGTAGTTTTATTGGGCTGAATCCAGTGTCCTAGATGCATAGATAATCACATGTGAACGTCCATCCACCCTCTGATATAAGACAGCTCCAACTGTGAAGTTGGAGGCGTCACACATAAGCTCAAAAGGAATCTCCCACCGTGGGGGCTGTATGATCAGTGGAGTGGTCAGACACTTCTGTAGCTCATCAAAGGAAGTTCTGCAAGAATCATCAAACACAAAATCAGAATCCTTTTAAAGTAATCATGACATAGGAAGAGCAATATTACTAAAATCTTTGATGAAGTGCTGATAAAATTCTGCATTCCCTAGGAAAGATCAGACATCACGCACACATGAAGGATATGGTAAGGATGAAATAATTTCTATCTTAGATCTATCAACCTCTATCTCATGTTTTGACACTACATGCCCTAAGACAATGCCATGATCTACCATGAAATGGCACTTTTCAAAGTTCAAGACCAAATTCTTCTCAATACAATGATTCAAAACCTTTCCCAAACTACTTATACATTCATCAAATGAGGATCTATACACTGTAAAATCATCCATAAATACCTCCATGTAGGTCTCAATAAAATCAGAAAAAATACTCACCATGCATCTCTGGAAGGTACCTAGGGTGTTGCAAAGTCCAAATGGCATCCTATGGTAGGAAAATGTGCCAAAAGGACAGGTGAATGTAGTCTTCTCCTTCTCCTTCGGAGCAATAGGAACCTAAAAATATCCAGAAAATCCATCCAAGAAACAATAATGTGTCTTCCCAGCTAGTCTCTCAAGCATCTGATCAATAAACGGAAGGGGGAAATGGTCCTTGCAAGTGGATTGATTTAGTTTCCTATAATCAATACACACACACTAACTATTTTTCACCCTCATTGAAACTAACTCTTCTTTATCATTTTTAACAATAGTAACACCACTTTTCTTAGGTATAACCTGAATGGGACTCACCCACTGAGAATCTGAAATGGGATAGATTATACCTGCCTCGAGAAAATTTTCAACCTCTTTTTTAACAACCTCCAAAAGTGTTGGATTGAGTCTCCTTTGTGTCTACCTAACCAGTTTATCCCCATACTTCAAAAGAATCATATACATGAAAATAGAGGGGTTAATACCTAATATGTCATCCAAGGTCCACCTGATTGCCATGATGTTCTCCCTAAAAAGATTCAAAAGTTGTTCTTCATGTTCAAAAGGGAGATTGTTAGCAATTATAAAATCTAATTTCTCACCACTTAACAAGTATGAGTATTTGAGATTTGGTGGTAATGGATTGAGTTCCAATGTAGGGGGTGATGTATGGATGGAGAAATTGAAGGAACTGAAATATGTGCACAATGAACATCAGTATCAGAACATAAATCATCAAAATCAGAGAATAAAGCACCAAATCCATCAGCATACTCAAAAGCCATGTCATAATCAGAGTTCACATGATCAAAATCAGAATATGATTCCATTTCAAAATAAAATCTAAGAGAGTCTTGTGCATTAGAAATAGGTGTGGAAGTACTCTTATACATTAAACTAGAACAAATACTCATAATCTCCCTAAGCATGGGACAATCAAATTCCATGGGGTTTTTATTTGGTGTTTCAAAATGGGAGATAACAAATGCATAATGGTCCTTTGAGGGGTACTTCATGGAGTCCATAACATTAAATATCACAACTTCATCCCCAAACTCCATGGAAAGTGTACCCTCATTGACATTTATGATAGTTTTTGAATTTTTGAGGAAGGGTCTACCTAAGATAATGGGAGCATGTGAAATTACCTGATCATCCTCCATGTTAAGAACGTAGAAGTTTGTTGTAAAGATCATGTCTCTTACCCAGACAAGTACATCCTTAAGGACTCCCACTGGATATGTCGTAGCTCTATTTGCTAACTGCACCACTACTCTTGTTGGTTTCAGCTCACCAACCTGCAAAGAAGAGAATATAGAGTGAGGTATCACATTTATGAAAGCTACCAAATCACAAAGAGCATAAAAAAAGTGTAACTCACCTATGGTTCATGGTATGGTGAATGTCCCTGGATCCTTACACTTTGTTGGCATTGCTAGAGTTGGTGTAATGAGTGCTGAAACATTCCTTCCAAGATTGATCATCACATTTCCCTTGATCCATCTTCGATTAGTACAAAGTTCTTTTAATAATTTCGCATACCTTGGGATTTTCTTGATGGCTTCAAGTAGAGGAATGTTGATCTCCACACGCTTGAATGTGTCCAAAACCTCATTTTTCATTGCTTCTTCAACCATCTTTTTGGTTTGTACAAATCTATTTGGAAATTGAAGGGGTTTAGGAGGAACATCATCAATATTTTTCTTACCTTTATCTTTCTCCTTGGATTTCTCATCAGTTGGTATGGAATGGGGCTTCTCCGGAGTTGAGGTGAATCCCGGTGGAATGGTAGGTACAGATGTATCATTCATTTTCTTCCCACTTCTCAATGTGATGGCACTAACATTACCCTTGGGATTTGGAGTAGGTTGGGAAGGTAGATTTCCAGAATTCTTACTGACCAGTTCATGGAGGGCTTGTTGATTCTTGGGATTCAAATATCCTTTGGGGTTGTTGGAAACCCAGCTGGTAAGGCGGAGGCTGCTGGAATTTTTGTTGAAAAGGGGGCCTTTGTTGTTGTCCAGAGCCATACCTCATGTCTAATTGATCTTTCCACCCTCGGTTGTATGTTGGTGAAAAGGAATCAAGCTTCTTTTAGGGATATGGTTGTTGTTGTTGCTGATATGGTCTCCTAGGAAACACTACTGCACAATCTTCTGTTTCTTGTAGTTGGGGGGCAATGGTCAGTTAGGTGGCTTGTCTCAGTGCAAATGCCACAAGGCCTTGACGGAGGGGGTTGGGGTGTCTTTTGAGACAAAGTAATCTGTCTCACCATAGTTGTCAATTCTTCCAACTTGGTATCAATCAAATGACTTTCAAGAGAAGATGGACTTACCTGATGTACTCCCCTGACATGTGGTGTACCTCGATCGCCAAATTGTTGGGAGTTTTGGGCCATTTTGTCGATCAACGCATGTGAAGCTACTGTTGTCTTGTCTACCAATGCCCCTCCAGCTATATCATCCACTATGCTCCTCTCCATAGGTGTGAGTCCTTCATAGAAGTATTGGATGAGGATTTTCTCACTGATTTGGTGATGTGGGTAGCTTGCGCACAACTTCTTGAATCGCTCCCAGTACTCATAAATTAACTCCCCTTGTGATTTCTTGATCCTTGAGATCTCCTTACGAATGGAAGTGGTCCTTGATGCTAGAAAAAATCTCTGTAAGAAAATACATTTCAAATCGTTCCAACAAGTTACATCTTCGGGTTGTAAATAATACATCCAATCTTTCGCAGCTCCATCAAGTGAGAATGGGAATGCTCTTAGTTTGATTTCATCTTCAGATACATTTCTTGGTTTTAGGATTGAGCAAACCACATTAAATTCTTTAAGGTGTTTATTTGGATCCTCACCAGAGAGGCCATGAAATTTTGGAATCAGGTGAATTAATCTATATTTCAGTTCAAAGTGCGATTTGAGATTTGGGTATACAATGCAATTTGGTTGATAATTAATATCTGGTGCAGCCAATTCTCGAATGGTTCTATTAAGTTCATTTCCATTATTTTTAGCCATTGGTTCTTATTTTATGGTTGAATTTGAATTTCTTCCAATTTCAATGTTATGAGAGTGGAGGAATTCTCCAACTGGTTGAATGTTGAAACTTCCCATAGACTGAGAATGTCTGATTCGAGCTCGAAGGCTACGTTAAATCTCAGGGTCAAGATCTAAAAGATCCTCAGGATTAGTTCATGTCATAAATAAAATAAAAATGAAAAGAAGGAAAGTGGACCATAGTAAAATAAAAATGAGAAGTTTGAGTTGATGGTCCAAAAAGAAGTATAAGAAAATAAAAGAAGAAGAAAAATTCAGATTGGGTAAAGAAGGAAGAAAAAAAAGAGCGGAAGAGAATAATATGTAAAATAAAATGGATACCTCTAATTAGTTGAAATAATTACTTGCCTATTCGGCAATGGCACCAATTTGAAAGTCACTGTCGTGGGCACCTTCAAATGATTAGTGGTTTTTGGGTACTTAGGTGCAGCAGAGTGACTGACCAAGGTCGTCTCTCAAAAGAAGAAGTAAATAAAAACAACTTCTTAAAGGTATTCTAAAAATAAAATTAAAGAGAATAAAAACACTACTTGAAAGGATGGGGGGGTTTATCATTTATAAAACTAGAAGAAGTTTGCTGGAAGAAGATTGCATTTTTTTTGTTTTTAATTTTGAAATGAAATTTGACGCAACAAGAAGATGTTTTTTTAGAAAATATTTTAAAAGGAGTAATCGATCTAACTCTACCTCTTCACTTAATTATTTATCATTATCATTTAAATTAACATCCACTTTATTATGATCCCCTAATCTGTTAACCCTCAAACCCTACGAGAGTTAACTTAACCACAAAGATGAAATTACTTAAACCCTATGCTAGTTTCGGAACACGCAATCGCAGTACCCTGCTTTGATTGATGTTCTAAGGCTAGCTTATGGTCAGTGGTTAATTGGAGCACATATCCACTCTGTAAATGAGGATTTATTGATTTTAGGTATTATATTTGAACTCTAGAAATTTATCATATGTGGTCTTTTATTATTGATTAAGATCGCACACTCACAATTTACACAACTTCCGACCTCGCGTGTTTTTGTGTCAATTGATCAATTGCTTGCTTAGTTTCATTTAAATTAAAAACTCAATTAATAGATCATATTAAGTGAATTATAGTAGCTCATTGATTCAAAATAAATGAATGAAGAAGGTTAGAGGTAGATCGATTACTAAAAAGAACTACTCTTCCATGGGCGGTGTAGTCATCGTAGAAACGTTTTGCATGTGCAAAGGTTTAGAAAGGGTAGAACCCAATCACGTTTCTACTATTGATTACAGTCCAATTAGGAAGATTAAGAAAAGAATAAATTTGAACAAAATAGAAGAGAAGAGAAGAAATAAAATAAGAACAAAAAATTTTATTACACAAACAAAAGTATTACAACACGAAGAAGAAGAAGAAGAAGGCTTCGTCGAAGGGATCCTTGCTTCAAGAGATACCCTTATTGAAATGGTTGGATAATTGGAGTGGATCCACTTCTCATCTTCCCTCAACTTCCCAATGCATGTCCCAACCCCACCAAATAATAAAAACATCAATTGATAGAGTGGTGGGGAGGCTAGGTTCAAAGTGGTTTCAAATGTGAATGGGGAATCTCAGCCAAATATTTTATGCCAACTTGAACTGCTCATTTGACCACTAAAACGCGTGAATCAGCTGTCCTTCCAGAAGGATGATTCGTGCAAAAATGATTCCTTGAGCTCCTCTCAAAATTTGGGCCTAATCTAAGCACGGATGAAGAAGTTATGGCCCAAATATATAACCCATGTTCATTCTGGCGAGTCCAGCCCAACTTTGACTTCATTGCCCATTTGCACCAACCAAATGCATGATTTAGCTCCAATGTCTTCAATTAAAGTTGTATAATATTATGTCAGGAACACATTTGCAAAATATTAAGTTCAAATAATTCAAATAAAATTATTTATGTTTGAAATACTACAGTGAATTTTTTAAGGGTAAAACTTGAATTTTCATCAAATTTTCAAATGAATGATCTAATCCCAAATATTCCATAAATGAACATATTTAGCACAATGTGGGGAAATTATGACACTTATTATCAATAAAATATGCAATAAAATTTTGTTTTATCATTCACTAAATAGAAAATAAATATTTATTAAATATTCTACTCACATAATATTATCTCAAATAACTGGTGATGAAATATATGTGATCAAGAAAATATGAATTATTATTAAAGCACATGCGGAAATAATATTTATTTATCTTGTTAAATAATAAATAATAAGATATCACTTAACTGAGATTCTGGATACACTTAGTGTGTGACCCTCTAGACCTCTTTCTCAGTAGCATTAGGCGAAGCAGCCTAAAATTCATGGTTAACATCTAGCAACATGTCAAGACACCCATAGAGAAAGAAGTTAATGTGGAAATGACATAATACATCATATGGACGCTTACTGTGTAATATAATTATTTTATCACAATATCTCTAATCAAACAGGTTGTGTGCTAGTGTCATTAACCTATGTGCTCGATGTCTTTTTTTTTACTTCTCGGAAATCGAACATGCTTATATACCACAATGGTCATGGATTTATTAAGGTTATATCATTTTCATCAAAGGACCTAAGATATCAACTTCGGTTAAAAAACAAAATGGGCAAATCATTTGTCGTATTATTCATTATTGAAATATTACTTGCGACGCACCCAATGTATCATACCTCACCGTAAACATATATCGTCACGATTTTCGCCAATACATCAAAGTATGTGACTTATAATACTCATTAATAATAATATTAAAGTCTAAGGGTCAATACACACGTCCGCAAATAGGAACATCCATGACACATATAAATGTGGATTTTCTATTGGCGGGTCTTATCCTCTTATAATATCCTACACTGGATTTTACCAAGGGTGCACACCATGAGAGGTGCATCAAAGTCTCATTAGTCTCTACCACTAATACCCTATATCATTTGTGTCTCTCAAATAATTTCATCCAATTATGGAACATATATTGAAGAATATTGTCCTGTCTCTTTTGGGTTTTATCATAGCAAGGAACTACTATGACCTTTTAGTGCGACAACTATTCTTGGGACATTACCACATACTATGTTACGCAGAATCACAATCATGATGTGATAAAGAGTTCATTAATATTCAAAACAATGAATACAAGTTATCATAAAGTACACATAAGTTGGTTCTAGGACACCAAATCCAACCCCTAAACGCACTCTTGGTCTGCCATGTGGATTGAACCTCTTTAATCAATCATGCAGGGATATTTCTTCGCTCAGGCGACAAGCAATCTCTTGCAGTTCGGTGACTACCTTCATAAATGTTTCATCGACTCTCTAGTGGGCTAATTGAACACTTATGTAATAACTTGTCTATGGGCTTCGGATTACGGTCCTCTTAAAAAAAATGTTACAAGAGGTCTCAGGTTTGAGTCAATGGGAGTATCATAGGAAAAGTCATGGTTGAGGACTCTCCTATAGAGATGAGGTTTGTTTCTTTCAAATTTAGATGGGTGATGCAAAAAAAAGGTGATGAAATAAAATTATTTAAGGCAAACTTGTTTCCAATGATTTTAAAATAATAAATAAAGATATGTGGAATAACGATCATGCCATGGGCATTAGGGGTGAACACATATTGGTTTGATTCAATTTTGATTAAAAATCAAATCAAACCATAATTTGATGTTCAATTTTTGTACATAAAAAACAAACCATTTAATAGCGGTTAGGTTCAAATTATAAAATTTCTAAATCGTTAATTTACGACTTAGTTAAGATCAGATTGGTGAGTAACCTATTTTTTTATAATAATTGACTGGTAATTTGAACGAAATTTATACATAATCATTCACACAGTGACATGATATCATCATTGACCTGCTATAAAAATAAATCTTTTGTTTGTAATGAAATTTATCTTGTAACTGAATCTCATAATTCCAATTGAAACGGAATACTTAATCATAAACAAATAAAAAACTAGTGTGGTTTGATTTGAAATTTTAACAGAACATCAAAACATAAGAATATATTCAATCTCCATCGCAAACCGAGCCATAATAATAAAAAACATTATTTTGATCTGGGGTTGATCCATTTTGAGATTTGGTTCTGTTCAACCAGTTTTTTTGCCCATAGATTGATAATTTAAGTAATATAATAATAATTGAACTTTAAAATTAAAAATAGAAGACATAAAATAAATAATAAGTCAAATATACAAACCATACCAGCTATGATGAATGATTATTGGGTTCGGTATAAAATACTTTGAAATGCGATCGGGTTGACTCCGTATTTGAAGTAGTTGAATATTTTCAAATATGTTCGCAAAATTTGATAAATTATTTTTTAATTCAATATATCTATAATGACATTTTAGTTTAATCACAGCTCCGGGGAACCACCGGAGATCCGTCGGGGCCGACGTGTAAAGGCCCATCCCGTCCGATCCAGCTATCTATCCGTCGGCGAGCTTGATAGGGTTGACCACACAGTAACACGGCCACCGACTCATCCATTAACAGGGGGGCCTTCCACTAATATTATGGTTCCGTCCCCATTATAAATTCCAATATATATAATTTAATTTTAATCCTAATTTAAAAAGTAGATTATATAATTTTATTATTATTTTAAAATATAAAATTAATGAATTAACAATTTGTCAATTTCAATTGGAATCTCTAAATGAATTAATGTATTATGCTACCCGAATTAAACTTTGAATGATTTATGTAAATAGTACTTGTGGCCATTTTATTTATTTTTGTATTTCCGCATAAAGTTTCTGATGGAAAAGAAAATCCAAACTGATGGGATTCATAACATCAATTGCCTATGAATTGCTTATTAATACCAATGATTCATTGATATGCAGTAAATGCATCTGTCAAATGGTTTAAAAATCCAATCATGTCATCAATTAAAATCGTGAAATATTTTAAAATCAAGAGTGCACCGTCAAGAAAATGGCTAAGAAACACAACACAATATATAATATAAGTGAAGGTAGACAAAATTGTTGTCCCAGATAAACAATAGATATGACACTACAAGAGGGTGTGAATTGTAATCAAAATCAAACTTATAATTTTTCGCCTACTCGGGTTTTCAATTGATCGGACAATACAAGTTCTAATCAAAACCAGGTATGAAAAGAATATGTGCACAGTAACTATAAGTACAACATAAATTAAACTAGAAGAATATAAACACCATTCGTTAAAAGTAATAACGCAGTGAAAATTAAAAAGAACGCCACAATGTAAAAACAATGGTTAGAGTTTTGGATAACAATCCATAAATCCACTACTATAGAACAAAGTTGTATCAGCACTAAAAAACTTTTATCACTACTAAAAAAACATCGATAATCAAAACACTATTAAAAGAGGGTCCCTTTTATTAGTGCTAAAAATGCTGATAAAGACCCTTTTTATCAGCGCTAAAAAAGTGTTGATAAAAAATCTCTTTTATGAGCTCTTTTAAAAGCACTGATAAAAGTAAAAAAAATTGTACATTGGAGCCCCATTTAATAGCATCTCCCTTTCAACGATGCTAGAAAGCCCTTTTATCAGTGCTAAAAAACACTGATAAAGAACTCTTTAATCAGTGCTAGAAAAACGTTAATAAAAATAAAAAAAATACAAAAATTGTACATCAGAGCTCCCCTTATAACAGCGTTTGACCCCCCTTTCAATTGATCGGACAATACAAGTTCTAATCAAAACCAGGTATGAAAAGAAAATGTGTACAATAAGTACAAGTACAACATAAATTAAACTAACAAAATATAAACACCATTCGTTAAAAGTAATAACGCAATGAAAATTAAAAAGAACGCCACAATGTAAAAGCAATGCTTAGAGTTTTGGATAACAATCCATAAATCCACTACCATAGAACAAAGTTGTATCACCACTAAAAAACTTTTATCATCACTAAAAAAACATCGATAATCAAGATCCAATTAAAAGGGGGTCCCTTTTATCAGTGTTAAAAAACGCTGATAAAGACCCTTTTTATCAGCGCTAAAAAAAACGTTGATAAAAAATCTCTTTTATGAACTCTTTTAAAAGCAATGATAAAAGTCAAAAAAATTGTACATTGGAGCTCCATTTAATAGCGTTTGACTCCCTTTCAACGGCTCTAGAAAACCCTTTTATCAGTGCTAAAAAACGCTGATAAAGAACCTTTTTATCAGCGCTAGAAAAGCGTTGATAAAAATAAAAAAAATTACAAAAATTGTACATTAGAGCCCCCTTTTAACAGCGTTTGACCCCCCCCTTTCAATTGATCGGACAATACAAGTTCTAATCAAAACCAGGTATGAAAAGAAAATGTGTACAATAAGTACAAGTACAACATAAATTAAACTAACAGAATATAAACACCATTCGTTAAAAGTAATAACGTAGTGAAAATTAAAAAGAACACCACAATGTAAAAACAATGCTTAGAGTTTTGGATAACAATCCATAAATCCACTACTATAGAACAAAGTTCTATCAGCACTAAAAACCTTTTGTCATCACTAAAAAAACGTCGATAATCGAGACGCTATTAAAAGAGGATCTCTTTTAACAGTGCTAAAAAACGCTGATAAAAACTCTTTTTATCAGCGCTAAAAAAGTGTTGATAAAAAAACTCTTTTATGAGCTCTTTTAAAAGCACTTATAAAAGTCAAAAAAATTGTACATTGGAGCCCCATTTAACAGCGCTTGACTCCCTTTCAACAGCGCTAGAAAGCCCTTTTATCAATACTAAAAAATACTGATAAAAAACCCTTTTATCAGCGCTAGAAAGGTGTTGAAAAAAATAATTTTTTTTACCAAAATTGTACATCAGAGCCCCCCCTTTTAACAACGTTTGACCCCCTTTCAACAGCCCTAGGAAGCCCCGCTCGCGCACGCCCCTGCCTCCCCCTTAACACCACTAGGCGCACATCCCCACTCTTTAACATCGCTACCCACCTCTACACCCGTCCGCACACCCCTGCTCCCGCTTGGATTCGAACCTGAGACCTCTCCTTTGCACGCCTGCACCTTTACCACTTATCTATTTGTTTTGTTCTCTGTTTAATGATTTATATATATATATATCATTATATTTACTCATATATTAATATAAATATATATATATATAGTTATATTAATATTTATATATTTATTCATATATTAATATATATATATATATATATATTTAGTTATATTTTTTATCCGTATATTTATTCGTATATTAATATATATTTATAAGATCAGTTTTAAATACATTTATAAAACATGTTTTTTGTGTGTGTATAAATAAATAAATAAATAAATACATATATACAACAAACACACACACACATATATATTATACGTGTATCTGTAAGTATAATCATACATATTTATATATATTTACATATATTATATATTAATATGTATATACATATGTTAGAATATATAGATAATATATATCAGTTTGTTAACACACACACACACATTATATAGGTATATAAATATTCATATATTTGTATTTTAAATAAAATGGATATTAGTTTTTATTTAGATAAGACTTATATATTGAGAAATGTATTTTATATGTAAAAATGTTTAATTATTTATTTATAAAATTAAATTTTTATGTGTGAATATATAAAAAACATGTATATATTGTTATATATTTGATTATAAATAACAGTACATTGTGAAAAATGATAAAATTTCAAAGCCATAATATCAATAAAAATGTAATCACTGGGAATAAATTTAGCCCCCAATGAAAAAGGGTAAAAAGACCCCCCTTAAACGAGGCTGAAATTCCATCGAATGTTAAAAAATTTGGGTATCCCGACTAAAAACTCAATTTTGGAGGTTTTTTGGGCCTTTTTTGGCCTCAAAAAATGTGACATAGGGTTTTATTGTCATCAGTGCATAGAGCTCATCGCAAGCTGTGATTTGATATGTGGTAGAGTTCAAACAAACACCGAGACCAAAAGTTATGGTCATTTGAAGTTTGAGTTATGTTTTCAACTTATTTTAGATCTTTTATTAATTTTTAGATTTTTTGTGTCTTCAAGTTGTTATTAAATGATTATTATTCGATAATAATTAGAAAATTATTAATTAATAATATATATATTTTAAATATTTTATAAGTCATTTTCATTAAATATCTTATATATTAAGTGTAAATGTCAATTTATACCTAAAACATATTTAAAATATATATTATATTTATAGATTATTTTTAATGATTTTTTTGAAATATATCATTTATTATCGCTAGTAAAAAAAGCATTGATAAACACCCCCTTTATCAGCGCTACTAAAAAAATGTTGTTAAAGGGGGTCCCTTTAACAGCGCTGATAAAAGGGTACCTTTATCAGAGTTAAAAAAACAATGATAAAAAGGTACTTTAAACAACGTTTTTTTAGCGCTGATAAAGGTACCTCTTTATCAGCGTTTTTTAGCTCTGTTAAAAGGTGGCGTTGCGAAAATCCATTTTTTTGGGAGTGATCCATAAAGGATATTATTACCACAATAATCTCAATCAAAAGAATTCTACACTTTTAAACCAAAGCGGCAGGTAGTTCGATAACTTGAACCAATGTATCCAAGTCTCATAAAAACTTCTTCAACTGTAGACATGTTGGAAGGTCTCAAGTTCCAAGCTCTGAACTTCTTCTGACTATAGACCTGTTGGAAGGTATCAAGACACTCAATCCCCAAGCTCCTTTACATTCTCCTCAATCTACAACACCTCCAATTCCCTAGACTTTGTTGACTGTAAACCAATCGGAAGGTACAACTTCCATTTCTTGGAAGCTAGATGATCTCCTTGATCTAAATATCTCAGGTTCCAATCTCGAAACCCCCTCGACCACACATGATCAAACAAAGAATAGCGACATGCATAAAGCTAAGAGCCTTGTAATAAAACCTCACTCAATGATGGATCTCAACAAAACTTAGAAGACAAAGTAATAAAATTGAAGCACTCAAAGTAGTGAGATAATGTACATAGATCAATTGTAGAATTTCCAGTAATTTTTTGTATCAATCTAATTCCCATTCCTCGAAGCCCTCAGTGCCATTTATTGATGAATTTGTAAAACACTCCAATAATCTGTCGGGGCAGCGGAAGTTCGTGGCGACTAAATCAAACACAAAGAAAGAGGAAAAATGGAGGAACACATGAATTTACGTGGTTCAACAAGGTTGCCTATGTCCACGGAAGAAGGAGACCAAATCTATTTCTCCTCTCCAAATAATATGTAAGATGATCACAACAGGATCACAACGAGTTTTTTTTCTGGTTACAATTCATGGGATTCGATCCTGTTTTATAGAGAAATGGAAACAACTCTGTCAATTGTTGTTTGGGTAGATCATCTACCCTCAAGAAATCTCCTTGCCGTCGGCTGCTCTTCCACAGTTGGCTACCTACCAATGAAGATCCGCACCAGGGTTGTTTTCAATAGATTTTTCCCTCAATCAACTCCCTAAATTGGGAGTGACCCCCAAAAATCTCTCCATCACGACCAATTTGGGGTAGAAGCTAGGCTTGCAGTCTCTTTGCAAGTGTCCAAATTTTCTTTTGGTAAAACATTTTTCATCATGTTTGCCCCATTATCAATGGTGTGGATTTTCTCAACTTTCAAAAAAAATTCTTCCAACACATTTTGGATCCAGTGATATCACATGTTGATGTGTTTGGACCTAGAATGAAATATCGGGTTTTTGCTGAGATGAATAACGCTCTAACTATCGCAATAGAGAATATAATTCTCCTTACTCTATCCTAGCTCCTGTAAAAACTTCTTTATTCACAACATCTCCTTGCAACCATCAGTCACCGCGATATACTTTTCTTCTATGGTAGGAAAGGCAACACACTTCTAAAGTCATGGCATCCAAGAGACCGCCCCCCTGTAAATGATATCAAGTACCCAGATATGGATTTCCTCATGTTTATATCCCCAGTCATATCTGCATCTGTGTATCCTTATAAAACATGTTTATCCCTTCCAAAACATAAACAATGACTAGACGTACCTCGAAGATACCTCAATATCCATTTGACCGCTGTCTAATGTTCATTTCTTAGATTTGATAAGAATCTACTAACAATGCCACCAACGTGATCAATATATGGTCTGGTGCACACCATGACATACATAATACTGCTAAATACTGACTGATAAGGAACCATTTCCATTTCATCTTTTTCTTCCTCAATTGATGGACTCTGACTTATCATAAGACTAAAGTGACTCGCAAGTGGAGTACTAACAGGTTCCACTTTTCTCAGGTTAAATCTTTCAAGAACTTTCTCAATGCACCGTTCCTGAGATATCCAAATCTTGTGATTCCTCCTGTCATGAGTAATCGTCATACTGAGAATTTGAGTAGCATCTCCCAAGTCCTTCATTTCAAAATACTTGTTCAAATCCTTCTTCAACCTTTAAATCTTGGTGATATCTATACCAATAAAAAGCATATCATCAACATAAAGCAATAAGATAATAAAATGACCATTAGAAAACTGTTTGATGAAAACACAATGACCAACAGTCGTCCTTCTCTACTCATTTTTCTCCATGAATGAGTCGAATTTCCTATACCATTTCTTTGGTTCCTATTTCAAACCATAGAAACTATTCTTAATCTTGAAAACCATGTTTTCTTTACCTTTCACCTAAAATCCCTATGGTTGCTCCATATATATCTCCTCGTTAAGATCACTATGTAAGAACACTATCTTTACATCTAGCCATTGAAACTCTAGGTTCAGACTAGCTGTCAATCCAAGAACAACTCTGATAGAAGACATTTTAACAACATGAGAAAAAATATCATCAAAGTTAATACCTTTCTTCTGATCGAATCCTTTCACAACCATTCTAGCTCTGTAGTGCGGCTATGAGCTACCATCTTCTCCTTTGATTCTCTACACCCACTTGTTCTTGAGTGCCTTCTTTCCATGTGATAATTCCATAAAATCAAATATACAATTCTTGTGCAAGGATCTCATATCTTCTTGAATGACCTTCTTCCATTCCATATTTGGCTGGATTCTCATTGCATAATCATAAATTTTTGGATCTCCCCTGTTAGTGAGAATCACATACTCATGTGGTGAGTATATACGAATCAGTTTTCATTCTATAGTGGATCCCTCAACTACACCTTGGGGGAATTTGTTTTGGAATATCATATGATGGATACATATTCGAAGATGGAGGCATATTACTCGATAGTGATGTATCATCAGTGTCACGTATCTATCTCACAATATCTAGTACTGATGGTGGTGAGACTCATTCCAAATTGACTAGAATTTCCTCAGACCACAACTTCTCTGCATTTTATGGATTCTCAAAATCTTCAATCGCTTGATCCTCAAGAAACACAACATCTCTACTTTTGATTATCATCATACTAATAGGATCCCAAAGTCGGTATCCAAACTCCTCATGATTGTATCCCAAAAATATACACTGCTTTCCTTTTCTATCCAGCTTTGCCCGCTCATCTTTCGGGATGTGAAAAAATTCCATGCAACCAAATACTCTCAAGTGTTTGTATGAAACATATTAACCTATCCAAAGCCTTTCTAAAATTTCATAGTTCTTTGGAAATGATGGATAGAGGTTGATAAGATCAACTGCGATCCTCATTGCCTTCCCCCAAAAGGTGTTTGACATCTTTTCATTTGAGAGCATACACTTGACTCTCTTGAAAATCATCCTGCTCATCCTTTCAGCAATACCATTATACTGAGGCGTCTTCTATACTATTTTTTTCCAGTCTGATTCCAAAACTCCTGCAATACTCTTCAAATGGACCACAATACCCCCCTACATTGTATTTCCACACACACTTAAACGTTTGCCTATTTCTCTTTCCACCTTCACATGAAACTGCATGAAAACATCCTGCACTTGATCTTTAGTTCTCAAAGAAAAGTCCCATAATTTTCTAGAATGGTCATCTATGAAGGCAAAAAAATAAATATCACCTCCCATTGACTTAGTTCTCATCATACAAATATCAGTGGGAATCAAATCTAAAACATTTTCTTTTCTGGATTATATATAACCATGAAATGATAATTTGTCTTGTTTTCCCATGATGTAATCAACATAGGTATCCAAATGTGTAACTTTTAGTCCTGGTAATAGATCCTTCCAAGAAAGCATTCTGATTCCTCTCTCTCTCATGTGACCAAGCTTCCTGTGCCAAACTTCTGTAGGAACATCTTTTCTAGCTTCATTGACTTCTCCACCACACAATTTGACATATGTAAGATAAAGATAAATATATTTCTTTACTTTATCAATTACCAAGTAACCTTTTGTAATATTCCATTAACCATCATCGAAGGAATTGACATATCCATCATCTTAAATCATTTCATTAGATATTAGGTTGAGGTGAATATCAGGAACATGCCTCACATCCTTCAACAATAACATGCATCCAATATTAGTCTCCAAAAAAAAAGACCAATACCAGTAATTTTGGATGCACTATCATTTACCATCACCACATGTCTGAAACTCCATGAATTTTAATAAGAGAAGAAATATCTTCTTGAAGTGACATGGTAGGAGGCACTAGAATCGATTACCCATGTCGAGTCTTAGCTTGCAAGACTGACCAAATTATCTTCCTAAATAATAATGATTTCTTCATTGATAACATCATCATTATTATTTTGGGTCTTACCTTCATAATTCCTTTTCTCAGCCTTAAACCTTCTACACTCTTGGATGAAGTGTCCAGGATTTCCACAATGGTGTAACTTCATGTCATATCTTGATTCATATTTCGACTACTTCTTCCTTTGTGGACTTTGGTCACAGGGTTCTCTTCCTCTCCTTATTCCCCACCATTTCTACTTCCCTTGTATTTTGGTGACAAAGCCTCTAGTTCAGGTGTATGAACCTTATCTTTTCTTTTGTATTATTATTTCAATATTACATCTTTCACCATTTATACGATGAGATTTCTATCTTGAGTTGAATTACTGACTAAGATAAATAGTGTGTCCCACATCTTCGGTAAATAACTCAACATCAAAAGTTCCAAAAACTCATCATCAGTCATAATTTTCATGGAATTAAACTAATAAATAGTACCTTGGAACTCACCCATGTGGTCTGATATATTGGTCTTGTATTTTTACTTCATGCTCACAAGATGGCATATCGGGCTTTCTTTGTTCTTCATGGCATACAATTTTTCTAATTTTCTACCAAGAATGGAAGCACTGTGTTTGTTGTATTTTTTTTGAAAATACTCTTTTCAATCCATTATCTGATTTGGACAACACATTTCCTGTTGAGCAGAACCCACTCTGCATCAACTCACGGGATACTGGATGACGTCTTCTCACTAGATTGACTGCTTGTTGATGATACCTTTGCTTGCACTGAAATGGGCTTGTCGGTCTCCACTATTGGTTTCCAAAAATCCTTAATTTATAAAATATTCTTTATTTTGGGTTTACAGATGGAATAATTAAAAGAACTAAGATTAATCATATTACCGGTATTTTATTCCATTGATTCAGTTATAATTTTAAAAATCTAACCATAAAGATGTGTCTAAAATGGTCAAAATATCTGGAAATGACTTTTGGATCGCTGAAAACGGACTCTGATTGGACAATATATAGCAAAAATAGTTTCAATGGTCTAAAATGACTAAGGATGTGGCCCTCATGTGGTTCACCAGAACAGTCATTGGAAAACTCGCCAGAAATTCACCATCAGTGTGAACAATACCATCTTCTTTGGCAGGGGGCACTATAACACCTAGAGTTTGAACGAAACTTTGACGACCTCTACCAGTTACGTTTCATCTTTGTTTTGGATCCATTTGCGTTGTTGGAATCATCTTGCCAAGCTCTTCACCTATCTGGCCTCAAAAATTTTTTCTGACCACATTCATTTTTTGGGTCACCAGAAAACTATTATGCTAGATCACTATTTCAACCCAGATGCCTATGATACCACTTTGTGAAGGTAGTAGAGGTTTATAGTGACTAAATCAAACACAAAGAAAGAGGAAAAATAGAAGAACACATGAATTTATGTGGTTTGGAAAGGTTTCCTATGTCCATGGGAGAAGGTGGCCAAATTTATTTCTCTCCTCTAGATAATATGTCAGAGGATCACAACAGGATTACAATGGGGTTATATTTTTTGGTTACAATTAATGGGATTCAATCCTATTTTATAGAGAAATGGAAAAAACTCCATTAATGGTTGTTTGGTTAGATCATCTCCCCTCGAGAAATATCCTCACCACCGGATGCTTGTCTATGGTTGGCTTCCCACCAAGGAAGACCTGCACCAGGGTTGCTACTGACAGATTTTTCCCCACAATCAACTCCCTAAATTTGGAGTGGCACCCATATCATCAAAATCCAAGATCTCCTGGTACTGTTGCAACAACATTAAACACAACACATCATCTTCAGATGAAAGTACTATATTTTGATGAGTTTAACTTTGTATTCAATCACAATGCTCTTCATGTTACAGTACATGCAAAGTTCAGTTCATTTGAATGGAATATATAATCCAATGATAATTCTGTACACAAAAAAAATCACACAACGAACTCCAAGTTAAATCAAAACCTTAATTAAGTGTACTTTTATTCGCCAAAACCAAGGATAACAAATTTTATTATCACAATATTATTTCTAAAAACTTCCCCATTTTTGATAATCACTTGACACAAATTAAAATAAATGTTTAACATGAATTTTAGAAGAGAACTCCCTTTAATGTCCAATGAATCATCACTGGATATAAAATCCATAAAAACTAAAATTTATCCTTAAATTTATCCTTTAAGAAACCCATACGGATAAAAGTAATAAATCTCCCAACAATATTCAATATCTCCCTTCCAAAAAAATCCCCCACCATAATCAATTTCTCCTCCTTTAATATGAACATTGCTAAACTCTTCCAAAAATTAATATAAAGGAAAAATTTCCACGTATAGGAACAAATCTAAATTATCCCCCTTTGTGTTGGTAAAAAAGAACCAAATATAGAATAATTATTATGAAACAATAATAGAGGATATGAAATAAAAAAAGCATGTAAAGAAAATTTTATAAAGATTGTAAAATGTACCACCCCTCTAGAATTTGTAATGAAACCATACTTTCCTTCATAATTTATTTTTTCTTCTTATGAGGTGTATTTATAATCTTTATAGAACTATCAAAAGTAAAAAAAAACCTTTCTCTCCCTTTAGAAGAAGTAAATATATGAAGTGGTTAGTGATAAAAATCAACAGATAATAAGAATAAAAAGAGTGAACCTTCTGGAAGTTATCTTTTGATGCCTATTATAACACATCAACCTTGATTTTCCATTCTATTTTATCTATTTAATGTTTTTTATTATTTTTTTAGCTTCAGGTGGGGTTTCCTTTAACTTTTTGGAGAAATAAGTGCATTTTACCTATCACACAGTTAATAAAAACCATGTGACCCAACTGTACAAAGCCCACAATAAATTGCAATGGTTCTTGCATGATTGGTGCACAGTTGGGAAAACCATGGAGTCTCATCTAGTTGCGTCCAGTTAAGGGTGTACGTTTGGTTCATAATTTATTGAACTGTGTGGCCAAATCGTGTGGTCTACCCAGATCCTCAAAAAACAAAGAATTTAGCTAAATTCCATCTCAAGTTTTAACCCTTTTACCTCATCTCTTCCTCACATTCAAGCTCCTCAAACCCAGACACCTCTTTCCCTTTGTTTCCTATCTTGTTTTACTATTATAAGGGGTTTATTCATTATTTGAGGTGGTTTATTTAAGGTAATCAATCATAACCTCCCACATATCCTCTTTCCCTTCATTTTATCCTTTTATTTCTAACCACTAGAATGGTCTCACTGACTTAGAGTTGTCTAGCTCAATTTTTGATTTGGGGTTTCTTTGTTTTAGGGATCCTTAAGGTCTTTTAGGGCCCCTCATGCCTTATTATGGTGAGTTTGTTTAGTTATTTGTGGAAGCGACATGTTTGAGGTAGGTTGTTCCTTTCTTGTGCCTTTAAACATTAAACCATGAATTCTTGTTCTTTCTAGCCTACATTTGAAATGTTTTAAAAACCACAATAAGTATTTTCACTATTTATTTCCATAAGAATTTGGTTTCACTTTGTGTTTCATTGGATGAAAAAGGGGTTTCCATTGAATATTTAATATTTAAATTTGTTTTTTATTATATGCACACCTAGTGTTTGATTAAATGCATGCATGGATCTTTTGAAGGGTTACCTTCACTCAAAGAGGCATTTGGTTTTAAAAATTAATTCTCCTAAGGTTTTTATCTGAATATGAAGGGTGTATTTGGTTCTTAAAAATGGATGGGTTATAAAAAGTAGGTATTTATCCCACATTATAATTTTAATAAGACCTATTGGCCATTGTAATGTTTTAAACAAGGTAGTGTTACTTTCAAAGTGATTTTCAAGGGGTTATTCAATTGTTGATTTACAAATGGTGGTATCTTGCCTTTTCATTCAAAGCCATATTTTTTAAAATCCCAGTTATCACTCTATGAAATGAGTTTTCTTGACAATTTAGAAAACTTATTGCAATCCCCTTACATTGTTATATTCTTTATTAATGCTTATGATGTAAACAAGGGTTATTTCATAAGAGGGCGTTGTAAGTGGGAAGAGGTTTACTGCTTCTATTTTATTATTGAATCATGTTATGTCCATATTTATTGTTTGTTTTTTTCTCACCTCCTTTGAATTATATCATAGGAACCCTAGGTATTAAGTGGAATATCTGTATGATTACTATGCTAGCACAAATTATGAACAAGCAATCACCCTAGGTATGATTGTGTTCTACTAGGGGATTTCTTCCCGGTGAGTCTATGAGGGTTATATGGGGTTGAGTAAAGTTAAGTTCACATAGGGTTAGTTGATTTCATATTAATTGTTTTGCGAGAGAGGTCTGATATCATTTCATATTAGATCCCAGTAAGTTTCAAATAAGGCCTAGTTGTTCAAGATGGGTTCATTAGTGGACTACCACTTATTACCTTGATTTTATCACCCTATCCTTGTTTTGTTTAGGGTTACCATTTACATTTATGTATTTATGTTATGTTTTCTTGAAATGATGGTGCCCCTATATTTCTATATACCTTATTTCCTATATTGTATAGTTTAATTTTCAATTTTTTTTAAAAAAGAGTATTTTTAAAAGAATTATAATAAAGGGAAAAAATATTCATTTGCTTTGTAAACTTGGAAGTCCACCCCTTTATGGGTTTTAGAGAGTTTATTTTAAATATTATGGATTAAACTCCTTTGCAAGAAGGGAGTTTTGAAAGGTTTGTGTTGTGAAAAAATCCATTATTATGTAATTTCAAAGTTTTTGGGTTGTTGTATTTCTTAACATAACATGTTGAAAAAGTAGTTCTAGAATCATGTTTAATGTGGAACCATTTCCCATCATTTTAAAAATTCTTGGGGCTATAAATTTGGAGGTTCAAAATTGGTTTTTGGAAAACTAATTTTTTTTCATGATGTAGAGTACAATGATCGGGAGGTTGAGTACATGGACCATGAGGTCATGCTTTCATAATCACAAATGAATCTTGCGGAAGGAGGATCGTGAGGATAAGAGCATGGACCATAAGGTCAAGTATGAGACCATAAGGTAGAAGGTAAGTATGTGATCATAAGGTGGAACAAATTACATGATCATAAGGAAGAATAGAGTACATAGAGATAAAGCTGAAGGAAAGTTCTCAATTATGAGGTAGAAGGTTGTTTCTGGTCGTTTGAGGGTTATTTTTGGGCCACTGTGAATGAGAGTACATAAACCACTAAGTTGTTCTATGAACTGTAAGGTGGAGTTCCTCGTATGGGGTACAACGATGAAGTAGATGAGTTTAAATAAAGGTCTGAATAGTAATTGACTATTTAGAAGGTTTCTCAGAAAGATTTCCCATATAAAGGATCCCTAGTCACTACAATCGAAACATTGAATTATATTAGAGAGCATCATTTCTAGAGGGATTCAATCAAGTCTGAAAGGGTATCCGCAAAGTGCTATTGGACTAAATAAGTTCATAGAGGTGAAACCCAAAAATTTGGAGATAATTGTAAAATGAAGCACATGAAGTTGGAGTATGCAAGGTGGATTGTAAGTTCATGAAGGATTAGTTTGTGAAGAAGGAGTTTTTGGTTATTCGCTTCTACAAAGGGGAGTTCACGATGATAGTTTACTGTGAGGTTGGAGTTCGTAGTGAACCTTTTCCATGAAGTTGAAGTACACGAGGTAGTAGGAAAGTTTATGGTGAACCGGTTCTATGAGGCTAGAGTTCATGGTGAATAGTTTTCCATGAGGTCAAGTGCATTAAAGGTTGAATTTCATCTCTCATATAAAAAAAGTGTCATATCACACCCATCTTAGTGTGAACCAAATAAAAAATTACACAGATCATCAAGATGATATTTTGGAGGACTAGTGTGTCCAATTTAGTTGAAAAAGTAACGAGAATTCAAAGTGTGATTGGTTGTATACTAGGGGGATAGTGATTCCACTCAAAAAATTGTAACAATAGTGTTCTATAAAGAATTTTAGTACATTGAATATAACATCCACATCCCAGTACTCTCTCACACGACCAATTAGGGTCATTACTAAACCTCAGGTGTGCCTCCCCATCCACCAGAGGCTGACAACTAGCAACGAAGGTCTACAAAGAATAATGGGGAGACTCTACACTCCAGAACATAGTAGCAAAAAAAAGATAAATAAGTTAAATCAATCATAAATATAACTCAATAAAATTAAATATAAATATGAACAATCCAAATAATAATAAATAACCATGTCATGTTATATTGTACGCTAAACTAAATGTCATGCTGAATACATACAAGAAACCAACTAGAAAAAAACTACAAAATAAAGACACAAAAATTCCTAGTCTTGAACCCCATGCTCGGTCCCATTTCTAAGATCAATTATCATCTAGAAAAGAAACCAATAAAGCATAGATCACCTTGCCCTTTTCTAAAATTGCATTTGTGAAATCTCCCTAGGTACCAAATGGACCCCGTATTAGGTGTGATTAAAACTCAGTAGGATAAAACCTGTGGTGTCTAAAGAATATAAACAAAATAGTTAGTGCATTCAATAGTATGATAATTAGGGTAATCAATTCATAAATTAATGTAGAATATAAAATAAAACTATTAGACCTCGAGCTCTAGGTTAACACTCGGGGTTATCCAAACCCACTTTAGCATGTTTCCAAATGTCTCTATCCTTGAAACCTAGTGCAAATAACTCAAAAGGAACACCATTTACAACCCACAAGCTCACCCTTAGGTATCAAGTAACCACAAATCTAGACCTCAGGTGGTATATACCCATTTATCTATCCCTTAGGTGGTATGTACCATGTATCAAGCCCTCGGGTAGTATGAAACCATGCATCTATCCCTCAGGTAGTATATTACCATGCATCTAGCCCTTAAGTAGTATATAAACCTGAACCTTGCCCTTATAAATCAAAATAATCAAGAGTCATAACAAGAAAATGTTTTACTAAATCCATTTATAAAACCAAACACCAAACATGAAGAAAATGTTGATATAATCCATATCAGTCAATTTATCAAAATTACTAATTATCAACCATTTATTCCATCATGTCAAGTTATCAAATATCTCAAATAACTGCAGAAATTATATTACACTTATAAGGTATTCCTTATAATGACCTAAACCTTTATAAATGAAATTCCCTCTTTTTTAATAAATAAATGAATTAGTAAATAATAAGTTATAGAAAACACATGCACCAATTTGGTAATATCCTATCAGATTTAAAAGACCACTAAGAATCATAACCATTGATTATATTTCCATTGAAAAGTGATTGTATGACTAGTATATATATAGGTTTGTGATAAATTCCAATTGATATATATATTTTGAAATATATCCTATATTAGTGCTAGTAAAAAAAGCATTGATAAACACTCCCTTTATCAACGCTACTAAAAAAACACTGCTAATGGGGGTCCATTTAACAGTGCTAAAAAAGCGCTGATAAAGGGGTACCTTTATCAGAGCTAAAAAAAATGCTAATAAAGGGGTACTTTAAACAACCTTTTTTTAGCGCTGATAAAAGTACCCCTTTATCAGCGTTTTTTTAGCACTGCTAAAAGGTGGAGCTGCAAAAATCCATTTTTGTGGTAGTGATCCATAAAGGATATTATTATGACAACAATATCAATCAAAAGAATTCTACACTTTTAAACCAAAGTGGAAGGTAGTTCGATAACTTGAACCAATTTATCCAAGTCTCATAAAAACTTCTTCAACTATAGACATGTTGGAAGGTCTCAAGTTCCAAGCTATGGACTTCTTCTAACTATAGACCTGTTGGAAGGTATCAAGACACCTAATCCCCAAGCTACTCTACATTCTCCTCAATCTACAAAAAAAACAATTCCCTAGACTTTGTTGACTGTAAACCTATTAGAAGGTACAAATTCCATTTCTTGGAAGCTAGATGATCTCCTTGATCAAAATATATTAGGTTACAATCCCAAAACCTCCTCAACCACACATGATCAAACAAAGAATCATGACATGTATAAATCTAAGAGCCTTATAATAAAACCTCACTCAATGATGGATCTCAACAAAAATTAGAAGACAAATCAATAAAACCTAAGCACTCAAAGTAGTGAGATAATGTTCATAGATCGATTGTAGAATTTATAGTTAGTTTCTGTATCAATATAATTCCCATTCCTCGAAGCCCTTAGTGCTATTTATTAATGAATTTGTAAAAAACTCCAAAAATTTATTGGGGCAGCGGAGGTTCATGGTGACTAAATAAAACACAAATAAAGAGGAAAAATGGAGGAACACATGAATTTACGTGGTTCAACAAGGTTGCCTATGTCCATAGGAGAAGGAGACCAAATATATTTCTCCTCTCCAAATAATATGTAATAGAATAACAACATGATTAAAACAAGGTTTTTTTTCTAGTTACAATTCATGGGATTCGATTCTGTTTTATATAGAAATGGAAACAACTCCATCAATGGTTTTTTGGGTAGATCATCTACCCTTGAGAAATCTCCTTTATGTCAGCTTCTCTTCCACGGTTGGCTACCTACCAAGGAAGACCCACACTAGGGTTGTTTCTAATAGATCTTTTTCTCTCAATAAACTCCCTAAATTGGTAGGGACCCTAAAAAATATCTCCCTCACAACCAATTTGGGGTAGAAGCTAGGATCAAAGTCTCTTTACAAGTGTCCAACTCTTCTTTTGGTAGAACATTTTTCATCATGTATGCCCTATTATCATAGGTTTGGATTTTCTCAACTTTCAAATTTTTTTCTTCCAACACATTTTGGATCTAGTGATATCACATGTTGATGTATTTAGACCTAGAATGAAATATCAGGTTCTTACTGAGATGAATAATTCTATAACTATTGAAATAGAGAATATAATTCTCCTTATACTGTCCTAGATCCTATAAAAACTTCTTCATCCACAACATCTCCTTGTATCCATCAGTGACTGTGATATACTTTAATTCTGTGGTAGACAAGGCAACGCACTTTTGAAGTCGTGACTTCCAAGAAATTTCTCCCCTGTAAATGATATCAGGTACATGGATATGGATTTACTCATGTCTATATCTCCAGTCATTATGTAACCTTATAAAACATGTTTATCGCTTCCAAAACATAAACAATGACTAGATATACCTCAGAGATACCTCAATATCCATTTTACTGCTTTCTAATGTTCATTTCTTGGATTTGATAATAATCTGCTAACAACACCACTAACGTGAGAAATATCTGGTCTGGTGTACACCATGGCATACATAATACTACTAAATGATGACTGATAAGGAACCATTTCCATTTCATCTTTTTCCTCCTCAGTTGATGGACTTTAACTTATCATAATCCTAAAGTGACTCGCAAGTGGAGTACTAACTGGTTTCTCTTTTCTCATGTTGAATCTTTCAATAAAATTCTCAATGTATCATTCCAAAGATAGAAAAATCTTGTGATTACTCTTTTCATGAGTAATCATCATACTAAGAATTTGAGTAGTGTCTCCCAAGTCCTTTATTTCAAAATACTTGTTCAAATCCTTCTTCAACCTTTCAATCTTGGTGATATCTCTACTAATAACCAGCCAATCATCAGTATAAAGCAACAAGATAATAAAATGACCATCATAAAACTGTTTGATGAAAACACAATGATTAGAATTCATCCTTATATACTCATTTTTCTCTATGAATGAGTCAAATTTCTTGTACCATATCCTTGGTGGCTATTTCATACCATACGAACTTTTCTTAATCTTGAAAACTAGGTTTTATTTACCTTTTACTTGAAATCCCTATGTACGCTCCATGTATATCTCCTTATTAATATCACCATGTAAGAACACTATCTTTACATCTAGTCGTTGATCCTACAAGTTCAGACTAGCCATTAATCCAAGAAAAACTCTGATAGAAGACATTTTAACCACAAGAGAAAAAATATCATAAAAGTTAATACCTTTATTCTGATCGAATCGTTTCACAACCATTCTAGCTCTGTATCATGACTATGAGCTACCATATTATCCTTTGATTCTCTACACCCACTTGTTCTTGAGTTCCTTCTTTCTATGTGATAATTCCAAAAAATCAAATATACAGTTCTTGTGCAAGGATCTCATCTCTTCTTGCATGAACTTCTTTCATTCCATCTTTGGATTGCTTCTAATTGAATAATCATAACTTTTTGGATCTCCCTTGTCAGTGAGAGTCACATACTCATGTGATGAGTATCTAAGAATTGGTTTTCATTCTTTGGTGGATCTCCTCAACTACACCTCGGGGGTAATCTGTTATGGAATATCATATTATGGAGACATATCAGTAGATGGAGGAATATTACTCAATAGTGATGTATCATCAGTGTTGTGTATCTATCTCACACTAGCTAGTACTGATGGTGGTGAGATTGGTTCCTAATTGACTGGAATTTCCTTAGACCACAACTTCTCTGCATTTTATGGCTTCTCAAAATCTTCAATTGTCTAATCCTCAAGAAACACCAAATCTCTACTTTTTATGATACTCCTACTAATAGGATCCCAAAGTCGCTATCCAAACTCCTCATGAGTGTATCCCAAAAAGATACACTGCTTTATTTTTCTATCTAGCTTCGCCCACTCATCTTTGAGGATGTGAATAAATTCCATACATCAAAATACTCTCAAGTGTTTGTATGAAACATATTCACCTATCCAAAACCTTTATAAAATGTCATAGTTCTTTGGAAATTATGGATAAAGGTTGATAAGATCAATTGTGGTCCTAATTTATATCCCCCAAAAGGGGTTTGACAACATTTCATTTGAGATCATACAATTGACTCTCTTGAAAATCATCCTTATCATCCTTTCAGTAACACCATTATACTAAGGCATCTTCTATACTGATTTTTCAGTCTGATGCCAAAACTCTTGGAGTACTCTTTAAATGGACCACATTACTCTCCTCCATTGTATTTCCGCACACACTTTAACTGTCTGCCTATTTATCTTTCCACCTTCACATGAAACTGCAAGAAAACATCCTACACTTGATCTTTAGTTTTCAAATCAAAGGCCCAGACATTTCTAGAATGATTATCTATGAAGGTAAAAAAAATAAATAGTACCTCCCATTGACTTAGTTCTCATCATGTAGATATCAGTGTGAATCAAATATAAAACATTTTTTTGGATGATATATAACCATGAAATGATACTTTTTCTTGTTTTCCCACCATGTAATCAACATAGGTATCCAAATATGTACCTTTTATTCCTGGTAAAATATCCTTCCTGGAGAGCATTCTGATTCCTCTCTCTCTTATGTGACCAAGCCGCCTATGCCAAACTTCTCTAGGAACATCTTTTCTAGCTACGTTGACTTCTACACCACACAGTTTTACATCTGTAAGATAAAGAGAAATATCTTTCTTTACTTTATCAATTACCAAGTAACCTTTGGTAAGATTCCATTACCCATCACCGAAGGAATTTAAATATCAATCATCATCAATCATTCCATTGGATATCAGTTTGAGGTGAATATCAGGAACATTCCTTACATCCTACAAAAATAACCTTCATCCAATATTAATCTTCAGAAAAATGTGACCAATACCAGTAATTTTAGATGAATTATCATTTACCATCACCACATGTCTGAAACTCCATCAATTTTAATATGAGAAGAAATATCTTCTAGAAGTTACATGGTAGGAGGCACTAGAATCAATCACCCATGTCGAGTCTTGGATTGCAAGACATACTAAATTATCTTCCTGAACAATAAAAATTTCTTCATTGATAACATGAATATTATTATTTTGGGTATTACCTTCTTGATTCCTTTTCTCATCCTTCAAACTTCTACACTCCTAGATGAAGTGTCCAGGATTTCCACAATGGTAGAACTTCATGTCATATCTCGATAGATATTTTGACTACTTTCTCCTTTGTAGAATTTGGTTACAAGGTTATCCTCCTCTGATTCTTCCCTACCATTTCTACTTCCCTTGTATTTTAGTTAGAGAGCCTCTAATTCAGGTGTATGGACCTTATCTTTTCTTCTGCACTCTTCATTCAATATTCCATATTTCACCATTTCCACAATGATATTTCTATCTAGAGTTTAATTTCTGACTGACATAACTAGTGTGTCCCATATATTCGGTAAAGAACTCAACATAAAAATTTCCTTCAACTCATCATCAATCATCATTTTCATGGAATTCAACTAATCAATATTACCTTGGAACTCGCCCATGTGGTCCGATATGTTGGTCTTATATTTGTACTTCATGTTGATAAAATGATGTATCATGTTTTCTTTATTCTGCATGGAATACATATTTTATAATTTTCTACAAAGAATGGAAACACTATGTTTGTTGGATTTTTTTTGAAGATACTCTTGTCGATCCACTGTCTGATTTGGACAACACATTTCCTGTTGAGCATGACCCACTCTGCATCAAATGGCAGGATATTGGATGAAATTTTCTCACTAGACTGACTACTTTTTGATGATACCTCTGCTTGCACTGAAATGGGCTTAGCAGTCTCCACTATTGGTTTCCAAAAATATTTAATATATAAAATATCCTCCATTTTGGGTTTTCAGACGACATAATTAAAAGTGATAAGATTAATCATATTACCTGTATTTTATTCCATTGATTCAGTTATAATTTCAAAAATCTAACCATATGGATGTGTCTGAAATGAACAAAATAGTTGTAAATGACTCATGGATCGCTGAAAATGGACTCCGATTGGCCAAGATACAGCCAAAATAGTTTCAACGGTCAAGATCGACTGATGATATGGCCCTCACGTTACTCACCGGAACAGTCATCGGAAAACCTGTAAAAAATTTGCAATCGGTGTGAACAATACCATATTCTTTGGCAGGGGGCACTTTAGCACCCATAGTTTGATCAAAACTTTGAACACCTCTACTAGCTATGTTTCATCTCCATTTTGGCACCACTTGCACCGTAAGAATCATCTCACTGATCTCTTCACCGATCTGGCCTCAAATTTTTTTTCTGACCACCTTCAATTTTTTGGTCACTAGAAAACTGTTCTACAACATCACTATTTCAACCCTGATGCCTATGATACCACTTTGTTAGGGAAACGTAGGTTTGTGGTGACTAAATCAAACACAAAGAAAGAGGAAAAATGGAAGAACACATGAATTTATGTGGTTTGGGATGGTTTCCTATGTCCGTGGGAGAATGGGGCCAAATTTATTTCTCTTCTCTAGATAATATGTCAGAGGATCACTATAGGATTACAATGGGGTTGTTTTTTTTGTTACAATTCATGGGATACAATCCCATTTTATAGAGAAATGGAAATAACTCCATCAATGGTTATTTGGGTAGATTATCTACCCTTGATAAATACCCTCACCACGAGATGCTTGTCTACGGTTGGCTTCCCACCAAGGAAGACCTACACCAGGGTTGCTAGTGACATATTTTTTCCCTCAATCAACTCCCTAAATTGAGAGTGGCCCCCACATAGTGAAAATCAAATATCTTCGGGTACTGTTGCAACTTTCTCAAACAAAACACATCATCTTGGGGTGAAAGTACTATATTTTTATGAGTTCAACATTTTATTCAATCCTAATGATATGCATGTTATAGTATATTCAATGTTCAGTTCATTTGAGTGGAACATATAATCCGATGATAACTCTGTACACAACAAAACTCAAATAACGAACTCCAAGTTAAATAAAAAACTTAATGAAGTGTACTGTGATTCGCCAAAACCAAGGATAATAAAGTCGATTATCACAATATTCTCTCTAAAAACTTCCCCCTTTTTGATAATCACTTGACACAAATTAAAATATATGTTTGACATGAATTTTAGAAGATAAATCCCTTTAATGTCTGATGAATCATCAATAGATATAAAATATATAAAAACTAAACTTTATCCTAAAATTTTTCCATTAAGAAACACATAGGGATAAAAACAATAAATCTCCCAGCAATATTCAATATTTGTCCTCAAAAAACCCCCCCACCATAATCAATTTATGTTCCTTTAATATGAACATCGCTAAACTCTTCCACAAATCAATATAAAGGGAAACTTTCCACGCATATGAACACCTCTAAATTCTCCCCCTTTTTGATGGTAAAAAAAACCAAATATAGAATAATTATTATGAAACAATAATAGAGGATATTAAATAAAAAAAATCATGTAAATAAAATTTTATAAAGATTGAAAAATTTATCACCCCTCTAGAATTTGTAATGAAACCATACTTTCCTTCAAAATTTTTGTTTTCTTCTTATGAGGTGAATTTCTCATCTTTATAGAACCATCCAAAGTGAAAAAATAAAACCATTCTCTCTATTTTGGAAGAAGTAAATATATGAAGTGGTTAGTGATGAAAATCAATAGATAATAAGGATAAAAACAGAGAACCTTCTAGAAGTTATCTTTTGATTCCTGTTATAACACATCAACCTTTTTTCCATTATATTTTATCTATTTAATATTTTTTTATTAATTTTTTAGCTTCAGGTGGGGTTTCCTTTTAATTTTTTGAGAAATTAGTCCATTTTACCTATCACACAATTAATGAAAACCATGTGACCCAACTGTACAAAGCGCATAGTAAATTGCAATGGTTCTCACATGATTGGTGCACGGTTGGGAAAACCATGGAGTTTCATCTAGATGTTTCTAGTTAAGGGTGTAAGTTTGGCACACACTTTAGTGAACTATGATGAAAAACCATGTGTTCTACCCATATCCTCAAAAAATAAGGAATTTAGCTAAATTTCCTCTCATGTTTTAAGCCTTTTTCCTCCTCTCTTCCTCACATTCAAGCTTCTTGAACCCATAGGCCTCTTTCCCTTTGTTTCCTATATTTTTTTTCCAATTCTAAGGGGTTTACACATGATTTGAGGTGGTTTATTTAAGGTAATCCATCATAACCTCACACATATCCTCTTTCCATTCATTTTCTCCTTTTATTTCTTACCACTAGAATGGTGTCAGTGACTTAGGGTTGTCTTAGCTGGATTTTTGATTTGAGGTTTCTTTGTTTTAGGGATCCTTAAGGTCTTTCAGGGCACCTCGTGCCTTATTATGGTGAGTTTGTGTAGTTATTTGTGGAAGCGACATGTTTGAGGTAGGTTGTTCCATGCTTGTGCCTTGAAACTTAAAACCATGAATTCTTTTTCTTTCTAGCCTACATTTTAAATTTTTTATAAACCGTAATAAGTATTTTTACTATTTATTTCCATAAGAATTTGGTTTCACTTTGGGTTTCATTGGATTCAAAATGGGTTTCCATTTAATATTTAATATTTAAATTTGTTTTTTTTATTATATTCACACCTAGTGTTTGATTAAATGCATGTATGGATATTTTGAAGGGTTTACTTCACTCAAAGAAGCATTTGGTTTTAAAATTAATCCTCTTAAGGTTTTTATCTGAATGTGAAGGGTGTATTTGGTTCTCAAAAATTGTTGGGTTACAAAAAAGTGGGTATTTATCCTACATTATAATTTTTATAATACCTATTGGCCATTATAATGTTTTAAACAAGGAAGTTTTGCTTTAAAAGAGATTTCAAGGGACGATTCAATGGTTGATTTACAAATGGTGGTATCTTTCCTTTTCATTCAAAGCCATATTTTTAAAAATCCCATTTAGCAATTTATGAAATGATTTTTATTAACAATGTAGAAAACTTATTTTGATCCCCTTATATTATTCTATTCTTTATTAATGCTATGATGTAAATAAGGGTTATTTATTAAGAGGGCATTGGAAGTGGGAAGAGGTTTACTGCTTCTATTTTATTATCAAATCATGTTATGTACATATGGATTTTTTGTTTTTTTCTCACCTCCTTTGAATTAGATCATGGAAACCTTAGGTATTAAGTGGAATATCTATATTATTACTATGCTAGCACAAATTATGAGCAATCTATAACCCTAGGTATGATTGTGTTTTACTAGGGTATTTCTTCCCAGCGAGTCCATGAGGGTTATATGGGGTTGACTAAAGTTAAGTTCACTTAGGGTTAGTTGATTTCATATTAATTTTTTTTGAGAGAGGTCTAATATCATTTCATGTTAGATCCCAGTGAGTTTCGAATAAGGCCTAGTTATTAAAGATGGGTTCATTAGTGGACTACCACTTATTACCTTGATTGTATCACCTTATCCTTGTTTTGTTTAGGGTGACCATTTACATTTATGTATTTATATTATGTTTTATTGAAATGATGGTGCCCCTATATTTCTATTTACCTTATTTCCTGTATTGTATAGTTTAATTTTCAATTGTTTTTGAAAAAGAGTATTGGTGAAAGCATTATAATAAAGGGAAAAAAATATTCATTTTATTTTTAAACTTGGAAGTCCACGCATTTATAGGCTTTATAGAGTTTATTTTAAATATGGTGGATTCCACTCCTTTGCAATAAGGGAGTTTTGAAAGGTTTGTGTTGTGAAAAAATCTATCATTATGAAATTTCAAAGTTTTTGGGTTGTTGTATTTGTTGACACAACATATTGAAAAAGTAGTTCTAGAATAATGTTTCAGGTGGCATCATTTCCCAACATTTTGAAAATTCGTGGGCTTATAAATTTGGAGGTTTGAAATTGGTTTTTGGAAAAGTAATTTTTTTTGTGATGTAGAGTAAAATTATTGGGAGGTTGAGTATGTGGACCATGAGGTAATGTTTTCATAATCACAAAGGAAGCTTGTAGAAGGAGGATCGTGAAGATAAGAACATGGACCATAAGTTTGATTATGTGACCATAAGGTAGAAGGTAAGTATGTGATCATAAGGTAGAACAAAGTACATGATTTTAAGGCTGAATTGAGTACACAGAGACAGAGCTAAAGGAGAGTTCTCAATTATGAGGTAGAAGGTTGTTTGTGGTAATTTGAGGGTTATTTTTGGGCCGCTGTGAATGAGAGTACATAAACTGCTAATTTGTTCTATGCACTATAAGGCGGGGTTCATGGTATGGGGTAAACGATGAAGTAGACGAGTTTTAAATAAAGGTATGAATAGTAATTAACTATTTATATGGTTTCTCAGAAAGATTTCCCATATAAAGGACCCCTAATCACTACAATTGACACATTGAATTTTATTAGAGAGCATCATTTATAGAGGGATTCTATCAAGTCTGAAAGTGTATCCGCAAAGTGCAGTTGGCCTAAATAAGTTCATAGAGGTGAAACCCAAAAATTTGGAGATCATTGTAAAATGAAGCACACGAAGTTGGAGTATGCAAGGTGTCTTGCAAGTTCATAAAGGAGTAGTTTGTGAGGAAGGATTTTTCGGTTATTCAATTCTACAAAGGGGAGTTCACGATGATAGTGTATTGTGAGGTTGGAGTTTGTAGTGAACCTTTTTCATGAAGTTGAAGTACACGAGGTTGTAGGAATGTTTGTGGTGAAGCAGTTCTATAAGGATAGAGTTCAGGTTGAATAGTGTTCCATGAGGTCAAGTACACAAAAGGTTGAATTTCATTTCTCAGATAAAAACAGAGCTTCATGTCACACCTATCTTAATGTGAACCAAATAAAAAATGATACAGATCATCAAGAGGATATTTTGGAGGACTAGTGTGTTCAATTCAATTGATAAATTAGAGAGCATTCAAAGTGTGATTGGTTATATACTAGGGGATAGTGATTCCACTACAAAAATTGTAACAATTGTTTTCTGCAACGAATTTTAGTACATTGGATATAACATCCGCATCCCGGTACTCCCTCATGTGACTGATTAGGGTCATTACTAAACCTTAGGTGCATCTCCCCATCCACCAGAGGCTTCTAACTATCAACTAGGGTCTACAAAAAATAATGGGGAGACTCTACCCTTCGGAACACAGTAACAAAAAAACATAAATAAGATAAATCAATCACAAAATATAACTAAATAAAATTAAAGATAAATATGAACAATCCAAGTAATAATAAATAACCATTTCATGTTATATTTTACGCTAAAATAAATTTCATACTGAAGACATACAAGAAACTATCTAGAAAAAACTACAAACTAAAGATGCAAAAAGTCCCGATCTTGAACCCCATGCCCTATCCCATATCCAAGATCCAATCCCATATAGAAAAGAAACCAATAAAGCATTGGTACCCTTAAACTTTTCTAAACCTACATCTGTGAAATCTCCCTAGGTACCAAATGGATCCCAGATAGGGTGTTATTAAAACTCAATAGGATGATGGCCGTGGTGTCTAAACAATCTAACCAAAATTGTTAGTGCATTCAATAGTATGATAATTAGGGTAATAAATTCATAAATTAATACACTATATCAAATAAACCTATTAGACCTTGAGCTCCAGGTTGACACTCGAGGTTTGCCAAACTAAATTTAGTTTGTTTCCATATGTCTCTATCCTTGAAAACTAGTGAAAATAACTAAAAAGGAACACCACTTCCAACCCAAAAGCTCACCCTTAGGTATCAAGTAACCATTAATCTAGACCTCAGGTGGTATATACTCATTCATCTATCCCTTAGGTGGTATGTACCATGTATTATGCCCTCAGGTAGTATGAAACCATGCATCTAGCCCTCATGTAGTATATTACCATGCATCTATCCCTCAGGTAGTATATAACCATGAAACTAGCCCTTATAAATCAAAATAATCAAGAGTCATAACAAGAAAATATTTTACTAAATACATTTATAAAACCAAACACCAAACATGAAAAAATGTTGATATAATCCATATTGTTCAATTCATAAAAATTACAAATTATCAACCATTTATTCCATCATTTCAAGTTTCCAATTATCTCAAATAATTGTAAAAATTCTATTACGCTTAGCAAGTATTCCCTATCATGACCTGACCTTTTATAAATAAAATTCCCTCTTTTTGAATAAATAAATGAATCAGTAAGTAATAAGTTATAGAAAACACATTCACCAGTTTGGTAATATCCTATCATATTTAAAATACCTCTAAGAATCATAACCATTGATAATATTTCCATTGAACAATGATTTTATGACTAATATATATATAGGGTTGTGATAAATTCCAATTGATATATATATTTGAAATATATCCTTTATTAGCGCTAGTAAAAAAAGAATTGATAAATAACCCCTTTATCAGTGCTACTAATAAAACACTGTTAAAGGGGGTCCCTTAAACAATACTAAAAAAAGCACTGATAAATGGGTACCTTTATCAGAGCTAAAAAATGCAGATAAAGGGGTAATTTAAACAATGATTTTAGATCTAATAAAGGTACCCCTTTATCAGCATTTTTTTAGCACTGTTAAAAGGTGGCACTGTGAAAATACATTTTTTGGTAGTGATCTATAAAGGATATTATTACCAAAACAATCTCAATCAAGAGAATTATACACTTTTAAACCAAAGCAGTAGGTAGTTCGATAACTTGAACTAATGTATCCAAGTCTCATAAAAAATTCTTCAACTATATACCTGTCGAAAGGTCTTAAGTTTCAAGCTCTGAACTATTTCTAACTATAGACCTGTTGGAAGGTATCAAGACACGCAATCCCCAAGATCCTCTATATTATACTCAATCTAAAACAAATCTAATTCCCCATACTTCATTGACTATAAACCTATCAGAAGATACAACTTCCATTTCTTTGAAGCTAGATGATCTCCTCGATCTAAATATCTCAGGTTCCAATCCTAAAACCTCCTCGACCACACAAGATCAAAAAAAGAATAGTGACATGCATAAATATAAGATCCATATAATAAAACCTCAATCAATGATGGATCTCAAAAAAACTTTGAAGACAAATCAATAAAACCAAAGCACTCAAAGTAGTGAGATAATGTACATAGATCAATTATAGAATTTCTAGTAAGTTTCTGTATCAATCTAATTCCCATTACTTGAATCCCTTAGGGATATTTATTGATGAAGTTATAAAATAATCCAATAATCTGTTGGGGTAGCAGAGGTTTGTCATGACTAAATCAAACACAAAGAAAAAGAAAAAATGGTGGAACACGTGAATTTACGTGGTTCAACAAGGTTTCCTTTGTCCATGGGAGAAGGAGACCAAATTTATTTCTTCTCTCCAAATAATATGTAAGAGTATCACAACATGATTACAACAAGGTTTATTTGGTTACAATTTATGGGATTCAATCCTATTTTATAGATAAATGGAAACAACTCTGTCAATGGTTCTTTGGGTAGATCATCTACCCTTGGGAAATATCCTTTGCATCAGCTGCTCTTCCACGGTTGTCTACCCACCAAGGAAGAACTGCACCAGGGTTGTTTCTGATAGATTTTTACCCCAATCAACTCCCTAAATTAGGAGTGACCCCCATAAATCTATCCCTCATGACCAATTTGGGGTAGAAGCTAGGATCACAGTCTCCTTGTAGGCATCTAACTTTTCCTTTGGTAGAACATTTGTTATCATGTTTTCCCCATTATCATTGGTGTGGATTTTCTAAACTTTCAATTTTTTTTCTTCCAACACATTTTGGATCTAGTGATATCACATGTTGATGTGTTTGAACCTAGAATGAAATATCAGGTTCTTGTTGAGATGGATAACTCTCTGACTATCGCAATAGAGAATATAATTCTCCTTACTCTGTCCTAGATCCTGTAAAAAATTATTCATCCACAACATCTCCTTGAATCCATAAGTGATTACGATATATTTTTCTTCCATGGTAGAAAATGAAACAAACTTCTAAATTCATGACTTCCAAGTGATTGCTCCCCCTATAAATGATATCAGGTACCCAGATATGGATTTACTCATGTCTATATATCTAGTCATATCTACATTTGTGTAACCTTATAAAACATGTTTATCACTTCCAAAACATAAACAATGACTAGATGTACCTTAGAGATACCTCAATATCCATTTGTTCACTGTCTAATGTTAATTTCTTGGATTTGATAAGAATCTGCTAACAAAACCACCAACATGAGAAATATCTGGTCTGGCTCACACCATGACATACATAAGACTGCTAAATGCTGACTGATAAGGAACCATTTCCATTTTATCTTTTTCCTCCTTAGTTGATGGACTTTGACTTGTCATAAGAATGAAGTGACTCGCAAGTGGAGTGATAACTAGTTTCTCTTTTCTCACATTGAATCTTTCAAGAACTTTATCAATGTATTGTTCCTTAGATAACCAAATCTTGTGATTCCTCCTATCACGAGTAATCGTCATACTAAGAATTTGAGTAGTGTCTCCCAAGTCCTTGATTTCAAAAGACTTGTTCAACTCATTCTTCAACCTTTAAATCTTGGTGAAATATCTACCAATAACCAGCCTGTCATCAACATAAATCAAAAAGATAATAAAATGACCATCAAAAAACTATTTGATGGAAACACAATGATCAAAAATCATCCTCCTCTAATCATTTTTCTCCATGAATGAGTCAAATTTCCTATACCATTACCTTGGTGCCTATTTCTAACCATACAAACTTTTATTAATATTTAAAACCAAGTTTTCTTTACCTTTTACCTAAAATCCCTATGGCTGCTCCATGTATATCTCCTTGTTAAGACCACCATGTAAGAACACTATCTTTACATCTAGTCATTGAACCTCTAGGTTCAGACTAGCTGTCAATCCAAGATCAACTCTGATAGAATACATTTTAACCACAAGAGAAGAAATATCATCAAAGTTAATACCTTTCTTACAATCTAATCCTTTCACAACCATTCTAGATTTGTAGCACGACTGCGAGATACTATATTCTCCTTTGATTCTACACCCACTTGTTCTTGAGTGCCTTCTTTCCATGTGATAATTCCACCAAATCAAATATACAGTTCTTGTGTAAGGATCTCATCTTTTCTTGCATGAAATTCTTTCATTCCATCTTAATCTAGCTTCTAATTGCATCATCATAACTTTTTGGATCTCCCCTGTCAGTGATAATCACATACTCATGTGGTGAGTATCTAAGAATCAGTTTACATTCTATGATGGATCTCCTCAACTGCACCTCAGGTGGAATCTATTTTAGAATATCATATGATGGATACATATTATAAAATGGAGGCATATTACTCAATAGTGATGTATCATTAGTTCTGTGTATCTATCTCATACTAGCTAGTACTGATAGTGGTGAGACTCATTCCAAATTGACTGGAATTTTCTCAGACTGCAACTTCTCTGCATTTTATGGATTTAAAAAATCACCAATTGTCTAATCCTAAAGAAACACCACATCTCTACTTTTGATGATCCTCCTACTAATAAGATCTCAAAGTCGGTATCCAAACTTCTCATGAGTGTATCCACAAAAGATACACTAATTTCATTTTCTATATAGCTTTGCCCGCTCATCTTTCGGGATGCGAACAAATTCCATGCAACCAAATACTCTCAAGTGTTTTTATAAAACATACTCACCTATCCAAAACCTTTATAAAATTTCGTAGTTCTTTGTAAATGATAGATAAAGGTTGATAAGATCAACTGCAGTCCTCATCGCCTTCCCCCAAAAGGTGTTTGAGAGATTTTCATTTGAGAGAACACACTTGAATCTCTTAAACATCATCCTTATCATCCTTTTAGCAACAACATTATATTGAGGAGTCTTCCATACTGATTTTTTTCAGTCTGATTCCAAAAATCATGTATTACTCTTAAAACAGACCACAATACTCTCCTCCATTGTATTTCCGCACACACTTTAACCGTATGTCTATTTCTCTTTCCACCTTCACATGAAACTTCATGAAAACATCCTGCACTTGATCTTTAGTTTTCAAAGAAAAGACCCAAAATTTTCTATAATGACCATCTATGAAGGTAATAAAATAAATATCACCTCCCATTGACTTAGTTCTCATCATACATATATCAGTGTGAATCAAATCTAAAAAATTTTCTTTTCTGGATGATATATAACCTTGAAATGATAATTTGTCTTATCTTCCCATGATGCAATCAACATAGGTATCCAAATGTGTACCTTTTAGTCTTGGTAAGAGATCCTTCTTAGAGAGTATTTTGACTCCTCTCTCTCTCATTTGACCAAGCCGCCTCTACCAAACTTCTATAGGAACATATTTTCTAGCTACATTGACTTCTACACCACACATTTTGACATATGTAAGATAAAGAGAAATATATTTATTTACTTTATCAATTACCAAGTAACCTTTGGTAAGATTCCATTACCCATCATCAAAGGAATTGACATATCAATCATCATCAATCATTCCATTGGATATCAGGTTGAGGTGAATATCAGGAACATGCCTCACATCCTTCAACAATAAACTATATCCAATATTAGTCTCTGAAAAAATATGACCAATACTAGTAATTTTGGATGCACTATCATTTACCATAACCAAATGTATGAAACTCCATGAATTTTAAAATGATAAGAAATATCTTCTAGAAGTGACATGGTAGGAGGCACTGGAATCGATCACCCATGTCAAGTATTGGATTGCAAGACTGAGCAAATTATCTTCCTAAACAATAAAAATTTCTTCATTGATAACATCAACATTATTATTTTGGGTCTTACCTTCATGATTCCTTTTCTCAACCTTCAAACTTCTACACTACTGGATGAAGTGTCCATTATTTCCACAATGGTGGAACTTCATGTCATATTTCGATTGATATTTTGAACACTTCCTCCTTTGTAGACTTTGGTAACGTGGTTCTCTTCCTATACTTCTTCCCTACCATTTATGCTCCCCTTGTATTTTAGTGACAGAGCCTCTAATTTAGGTGTATGCACCTTATATTTTCTTCTATATTCTTCATTCAATATTCCATCTTTCACCATTTCCATGGTGAGAGTTCTATATGGAGTTGAATTATGGGCCGACATAACTAGTTTGTCCCACATCTTCGGTAAATAACTGAACATCAAAAGTGCCTGAAACCCATCACCAATCATCATTTTCATGGAATTCAACTAATCAATATTACCTTGGAACTCTACCATGTGGTCCGATATGTTGGTATTATATTTTTACTTCATGCTGGCAAGATGACGTATCAGGTTTTCTTTGTTCTACATGGAATACATTTTTTATAATTTTCTACAAAGAATGGAAGCACTATGTTTGTTGGAATTTTTTTAAGATACTATTTTTGATCCACTTTCTGATTTGGACAACACATTTCTTGTTGAGAATGACCCACTCTGCATCAATTGGTGGGATACTGGATGACGTCTTCTCACTGGATTGATTTCTTATTGATGATACCTCCACTTTAATTGAAATGGGATTAGTGGTCTCCACTATTGGTTTTCAAAAATATTTAATATATAAAATATCTTCCATTTTGGGTTTCCATACGACATAATTAAAATCACTAAGCTTATTTATATTACCAGTATTTTATTCCATTGATTCATTTATAATTTCAAAAATCTAACCATAAGGATGTGTTTGAAATGGTAAAAATAACTGTAAATGACTTGTGGATCGCTGAAAACTGACTCTGATTATCCAAGATATATCCAAAATAGTTTCAACAGTCAAGATCGACTGATGATGTGGCCCTCGTGTGGCTCACCAGAACAGTCATCGGAAAACCCGCCAAAAATACACCATTAGTGTAAAAAGTACCATCTTCTTTGGTAGGGGGAACTATAGTACCAAGAGTTTGATCGAAACTTTGAACACCTCTACCGGCTAAATTTCATCTCCATTTTGGAATTGCTTGTGCTATTGGAATCGTCTTACTAAGATCTTCTCCGATTTGGCCTTAAAAAAATTTTCTGACCACCTTCAATTTTTTGGCCACCAGAAAACTATTCTGCAACATCACTATTTCAACCCCGATGCTTATGATACCACTTTATTAGGGTAGCAGAGGTTCGTGGTGACTAAATAAAACAAAAATAAAGAGGAAAAATGGAAGGAAACATGAATTTATCTAGTTTGGAAAGGTTTCCTATGTCCATGGGAGAAGGGGGCCAAATTTATTTCTCTTCTCTAGATAATATTTCGGAGGATCACAATAGGATTACAATGGGGTTATTTTTTTTGGTTAAAATTCATGGGATTCAATCCCATTTTATAGAGAAATGGAAATAACTCCATCAATGGTTGTTTGGGTAGATCATCTACCCTTGAGAAATATCCTTACCACTAGATTCTTGTCTATGGTTGGCTTCCCACCAAGGAAGATCTGCACCAGGGTTGCTACTGACAGATTTTCCCCCTCAATCAACTCCCTAAATTGGGAGTGGCCCTTGTATAGTCAAAATACAAGATCTACGGGTACTGTTGAAACTACATAAAACACAACACATCATCTTCAGGTGAAAGTACTATATTTTGATGAATTCAACTTTGTATTCCATTAAAATGCTCTGCATGTTATAGTAGATGAAAAGTTTAGTTCTTTTTAATGAAACATATAATCCGATGATAATTCTGTACACAACAAAACTCAAAAAATGAACTCCAAGTTAAATTAAAACCTTAATGAAGTGTACTATGATTTTCCAAAATAAAGGACAATAAATTATTTTATCACAATATTCTCTCTAAAAACTCCCTCCTTTTTGATAGTCACTTGGCACAAGTTAAAATATATGTTTGACATGAATTTTAGAAGAGAACACCCTTTAATTCTTGATGAATCATCAACAGATATAAAATCCATAGAAAATAAAATTTATCCTTAAATTTATCCTTTAAGAAACACATAGGGATAAAAACAATAAATCTCACAAAAATATTCAATATCTCTCCTAAAAAAAAATCCCCCACCGTACTCAATTTCTCCTCCTTTAACATGAACATCGCTAAAATCTTTCACAAATTAATATAAATCAAAACTTTCCACACATATGAACACATCTAAATTCTACCTCGTTGTGATGGTAAAAAGAACCAAATATAGAATAATTATTATGAAACAATAATAGATGATATGAAAGAAAAAAATAATGTAAAGAAAATTTTATAAAGATTGTAAAATGTACCACCCCTATATAATTTGTAATGAAACCATAATTTCCTTCATAATTTATGTTTTCTTCTTATGAGGGTAATTTCTCATATCTATAGAACCATCCAAAGTAAAAAAGTAAAACTTTTCTCTCCCATTGTAAGAAGTAAATATATTAAGTGGTTAGTGATAAAAATAAACAGATAATAAGAATAAAAAGAGTGAACCTTCTCAAAGTTATCTTTTGATGCCTATTATAACACGTTGAACTTTATTTTCCAATATATTTTATCTAGTTAATGGTTTTTATTAATTTTTAGATTCAGGTGGGGTTTCCTTTTAATTTTTTGATAAATTAGTCTATTTTACCAATCACACGGTTAATGAAAACCATGTGAACCAACTGTACAAAGCCCACAGTAAATTGCAATGGTTCTTGCATGATTAGTGCATGGTTGGGAAAACCATGCAGTGTCATCTAGGTGCATCCAGTTAAGAGTGTAAGTTTGGTGCACAATTTAGAGAACTATGTGGCTAAACCGTGTGGTCTACCCAGATCCTAAAAAAAAAATGAATTTAGCTAAATTCCCTCATGTGTTTTAACCATTTTGCCTCCTCTATTTCTCACATTAAAACTTCTCGAAACCAGAAACCTCTTTCCCTTTGTTTCCTATAATTTTTTTTTTCTAATTATAAGGGGTTTATTCATGATTTGAGGTGGTTTATTTAAGTTAATCCATCATAACCTCCCACACATCCTCTTTCCCTTCATTTTCTCCTTTTATTTCTAACCACTAGAATGGTCTCAGTGACCTAGAGTTGTCTTATCTTGATTTTTGATTTGAGGTTTCTTTGTTTTAGTGATCCTTAAGGTCTTTTAGGCCCCCTAATATCTTATTATTCTGAGATTTTGTAGTTATTTATAGAAGTGACATGTTTGAGGTAGGTTGTTCCATGCTTGTGCCTTTAAACATAAAACCATGAATTCTTGTTCTTTCTAGCCTACATTTGAAATGTTTTATAAACTATAATAAGTATATTTAATATTTATTTCCATAAGAATTTGGTTTCACTTTGGGTTTTATTGGATGAAAAAGGGGTTTCCATTGAATATTTAATATTTAATTTTTTTTATTCTATTCACACCTAGTGTTTGATTAAATGCATGTATAACACTTCTGAAGGGTTTCCTTCACTCAAAGAGGCATTTGGTTTTAAAAATTAATTCTCCTAAAGTTTTTATCTGAATTTGAAGTGTGTATTTGGTTATTAAAAATGGATGGGTTACAAAAATTGGGTATTTATCCCATATTATAATTTTTATAAGACCCATTGGACTTTGTAATGTTTTAAACAAGGAAGTGTTACTTTCAAGGTGATTTTCAAGGGATGATTCAATGATTGATTTACAAATGGTGGTATCTTGACTTTTCATTCAAAGCCATATTTTTTAAAATCCCAGTTATCACTTTATGAAATGAGTTTTCTTAATAATGTAGAAAGCTTATTGTGTACCCCTTATATTCAACTTTTATTTATTAATTCTTATGATGTAAACATGGGTTATTTCTTAAGAGGGCATTTGAAGTGGTAATAGGTTTACTAATAATTTTTTATTATTGAATCATGTTATTTCCATATTTATTGTTTGTTTTTTCTCACCTCATTTGAATTATATCATGGTAACCTTAGGTATTAAGTGGAATATCTTAATGATTACGATGCTAGCACAAATTATGAACAAGCTAGCACCCTAGGTATGATTGTGTTCTACTAGGGGATTTCTTCCCAATGAGTTCATGATGGTTATATGGGGTTGAGTAAATTTAAGTTCACATAGGGTTAGTAGATTTAATATTAAGTGTTTTGAGAGAGAGGTCCAATATTTTTTCATGTTATATCCCAATGAGTTTTGAATAAGGCCTAGTTATTGAAGATGGGTTCATTAGTGGACTACCACTTATTACCTTGATTGTATCACATTATCCTTGTTTTGTTTAGGGTCACCATTTAAATTTATTTATTTATATTATATTTTCTTGAAATTATGGTGCCCCTATGTTTCTATATACCTTATTTCTTGTATTGTATAGTTTAATTTTCAATTTTTTTTGAAAATGAGTATTGGTGAAAGAATTCTAATAAAGTGATTTTTTTTTCATTTTCTTTGTAAACTTGGAAGTCTACCCCTTTATGGGTTTTAGAGAGTTCATTTTAAATATGTTGGATTCCACTCCTTTGCAATAAGGGAGTTTTGAAAGGTTTATGTTGTGAAAAAATCCATCATTATGGAATTTCAAAGTTTCTGGGTTGTTGTATTTATTAACATAACATGTTGAAAAAGTAGTTCTAGAATCATGTTTGAGGTGACATAATTTCCCAAAATTTTGAAAATTCTTGGGCCTATAAATTCGGTGGTTCAAAATTGGTTTTTGGAAAAGTAATTTTTTTGGTGATGTAGAGCACAAAAATTGGGAGGTTTAGTATGTGGACCATGAGGTCATGTTTGCATAATCACAATGGAATCTCGTGGAAGGAGGATCGTGAGGATAAGAACATTGACCATAAGGTCGAGTATGTGACCATAAGGTAGAAGGGAAGTATGTGATCATAAGGTGGAAAAAAGTAAATGATATTAAGGTAGAATATAGTACATAGAGATATAGTAGAAGGAAAGTTCTCAATTATGAGGCAGAAGGTTGTTTGTGGTTGTTTGAGGGTTGTTTTTGGGCCACTATGGATGAGAGTACATAAACTGCTAAGTTGTTCTGTTCACTGTAAGGAGTAGTTTGTGGTATGGGGTAAAATAGTGAAGTAGATGAGTTTAAATAAAGGTTTTAATAGTAATTGACTATTTATAAGGTTTCTCAGATAGATTTCCCATATAAAGGACCCTTAATCACTACAATGGACACATTTAATTATATTAGAGAGCATCATTTCTAGAGGGATTCGATCAAGTTTGAAAGGGTATCCACAAAGTGCAGTTGTCCTAAATAAGTTCATAGAGGTGAAACCCAAAAATTTAGATATCATTATAAAATGAAGCACACGAAGTTGGATTATGCAAGGTGGCTTGTAAGTTCATAAAAGAGTAGTTTGCGAGGAAGGAGTTTTCAGTTATTCTCTTCTATAAAGGGGAGTTCACGGTGATAGTGTACTATAAGGTTGGAGTTTTTAGTGAACCTTTTTCATGAATTCTAAGTAAACAAGGTAGTAGTAGAGCTTTTGGTGAATCGATTCTATGAGGATAGAGTTTATGGTGAATAGTGTTCTATGAGGTCAAGTACACGAAAGGTTGAATTTCATCTCTCAGATAAAAATAGAGCTTCATGTCACACCCATATTAGTTTGAACTGAATAAAAAATTATACATATCATCAAGAGGATCTTCTGGTGGAATAGTGTGTTCCATTTAGTTGAGAAAGTAGAAAGCATTCAAAGTGTCATTGGTTTTATACCAGGGGATAGTGATTCAACTCAAAAAATTATAACAATAGTGTTCTATAATGAATTTTAGTACATTGGATATAACATATGCATCCTGGTACTCCATCATGTGACCAATTAGGGTCATTACTAAAACTTAGGTGCACCTCCCCATCCACCAGAGGCTGCCAACTATCAACAAGGGTCTACAAGAAATAATGGGGAGACTCTACCCTCCAGAACAGAGTAGAAACAAAAACATAAATAAGATAAATCAATCAAAAAATATAACTTAATAAAATTATATATGAATATAAAAAATCCAAATAATAATAAATAACCATATCATGTTATATTTTATGCTAAACTAAATGTCATGCTAAAGACATACAAGAAACCAACTAGAAAAAACTACAAAATAAAGACACAAAAAGTCCTGTTCTTGAACCCCATGCTCGTTCCCATCTCCAAGATCCAATCTCATCCAGAAAAGAATCCAATCAAGCATAGGTCCCCTTTTCCATGTATAAACCTACATCTATGAAATCTCACTAGGTACCAAATGGATCCCAAATAGGGTGTGATTAAAACATAGTAGGATGACACCCGTGGTGTCTAAACAATCTAACCAAAATAGTTAGTTCATTCAATAGTATGATAATTAGGGTAAAAAATTCATAAATTAATGTATAATATCAAATAAACCTATTAGAACTCAAGCTCTAGGTTGACACCTAGGGTTAGCCAAACCCACTTTAGCATGTTTATAGATGCATATATCCTTGAAACCTAGTGAAAATAACTAAAAAGTAGCACCATTTGAAACCCAAAAGCTCTCCCTTAGGTATCAAGTAACCATGAATCTATCCCTCAGGTTGTATATAACCATTCATCTATCCCTTTGGTGGTATGTTCCATGTATCAAGCCCTCAGGAAGTATGAAACCATGCATCTAGCCCTCAAGCAGTATATTAGCATGTATCTATCCCTCAGGTAGTATATAACCATGCACCCAGCCCTTATAAATCAAAATAATCAAGAGTTATAACAAGAAAATATTTTACTAAATCCATTTATAAAACCAAAAACCAAACAAGAAAAAAATGTTGATATAAGCCATATCAGTCAATTAATCAAAATTACCAATTATCTACCATTTATTCCATAATTTCAAGTTACCAATTATCTCAAATAATTGTAAAGATTCTATTACACTTATCAAGTATTACCTATAATGACCTGAACTTTTATAAATGAAATTCCCTCTTTCTGAATAAATAAATGAATTAGTAAGTAATAAGTTATAGAAAACACATGCACCACTTTGGTAATATCCTATAAGATTTAAAAGACCACTAAGAATCATAACCATTGATAATATTTCCATTTAATAGTTATTGTATGACTAGTATATATATAGGGTTGTGATAAAGTCCAATTGATATAGATGTAATAAGAGATGACCTCGACTAGTAGGGTTATACCCTATGAATCCATTTACAAGAGTTTCCGAGTGAGATAACATCACTAAGATTTTTCCTTGATCAATTCTAATCCATGATTCAACAATTAAAGCATGAATGAAATATTTTATGGGATATTTTCAAGCTCATAGAGATCATGACCCAAACCATGTATGTTGAACCACCCCACTATCACACACCCTACCCTTAGGGAATTTATTGGTGTAATAAAGAGTTATGTATCTATATCCTAAAAGTATGAATTTTATATTTCATTTTTATATAAAATAATTATTATATTTATCCTTTATTATTATTATTACTTTTTAAATTATTATTTAATGATTTTTATAATAATTAGATTTTGATATGATGAAACACAAATTGTATTTTTGGGAAATGTATAGTTTAAATCAAGAAACTCTATTTTAATTGAATTAAAGAATTTTTGAAATAAATTATATTTTAATAAAATATTATTATTAAATAATTTTTATAAAATATAAATTATAATATAATTTTATCAAGTCAAAAATAATTTTTACAAGGGTTTGAAAACTATTATTGTCAGAAAACTAGTATTTTTCAATAAACATGGATTTTTGATTTAAAAGTGAAAATTATATAATTATATAATTATTCATATAACATAAATATTATTTTTGAAATAATCATTTTTATATTAGCCAAAAATTATTTTTTCATAATTTTTGGAGACAACCAATTTTTTGGTCAAAATTAAATACAGTATAAATATATGGTGTGTATCATGACATCATAATAACACAAAAGTGATGTAATATATTCCATAAAAGTTATAAAATACCAAATATATATTTCCAATTTAAAGTAATGTGTTTTTAGGTTATTTTATTAATTTTATAAACCCAAAATGAATCCTCCAAAACCTATATTACATTTTAAGTTTTTAAAATCAATTATTTGTAAACCTAACTCACTTCCACTTACCAAGGGTATTATTTTAATGTTTTTGGTTCTTAGACATGTAAAATAATTAAAACCAATTCAATTTTTTAGAAACTATGGGAAAAAACATGGGAATATTTTTTTGATTACTTTATCATATATAGTCAAAAACCTAAGTTTAAAAATTAATAAATAATTCCCTTCTCTTTTTCTCTATAAACCTCCCAAAATCACTTTAATATTCACTAAAAACCCTTGGACCATGAAATTAATGTATCCTTAACTCTCTATATCCCTTCCAAGGTTCCCCCAATATCTTAAGAATCTCATACCAAGCTTTTAAAAGCACCATCTCAAGGTATGGGATCCTCTAATTCTCCTCTATATTCAAACACCTCCTTTATATTATTCCCTTTGTTTTACAATTTTTCATTTTGGGATATGATTTAAAACATCCCTATTACTACCATTATTACATCCAAGTGATGATGGACCCCTTTCACTTTCATTAATCTCTCCCATTAACCTTTACATATTCCCGTTATGCTACCAGAATTATCCTGCGATTTTTCCATGCCTAACATTTTTTTGTGAATACCCATTCTTATTTCCACTAAATATTATTCACCTAGATGTAAATATATTTCATTTATTGGTTAGTTCCATGTATATAATCTAAAATCCTTTATATTGGAATTAAAATTGAGGAAAGTCATCTTTATGTTATATGATTCACGTGACACACTTATACATGCACATGATATGAAAATGATGGGTGTACCTAGATAACGCTCTAATGAATTGGGTAATGTTTTAGTCTCATGAGATATAATGTATGGGATTAGTGTGTAAATCTAATAAAATATCATAATTTTTCTATAATGTTATGATTTCTTGGTAGTTACCTTTAACCAAGGTTTATGATGTCATGTTTAATGTTGTCTCCACATTCCCATGTTTCCATTATGCTATCATGTTATATAATTATTAAAGATTATGATTTTAACCCCTATTATGTTACCATCATATGCCTCTTTGATTAAATTTACTAATTTACCTTATTATATGCTTTGTTTATTCCCTTATTGGTATTTATATCTCACACCTTTCTTATGTACATCCCTAGATTATCCCATGTAGTTTTAGAAGATCCAAGGAATATAAGAGCATGTAATAGAGATTGTAAATAGTGTTATTGTATTTATGCTTCAAGTTATTATGTCATGTACCTAATTCCAAAAAAGACACTAGGATTCACAATCTTTTGGGATTGTATAATGTATACCTTTATATAATAAATCATGAAATAAGGTGTATTAAATATATGGGTTGTCATAGCTGATACTGGAGAAAAGTCTTGTTATTTTTAGGATTATGATTAAGAAAATATAGTAAAAACCATAGGGATAAGACTAAACATAGTAAAAAATACCTAAATTTTGGTAAAATATTGATTAAGTGGGTTCCAATCAAATACATCCTTGTCTAGATACTAAAATTAGATGTGGATCTGGCACAGAGTTACATAGAGGTAATAAACCCAAAAAGGGAACAACGAGTTAGACTCAATTGTTACCTGATGCATGAAAATATACCTTATTTCATACTTGGTTTGACACTCTCAGGTGATATTATTTTTTTAATTTCACAATCTCCTTCCGAACCATTATTAATAGAAAAAATTCCCATAAGATTTTATGTTAGGAAATAGATCATGTAAAACTTATATTGAAACCTATAAATTCATAGGTTAAGTAATATATGTCATTTATGAGTTATCCCTTTAATTTTCATAGTTTTCATTTTATGTGTTTAATAATTTTAAAATCATCATCCATGATTTTACCTTTATTATAGTCAATGGCTGGAAATAGTAGGAAGAAAGTCAACAACCAATGTTAGGGGAAATGTGAAGACTGCCCAAATGATATACCCAACTTGATAGGAGTAGTAATTAAAAATCTCATGACTATACTTTCTCTCAACTGACTTGATTTTTGAATAGAAAACTGAATCAGGAGGAATTCCCAAATCTCCCAAAGTAAGATAAAGTTGTAATTGATACCTTTATGTGATAAAGGAATTTGAAATTCAGTGGATATTTCAATCCATTAATCATGGATAAATGGATAAAATCTATTTAAAATATCTTTTCCATCCTTAAATGATCTAAACAAGAGAAGGTCAAGTTGGTTGTTTACCATATGGAGGGAGAAGCTGATCAATGGTGGAATTTGGTTAAAAATACAAAGCCCAAGGAGTAGATCGATGCGATGGAGTAGAAGGAATCTTAGAAATTGTTTTTTGACAAATATTTTCTTCACACTATTTGAATAAAAATAGAGAAGGACTTCCTTAACCTCATGAAAAAGAATGATGAATCCATCAAGGCGTATTTGGGAAAATTAACAAGTCTTTCATGATATGCCTCCATATTTTTCATTACCACCAAAAGTTAAGTTGACCACTTCTTTGGTTGGATGAAGCTGAATTTATTAAAAGACTTATCCATTTGGTACTTTGATATCTATAAGAAAATTTTATGATGTTCCCTTAATCTAGAAATGGTGATCATAAAATATCAAGGATCTCTTGGGACTAGGGATAGGAATTGAAGAATGGATTTTAATTTTAGTGGTGTGATGGAAAAATCTTATGGGAGTAAGAAAGTTCATCACCCCACTTAACAAAAGTGTAGGGAAAAGCATCTAGGAAATTTCCTGAAGGGTACAAGGAAGTTATTTAGGTGCAAGAAGGAGGGGAACCTAAATAGTGATTACTGATGGGAGAAATCCACCAATGTGATGGAATAATTCAATACTCTGGTCAACCCTCAACCAAAAGTATAGTGTTTCTATGACAACCCTACTTTTTATTATAACTTAAAAATGATTTATTACATAAAACTTCACTTAATAAAACAAAGAATATCGAGAGGTTTAGTGTCTTTGGTGCTTAGGATCATTACATAAAAACTTGAAACATGAAATACAACATCTTTATTGAAAACTTCATTTACATGACCACTACATTCCTTCGTACTTAGCATTGCATGGGATAACCTGAGGACATGCATAAGAAAAGGGTGAGCTATAAATCCCAGTAAGGGAATACACATGAAATAACATGAGGAGTACAATACATGTTAGAAATTAGGCATATCAATATAGCACAAGAGAAACATGAACATAAAGGCATGATAAAGCATGATAATCATAACATGGAAATGTGGCAACAACACTTAACATGGAATTAGCATGAGCCAAGGCTCATTGCACATGGAGAATGAGTAAATTCTCATTGCACATGAAGCACGAGTAAACCCTATTTGCACTTGAATTAGCATGATTCAACACTCATTGCACATGACGTATCATGATACTATACTTTACCCAATGCATTGGAGCGCTATAAGGGCACACCCTTCTTAAACATTTCATTTCATGCATAAGTGTGCCACATGGATCATAAAACATGGATTCATAAAACATAATCATTTATTACATGATAAAGGAATGTGGAATTAATACATGAAACATTATAATCAATAAGTAAATGTGCATAAAGGTGAATACCCTTGATGGAGAAATGGGAATGGTATTCACTACACAATGGCATTGGCTTAGAAAATCAGTGTGATTTCGGCAGCGTAACGACGTGACATAAGAATTCATAGAAATGGTTGATGAGAGAGAAAGGGGTTAATCATCATATTTACATGTAATGGAAAGTAATAAGGTCATATAGATACATTTCCCAACAATTGTAATGGAATTTAGATTCATGATACAAAAGCATTGCTTGAATGTAAATGAGGAGAGAGAAGTTCCTTTCAGAATTTTGGCATAGTAATGGGTGTACATGGGAGGAATTTAATGAGAGATAAAGGGGTCTCCCATCATTCAAACATAAATAGGGAAGTATTAGGGAGGTACAAAAACATACCCCAACATTCATAATTGAAATTAAAATGGCAAAACAACATAAAGAAAATTGGACAAAAATGAGAATGGAAGAAAAAACCCTTACTTGGAAGTGTGCTTCCAAAGGCTTGAGAGAGGCTTGAGATAGGCTTCTTAGGAGATTGGGACACCTTGGTAGGATTATAGAGAGAGTATGGCAGAGGTTGGATGAACTCAAAAGTCTTTGAGTGAGGAGGAAGTGGGATATTGGGTGGGTTTATATAGGAAAGGTGAGGGAATTCTTTATTATTTAGGTTTGGGACCCCTTATATTAAATTAATCCAAACCACAAACCATATCATGGTTTTTGCCCATTGTTTTTGGAAAAGGGAAGAGGAAAAAAATATTTTATAAGTCCAAAGTCATAAATTCTTAAAATAATAGGGTTGCTTATGTGGAGGTGAGTCACACTCCCATGGAAATTAATTTAAAAAGACAAGGTGTTTAATAAGTCTTGAGGGGTCCATTAATGCTTTTAAAAGTAAGTCAAAAAAACCAAAAATCACATTATTATAATGGTAAAACATATATTGGCCGAACATAAAGCTTATAGTATTTTATTACATCATTATTGTGTCATTATGATGTCATAAAACACATTATATATTTAAACGGTATTTAAATTTTACCCAAAAATTTGACTGTCTCAGAAAATTATGAAAAATTCACCGTTGGATAATTTTGACGTCCTGATTCTAGAAATAAAATTTATTTTATCTAAATAATTTTAAAAATATGTTAATTTTCACTTTTAAAATAAAAACCGACATTTATCGAAAATTCAAGGGTTTTGACAGAAATGGATTTCAAACCTTAATAAAAATTATAATTGCATTCATAAAATTATAATATCATTTATATTTAATAAAAATTAATTTAATAATAATAATAATATTTTATTAAAATATTATTTAATTAAAAAATCCCTTAATTTAAAAAAATAGAATTCTTAATTAAATAATAACTAAAAACACTATTTGTACTTTAAAAACTATTTACAATGTATCAAAGATGAAAAGGAGGTATATTCATTATTATATAAAAAAATAATATACATGAATATAGTACTAGAGATTTGTTAAATAACCCCTTAAAACAGCCGCATAAGACCTAAGGGTAAGGTGTACGATGGTGACAGACTCTTGGGGTGGCTCGGATAACATCGCTCGAGTGGTAATTTCTATCAACTTCCACTTCTCCCGTAGACGGTCCCATTCAAGCTTGACATGATGAAGCTCAGCTTGGGCTTGGTCAAGAGCGAAGCCCAAGGATGCCACCTCTTTTCTGAGCTCTGACAAATGGGCTTCGTATGGAGTGATTCTACTGGATGAGGCCATCGCTTCTTTTGTCTGAGTAAATTGGATTTGTTAAAGCCCTATATTTATACTAATCATGTGATCACTGTTCAATGACTATATTAGCAACGGTAAAAATTCTTAACATAAAACCAAAGAAGTTGAAATTTTATATAAACATAAAGAGACATTTAATTAGATCAAGAGGGATTTCCATTAATGAAACTTTGAGTCGTTACAGTTTCAATTATAAGGAACATGATAACTGTGAAAGACAATACCCTAATCCAAGGTTTTTTCAGAGACAAACAACACTTTAAACCTAAAATGTAGAAAGGGTGATCATATAGAATCATAACTACTGAGGTGGATCCCAACAATGAAGTGGTGACATATACACTAGGTATTAATTCAAGAATAGAAACCATACATTTGATTCTAGTTCTACGCATTCTTTCATATCATGTAAGTTTAGTAGAACTATCCAGACAACACCTCAAATCATGGAAGTTGAGTTATCGATGATGATAATTAATGGGTGAATTGTTAAATACCAAGCATACAACTCATCCCCTATCCATATTTGTGGGATAAAATTCCCATCGAACCTTGTGATACTTCATTAAGTGGAATTTGATGCTATTCTAGTAATGGATTATATTTCCTTATATATATCCAACATAAATTTACAAGACAAAGAAATCACCCTTAGTATCATGAATCTCCCTCTGATTCTATACAAGTTCAAGGAGTATGATGAATATTATTAGGTAACAACATCTCAATCATAGATATTATTACCTTATGAGCATGCATATCTAGCTCAAATGATTGATACTAAATAAAATATCATCATTGAAGAAATAACCATTATAAGGGAATATGATAATATGTTTCTCGAAAAATTTCCTGGTCTTCCTCTTAGAAGAGAGGCTGAATTTTCAATCGAGATTATATCTGGAGCTTTACCAAAATCCATGACTCTATATAGAATGGTTATTGTTGAAATTGATTAGTTGAAGAAACAATTATAATAGAATCTGGATAAAGGGTTTATACACCCAAGTGCTTCACTATTGGGTGCACAAGTCCTCTTCATCAAAGAAGAAGTATGGGTCAATGCGTCACTACATTGATTATCATGATCTCAAAAAAGTCAAGATAAGGAACAAGTATCATCTACCGTGTATTGATGACTTGTTTGATCAACTATGTGGATCCCAATATTTATTTAATGTGGATATTTTCCAGGATATTGTCAAGTAAAGGTGAAGAAGGAGGATATCCCCATGACTACTTTTCATATAAGGTACAAGCAATACAAGTTTATAGTGATTCCATTTGGACTCAATAATTCTCTAGGAGTATTCATGGACTTGATGAATAGAGTCTTTAGGTATTACCTTGAAAAATTTGTAGTAGTCTTTATAAATGACATTCTCATCTACTCCAAAAGAAAGGAGGAACATGAGGAGCATTTAAATGACATATTAAATCCTTTTAAAAAGGAAAAGTTATTTTTTAAGTATAGTAAATGTGAGTTTTTTATAGAGAAAGTAACCTTATTAGACCATGTTATCACCAATAAAGGGATATATATGGATCCATAAAAGCTGAGGCAATTGAAGGATGACCAAGAACAATATATGTTATGGAAATATGAAGTTTCCTTGGATTAGCTAGGCACTTTCATCTATTTTTGAGAAACTTATCATGATTTTAAATCCCAAAAACCTAGATTAATTAAAAGATATTCAAGTTTTTCTATACTGATGATTGTGAATAATGTTTTAAAGAGCTTAAGAAGAATCTAATCACTACATCTATGCTCAAATTACTCACCCGTGGGGAAGGATTTGTGACCTAGAGAGATTCATCTAAAAATGGATTGGGGTTTTTACTCATGTAAGATGAAAAAGTGATAACCTATGCCTTCTAAAAATTAAATATCCATGAGAAAAACTACCCAACTCATGATATAGAATTAGAAGTAGTGATCTCTGCATTGAAGATTTGGTGACATTATCTTGATAGGTAGATGTGTGATATATATATATATATATGTACGAATCATAAAAGCCTCAAGTATATATTATAAAAGAATATCTCAATATGTTCCAATGAAGGTGGTTAAATATGATTAAGGATTATTATTTTTCAATTAATTACCATCTTGGGAAAGCAAACAAAGTGGCAGTTTCTTTGAGTTTAAAGGATCTTCCAACACTATCCATGATGAGGACTGCAAGGGTTCCAATATTCTTGGACATGAAAAGGATGGAAATCAGATTAATAAGAGGATATTTATCCTACCTTACTCAAATAAACTCCCAACCATCCATTCTTGAGAGGATAATAGTGCCTCATAAGGACGATGAGTTGCTTCATAAGAAGGTATTGAATATTCCAAAGTTCAACTTTGTTGAAAATGAAGCTATAAGTAATAGAACCTAGATATGAATCCCATAAAAAGTAGAACTGAAGATGGAAATTATGGATGATGATCATATCTCATCATTCACTATTAATCCAGGAAACACTAAGATGTATAGAGATTTGAAGAAAAAATTATGGTGGGATAACATAAAGAAGGAGATCATGGATTTTATACCTCAATACTTAGTATTACAACATGTCAAGGCTAAGAGATAAAAGTCTAAGGGTATAATGTAACCATTTCCCATACCATTATAGAAATGGGAAAACATAACCATGGATTTTTTCATAGGACTCCCCAAGACACCTAAAGGAAATAACACCATCTAAGTGATAGTTGGTCGCCTTACCAAGTCAGTGTATTTATTTACTATCAAATAAGATTTATATCTTGACCAAACCACCAAGATATACATAAGGTAAGTGGTAAGAATTCATGGAGTTCCACTCTCTATTGTATCTGATCAAGATATAAGGTTTTCATTAATATTTTTTTAGAAGTTTTCATTAAGAATTGGATATATAATTGAGCTTCAACACTACCTATCACCCTTAGATGAATGGTTAGTCTGAAAGGACCATTCAAACTTTTGAGGATATGCTGAGATCATGTTCAATGGTTTTCCAAGGATGTTGGTATCAACACCTTCCCCTAGTGAAGCTTTTATATAACAACAATTTCTATTCTAGAATTCAAATAGAACCTTATGAGGCTCTTTATAGGAAGAGGATTCAAACTCCTACATGCTTGAATGAAGTTGGAGATTGAAAGCTGATGGGACCTAATCTTATCCAAGAAATGACATAGAAGGTTGTAACCATTCAATGTCATATAAAATCTATAAAAAAGTTAAAAGAAAATATATGAAGACAATCATCGATGTGATATAAAGTTTGAGGTCAGAGATAAATTATTCCTTTTTATATCTCCATAGAATAAATTCACAAGGTTTGGGAATAAGGGAAATCTTATTCCTAGATACGTCATCCTATTTGAGATCTTATATCACATCATAATAGTGGCCTATTGACTAGAATTCCCACCTAACATATCTCTAGTAAATGATGTGTTCCATGTATCTCCCTTGAGGAAGTAAATACCAAACACCTCACATGCAACGAATCTAGAGTTAGTACCATTATATAATGATATTTTATATGATGATCAATTGATGAAGATATTATATTTCAGAGACAAGGTTTTACGAAACAAGACAACACACCTGGTCAAGGTGTTATGGCGGAAGCAGAAGTTTGAGATAGCAACATGGGGACTAAAAAACACGTTGAAACAGAATTACCCTCACCCATTTTAGTGTATGAAATGAAAATTTTTATGCAGAAATTTCTGAAGGGTGGAATAATGTAACGATCTGAACCTTTATAAATGAAATTACCTCTTTTTGAATAAATAAAAGAATTATTAAGTAATAAAGTTATAGAAAACACATGAACTACTTTGATTATACACTATTGGATTTAAAATACTACTAAGAATCATAACCATTGATAATATATCCATTGAACATTGATCGTATGACTAGTATATATAAAGGGATTTGATAAAGTCCAATTGAAACAGACAAAAGAAGCGATGGCCTTGACCAGTAGGATCGTACACTATGAAGCCTATTTATCAAAGCTTTTTAGGGAGATATCATTACTAGGATTTTCCCTTGATTAATTCAAATATAATATTCAATAACTAAAGTGCATAAAAAACCATTTATGGGATAATTTCAAGCTCATAGAGATCATGACCCAAACCATGTATGTCAAACTACCCTAAGAAAATATCACCATCACACACTTTACCCTTAGGGATTTCACTATTGTAATAAAGGGTTATATATCTAGATCCTAAAGTATGATTTTTTTATATTTATATTTTTTTATATAAAACAATGATTATATTTCTCTTTTATTAGTATTATTACTTCCTTTTAAATTATTAGATAATGAGTTTGATAAAGATTAGATTTTGATATAATGAAACCAAAATTATTTTTTTGGGAAATGTATAGTTTCCATAAAGACACTCTATTTAAATGAATTCAAGAATTTTTAAAATAAATTATATTTTAATAAAATATTATTATTAAATAAATTTTATTAAATATAAATGATAATATAATTTCACAATGTTAAAATAATTTTTATAAGGGTAAAAATTGTTATTATAAAAAAATATCATTTTTAAATAAATGTGGATTTTTGATTTAAAAGTGTAAATTATCATAAATATATAATTATTTCAATAAAAAAAATATTATTTTTGAAATCATTATTTCAAAATTATCCAATGGTTATTTTTTCATAATTTTTTTGAGCCATTTGAATTTTTGGGTCAAAATTAAATACAATATTAATATATAGTGTGTATTATGACATCATAATGAACTAAAAGTGATGTAATACATTCCATAAAAGGTATCAAAGACCAAGTATATATTTACCCTTTAAAATAATTTTTTTGAGGTTATTTTATTAATTTTATAAACCCTTAATGAATCCTCCAAAACCTATATTATATTTAAAGGTTTTAAAATCAATTCTTTGTAAACATGACTCACTTAAAAATCACAAAGGGTATTATTTTAATGAGATCAGTTCTTAAAATTTTAAAATAATAAAAACCAATTCACTTTGAGAGAAACCATGGGGAAAACATGGTATGGTTTTTGGTTTTTATTAATCTATCATACGGAGTACAAGACTTATGTTTGGAAATCAATAAAGAATTATAATCTATTTTGCTATATATATCCACCCAAACTCTATTTACACTTTAATAAAAACCATTTGAACATGAAATTAATCTGACCTTATATATCTATATCCCTACCAAGGTTCCATTAATCCCTCAAGAAGCTTCTCCCAATCTTTTAGAAGTACCTTCTCAATGTAAGGGATCCTCTCTTTATCCTCTTTATTCAAGCACCTCCTTTATATTAGGACCTTTTTTTCCTCCAAATTTTCATGTTGGGAGATGATTTAAAATATATAAATTAATTAAATTATTATTTAAAAGTGTTTATAGACCCATTTCACTCTCATTAATCCCTCCTATGAACCTTTACGTACCCCTGTTATGCTACCGAAATTATCCTATGATTTTTCCATGCCAAACATTTTTGTTGTGAATACCCATCCTTATTTCCACTCAAGAGTATTCACCTAGATATACCTATTATTAATTGATTAGTGAATTACATTTATATAACCCACACTCCTTTATTATGGGATTAAAATTTATGAAATGCATCTTTATATTATATGATTCATGTGGCATACTTATGTATGTACAAGATATGAAAATGATGGGTGCACCCAGATAGAACTCCAATGCATTGGGTAGTGTTTTAGTATAATGAGATTTAATGTATGGGATTAGGGAGTAAACCTAATACATTATGGGACTTTGTCTACCATTTTATGATGTCTTGGAGTTTATTCTTGACCTATGTTTATGATATCATGTTTAATGTTGTCACCATATTCCCATGTTGCCTTTATGATATCATGTTATATCATGCCTTATTGTTAAAGATTGTAGGGTCCTGAAAATTCCACAGAAGGGAAGGAATATACTCCCTTAAAATCAGTGGAATAATCTACCTAATATTCATTAATAATTTGGAAAAAATATGAGGAATGTTCAGAAAAAATGGTAAAGGACCTAACCAGTCCACTTACCTGTTTATCATCAGTGGTACGCAGCCGATTCGGCAAACCACGTCACCCGCGCACCGCGTCGTTCGTGAAACGGAGGTGGAGATCCTACGTGGGCATGAAGCAAATGGCCAGAAAAGTGTGTCTAGACCGATCTATAGATGCAGACCGCACCAGCTGCGAACCAGGCAGACCGACCCCCTGCTGCGCACAACGTCATTCACAAAACAGAGGTGGAAACTTGCACGGCCGCGAAGCACCCCCATGACCAAGTTGGTTCATGAGCGAGGTGCATTCAATATACCCCGTGAACCTCGGATTGAATAAGTCATCTGTAGGCCAGGTTTTCTATCACGGGCCTCCGCAAAAGGTTCCGCATGACCATAGATACAACCCTTTCCCCCTCTATAAAAGGATGTCAAGGGGGAGAAGAAAGGGATCAGCTGATTGAGGATTGGATTCTTGGTGATCAACTCTTTGAAGGAAGAGGGTTCTAGGAGTTTAGGATTTCCCGGACCGCAAAGTTCCAATTCGCAAACCAACAAAAGGTATAAACTGGGGATGAATTGTTAATAACTTAAGAATTATTAAGTAAATTGGTAAACCACGAACCTAAAACTAGTAAACCACAAACCATGGTCCCTACACGGATGCCCTCCCCATGAACCAGGGAGCCTATGCCCCTTCTTCGATCCAGTGTGCTGCATAGCACCCTCTTACGCGGGTGAAGCCCTTACCGGCGCTGCTCCTAGCCACCGCCACTTGAGCAGACTCTAGCGCTGCATACCAATTTGGTATGCAAACCAAACCCGAAGTTGCGTACCACTCCAGTATGCGGGATGCCCCTCAGTCCGCATACCACACTAATATGCGGATGACCTCTCCATCCGCGTAGCACCTACATATTAAAAGGGCACCACTCCTCATATAGCCATGTGGTCCGCCAATGCCTTTGGTGTTTCCATCCGAGTCATATAAATCCCTTAAAATTCAGTCCAATCATCCAGAATCCCCTCAATATCCTATCCATTGGAACCAAGCCAAGGCCTCTCCCAAAGCCACCAGACCAGCATGCTGAAACCTTTGGACACATTAGCGCACCCTCCTAAGTTCACATACCCATGGTAGGTGGAGATAAAGGGGTTGGCCCATCCCTTAAACGGACATCCAGAGAATTCCTAGGTTCACATACCCATGATAGTGCAGAGTCTGAGCCTGAGAGACCCTTTCTGCCTCTCCACTCTTTAGGATTGGGGGATCCTGCTCGCTTTTTCATTCAATGAGTGCCATTAGTGAGTATTTTTCCCCTCCCATGTAGATAGAGAAAGGGAATCCCTCCTGGAGTAAGCCCCACACCATCCTCGACGGACGAAAATAACATTTACCCTTTTATCTAGGAAGGTTCATTATTCCGCACCCTCACCCACGGTTGCCCCGACCTCTTCCGCGGCGGGCTCTCCCTCCCCCACCAACAAGGGAGGCGTCATGTGCATTGTCGAATCTTTCACATCCCCTTGTTTCTCACACCGATAATGACTCATGTGGGCTTAGGGGTTTGTGAGGATTACCAAATTGCTACACGTTCCAAACTACAAGAACTCTGATTCCTGATCAAATCAGGATATGTAGGACACCTTCCAGAAGGCCTGAGATCAAAAGGGTTGCCCATCCCAAAAGGGTCCACCCAATCATGCCCCCCCTAAAATTGGAAGATTCCATGCATAATCCATACATGTTCCAAACTATGAGAACTCTGATTCATGATCAAATCAGGATACGTAGGATGCCTGCCAGAAGGCCTGATCTCAAAAGGGTGCCCATTCTAAAAGGGTCCACCCAATGCTCTGAACTATGAGAACTCTGATTCCTAACCAAATCAGGATACATAGGACACCTTCCTAAAGGACCAATCTCAAAAGGGTTCCCATTCTAAAAGGTTACACCCAATTATGTTCCCGTCAAGCAGAAAACTTCCATGTGTAAGCCCTACATGAATGAACTACGTGGGTTTTGACCCCTGTCTCCTAAGAAGGGTACATAGGACACCTCCCTGAGGTTCAATCCCAACTCGGGCCACCAACCACATGTAAGCCCCAACCATACCTCAACTTGGTCCACTTCAATGTATTTCCCACACCAACCTTGACTAGGAATCTTTCTCCTAGACATCCTTACCACATGACATTAAAATGTGCGGTTGGGTCCTTGTAACATGACCTTAAAAGGTGACGTGTCCTATTAAGTGGCACCAAACTACATGGATTCTGATTCCTCTCACGAGGATATGTAGGAAGCCCATATTATAGGTTCAATCTAGATAATCAATTCAATCTCTGTCCCCCTGGATGACAATAAACTCTAGATCACCCAATTATAAGGCTTGAGACCAGTGTTGTCTGAACGAACTCAAACTTCCCCAGAACCGTTAATCCAATGAGGGATGGTAAACCTTGGATATAGATGACTATGGATCCTTGAATATTCCTGTAACTTGAAACCTAGGGGTAATCCGTGGATACTATGCTTGGGGATAAACCAAATATTCATGAACATATGAACACATCTTAAATCTATAAGAGAGTCCCATAATAGAAAATAATTCCCCCCCAAAAGGGTGAAATGAGCCTGACTTCCCATCCTATAGACTAATGTGAGTTCTTAAGTGTTGTTGGCCATATCACCCAATGAGAACCTACCTTTGGAAAGTAGGTCCATGGATCATTGGATATAATAACCATTGGGCGTTTCTGGCTCTACGAATAAACCTGTTGAAGACCAGGCCAAGACACAAAGATAGGGAACCCGATAGAAATTATTAAACAACACCAAATACCTTTAATTAGATATGGGAACCGATCATGTAATCTTTGCCGCGAAACAAAAATGGTGAACCCGACGTGAATCTTTAACCAGCACGACAGATTTACTCTAATTTGAAACTCTCCATAACAATAAATGGATGATCAATATCCGACGGGCCATCTTGTTCATTCTCCAACAAAAACAAAGATGGACTCGGCCATTAGCCTTCAACCGAGGTGGTGAAATAATCCCACCTCGCGCCCCCTTTCATGCTCAAAAGGAGGGCCAAGAAAGGTCATTAATTACACATGGAATTATGAGATGCTACGTTGATGGGTTTTTCTGTTTGTACTTTCCAAATGTTTTACAGGTACGCAGAAGAGCTTCCTTCAATCCAATGGAATCAAAAAGGAGTTTCCAGAAATTCATGATGATCAACGTGCAGACCGGGACTCTCAATCGATAGAGTACCCCATCACCCACCCAGCATCTTCAATGCTAGGTCTCGGATGCACTGATCCAAGAGTACCACCTAACTGGTACTCTCCCGACTATGGATGTGGATATGTATACCCTTCAGTCAGCTAAGTCCCATCAGCCGCTTTCCTAGCAACGATCGAGGGAGAAGATCCCGGTGGCCCCTGTAGCCATCTCGAACCATTTTGGGAGCCTGTCCCTGGAATGAGACAATGAATACCTCTCTTATCTTAGGGATGTGGATGAGGTCAATGTTGATGACTTCATCCCACCGGAAGGGGGTTCTGCTCTAAGGTCCCCTCTGGAAGATGTCGCCGCAACTACACGGTGACCTCGTATCCTCTCCCTGAAGAGGATACCATCCTGAGGACCCATGAACACACTCCCCGATCTCCGGACCCTTGGACCGCCCACCTTAGGAGGAGAACATACAACCAAGAACAGGTCATCACCCCCATTCCTAAGGAAGAACTCCGCTGCTCAGACATGGAGACATATCACGGGCCGGCCCATGCACCCGTCCGCTCTTCCAAATCCCTCCATCCCGGCATGGAAGTAACCAACAAGCTAGTGTGCATCCCCACTGAGCCTCTTCAAGCCCATTTCCCATACAAGATGACACCTACCCGTTAGGAACCTCTCCCTTCCTGAGATCATGAATCCAACCAACCAGACGTGATGGGAATCCAGCGCCTACAGGATCAGATCTTCATAGATACTCTTGACGCCCACCATCCCGATATGGTGGCGATCAACAGGTGTGCACATCTCCCCACCAACAAAGGCCACCGAATCGATACAGCCGGACACTAACATATGCATGTCCAACTCCCTACAGATGCAAGTAAAGTCCGTCATCCCAATGTGGCGGCAAACAGATATGTAAGCTAGCATATCCCAACATAGGGGTAGACTCGTTTACCTGCCCTGACACAAGAGAATTGTTAGTATCCACTGACCACTGGAGGACCGTAGCAGGAAATTCCTACTCTAAAAGCAGAATGGACCCTCATACCCATTCCATCCAAATATGTCTCTCTATATATCCTGGAAATGATGGAGGAGCAGGTATCGATCCCAGATCATATCTTGTAGACTTTCCAGAATGTGATTGCATCGGCAGCAACAACAAGGACTCAGTCCCGTGAGCCCGTCTTTCTAATTGAGGTGACTCATCTAAGAGATGAGATAGCCACCTCGGATTAGATCTTTATCCCTAATCCTTACCAGGAGGGTCGTCGGCTATATCCCGCGATACAAGGGAAACCGGATCGAGCATACTCACTCGTTCCAACTATGGGACACCCATACATCATGGTGGATGCTCCAGGGTAGGCATATATCCCTGCTAGAACTCAATATGTTCATCGGTGTATCTCGACAACTTCACAGAACCCAATTAGATAAGGACCTAGAGGTGACGACTGTTATCAAAAGCAGACGGTCCCCGCCGCCTGCAAGAGAGCGCCCTGAATGCACCAAAGGAAGCTGGAAAATAAAGAGTGGGTCCATGACTCCACTCTACTGGAATCTGGGGTTATCAACGCCTCCAAAAATATCTCAAAGGCTTAGAATCATGCCAACTGATTACCATACTATGGGGGTGGTAGTAGCATTTGCGAAGGCCCTCCCCACAATGTCACTACCAGCGACTCTGAAGGTTCTCCCCAAAGCACCCATGAGGACCTCTATCATGGGCATATAACGATCGATCATGGGTGTTCCTATTTTGATGCGAGTCACAAAATCCCTATGTGTGACCAAAATATCGAGCAACAAGAAGGTCCTCAACTTATTGTGGTATTCCCTGATGGTCCTCCCTAGGGTATACGATGCAAACACTCTCCGTGCAGTGGGACTGTAGATTATGATGGTAGTCCTTGCCATCATAGTCACAACTGCAGAGTTCCTCCCCGTAGTGACGTCTCATCATGACAAGAAGGTACACCTCTTACCGTGGCCTACCCTGAAGGTCCTCCCCAGGGGCCACGTTGCAATGATATTTCACGCAGCTAGGCATCATATTATGGTGGTAGTTCTCGCCACTGTAATAGCGGAGGTACTCCCCACAGAGACATCAAGTGATGAGAAGGACCTCCTCTAATTGCAGTACATTCTGAAGGACCTCTCTAGGGTGTTCACTATAGATATTCTCCCTATGATAGATGTGATGGTATTCCTCAATATCACGGAAACTATGATGGTATTCATCACCATCATGGCCTCCATTGCGAAGGTCCTCCCAAAAATGGCCTTAAGCAACAAGAAGGTCCTCCCCTTGTAGAAGTGTGTCCTGAAGGCCCTCCCCAAGATACACACTGAACGTTAAACTGTGATGGTCATCCTCACCATGATGATAGTAGTTGCTAAGGCCCTCCCCATAACGACACTATGCAGCCAAAAGGTCCTCCCCTTGTTGTAGTTCGCCCTGAAGATCCTCCCTAGGGTACACAATGCAAAATTACTCTATGTAGTGGGGCGTCAGGTGTTATTGGTTTTCCTCTCCATTACAACATGAATAGCGAAGGTCCTCCCTGCAAAGACGTCAAGAAATGAGAAGGACCTCCCCTCATTGCGGTACATTCTAAAGGCCCTCCCTAGGGTGTACCCTACAGGTTTTCTCCCTACAACAGAAATGGTGGTAGTCCTCTCCACCATGATAGCCATTGTGAAGGCCCTCCCCACAATGGCCTTGAACAACAAGAAGGTACTCCCCTTACTACAGTACACTTTGAAGGTCCTCCCTAGGTTATGAACTATGGAATTATTTATGGCATTCAGACTTCAAACTGCGATGGTAGTCCTCACCACTGCAGTGCCAACTATGGAGGTCCTCCCTACGGTGACATATCATACTGACAGGAAGATCCTACCCCTGCCAAATCAAGTACAGAAAATCCCTCCTATGCTGAGGCACACAGAAGGAGGGAGTCGAGCATGTCAGATTCCCGGTCAACTATTAATGACATCCTTCTTCAATCAGGAGATGATCTGGGACCACGTTCATCCTCTGAGCCACCCCAGAACCGCCCACATAACGATTCGATTCCTACTAGCCCTGCTACCTCAGATCATACTATCAAGGAGTGTCTTAGCTGGGCTGATCAAGTAGAGGTTACACCTGAGGAAATGGATGGACATGGATGATATACCAGTAATGTTTTGGCCCACGACCACCTCTCAGTTCAACATACCTAGATAGTTGTCAGAAGGAAGTGTATATGACATCTGCTCCAATATCTAGACAACCCTTTGTTGGTTGAAATTAAACTTCCTAACATATGAAGGGTATGTAGATCATGTCAAGGCAATAGGAGAGATCCTGCGTCACATTGACCTGGAAGTCCTTCTTCGGCGTGACGAACACGATCAGAGAGGCACAAAAGGGACCTTGAGTTAACCTGCCTCTGTGCACTGCACAAATTGCGTCACCTTATTGACGATGCTCCGATGAGAGTTCATATCTTTGGATGGGGAGAACATGGGGATATGCATTTCACTCCACTTCCCATCCATCAGAACCCATTTGGAGTATAGTCTTGCAATTCCATCACTTAAAGATGGTAGTCAAATGAAGTCCCTATTCAAGAGAAGTGACACATCTAACAGAAACAGGCCTTGAGTAAGTCTCAAAAGCGTCAGGCCCAATGAGAGTGAGCCATTCACAAACTCCTGAACTAAGATACCAAAAACATTCGGCAGGCTTCTCACCTAAGAAAATCTAATCAGCGATCAGTGCTTTCCGCCCCTGAGGGAATTAATTCATAGGTAAACTCAACACCAGGCCTAGCTCACCCTCGAATGGTAGCACGTGAGATCAGGCAGGAAGCGATAGTAGCAGCAGCTGCCACAATACGGGACCAACATCATCTTGCAGGGATGGGGGAATTTTTTAAAAAAAATTCCCCCACAAGACCAACAAAAATGGGAAGAGACACAACACCCAAGGAAGGGAGCCAACCCCAGTCCACATGGATGGGGGAATTTTTACCTCAACAACAACCTCCCCCACGAGAATCAATATTCTCTCGTCTGGGGAGGATAGTCAGAAGAGGAGGTTCCTATATAGTATTATCCTTTGAAACATCATCCCCTCCAAGAGGAAGGCATGAAATATGGCCACACCAAGGATATTTCCATGTCACCCTTAGTCAAGAGACCTGAAGACAATACCAGGACAGAAGGGGGGAAACAAGAGGCGCAAAAGTTCCTCTTCCTACTTGGAAGATGACACCTCCTCCACCCTGTATTATGAATATGTCAACATCGTGGATGTTAACCCCAAGGATGAGACTGAAGACTTTGCAAATCTAGATGGATCAGGAGAATATGGTTCTGTTCAGGATGTGATTCATAGTGAGCCAGCATGTGTGCACACCCAAAACCAGAGGGCTGCCCTGAACCTGGCCGCTCCAACAAATCCCCTCCACTCCCCTAGTGAGTCAAAAATAGATATAGGAACAAAGACCAATTTTTCATCAACCTGTCTCCTTCTCTCAACACAAACGAGCCTCTCATGCTCAAAGAGAGGTTCGCTCAGCAGGAGGAGGAAATGAATGAATTAAGGCGGATTAACGCCGAGATACTCCAGAGGAACTATCCTATTGAATACGTTCCCCAAGATGAGTTACAGTACACGCTCCCAGCAAGTGAAACTCAACAATAAGGGTTTTCCCCAGCAAATGAAACAAGTTTAGGGCCCCCACCCATCATGGCATCTGGCCCATCCAACTACCTGAACTTGGATTTAGGAGAATACCAAGGCTCCCCTCCACTCAGGAAGCAGTTATAGAGAGTACATATAAATCCTATGAAGGTACCATTGATAGAATATGTGCCTTAGGTACCAGTCGAGCCAACACATCAAGTAGTACCCTAGGTTGTACTCGTTCAGGATCAGGCTGAACATGATGTAAACCGGGGTCTCACCAACACCATCGTAGCACTGACAGCTCGATTGGAAGCAATAGAAGGCTGAAACGCTCTGATAAAGCTAGAGCGAAAGCCTTACCCAGACTGGGTGAGCAACACACTACCTCCACTAAATTTTGGGATCCCTGTATTCCCTATATTCAATGGCTCAGGTGACCTGAAACAACATTTTATTCACTACACGTCTTATTGCGACCCTATTATGGGAACTCTGGAATAACAAGAAGGAGTGAAACTCAGATGCTTCATGAGAACCTTACAAGGTTTGGCCTTCGTTTGGAATACAAGTTTTCTAGATCAATAATTAAAAGGATGGGAGGATCTTCAAAAACAATTCCTATTCCACTTCAGCTCAATATTGCCCAAGACGACGGTTAACGACCTCATGAATTGCAAACAATGGGAGAATGAAAGGGTCTTAGACTTCATTGCCAAATGGAAGGGTCTGACCAACTCCATGAACATGCCATTTCCCTAGGACGAGATTCTTTCTATATGCATCGACAAACTCCAAGATGAGTTGCGAATGCTACTCATACTAGTAAAATACACCACCAGATTCCAAGATTTCTCTGCTATTGCCCACAGAATCGAAGACTCCCTGCAGCAGATTAACCTCAACTCCCAAATAACCTCATAGGCTCCTGTAAAGAGAGAAGGTAGAGCTGAATCATCCTCTATCATGATCAATCCATCCCCCACACTTGCTCCACTACCTAGGCCTTTTCTGAATCGCCAAGGTCCTCCTGCATATCAACAACCACCTCCGCCCCGACGAGACGATCACAGAGGACCTAGGGGAAACCAATTTGAAAAACAAAGAAATAAAGTTTACTTGTTCCGAGAGGAAGAAGTCCGCATCTATTTCATAGTTTCCATGAATTGCAACTTGCTCTACTTACTATATCCAAGAAATCTTGAACAATTTGGCCACGAAAATCGACTAGATTATTGCACCTACCATTGGATGTTGGGACACAATATTCAGGAATGCTTCATCTTTAAAGACCTCCTAAAAAGGATGGTGGACTCAGGGAAGGTCAAGCTAGGATCACCCCTGGAACACATAGCATATGTTTCTTCCACCAACCCAGATGAGGGGTAGGAGTGACAGAAAGTTGTTAGAAAAAGGGAGCAGAAGTTTGATGGTTGGATGACTTGGAATACGGTCAACCGAGCTCATGGCCTACTCCAAGCTCAATTACACCAACCAGTTGAGCCACCAACATCTCCTAATGCAACATGACCGCTATACTAGACCCAAAAACCCTCCACAATCTAGTCATCTAGGAATAATCAGGGGGGAGAAGCATGTACAAGAGGACTAGTCTGTGACAGGGCAAAAGCTAGCCTTAACACTTTCGGATTTCATGCCCTCAGGCTTGACACAACAGGAAACGACCTGCCAAAAGACACCATCAGAGACAACCAACCAGGCTAATCCATCATCGAATGAGGAAATAATCTTTGGTTCTATCAATGTCATCCATTTAATAGATCTATTCTATGACAAAGAGTATGGTTATGAACCCGAGTTCCCGAAACCCAATCGGGGGACCGGAAGGAGGAATCACAGAAGTAGGGGATACCAAGGTTGACACAGCCATGGCCAGAACTGACCCTATGGTTATGCCTCGACCCAAACTGTCAATATTGCAAAAACTCATGGGAGAGACCTTTAGTGGACCCAGTAGGAGAAAGAATATTCCCCTACTCCCATGAGCATCCACTCTGACCCCATTGTTATACGGTACCCATCAGAGGAGGAACAAGTGTCTAGCCTCCCAGGGAATACAAGTAAACCGACTAGGTCAGGTCCTCAGAACACAGGATCACCACTAACTCTTGACCCTACAACTGGTCCCTCCCCATCACGTGCTTCGACCCCTAAAGTGACCATCAAAGAGATCCCATGAATGGTGAATCTCTAGCCTCTGGAGAAAAAGTATGATATCCTAAAGAATCTAGCCTCAGTACCAACCAAGATATCAATCATGGATGCCCTAAGTTTGTCAGAAGACCTTAGGGAGGCACTCATTGAAGACTTGCTCAGCCCCCAGGAATTTCAAGCTAAAGTTTCTACTACCGAGATATATCGAATGAAGACTAGCCCGATTTAATTTAATGTAGTGATTTCATTCACCAATTAGGATGGAGATGCCACCATGCATGGACACATCAAACCCCTATATGTTTCCAGAACACTGAATGACGTTGAAGTCCGGAAAGTCTTCATCGACAATGGATCCAGATTCAACCATCTCCCACTGCGAACACTTCGTAGGTTGGGATACAATGAGGACAATATGACACCCTCGACCACAAATCTCTTGGGTTATGACAAGATAGAACAGAATCCAGTGGGAAAAATCAAGATCAGAACCAAATTTGGTGACCTTTTGGCCAATTCAGAGTTCCTAGTGGTTTGAAAAAACACGACATTAAACACCCTGTTAGGAAGTCTATGGCTGCATCAACACATGTCCATTACTTCAACCTACCACCAGTGTATCAAATATTGTGTCAATGGAAAAGGTGGAACATTGAGCACTGATAAGACCCCTTTCGAGCTCTCTGAGTCGCATTATATCTATGCTGTATTTTATGAGAAAAAGGGGAAGACATTTGAAATTGATGGTATTGATTGGGTCCCTGAACCAAATAGTCTGGAAGTGGTTCCCAAAGACCCCCTCAAGTAGCTCGGTGAAGAGTACATGATTATAATCAACCATGTTGAGAGCAGGAATCTAAGTTCAGATGCATATTCAGCTATTCTCATGATATCAATCATGAAAACCAAGGCTGACAACAAAGAAGAAATTACTAACCCTCAATCTGAGGAAGAATGCTTGAGAAAGGGTACCCACGCCCCATCCTTGGGACCTCAATATATCCATACCACACTCTCTGAAGTGACTGAAGGACAAGACACTTATCACCCCTATATTTCTCCCAATTCATAGGTTTACTCACAACCGATTGAGTTAGAGGAAGTCACTTCCTCCACAGAGCGTCCATGTGACATCTTACCACCGATCTCTAGAGAGCCCACATCAAGAGATCTCTCCCCACCAGAAAGAGAAAATGAGGAGGATTTGGGGGAAGAAGAAGAAGAAGACCTCGGAGATTCCCCTACATTCAAAGAGGGTATCTCTACCACTATTGATGAACTTAGGGAAATAAACCTAGGTACCGAAGAAGACCCGAGACCCATTCTCATTAGTGCAGCCATGTCTTCCAAGGAAAAATAGGTATATACCTCTTTATTGAGGCAACATAGAGATGTTTTCTCCTGGAATTACACAGAAATGACAGGACTCGATCTCGAGGTGGCAACACACCACCTAGGCCTTCCAGAAGATCATTGAGGCTATAAGCAAGCCACCAAAAGGACGCACCCCACACATGCGACCAAGATAGAGGCTGAAGTCGACAATCTCATCAAATCAGACTTCATACGGGAGGTCCAATATACCATATGGTTGGCCAACATTGTCCCCATCAAAAAGAAGAACAAACAGATCCATGTCTACATCGATTTTAGAGATCTCAATCAACACTACCTGAAAGACGATTCCCCAGTCCCGATCACCGAGATATTGATCGATGCGACAAGTGGATATGAGGATCTCCCCTTCATGGAAATTTATTATAGATATAATAAAATTAGAATGGATCGAGAAGATGAAGAATTCACTGCCTCTAGATCCCCCTAGGGAGGATTTTGCTACAAGGTCATGACCTTTGGTCTAAAAAACACTGGCGCCACATATCAACGTGCCATGCATTTCATTTTCAAACCATTATTGGGGAAGTTCGTTGAATGTTATGTTGATGACTTGGTGATCAAATCATGACAACACTCAAATCACCTGTCATACCTTGAAACCATCTTTAGAAAACTTTGGAAAACAGCCTAAAGATAAACCCCTTGAAATGCACCTTTGGGGTTACCTTAGGAAAATTTATCGGCTTCTTCGTACACCACCATGGCATCAAAATAGACCTTGATAGGAAAAAGGATATCCTTGGTTTGCCACCTCCCCACAACCTCACTAAGTTTAGAGGACTCCAAGGAAACTTGGCCTATATCAGACATTTTATAGCCAACCTCGCCGGTAAATTTCTTCCGTTTACCAGGTTGATGAAGAAGGGAGTTACCTACCAATGGACATATGATTTACAAGAAGCATTCGACAACCTCAAAAAGTACCTCTTGAGTCCACTGGTGCTCATACCGCCAGTTGAAGGAAGGCCACTTATCCTGTATGTGATGGCCTTAGAGTGGTCACTAGGATCCTTCCTCGCACAGAAGAATGATACTGGTAGTAAAAAAACTTTTATTACCTCAGCCAAACCATGATTGATACTGAGACCTGATATTAAAATATCGAGAAGAGATGTTTAGATCTGGTCTTTTCTTTCCAGAAGCTATGACATTATCTACAGCATCATGAAGTCCATCTGAACTCACAAAATAATCCACTGAAGTACATCCTCAGTCATACAATGCTGACCAGATGCCTATCCCGATGGGCAGTCTTCCTGAAATAGTTCGACATCCGGTTTGTGCCTCATAAAGCTATCAAGGGCCAAGCATTGGTAGATTTTCTGGCGGATCATCCCTCAACAGAGACTGCCTCATCAGATGTCTAGCTCCCCAATGAAGTTGTATTCTCCATGAAAAAGGATTCCTGAACGTGGGAAATTTACTTTGAAGACACATATAGAAGCCCGACAGGTAAAAGAATGGAATACCCCAAGTTTAACAAGGTGGGGCTGGGAGTCATACTCATATCCCCAGAGCAGGTAAATTTTCCATATTCCTTCCTCTTGTTAGAAGGATGCACAAAAAATGAGCCGGAATACCAGGCCCTCATTTCAGGTCTAGAGCTCACACTCTAGGTGCAATTATAAAACCTTAAAGTAAAAGGCGACTCGGAATTGGTCATCAAGAAAGTCAATGGTGACTATGCCATTAAGAAGGAGGAGCTGATCCCCCTATTCGACCATGTCCTAGGGTTAATGACAGAGTTCCCCATAGAACCGAAATTGACCTATATTCCCCAGTCTCAGAATGCCTAGGCTGACACGTTAGCCAATACGGCCACAACCCTAGTTGACTGAGACCGGGATGAAATAGTTATCAACATTGCTCACCGTTGAATGGTCTTGCCATTTGTTCAAACTGATGCGGAATAAATCGATGAAGTTATCCCTATCCTTGATCCATATGATTCTACTACCATCTGGATGACCCCCATTACGAACTACCTTTTTAGGGGATAACTTCCATCAGATAGGGATGAAAGATATAAAATACGGAGAAGGGAAGTTAATTTTGTCCTATATTGAAACATGAGTCAATAAAAGGTCCTCTATAAGAGAGGCCTTGATGGAGTCCTTCTCAGATGCATTGATGGAGAAGAGATTACTGCCTTCATTAATGAAGTTCATGCCGGAGTATGTGGATCACATCAATCGGGATCCAAGATTTCTCATCAGATTCGAAGGCTTGGATACTATTGGCCCGCCCTAACACATGATTGTGTGAACTTTATTGAGAAATGTCACTCCTACCAAATTCATTCATTATCCCCCAAAGCTACTTCACTAAGATAAGTACTCTTGGATATTCACCATCTAGGGAATGGAAGTCATGAGACCATATCCTCCTGCCATGGTCAAACAATTTGCACCCCTTAAAGAATTTAGGGTAAGAAGCATCGCCAGCTTCGTGAAAGCCAATATCATCACCAGATTTGGTGTCCCTCATACAATACTGATGGAAAACAACACCAACTTCTACTCTGCCGTAATGGAGAAACTATACCAGGAATATGGTATCAAGACCAACCGTTTGTCCCACTACCATGCAGGGGCCAACAGACAAATAGAGGCCTTAAACACGACCCTATCTAACATACTAAAGAAAATTGTGGAAAAAGACAAGAAGTAATGGACAAAAAAACTCTTCCATGACTTGTGGGTCTATTGAACCACAAGTCGCACCACCACCCAGGTTACCCCGTACTCATTAGTATAAAAAACAGAAGCAGTTATACCCATTAAACTCCAATTTCCATCACTTCGCGTTGCCATTTTTGATCAACTATCCGACGATGAGAAAGCGGAAAAGATACTTGATGAATTGGAGTGGCTAGATGAGAATAGGTTTCACACTTTGCACCAAATGGAAGTATATTATAACCGGATTTCATGAGCCTTCAATAAAAAGGTTCATCTTCTGTCTTTACTTGAAGGAGAATTGGTATTGGTCCTTCAGACCCTGATGATACCTGGAAAGAAGCCACTGAAGCTAGATCCAAAGTGGGTGGGACCATATGTCATACACAAGGTCTAATACAATGGATTATATGACCTGATCTCCATGCATGGGAAGCTCACCACTGATCTTACAAATGTGATATTTTTGAATAAATATTTCATGTAACCATAAGAGAAGTTTTTGTCCGAGCTGTAGGATGTTAAACTATTAAGCCCTTAATGTCCTTACGGTACAATAATAAACTGTATAGTAGTATTTCCATGACGCATGACATTAAACTACATGGTACTTTGTCCCTGCGTCATGATAATAAATTGTGCCATGCTGGTCCGAACTCTATGACCCTAAACCAAGAGACAATAATCCTGGTACAGTGGCCTCAAACTATCCAAGATTTTCCCCCTGAGGTGCATGATGGAGGCTCCCAGCCTCATTCATGTCAGTTCTGCTATAAAACCTTAGCATGCGCCCTTGTTTGGAAGCGATTATTGTAGGTCTGAGATCTATGACCCCCAAACTAAGAGAAAGATGTCCTTACTGCATAACAATAAATTTCATAGTAAATCATCCGAGCTACAAGAAGTTAAATTAAAAATTCCACTCATCCTTACCACATGATGTTAAACTGCATGGTACTTTTTCCCTATGACATGACAATAAACTATGCCGTGTTGGTCCGAACTCTATGACCCTAAACTAAGAGAAAGATGTCCTAATTGCATGACTTTAAACTGCATAAAGAGACAGTCTCTTCACCTGAGAAAACATTGGTCTCCTGGAATTTGTCATCTACTATTCCACATTCAAAGAACTTTGTCTTGATTCCTGCTCTTTTAGGATATGTAGTGATGTCGGGATTTTTGTATCCTAGCCCAGCCACCGTGAAAAAATTGCCCCCCTCCTACGTATAAGTTAGATTTGCGTAGAAATCCCCTTTGAATTACAACAGTTTTAAGAACTACATATGGATTGATTCCTAATATTGTAGGATACATAGAGAAGCCATGATTTCTGTATCTTGGCCCAACCACAAAAAAAAAAAATGATGACCCCCATCCTTACCACATGACATTAAACTGCACGGAGCCCGTCCTTACCACAAGACGTTAAACTGCACGACGCCCTTTTATTTTCATGTCGATTCACCAATGTCCTTACCACACGACGTTAAACTTCATGGAATCCCTTTTCACATCAGTTCATAATCATCCTTACCACATGATGTTAAACTACACGGATTTAAAAATACTCCTCGTCCTTACCACATGATGATAAACTACACGACAACTGTTCTTACCGCATGATGATAAAATGCATGACCATCGTCCTTACCGCATGATAGTAAACTTCAAGTTACAAGTCATAATACACTCAAGATACATGGTAAAATATGGAGAGAATACTCCTTGCACGTTTGAACGCATCCTTCCCATGCATCAGAATCCATAACCTGGATGATTACGGATCATCATAATCACCCATGGCCATCGGAAGTGGAAGGTCGTCGACCTACGGACACCTTTGCATGACTATTCATACCATTCCCTCAGTGGCTCTGTGTATTGATCACCCCTATCCTGTCTAACAAAGGAAAGTATTCCTCAGGAGACACTCTTCCTATCTCCATATGATTACTAGCCCCAGATCCCCCATATCACATTTCCTGGTCCAAAAATGTCCGGAGCAATGGTTTACATTTTTATTCCCTTCATGTCCAGACATTTCCTGGGTTCCCCTAACTGGTTAGCTTACGTATCCACCCATGGTTCCTATGACGTTATGCATCCGCAACATAATGCCATAGCTGTGTTTCTTTAACCCAACAGACTGTTGAAATATGGTTGTTTCTCGTATGCTCGGACACGTCTCTCCCCATCTACTAGACTTTGTGTCATGAGCGATCTCAGATCTTCATAATCACCCATGGACATTGGTAGTGGAAGGTCGTCGACCTGTGGACACCTTTGCATGACTATGCATACCATGACCTTAGCGGATCTACATATTGATCGCCCTTGGACCATCTACCAAAGGAAAGTCTTCCTCAAGTGACACTCTTCCTATCTCCGTATGCTTACTGGACTCAGATCCCCCACACCACATCTCCTAATTCAAGAGACCCCAGGATTAAAGTTTACACCTTAATTCCCCTTTCTAATCAGAGAACGTGTGAGCATCCTAATTTTATTATCCCACAGGTAACCGTAGAACCAGCCAATGCTGGTCCGAACTCTACGACCGCTAAACTAAGAGCAGGTCGTCCTTTCTGCACGACGTTAAACTGCATGGAATAAAAGTGTACCCTGCATACAGGATTAATCAGTACAGGGAACTTCCTAAGATTCAAATACAACCATGAACTAATATCTCCAACATGACCAGACATACCCTTTCTGTACATCAGACTCTGTGACCTAGATAATCATGGATCCTCATAAACCTCCAAGGCCATAGGACATGGAAGGTCATCGACCTACGGACACCTCTGCATGAGTATGCATACCATTACCTCAGCGACTCTAAATATTGATCATCCCTGGCCCATCTACCAAAGGAAAGTCTTCCTTCGGTGAAAATATTCCTATCTCCATATGCTTAACAGCCCCAGAGCCCTCATATCATTTCTCTGGATCCAAGAGGCCCCAGAATCACAGTTTACACTATCTTCATCCTTCCCATGTCTTGTACATGTCAAGGTATTCAGACCTGATTATATTCTAATCAAGAGTAACCCTTACAGTAGCGTCCTTACCATGTGATGATAAACTGCACAGAGCACATCCTCACTACATGACGATAAACTGCAAAGGCCAAGCACCTCAACATTTGAAAATTTCCCCAGTTACAAGAATTTATATAAAATAAAAAAAAGAAATGTCCATCGTCCTTACCGCATGACGTTAAACTACACGGAGACCGTCCTTACCGCATGACATTAAATTACACAGAGACTATCCTTACCGCATGACGTTAAACTGCATAGATACCATCCTTACCGTATGACATTAAACTACACGGTCTTGAAAGAACTCTTCACAGGTTCAGTCAGGAAATGAGGCTCCCCTCTCTTCCTTAGTGCACGAGTTAGACCTGCCTGGATCATTATATCACACCTGTGTGAGAGGGATGAATTCACCCATTCCTAGGATATCTTAACCCAAAATGATTCTCTTGTGTTCAGACACCCCCTCCTCATGAACCATACTCTGTAACTGAAAGAACCGAACTCCCATAAACCACCCCTAGTGGTCTTGAATCCCAAATTCCCTGAAGTTTCCTAGATATCGGGAGAATACAACCATTGAACTAAGGGTACCTTTGCACGACTATGCATACCATTCCCCCAGCAGCTCTGCATATTTTTTCCCATGGCCTGTCTACCAAAGGCAAGTCTTCCTTAGGCAATGCTTCTTTCTGGACACCTCTTGGCCTCTGAGCCCTCATATCCATCCTGGGATTTAGAAACTATCTGAGCCATAGTTTACAAACTTTCCACAATCACGTCTGAGTATGGTGAGACGTTTCTAGTTAAATTCCTAAGAACTAAGGAAATCCATTCCATTTTGAAATAATGTCCCAACTACATGACTTTAAACAGCGTCAAGATCTAACCCTCCTTCATGATGACCAAGTGTGTGTAGTATTGGTCTCATATCTACATCCATGATTTATATGGATGTCCCCAAACCCTTCAGAAACCATGTCCCTTTTAAGCCACCCCTGGTGGTCTTCATAATCTGAACTTCCATGAAGTTATCTAGCCATCAGAAATGGACAGTCATTGACTTAAGGACACCTTTGTATGACTATGCATACCACTCCCTCATCGACTCTACATATTGATCACCCCTGGCCCATCTACCAAAGTAAATTCTTCCTTAGGCGATGCTTTTCCTACCTCTGTACACCCATATGGATCCTATTCCCCAGGGAATTCCCTACATTCTGTCCAAACTTGAGTGAAAAATTCCCCCATATACGTATGAGATGTATTAAGGCATCCAAAATTAGTAAAAAAACCTCATCGGGGCCCTCACCACACCACATTTGGTCAACATTGTTCTACCTAAAACATTAGTAATGATAGTCTTGTTTGTAGGACTTTAAACCGCTCACAGAAATAGGTATGAAACTCTCTAAGATGAAAACCCGCAAAGGGCATCTTAGGAAAAAGCCGAGTATGAGCTCGTCAGGCCTACACCATGTATGGCCCCAGAAAAACATTGAGCAATAAAAACTCAAGAGGCACAAAGCCCGTTAGGTCAAAAACCTGCAAAGGGTGGCCTAAGAAAAAACCGAGCTATACCCTCTAGGTCCACACTAAATGGGCCTATGCAAAAATTAGGGTGTCATGAAAAAGACAAAAAAGTTCGTGAGGTGTTCCATAATACCTCAAAAATAGTCTAACTACACTCCCTAAGTCCCTTATCTCAGGAAAAGATTAGAGGATGATTCAGTTATTTCAGTTTATTGATTCCAAGTCATGGTTAAAAGAAAATTTAACACTTGATTGAAATAATGCTGATAGGAAGAGATGGAGAAGATATATTTAAAATCCAAATCTATTTCATCAGGTTCATCCAAAATAGAGGAACATCCCCAATTCATAATCTCTCAAGAGTACAAAAAAAAAGGGGAGGGGAGAGAGTACATGCTGTAATTTGGGATAGAGCTACAACAGGGCCCAGTTCACCCTTTCTAAAAGGATAACGAGTGATTTCCACGGGCCATTGATGGTTTATTCTAAGGAAGATCTTTCCTCCATTTCAGTTTTAGCCTTTTGATTCACCTGCTCCAATACAACTTTATGGTCCCACCCCATTTTATGAACAACTTCTTGAGTCACGTGTGAGGAGGCCAGTTGTCCCCTCAACTTGGAAGCGTGGGCTTCACACTCCCATAGATCTTCCTCCTGAACTGCCACCAAATCACTGTCCTTCACTTCCTTGTCCATCCGATGATCAAGTGTTTCCAAAATATCCCAGAAGGTTTCCACATGGTAGTGGGAAAAATTTAACCTGGTTAGGCTGTCCTCGTAGGAGGCGAGGTCTCCTCGGGCAATGGCAATTTGGTAAATAAGGGAGTGAATGTGATGGTAATCAAAGCTGCTAAAATGTAGCTCAATAAATAATTGCTGCAAATTTTCACCCTCGTCGGCGAGATTGGCCAAGGGTCCACAGTGAGAGAACGCAACTGGTGCTATACCTCTTTACGCACTACCTGGTGTCTTGCTACAACATCAGCACTTTGATCGCCCTCTGCTACTACATATTTTTTAAGAAGGAAATGTCACCATGGGAGTGGTGATGGACCCTAAGCTAGTCACCCAAGGTGGGAGACTCTCCTTTCCCTAGGAAGTCCAAGCCATGGGATCCAGATGTGGAGGACTAACCACGACCTCTGGGATGATTGGAAATGTTCAGCTGGTTCTCATCTCATCAAGATCTTGGGAAATCTCCACATGGGGGGGGGAGTCTGAATCATTCCCCACCAAAATGGTTTGCACTGATGAAATCCCTCCTAGACGCTTTTGACGACGGATCAAGCGCCTTCTCACCATAAGAGCGGGAGCAGTAGGTGTATCCATCTGGGTTGTTGAAGGGATGGAATCAGAGGGCGTGGCTATTGCACCTCTCGTGGTGAAGGGAATGTGTGGAATTGTTATCAGGTCAGGGATGAGATAGGAAATAGTCAAGGGTTTCTATGCACGTCAGACTGGTTCCTTCAGCATCCCCACAGGGTAACAATCAACCCATAGTTGGGCATATTCCAGCGATACGAAGGTGGGACCTGTCATGGTTGGAATGATGATATCTCTAGCAGAACCCTCATGCATCATCATAAGACACAACAGATAGAGAACCATAGGATGAAATTCCCTCCTTAGTTGAATGACCTGAAGCAATGCAATCTGTTGAAGACATCTAAATATCCTGGTAAACCGGTAGGGGAGGTATGGTTCATAGATAACCACTTTGTCTACATGGGTGGTGAGCATCCCGTCCTGAAGATTGATGATGTATGATAATTCCTCCAAGGAACCACCCCTTTCACCTCTCAATGATCCATGGGGGGTAGGATGTATTGAAAATGAGAAAAGAGAGGCATCATTCAACAGTCTGACCACATCGGCAATAGTTAGAGTCTGAGGACGAACAATAGAAATGCTGAGGAGGGCTTGATGAAAGTCAGAATGGGGAACCTGTGTGGTATGCTGATACTCATAACAAAGGAAGTGTTCCACCATCCACCCGTATAGGAATTGGAACGGTTCACTGAGACGGCATGGATACCTGCCTTCCTGAATCTATCCCAATAATTCATAAAGTCGGGTGAGGGTAGGAAGGGCCAAATTAATAGATCGGCCCTCTGCCATCATGGTTTCCATCATCAAGGTGTAGAACTGAACCCCGTTGTATGCATCATAGGATGGGAAGAGCCATCCACTTAAGAACATGGTGAAGAAACATACTAGCCTAAGATCTGGTGAAATGTTGGGCCGAAGCTCGTATCTCCATGAGGCATACCTACCTGCTTCAAGAGTAGCATAGTATGACCTTGGAGTTTGGTGGGATTGATGGGTTGGGTGAGTTATATTGTGGTGCACCTTTGGCCTAGGCCCGTTCATCTTTAAGAATAACCTTATCCACAATTCAAATGAGTTGATGGAACATGCCTTGAGAGGATGACCATGTAATCCCTCTGACGTAACCAACAAACTCCTTGTCAAAGGATACAAGTGATTGGTATCATTCCATGTGACAACTGCTGGGAGAAACTCGTTGTACATTTCTCCAAGGATAGGAAGACCTCCAAGCTGGTAAATGTCCCACAAACTGATCCCCACATCTCCATGAAGTAGGTGAAAGGTGTTGGTACTCGAACACCAACAACTCAACAACTCTGGGAGAATTTCACCTGGAGAGAAGATTACAAATTGAGACACCCAGGATGCCTGGAGTAGACCCACCACCTCTATCTAGTCGAGGGACTCCACACAAGTCTGATGCACCCAGAATTCCTAGGCCCACTCATCGGAGAAGCATCCTCCAACCCGCAAATCCCACTTAGTGCTCCATCCGCCTCTAGGGTTTTCTCTGGAGATGTTGATAATGGATGGGTACTCTTGTACATCTAGTCTTGGGACATCATCACAACACCCCTGATTTCCCTAAGTCCATGCCGAGCCTCATAGTATGAAGATGTTCTCCCCAATTGAAGTGGCAATGATTTATCCTTCTGGGGAAATGTTGGCGTGATAATAAACTTGCGGTGCATCTAAATGGATGAAAGAGAGGTTAGGGTTAGGCAGCGCCAGAGGTACATCAGTGGGAAGAAAAAAACCATAAAGCGACAACTGCACAAATAATGGGTATGCTAGAAGCTTTGGCGTTAGGAGAACCGTCAAAAATCTGTCACGGGGAATGATGTGGGTTTGAATATTATCATTTCCATTCCTTGCCATGGCGGCACTCGTATTCATCAATACAGTAGTAGATCGTGGAGGAACCATGTTTTCTTCCTGCATCATGAAACCATACCAAGGTTTAGTCCAAAGGATAATATCCAGGAAAAGTCCATATAGTTGGAAAAGGCTCCACAAAGGGAATGCATAGTACGCCCCATGTACCGACCCCGGAGTTGGTTTGCTATGCCCACATTCCGCAAACTAGCCATACGCGGAAGAGGTTCATGACATCCTAGCCCGTGAATCGATGGCCAGAAGACCGCATACCAAGACCATATGAAGGTTCTCATAATTTGGGACTTAAGTGAAGTTCGAAATGAAAATTTCAAAGTCCGAAGGATAATTCCAGTCAACGGACCACTGAACTGCATGATGTTTTCCCTGCGCGGCCCTCCGTGACTTACTTTTTAAAGTTGTTAAAGTTTAGTTTGCAGATGGGAAGGTAGTTCGTGGATGGGGGTGATCACAGATGATGATCAGTTCCTGGAAGCCAAAGTTGGTTCTCAGATGAAGTTGTTTGTGAAGGAAGCTGTATGCGGAGGCAGTGCACGGAAGCAAGGAATGAGAGAGATATTCACCGAAGGATTCGGTAAAGGAAAAATTGCATGGACCCCGTTATATAGGCATGTTCCCCCACCAGGTCCACCTCTCTACCACAGACCTCTTGAGTTTCAGTACCACTATACATCGGAATAACCTCCTCTTAGTTCCGATCGGACCCCATTCCAATGGTGGGGAATTTGTAGGGTCTTGAAAATTCTACAGAAGGTAAGGAAGATACTCCCTTAAAATCAGTGGAAGAATCTACCCAGTCTTCCTCAAAATTTTGGGTAAAATATGAATAATTTTTAGAATAAATGGTAAAGGACCAAACCAGTTAGCGTACCTGTTCATAATTAGTGGTATGCGGCCAGTTCGGCCAACCGCGACACCTGCGCACTGCGTTGTTCGTGAAACGGAGGCGGAGCTTCTATGTGGGTGCAGACCAAATGGACAGAAATGTGCAGTTGGATAGATCCAAAGATGCGGACCATGCTAGCCATGAACTAGGCAGACCGGCCCCCCACCACACACAACGTCATTCACGAAATGGAGGTATAACCCTACATGGCCGCGAAGCACCCCCGTGATGAGTTGGTTCACGGGCGAGGTGCATTCAATATACCCCGTGAACCTCAGATTTAATAAGTCATTCCTAGGCCAGGTTTTATTTCATTGGCCTCCGCCAAAGGTGCTGCATGACCATAGATACAAACCTTTCCCCCCTCTATTAAAGGACGTCAATGGGGAGAAGAAAGGGATCGACTGATTGAGGATCAAATTCTTGGCGATCGACTCTTTGAAGAAAGAGTCTTCTGGGAGCTTAGGATCTCGCGGACCGTGAAGTTCCAATTCGAAAACCATCAATATGTATAAAATGGGGATGAATTGTTAAGAACTGAAGAATGCATAAGTAAATTGGTAAACCACGAACCTAAAACTAGTAAACTACGAACCATGGTCCCTACGCGGATGCACTCCCCATGAATCAGGGATCCTATACCCCTTCTTCGATCCAGTGTGCCGTGTAGCACCCTCTTACGTGGGAGAAGCCCTGACCGGAGCAGCCCCCAACTACTTCCACTTGAGTGGACTCTAGCCCTGTGTACCAATTTGGTACGCGGACCAAACCCAAAGTCACGTACCACTACGGTACGTGGGATTCCCCTCATTCCACGTACCACACTGGCACGCAGGCAACCTCTCCATCTATGTAGCACCTACCTACGTGAAGGGATCCACTCCTCATACGACCATGTGGTCTTCAAAGGCATTTAGTGTTTCCATATGAGTCATATAAAGCCCTTCCAATTCAGTCCAATCCTCCCGAATCCCCTCATTAGCCTATCCATCAGCACCAAGCCAAGGCCTCTCCCAAAGCCACTGGACCAACATGCTGAAACCTTTGGGCGCATTAGCGCGCCCTACTAAGTTCACATACCCACAGTAGGTGGAGATGAAGGGGTTACCCCATTCCTTGAATGGACATCCGGAGCATTCCTGGGTTCACATACCCATAGTAGTGAAGAGTCCCAGCTTGAGATTCCCTTTATTCCTCTCCACTCTTTAGGATTGGGGGATCCCACTCGCTTTTCCATTCAAGGAGCGCCAGTGGTGAGCATTTTTACCCTCCCCTAGGGAGAGAGAAAGGTCATAACTCCTGGAGTAATCCCCACACCATCCTTTTCAGATGGAAATAGCCTTTCCCCTTTCATCCAGGAAGGTTCATTATTCCGCACCCTCGCCCACGGTCACCCCGACCTCTTCCATCGTAGGCTCTCTCCCCCCACCAATAGGGGAGGAGGCATTTTCATTGTTGAATATTTCACATCCCCTTGTTTCTCACACTGAGCATGAATCAAGTGGGTTTAGAGGTTTTTGAGGATTACAAAATCGCTACACGTTCTGAACTAGGAGAACTCTGATTCCTGATCAAATCATGATATATAGGATTCCTGCCAAAAGGCCCAAGCTCAAAAGTGGTGCCCATCCCAAAAGGTTCCACCCAATCACACCCCCTATCAAATGGGCAGCTTCCATGAATAATCCCTACATGTTCTGAACTATGAGAACTTTGATTCCTGATCAAATCAGGATACGTAGGATGCCTACCAGAAGACCTGAGCTCAAAAGGGTTCCCATTCTAAAAAGGTCCACCCAATGTTACAAACTATGAGAACTATGATTCTTCACAAAATCAGGATACATAGGATTCCTTCCTGAAGGCCCGATCTCAAAAGGGTGCCCATTCTAAAAGGGTCCACCCAATTATGTTCGCGTCAAGTGGGAAACTTCCATGCGTAAGCTCCACATGAATGAACTACGTGGGTTTTGATCCCTGTCTCCTATGGAGGGTAAGTAGGACACCTCCCTAAGGTTTAATCCCAACTTGGGCCACAAACCACATGTAATCCCCAACCATACCCCAACTTAGGCTGCTTCAGAGTAAGTCCCGAACCAACCTTGACTAGGCACCTGTCGCCTAGACGTCCATACCACATGACATTAAACTGTACGATTGGGTCCTTTTCACATGACCTTAAAAGGTGATGTGTCCTATTAAGTGGCACTGAACTATGTGGATTATGATTCCTCTTAGTAGGATACGTAGAAATCCCTTATTACAGGTTCGATCTAGACATTCAAGTCACTCTCTATCCCCCTGGATGATAATAAACTCTAGAGCGCCCAATTATAAGGATTGAGACCAGTGCTGTTTGAATAAACTCGAACTTCCCCAGAACTGTTAATCCAATGAGGGATGGTAAACCTTGTATATAGACGACTCTGGATCCCTGAGTATACCTATGACTTGCAACCCAGGGGTAATCCATGGATACTGTGCTTTTGGATAAACTAAATATTCACGAACATATGAACATGTCTTAAATCTATAAGAGAGTCCCGGAATAGAAAATAATTCCTCCCAAGAGGGTGTGATGAGCCCGACTTCCCATCCTCTTGATCAATATGAGTTATTAAGTGTCGTTGGCCATATAACCCAATGAGCACCGATCTTTGGAAAGAAGGTCCATGGATCGTTGGATACAAGAACCATTGGGAATTTTTGGCTTTGTGAATAAACCTGTTAAAGACCAGGAAAAGCCACGGAGATAGGGAACCCGATAGAAATGATTAAACAACACTGACTCCCTTTAATCATACATGAGAACCGATCACTTACCCTTCGCCGTGAAAAAAATATTATGATTATCACCCCTCTTATGTTACCTTTATAGTCCTCTTGTATTACTTGTAATGATTTACCTTATGACAAGATTTATTTATTCCCTTACCAGGATTTATAGATCACCCCTTTCTTATGTATGTTCCTAGGTTATCCCATACAGTTTTAGAAGATCCATGGAATATAAGAGCATGTTTTGGAGATTTTAAATAAATAATATTTTTATATTTATGATGAAAGTTGTTATTTCATGTACCTAATTATCCAAATACACCAGGATCTACAATCTTTTATGATTTTATAATGTGTTCCTTTATGTAATAAATCATTAAATAAAGTTTGTTAGAGATATGGGTTGTCATATGACCAATTATATTTCTCACTTCATTAAGTACACACTTTATCATGTTATCATGCCATGGCTATAAACATTACAAAATAACCAATTTCAAGCCAAGTGTTTTGTTCTCAAAAAAATTATTACAGTTACCAAGTTATCCTAATTACATGTTAAGCTAATTCACATATCATAAATTTTCAAAATAACATAGGCTCAAGGGTAGGCACACCTCTAAGGAGGACACAAGTCCCAGTCTCAATGCCAACAGACCTAACAAGGATTGAGGGCGGTCTATGTATATAGATTCATAAATTTTAGGGGGTTACCAATTAATATAGGTTATCCTCATGGCATACCAGTGTGATTTAATTTATTTCACATACTAAAAAAATCAAAAGAGCATTTAGGGAGTTGTTCTAGGAAACCCAACTCAGGATGGACGATGGGTCTGGAGTCTCTCCAGAACCGCATACCACCTATATCCTCCTACTATATAGTATCTCAAATCAATGAACACCTAATAAATCTTTCTTTACACCATGTATAAGGCTCATTTATCAATGTTAAAAATAGTTTAATAAAACTTAAAGAGGTTCAATCAAAAAATAAAATAAAAACATACTTGGAATGAGATAAGATCTTAAAACCTCTATACCATATAACAACTCATCCTCAAGATATACACCCAAGAATCACTGAGAGGTATCAGAAAACAAGTTAGGACATTGAAATCATATATCAAAATCCCAGTTCAATCTCTCCTCCTAGACATGACCATGCTGTCACCATACTCACACTAGATGAATAGTTTGTCTTTAGAGATTCTTCTCACTAGGGTTCATGATATGGATCATATAATCCTTCAAGTACACATCAATATCAAGCTATATGTACTAAAAATTTATTATATTATAAGGTTTATGGTGATATCTATAACAACCTAGTCTTAACATACATAGACATTACATCATTTTTTTTGGAATACTTAAAACATTACTCAAACAGACACCCAAATATCATATTATTCTAGTGACTTTGGAAACATGGAAACATAAAAACTAGTAAATAAGTGAGATACATTATCTCCCACTAGTTTCTTCATTACTAGAACCCTTATTAGAAGAATCATACTTAATAAATATCTTAATATCCTTGGGAAAGAAACATAAAGAGCGGTGATATTAGTTGCTCAGAAAGGGTAAACAAGGGAGATATGTAATCATAAACATGAGAATAAGGGTATGAGAATGTGATCATAATATTAGAAGATCATACCCTAAATATCAAAGATCATAAATGTAAATCATGGAATAAAGATTATCAGTTCATAAGACATGAATCATAAGAGAAATAAGAGCATATACATGAAAGAATAATATAGTAATAAGACATGGAATTGTTGCATACACATAAACATGAAACATCATTCCCTATAAGTCGAGAAGAATTTTTAGAACTTATCAGGGAACTTCTTGGGGACTACACCTACTGGGTGGGACACACCACCATCCCCAATCGTAGACCTTTCTTTGTAAGGGACCAAGTTTCCCCAACTTCCCATAATGGATTGGGTTTCCTCATATTCCCATAGTGGATCGAGTTTCCCCATCTTCCCATCTTCATGGGGACTATACCTACTATGTGGGATACAACACCATCCCCAATCACATTCCTTTCCTTATAAGGGATCAGGTTTCCCCATCTTCCTATAGTGGATAAATCCCATCGACTTGATTCCTATCATTATATCATGAGATATAAATCTTTACCCAATGTATTGGAGTACGATATAGGTCCCATGCATCTCATAATAAAATCATTTATACATGTTACACAAGATAATAAAACTTTAATCATATCATGAACCATAACAAGAGATGTGTTTCATAAACTTCTTATCATAACCCATGAAATAAAATGGGTGCCATAAACATGTAATCATATCTTAACCTATGAAAAAATATAGGTTTCTAATAATTTCATCAAAGCATAACTCATGCAAATAAGTGGGTTTTATAATCATATAACCTGTGAAAATAATTGGGTTTTATAGGCATATAACCTGTGAGAATAAGTGGGTTTAAAGATCATATAAACTATAAAAGAGAAATGAGTTTCATAAACATATAACCCATGAAAATAATTTACTTTCATAAGAATATAACTTGTGAAAGAGAAATGGGTTTCATAAAAATATAACCCGTGAAAGATAAATGAGTTTTATAAACACCATTCCATCAAAACATAAATCATCCAGAGAAATAATATGAATGGAACCTTTATATCATTTCCCAGAAAGGATTGAGTAACATCAGTGGATGTCATCTTCAATGGAAAATAATTTGTAAATATCCTTTTAGAAAATTTTCTTGAGGAAAATATCCTTTAAAAAAATGATTTTAAAACATAAAGTCTTTTGAAAACCATTTTCTTTCAAAACATAAAATGAAAACTTGAAAACATTTTGAAAAGAATTTTACTTGAAAACATATAAAACAAACTTGAAAAAATTTTAAAAATAATTTTCATTGAAAACATATAAAAGAAACTTGAAAAAATTTTAAAAATAATTTTCCTTTAAAACAGATAAAATAAACATGAAAACATTTTGAAAACCTTTTTCTTTGAAAATAATTTGAAAATTTAGAAATAAGACTTAAAATAATTTTGAAAACCTTTTCCATTGAAAACTTATAAATGAATATTGAAATTGTTTTGATTTTGTTTTATTTGAAAAACAATTTAAAATAATGAATTTATAGAATATTAGAAAAAAAATTTCTTCTAAAAATATAAAATTTTAATCTTGTAAAGTAATCTTCAAGGGAATTATGGAAATGATGATAGGTAAATCTATACATGCCAAACATTCCTTTTGCAGTGTAAAGAGTTCCTCGACTAGAAAATGATAAGAAGATTACTTAAAAAAACCCTTTGGGTTAAAAAGTAAAACACGGGTAAAATTTATTTTAAATATCATAGGATAATAGTAGAATATTTTTAGAAACCTTTTTAGAAAACATGGTTCTGAAGGAAGACAGATTTACGACCAAAGAGAGAGGCAAAGACATACTTTATTAAAAATAATCTTTTAACCATATTACATACTAAAGATTGGATAAATGGTACCAACATGTGAATATATCATGAATAAGAATATGAGAATAAATTTCATGTGATTTCTTGAGATATGTATTATAATATTTCATTAATGGACACGTAATCATAAAAAATCTCAATAAACGACGAGATTGGTTCAATAAAATATTACCACTTGGTAACTTTGAATCATAATACCCATTTAAGAAAATGAAATTATTTGAATATTAAAATATAATGAAAATAAAGAAATTAATGATATAACATGTCAAATATAATTATATACACCTCATAATGGAATATTGTGTATAGAAAAACATGTGTCTCAAAGAAGGCAAATTAAGAAAAAACTATCTTACTGATATGGTAACTTTTGAATAGTAAAATCCCATGAAATAAAGATCATAAATTGTATATTTAAATACCCATAAATTTAAATATAATAATCATATTATTTATTTATGGTCAGTATATACACCACACAAATGAAATCGAGTGGTGAATATGACATGTATTGCACAGAAATAAAAAATGAGATGAAATTCCATTACCATATGTTTTGGCTCTCTTCGTACTCATACAAACCTACTATATAATAAATATAAGTTTATTATACATATTTTAAAGAACAATATTCTTATATATAATACCACATATGGTTTTATTATGACTTTATATTACCCGCTTATTAATAATTCCAAGTTAAGGTTTCGCTTCGGGTAATATCCGCTTTGTTTTTTGCATACGTATTAATTTATTATATTTTTGGTCCTCATACTTATATAATGATTTAAAGAATGTAAAAAATGATATAAATATAATTTATATTCATTATATATTTATTTATAATAATATATATAATATAGAAATATGAAATGTAATACAACGTTCATGGAGACGGTAAGCTGTACGTATTCATGTACACTGTTTATGTTTTTTTCATATTGAAATAAAGAAATTAAATGAAATATGTATATATATATATAATATCATAAAATTAGACTTATTCTTTAATATATATAATATAAGTTCACTAAACCTATCCATAATACATTCCATGTAGTGTGTGAACGAATCACATCACTTTGAGGAGGCGGTAGTCCACACTTCCCCAAACAAAATTATCGTATTTAAAAAAAACAGAAAGCATGAAGGTATGTGTTATATAATAATTAAAGAAGAATAAATAAATCATAAAAATAATATATATAATATAAAAATAGAGTGTTAATCATTATTTCCAACCATGAGATGTGGTAAATGAAAAATGAACAACAGCGTTTCACGAGGCAGTAGTTCACCGTACACAAGAATAGTAAATTTGTTACCCATTAGATGGAAGTGTGTGTAAGTATAGGAAGAAAACTTATAATAAAAACATATTAGTATATTTAGGATAATTAGGATATTATTTATTCATTTAATAAGAATAACTGAGTTAGTGGATAAAGAAAATAAAGGAAAAGAGCTTGAGGAAGGATGTAACCTCTTCTTTGGGTAACTCCTTTTAGCTTTCACTGAAGGCCTTACTTGGTTGGATTTATTCCCAAATGGAAGCTTCAAGGAGTAAGAGAGGGATTTTGGGAAGTGAATTTAGAATATATTGGTATAGATTAAATTGTTTTGTAGGTTTTAAGAAGGGGGATAGGTGGTGTCCTTTTATAAGGGAGGGAGGGGACACACTTGGCATTTTTGAAAACAAGTTAGGTATACCCACATTTTAACCTAAAAAAAGTCATAAAAACCAAAAAAACTCAATAATGTAAAGTTTATGGAATAAATATTTCCATAAAATGGGTGTTGGATAAGTGTATAGGTTATTTTAGCCTTTAAGTTTAAGGTTTAGTTCCTTGTTATACTTAATTTTACCTTAATCACTGTAATTAATTTTAAACACTTTCACTAATATTTTTGGTCAAACATTAAGTTGATATTATTAGAATATAAATATTATAAATATTAAAACCATTTATTTACATTTTTTTAAATTTTATTCATAGAATCAGATAAATTAACTTTAATGCTAATCCCTCAGATGTGGCGAGAAAACGAGTTTTTAAAGTGAGAATGTTAAAAAGTTTATTAAGATTTTATATCTAAAATAAATATAAAAATTATTCCAATGACCTAAATTGGATTAATAAATTTATAATGGATATATTGTGACTTTAAAACCAAATTAAAATATAATTTAACTATATAAATAAATTAGATGAAAAATCAGTTTTGAATTAAAATCCAGTGCTTTTCACTATTCATCAAATAATGATGTTGCACATAAAAAATCCTAAAATTTACCCTAAGATAATTTTGAAATTATGAATTAAAAAATTAATATTATTTTATAAAATTTAATCCCTAAAATTATCTAAAATTAATTTTATTTTTATTCACATAAGGACATAAAAGCAGTTCATTTTAGAAAATAGTATTTTCAAACATATAAAGACTACCAATATTACATGTTTTATTATAAATATGTTTTATTTATATAAAAAAATTATAAATAATATTTAAAAATTAGTTATTTCTATTCACATTTCTATGTTTAATGGCTAGTTTATAACTATATAATTATAAAAATAAAATGATGTTACATAAAAACTAGGTCTTGCGTGTAACCCAAGACAAGTCAGTGTTGCGTATAGCACAAGATTATTTTAGTGTATAATATAATAAATTTTTTAATTAGTGTATAGTGTGATACAATAAATTAAATAAAATTATTTTATTAAAAAAAAGGTTTACAAAAACTCAGGGTGTTACATTTTACCCCCTTAAAATGAATTCCACCCTCAAAATTTGTTTGAGTTTTTAAAGGATTAATAATTGAAAGTCCCTTTCATAGAGACCCACATTGTAAAAATGAATAATAAACTTCATTTAAAAAGGTAATGTTGGATACATTATGGTTACCCAAAGTAACTCATAACTAGGTTTCCATATGAGAGAACATTGGTGAAAAGTTAAAATATAGACTTGGAGGAAAAGCGTAAATATTTATAAGGAGTGATTGAGGTTATCAATCACAAAAAAGTAAATGATAAATGGAAAGTTGAGGGAATAAAATTCACAAATATATGATAATTTAAATGTCCATTGGTTTAAAAAAATTAAGTTATTATGACAAAATTTTATTTCTAGATTGTTTTCCTAAAGTTAAAGAATTTTTATGAAAGGATATGGTTGCATAATTTCAGGACAACCTCACCCTTTGTTGTTCCTTGATCAATTTACACCTAACCTCTTTCTAAAAAATGAAGGTGATTTTTTCATTCTCAAAGAATTAATAGATCATGAGATCTATGATAAACCATCTCATCTATCATCAGTTATCACGATCAAAAAGTTTTTAGAACAGGTTATTCGATATGCATAAATCCTCATGTGGTGGGATAATACTTTAATATCACAAACTTCATCTGAAGTTTAATTTAATATTTACATAAATGGTTAACCTTATAACCCTTATGAAAGATAAAAATAAAGAACTATGGAAATAAGGTCACTAAATTTCTCAAAATCATCTCTACATTGATCCCCCATATAATACATAGTATCTATTATCTGTCACATACCAAACATGTGAATACCTTTATAAATCATTCTATTGAAACATGGTAATGACCTAAATTACCATAAATACTTATTGAAATCATGCATTTTTCCTTATTCCAAAGTGTATTTGATATATTCCTTAAATCCAAAAATTTTGTAAGCTTCATCAATGATAGTATAAACCACTTGTTAACAAGTCCTTAATTAGTTCTAAGGTAATCAGTACTTTCCAATTTACTTATTCATATCCAAAATATCTTTATACAAATAAAGTTATCTTAACACAATTAACATATTATGGGTAATATTATCTTAGTCAAAATATCACCTTGTCATTAAATCACTTTTCCAGTCCATCAAAAACATTCAATATAATCTTGTAAATCCTTAGTGAAAAACATAAAATGAAAAATCATTGTATATTTGACCATTAATATAACATAATTCTTGAATACAAATAGATAAAAACTTATATTATTCAACTTAATACATAATCCATAAGAATTATACATCATCATATTACTTAATATCTCATACCTTTCACATTTAATATATAGTTTCATCATCATCAGCAATATAAATTGTAATCGTACTGCCTTTATGATTATCATTGGGAGATTTTCACTTAGGACATTGATTTTCATAATGACCATTCATTCCACACTTAAAGAATTTAACCTTTGATGATGTATTAGGGAGGGAAATATTCCTATCCATTTCATTAACCAAACCCTTCATTTTTTCCTTTATAGTTACTTGATTTGTGTCCTTATTTTCCATAGTAAAAACATATTCTTGTTCCTCTAATAAATTCACTTGGGTGATTCTTTCCACATTCTTGACATAAGGGGAACTGAATATTCTTTCTTACATGGTCTCCATTACCCAAAATCTCATCGAACACCTTACTTCTCTTCCTTGGTGAGTATGAGAGTTGGTTAAGGTACACGTTATTAATAATTTTCTATGAAATCTAACTAGGCATGATCATAAAATCCTTCACTACAGTGACAATCCAATTTGAATGCTCATCAATTAATGGTCCATCACATTCAATATTAACCTAGTTCCTTATGGTTTCCCCTATTGACTAAAACCTGAAAGCATTGAGTAAGAAAAAATTATCATAGTAAGGAACCACATAATCATGAAAAACCACTTATAGGATGTCTAAATTATGACACCTTCCTTAATCTATAACAGCTTAGGTTTATCCTATGTTATTCATAGCTAACTTATTTTTAAATCCTTCATGATGGTTCGTGAAGAGTTTGTGAATTCCCAAAGAATATCCATTGGGAGTGTCAAGACATGTATGTATTATGGCCCATTTCCGTCCACTGGGTTATGCTCAAGTCAGGCCTAACACACCTTGTTAGATTTTTTTACTCCAAGGTACATCTTTTCCAGAACCACATCCACTTGTAGTATCTGAACAAGATGTATTTCTAGGAAACCACTCGCTCTACCCTTCACCAAAATTCAAGTACCTTTTCCTATACTTTTCAGAATCCTTAATATTATACTTAGAGACATCCCTAGACATATCCTTATAAATATTCCTTGGGATATCACAAAATTTTTATCATCCTAGTTTCCAAAGGTTAAATAAAAATTTTCTCTGATACCAACTATAACATCCCTATCTTAATGTACATAGAAATTACTTAATTTTTGTAAAATACTTAAAACATTACACAAATAGATGCCTAAAGATTGTATTATTCTAGTGACTTTGGAAAAATGAAAACATAAACATTGGTATATAAGTGAGCTGTATTATCTTCCATTAGGTTCTTTATGACTAGCACCCTTCTTAGACACATCATACACAACTAGAAAAAGGGATATTTCCATGGTTTGGAAAACCTTGGAAATAGGCCTCAATGTTGGCCGCCGTGGTAGTTAAACTATATCAACAATTTAAACCATTGCTAAAGGTTCTATTTCCACGGTGACAAACCATGGCTATAGCCTTGGTAAACCGTGGAAAGAACATAAAAAAAATATGTCCCCAGTGCGTTTTGATCCTGCGCCTCCCCTTTACGCATCAACGACCTCACCACTACACCATAGAAGACTTTGTGTATATATATATTACAATATATATATATATGTATATATATATATAAACCATGGAAATTGGTCTTCCTGCCATTTTTTGTGCGATAAACTTTTTTCCTACGGAAGCGCGGGAAACCTATAGCCATGGTTTTGAAAAACTGTGGCTATAGACCTTTGAAAAAAATGTCCTATAGCTAGGGTTTTCAAAACCATGTCTATAGATAGGGGAAATATCCACGGTTTTGAAAACCATGGCTATAGGCCATGAAAAATTGACCTATAACCACCTATAGACACAATTTTAAAACCATGGCTATAGGTACGTGGTAATAGCCTCTTTTTCTAGTTGTGATACTTAATACATATCTTCACATCCTAGGGAAGTAAACATAAAAAGGGATGATCTCAAATGATCAATAAGGATAAAAAAGGGAGATATGTAAGTATAAACATGAACATAAGGGTATGAAAATGTGATCATAACATTATAAGATCATACCCTGCATATCAAAGATCATAAAAATAAATCATGGAATAAAGATTAGAAATTAAAAAGACATGAATCATAAGGGAAATAAGAGCATAATACATGAAATAATATCATATAAATAAGACATGGAATTGTGTCATACACATAAATATGTAATATAATTCTCTATAAGTCAAGAAACATTTCTAGAAATTATTAGGGCACTTCATGGGGACTACACCTACTGGACAGGACACACCACCATCCCCATTAATAGTCATTTACTTATAAGGGATCAGGTTTCCCTATCTTCCCATAGTGGACTGAGTTTCCACATCATCCCATAGTGTATCAAGATTCCCAATATTCCCATCATAATGGGGACTATGCCTACTGAGTAGAACACACCACCATCCCCTGTTATAGTCCTTTACTTGTAAGGGACTGGGTTTCCCCATCCTCCCATAGCGGATAAAGCCCATTTAATTGATTCCCATCATTATCTCAAGAGATATAAATCTTATCCAAAACATTTGAGGGTGATATAGGTCCCACCCATCTCATAATAAAATCATTCATACATGTACCATAAGATAATAAATCTTTGATCATATCATGAACCATAAATAGAGATGGGTTTTATAAATATCCTATAATAACCCATGAAATGAAATGGGTCTCATAAACATGTAATCATATTGTAACCCATGAAAAAATATAGGTTTTATAATCATTTCATTAAAGCATAACTTGTGAAAAGAAGCGAGTTTCATAAGCATATAACCCATGAAAATATGAGGGTTTCATAATCATATAACCCATGAAAGATAAATGAGTTTTATAAACATATAACCCATAAAGAGAAGCAGGTTTCATAATAACATAACTTGTGAAATATAAACGGGTTTCATAAAAATATAACCCATGAAATAGAAATGGGTTTCATAAACATCATTCCATCAAAACATAAACCATTCTGAGAAATAATATGAATGGAAACTTTATATAACTTCCTAGAAAGGAATGAGTAACACCAATGGATGTCATATTAGATGTAAAATAATTTGGAAATATCCTTTTAAAAACTTTTCTTGAGGAAAATATCCTTTATTTAAAAAAATTATTTTAAAATATAAATCCTTTGGAAAACATTTTTCTTTCAAAACATAAAATGGAAACTTGAAATTTTTTTGAAAAGAATTTCCCTTGAAAACATATAAAATAAACTAGAAAACATTTTAAATACCTTTTTATTTGAAAATATTTGGAAAACTTAGAAATAAGGATTGAAATAATTTTGAAAACCTTTTCCCTTGAAAACTTATAAAAGCAGCTTGAAAATATTTTGAAAACTGTTTTCTTTGAAAACCACTTTAAAACAATAAATTTACATAATATTATAAAAAAAATTTATTCTAAAAAAATAATTTTTTTCTTGTAAAGTAAGCTTCAAGGGAATGATGGTCATTATGGTGGGTAAATTCATACATGTCGAACATTTCTTTTACACCGTAAAAGTTCCTCGATCAGAAAATGACAAGAAGATTAATTTTTTTAAAAAATTTTGTTTAAAAGGTAAAAAATAGGTAAAAATTTATTTTAAATATCATAATATTATAGTATAATATTTTTGGAAACTTTTTATAAAATATAGTTTTTAAGGAACAAAAATTTTCGTCCGAAGAGATAGGTAAAGTCATACTTTATTAAAAACACTTTCTTGATCATATTATGTTCCAAAGAGTGGAAAAATGGTACCAATATATGAATATATCATGAATAACTAGAGGTGAATAAATTTCATAATATTTATTGAGATATGGATCATAGTATTTTTTCCATGGAAGTATAATCATAAACAATATCGATAAACGTTGAGATTGTTTGAATAAACAGTTACGACTTGGTAAATTTGAATCATAATATACATGTAAGAAATTTAAATTACATTAATCTTAAAATATCATGAAAATAATTATATTCATTATATTACATGTCATATGTAATTATATACACCTCATAAAATAATATGGTGTATAAAAAACATGTGTCTCAAAAAAGGGAAATTGAGACAAAACTATATACTGATATAGTAACTTTTGAATAGTAAAATACTATGAAATAGAGTTAATTAATTAGATATGTAAAAAAAAAATAAGTTTAATTATAATAATCATATAATAAATTCATGCTATTTATATTCACCACACAAAATAAATCTAGTGTTGAATATGACATGTATCTCATGGAAATAAAAAGCGAGATGAAATTCCCTTAGCTTATGTCTTGAGTATATTATTACACTTAAAAATATCTTGTATAATAAATATAAGTTTATTATAAATATTTTACAAAACCATATTATTATATATAATACCATATATGGTTTTATTATGACTTTATATTACCCACTTATTAATAATTCCAAGTTAAGGTTTCGCTTCAGGTAATATCCACTTTATTTTTCACATGTGTCTTAATTTGTTATATTTTTGATCCTCATACTTATATCATGATTTAAAAAATGTAAAAAACAATATAAAAATTATTTATATTCAGTATATATTTATTTATAATAATCTATATAATATATAAATATGAAATGGAATACGCCGTTCATGGAGACGGTAGGTCGTACGTACGCATGAACATTGTTTCTGTTTTTTTTCATATTGAAAGAGAGAAAGTAAATGAATTATATATATATATATAATATAATTAAATTATCCTTATTATTTCATATATATCATATAATTTCACTAAAAACATTCTTAATACATTCCATGTAGTGTGTGAACGAATCACATCGCTTCGAGGAGGCAGTAGTCCACACTTCCCAAAATGAAATTTTTGTATTTACACAAAATGTAAAGAATGAATGTATATATTATATAATAATTAAATAATAATAATAATACATCATATATATCTTTTATATCTTATAAAATACTTTCCAACCATGAGAGTTGGTAAAGGAAAAAAAACAACATCACTTCGTGAGGCGGTAGTTCTCCGTACATAAGAACGGTAAGTTCATTACCCATTAGATGGAAGTGTATGTAAGTGTAGGTTGAAACCTTATCATAAAAACATCCTAGTATATTTATTATACTGATGATATTATTTATTCATGTAATAATAAAAATTGAGGTAGTGGAGAAAGAAAAAAAAGGAAAAGAGCTTGAGGATGGATGTTACCTCTTCTTTGGGTAACTCCTTTTGGTTTGAACCAAAGGGATTCCTTGGTTGAATTTCTACCCAAATGGAGGATTCAAGGAGTAAGGTATATTAATTGGTCAGATATTAGACAAACTTAAGTGTTTTGATAGGTGTGAATAAGGGAGATAGGTGGTGGAATTATTTAAGGGAGGGAGGGGACACACTTGACATTTTTTAAAACAAATTAGGTGTACCCATGTGTTTATCTAAAATGTTATAAAGAACCAAAAAAATAAATAATTTAAGGTTTATGGATGAAATATTTCCATATAATTGGTTTTTTATAAGTGTAAAGGTCATTTTAGTCTTTAATTTTAAGGTTTAGTCCCTTGTTAATCTTAATTTTACCTTATTTGCTGTAATTAATTTTAATCACTTTCACTAATATTTTTAGTCAGAAATTAATTTTATATTATTAGAATATAAATATTATAATGATTAATACTATTTATATCTATTTTTTTTAAATTCAATTCCTAGAAGAGTAAAAATTAAGTTTAATGCTAATCCCATAGATGTGGAGATAAAGTGGGTTTTTAGAGTGAGAATGTTCAAAAGTTCATTAAGATTTTATATATAAAATAAATATAAAAATGATTACAATGATCTAAATTGGATTAATAAATTTATAATTGATATATTTTTACTTTATAACCAACTTAAAATATAATTTAACTATATAAATAAATTAGATGATAAATCAGTTTTTGAATTAAAATTCAGTATTTTTCACTATTCATCCAAAAATAAATTTTCTTAGAAAAATATAAAAAATTCACCCTATTATAATTTTAAAATTGTGAATTCAAAAATTAATTTTATTATTGTACACATAAGGACATAAAAGTAGTTTATTTGAGAAAATAATATTTTCAAACATATAAAGACTTTACGAATATTACATGTTTTATTATCAATATTTTTTATTTATATAAAACCATTATAAATTATTTTAAAATTATTTATTTCTATTCATATTATTAAGTTTAATGGATAACTTTATAATTATAACAATAAAATTATGTTTCTTAGAAACTTGATGTTGCATGTAACGCAAGCAAAGTCATTGTTGCATGTAGTGCAAGATTATCTTAGTGTAGAGTATAATGAAATTTTGATTTAGTGTAGTGTTAAATGCATGAAATAAAGTAAAATTAATTTATTAAAAAATAGGTTCACAAAAACTCAGGGTGTTACAATATCTTTGATGTTGAGACACTTGAAACAAATCATGCATGGAACTATAACACTGTGGAAGGGTAAATCGGGATGCCACTAGACTGACCCTCTCTACTATCTCAATTATCCAGACGGATCTTCATTGCTTCTAGATATAAAATTTCCCCATCCTAAGTGACAAACATAAAAAAACTCAGTGACTGATCTTGAACTCCAGAGGTCATCTTCAATGGCCAGTATATAATTTTTTCAAACTTTGTGTTGTTACCAACCATATTCTGATCAAATGAACCTACTTATAAATCTCTTGCATGATACTAGGTCAAATGAGCACTGAATTTCCTACCTCTAAACATAAAAAAGGTGAATGAAATTACCTTCCATATAAAACCTCAAAATAATCTATTTGGATCGATGCCTAGAAACTGTAATTATAATAAAACTCCATGAGTTACAAATGTTGCTCCTAAGAACCACTGAAGTCCAAAACATAGGCTTGCAACATATAAGTCAGAATTTGAATTACCCATTCATATTGGACATCATTCTAAGGATGGGATTCTATGCTCAAAAGAACCTACAATACAAACTCCTTTTATATACTATTCCAGAACTGTGATGTGAAACAAAGATCTTGATCATATGTGATACTCCTCAAAACACCATGCAACTGAACTAACTTATGAACATAAAGATTACCCAAATCATTAAAAATTAAGGTCTCCATGATAGTAAAGAAGTTTTGAAACTTATTTATTGGATCCAAGATCACCAATAATGAAACATGTTTCAAAGGTTTCCTAGGTAATACTATTACAAAGTCTATGGTGACATAATACCACTTTCATTCTGGAATAGGAAAAGGTAGCAGTAACCCAGAAGGCTGTTGGTGATCGGTCTTAACTCATTGAAAAGTGGAGCATCATTCTATGAAACTCACTATTTTCTTCTTCATCCCTAGACACCAGTATTTCCTACTGATATCATGATACACCATTTTTAGACAAGGATGTACTTCCCATATAGAGGCATGAGATTCCCTCATCAACTCTTCACACAAACCCATAAGAACCCATACATGACCACAGAAAAAAAGAACACCATTACTTCCAATAGACTAAACATAGGGTGGATAACCAACATATATTCTATCCATAAAATATAATACCTCTATACCAGATAAATGCTCTCTCTTAATTTGGTCCAGTAGCACAATAAAAACAAATGTATAATTCATAGTTTCTCATCCTTGATACTTCTGAACATCCATATGAATATCCGTAAAGTGTACCATTATATTCCAATCATCAAAAGATTAAAAAAATTACTCTTTATACATATTTATAATCAAGGATTTATATACAATGTTTCCCATTCTCAGAGTGTAATGAAAATCAAATTTGAAAGATTATAGATACTCAACCCATATCCTATGTTGAAGGTTCAAGTCCTATTGTGAAGAGATGTACTTGAGGATATTATCATATGTGTAAAAAAACAATTCTCACACAAAATATAATACTACTATTATCATAGGTAATATACCACCATAGTTAACTCAATATCATGAGTAGGATAATTCCTCTAATGCGACCTCAACTATCTAGATCCATAAGCAACCACTTGATCCTCCTATATTAGAACTACTCTGATCCCAAATCCTGATGTGTCAAAATACACATTATATTCCTTACCAGGATATGGTAGGGTGATAATCGATGTTGAGGTCAACTTGATCTTAAAATATTTTAATCCCTCTCACAATCATTTTAAAAAACAAACATAAACCCTTTCTTGGTTAGCCTAGACATCGGTGCTACCAGATTAGTGAAGTCCTGGATGAAATGATAGTGATAGCCTTCTATACCTAGAAATCTACAAATTTTGAAGAAATTATTGGTTTGTTCCAAATATTAAATGGATGGAAGCCTCTCTAGGTCCACTTAAACTCCATATTTTGTGATAGCATGACCCAAGAAGTGCACACTATCAATCCATAAGTGACATTTATATAATATTCTATATAGCTAACACTCTCTTAGCATACTGAAAATGAGTTCATGATATTGATCATGATTTTCTCTAGAATAGGATTACACCAAGATTTCATTGAAAAAAACACCAATAATTGATCTATAAATTTATGGAAGATCCGATTCATCAAGTACATTAATACCACAAGTGAATTTGTCAGACCAAACAATACCACCACAAACTCATAAAAGCAACACTTTCTTATAAAATTAGCTTGGGGTATATAAAATGGTATCACCATAAAATAATGGAACATTAACCTCAATTAAATCTTGGATAAAATTTAGTCACCTCTCATCTTATTAAATAGATCTTTACTATGTGGATGGTGATACTAGTTCTTGACCATCATCTGATTCAGTCATCGAGAATCCACCCATAAGCACAAAGTCCCATCAGCCTTCTTGGTGAGAGTCATAGGTGAACCACATGTTGAGAATCCCTTATAATCCAGATATTCCAACTACAATTTTAACTATTGAAGCTCTACTGGTTCCATCCTACATGGAGATATAGAAATTGGTTCAACTCTAGGCACCAACTCGATACTGAACTCAATATCTTGATCGGGTGGTATGATGTAGAAATATTCATGAAATAATTCATAAAATAGGTCCACTAATAGATGAAAAGAGCTATTATAAAACTCAAAATCATATAGAATAAGGCTATATATCTATACCATGAGACAATCCAATATGTACTAAATTGGTCTTGCACAATAAGCCATGAATATCCCATTTTCCCTAGTGAATATAGATTCACCCTTCTGCTGATAGGAAAGTAAATCCCCCCTATAATAGTCGATATGATCCTGGTATAGAGCTAATCAATCTATACCCATAATTAATTTTAATACTATTATTTATATCCCAAAAAACTCCCAAAATAAATTATAATCACTAATTTCAAGAGAAAAGTACTTACTGTGATTGATACCCTATGACCACACTTCTAACAACGTGTCAATGGTCATAAAACAATTAAAAATTTCCATAGCCAAATAAAATACATTATAAGATTTATAATATATAAAGGAATGTGATTCTCCTATATAAAAAAATGCATCCAAGGGTAGATGATACTCGAATCGTACCTCCATCAGTGGAAGGTATTACATCCAAACAGAAAGTAGACTATATGGCGTGCAGCTGACTAACCAAATTTTACTAGTCTCTAACATGAATCATCTATAAAGATCCCTCCATCTAGTACTACTTATACTATGTTGGGGTACCACTTAACCTACCATGAACCAAGCATCCTATGAAACTCTAGCTACCTATATATAGATTAGTAGACGAGTCCTTCCTAGACTATGGTTCCTTCCTTAATCCTCTACCACCGCTTGACTACTGAAGGATCCTACAAAACCATTTTAGGTGGAACACCCTACCATAATATCAGTACTACACTACAGGGTAATTAAATTGTGGGTCCCTATGGCTTTCCCTTCCATACTAAAATAAATGTACCTAACCGTGGTCCTAAGACGAATCCTCACTTCCCTGGATGTGGTTCCTTCCACTGCCTTAGAGGTAAGTATCTTAGTGGTGCTTCTTTCTGCCTAAAGATGATTTCTCCAATCAACTTAATAAGATTTTCTTCCTACCACTCATATCCTCTCTTAGGTTCCCTTATGTGATGAGATCCAGATTCATCACATCAGTGAAGCTTCTCAAGAGAAATACATTCACATGTGACTTGATATCATAACAAAGCCCAACCTAGAAATACTTCACCCTAGATATATCATATGATACTAAGGAAAAATAATAATGCTGTAGGTTAGTAAAACATCAAGAATATTCCATCACTAATATGATTCCATACTTCAGGTGCATGAACTCCCGAGTATTCTCATCCCTCAACATCTTTGGATAGAATTTCCTCAGGAACTTCAACTAGAATTCCTTCTAGGTTAACTGCTCTGGATGTCCATATTTCTCTAGGGAATCCCACAAGTTCTTGGATGGTCCCCAAATTATATAAATAGTAATATTCACCCTCCTACCTATGGGTGTATAAAGGTGCTTAAAGATCTTGTATATGGACTCGATTCAGAACTCCATTGCATAGATACCTCACTACCTAGTAAATATGGGAGGATTTTATGGATATTACTCTTTATTCAGATCATAAATATAAAGGAACACATGAGTATTCTACCCTTCCATATATCCTATGAACTATAGGAAACTGTTGTAAAGTCGGTTGTCTATCTGGTTCCCCAGAGATGCAGTAAGTTCTGGCTTAGCTGTGCTTGTTGTGTGTTATTACTACTATCCTAACACTCAAAATGAAGACAACACAAATAAATTTTCACTATAGGGGTAAACACACTCCTTATATCAAAATATAAATATCAATATCAACTCTAGAGGTCAAGACATAAATACAGAACCAATGACACAAGGTTACTTCACAACTTGGCTTAAAAACAGAATTTTCCATGTCATAACAGATTCATTTATTCCTTTTATCAGATATATCAGGGGATTTATTTTCATAGTTTATATGGGAATAAATGTAACATATAATAAATATGTCCCTAGCATGAAAAATTCATGTCAACATGTTTCCCTACATGCCTACTATAATTCATGCACACTCACCTTATTCTATACAGACCCGCAAGTAAAATCTTGTAAAATAGAAATATCACACAACAAGAGAATAAACCAAGGTAAAATAACATAAAAAATATAACAAACAAACACCAACAACAATAATCCCATCCTTGGGAACTTGTGTTTCCCCCCTCACATGGGTTAGATCTATTTATTCTTAGACTCACTGCCAAGAATTTCCCTAGTCTCTTGTACAACTTTCCTAAATAGTAAATAAATATAAAAAACCTATATCTTATACCACATTATAATATTACCTTCCTGATACTCCCTCACATGATTGAGTTGAGCCTTTAATAAACATCATATGTGACTCTATGTAGTCTAGAGGCTACTGACTGGTAGTGAAGATTTATAGAAAATAGTTGAGAGAATATACCCTCAGGAACATAATAACAAAAATAATGGAAATAAGATAAATCAATCATGAAATACAACTCAAGTAGATGATATATGAATACCAATAATACAAATAATAATAAATAATCATGTCATGTCATACTGTATTATAAAATAAATGTTGTGTTTAAGACATACAAGAAGCTAACTAGTACATAATTTAAAATAAAGACACTAAAATTCATAATCCTGAACCCCACGATTAGACCAATCTACAAGATCAAATCCCATCCAGAAAAGAAACCAATCAAGAATAGGGACCCTTTACCTTGTACAAAACCACATCCATGAAATTTTCTTAGGTTCCAAATAGTGATTGAACATGGAATAAGTAAAAATCTGTAGGTCAGCACCCACAATGTCTAAAAAATATAGCCTAAATAAATAGTTCATTAAATAGTACAATATGTTTGGGGTATTAATTCAAAAATTAATGTATAACATCAAATAGACCTACTGACCCTCGAGATTTGGTTTGACACATGGGGTCATCCAAACCTACTTCAGCATGATACCAGATGTCTCAATAATTAAAATATATTGAAAATAACCTGGAAGGAATGCCATACCCTACCCACAATATCTCCCTTAGTCATTATGTAACCATGAATATATCCCTCAGGTGGTGTGTACCCATGTATCTATCCCTCAAGTAGTATTTACTATGCATCTAGCCCTTAGGAGGTATGTGAACACACATACATCCCTGAGGTGGTATGCTCCCATGCATATAACCCTTAGGTGGTAGGTACCCATGCACCTATACATTATTTATGAACATAATAAAGTGTCGTAACAAGACAATTTACCAAGAAATCCATTTATAAAATTAAACACCAAACATTTCAAACATATTTAAATAACCCACATTGTAAAATTCATCAAAATTACCAATTATAAACTATTTATTCCATCATTCTAAGTTACCAATTATAAAAAATAATTGTAAAAATTCAATTACACATATCAGGTATTCCAAATTATATTTACCATTTCATTAGGTCCACACTTCATCATGTTATCCTGATAAGGCCATAAACATGCTAAAATAAAAAATTTCACGCGAAGTGTTACTTTATCAATATAATTATCACAATTATAAATTTATTCCAATTTCATGTAAAGAAAATTCACACATAAATAATTTCCAACATAATATAGGATTAAGGGTAGGCACATAACACAGGTGGAAAAAATTACCAGTCTTAATTCCAATAGAAGCAATGAGGTTTACGAGAGTTTTATGCACATATATTAATCAATTTTAGCGGGTTAATAATTAAGATAGTTTATGTTCATGATGTGATGAGATAGTCATACTTATTTCACATACTGGAAAACCAAACCATACTTTATGGAGTTTCTATAGACCACTCACATCAAGAAAAAAGAGGAAGGAAATAGAGATTGAGCACCAGATCAATGTGAAACACCATAATCCCCTATTGAATGTGATTTCCACACACATTAAAGGTTGGTAGAAGGGTATTTAAATAAAATAAAAGATTAAACCATCAATTAATGATTTTGGATCACCAAATCAAATAATGAATCAAATATCCAAGGAGTGGTGTTGGATAAGACTCAAGATCCTTGGAGAGACTTCACAATTCATAAAACATGAATTAGGGTTGAAGGTGGGTTAATTATATCTTAAACAAGGGTTTAATGGTATAAAAAGATATTCTAGACCCTTAATTATGTATCCCAACTGGACACCACTAAGTAGCAAATGGGTACCATCAACAAGACAGTGGTCTCCTCCAGTGAGCCTGCATGGCTAGAAACCTCATCGGCTTACTGGTGGGTCTCTAATAGGAGACCCACTCGACCCATTTCCCACTAGAATACTGGTGGGTCTCACCAGCTAACCGGTGGGACTCCTGTATCCTTACTAGTCTACTAGGCAGTTGACTGATAATCCATGATTTTATTGAATTTTTTATAGTAAATTATTTAATATTATCATACTGAGTTTTATTTGATGTTTTTATCAAAATTTATAACCAGAGAATGAATTTGAAAATTTTATAGAAATTATAATTCTTCCCTTTCAATTTCACTTGATTATTTTTCATATAATTTTTTTAGGACATATTTTATTTCCAAATTTCATCAAAAAATTATAAACTAAATGTTCTATATTTTTCATTTATACTATTGGATTTAGATCCCCAATTGAGGGGAGAAAAGTGTCCATGAAGTCAATGATGATGGATTCGACATCTTGTAACTTATTCCACTTTATCAAAAATAACTTATACATCAATTGAGGGATTGGGTTGAAACTTTTCTAACTATTATAAGGCTCAATTTTTAAAGTTTCATCCAACTAGAGAAACCGTTGGTTCACATGTTATCATGGTCAAAAAATCATGTGGATAGATTCCTATAAATTCAATGAATCTGTTAGGATGGAAATATTATCAATAATGATTTAACCATAAATCCTCCAATTTTTTTTAAGTGGACTAAATTCAGATGGTGGATGTGAATGAAATTGGTGAAAAAGTTCAAAGAAGGCCAAATTACAATATTATACCATTAAATTATCTAATAATTCATTGAAATCTGGCACATAGAATATGGATAGTCTGTATAGACATAAATATTTTTATTAATAATCTGACCATACCTTTTTCAATATGATTACAATGGAGAAAATATTTTTTGGTTATATAAAAAATAGGCATCTAACCAACTTTTTAAAAGAAAATGTTTCTTGATTCTTTCATTTAATGGTAAAAAAATGCACATACTTTTAGAGTATTGAATTGAATAAAATATTTTCCACATCTCTTGCCTATAAATACATCCCTCCTCTTACCTATTTGAGAGAATTTGTTCATCAAATAAAATTATATTCATTTATATTCAATTTATTTTATTCAATTTAATTTTTTATTCTTTATTTTACTTCTTTGGGGTGTATATTAAGAGTCGGTATGATATCAAATATTTCCCATTTAATCGAATACTTAATAAAAACATCTCTTCAAGGACCCTTACAACCATAGAAAAAAAATTTATTTATAATTGATCTAATTACACCATATTCAATTGATTATTTTGAATACATGAACTTAACTGAATTCATTATATTATGGTCAATTAATTGATTCTTAAAAAAATAATTAAGAAGAATAATCAATGAGTACTTGAAGCATGAGGTCGAGTTTGTGTGAATTATGAGTGTGAAATTAAATTAAAAAATCCAATAAACTAGGATAGAATTATAGGGTTAAACTATAATCCCAAGAATAAATTAATTCAAATTTATAGTGTTTAAAATTTAACCTATTTTTCCATAGGCTTTAAATTTATATTTAGAATGATTATCAATATAGGGTGCCATAATTTGATGTTCTAAAGTTGACCAAGGGTTCAAACACATTGATTTTTGTGGTCGTGTCAAATTTCCATAGGGTATGGGGGTTGAAAAAAATTAAAAGTTCATAATTTAATGAATCAAATTATTTGAGACAATGATAAATAATTAATTGAATTAGTGGATTAGATTAGTTTTTCTTTTATAATTTTTTTCTAAAAAAAATAAACCTTATTTATCTCCCAATTTATTTTAAATCATCACAAAATTTATGTTTTTAATTCACTTATTGATTCATTGAAGTTAAAAAATCCACCCCTTAAAAATCTATTTTCCCTCTCATTAATTTTTTTTCATTTTCATTTTTTATTTTAAATTCCTAATAGTTTATATTAATTTAATTCCTCCTCAAGAGATACAAACTTGTTTATCCATTGTGCTACACTTAGTAAAACCAAAAAATATCTTGAGAGCATCAGTGACATCACTCATAAAATTAGAATCATTTCTGAGGAGTCTAGTGATTTATTTAATAACATTTAGGTTATTTTAGTTTTCATTATTTTCCATTCTTATTTTTTTTTTCTTTCTCATTATTCGTATTTATTTTCTATTTATTATTTATTCCACACATTTTATCTTAAGAACATTAATTGAAATTATTTTAATAATATTATGGTAAAAAATATGATTTAAAATATTTTATTCCATTGATGGAATAATCCCATCATAATATACTTTTGGACCAGACCCTAAGGTTGAACATAACTTTCAATTATGAATAAAAAAATCTCAACATATGGTAAGTGTCAAAATTTATGAAATTAAAGATTTTATCCATTTTGAAAACACTAAAACTGATAGTACTTTTGAATCATACTCAAAATCTAAAAAATTTTCCCATGATAATAATAATTAACTTTATCAAAAAATTTAGGAATTGGATGAGCCTAATATTAACTGTCAACCAACATGCATTGCATACCCAAATATTGAATCATATTCTGAAATTAAATCTAGGTTAATACATCTTATACCCAAATTTAATGGTATTTCTGGAGGGGAACCAAATAATAATTTTAAATAATTCAATGTAAATTCTTAAAAAATAAAACCAATTAATTTTCTTAAAGAACAAATAGAACTATGAGAATTCCCTTTTTCACTTGATGAAGCTGTGAAGGACTGAATATATTATTTAAAAGATGATGATGTAAGATATTTGAATAATTTTAAAAGGATTTACTAATAGATATTATTTCAAACATTAAGGAGTAAAACAATTTGAAAGGATATCTTGAGCATCAATCAAGTGAAAGGGGAGTCAAAGTATGAGTATTGAGAGAGATTCAAGAAGTTGTGTGAAATTTGACCACATCAACAAATTAGTGAGAAACTCTTACTCCAGTAATTTTATGAAGGAATCAAACTGATGGATATGAGTATGTTGGATGTCGCAATAGGTGGATTATTAGTTGAGAAAACACCACCAGCAACTCGAGCACTAATTGATAAAATGGCACTGAACTCACAACAATTTGGAGAACATGGAACCCCCAAACTTGGAGGTATATATCAGGTATGTCCCCTTACTATGGATAATCATTTATTTGATAAAAATTTGGATGATTTGACTACTATAGTGAGGTATATTATATTTTCATGAAAGATAGAATAACCCACTCTTGTAAGAGTTTGTTGAATTTTTGAAGCATTAGATCACCCCACTGATTCATTTCCACAACTCCGGAAAGTAGAAGAATATAATGTAGTTATTATAAGAAGACCATATATACAATAATGAACACCGAATAAAACCATTTATGACATGTTATATCTAACTTACAATCCAAGTTGAAAGATCATCCATAGATCAGGTAGGGTACTGGACAACAATAAAGGTCACTATTTCAAAAAAACATACAAAAATATCCACCTTAACAATATGGTTTTCAATAAACCAAAAGAAGATTCAATTACAAAGATTAAATAATCCAACAACAATAAGGTAATTTCTAAGAAAAGGTATATTCTAAAACATATTATCTTTTAAAGAAAATTTTTATTAATCAACACTATGAGCTGAAGAGTCAAGGAACGAAACTAAGGGAGATGAAAATGTAAATGAGTTATATCTCCACATCCCTCAGTAAATAGTTATGAAATAACTCTAGAAATATTCCTTACCTACCTACTATAAATCCCAAGGGGAATATCAGTGCCATCACACTAAGAGGTGGGAAGAAAATATCCCTAACATGTACTCCTATCTATCCCCCTAAATTCACTCTACCTCTGGAGAATCCCTTTTCAAGATTGATTGATGTGAAAATGTAGGAGAAAGATAAAGGTAAGAAGAAGATCTATGATTTTAATTATAAACCACTTCCATTTCCAAATATGTTTATAAAAAACAATAATTTGGTCGAAAAAGCGATGCCAAAATAGGTACTATACACATTCAAGAAAGTTGAGATCAACATCCCATATCTTAAGGCCATTAAAAGAATACCAAGGCATGATAAATTCTTTAAATAAATATGTACCAACCAATGAGGTATTAAGTGAAATGAGAATATAAATCATGGGAGGAATGTCTCTGTACTCATCACACCCAACATGGGGAAGCCTACAAAGTGTAAGGACCCTGGGACATTCATCATACCATGCACCATAAGGGATTCATATTTCTATAATGCTTTATGTGATTTATGTTCTTTTATTAATGTGATTCCTCAATATGTTTTCTCATCTTTAAATATTGGTGAGATAAAGATAATGGAAAATTAATCTATGACATATCTAGTAGGGGTACTTAAATATTCACTTTTTCAAGTAAGTGACATGATTTTTATTGCAGACTTTTACTTTCTTAACATAGAGGATGATCAGATACGTTCCCATTTTCAAATTATCTTAGGTCATCCCTTCCTCAAAAATAACAAAAAATCATAAATGTATATGAGGGTATTGTTTACATGGAATTAAAATATGGATTTGTGAGATTTAATATTATAAATTCCATGAAGTAATCCTCAGATGATCATTTTACATTTTTGTCACCCATTTTGAAACATTATATAAAAACCTGATGGATTTTTATTATTATATGCTTAAAGAGATAATGATCATTAGGTATAGTTTCATGAAAATGAGTATTTTTACAGTTTTCATTCATGATCACACCTCAATTTTATTTTATTTTGATATAGATTCTTATTTTGATTCTGGGAATGTTATTTATGATTATGAAATGTATGTTTAGTATAATGTTGGATTTGATGCATTAATCTATAATTTTGATGGTTTATATTCTAATACTAATGTTTTTCAAGCATTAATTTCAATTAATATGATTATTCTATCTATATAGTACCTATACACATTGGAATTGAAGCCTTTACCACTAAATCTGAAATACTCTTACTTATTGAGTGGTGAAAAAGTTCCTATTATTATTTCTAACAATACCCTTCCTAAATAAGAGGTATTGATTTTAAATATTTTTAGTGATAAAATCTAGGCTATTGGGTGGATCCTTGCAAACATATCATGCATTATTCCTTATATTTTCATGTACATGATTGATTTAGAGGATGAGGCTAAACCAGTTAGACAACCACAAAAGATGATTAATCTAATATTATTAGAGGTTTTAAAGAAAGAAGTGAAAAAATTACTTAAGGTATGTATTATTTATATAATCTATGATTCTTTATAGGTTATCCCCATTCAGGTTGTTCTGAAGAAAATGAGATTCAACATTTTAAAAAATGAGAGGGAGGTGTTAGTTATGATAAGGGAGAAAAATAGTTAGTGAGTATATATATATTATAGAAAACTAAATCAATCCACTAAAAAGAACCATATCCCTCTCCCATTCAGATACTTGATAGGATTGCAGGTAGGAAAAACTGTTTCTTTTTGATGGTTTTTCTATATATTTTTAGATACTTATTTCTATGAAGGATCAAGTGAAGATGACATTCACATGCCCATTTGGTACATTCGTGTACTGGAGGATGCCATTTGGACTTTGTAATGCCCTTGGTACCTTCTAGATATTCATGGTAAATATATTTTATGATCTAATTGAGAATTTTATATATTTTTCATGGATTAATTTACTATAATTTCATCCTCATTTTATAATTTTATTTATATCTTGGGAAATGTTTTACATCGTTGTATTGTGAAAACTGTAGTTTTGAATTTTGAAAAATGTCATTTAATGGTATAGAAAGGAATTATTATAGGGAATGTATTTTATGAGAATGGTATTAAGGTATATAGATCTAAATTTGACATTATTTCTACATTAACTTATCCTATATATGTGCATGATGTTATATATTTCCTAGGACATGCAAGTTTTTATCGACGCTTCATCAGTGGATTTAATAAGATTTGTCTACCCTTATATCATTTTCTTCAAAAGGATTATGATTTTTTGTTTTATGATTCTTTTAGTGTTTTCTTTGATTCTATAAAAAAATGTAAAACTACGCCATAAATCATACAACCCCCATGTAGGGAGATCCCATTTGAAATTATGTGTGATGCTTTAAACTTCCGAGTTACAGTGGTCTTATCGCATAGGGTGGAAGGGAATTACCATGTGACAACATATGATTCATAGAAATTGAATTTATACTAATAAAACTACATAATAATAGAAAAGGAGTTTCTCACTATCATATTTTCTTTAGATAACTTTTTTTCTTACTTATTGGGTTCTAAAGTAGTTTTTTTTCTCTACCCTTGAAACTTTGAGATACATTTTGAAGAAGTTAGATCAAAATTTGAGTCTGATTCATTAGATTATAATTCTTAAAGTGTTTGAAATTGAGATAAAGTAAAATAAATGATTATATAACTTGGTGGCTAAAAATATGTGTATGATTAATCACACAACATACCATGATACACTAGACTAGTTACATCTTTGGGGCACTTTTCTCAATGATCATCTTTATTCCATCTCAAGAATATACCCTTAGTATGTTGACTTAGTGAATTAGTTATTTTACTCTTAAATTCTTAAAAAACTAATGAAACACTAATTTGAAAAACTAAAAAGAGAATCTAGGTATTATGTGTTGGATTACCCATATATTTGGTGAATTTTTAGTGACAAATTCATTAGCATATGCATTCTGAATCATGAGTTTGAATCTATTATTCATTTATATCATATAATTTCTTGTGGAGGACACTTTGGACCCCAATGAACAACTATTAAGGTCTTAAAATCAAATAATATTTTCTTATTTTGTTCCATGATTCCCATGTGTTTTTAAGTCATTTTCACATTGACATCATGCTAGAAATATTTATAAGAGGAATGAGGTGCCATAACAACCCATCTTTTTTGTGAGATTTTTGATGTTTGGGGAAATAATTTCATGGATATATTTTTTAATTATTTTGTATTATCATACATTCCAGTTTCAAATTTTTATGTTAGTAAACGGGTGGAGTCTAAATCCACTAGGACTGATGATTCTCATATTGTAGTATATGTTTTCATTGAAACTAATTTTTTGTAGTCTTGGAGTACTTAAGGTGATCATTAGTGGCCAAGAGTCACACTTATTCTATTAAAATTTTGGTTCCCTCTTTCAATGGTATGGGATGACACACAAAAAATCAACACCTTAACACCCATGAAAAAATGGTCAGGTTAGATTCTCAAATAAAGAGTTGAGTCAAATTTTGGAGAAAACTTTGCAACCAAATAGGAAGGATTGGAGAAAGCACTTGGATGATGTACTATGGGATTATAGGACGATATTCAAAAAACCCATTGATCGTCACTCTATAGGATTGTTTTTGGGAAATAATTTCATCTTCTCATAGAGGTTAGACATCGAGTATATGGGGAAATAAATAAATTAAACATGGATTTATCCAAAGTAGTATAGAAAAGTAAGATTCAAAATTAGGAGCTTGAGAGGATTTTATCATCATCATATGGGAATTCAAGGCTCTATAAAGATATAACTAAAGAATCCCATGATAGTATGATACAACAGAAGCTGTTTCATGTGGTAGATAAATTCCTATGTAGTTCATAATTGAAGATGATTCCTGGTAATTTGTGTTCTAGATGGTTTGGTCCTTATGTTGTTTCCCATGTTTATTCCTTTTGGTGTAGTGAAGATCACAAAAGAGGCCACATGAATGATCTTTACTATAAATCGGAATCTATTAAAGAATTACTTCAAGGAATTCCCAACACATGCTATTGATTCCATCAAACCACATGAGCCCGTTACTACATGAGGATATTAGTCGGTCCTTTATCCTCTCATTGTTATGAAATTTATCATAATTTAAATTCTTTATATCATGTGCATACATCATTTTATATGGTCACATTTGGGAAAACACAAGTGTGTGTGTGTGGGGGGGATAAAACTTTAAGTTTTTTTATTTTAGAATTTATTTTATTCTTATTTTTCATGAAAGTTTTTAATTTTTTCATATTTAGGATATTTAATATTAAATTAACATCCATCTTGATTTTTCACTCATGATTTTTTTTTGGAAAAAATTGGATTGATTTTTGAAAGAGTGGGTTTTAAATGATGGTTTATGTGGAAATCTTTTACATGGAATTTTTTTTTCAAACATTTTTATGTGTTTGGCCAATTTTTGAAATCCATACCCATAAATTATTAACCCAAAATTTTCTCCCATCCTGTGATATTTTATTTAGACAAAATTTTCCAATTATTTCTAAAACCTTTTTCTTGAGAGATAATTAGTCATGTTTTGTTATATAACTTTAATGGAATATTATCAATGCTATTATTGAAAAATTAACCTTTAAAATGATTTATTAATTTTATTTTTATCCCTTTATCCTTAGACCTACCATAACATTAAATTCTACATAGATTGTAGAAGCCATGAATGACTTTCAATAGTAAAGTTCCATATTACAAGTATATTTTTTTATTCCTTCCCTACAATAGGTATTATTACATGATATTACTTACTATAAGTATGGGGGAGTGGTTTTTTGTGGTGGAAAGTGATTTTTCAAAATGAGGTGGATATGTGTGTTATTATAATTGGATTTTATAAGGGGCCATGATTTAACATTTATTTCACTTTATTGTTCACCCCTCCTGAAAAAAATAAAAAACATTTCTTGTTTATTAGTTAGATCAAAAGTCACCATTACCAGACTGATGGTCTTATGATCATATGAGGTTAGGTGATGGATGTGATATCTATTCTAAGTGAAACTTTAAAAAAATAAAAAATAAAAATAATAATTAAAAAAACATGAAGGTGAATCAAACTTTATGATTTCAATTATCATGAGCCACTTTGAGTTTTGGTGAGTGGGGAGATGGAATCTTCATCTTGAGAGGAGTACTTTTATTTTAATTTGTAACATCTTAGTTTGGCTCACCAATAATATAGTGGTCATACCGATGGGTCACATGGCCTAAAGCACGCCTCCCCATATGCCAGAGGCTGTTGACTAGCAGTGAGGGTCTAAAGAGGTGATATTGGGGAGACTATACCCTCATGTCAGAGAAACATAATGGTTTATCAAATAATAAATAGAAAGCTATAACAGAAGTAGTAAAAAAGTAAAGACAAGCAATTAAAGAATAGTATATTATTTGAATAAAACTAAAATGTCCAATGCCAATTCCATATAATGATGAACATAATGTTTGGTGTTACTATAAGGTACAAGCAGTACAAAATAACAAAAGTAAAAAAAACCCAATGGTCAACTCTTTGAGTATCCTGAGAAAGATCCAAGTCCTTTTCTCCCTAGTTCCCATGTACATAACACAACACAAGCAATGAATCCAAATAACTTTAAGCAAGAATATCTACTCGAGTTCCAAATAGAGCCTAAGTAGGGTGTGAGATAATAATCTTAGTAGGACAACACCCACTATGAGTAGGTATAAGTAGAAAAATAAACAGACAGTACTGAATAAATAAAAAACCCACCCAAGTTAATAAGAGAAAATTTAAATATATACCTACTTTGGAGCCTTATTAGGTATCTATGTTTATGGGTTTATCCACCTACATCAGGATGGATCATCCAAACTAGTGGAAAATTCTTCTTCTAAGGATGAATCACCTATAAAAATACCACAAACATACAACCTCTATCCTCAGGATAACCAAAATATCACCATTAGGAAGAACTATAATCTCACCCTTAGGTATCGTGTTACTATGAATATATCCCTTAGGTAACCAATATAATCATATACTATACCCTCAAGCATTTAGTACCAGTGCACCTATCCCTCAGGTGCTAAAAATATGTGCACTAATCCCTCAGACATCAACACCAATCATGAGTCCTTAGACATCCCATATATTTATAAACTCTACCCCCAAGAATCAAGTGACTGTTCACCTTGTCCTCATGTGGTATGGAAGAACATGCACCAAGACCTCATGCATCCATATTAGACATGAGTCATATCCAAACAAACTCAATATTACAATCAATATCAAACCCTCAGGTATCAATCACATAGATATAACATAAGCTTAAAAGCTAAGCCAGAAAAATTACATTTCTAGTATCAAACATACCAGATTTATTATCAATATAAATAATGATCAATTTATAAAAATTACCTTATGTAAAATCTATTCATTTCATTAATCTAGGTTCCTAATTATCATAATAATTATATCAAACATATTTAATTAATCATTTGAACCTAAAGTCATTAATATATTAATTAATTAACCAGTTTAGCCAAGGTGATTCTACGATAATAAATCACAAAATTTATTATTATGAAAATTCAAAAGTCTAAGCCTAAAATAAACAATTTATCCAATTTATTATAGGACTTTAAAGTCAAATAAACCAAGTTATAATAATGTCAAAGGCTGGCACACTAATTGTGTGGAAGCAAGTTTGAGTCTCCATTCCTACAGACCCATAGGGATATAAGGGATGATTAAAAATTAAAAATTATAATTTAATTGATATTATTCAATTTATTTGGTTATGTGCAACATGAAAACACAATAAAATTTATTGCATATACTTTAAATAATTAAATCAGTCAAAAAGGTATTTAGTTTATACCACCCACTTATGGCATGAAGAGGTAATTATAAAGTGTGGAATAGGGTATAAGACGAATGTTCATATTCATAATTTAATACATGAGACAAAGGCCTCTCATTAATATCATTAGCCACAACCAAATCCATTAAGGCATTACATTTCATTATAAGCATTTACTTATGCACAAGAAAAAGGGCATGGACTTACCATCCCTTGGGATAAATCCATTTAATTCCATTTGATTCATTTTAAGAGAGGAAACCCTATCATGAATTAGCCATTTATTTTAAAACCACTCATTCAATTTACCAAAATATGGATAATTCACTTACAAGGAACAATGTGTTAAAGATCAAGGAAAATGTCATGATAATAACTCAAATGCCCACTTGGGAAAAATTCAAATTCCAAAGGGACCAAACACCCATGGGGTGTCTTGGGTTTATTGAAAAACATATAAGAAAAGGGTCACTTCATTTAAAAGAAAAGTCAATAGCCAAACCTTCACATCAAGGCATACCATGCTATATACCAAAAAGGGAAAATCTTCTCATAACTTCAATAAGGACAAGTCTCAACATGCCATATACCAAACATACATCAAGGTATAACATAAGATCAAGGTAATAAGGTAGGAAAGAATAAAATTATACTCACTAATTTTTAGATTGAAGATAATGCACCTCCGTTGGAGGGGTTTCATTATAAAATCATGACATTTCTTATCAAGCAATCATTTATCACATTTAACACTTCTATCAGAAATCATACTCAACTATCATTTAATAGGAATTTAATATAAATAATTTACTCTATTAATTAAAATGAAATAAAAGATTAGTAAGTAATTAATTAATGCATTCTTTAAATTAAAGGTCAAAGGAATGTGACCCTACCTTAGGAAGTAGACCAAAGAAAAGCCAAACACTTTGGCACTTGAAAGTTTTACCAGCGACCACTCGAAACCGCTCCTCACTTTTATGCACATACATTCATATATATATATATATATATATATATATATATATATATTTCTATATACACATACCTATGTATGTGAATTCATTCCTTCAAGTATCCACCAAATGAGATAAAAACTAAACTAGGAACCTTAAAACCATATAAAGACCCAAAATAAAATAGGAAATACCAAACATTAGTTATAAATCTTACCCCAAAACAAAGATGGAAATATAAAAAAATCTGAACCGCTTTGCCTTCGGCAAAGGTTGCTGCATGAATAGGTCCTGAGAGACCCTTCACACACCCTAAAATAAAAAGAAAATAGAAAATCGATCGACCCCGAAACCAAGGGTTTTGATCACACCTCACCGGGCACCGAAAGAGAGAAAAAACTCCCAAGTGAGGGAAGAGATATGAGCATAGGGCCTTACCTTGAGGAATCATATGAGAACTGTGAAGGAATGAGATTAAATCATCGAGTGGAGAGGGTTCCAAAGAAGAGGTGGTTGAGCACTAGGGGGGGGGGGTTGGCCAAGGGGGTGAATGCTGGAGGAAGGGGGGATAAGAAGGTCCCTCTTTATGTTTTTCTTAAAACCTAAACTATTAACAACAACAACAACAACAAAAACAATAAACATAAACATAAACATAATAATAATAATAATAATAATAATAATAATAATAATAATAATAATATTATTATTATTATTAAAACTTTATTTTATTTTTATTACGCATTTATTTTTCATTTAAAATAGTTTCATTTTAAATTTAATTTAATTAGTTTAATTTCTTTTAAAAAATAAATCACAATGTTCCAACTCTTGAAAAATCTTTTTGAAAATATGTTTAAAAAACGACTCATCTAGAAGATGCCAAAAGTTATAAATCCCTTGGATTTTTTTGTCTGGTTCAAAACACGGGATGTTACAACCTTCCCACCTTATAACTTCTCTTCTATGAGAAGCCTTCTAGAAATAAGAAAACATCACTTGACCTACAAGGGCTATGAAGTCCCACTGATACGGTCATGTTACATTTCCAAATTCCAAATGCACCTCTATACATTGATTAGAAAAGTGGAACTTAATCCATTAAGATATGATCCAATGATTATTTTTTTTACTTCTTGTGCCTTATAGTAACACATGACATTACATTCATCATTATATGGAATTGGCATTGTCATTTTATTTTTAATCAAATAATATATTATTATTCTTCTGCTTGTCTTTATTTTATTACTACTTCCACTATTTAATGCTATTTTTTATCTGATAAACCACTGTGTTACTCTGACACAAGGGTATAATCTCCCCACTATAACCTCTTTAGAACCTCTCTGCTAGTCGGCAGCCTATGACATATAAGGAGGCACTCATGAGTCCATGTGACCCACTGGTCCGACCACCATCTTAGGAGTGAGTCATTCCTGGATGTTATGTACTTATATTTTTATTATCATGTATTATAATAAAGTGTTTAACTCCCTTTTTATCCTTATTATACTTTTCATATCATTTCCCTCTGACCAGAATCCTCAAATTCATTTCATCCTTAACGAAAATTCCTCATTATTGATTGTGATATTTGCATTTATGGGGTGGAGATGTTAAATTCATTACAATCATATGTTAAGTAACATGTACACGAGGTTTTATCATTACTCTAAATTACATGTCTCTCGAGAGGATATTAAAAAAAATTCATTTGAGGTAAGTTGTGATTGGGTCTTGGATGTAATTTTGTGGTTGAAAAAATTTTGAGGTGGGAGAACAAAATGAAATGGAATTTATTTTCATAGATGGAACATGATAAATTTTGTTTTGGAAAATATAATTTTAAATTTTCTCATTATTGATATTCATGTGAATTTGATATGGATATTAGATAAAATTTTCCTAGGATTGAAAAAGGGTAAGTGTGGTGGAGTTGATAAAATTTTATTTTGTTGAATATTTTCTTATAATAAATGATTTAATTATTTCACATTTATTTTAATGGATTATTTTATCCACATTTTTAATGAGTGCATGAATTTGAAAACATCATGAAAATTCCAGTTTTCCATTTCAATTTATCTTTAGTATTTGTCTTTTAAAATTTTATTTATATCACATTTTTATTCTTAATTTTATAGAAATATTCTAAGATAATTTATATAAATTTTCATTTAGTCCATTGAATATGGATCCCATGTTTGTGGGGAGATAAGTGGCCATGAATTCAATTATTATTTGGATTTTATAGCTTAGGCATTAATCCACCTTTTCAAACATAACTTATACACCCATTGGAAGATTGGGATGAATTTTTTATATATGTTAGAAGACCCAATTTAAAAAGTTTCATCAAATAAGATAAAATTTGGGTTCTCACATTATCATGGTCCAAAAAGTGCATGAAATAGATATATGGAAATTCAAAGAATCTACTAGGTTATAAATATTATCATTAATGATTCAACCATAAATCCTCTAAATAGTTTTTAAATAGTGTTAAATTTTGATGGGGGACATAAAAGAAATATTTGAAAATGTATCCAAGAATACCAAATTCTAATATTATTTAATTAAATTTTCCAAAACATTCATGTACATTTTCTACATTGATTCTGGATAGTCTATTTGGATAGAAATATGTTCATTAATAATTAGAAAATACCTTTTCCAATATGAATATAATGGATTTGAGATTTTGTGGGTCAAAATTAAATAGATATATAACCAAATTTATAGAATAAAGCATTTCCTTATTATTCTATTTAATGGTACAGAAATGTATACACTTTTAGAGGACAGAATTGAAGAAAATATTTTCCACCTACCTTGCCCATGAATATGTTCCTCCTCTTCCATATTTGAGAGCGTTCATTCATCTAAAAAATTATATTCATTTCTCTTAAATTTATTTTGTTAAATTAAATTTTTTTATTATTTTATTTTACTTCTCTAGGTTGGATAATAAGAGTTGATATGAGGTCATATATTTCCCATTTAATCCAATTATAAAGAAAAAAATATCTTTAATGACCTATATTCACCTGAAAACATAATTTATTTGTAATAGAAAAATGTACACCATCTTTAATTGATTATTTTGAATATATGATCATAATTTTATTCATTATAATATTATCAATTAATTTATTCTTAAAAAAATAATTATGAAACTCAATCAATGAACACTTAACATGCAAGGCCGTGTTTGTGTGAATCATGAGAGAAAACATAAGTTGTTAAATCTAATTGAATGAGATAGAATTATTGTGTTAAAATATAATATCATAAATCAAGAGATTCAAATTCATAGTGTTTAAATATTTTCCTAATTTTTCATATACCAAAAAGTTATCTTTGTAATGATTATAAAATTTGGGTGACATGATTTGATGTTCTAAAGTTGAATCTGGGTTAAAACGCTTCGATTTTATTATCATCTAAAATTTATGTAGGATTTGGTGGTGTTAAAAAATTATTATATCACAATTTAGTGAATTAAAGAATTTGAGATAATGATAAATAATTAATTAAACTAGTGGGTTAGATCTTTTGTTCTTTTATACTTTTTTTCTAAAACAAAAGATCTCTTCTTCGCATCCTGATTTTCTCACATAATCACTAAATTTATGTTTTTCATTCATTTATTGATTAATTTATGTTTAAAAATCCTCCTAAATTATATTTCCACTTTCATTAATTTTTTTATTTTCATTTTTTATTTTAAATTACTAAAATTGTAGTTTATTTCACTTCCTCCTCAAGAGAGATGACCTAGGTCAGCCATTGTGATGTACTTAGTAAACAAAGCAAATATTTTTAGAGAACCCATGACAATTCTCATCACCCACCAACTAGCTACTCTATTTCACCAACTAGCTGGTGGATTTACAATCTCTTCAGAACTATAAGATACCTCTAACCTCTTGCAAGATCAGTTTCCTGAGTCTTCAAACACATACAAAACCTTGTTTTAAATCATGTACAAGTATTTTTCACCTAGGTTAATTTTTTAACAAAACTTTATGAGGTTGAACAAAAAAATTAAAGAGGAACATACCTGAAATGAGATGGGATCTTAATTTGGTTCATCACCTATATATTATCCTTGGACTAGTCTATTTAGGGGTTAAATGAGTAAAATTATTGTTTATCATGCATGTTTTAATTTAAGTTTATATATTATAATGGAAATAAGCGAGGTTAGTGTTTTATTTAATATATAAGTAAGATTTAAATAGGGAAGTGTTTTATTTTGACATACCTTTATTTACCCCCATATAGTACTTAACTTAGAGGGGTCAACAATTGGTATCATAGATAAATATTAAATTAAGTGATTTTATCATAGATTAATACATGGCATCTGTAAATGGAAAATAGATTTCATTCTTTGTGTGAAACAATTTTCAACTATAAAAGAATCAAATGCTTCAATACTTCTAATATTTAGGCATGTATGTATATATGGTTGTAATTCATTGGATCTCAGTCAGTATGGATAATGAAAAATTATTAGATATTGAAAAAATAGAACTATAAGTGGATGATATATGAATTAATGCTTTAGGGGGATCCCTATCCAACTCAATCTACAAAAATGTAATTTCAGGAAAATATTCATATTCTATGTGGGAAATGCTATTGAAAACCAATGAAGGTGATTAAAATGTCTAATAATCTAAGTTTAAATTTATATGGAGAAAGTATGAGGACATAAGGATTCACCCTAATAAATTTATTGATGTATTATTTGATAGGGTAAACATGGTTGTGGTGTAAATGCATAGTCTTGGAGAAATCCTCGATGATGTGAATATTTTCAAACACATCATAATAATACTTCCAACATGGATTAATCTAAACATCTATATTATTTAGGAAAAATATCCAAAGGAGATAACATTGGAAAGTTTTCGTTATATTTTTTTCAAATGAGAAGAAGAATGATGATAATGATTCATTAGAAAAGGAGAATTCTAAGGAGGTGGCTTTCAAGGACATGGAGAAGCTCACCACAGAGGATGGTCATTAAAAAGATGAATTAGATAAATTAATTTAATTTCTATCTTCAAATTTATAAAGGGGTAAGTAAAGTTTATAGGGAAACTTAAACTTGTGTGTTTTTGATGTGGAAATATTGTAAAACTTGTAGAAAAGTGTCCTAATAATTTTCAAAAGGATGATGAGGATGATTAAATTCATGTGAATAAGTCTTCATCCAATATGAAAGGTAATAAAGGTACAAAGAATAATTACATCAATAAGAATTAATTTCTTTCACAAGAAAATGATATTTCAAAAGATATTGAGGCAGAAGAAATTAAAGACTAGAAATACCAAAAAAAATTCTATGGTGGTTATTTGGGAAATTCTCAGACAAAGTAATAGAGAGGAATTAACTAAGGATAAGAGGAAGGAATATTAGATCTCTAAGTTGGGATTGAGGCCTCTACTAAAGAAATAATTGTTTGGATAGCCAAAATTAAGAAATATTACAAAGTGATTCAAGATACTAAACTTTATATACAGTATAAACAAGAGGAAAAGTCAGAGTTGAAGGTAGAAATTGAGAAGCTCAAATATAAAAAGGTAAAAAAATCATAGAATTTTGTTGAATAAATTCTCAAAGTTAAAGAAAAAACTAGTGTTATAGATGGTTTGAATAAGATAATGAAATATTCGGTCAAATGTGTCAAAGATCTAGATAAAGAAGTTGTCAACTTGAGATGAAAATTTGAAGATCATAAAATAATTATGTATCCCATATGACATCAATAAAGATGACATAATAGGTAATAAAAAAAGTAAAATTGGATCATGAGGGTCCAATTGAATAGGAAAAGGATTTTCAATAGAAGAAAAAGTCATATCTGGATGATAATGTGGGTATGAGGCCTGATAGTAAACAGGCTGCAATTATGGTTAACCCATGACCAAAAACACACACTCTTAAGTTTAAGGTTTATTTGGGAATGACTCAAAAATATTCAGAGAACCCAAGGGACAACCTATGATATAGAAATGAGACACATGAGTGAACACTAAATTAAGTGTTATTTTTGGGGATAGATGAGTCATTCCCGTAATGAATGTTTCATAGCTAAGAGGTACCAAAGGTCATAAGAGTAGAAAATTCAACAAAGAAAAGTTCAATATTATAGGGATGATTTTAATGGTGACTATTTATATTGTGGAGGATTTGGATATATGGAAATATATTACTCATAAAAAATTTAGATGAACGTGACAAAGTATACCCAAAGTGTTCGTATGCTGTAGTTCAAGGAATCATCAATAGAGCTAAGAAGGAAAAATTGATTTTTATATTTTCAAGATAAAGTTGGTATATCTTACTTTAAATAAGATCAACTATATCAATCAACACCAGGGGTGAAACCAAATACATGGATAGATAAGGGAAGAGATGAGTAGATAATGGTTGAATATATTTCCCGAAAAGCGTCATATTATACTGGTGCATGGATCATTGATGGTAGATACACCTCCCATATTATGGGGAATAATAATCTTTTAATATGAATTAAAAATGATAAGGGAGGTGTTATCAAATTTGGTAATAATGAAGACCTTAGGATCATTGGCTCTATGAAATCCAAATTCTTAGGTGAAGACATGAGTTGCACAAGTTTCATGGTTATTGAAGGTCTCCTTCACATATTACTTAGTATTATTCAACTATATGACTCAAGGCATGCAATAAGGTTCACCAAGAAATTGTGAATCATCAAGGGAAAATAAAATTATGTAGTGATTAAGGTAAGAAAAAAAATGGAAATATCTACCTTATGAGTGGAGAAGAATATATGCGATTTCTCTCTAAGAAAAGAATAGAACATGTTATTTCATAAACATCTTAGTCATTTGATCCAAAAATACTTGGAAGATTTGTTAAAATGTGATGGTAATAACGGCCTCCATAAGATATCATGTGATATTACACATATGTGTGATACTTTCCAAAAAGGTAATATTACATGAAATAATTACAATGAGAAATAATGTAAATTGATGAGCATACTGAAATTGGTTCACCTTGATGTGTGTGGACCTCTCTCACTAGGATCCATTGATGGGAAGATATATTAAGTTTTGTTCAATGATAACTATATATGAATGGAATGGTTATTCATCATTACCCAAATATATAAAGAGTTTAGTTTTATTACTCAATATCAAAGAGTGGATGAAAGGATGTTTAGATGTAAAATTTTAAATTTCAGAATTAAAAATGGTATGGAGTTTACTAAAAAACAGGTGGAATATTATCTCAAGAATCATGGGATAAGGCACCAATTCTTAGGTATGAGAACTACTCAGTAAAATGGTGTTGTAGAGAGGGGAAACTAGATAAAAAACAATATTTCTAGAACAATGATTATTGAGAAATACCTGATAGAGAAGTTTTAGAAAGAAGTAGTATTTATGTCATTCAATATTTATAATATATATTTGTTGTTTCCAAGGGAAGAGAAGAATCCATATGAGCTATTATATGGAAATAATACACCATTGAAGTACTTTAAAGTATTCAAAAGTAAGTGTTTTATTCTCAATAAGGATAAAAATGAGACATTTTAATCCCATGGAAATGAAGGGATATTACTCAGATACTCTGAAAAAATAAAATCATATAAAATTTTCAATAAGAAGATAGGAAATATCATGGAGATAAATGGTTTTATATTTCTATAAAATCAATAAAATATTGATCAAATCAATGAAAAACTTTAATAGGGTAGTGAGACGAAGTGAGTAGGTTAAGGGGTAATGAAAGTGCATAATGTAGATTCATAAGAGGAAATTTATTCTGAGTGATATTAAGTAACATCAATTTCTACATAGAATCCAAATAATAGAGATAAATATATAGGAATAATATCATTGGTGATCAGAAAACTCAAGTGAAGATGCGGATAATTAATTTTGTATAAAAAATATATTTCCCATAAAAATTAGATCCAAAATGTTTTGGAGAAGCTACAAGAGATCAAAATTGGGTTTAGGTGATAAATTAATTTCTTGAACAAATAAAACAGAACCAGACAAGGAAAATTATTTCAAGGTCAGAAGATAAGAACATCATCGGGACCAAATGGGGTTTCCAAAACCAACTGAATGAAAACAAAATATTAATTAATAACAAAACATGACTGGTGTATAGGGGATACTCCTAGATTTACTGTATTGATGCCGATGAGTCATTTTCTCCTATAGAATGTATAGGAAAAATTCATCTATTTTTAACCATTATAGTGAAAAGGAAGTTCAAATTATTCTAGATAGATCTCATGTTTGTATTTATAAATGGTTTTTTGGAATAATAGGTATACATTGAGCATCCAGATAGTTTTCTTGTTCATTAAGGTGAGAAAAAAACTTTTCAGATAAAAAATATCTTTATTGGCTAAAGAATGCACCAAAAGAATGATATTATAGATGTGATCAATACTTGAAGAATATTTATTTCTATCTTGGTGGAGTTTATTATAATCCTTATTTCAACAATGAGAGTAATCAAAGAATAACGATGTTGATGTTTGTTGAAAAAATAATCTTTAGGGGATCAAATGAAACACAATGAATTTTTTTAGAGTTTATGAAGTGAAATGTCAAAATGTTAATGATTGGTGAACAAATGTTTTTTTATTTTACAGGTTATAAGGAAGGAATTACCCATTTGTCTCCCAATATAAATATTACAAGGAGGTTTTGAGATGATTTGGAATTGATAATTCTCAGGAGATGGAAACTATGGTTTCTAGCCAAGTGAAATTATCACGTGATGATAAAGGAAAAATAGTGCTTGTTACATAATGTAAGAAGATAAATGGAATATTATTGTATTTAACCATGATACGACCTGACATTATTTTGTCCACATTCTAGGAAGCATAATATAAATGAAATCCAAAGGAATTCCACTTTATTTTGGTGAAAATAATTTTGTGGTATATGAAAGTGATGATTAATATTCTGTATAGTGAAAAATATCATAAGATATATTGGGATATATAAATGTAAATTGTGCCAGTTTAGCAGATTATATGAAGTCAACCTTATACGATGCATTCTATCTTGGTGGATTTTGTATTTCTTGGATTAATAAGAAGCAATAATTATTTTCTCTAAGGACTAAATTTTTTGAATATATTAAAACCACTCAAGTATACACACAATTAACATGGATAGAGAAACAAATTAAAGATATGGGAGTTGAAGTGAAGTCACCGATCATAATCCAATGTGATAATACAGGTTCTATAAATATTAGTAAAAATGCAGTCAATAACTCTTGGAAAAATCACCTTGAAATCAAATATCACTTCATTAAAAATAAGTTATAACATGGGATAATGAATTTGGAGTATGTTCCTATTTAACTTCAGGTTGAAGACATCATGAAAAAGGCCTTACCTAAAGAAGCATTTTGATGACATTATTGGCTCTTTGAATCCAATCGACTTGTCACACTTTAGTAGTGTAGATGTGTCTCCCCCACTCCTTGAGGTTTGGTGCGTTTTTACCTATGTACTGATATGTGTTATTTTACCTACTGCAGACCGAAAAGGAGTGATCTTTCGATTATTTAAAAAAGTTGGAGTAAATAAATGAAACGAGGTAGTGATATGATGTTGAATTAGAGAGATAAAGTATTTAGGGGGATTTTTAAAACCTAATGAGACAGAAGGAAATATTTCAATTAATATATATAAATAATGTATGACCTATGGGTTCATGATAAAATTAGTTATGATGTATGTTTTAGGAAGCGGTCTTCTTGAGATCTACACATTATATGTTGTAACAATTGGTATCAACCAACATTTAGTATTGAGTAAGAATAAGTGGTTTCAATAATGAAGTGATTCATTGATGAACATCACTTGATACTATTATTTTTCACACTAATAATGAATCATGTGGTCTTAGAGTATGTGTTAAGTAAATCATTAATTGATAACTAGAGTCACAAAGTGTAAGTTGTAGTTGAAGCGAAAGGTGCATGATTTTTTTTCAACTAAATTTTATGATTGGTCTTAAAGTATTGTCAACAAACCCAAATGGGAATATTTTTTGGGAAAAAATACATCATGATGAAAATTTTTAGATTTTAGGTTGTTGTGTTTATTAACATAGAATGTTTAAAAAGCAGTTCTAGAAGTGTGTTGAATATGGTGTCAGTTATTTTTTTTTAAAATATTGGGCCTGAATATTTAGACATTAAAAATTACTTATTTGAAAAGAAATGTTTTTTATGAAGTAAAATATGTGGACCACAAGGTCAAGTTTGTGGAATAAAAAAGGAATATCATGGATGTTAGAACATAAGTACAAGCACATGAATCATAAGGTTGAGTACATGGAAATAAGATAGAAGGTGATTATGTGGTCATAAGGTGGAACAAAGTATACAGAGATGGATTAGAAGTCATGTTCATGGTTTTGAGGTGAAAGGGAGTTTTAATTCATTTTATGGTTCTTTTTTGGACATTGGGAAGGATAGTACACAAACCATGAAGTATTTATATAAATAGCAAGGTGTATTTCATGGTATGAGGTGAAATGATGAAGAAAATGAATTTAAATGGAGGGATGAAAAATAATTAAATGATTAGAAGACTTCTCAGAAAAAATTTCCTATATGAAGAAACCCTAATCACTTCATTTGACATAATTAATTACACTAGAGATAATAATTTTAGGAGGGATTCAATGAAGTTTGAAGGTGTTTCAATGAAGTGTAGTTGGTAGAAGGAAGTCAATAGAGGCATAATTAGTGAAGTTTGACATCAAGTTAAATTAAAGTCTTTGAATTTAGAGTATATGAGGTGGCATGAAAGTTCATGTAGGAGGACTTTTCAAGGATATAGTTCATGGTGAATTTATCCTGTAAAGGGGAGTTCACGGTGATGGTGGTCCATGAGGTTAGAGTTCGCAGTGAATGATTTTTGTGAATTTAAAGAACATGAGAAAACAATGGAGTTTGTGGTGAATCATTCCCATGAGTTTAGAGTTAGTGGTGAATAGTGTTATGTGAGGTCAAATATGTAGAAAGGTTTATTTCAACTCTTTGATGAAAGTAGAGATTTATGTTACACCCATATTAGTGTGAACCAAATCCTAATTTATATATATCATTTAGAAGATCATATGGTTGGGCATGAATTCCAATTCAGCATATAGAGAATTAAGATTTCAATGTGTGATTAGTTGTAAACTAGGGGGTATTGAGTCCACTATGAAAATTACAATAGTCATGTGATATAGAGGATTTTGATAAATTGGAACATCCCATTTGTATTCTTCTTGGACTATCCTAGTTAAGGGTTAATTGAGTAAAATTGATGTGTCTCTTGAATGTTTTCATTTAAGTTTATACATTTTCACATGAAGGAGAGAAAATAGAGTTTTGTTTAAATATGAAAAAAGATTAATATGGGGAATATTTTTAATCTATCATACCTTGATTCACCCCCTCTTAGTGTACTTAACCAAGTTGGGCCAATATTTTGATTTCCATGTTTTAAATTAAATGTCTTGAAAAGGTTATAACTCGTTATTAGGTTTTGACAAAGTAGAAAGGCTTTTATTTTTATTTTTATTTCAAACTAGTATACAATGGATTTATTTCTAAAGTTTATGCATGAGGTGTGGGAAGGATACCTACTAGACATTCATTCTCTCTTATATCATTATAATTTCAGTATGTTCCACTTGGATATGACGTTTGGTTGTTGATTCTAGTTTGGGCATGTTGGATGTGGAAAGTTAAACTATTAGACTTCACACCTATAGATTAGATATTAGGACTTATATTATTTTGGTTTTCTTTTTTACTACCTGATATATTATTCCATTTTGGAACTCCCTCATTATCTTTATTTTCCATTTTTTTTGGATTCTGTTAAATTTTTGATTTATTATTGTTGGGATGCATTTTATGTGGTTGGTTGGACTTATTTATTCTTCATGAGTTATTTTAATTATTTTATTCCTTATTTGTATTTTCTTTGTATTTTTTTTATTATTACTTTTGTAAATGTTTATCTAAATTATGGTATGTTCATTCTGTATTTTTGGGTGGAAATATCCTATTTTTTTATCTTATTGGGAGAAATCATTCTTGATAGAGTATTTTTTATGCTCAAGAACAAGTTTGCTTCCTGTGGGGAATGAAAATGCACTTATTTCCTAGTGTAATATCAGATCATATAACAATTTGGTGGTATCCTAGTCTAGTTCTTTACAAATAGTTACAAATCCTAATTTTTATTTAGGGATTTGTGGTAGATGGGAGATAAGATTGTCAAGAATCAAGAGGAAGATCCCGATTAGGGGATTAATAACTACCTTTTGTGATGAAGCATGAGTTATCATTGATAGTTGGGATTTTAATATTTAATTTGAGTTTGTTTTTGGTTAAATTTTATAGAATTTTATCCCCATTGAGAGTATCAGTTTTGATGTTTGGAAATATGCTTTGAATATTGGTTTTATGTTTTTGGAGATTGGTTTTGGGTGAGAAAAGGGTATCTTCTAGGAGATTTTTATTATAAATATAAGTTTTCATGATAATTTAAAAGGAATTTTGGACACCCTAGGATTTTTTCAATGGTGAATGCTTTTAAATGTGACTTAGTCTAAGTTTCAAAATTATAATGGATCTCTATGTGATTATTTATTGAATGGAATTATTATTTTTTAAATATCCTTATATGGAGTTTCCTAAAATCCTTTTACATTATTATAAAAGTTTTGATCTGAGAATGTTTTAGAAATTTATATTTTTGAATTTTTTTAATCTAAAAATATGTGTCTTATTAAATTATAGAGTATTTTAGAAAATGTTTTACTTGGGGTTTTTATAAAAGATTTTATCTATTTGGAAATTATGAATTAAGGTGGGATGTTTTATTGTGGAAAATGTTTTAATAGGTTGTTTTTTAAAAGAGGTATGTTTTATAAAATATATAAACATGAAAATTATGTTTTATAGGTTATTTTTGATAATATATTTATAAATTATTTGAAATATATTAGCAGGAATGTGAGAGTGTAACCTGAAATAAACTAGGAAATGAATTTTATTTAGTTTTCTAAATGAGTTGAGATGCTTTCAAAGTGCATTCACTTGTGTTTTATGTTTTGATGTGTTATTTGAAAAAAATGGTTTTTTCCTTTCATGAGAGTTTTATAAAGTGGTATATTTCATTATAGACATTTGAAAAATATTTTGAAATGAAATTGATTTTTAAAGTGAATTTTTAGTAGATTTACACATTTATTTTTTCCTATGGTCCATATTAGGACTGTTTAATTTAAACTTGGAAACATTAATGTATGAATTCATTTTTTTTCTAATTTAAGTATGGACCAAAAATGTCTTGGAGAAATGTAGAGGGAACACATTTAGTAAAAATCCTTAGGGTTCCCTTTTCTTTCTTGGTGCGAATCATTTTTGGAATTGGTGATGGATTTTTTTGAGGTTTATATTTGTTTAGTTTAGGGCAGTAAAAGATTTTGGGGAAATGATAGATTGTTTTATTATTTGGGTATCTCCTTGATTATTCCATATGGTTTTTTGGTGATGTTTACGCTTGAGTAATTGGGTGAACCTTTTGGTTTTAGTATAAAGCTGGCATTGTGAAAAGGATTATTTATCTTGAAGGATTGTAGATGGGGAGTCTTAGGTGTGTGTACTTTGGTAACTTGGATGAGTGCTCATGCCGATATATATTGTACTCTATATGGTGTTCGATCATTCAGTAAGGTTTACTAGAAGCTAGTGTTTTGAGAGTGATTTCTCATGCTATTCTCTTATGACCCAAGTCTAATGCCTATGATGATCTTGTTAAAATATGTTTAAGCTTAAAGAATTTTTTGTTGTGTCTGGCCTTGTCTATTTGGACCACCTTGATTGTTTTTTGATGTATTTGATTTATTGATATTTTTATTTTGATGGGTATTTTTAGGATTATTGTTATTATCTCCTTAGAGATATTTATTTGGGTCCTTGGTGGTCATATTTGTGGATAGTGCAGGTCTCGATGAATTGTTTTATGAGTATCATATAATCCCATTTGTGAATTCTATTGAGATTTTTTATCCTTTTTCAGGATCCATTTATATGAGATATTTGTCATCCATTGGTTATTGGGAATGTTGGTTGTCATGGAAGACCATTATGAATGATCTTTTCCTTTTTGTTCCCTTGTGTGGGAAGTGGTGTAAGACAATAGGGTGCAGTGTTCAGTTTCCCCAATCTAACCCTGTCCTATGATTGATTATAGTCTCATTATCATTGAGGAACTTTTTCAAATTTATTTAGTTTATTTTATAGTTTCACATGTATGAATAGTGTTCGGTGCTTGTGTAACACTCAACTTTCAAATAAGAGATGACAAGATGTTTGTTTTCTAGCCTCGGGTTTTGAGATTCTTTGAGGAGTATTCTTGAGTTCCACTATTCAATTCATATCAGTTGGTACTTTGAGTTCTAGTAGATTTCCTGATGTCCCTATTTTTTAGAATTATTTTATGGAGAGTAATTTAAACCACATCATTTCATTAGGAAACCATTATTCTAGGATAATTCTAGGGAAAATAATCATTATGGTGGGGAGAATTGAAACACCTTGACCATGATTTTCCTTATTATTTTATCTATGTATTGTTTTTTTTGTATCAGATTTATGTAGTTTTTACTTTTATATTTTAGGAGTAATGGGTCAGTTTATCCTATCACATGGTTTGTGCATGATTAGTTTACATTGTTTGATCTAGTCTTACAAAGCATTTAATAAATTGTAGTAGATCTTTCACAGTTGATGCATAGCTTGGAAAACCATAGGAACAAACTGTGTAGTGTCATTTAGGAATGTATAATAAAGGAAACATAATTTAAAAAACCATGGGGACAAACCACATTTTCTACCCATATTATTAAAAATATGTAATTTACCTAAATACCCTCTCAAGTTTTAACTATTTGGACTCTTAATTTCCTCCTACTTGAGGTCCTCCACCCTAGGAACCTCTTCCCATTTATTTCTCTTCTTCCTTAGTGATTATAAGAGGGTTTGTGAAAACCTTGGTTTTTTAAGGACCCTTTTGAAATTATTGATGATTCCTTCCTTTTTGTGATAGACTGATACCTTCCCAACTCATTACCTAATGTGCATTGGGTGTTGGAGGATACCAAAGGGAGTTTGAGGAGGAGAAATATAGAGTTTGGATTAAATTTAAACTTTAACTGGTAAATCATGACATGAATACTTATTTATGACATGAGTATTCAGGAATTAATTTTATAAGGTTCTATCATTGAAGGATTCACGACATGAATATTTAATTTAGGGTGTGAAATCCTTATGGATATTATGGATCTAGTGATGGGTTTTTTTGGAGAATCTAAACTGAATTAGGTTTACAATGTTAACTTGGGATTTATGCCATGAATGTTTATATTCCCATCATTTCTATAAATTTATAGAGCCCTTCAATTTTCTTGATACTAACACTATTCCTATCAATATTTAGGCAACCCCATGGTGATTTTTTGATCTCTTACATCCCTCTATTATTGTCCTTGATACATGGAATTTGGAGATCAAATAGTGAAAATGTGAGGATTTTGGGACTCATCATCAATGAAACAATTCTTAATAATATTCAATGGAAAAACAATAGATTCATTATTTATTAGAAATCAATTAAAAGTTGTGGTATGGATTTGTTATTTGTGATTTCTTACCCTATTGTTATAGATTCTAGCATATATTGGTTTATCTATGGAGAATCCCATGATTACTTTATTTTATTTTTTTATATAGCCCAAAATTTATTTGATGATTTCATGCTTTATCCATTATCCAGTTACCTCAATGATTATCATTAGACAAAAAAACATTATCCAATGGTGGTACTCACCTTGGTGTCTGTGTGATTTCTCCCCCGTTCTTCTCATTCTTCATCATCAACCCATGGGGTTAGAGATTTGAATATTTCCTTATGGGTTAAAGCATAATCAGATCTTTATAATCATGCTAAGGTTATGTGAATGATGTGTAAACCCTACCAAAATGAGGTTATATGATTGGTGATGAGTTTATGTCTTGTTGTAGTGATTAATGTGAATACTTAGGAGAGGAAGAAGGATTATGAAACAAAAATTACATTGCAGATGATGATTGGGCCATACAAATGGGTAAAGATCATTGTTCCCAACAACAGATAACCAAAATTAAGAATATGGTGAGGGAAAACAACTGGTAGGTGTGTCTTGAAAGTATTTAAATGATTATCATATCTGACACTATGATTTCATCCTAGACTGGTAAAACTTGAGGTTATGGAGGTGACATTCATGGTGTGAAACACCATTTTACATAATGAATTTTCAATAATGATTCATGGGTTTAATTCCAAAAATACCATGACCTAAGACTAATAGATTTGTTTTGGGCACGTCGACTTAGTACATGACTAATTGGGATAAACATAATTATCTTCTTAGAGCATTGAGTAGATATTCATTTGAAGAAATCCGTATAGGCCAATAAGAGTCTTTGGGTGTGATCATTAGAGTGATTGTAGGGTTGGAAAACCCCTAATAATTGAGTTATATATTATGAATGGGTCACCCATATCCTATATATAGGTAGAGTTATTACTCCCTCACATCTTAGAGGGTGTGGGTCCTCTATCCATGGAGTTGTACTCCCCTACCATTGAGCTCAAGCAGTGAGTGGGTCCTCCATTGGAGTCAGTGCTCCCTTGGATGTGGCACATAGTAGCGAAGTGTGGTTCCTCTATTTTTATCCTTAAGAGGTTGCACATGATGCTTGGAATCAGATACAAGAACTTTAGATCTATAGGAAGACTCATTATTCTTAGCTGGATGTGGATATTGATATTCCTATATCTTTGACTATGGTTTCCATATGATCAAATATGTACTATTGGGATTCTACCTAAACTTTTTATTTATGGGTTGAATTTATCATTTCCTTTACTATTTATTTATGTTTTTAGGTGAATCCCACTAAGTATGTTTATACTCACCCTTTTATGGTCTTTTCCCACACGTTTTGTGACATTTAAAGATGATATACATATTGTAGGTGACATCGGTGGACCTAGTTTTAGAGGAGAATAGTTGTACCTAAAGGCCTTAACCATGTTAGGTGGTAAAAATATGAGATCATGAGTTAGGTTCTCTCCTAATTTTTACCTTTTTTTATCATGTTGGGATACATATTTTTTAGTAGTGTATTTTACCCTTTTACTATCTATACCTTATTATTTTACTCTCATGTGTTCCTAGAGGTTGTTTCATGAATTTTATTCAGTCTATAAGATTAAGTATATTATTATTGTATATTGTTATATGGATATTGATGGTATGTGTGTAAATTTATATCAGAGTAAGGCCTTAAATTTCATAGTTATGACAACTTGGCACTAGTCACCAACCTTTGGCCTATTGGAGGTGAGCCTAGGGTGTTTCACTTGGCTTACTTCCAGTTAGGATGGGCCTCAATGGGTCTGGTTGTGAAAAAGTATTATTAAATGAGGTATATCTCAAGGAAGTTGTTTTGAGTTATATGGGTCATGAGGATTGGTTTGGAAACTTTGGGTAATAGTGTTAAAGTGTCTCGAGTTTGGAACTTAGGCCAGAGAACCTGGTGATGGTGCGACGTCTGACATATCCATACACCAAGACTTTCAACACCTACTTTCTGACTCAATATGTTGAGGCACCAGTTATAGGGAAATAAATAGTGAATTTATCATATAGGAATTAGTCTTTGAATTACAAGTCCCTTTTGAGTCAACTCTATAGATATTCTTTACTAATTGTGGTACATCTTGTTAACTTTTAGGATTTCTCCACATGAAAAACCTGATTGCATTTTGAGATAGGGTCTTGATGATAGCCATTCAAGTGATGAGGCCTCATTATAGGTTCATAGTGATTTCCAACCTAGTATTTTGGTTCTAGTTCATAAGCCACCACTTGGGGTATTTTCACCAGATAAAGAATGAGCAGTGTTTCCACCTATTGAGTAGCGAGCTGACCCACCCATAGTAGATCCGGTGGATATTCCATAATAGATTCAGAAACCATTAGTTCTATATTTTTAGGATGATTATTTACATATATTGGTAATGTTGTAATAATTTTAGGATCATATACCACCTATATTCTATGGTGATATAGACCCTCATGCAATATAGAGTTGATTGGACCATATCGTCAGAGTTTTCTAATTTATATGTATGCCACCTGATCAAATGGACACACTTCTAAAAAACAACTTTTTTAGAGAAACATGAATTTTTTGGGATCTATTCACCTAGGTTTTTTATGATTTGAGACTCTCTTGGAATATTTTGAGAACTTATTTCATAAAATTTTTTATCCTCATATCAAAACATTAGCACATGTTCATGAGCTCCTTGAGCTGGATTAGGTGATTAAGTGTTTCTTGAGAAGGGAATGTTAGGAAACTAGAGCTGGTAGTGGTAATGATGGGGTTGATTCATCTAATATAGTCATAATATTTCATTCCTTAGGTTTTTGATACATGAGGCGTGATCATGCCCAGACTTAGACATGGGGATCTAGAGTGTGACAATCATGATAAGGGATCATCAGCCTAGAGGTTCTACATCACAAACATCTTATAGAAGACCTATAAACCCTAGGCATGGGATATGCGACCAAACTATCATGACACGTCAAATTGATTATGATTTTAAGGTTGATTTATAGTATAGGGAATACCCTAAGTCATCTCTCAAGGAGCTTTGATAGGTTTAGAGTATGCGTTTTTTTCATCAAATGTACTAAAGAGTGGGGTGGTTTAGCAAACCATTTTATGAAAATAAGTTAATTTAAAAAGTTTAGTAGTTGATTAACCAAGTGTATTTTGAAAAATATGTGATAAAATGGCACATTTTGAGTTCAATACATGCATTTCAAGTTCATTATTCATGGATATTAATTATGGGTTGATGTAAGTCTTTGGTTGAAATTAATTGGCATCCCGATTACTTTCTAAGCTTTTATATTAAAGCACATTGATCCAAAACTTGAAATAAAAATCGTATAGACAAGGTATAGATCTCATTCATAGTATAATAACTTCTAAATGAAATTTAAATCTCAAATAAGTGGGGAAGAAAAGGATTCTTATGCTGTCCATTCAGAACGACTCAAGTCAGGCACTCAAAACCTCACACCGATCGGTTAAAAGTAAGGAGCATTTTATTCAGTTAAATCAAACAAAGATAAATCAAAGTAAGATAATTTAGAATGAAATTTTTTAAAACCAAAAATACATCAAACCAATAGTAGTAAAACTTTTTGAACTCCCTTTACAAGATGTGTATCTCCCTCATAACGAACACCCACGGATTAACCCCACATCAAGAGTAAGAGCTAAGTTGGGTGAAAATACTTCTTCATCCTTGATCCCCCTATGAGGATAGGTGGATCTAGAACTTATAGGATAATGAGGATACTCCTATAGGACTCCAAAATGGCAGATCATGGCTCTTGGTTCGAACTTGAAAATGAGGTGGCTGTGGTGCCTTTTTATAGCCAAAAAACGGGACATGGTTTTCAGCACCCTGTTTTTGAGATACCTCTTGTGTATTAGTTTTGGACAAGTAGAATACATATAAAGACTTGTAAAAAAGAGAATATTTTTTTAGGCCTCTTTAATATCTCCATGTCAAAGTTGGAGGCCATTGAACATATGGATTTTGAGATATAGTCAAAATACTGAACTAAACTGTTGAATTCGGGTAGATTCTATCCCCTAGATAGAATGGTACGGAAATGACACCAAATGGATGAATTGGGATTCATTTCATTTGATTATTTGTAGCCCATGAAGTTTTAGAGATGAAATTTTTTTTTATTCCCATTTGGAGTCCCAAAATTCTTGTAATGTTAAAAAAAGTGGAAAGATGTCCATGGGATTCTATGCAGTTTGGCCCATTTCCTTCTGGATCATCTTCCGGGCCTCCAAATCACCTCCTCCTACAATGAATTAATCAAAACAAGTAACATTTCCCTTTTTAATAGTGATAAAAACAAAATAAATTAATCAAACATGAAGTGAAATTTGTTATTATTTCTATAATTTTCAATAGAAAACAAGTTTAGCATAGTGGTGTAAGGGTGAAAATGAAATAGTGAATTGTGGTGTGATCACACCCCCACACCTAAACATTTTCACTCCTAGGAAAAGTCTTATATCCTAACCAGTCCTCATTACTAAATCAAAGGTGATAAAATTTACAAGGTTCTTTTGAAATTAAATTCACCATGCCTCTTTTATTAAATCAATTTTCCTATCATTTTTCTTTTCTCACTTTCAAATTTGTTCAACTTCATTTGTTCACCCATGAAACATGTCACAACCTACCTCACTTATAAAATTTTCCTATTCACTCAAGGAATATATGAAAGTTTTTTTATTCTCTTTTCCCAGAGTTCATGTGATCTTACCACATTATTTTCAAGATTCTAAGTTCTCTACCGGTAGAAACTAGTGTGCTACTCAAGAGGAATTCCAACAGGTTGTTATGAGGTTCAAGGGTTGGTAGGATTTAATGTATAAAAAATATAAGGAAAATATGAATGTTTAATCTCTTAAATACAAAAAATTTCAAAATTAAGCAAGTGTCCACAATGAATTTACACACTCATCCCCTCACAAATTTTATCACATCCAACTCACTATCCCCATTTTCCATTTATGTGGGTCACAACCAATTAGTGAATAATAATGAATAAAATTCTTCTTTTATCCATTAGTTTATTTGATTTTTGTTCAGTTTTTTTCACTATACAGAACTATTTTTTTACAATTTTCATTAGAGATAAATAGGGAAAATTTGTAAAACAATGATACAATATGGCTTGTGAACCCACTACCCAAGGAAAATATATACACCCTTTCTATGAACCCATAACAATGATTCATTCCAGATATTTCTCATGGAAACATACTCTCCCCCACACTTGCTGAAAGTAAAACAAGAATCTACACAAGATATGGGTAGGTAGGGATAAATAAGCTTGTAATGTGGCTACTTAATAGGAATTTCATGGTCTCTAAGTCTTAAGAAGTGTAAAATGTTAAAGTGAAAAAATAGAGGTTAATTGTACAAAGGTATTTTCAATGAATGATGACCTCTATCATGAATGTATCACAATTGAATATTATGGCTTCAAATAGAATCAATGCAAGTTATAGTTTCTCTACATGACTCGAGACTCTGAATAAATTGATTAAAAGGAAGAATATGCAATAAAGGTGAATGTATCTCGAGTAAGGGATTAAAATATTTTTTAGTGATAATGAGGGATGGGTTTCAAAAATCCATTAAACACATATGAATTATTTTAAAATATAAATTCTAGAAAAATATTCCTCATCAAAATTCATTTGATTTTTTTTCAAAAAAATGGAATTTTCCACACAATCGACTCAAGAATGAAAAATGATTTGAATTATTTTAAATAGGGCATATTTTTTCCATGATAAAATTGACATTCTAATACAAAAGTGAGGGATAAAATAGGAGGGAAAGTGAAAATATTATTCAATAAGAGAGAAGATAAAAAATGATGAAAATTACTAATTAACCTTGGAATTTACCCATCCCCCCACACCTAGAACATATAGTGTCCTCACTGTAAAACAATAATGTGGGAATAAAGGATAAAACCTGATGGGTGTCATTCATAGGTCACTTCTTGAACATGGAGTTCCTCTATTGGGGACTCTAGAATGGCTTCATGAAAGTGCTTCATCCACTGCCCGTTGACAGTGAAGGCTTTCTTGGTTTCTTCATTTTGAACTAGAACAACACCAAAAAAAGATACATTAGAAATAATATATTGTCCAAACCAATGGGAACGAAGCTTACCAGGATGAAATTTAATCCTTTCATTGTATAGGGGGACCTTCTTCCCAATTTGAAACTGAAGATAAAGTATAAGGCGGTCATGGGAAGCCTTGGTTCACTCCTTATAAATCCTGGAGTTCTCATATGCATATCTTCTCATTTCTTCTAGCTTATGAATCTACAACTTCCTTTGAGCACCTGCACCGAAAAGATTATATTTTTTTGTTTGATGGACCAGTAGGCCCAATACTCAATCTCAATAGGGAGGTTACAACTATTTCCAAAAACAATCCTATAAGGTGACATTGCAATTGGGGTTTTAAAAATAGTACCTTAAGACTATAATGAATCATCAAGTCTAAGACTCCAATATTTTCTATTTGGTTGAACCATTTTTTCAAGAATTTGTTTTACCTCTTTATTTTGACACCTTACCTTGACTATTGGTCTATGGGTGATATGCAGTAGACACTCGATGACTGACCCTATACGGAAAAAAGTGATTGCATTGTTCGGTTACAAAACTGGGAACCTTGGTCTCACTAATGATGAACCTTGGTAAGTCAAACCTACAGAAAACTTGGGTTCTTAGAAATTCTACAACTTTTTTGGAATCATCTGTCCTTGTGGCTCATGCCTCTACCCATTTTGACATGTAATGAACTTCCATAAGAATGTAAAAGTTTCCAAAGGAATTGGTAAATGGCCCCATAAAGGCAATACCCAAAACATAAAAAAATTCATGAAAGAGAAATGTTTTTATGGAATTTCATTTATTTTAGATATATTACCCAATCTTTGACAATAAGGACAAGATTTACAAAAAATCATGGGAATCCAGAAAAAGTGTTGGCCAAAAGAGACTAGAGTCAAGGACTTTGTAAGTAGTTCATTGGGGACCAAATTTTCCCCCACAAGCAAGAGTGTGGAAGAATCTAAGGACATAATGAAACTCTCTATTGGGAACACAACAACTATGTAATTGATCACTACATTGTGCCAGAGGTAGGGGTCATCCCAAATGTACCAATGAGGCTCATGTTTTAGACAACTGGCTTGGTTTTTGTTGAAATCAGTAGGGATGACAGATGCTACCAAATAATTTAAAATTTTGGAATACTAAGGGGAAACAAATTGCACTCAATATAATTGATCAACTGGAAACATTTCATTTATGGAAATACGTGGGGATGTGTTAATGTCTGAGGATGGATGTATCCTACTGATATGGTTAACCACCACATTCTCTGCTCCTTTTTATCTCTAATTTCTAAAATGAATTCTTAAAGGAGGAGCATCTAGGAAATGAGACATGGTTTGACTCATGATTTTTCAAGGAGATACTAATGGGCTACATGGTCCGAGAATAAAATGAGTTTTGACCCAAAAGGTATGACCTGATTTTGGACAAGGAAAAAAAATGGTAAGAAATTATTTTTTAGTTGTGGTGTAGTTATCTTGGGCAGGGTCCAGTGCATGTGAGGCATAAGCTATGACATGTGGAGCTCGATCATCCCTTTGTGATAAGACTACCCCAACTACATAGTTAGAGGCATCACACATGAGCTCAAATGGTAAATCCAACCAAGGTGGTTAGATTACTGGGGGTGACACGAGACTTCATTTTAACTTATTAAAAGATTCTTCACATTATTTATAAAAAAATTATTTTTTTGGAGAAATTGGGAGAGGGGGAGTGCAACTTTACTAAAGTCATGAATGAAAAAATGGTAAAATCCAGCATGACCTAGGAAATACCAAAAATCCCATACATTTTTTGGGAATGGTAAAGAAGAAATGACATCCAATTTTTATTTATCTACTTAGTTACTATCCCTAGAAATGACATTCCCCAAAACTATACCTTGTCTCACCATGAAATGGCATTTATCATAATTTAATATGATATTATTTTCAATACAGTGACGTAGGACTAAACCTAAACTACTCAAACATTCATCAAAAGAGGATCCATACATAGTGAAATCATACAAAAAAACTTCCATGCAATTCTCTAGGTAATCTAAAAGAAATACTGACCATACAACACTGGAGGGTACCTGAAGCATTGTATATACCAAATAGTATCCTTCTATAGGAAAATATTCCAAAGGGGAAAGAGAAGGTTTTCTTTTTCTAATCATTAGGAGAAATATGGATCTAAAAGTATCCAGAATACCCATCAAGAAACCAATAATGGGACTACCCTACTAGCCTCTCTAGAATTTTTTCAATGAATAGAAATGGAAAATGGTCCTTCCTAGTGTGTTGGATTAGTTGAATATAGTCTATGTAGACACACCAACTATTTTTTACATGAGTTGGAACCAATTTATTATTTTCATTTTTAATTACCGTAAGACCAGTTTTTTTAGGAACTACTTGAATAGGACGGACCCATTGGCTGTCAGAGAATGGGTAAATGATTCCAGAAACCAATAATTTTGTTAATTCCTTTTTAACTACATCTAAGAGGTTTGGGTTCAGTTGATGTTTTGACTACCTCACTAGTTTAGCCTCATCATTTAACAAAATATTATGTGTACAAATTTATGGTCTAATACCAGGAATGTCTGCAAGTGTCCATCCCAATTCTTATTTGTACTCTCTAAAATGTTCAAGTAGTCACAATTCATGCTCAGGTGGGAGTGAACTAGCAATGATGTAGGGAAACTTGTTTACATTCTCAAGATATAAATATTTTAAATCTTGTGGTAGTTGTTTTAGTTCCAATTCAGGTGGATTGTGGTTTTATGGGAGTGTGTGTGAAAGTGAGAGGTGACTAATCTCATCTAACTACTCAATGGTATCATCCTCATATGCGGAATGAGATTTTACAAGCTAAGTAGTATCATTGATGGTCATATGATCCTCAGTGTTCAAGAAATTATCAATTAATAAACATGAATTACACTTTTCCAGACCAATACAACAATCTATTCATGATTCATCACCAAGAATCTCAATCAAGGATGAAAAATCAGAAAGGGAATTAGGGGAATAAAAATAAGTGATTTTAGGGCGAGGGAGTACATTAATTGAATTTACTAAGAGAGAGGAATGTTCTTTTAAGGGGTGCTTCATGGAATCAAGGATGTTGAAATGGAATATCTCACCACAAAATTCCAGAGATAATGTACCATTATTAACATTAATTATAATTTTGGAGGTTTTCAATAAAGGCCTCCCCAATATAATCGGGGCATGTCTATTCATCATATCATATTCCATTTTTATCACATAAAAATCAGTAGGAAGAATTAAATTTTGCACCCTCACAAGAACATAATCTAACAAACCAAAAGGGTGTTTTGTAATCCGATTTTCTAGATGAATGACTATTCCAGTGGGCTTCAGTTCACTGAACTATAAATAAGAGTAAATGAAGTGAGGCATCATATTAATAGTGGAACCCAAATCAATCATGGCATTATAAAAATAATACTCCCCTATGGTGAATAGGATATAGATTGTTCTAGGATCGTTGCACTTGGTGGGAAGTTATGGCTCTATCAATGCTGATACTTTCCTCCCAAATCTCACCTTCTCATCACCTTGAAGTCTCTTTTGGTGTGTTCACATATCCTTCAGAAACATGGCATATATTGGAATTTTTTTGACGACATCAATCAAGGGGATGTTCACCTACACTTTTTTAATGGTTTCCAATATTTCTTTATCAAGTTCTATTTCCTTTTATTTTCTTGTTTGGGTGTCCCTTCGGGGATATTGAAGAGGAATGGATGGTATTGGTGGTTCACTAATAGAAAAACTCTTTCTTTTGGTAGGGCTTCTCTCAGGACAAGGTTTTTCAACATTTGGACTAATTTAAATAGTTGTTATAGAGTTTTCCTTAGGATGGTATGACTCTAATAGGGGATTAATTTGACTTTTTAGTTTTGTTCCACTCCTAAGGGTGATGGAACTAACATTTCCTTTATCCCTAGGGTTAAATACTGGTTGAGAGGGTAGTTTACCCAACCCATGAATTTGAATTTCCCCCATTGAGTTAATGAGTTGGCCTAATTGGGTTTTTAGGTCTTATATGAAAGCTTTAGTGGTTTATTGGAATTGGAGATTGTTGGAATCCATTTGCTTCATCATATCTTCTAGGATAAGATCGGGTTTTGGAGGGTTTCTTGGAAAGGTATTTGTGGTGGTTGGGTATTTCTGGGTTGTGGTGGTAGATGACTACTCTACCCTGATTGGTTCTATTTTTGTTGAGGTTGGTTTGAATACCCCTTTCCTATAGGCATAATTTTATTTCCACCTAGGGTTGTATGCATAGTAAGGTTCTTTCCTAAAGGGTTTTTTATATGGGTGTCCTAGAAATATTACCTCACAACTCTTAGATTTTTCTCTCAATTGAGAAAATTGTTCAGAGTAGTGGGTGTCAGAAGAACATATACCACAATATATGGGAGGAGGATATTGGAATTTCTATTATAAAAGAGTAAGTTTTTGAAGAAGGTTACTTACCTCTTCAAACTTTGTGTCCACATTCTTCTCAAATTTACCACTTTGCACCTCATGGACACCTCGAATGGGTAAAATATGCCTTGAAATAAATTGTTAAGTGTTCTGTTCCATGTTCTCAATTAGGGTTCTTGTAGAAATTGGGATTTTATCCACTAGTGCACCACCTACACTGGCATCAATCATGTTATGATCAATTATAATTAAACCTTCATAAAAATACTGTATTAAAATTTTATTGCTTATTTGGTGGTGTGGACAACTTGAACATAAAATTTTAAAGAAATCACAATATTCATGTAATGTTTCCCCTTGTATTGCCTTATACCACATATTTCTTTCCTTATAGTCTCATTTGGAGAGGTTGGGAAATATTTTTATAGAAAAAGATGTTTCATGTCCGCCCAACCTCTAATTGGTGAATTAACATAGTAAATCTAGTCTTTTGCAGTGTCTTTTAATGAAAAAGGGAATTCCATTAGCTATACTTGTTCTTCATCCACATTTTCAGGTTGTAATGTAGAACACATAGTATGAAATTATTTTAAGTGCTTAAGTGGATCTTCACCTATAATTCCATGGAATCTTTGCAATAAGTGAATTAGACTAGATTTTAGTTCAAAATCAGGTGCCTCGCCTTGTATTTGAATATAGGTGGGTTGGATATCAACATCAGGTTAGTTTAGTTCTTTTAATGTATTATTATTTTCATCCATGTTATACAAGTTTATTTCAGTTTTGATGTTGGTTATAGAATAAGTATAAGGATCAAGAAGAGTGTCTATGTTTTGTGTGTCCTCCTTCAAAGGGTTCTCTTCCGTGTCTCAGTGTCGCTGAAGTAAGATCTTCTCCGGTTTGGGTTCGAATGGTGGTAGGTATCCTTAAGTAGATTGTGTCATGAAAAAAACCTACAAAATAAATAAATAATAACACAAAATATAGGTAAATGTATAAGATAAAACAAATAAATATTCACAAAATTTACAAATATCTTATAAAAAACACCCACTGAAAACTGAAGTGATCCTCGGGAACAGAGCCAAAATTTGACAGCGCTGTTGTGACACATCAAATTGATTATGATTTTAATGTTTATTTATAGTATAGGTAATACCATAGGTTATATCTCAAGAAGCTTTTATATCTTTATAGTATTCATTTTTTGATAACAATTATTAAAGAGGGGGGCGGTTTAGCAAATAATTTTATGAAAATAAGTTAATTTTAAAAGTTTAATAGTTGATTAACCTGGTGGATTTTTAAAAATATGAGATAAAAGGGTTAGTTGTGAGTTCACTACATAAATTTCAATATCATCATTATTGGATATTAATTATGGGTTGATCTAAGTCTTTGGTTGGAATTAATCGGCACCCTGATTACTTTCCAAGATTTTATATCAAAGCACGTTTAACCAAACCTTGACATAACAATCGTATAGACAACGTATAGATCTCATGCATGTTATAATGACTTCCAATGAAAATTTAAATATCAAATAAGTGGATAATAAAAGTAATCTTGTGCTTTCCAATCATAACGACTCAAGTTACGCACTCAAAACCTCACACCGATCGATTAAAAGTAAAGATCATTTCATTCAGATAAATAAAAAAAAGTTAAATAAAAGTAATATACTTCTCAATGAAATGGTTTCTAACCCAAAATATATAAATTTTGTAGTATTATAGGTTTCATAACTCCCTTTACAAGATGTGTAGCTCCCTCACAATTAACACCCACTGATTAGCCCAACATCGAGAGGAGGAGGTAAGTTGGGTGGAAATACTTCTTCATCCTTGACCCCCCTATGAGGATAAGGGCCTCCAGAAATTCAAGGATGATGAATAGAATCCTCTAGGACTCCAAAATGGTAGATATTGGCTCCTGTTTTGAACTTATAAATGATGTGTCCATGGTGCCTTTTTATAGCCAAAATGAGACATGGTTTTGAGAACCCTATTTTTGAGATACCACTTGTGTCTCGGTTTTGGACTGGTAGAAAGCCATATCACGACTTTGAAAAAATAGAATAGTTTTTTCCAGAGTCTTTAATATATCCATATCAAATTTGGTGTACATTAGACATATGTATTGGGAAATATGGTCAAAATTCCGAACTAAACTTTTGAATTCAGGTAGATTCTGTCCCCTGGATAGAATGGTTCAGACGCGCCACCAGATGGATGAATTGGGATTCAATTACTTGATATTAGTTGTATAACATGAGGTTTTGGAGTGGAACAAAACTTTTCAGCCCATTTCAAGGCACTTAATTCTCGTAATGTTCAAAACAGTGGACAAGTGTCCATGGGATGCCATGCAGTTTGGCCCATTTTCTTCTGGATCATCTTCGTGGCCTCCAAATCACCTCGTCCTATAATGAATTAATAAAAAAAGTAACATTTCAATTTTTAAAAGTTATAAAAGCAAAATAAATTAATCAAACATGAAGTGAAATTTGTTTTTATTTCTATAATTTTCAATACAAAAAACGTTTAGCACATTGGTGTAAGGGTGAAAATGAAATAGTAAATTACAGTGCAATCAAAATGCTACGATTGTTATGAAAAAGGTAATTTTACTAATTGATCTATTATACTAATATGATAGATAAATAATTATTACAATCAAGAGGCTCATGGAATGGTTGGAGGTGTAGTCTTTATCATATTTACTATTGATTTAGTTTTAATTAGAACTGCTATTTCATTCTATGATTTATCCCTAGTGTATGAGATTACATTTCTAGTGGGGCCTTTATCCCAAAATTTTATGACAGAGACCTACTTCATGGAGAGATTCCATAATTTCTCAGCTTTACTGATAGTGAGAGCTATTTCTTAGTGGAGAGAGTTTCTTTTGGGACCTTCTTGGTTGTTGCGATGAAAGAATATGATATAATACTTGGTATGGATAGGTTATCTACATTGTGTACCAAGATATACTATCACCATAGAAGATTTATATTCCTATAGGATTATTGGATTATGGTATAATATTCTACTTTAATGTAAATTACCATTTTGTAAAATTATTAGGGATCATGAGTATGAATCTATAATCTATCGCTCATCTGTTGTTGAGTTTGGCCCATGGTGTAGTGGGATATTCAAACATATAGATCCCATTTATAGTGGAGGTTTACATAGACATATTTCCCAAATATTTTATAGGACTACTTATAGGTATAAATATCAAATTATACTTGTATTTTACCCTAGGACCACACTGATAGCTTCTTTGGTATATAAGATAGCCCCTACTGATCTTTGTGAGCAGAGGGTATAGTTGGAGGACCTTCCTGAGAAGGGATTTCTCAGAACCAGTGTGTCATCCTAGGAAAATACTATTTTGTTCTTAAAAAAGGTAGATTAGATATTAAGGTTGTGCATAGACTACTATCACTTTAATTAGATGAAAATAAAAAACCAACATGCATTTCCAAGGATTAATGACCTTTTTGAGCAGTTAAAATGTGTGAAATGGTTATCAAAGATTGATCTTAGTTATAACTATCATTAATTGAGGGCCCACAAGGTTGATATTTAAAATATTTCATTCTGATGTCACTATGAAAATTATGAGTTCTTAGTTATTCCATTTTGTGTGAAAAATACCCCTTCTGTCTTTATAGAACATATGAACCATATCTTTCAACCATTCTTGGACTGGTTTATAGTTGTCTTTATTGAAGACATTCCTATTTACCTTGTGTCTAAGTAGGATCACAAAGATCATATAAGTATTATCCTATAACTAATCTATGGGAACTATTTTTATGGTAATATCTCAAACCATTAAATTATGGATTTGAGTAGTTCATTTTCTAGGGAATGTAATCTCTGAGCATGGTGTCGTGGTGGAACTAAAAAACACTGAGGAAATTCTTGTTTTGGAGGAACCCAAGAGCACATTAGAGGTATGAAGTTTCCAAAATATGGTATGGAATTATCAAAGTATTTTGGAAGAATTTTCTAGGATTATTTCCCCTTTGATTTCTTTGATATAAAAAAGGAATCTGTTCAACTAGACCGAGGTGATGTCATAAATCCTTTGAAAAGCTGAGTGAGAGGTTTAACAATGCTCCAATGATGAGACCAATAGGGGAGGGTTTCAAGTACGTAATTTTTTATAATTCCTATAGAGTTTTTCATAGTATTATTCTGATGGATAAATATCTAGTTATTGTTTATGGGTTGAGACAACAAATACCACATGATTAGAACTATGTGACCCATGATTTGGAGTTGGAAACAATAGTATTTTAGTTAAAGATATAAGGAAATTATCTTCTCGATGAGATCTTTTTAGTTTATTCATTACTCCAAGTTATTAAGTATATCTTTTCACAGAGGGATATCAACCTGAGATAGAGGAATTGGATGAAATTACTACAAGAATATTAATTTAAGATAGTATATACTCTCTGAAAGGGCAACAAGGTGGCATATTACCTTAGTTTTTAATCTCATTATCACTTGGTGGGGGAGGTGTTAGAATAGTTGGTATCTTTATAGTTGACCCTAGTAGAGAAGAGAGGGGGATTTATCTACAAAAAATGGTGGTTACCCCAATACTTCTTTAATGTGTGAGAGAGGATCAGTTGAGAAACATTTATTTTGAAGATCTACATAATTAGATATCCCTAGAAGATGCTCCATATGGAATCTATGAAGGCAAGGATCATTTCACTCTTTTCTAAGGACAAATGATAATGATAATCACATTGAATAGGTAGGTGTTGAGATTGTTTCATACCTCACCCTTGTAGGTATATCCTAGATTGAAGAAGATATACTAGGACCATTGGTTGCAGTTTTGGTGGGATGACATGAAGTGGAGTATTTCCAATTTTCTTTTTCAATGCCTCACTTGTTATCAAGTGAGGGAATAACGTCATGTTCTAGTAGGTCTAAATCAATCTCTTGAGATCCCAGGATAAAAGTGGGATAGCATATAGTCGGATTTTGTGATGTTAATTCCTTTTAAAGTGAGATTCAATGAATATATATGAGTGATTATCGATAAAATTACCAAATCATCTCACCTCCTTTCTATCTGTAAGTAAAGGTTAGTTGATATTTTTGGGCACTTGTACATGCAATAGATCATCCCACTACATGGGGAACCCTAGATGATTATTTTTGATTATGATGCATGATTCATCTCATGGTTGTGGAAGGGTTTATAATAGTATTTTATAGTCCATATTTGGATGAGAATGATGTTTTACTCATATAAAAATGTCTATATTGAACAAACCATCTAGGCTCTAGAGGATGTGTTGAGGGCCCATGTGTTGGACATCGGTTAGAGATGGAAGTATCACTTACCATTACTATAGTTTTCTTATAATAAAAATACAAATCCACTATTTCTGTAACATAATTTGAGGGCCTATTCTGGATACCCTTTAAGTTACCCTTGTATGAGAATGAGTTTTGGGTAGAAATATATTATTGGGAAAGAGATGGTATAGGAAATAATGGATAAAGTTTTAGTTATCCATGAATGGTTAAAGACCACTCAAAGTAAACATAAATATTATGTATAATGACGCTATAAACCCTTGGAGTTTGATCAAGGAAAGAATATGTTCCTTAAAGTATCTATATAATTAGGATTATGAAGGCTCGGTTGGGGTAGCAAGCTATCCCCAAAGTACATCAGGCTATTCTAGATCCTACACAAGGTTGGAGAGGTTTCTTATCACCCCACCTTACCCCCATAGTTAGAATGGGTGCATGAATTTATCCATGTGTTGTAGCTAAGGAGGTATGTACATGACCTTCCACACACTATTGATTGGGGTGAGTTGTATATCAAGGATAGAGTTGCATTTTTGAAGTGCACAATGGAGATTGAGGATGAATAGGAAAAAACACTAAGTGGGTCAGTTATTCCCTTAATTCATGTCTTTTGGAATCTTAAGAATATAAAGGAGAGATCACAGGAGTGTGAGGACTAGATATGGTTGTATTACCCTCACCTATTTGAGTAGATTTTTCTTTTTGGGGTGATAATAATTGAAGGTTGGAAGAATGTAATGACACAAGTTTTGTTGTAAGGACCCTTTGAATTTTTTTGATGATGAATTCCTTTTTTTATCATCCTAGAACCCTATAATCCCATTACAAGATGCGTGTTGGGTGGTGAAGGTGCATAGATTTATTTTAAGGAGGAGAAAGATTGATTTAAGACGATATTTTAGTTTTAGGTGATAAATCAGAGTGAAATTATTGAGGGATGAATTTCATGAGGTTCTAAATTTGAAGGATTTATGATGTGAATATTTAATTCATAGTATGATATCATTATGACTATTGTGAATCTTGTGGTGGGTTTTTCAGTGGATCTAAACTACATGATGTTCATGGTGTGAACTAGGGATTCACATTGTGAATAGGTTTATTTCTAGCCTATCTATAAGTTTTTAAAGCCCTATGATTTTCTTGATATAACCACCATTCCTTTAATACATTAGGTGAACTAGGGGATTTTTTAGATCTCTTATAATCCTTAATTATTGGATTTGACTAATAGCTTCTGAAGATCAAATAGTAACAATTTGAGGCTATTGGTTTTTTTCATCAGTGGTAGAATTCTCATAAATCACCAACATTAATGCCAAAGATTCGTTCATCATTAGTAATCGATCTAATTATGAGGTGGATATTTGTTTTTTTTATTTCTTTTTCTATTTTTATGAATTATAGCATATATTAGTTTATCTTTAGATTATTTGCTGATTATTTTCCTATACTTTTTTTTCATATCCGAGGCTTTATTTGTTGATGGTATCCTTTTTTTGTTATTTGGTTTCCGCAAAAAATAATCATTGGACGAACCTATAGTTCCCAATTATTGTACCCACATTATTTTTTGATAGATTTATCCCCCATTATTCACATATTTCATCATTGACCTATGTGGTCAGATATTTAACTATTTTTTGATTAGTTTGAGCATGATTGTCTCTCCAAATTCATGCTATGGTTATCTATATGATGAGAAGAACCCTATTAAAACAAAGTTCCATGATCAATGATGAGTTCATGGCATGTAGTGCTGATAAATGGGAATAATTGGGAGAGAAAAATGGATTCATGAACATAAAGAATGTTGTAGATGATGATTGGGCCATGTGGATGAATGAATATGATTGTTCCTGAAAACAGGTGACCAGAATCAGGAGTTTGGTGAGGGGATGAAACTGGTAGGAATATATTGAAAGGATTTCAGTAGAGATCATAATTGACATAATGTATACATCCTATACTAGTGGAACTTGAGGTTCTATAGGTGACATTCATATCTTAAACCATCATTTCATATCATGAATGTCCAGTAATGATTCATGGCATGAATTTCAACCATGTAATTAACTATACCTTCCAGATATGTTTTGTTCATGTAGAATCTTGGAGTGACCCATTAGGACAACCTCAATTATAACCTTGGCACATTGAGTAGATGATCATTTCTAGAAATCTGTGTAAGCCATTGAAAGGCTTTAGGTGTGATCATTGATTTTATACAGGGATTCTATACTCCTTTATAACTTGAGTTCTCACTAGGGAGAGGGTCCCCTATATATTATATATAGATAGAGTTGGTATTCCCCCACGTTATAGAGGGTAAAATTCCTCTATAAGTAGAGTGGTATTCTCCTTATATTGTTCTCTAAAGGTGATATGGTTCTCCATTAGTGTTAGTCATCACTTGGATGAGGTGCATAGTGGTGAGGTATAGGTCCTCCATTCAGAGTCTTAAGAGGTTACGCATGGTTCTTAGCAATAGAGATGAGACCTTTTGAGCTACATGAAAACTATTCATTATTATTTGGATGTGGATATCAATATTCATATCTCTTTGATTAGGGTTTCCTTATGAGCATATTTTTACTATTGGGTTTTTACCTCCCCTTTTTTTATGGGTTGAGCTGACCATTACATTTACTATTTCTTTATGTTTTTTTGGAATCCTACTGAGTATTTTTATACTTAGCCCTATATAGGGTTTACTTTCACATTTAATGTCTTATATAGAGGAAGATTAGATTGGTAGTGTAATTGGGGGACTTGGTTATAGAGGAGAATATTTATACATGGAAGCATTGACCACATTTGGTGGTTAGAATCAAAGATTTTGAGTCATGATCTATCCCACCTTTTACCATTATACCATTAGGTTGGGATATATCTTCATTGGGAATGTATTTTTCTCTTTCACTATCTATATTATTCTGTTATATTTTTATGTTTTCCTAAATTTTATTTCATGAATTATATTCACTCTATAGGTTCCAATTTATTACTACTCGTCATTGTTTCTTGGAGATTGGTGGTGTTCCTGTGTACATGTACATTAGAAAAAAGCCACCCATTTTAGTGTTATACATAATCGATGCCAGTTTCCAGCCCACATCTTATTGGATGTGGTGCTAAGGTGTTACACTCACCTTACTATTGATCTAGGTGTTTCCCCCAATGGGTTGGGTTATTACAAGTTTCTTCAAGATTCGAGATATCTTCTTTAAGAAAGTACATCTTAGCATCATTCCTCTCATCTTCCCTTTCATTTCCCTTTCTAAACACTATAATTATCTTAATGAACTAGAGTTGTATGGGATCAATTTTTGGATTTTGGGTTTCTTTGTTTTAGGGTTTCGTATATCCTTCTAAGGTACCTCGTGCCTTTCTATGGATAGTTTGTGTCATTATTTTTATAAACGAAATGTTTGTGCTAGGTTCCTCTATTCTTGATACTTTATGACCATGAATTCCTGTGCATTATAGGTTATGTTTAAAATTTTTTGTAAAATTTACCAAGTATATTAACTATTTCTTTGAAAAATAATTTGGTTTCAATTTGGGTTTCATTAGATGTGAAAGTGGTTTTTATTTGATTTTTTGTATTTAAATCTATTTTATTTATTTCCATAGAAACTTATTGTTTGATTAAATGCCTATATGGATCTTACCAGAGGTTTAATTCCCTAAATGAGGTGTTTTTTTAAAAAAAATAAATTATCCCAATGTTTTTATCTTAATATGAAGGGTGTGCATGGTTTTAAAAATAGATGGATTATTAAAGAGGGTATTGTTGGAGTTGGTGGACTAGAACCAACTACTTTGTACTTTATTCATTAATAAAAGCCTTATCACATCTTGATTGTTCTTCTGCGTGACAATGAATGTGATAATGTCCTAAGTATTGCTGTTGCATTAAAGGGTCATAGCGGATCCCTGCTATGATGAGAACTCGGAAGTGCCATAACACTGTTCTTGAATATATGTTCTATGACCGGATGATATTATTTGAGGGACACAAATAATACAGGACATTAGGGGTGAGGACTCATAAAACTTTGAGACACCTTCTCATGGTGTGCACCCTTGGTAATATCCAGGAGGATATTATGAGAACGAGACCCGCCAGAAGGAAATCCACATTTCATAGTGTCATTGGATATTCCTATCTGCGGACGTGTGTATTGGTCCTTAGAATTTAAGATTATTGTTAATGGGTATTACAACTCGTGCACTTAGATGTATTTATGAAAACTATGACGACACACTGTTTGCAGTGAGGTAGGATACGTTGGGTGCATCACGAGTAATACTACATTAATAGATAATGCAAGAAAGGATTTGTCCCTTATATTCCATAATGAAAGTAATATCTCAGTCCCTTTGATGGAATTTATATAGCCTAAATAAATCTATGGCCATGATAAAGTATGAGCGAGTTCAATTCTGAAAATTCAAAGAAATAATAATCGAGCATGTGGGTTGATGACACTAGAAAGCAACCCGCATGATTCGAGATATCGTGACAAAGAGATTATATTACACGGTAAGCATTCGTATGAGGTGACATGTCATTGCAGCGTTAACTTCTTTCTCTTTGGGTGCCTTGGTGTATTGCTAGACGCTAACCTTGGACTTTAGGCAGGCTCTGCCTAATGCCACTGAGAAAGAGGCCTAGAGGGTCACACACTAAGTGTGTCCATGTATCTCAGTTAAATATTAATTTAACAAGTTAAATAAAGATTATTCCTGACTATAGTTTAATAATTATTTAAGGATGCCTGATCACATTTATTTCGACACTAGTTATTTGAGAGAATATATTATGGATGAAATAATATTTATTAGCGAGTGATGTAGTTATATTTATTTAAGAAATAAATAGCCATTACTCAAGGTCTAATAAATGTGGTGGAGGAAATAAAGGAAAGTGGAAAAAAGTACACTCTATGTATATTAAATATACACGCCATGTATTTTTATGGAGAACGAGTACACGCCGTGTATTAATGATTACACGCCGTGTAGTTTTTCCAGTCAGGATTTTGAGGATATAATATTGTTTTATTAAATGATATTTATTATAATTAGCGTGGGCGCATGTCAAGGAATTAATAATTCGACATGGGGGTTTTCAATAAGAGTTAATGAAATAAATAAAACGTGTAACTTGTTTTTTTATTTTCATAACTCTATAACCTCAAACCTGATTATAAATATCCTCAAAACCCAAACACTTTTATACAATAGAATCGTTGTGCACAACAACTCTGGAGAATTATTTCAAGGCCGAAAGAACTCCTTTCTCCAAGAACGCTCTCAAGACCGAGAGACCAAGGAGATCGAAAGCATACATCACAAGTGAAGGTTCTTCCATGCTAGCACCCGGAGATCCCTTCAACAGCATCCAGAGATACGTGGCACACGTGTGGATCACCGCTAGAGGAATCATACACTTGGACTTTACGATGCAACGATGGATCACAAGATCATGACCAGAGACATCAACGAAGAAATAATTCCACCAAGGTAATTCTTGTGAATTAATTAAATTAATTATATCCAACATATAATGATCCTATCGCTATGGTTTCGGGATTACCTCTTAAGTTTTTCTTTCCTCGTTCTATTCCAAAGATTCAGCGTTTTACATCATGACGGATCTCAGATTGAACGTTGTTTAATGTTAAACTTAAAGTTGGGAAAACCCACCAACGTGCTTCTACTGCGCCCGGAACCTACAAGTGGTATCAAAGGGAGGTTATATCATTGATTATAATTATTTAGTTCTTCATTGGTGATTTACGCATTAAATAATTTAGGTGTTTCAATTCAAGTTAATAGTTCTTTAAATCTAAATCTCGAGATCTATTCCTCCTCTATCGTTTCTCGTTCTCCATACAAAAACGATCTTTTCTCTTATTTTTTATTAAAATAAAATAGAGGATCTCATCCGGAGGAGCCAAATGTTTCTACCCGTACAACACCAGAATACATGACGTGTATTCAAAAGTACACACTGTGTAGTCTAGGTTCATGCATTAGACTAGTCTACCAAATCAGGCTGTGTATTGATCCTATCTAAGTCATTTATGACACCATGTGTTGACCAGGAACAGGTGGCACATGATTTCTGGATTACACGCCGTGTGGTCCAACAGAACACGGTGTGTAGTCCCTTCGGGTTAGGGTTGGACCGTGTACCCCGTACACAGCTTGCCCGACTGGAAACCGTATAACACGGAAACTACACGGCATGTGTCCCACTGAACACACCGTGTAATCCAAAAATTTCTGAAGTACATTAACAGACCATGTCCCCGGGCGTGTACTTCAGATAGACGATGAAGAAAAAGTACACATCGTGTAGTCGGAACTACACGCCGTGTACTCACCCAAATTACGCAGATTTATTAAAATTTATTATAAAATTATACAAACCCTTGAGACGTGTACCATAGTGCAGGCATAAAGCTGAGGCACAACACGTGATAGGTGTTTTATATATTTGCGTTTAATTTAACATCTGCGTAATAAATGGAAATTCACCGAGTTTCCTCCAAGGTACAAGTTACGTACAAGGATAATTTTAAATGAATTTATTTGTTTAAAATTATGATGGATGAGAATCTCAAGGAAATTCAGAAATGGATTTAAGATAAAAGGATTGATTAATTAAAGGTAATTAGTTGATTCGAGCGTGATTTATCTGAAGCAAGAACGATTAAAGAATTGAATGCTAATTTTATTTATGCGTAAATATCGTTTCATGTATGGATGATCATGAGCTAAACTAAGACCTTTGTATGTGAATGGTTTCTTTTAATTTATTTATTTAAATTAAATTTTTTGGCCTGCGAGCCTTCTCCTCATTAATATGTAGGGCCTACACACCCAAGTATTATTTTATGTAAAACCCCCTTTTTACCCCTCACCTGCATGTGAGATAAATGCATATGTAATGGATGGAGCTCCCAAGCTAGTGGAGGTGGCTCAAGTCAGGAGCCAAGGCGAAGCCAATCTAAGGAGATACAAAGGTGGATAGGTGGAAAGTTGTAAACATGAACCTGAAAGTTTCAAGGTGTTTCTCCCCTAGGTCTTGGGTTAGTTTATCAACCGCTAGATAAACTAACCAATATAAAAGCTCATGATCATACCATTTATTTTATTTCTTTTAGTTTCATGGTTTATTTATTATGGGTGTGTGGTCATGATCACACAATTAATGAATTAAACAAGCATGCAAGATGGAACTAAAATAAAAACCAGCTTATACGTAAATATTATCTTAGACATGTTTAATCACTTAAGTATATGCCACTTAACATTAACAAGCATGTAATCAATGATAATAAAATTTCAATTTACGTATAAGGATAAAATCCCTCAAAAGAAATATTAAGTCGGTATAGCCTTCCATAATCTTGGTTAGAATGAAACCATAGTTCAAAGTTCTTGACCAACCCTAGTTGGGGTGCTTTCAATTATCAAGGAAATCTAATTCAAGGTTTTGGGTTAACTTTACTTGGTTCGCATCAAGGGTTGACTACCACAGTAGGACTTGGTGTGACCAAGAGGCAAATGTTGAGGAAATCCAAAATAAAAGGATTTTAGGATTGGGGAGTCTACTCAGCGGATCAAGGAGTTTCGAGTTAATGCAGTTTGAATTTGGAATGCCTACCTAAAACCCTTCAAGTTGCTTGACCAAACCTAGTTGGGGTAATGCAAAGGGAAATATGGATCCTTTCCACTAGAATATTTAGGCAACAAAATATTCCTAAGTCAATGGTGAGGTCTATTGGATTTCGATAAAATAGTGGGAGACTAATAAGTATTAATTTATTTATTTGTCTCAGTTTTGTAATAAAGTACTAAAACTTTTCTCATCCTAATTTGTAGAAACGACAAGAAAATGAATTCAAACATATCATTGTGAACCACAATCGAGAAGGAAAACCTTCTCACCAACACCAATTTCCAAGAGTGGCAAAGGTGTTTACGCATCATCCATTGCCACGAGAGGAAATTGTATGTGCTGGAAGGGCCTGTTTCAGTTGTGCCTAGATCAGAAATTCTGCCCTTAAATCACCAGGTAGATAAGGACATGGGGCGTGACAAACCCGCAGTCCTTATGGTGAATAAGAGGAAGGAAAAGGAAAAGAGGCCAAAGAATTATAAACAGTCTGAATCCCCCAAGCACTGTCCCTTCAAGAAGAGGAAGATCCAGAGGCAGGGTGAGGAACGGGAGGCAGTGTGTTTTTCATGTGGCAAGCAAGACCACCGGAAGAGGAACTACACCCAGAAGCATCGGGATGCTAAAGGTGCATTCGTTATCTAGTGTAATATTTCTATTTCTACACATTGGGTATTAGATATAGCTTGTGGGGCTCACATCTGTATTCAAATAGAAGAACCAAGTAGATTTAGAAAGATTTCCAGAGGAGAGGTGGATCTTTGAGCTGCCAATGGCACAAGGCTGGCTGCATTGGCTATTGGCGATTACCACCTCTCACTACCGACTGGGATGATTTTGGTTTTACATAACTGTTATTATGTGCCTAGTGTTACCAAGAACATAATTTCTGTATCTTGTTTGGATATGGATGGATTTGTTTTCAAATTTGAAAATAAGGGTTGTCACTTTTATAAGAACAATGTATGTTATGGAATGGAACATTTAAATAATGGTTTGTATGTATTAAATTATGAAAACCAAGTGTTGGAAATCGACAACGAAACAAACTCACATGACTCATACATCACCCAGTTGTGGCATCACCGTCTCGGTCATGTGAACGAGAAGCGCTTGAAAAAGCTCTGCCAAGATGGCTATTTAGACTCTACTAAGATAAAACCACTTGATAGATGTCATGCTTGTTTATAAGGAAAAATGAGCAAGCCGTCTTTTGGTGGACAGGGTGAAAGGGCCACAAAGCTTCTAGGACTGGTACACACGGATGTGTGTGGACCATTTACAGTAGAAGCTAGAGGTGGATATTCTTACTTCATTACTTTTACTGATGATTTGAGTAGATATGGCTATGTCTACTTAATGAGGTATAAGTCCGAGGCCTTAGAGAAATTTAAGGAATTCAATAATGAAGTAGAGAATCAGCTTGGTAAGAAGATAAAGAAACTTCGATCGGATCGAGGTGGAGAATATGTGAACCAAGAGTTCATCGATCTTCTACGGGAGTCTGGGATTCTATCTCAGCTCACTCCTCCTTATACACCAAAGTGGAAAGGTGTTAGTTAAAGGAGGAACCACACCTTGTTGGACATGGTGAGGTTGATGATGAGTCATGAAGATCTTCCATTATCCTTTTGAGGATATGCATTAAAAACTGCAGCATACACATTAAACCGAGTACCAACTAAGGTGGAAAATGGAATTCCATCCGAGTTATGGAATGGAAGGAAACCCACTTTTTCACACACACGTGTATAGGGATGAGAGGTATTTGTTAAGGCCTTCTTAAGAAACAAACTAGCACCCTGGGTCACGAGGTGTATCTTTATAGGATATCCCAAGGAAACGAAAGGATATTACCTATATAACCCTTCATACAAGAAAGTGATTATCGCCAGAAAAGCCATCTTTCTGGAGAGGGAGCACATCCTCAAGAAGGATAGTGGGAGCAAGATTGACTTCGACGAAGTTGATGCTCAAGATACACGGGAGTTGGTACAGGAACAAGTTCCATAGGTCCCCATGGAAGAGGTTCCAGAAACACAAGTACTGCATAGGAGCTCAAGAGAGATAAGGGAACCAGAGAGATTTGGTTTCCTAGTCACCAAGGATGGTGAATCATTATTGTTGGACAATGATGAACCTATCTCCTACAAGGAAGCAGTAGAAATCTCAGAAGCTACAAGATGGATAGAATATATGAATTATGAGATGGATTCCATGTATCAGAACCAAGTCTGGGTTCTGGTCGATGAGCCAGTTGATGTAAAGCCTGTTGGATGAAAATGGGTATTCAAGAGAAAACTGGACATGGAAAGTCAAGTTAGCACCTATAAATCAAGGCTAGTGGCTAAAGGATTCATACAACGTCAAGGAATTGACTATGATGAAACTTTCTCGCCAGTTTCCATGTTTAAATCTATAAGAATCATACTTTCCATAACAACTTACCATGACTACGAGATTTGGAAGATGGATGTCAAAACAACATTCCTTAATGGGAACCTTCAGGAAGATGTCTATATGACACAACCAGATGGGTTTGTGACACCAGGTGAAGCCAAACGAGTTTTCAAGTTGCAGAAATCCATTTATGTATTAAATCAAGCATCCAGGTCATGGAACATTCGATTTGATGAAGCCATAAAGGAATTTGGGTTCATTAAGAACGAATGTGAGCCATGTTTTTATAAATGGTTTAATGGGAATGCGATCGTTATCCTAGTAGTATATGTTGATGACATATTGCTTATTGGAAACGATGTACTAGTCTTACTGTCAGTTAAGGACTGGTTGAACAAGTGTTTCTCCATGAAGGACTTGGATGAATCAGCCTACATTCTTGGGATCAAGATCATTCGTGATAGATCCAAGAGGCTGCTTGGACTAAGTCAGAGTACATACATTGACCAGATACTAAAGAGATTTAGTATGGAACAATCCAAGAGGGGATTGGTTCCAGTGTCACATGGCCTATATATTTCTAAGAAAATGTGTCCTTAGACACAACAAGATAAATATAGAATGAGTAAGAACCCATACGCTTTTACTATAAGATCCATCATGTATGCCATGTTATGTACCAGGCTTGATGTTTCCTATGCACTGAGCATGTTAGACAGATATCAAGAAGATCCAGGAGAACAACATTGGACTACTGTTAAGACTATCTGTAAGTATCTGAGAAGAACTAAGGATATGTTCCTGGTGTATGGAGGAGACGTGGAGCTTGTCATCAGAGGGTATGCTGATGCTGGTTTTCAGATAGATCAGAATGATCTGAAGAAGCAATCTGGATATGTTTTCTATCTCAATGGAGGAGCTGTGAGTTGGAAGAGTTCAAATCAGCCAGTTGTCACCGATTCTATAGTGGACTCCGAATATATAGCGGCTTTTGATGCAGCCAAGGAAGCTTTTTGGATTCAGAACTTTGTCTAGGAGCTTGATGTGGTGACTAGCAGTAAAGATCCCATTACATTGTATTGTGATAATACTACAGCGTCGACTCTTGTGAAAGAACCAAGGTCACATCAACGGACAAAGCATATACTCCGAAAGTATCACCTCTTGAGGGATTTCTATCAAAGGGGTGAAGTTGCAGTGAGTAGAGTGTCCATGGAAGAGAACGTGGTGGACCCCATGACTAAATGTCGATCTCAGCAGAAGCATGAATATCATGTGAGAGCTAGTGGGTTAAAGGTTGTTAGTAGTTGGATCTAGTTCAAGTGGGAGTCTGTTGGAGTTGGTGGCCTAGAACCAACTACTTTGTACTTTATTCATTAATAAAAGCCTTATCACATCTTGATTGTTATTCTGCATGACAATGTATGTGATAATGTCCTAAGGATGGATTTTTCATTAAAGGGTCATAGTGGATCCCTACTATGATGAGAACTCAGAAGTTCCATAACACTGTTCTTGAATATATGTTCTATGGCCAGATGATATTATTTGAGGGACACAAATAATACAGGCCATTATTGGTGAGGACTCATAAAACTTTGAGGCACCTTCTCATGGTGTGCGCCCTTGGTAATGTCTAGGAGGATATTATGAGAATGAGACCCACCAGTAGGAAATCCACATTTCATAGTTTCATTGGATGTTCCTATCTGTGGACGTGTGTATTGGTCCTTAGACTTTAAGATTATTATTAATGGGTATTACAACTCGCACACTTAGATGTATTGACAAAAACTGTGACGACACACTGTTCGCAGTGAGGTAGGATACGCTGGGTGTGTCACGAGTAATAATACATTAATAGATAATGTGAGAAAGGATTTATCCCTTTTGTTCTATAACAAAAGTAGATATCTCAGGCCCTTTGATGGAATTGATATAGCCTAAATATATCCATGGCCATGGTAAAGTATGGGCGAGTTCAATTCCGGAAAGTCAAAGAAAGAATAATTGAGCACGTGGGTTGATGAAACTAGCATGAAACCCGCTTGATTCGAGATATCGTGACAAAGGGATTATATTACAAGGTAAGCGTTCGTATGAGGTGACACTTCATTGCGGTGTTAACTTCTTTCTCTATGGGTGGCTTGGGGTGTTTCTAGACGCTAAACTTGGACTTTAGGCAGGCTCCACCTAATGCCACTGAGAAAGAGGTCTAGAGGGTCACACACTAAGTGTGTCCATGTATATTAGTTAAGTATTAATTTAACAAGTTAAATAAAGATTATTCTCGACTGTGGTTTAATAATTATTTATGGATGTCTGATCGCATTTATTTCGACACTAGTTATTCGAGATAATATATTGTGGATGAAATAATATTTATTAGCGAGTGATGCAGTTATATTTATTTAAGAAATAAATAGCCATTACTCAAGGTCTAATAAATGTGGTGGAGTAAATAAAGGAAAGTGGAAAATAAAAGTACATGCTGTGTATATTAAATATACACACCGTGTAGTTTTATGGAAAATGAGTACACACCGTGTATTAATATTTACACACCGTGTAGTTTTTCCAGTCAGGATTTTGAGGATATAATATTGTTTTATTAAATGATATTTATTATAATCATCTTGGGCGCATTTCAAGGAATTAATAATTCGACATGGGGGTTTTCAATAAGAGTTAATGAAATAAAGAAAATGCGTAATGATTTTATTTATTGTCATAACTCTATAACCTAAAAACTGATTATAAATATCCTCACAACCCCAACACTTTCACACAAGAGAATCATTGTGCACAACAACTCTGGAGAATTCTTTCAAGGCCGAAAGAACTCCTTCGTCCAAGAATGCTCTCAATACCAAGAGACCAAGGTGATCGAAGGCGGAAATCACAAGTGAAGGTTCTTCCGCACTAGCACCCGAGGATCCCTTCGACGACATCCAGAGATACGTGGCACACGTGTGGATAACCGCTAGAGGAATCCTACACTTGGATTCTATGACGCAACGACGGATCACAAGATCGTGACCGAATACATCAACGAAGAAAGAATTCCACCAAGGCAATTCTTGTGAATTAATTAAATTAATTATAACCAACATATGATTATCCTATATCTATGGTTTTGGGATTCCATCTTAAGTTTTTAGTTCCTCATTCTATTCCAAAGATTCGGCATTTTACATCGTGATAGATCTCAGATTGAACGTTGTTTAACGTTAAAATTAAAGTTGGGCAAACCCACCAACGTGCTTCCGATGCGCCCGGAACCTACATGTATTTGGACCTTGTTTGAATTATTTTAAAACCTCTTGGTCATTGTGTTTTTTTAAGAAGTAATTTTTTCTTTGAAATTGGGTTTGAAGGTATGGTTCATTGGTTAATTCTAAAATGGTGGTATATTGTCTTGTAATTCCAACTCATGTTTTTAAAGGCCCTATTGTGACTTTATGAAATTCACTTTCTTAATGTTTTAGCACCATTATTGTGATCCCCTTGAGTTCTTATATTATTTAATGATGCTTATGATGTAAAAAGGGGTTTTTCTTGATAGGGTTATAACGATGATATGAGTTTCACTACTTATGTTTTTTTATTGATTCATGTAATGGATGTATGCTTTTTTTGTTTATTTCTCACCTCCTTTGAGTTATATCATGAAAACTGAAATTCCCTTAATGATCGATGCAAACACCTAGGGGGGGGGGATAAGGTGTTGTCTATTTTCACCAAATTATAATATCTCCTTTATTTATTTACCCCATTGAAATTTATACCACTATTATATATTAGAATAATAGTGTATATTCTTAGTGATTACCAATCACACATACCACATGTAATATAGAGAATAATACAAAGGATGACATGTGGTATTTTTATAAAGATTGATCCCAATGTGAGAAACCTTCTCCTAATCATGAGTGGTTATTATAACTAATCATATATTTTCTTTTCCACTATAAACTCAATTGAATCAAATGGACCTTCATAACCCCAGAGTTCTTTAAAAACTATAACTGCTTCTCATAGAGAGTACAATTCTTCTAACTTACCACTGGTGCCACAAAGTCACACTATGATCTCCTTGCTTACCTAGAGTCATGTTGGTTCAAAATATTCCCATAATGTATATATAAGTATTTATTTTAGTCACTTTTAAGTGGATATACAATTACATTTGGATGAATATGAATCAATATTATTTTATATCCTTCTTATCAATAGAGTCTTTGACTACCTTTATGTCTACACAAATAACTATATGAAACTCTGTTTCTAGTTTTAGTACAACTTTCCAAAACTTGTACAGAATCTAATCCCCTGATTTCTCAACTCAATCTTGAGTTATGCTGAAATTCATGAATTCTATAGCTCATAAATATTTTAAAGGGTAGACACAATATATTTGAAAAAAAGAAACATAGTTATAATTTCCTCATCTTTTTATTCCAATTTCTTATCACTGCTTGAACTGGATCAATACAGTAGAATCTAGTCTAATTTCCACTTCATTTTTATTTGATACTACAAATATATTCTTCTCAAAATAGTATCAATTTTTTCTAATTTTTCTCCTTTGAGTTTTATATATATTTCTAATATTATCTCACAAATCCATTTTTTCTATAATGGTTGTCTACTGTAAAATGATAAGAGTACCCTTTACCTTTTATTAATCATTTATCTTCTTGGATGAATAACTCTTAAATTTTTTCCACAACTACCTAGAGATAATTAATCTCTTAAAATATATTTAAATAAAATTTTCTTCCACGGCTATATAAGAAATATAAAATAAATCATATTTTTGGTATGAATCATCACATTACAGGCATAAGAGAATATCAAATTCTAGTTAATCTCTAGCTTAAATTTTATTTATATATTAATATCAGCTCACTAATATTAATATCCAACCTAAATCAAAACTCTCTTTGTATTATTTAGAACATTTAATTTTATCTCGTGAATATCCACATTTATTTCTCTATTTTAATCACAAATGACGAATTTAAAATATATTTATTTGAAATTACTAGATATTGAACAAGTGGTATTATATCTATTGTTATCATCAAATATTTATTAAATTAGGTTAATATAATAGGTATTAAAAAATACATGATGTTTTGAACATCTTAGAATAACTTGGGTATCATCAAAATTATTTTCAACTTCAGAAATTAATTTAGGAATTATTTTATTTTCAGTCAGAATATTTCTCAATTTCTCACTAAGGTATGAATCTTATGCATATAATGATTACTCATATATAGTAGATCATGTATCATATGTAGGATTATATTACTTGTATGTGGGTATTTATACTAATTAATTAATTATAAAAAATTTCAATTAAATCATACTTACCTTCCAATGACTCATACACAACTTTCTACCTTTACCAAATTTTTATTCTTGAGCCAGTAATGAGTCATATGAAGATTTAAAATGACTATTATACAGAGTAATAAATTACCCAAATGTTGAATAAAATTACTTATATGGAGTCTATAATTTTTTAAATTTTATCCGTAACTACAAATTCTATAATTTATCTAATTAATCTTAGATCCACTTCGAATCATTTCACCCCTTCTCAAATCAATTCCAAACTAATTTTGTAATATATAAAACCAACATGAACATCTTTAAAACCATTATCAATATATCTTAAAACAAATTTAATATAATTTGAGTACTTCAATATATCTCACTACACTTCTAAATTCATCCCCAAATCATTATTTTTCAGCCTTCTTCCTAGTGATATTTATCACATAAAACAACATACTTCATGCTTGATTATCATAGGATGGGTTCTATATAAATTTTTACTTTCATATTCCCATTCAATATATCTTTTAAATTGATTAATAATAGATTCTTAAATACATTCACCCAAAAAAATTCTATACTATTTGTGACTATGGTACACAACACTTTAACACACTTCTATACTTATAATTGAATTGAGAACCAACTCTCCAATCATATGATAAATTGGGATATGTAACAAGAATCCATATAATTCTCCCTTTCCAAAAATTATATATGAAACACCTTTATTAGCTTTGGTGGGTGGATTACCACTCCATCAACCAACCTCCCCTACATAATGACATTGAAAAATAACAAAAAATACATTGAAAACAAATACAAAAAAACCCCCATCAATCCACCAGGGAACTTCAATCTTAACCTTAAGTTTTTTTCTAATTCACAATAACTTCTAAAGTAAATTTCATTCTAATAAACCTTATTGAAAAAAAATTCAAAGTGGTAAAAAATTTCCCCCACTTATTTTAAGACCACATTAGAGGGAAAATATTTTTCATCCCCTTTAGGTTAAAGTAACTTCTTTTCCCCTTTGATATTATATCTCTTTATATTAATTTTTTAGAGATTAAATGAAATAAATGAGATAAGGTAAGTACCACATTATCATTATCAATTATACTTTAGAAATTCAACTCTAAGTCTACATTTTCAAACCTAGTTTCAAATAAAGAGTGATTTTACCAAATCATCGTGGATGTCCATAAACATTTATCTATGTGGTAACAACACTTTCTTAAAATTCTAGGGGATTTATAGATTTATTTCAGAAAATTCTTACATACTTACACTCTACCTGAACAAACATTTCAAAACATTCAAGTAGAAGTTTTTTTGCTCTATATTTGGTTTGATAGTCACTCCCTCTTGATAATTATAAAATGCACAAACTATTTCAATGGTATTAGTGTGAAAATAATAACTCAGACTTTATTTTTGGTTATATATATATATTTAGATATATATGAAAACTATAAATATCTATAAGATTTACTTATTTAATATCCCCCCTTAAGGGATTCTCTCTAAACTTCTTGACCATAGAAGTTTTCTTCTAGAAATGAACTCCAAGAAATCTTAATACTAATTGATATTAGATACCAATTGAAAATGAATACTAATGGATGTTTAAGTACCCCATGATGAATTTTTTTTTGGTTTTATAAGAATAAAATATTTAAACACTTTTATTATTTCTTTCTTCAAATTCAATTCCATTTAACTCATAATCAAAAATCATGAGAATAAGGTGGGTTTTATTTAAATACTTCATTTTAATAGATGGGATGTGATTTTTTATTCAACCCTTAAACCCCATTATTTGTAACTCTAAAGTTTCCAGTGATCTTAATGCTTATATTATATTTGAATTTATAGATCTGAACATCTTTAGGTGGCATGAATTACTCTTTTTTAGCTTCATTTTTATCAATACTTAGTGTTTTGACTTTATCTATTAGGGAAATTTTACTTTGTTCAGATTGCTCAATATTATTTTCCAACTACAAATGATCAGGATATATAATAAAAAACTATTTGGAAACCTTATATGCCTTCTTCTTAGGTGTTTAATCATTTGTAGCATTAGTTTCCACATTTGCAATCAATGGTTATTTCCTTTTATCACTTTTTAGTTCTTCCAGACCAAATAGCCATGTCATACATCTAAAATCTATACAACCAACCTATTTTCACCTTCCACACATCTTATCTATAGAATTTTGAGTACCATTTTGGTCACTCTCTCCAAATATTCATTAGAAGTGTGAACCAATAATCAAAACCTATTATCTCTCTCTTGGATGGATTCCCCTATTGGTTTTAGATTTCTTCATTTAGCTTTGATATTGATGGATAAATTTAAATGTTCCATGATGTTTCATTTCCCACAAAAACAATAGTATATATTTCTTATTGGTTCAATATCCTTCAAATTTTTCTTCTCAGTCTTTTTGGGATAAAAAGATTTAACTATTTTCTTTTGATTTTTTAACAAGGAAAACTTTCTAGATTTCTTCATCTCCAACTTATTTTGTTGTAGAATATTTTTATTAAAGGAAAAAGTGTTATTATTGGATGGTATATACCATCATTTTTCAAAAAAATGATAATTTATATTGAATTAATTAGAAAAACTATCAATAGTTTTAAATTTGTTTATCATAGATATATTTATTTTCTTTGTGATGTATGCTTCATACCAGTAGGTTGGTTTCAATTTTTAGCCATACTTCCCATTTCTTTAGTACTTCCTTTACTTTAATAAACTAACATATTATTCCTTAAATGTATGTATATATTACTAAAAATATATTAGAACTATAATTTTATAATTAATTTCATCCTTTTTCATTTAGTAGAAATTTGGAAAAATTTTATAGATTGTTCTATATACAGTTTTTGGGTTGAAAACCTACTCATTTGGGATCTATTTTTAGGGTTTATGTAATTGGAATTGATAAAATCCACCCTTTATACATTAGTGGGGTTCTTTTATTTTTTGGTTACCAATATTTGTATATAATTTAACATTTTTTCTATACTATTTCTAAAAATACATTTAGTGAAAACTGATTTTTTAGGATAGTGGGATACCTTCAATGAGATTGAGTTGGATCCTTCTCTAGATGATCTCAAGATCTATTTACCACTAATATGAGTCCCTTTTGAGGGAAAAAGCATCCCAGAAACTTTTTTTTGCAAAAATATTTCATTCAGAATGCTAGGAAGTTCCTTATCATGTCACTTATAGAATAATCAGTTTTACCTCCTACTCTAGACACTTCATGTTGAGGGAACTCTTATTATCCTCAATTAATATGATCCTACCTTTCTAATCACATCTTATATTATTTATTCTGTTCTCATGAATTTGATTTATCTCTTTTAAAGGATTATCTAGCTCCTTTATCCTCTTGATTTTAACATCAATCCATACACATTTGATATCCATAAAGACTCTATGAAGGTTCTCAAATTCATAAATTACATTTCAATAAAAATATTCATATAAGAAAATATTTTAAATTATTTATCAATCATAAAATTTATATCATTGAAAAGGGAAAATATTTCTCCCTTGTATTTCATCAATATTGAGAGAGTGTTTTATCTAAAAACCTACTTATCCAATGATTATTCAATATCATTAACTTCTTCCACTATCTATGATATTTCATCAAACATTTCCTTGATAAAATCACACACATATATATAATAATTCAAAAGGAACCTTTTTGAAATGATATTTAACATGAGTTTAGAAGACTTCATAAATTTTTTGTCTCTTTATACTCTCCATATATTTTACTAGAATTATCATAAGGATATTTATCAATAGATTCTACAAATGATCACATACCACTTTAATCAAATTTAAGTAGCGATTAATCTTTTTGATTATTCATATTTTTTTTCTTCAAATTCCTGGATTCATTTTTATTTCTATTTATTTAGGTCATGGATAAGACCTCTATAATTGTTTTGATAGGTATGGAATCAAAATTTTATATATGAGTATATTTAATTTCAAATACACACTTCATCAAATTCAGATAAAAATACTAGGAAAATATTTTTTTTTATTCAAATGGAGGGAGACTTTGCTCTAATAAAAATTAAAATTCCTCTAAGGATCGATATAAACACTTGGGAGGCAGTAGGGGTGAATCATCACTATTGGAATTAGAGGTATTTTCAATGGGATATTTGCGATGGGATCCCATCTCAAATAGGCTTTAGCGATGAGGCCCCATCCCAAATAGCCCTTTGTAGAAAATAGAGTCGCAAATGCTATTTTTTGCGACGGGCCCATCGCAAAAAAATAACATTTACGATGCGAAAGGTTCCTATCAAAAATAATTCTCCAATTATATACGTTATATATAAATAAACCTTTTGATAAGGGCCCGTCGCAAATAAGTCTCCGATTATATACATTATATATAAAAACCTTTTACGACGAGCCTATCGTCCTGTCGCAAATACTATTTTTAAAAATTTACATTTAAACTATTTGCAACGGGAGACCGTCACAAAAGGTCTCGTCGCAAATACTAAAGAAAAAAAAATTTAATAAAATTATGATTAATGAAAAAATTATATTAATATTATTAAAATAATAAAAAAAATAAAAAATATTAAAATTCTTAACATTCTAAAAAAAATATAAAACAATCATCAAATAAGTCTCCGATTATATACATTATTATTGTTCCTAATTGTTCCTAATAATTTCTAATTGTTCCTAATTGTTCCTAATTTGTTCTTAATTTATTAAAATTTATTACAATTTATTACAATTTATTACAATTTATTAATATTTATTCCTAATTATTAATATTTATTCCTATTTATTCCTATTTATTCTTATTTATTCTTATTTATTCCTATTTATTCCTATTCCTAATTATTCCTAATTATTCCTAATTATTCTTAATTATTCCTAATTATTCCTAATTATTCCTAATTATTCATAATTATTCCTAATTATTCTCAATTGTTCCTAATTATTCCTAATTATTCCTAATTATTCTTAATTATTCCAAATTATTCCAAATTATTCCTAATTATTCATAATTATTCATAATTATTCCTAATTATTCCTATTGATTCCTAATTATTCCAAATTATTCTTATTTATTCCTATTTATTCCAAATTATTCCTAATTATTCCTAATTATTCCTAATTATTCCTAATTATTCCTAATTATTCCTAATTATTCCTAATTATTCCTAATTATTCCTAATTATTCCTATTTGTTACTAATTATTCCTTATTATTGCTAATTATTCCTTATTATTGCTAATTATTCATATTTATTCCTAATTATTCATATTTATTCCTAATTATTCATATTTATTACTAATTATTCCTATTTATTACTAATTATTCATATTTATTACTAATTATTCCTAATTATTACTAATTATTCCTATTTATTACTAATTATTCCTATTTATTACTAATTATTCCTATTTATTACTAATTACCTATAATTATTACTAATTAAACATAATTATTACTAATTAGCATTAATTGATATTAATAACTATAATTTACAACTACTAATTACTAATTACATGTAATTATTTATATGCAATACTAATTTTCGTTAATAATTATTTATTATTAATAATTATTAAGAATTAGTACTAATAATTTCAATTTATTATTATAAATAAATACTGATAACAAAACAATTAAAATATATTTTAATTACAACTAATCAACAATAATTGAAATTATCATAAAAAATGAAATAAATACTAAATTAAATAAAATATAAATACCTTTAAACTTGATCTCCTATTGATGTAAACAATTTCATAACTTCTCCATAAAAAAAAACAATCTCAGAGAAATTTTCACTAAAAAATAGAGTTTAGAGAGAGAGGAAATAAGAATTGAGGGAGTGAGAAAGAAAAACGGAGGGGGGGGGGGTATATATAGGTTAGATTAGTTGCGAGAGGATACCTATCATAAATAGTTCTATTTGCGACGGTTCCCGTCGCAAATACCTTTGCCTACATAAATTGTTGTCGGTGGTTAAAAAAGTATTTGCGAGGGGACCCATCAAAAAAAGTGTCATGCCAACACACTTTTTGCCATAGGACAATATCCTGTCGCAAAAACCCATTTACAGTCGCCGGTATTTGTGATGGGCACCATCACAAAAGTGTCTTTTTGAAACACTTTTTTGCGATGAGACAACATCCCGTCGCAAAAACCCATTTACCACCGCCAGTATTTGCGACGGGGAGATTTTCCCAACACAAATAACCTTCCAGCGATTTGGCGCGAAACCTGCACCAAACTGCGCATTACCTTTTGCGATAGGAGCCCAAATCCCATCGCAAATAACAAGTTATTTGTGACGGGTTGAACCCCCCATCGCAAATAACCTCCGGGATGGACTATTTGCGACGAGATTAATTCCCGTCGCAAAAATCCCATCGCAAAAGCTAGTTTTTCCCGTAGTGCATGTGTTTTTTATTTCTTATAAAAAATTATAATTTGATCTTTAAGTATTTACATCCTTGGAATTTTTACCTCTATTATTTATTAGAATAGTATTGTATTTTATTAGTATTTATCAATCACACATACCACATGTAACATAAGAATGAAAGTAAAGGATCACTCATTGTATTTTTATAAGGTTCAACCTCATTGTGGGAAACCTATCATTTTTCATCATTGGTTATCCCCCTAATCATGAATTCTCTTATCCACTATAAACTAAATTGAATAAAATGGATCTTCAAAACCTACAATTCTTCACACACTATCACTTATTCTCACAATGAATATAATACTTAAATATTCCCATCAGTGTCATAGAGTTCATTGTGATATATTTTCACACCCAGAGTCTCACTACTTCCACAACTTCCCACTATATATATACAAGTGTTTCTTTGAGTCCATTTAAAGTATATCTCCAATTATATCATGATGAATCTACAAAAATTGGATTCGATATCCTAATTTTCAATAGTATCATTGACTTCCCATATATCTTCAAGAATAATTACCTGAAACTTTGTCTCTTAGTTCCATACAACTTCACATAACTTGCAAAAAATCATATCACCTACTTTATCAACTCAAACATGATCTCCTATAAACATCACGATTCCAACAGATCCTAAATATTTGAAAGGGTTGACACAATAGACATAAATAGTAGTAGTATTGTTGGTATTTCCTCAGCATCCTCCTCCTTATTTTTCTCACTACTTTTTTCTGAATCAATACAACACGATCTAGGTCAAATTCTCCTTCTTACTTTTTATTTGATCCTATGAAGATCATCTTCTTAAAACATTATTAGTTCATTCTACTTTCTATCATTTTATAGGTCTCTATATTTATTACATAATATAGGTTCCCAATTTACTATATTTTAGAACCCTCACCTCTCTCCATATTTTTCAATTTTATATGTTGGTTACCAACATAATTTTTTTTATTTTCATAATATAGAGAATACCATCCAGATTATGCATCCATAGTCCTTTTTGTAAATAACTAGAAATTTCAAGGAATTTTTTTTTGAAATTAATTTCTTTGGAATTTTACAAGAACACAGTTTCTGACGGCACCTGATTCTGAGGCCCAGTGTGCCCGGAATCATTTTCCGAAGTTTAGCTCGGGTACGTTCAGTGAATGAACGAGCGGGTTTTTCTAACTTTTGAACCGGTGCTCGGAATCGAAATCCAAGGGAACTGATGGAATCACAGTGCCAGTAAATTCTTAATAACACCTTTTCCAGAGTTGCGTTTGCTCGGGAGGAGTTGTTAAAAATTGTGGAAGTTAAAAATAAAATTGAGCTACAATTTTATTTTTCCTTTTTAATGGTTTTGACCTTTGAGTGGAAGTTAGGGAAACCACCCAAGTGAGGTTATGAGGGTGGTGGGGCCCACACGATCCCCACCTTTTCATTTCTTCAACCCCTATTAATTAAGGTAACACACTCACACCCACTTTAAATGAAAGTCAACCCTTGCTGTTATCTGTTTATTAAACGCCTCTATTAATTGGGTGGTTAAAATGTTACAATTAATTAATTTAATTGTTGATTCGTTTTTGAATTTCAAGAGCTTTGGCATGAGTAATAAAATAATACAAACTCTTATTTTATTAGGTTAGCTTGTTGAGAGAGGATTGGGGGAAGAAACTTTGTCTCTTGAAGTTCTTCTTCCTCGACGAAGAACGTGAAGAACGCGAAGAACGCCGACCTCCTACGAAGCTCGACAAGAATGTTGGATCCTCGGAGATCGACGACGCGACGCCAATGAATCTTTTCTTCGCGACACGACGATCCTCCTTCCACGATGCCTTCATCCGCGACGTGCAATTCCACGAAGAACCTTTAAATTTTTCTTCAAGGTAGGGGATTGTATTCTTTTGTTTGTGATTACCTTCATCGCTAATTGTCATATTATTTGAGCTGCTTGATATTGCAATAACGGGAGGAGGTCAGACCGCACGAACATAGCCGACCCTCCTCTCCCTTGTTTGTATGATTTTTTTGCGGCACGTGTAAGGAGGCGCGGTGCAACAACACCGCGCGGGAACAATGAAGAATGGGCGAAGAAGAGCCGCGTCGTCGCGCTGCGCCGTTGCGGCGATGCAAAGGCTCCACGGATTGTTTAATTGACGGTGGATCGATGGACATAGACGAAGCGGTCCGTAAAGGCTTTATGAGGTCTTCATAGTGAAGGGACGGTCCCGGGAGGACCGCTGGTGAAGACGACAGGCCAAATGGACCACCGGAGCGTGTCCGGTGGTCCGCGGAAGATTCCGCCGGCGCGCCACCGGGAAGGGCCGCCGCAGCTTCAGCCACGGCGGCAGGAGGCTGGTTCCGCGGCTGCGCCTGACCAAGGGAGAGGCGGTGCTGGCCGCCGCGTTGCTAGCAGGGAGCGGCCCCCACGCAGGGGTCACGACTTCATTCAAGGGGGGGGGGGGGGGGCAGCGCGCCCCCCTCACTCCATCGCTCGGCCGTTACGGATGAGCCGCCGGGCCGCGCCCAAGCGGGCCGAACCCAGACCCGGGTCGGGTCGACCTGGTTCGGGCCGACCCAGGGGGTATCGGGCCGGGTCAGACGAGGCCCGAACCCCCTATTCCCGGACATCTTTCGGTCTTACACCCATAACGTGGGCTGTGGACCTCTGATAGACGTAACGTCTACTGCGATGCGATCCTTGGATCGAGATGGTCATTTCAGTATATTACACTCGAGGTTTCGGAGAACTTTTGGTTCGGCCGGGTTGGTTCGTACACAAAACAAACCGGGCCCTCGGAGCGGAAACGCTTATAACTTGAGCTCCGGACGTCCGATTGATGTGCTGTCGATTTTGTTGGATTCCTCCTGATGAGACGGAACTTTTGGCATGCTTATCCTGAGTTTTGGATGTAGTTGGATGGTGGCCGGGTTGGATTGTACCCGAAATCCAACCGGGCCCCTGGAACGGAAAATCTGATAACTTTCAGATCGGACGTCCGTTTGACGAACCGTCAGTGGCGTTGGTGATCACGTTGAGAAACGGTCCCTATGAGTATACCCTATGAGAGTTCGGGGTACAATTGAGATACGGTCGGGTTGGTTCGTACATGAAACCAACCGGGCTCCTGGGACGAAAAAGGCTAATAACTCACAGACCGGGCGTCCGATTGACACGCCGTCTGCTGCGTTGAGACCCCTATGACGAGGAGGTCCCTTGAGATACTTCTTAGTGGAACTTATGATACTTGGATTATCGGATAGTAGCTCATGGAGTGGACCCTCCCTGTGATGAGCTAGCAGAGTGCAGAGACCTAGTAGCTGGCTGAGACTTGACGACTGCTGATCTATCGTCTCGGTGTGTTTCGGATAGCCCAGTGGGGAGTGCTTGGTTGTAGTGGCAGACCCACGACAGAGGAGCACTTGGTTGTAGCGGAAGACCCGCGGTACGCAACTGAAGGAGTACCTCTGGAGGTTACGAGGGGGAGCGCTTGTTTGTAGCAGTAAACCCACGACGGAGGAGCGCTTGGTTGTAGCGGAAGACCCACGATACTCAACAGAAGGTGTACCTATGGATCATATGAGGGGGAGTGCTTGGTTGTAGCGGCAGAACCACCGTGGGAAGCGCTTGGTTGTAGCAGCAGACCCACAATACTCGACAGGTGGAGTACTACAACAATCCAAGGTTAGTGGGACGTGCTTGGTTGTAGTGGCAGACCCACTATACTCAACAGAGGAGGAGTTCTCCAAAAACCGTGGTTTCGATATCGTGAATAAAATCCTGGTTGATCTGAGTCTATAACCTATGTGTTTACCTCATGATTGATATGAGTCACTTGATAACTTAGGTATATGTATGAGCATATATCTAAGTAGTGGTTATCTTTTGATTGCATAACCTTTGTATTTCCTCATGATTGAGATGAGTTACTTGATTACTTAGGTATAAGTATGGGATTATACCTAAGTAAGGGTTATCTGTTGTGATTCTTCTTTGTGGTTATCCTTGTTGTATTTAGAGGGACCTTGAGGGTCTCGGGGTCCCTACTGAGTATCATTATACTCACCGCTGCACAGGCTATGCCCACACCTCGTTGTGTTGGATGCAGACGACGGACAGTGCTGGCGGAGGCCAAGCGTTCGAGGACTGGACGGTACCCAGAGTTGGACCTCAGGACGAGTCAGTATCCGGAGGTAGACTTCACGACGAGACGATACTCAGAGGAGGTTGACGAGTGAGAGTGTTGTGGAGGCCATCTGTACCTACCCTTCAGGAAGGATCCGTGGCGGATGATCCAGGAGCTGTGCTATCTGTACCTACCCTTAAGGTAGGATTCTTGGTGGATGATCCAGGAGATCCTTGTCACCTTCTGGTTGTTTTAACTTTTTTCCTTGTAATTTACAGTTGGGCTTGTATTTTCGGCCCCTTGTACTTTCAGCAATTTCGTTGTTTACTGCATACTTAGTGATTGCTTCCGCTTGTACTCTGTGTGTTTGTTTACTTTTATAAAGGCAATGCCTTTCCGGTTATCAGGATTTATGCCTTTGGTGCTAGTCACCAGCCCCTAGCCTATGGAAGGTAGGCTTGGGGTAGTCACGACATAGGCCCCAAGGACAGGTCGTGACAAATTGGTATCAAAGGAGTTCGGTTCTACCGCAGAACTCAGGGCTCTGATCTTTCTTCTATGTGAAACAATAGTGTTAAGGGTATTGAGTGTGGTTATCAGTCCAGGGAGTCCAGAGTTGGTGCGGCGACCGACGTATCCATACACCAGGACCCTGACTTCTGATTTCCGACTTAATGCATGAAAACATTGATTGCATGTGTGTTCAAGTTTTCTTTGTGATTACTTTGCGTCGGCAGACCAGGTATTCTGTTTTGACTGTGGTGCACCTGTATCTTTTTCAGGATGGCCCCACGATGGCAGCCAGCTAGGGTATCGAGTTTTGTACGTGACGACAGCCCACCGAGTGACGAGGCCTCGGTGTAGAGCCCTTTTACTGTGGAGGCACCGGCGGTACCACTACCCGCCGAGCCACCAATGCTACCAGCCCCAACTGTTGAGAGTGCACGTCGCCTTGGTGCACTGCATGAGTTTCAGTGTCAGCGACCGCCCAGGTTCCACAGGGAGACAGAACCTCAGGTAGCCGAGGATTGGATGGAGGCTGTAGTTCGAGTTTTCAGGATAGTGGGTACAACAGCCGACCTCATGGTGATCCTTTCAGCGAGCCTCCTGCATGCGACATCAGGAAGATAGTGGAGATTGATGCTCCAGGTGCATGACTAGGCATATCTTCTTTGGACAAACTTTGAGAGACTCTTCCGTTCAGAGTTCTTCCCAGCCGCCCTCCATGCGGTGCGCATCCAGGAGCTACTACAGCCGTGGCAGGGCATCATGACAGTAGCCCAGTACATGGCGAGGTTTACCGATCTCTCGCGCTATTCCATGGACATGGTAAAGGACCCATTCTTTATGGCCCGAACCTTCGAGCAGGGGCTCATGCGAGAGATCAGAGCTTAAGTTGTTTCTCACAGCATTTCGACACAGACTGGGGTGTTGGAGCGAGCCCTCTTAGTGGAGAGTTTCCTTGCTGAGCAGTCTCCAGCAGCAGGACCCACCACTAGCCGGCATGCGACAAAGTCTTCTGCAGCGGGAAGTAGACAGATGACGTAGAGGTCCAAGAGGACTAGACCTACAGGTGGTCGACCGCATGACACATGATCGTTTGTGCGAGGCACCCGGGGTGGAGAACGACTTACCATGCGCAGACAGTGTTACTCCTGCGGTGGGGTTGGTCACATGGCTCGTGACTGCCCGACCCGCCATACATATGACCAGCAGATGAATGAAGGACCTCCCAGGTAGAGACAGAGGTTCGATCGAGGCGGACCGCAAGGAGCGGGAGACCGAGGCAGGGGAGCTGGTCATGCAGCTGGATGTGGACGACGCTTCAAGGTGTTGCCACCACCACCACCAGGAGGTCTACCCCGACCTCAAGGAATAGGTGGACGTGGGAGAGCTCAACTTCAGGCAGCTGAGGCCTACGATCATGGAGCTCCAGGAGCAGATGGACATGAGCAGGACTAGCTCCAGACCTGGAGACTTTTGTTCTTTTTTCTTCTAGCTTGGTTGATTTTTGTTTGTAGATGCTTTGTGTATTTGTAATTTGAGCTGCAGTAATAAAAGACACCTTTCTTTTGGCGTTTACCTTCCTGTCCTCTCGTTATGTTGTTACTAAGAGGTTCCGGTTTAAAAACCGTTGAATTGACCCTCACTTTGAGATACTTAATAAAGGGGACTCAGTGACCACACACTGATGCCGACAGTGTGACTCAACCCTTAGAGGTGAGAGTAACGGTTGAATCTCTTGGTAGTAGCATCGAGGCCTTACGACTTCATCCTTGGTATGGATTAGTATCATCCATGTCGGGATTGACTATATTAAGTGAAAAATGTGGTTCATCCCGGGGATGAGACCAGATTTATCTTATCGGCAAAGAAGAAATCTCATTAGCTCTTGTAGGACTAGAAAAGGTCCAAGTCATCCAAGAGCGGATGAGGACAGCTCAGATCCGGAAAAGCCTTGTGCCGACAGGAGGCAGAGACCACTAGAGTTCGAGGATGGCGACCACGATTCCCTATGGGACTCACCTCGACGTGAGTTATGGAGTTTGGGCTAGGGTGGAAAGTTATCTCCACGCTTCATCAGACCCTTCAAGGTCCTCAGCAGGGTAGGCGAGGAGGTTTAACACTTGACCTTTCCACCTCAGTTGCACCGGGTGCATGAAATCATCCACGTACCTCAGCTGAGGAGATACGTGCATGATCCTTCACACATCATCGACCTCAGGGAGTTGGACGTCGATGATAGGGCGACATGCGCGGAGATTCCAGTGGAGATCGAGGATCGACAGGAGCGGGTCCTACGTGAACGATCGATTCCTCAGGTGCACTTTCACTGGCAGCACAAGAACCTCCAGGTGAGCACATGGGAGGAGAAGGCTCAGATTCATGCTCAGTACCACTTTTGTTTTCCTAGGTTGTGTTAAAGCTTTACAGGGACGTAAATCCCTGAGGTGGGATTAATGTAAAGACCCGGAAATCTCAAGGATTTTTTTTTGAAATTAATTTCTTTGGAATTTTACAAGAACGCAGTTTCTGACTGCGCCTGATTTCGAGGCCCGGTGTGCCAGGAATCATTTTCCAAAGTTTAGCTCGGGTACATTCAGTGAACGAACGAGCGGGTTTTTCTAACTTTTGAACCGGTGATCGGAATCTAAATTAGAGGGCACCGATGGAATCGAATCACCGGTAAATGCTTAGGAACACCTTTTCCGGAGTTGCGTCTGCTCGGGAGGAGTTGTTAAAAATTGTGGAAGTTAAAAATAAAATTGAGCTACAATTTTATTTTTCCTTTTTAGTGGTTTTGAACTTTGAGTGGAAGTTGGGGAAACCACCCAAGTGAGGTTATGAGGGTGGTCGGGCCCATACGAGCCCCACCTTTTCATTTCTTCAACCCTCTATTAATTAAAGTAACACACCTACACCCACTTTAAATGAAAGTCAACCCTTGCTGTTATCTGCTTATTAAACGCCTCTATTAATTGGGCGGTTAAAATGTTTTAATTAATTAAATTAATTGTTGATTCGTGTTTGAATTTCAAGAGCTTTGGCATGAGTAATAAAATAAGACAAACTCTTATTTTATTAGGTTAGCTTGTTGAGAGAGGATTGGGGGAAGAAACTTTGTGTCTTGAAGTTCTTCTTCCTCGACGAAGAACGCGAAGAACGCGAAGAACACCGACCTCCGACGAAGCTCGACAAGAACGATGGATCCTCGGAGATCGAAGACGTGACGCCAACGAATCTTTTCTCCATGACGCGATGATCCTCCTTCCTCGATGCCTTCATCCGTGACGTGTAATTTCACGATGAACCTTCAACTTTTTCTTCAAGGTAGGGGATTGTATTCTTTTGTTCATGATTACCTTCATCGCTGATTGTCGTCTTATTTGAGCTCCCTGATATCGAAATAATAGGAGGAGGTCGGATCACACGAACATGGCCGACCCTCCTCCCCCTTGTTTGTTTGATTTTTTTGCGGCACGTGTAAGGCGGCGCGGTGAAACGACACCGTGCGGGAACAATGAAGAACGGTCGAAGAAGCGCCGCGCCATTGCGGCGATGCGAAGGCTTTGTGGATTGTTTAATTGACAGCGGATCAATGGACGTCGACGAAGTGGGCTGCAAAAGCTTTATGAGGTCTTCGCAGTGAAGGGACAATCCCGAGAGGACCGCTGGCGAAGACGACAGGCCAAACGGACCACCGGAGCGCGTCCGGCGGTCCGCGAAAGATTCCGCCAGCGCACCACGTCGGCAAGGCGGCGCCCGGCGTGCCACCGGGAGGGGCCGTCGCGGCTGAAGCCACGGTGGTATGCGGCTGGTCCCGCGACCGCGTGGGACCAAGGGAGACGCGGCGCTGGCCACCGCGTCGCTGATAGGGAGCGACCCCCACGCAAGGGCCACAACTTCATTCAAGGAGGGGCACCGCACCCCCCGCACTCCATCACTCATCCGTTATGGACGAGCCGCCGGGCCGGGCCGTTCCCAAGCGGGCTGGACCCGGACCCGGGTTGGGTCGATCCGGTTCGGGCTGACCCAGGGGGTATCGGGCCGGGTCAGACCGGGCCCGAAACCCCTATTCCCGGACATTTTTCGGTCTTACGCCTATAACTTTGGATGAGAACCTCCGATCAACACACCGTCTGCTGAGATGCGATCCTTGGATCATGATGGTCATTTCTCTATATTACACTCGAGGTTTCGGAGAACTTTGGGTTTGGCTGGGTTGGTTCGTACACAAAACCAACCGGGCCCTCGGAGCGGAAACGCTTTTAACTTGAGTTCCGGACGTCCAATTGACGTACCATCGACTTTTTTGGATTCCTCTTGATGAGACGGAACTTTTGGCATGCTTCGCATGAGTTTTGGATGTAGTTGGATGGTGGCCGTGTTGGATTTTACCCGAAATCCAACCGGACCCCTGGAATGGAAAAGTAGATAACTTTCAGACCGGACGTCCGTTTGACGAACCGTCAGCGGTGTTGGTGATCACGTTGAGAAAGGATCCATATGAATATACCCTATGAGAGTTTGGGGTACAGTTGAGATACAGTCGGGTTGGTTCTTACACAAAACCAACCGAGCCCCTGGGACGAAAAAGGCTAATAACTCACAGAACGGGTGTCCGATTGACACGTCGTCTGCTGCGTTGAGACCCCTATGACGAGGCGGTCCCTTGAGATAATTATTCTTGGAACTTGTGATACTTGGAGTATAATCCAGTAGATCATGGAGAAGACCCTCCCGGTAACGATCTAGCAGAGTGCAGAGACCTAGTACCTGGATGTGACTTGACGACTGCTGATCTATTGTCTCGGTGTGTTTCGGATAGCCCAGTGGGGAGCGCTTGGTTGTAGCGGAAAACCCATGGCAGAGGAGATCTTGGTTTTAGCGGAAGACCCGCGGTACTCAACAGAAGGAGTACCTCTGGAGGCTATGAGGGGGAGCGCTTGGTTGTAGTGGCAGACCCATGGCGGAGGAGCACTTGGTTATAGCGGTAGAACCACGATACTCAACAGATGGAGTACCTCTGGAGCCTATGAGGGGGAGCGCTTGGTTGTAGCGGCAGAACCACTGTGGGAAGCGCTAGTTTGTAGCAGCAGGCCCACAGTACTGGACAGGTGGAGTGCTACAACAATCCAAGGTTAGTGGGACGTGCTTGGTTGTAGCGGCATGCCCACTGTACTCGACAGAGGAGGAGTTCTCCAGCAGCCGTGGTTTCGATATCGTGAATAAAATCCTAGTTGAGTTGAGTCTATGAACTATGTGTTTACCTCATGATTGATATGGGTCACTTGATAACTTAGGTATATGTATGGGCATATATCTCAGTAGTGGTTATCTGTTGATTGCATAACCTTTGTGTTTCCTCATGATTGAGATGGGTTACTTGATAACTTAGGTATAAGTATGGGATTATACCTAAGTAAGGGTTATCTATTGTGATTCTGCTTTGTGGTTATCCTTATTGTATTTAGAGGGACCTTGAGGGTCTCGGGGTCCCTACTGAGTATCATTAAACTAACCCCTGCACGGGCTATGCCCGCACCTCGTTGTGTTGGATGCAGAAGACGGAAAACGCTGACGGAGGCCGAGCGTTCGAGGACTGGACGGTACCCGGAGGTAGACCTCACGACGAGTCAGTATTCGAAGGTAGAATTCACGATGAGACGATACTCGGAGGAGTTTGACGGGCGAGAGCGTTGTGGAGGACATCTGTACCTACCCTTCAGGTAGGATCCATGGAGGGCGATCCTGGAGATGTGCTATCTGTACCTACCCTTCGGGTAGGATCCTTGGTGGAAAATCCAGGAGATGCTTGTCACCTTCCGGCTGTTTTATCTTTTTCCTTGTACTTTACAGTTGGGTTTGTATTTCCGTACCCTTGTACTTTCAGCACTTTCATTGTTTACTGCTTACTTTGTGATTGCTTCCGCTTGTACTCTGTGTGTTTGTTTACTTTTATAAAGGCAATGCCTTCCTAGTTATTGGGATTTATGCCTTTGGGGCTAGTCGCCAACCCCTAGCCTATGGAAGGCAGGCTTGGGGTAGTCACGGCACGGGCCCCGAGGATAGGTCATGACACTTTTTTTCCTTTTCTCAATTATTTTTTACATGGGTGTCTCTCATTATCTCAAAACTACAATATTCATGTAATGGGGTTCTCATGTAAAATGAAAGGAGTAACCTTTAATTTTTTATTTATTTTTATTATTAGATGAATAAATATTCACTTTATTATATAGTTTCCTCCAAAACCTTTATCTCTGAAAATAACTAAAAATAATAAAATTCTTCCATGGATGTATAATAAATATAAAAAAATGATATTTGTAGCATGAATACTTTTATTAAAGATTTGAGAGTATCTAAAATTTTAGTTCTTCTCCAGCTTCAATTTTATTTATAGATGCATCACAACTCACCCATATTCATATTTAGAAAGAATCACAACCCTCTTTATGATATTTAGAACATTTAAATTAATCTCAAGCATATCCACATTATTTTATCTATTTTTATCCCAAATGATGAATTTCAAATATTATCATTTAAAATTAATATATATTGAACAAGTTATCATATCTATTTTCTTCTAACCCAATATTACTCAAATATGGATAAGATCATAGATATTTAAATATCTATGATGTTTCGAACATGTTAGAATAACTTAGAAATAATCATAATTATTTTCATATTTAGAAATTTATTCTAGAATTGTTTTCTTTTCAATATGAAACTTTCTTAAATTTTCATTCAAGCTTGACTCTTACAAAGATCATGATTACTTATACCTAGAAACACATGACTCATAATTAGGGTTTTCATATGAGTGAATGGCTAATTCATTATTTCAATTGATTAATATGTACATTACAATGACTCATATGTAGCTTCATGAATTTTCTGAATTTTCATTCCTAAGATAGAAATGAATCATATAAATACGTATAATTGCTTATACACAGAGTCATAAATGACTCGTAAATAGATCATAATGACTCATATGGATTTTGGACTTTGAAAATTTTTATCTATAACTCCAAATTCCAAAATTTCTTTAATTAATATTAGAGACACTTTAAATAATTTTAGACCATATTAAATCTCTTTAAAACACATTTGGGAATATATAAAACTAACTTTGAAATATTTTAGAACCACTCTCAAGATCTCTTAGACCACATTTACTCCACTTTGAGTTCTTCAATATAGTTCACTGCACTTCTTACTTATAGCTAAAACTCATCAAATTTCATCCTTTATCCTATAGATTTTTATCATAGTTAATAATAAACTTCATAATAGATCATTATAGAATTATTTCTATATAAATTTATAATTCCATCTACCTATTCAAGACAACTTTTATCTTGGTTCATAATAGCTTCTTCAAGATTTTTACCCAGTCATATTCTCTATTATTTATGATTATATTATAAAAAACTTTCATAGAAATCAATATTTTTTATTTTAGTTGAATACTAGATCTCTAATCATTTGATATATGGGATTAAACACCAAGTATCTACATCATTATCCCTTTTCATAAATTTCTATGGGCATCACCTTCATCAACTTTGGTAGGTGGATTATCACTCCATCACTCAACTTATATAATATAATGACATTGAAATCTGAAAAAAAATACATTAAAAATTAATTCAAAAACATCTCTATTAATTCACTAGGGTACTTAGGGAGACCTAGGTAGCTATGTAGAAAATATGGATGAGTAATACACTAGCACAAATTATGAACTAGACAGTTCTCTAGGTGTAACACCCTAAGATTTTATGGTATGTATGTTTTAAATTAAACATCTTTGATAGATTATGTTGCATGAAACCTCAAGCTTAAATGAACCATGATGTACTATTAAATATTAACATAATTATTAAAATAGTGATATGGCCATTATAAATTTTAGTCTGGCCATTAGAATAATAAACTCACCTATCAAAGTATAAATACAATTTACGTATCTTATAAATGTTAATATGATATATTTATATCATGGAATAATTAAATAAATGTTTTAAAAATGATAACTTAAGTGTTGGTATTTTTGTGAAGCATAAATGTTTATTTAAAATTTTATAGCTAATATAATGATTTAAATGAAAATTTACTTAGATTCATAAATTAATATTCTATTGGATTATGATTATAACATAATTTTATGAGTTCATAATTAATTTTTCAAAGTGTCATAAAATCAATTATAATTTTAAAATCTGTATTTTTCGAATAAGTGATGATTTTATTTAAAAATAATTTTTATCATATTTAGATAATTATTTTATGAAAATGGAGTCTGTTTTGGAAATATATATATATAAAAATTGCTAGGGTGATTTTTTTGGGATTTTTATAAAATAGTTTATTTTTTAGTGAATACTAAAATACAATAATTTACAGTATTTAACATTATAAGTAAATAAATGAATTTATGAGTCCTGATTAAGTCATGGATGATGTAAGTGGTCATTATCTAAAACTAAAATGCTCTATTTACTGTATTTAGTCACAAGAATCAATACTATTGATAGTATTGATAAAAAATAATAAACTATTGAATAAAATAATAAAAAAACACCCCTCCCCTCTACTATAAATACCACCCCTCCCCACCCCTTCTCATAAAACCTTCTACGATTTGTATAATTATTATATTATTCCCAATTCCTCTCCCAAAACTCTTCCCCATATTATGGTCTTGTTGGAATCACCAAAAGACCAATCATAAGTTCCTTAAAGAGGTTATCAAGGAGACACTATACAAGAGGTATAACCCTCTTTAATTTTATTTTAATTTCTTTAATTTATTTTAATTTATTTTCTTATCCTCTATTTATCACCTCTATCAAAAAATTCATGCTATCCCCCGTATCTTATATATACTATAATATTATTATGTAAATGGAATATCCATATTGAAATATAACTACCCACAGTTTTCATACATGGATATTACATCTAAATAGATGAATATTCATATTACAAAGCAAAAAACCATGCCATAATTGTATAGGTTTAGTGTCTTTGGAAACTTAGAAACAAAAAAAAAACCAGTTCATAAGACTTCTACATTTTCTCCCTCTTATTACTTTGTAACTAGAACCCATTTTTACATATCAAACATAATACCTTTCTTCATATCCTGGGGAAAAAAAAGAAGAAAAATGTGAACTCAGATTCTCAGCAATAGAAATAAAGGGAGATATGAATCATAACATAAAAATAAGGGTATAATAATATTAACTTAACATTTGAAAATCATACCCTTTATATTAAAGATCATAATCTTGAGCCATAAAATTAAAAATTTATAAGACATGAATCATAAAAGAATAACTTGGCATAAAGCATGGAATTGTGGAAAACACACAAGAATAGAAAACAATTTCCTTAGTAGTCAAGGATATTTTATAAGACCATCATAGAGTAATGGGTTAACTCCTCAAACTATCTTTGTAGTATAGGTTAACTCCCAAGTCTATCAAGGTGGACAAAGTCCTTTACTGAACCAATTTCACATCCCATTCCAGTTCAATCTGAATTGAGTTCAATCCCAATTCTAGTCATGTCTATCTCATGTGATATAATATCATTACCCAATGAATTGAAGGGAGATATAGGTTCCAACCATCAAAAAATGAAAACCATATGTACACGTTCTACAAGAACATAAATAATTCATCATATCAGAACCCATGAAAAGGAATAAGTTTTACAAATATCAATCCATTATAAACATAAAATAACCATAAAAGGTATAATAATGATTTATTTGAATAAAATAACCCCTAAAATCATAATTAACATCAAATAATGCTATCTTAAATGGAAAATAATTTTTAGAGATCACTTGAAATAATTATTGGGGAAAATATCATTTTTTTTTGAAAAAATTTTCTTTAAAATGTCCAAAAATTATAAAAGAAAATATTTTCTTTGAAAAAAAACTTGTAATATTGTAATTTAAGATTCAAGGAATTAAATTTTAATGACTACGGGAAAATATAACATGATTTATAAGAGAAAAAACATTCCTTCCATATTTTTTTGGAAAACTAATAAAAAACCTCGCTTAGAAAATGACAAAAATAATCCTTTCAAACCATTTTTTAAAAAGTAAAGCATGAGTAAAAATGAATTTAAAAAATAATAAGATAATATTTAAAACATTATTGGAAATTTTTTTAGAAAACATGGGCATGGAAGAAAAAGAGAGTTTTAAGGGAAACTTTTTTTAAAAAATAATTTTTACTAGAAAATCCCTTATAAATATCGTATCATTGAAGTGAGAAACAAATAAATAGATTATGTTTATTCACTATAAATCCACATAAAAAATTATAAATTCAAAATAATATAATAAAAATTCAACCCACACATGATCACAACCTGATATAATCAATGAAGTAGAAGGTTAAACCAAAGAATAGAAATTGGGTTAAGAATTCCCTGACCACTATATAATCAGTCGAATTATATACCCCATAAAAGTAGTAATAATAAAAAGAGACATTTAATACCATGAATATAATTATATTAATTATATTATATATAAAATTGAAGTATATACACCACACACAAGGATTAAGTGGTGAATAATGCATATATCTCACATAAGTAAAAATTATGAGAAACCCTTACACCATGCTTCCCTTTAGTTTTGTGTACTTCAACTTCCTGTATAATGGTTTAAAAAATGTTATTAATTAATTAAGTAATGATATATATATATATATATATATATATATATATATATATTTATAATAACTCATATGATATTTTTATAACATCTTACCACTCATTCATTAATGATATTTCATGATTTTCATTGTTTCGGGCGAGTTTGTTTCACAATTTTCATGATCGATTTATTTGTGAATAATTATGGATTTTCATATTGAATGAAAATAAAACTCCATAAGTTAAATTAAATGGTATTAATTAAATTAAATAATTTTAAATGGTCCCATTTATCATATTTATTTCAAACATGATGATGATTCATTCGATAAAATGTTAATGATAAATGTTTAGTTTATTTTGGCAGTTTTTCCTAACATCACAAACTAGTTTCCTATTATTTAATATTATATAATATTAGTTCTAGAACATTTAATAGGTATTAATATACCTATTAAATTCTTATTTATCTGGAATAATAGTTTTATTACCATCCATGAATGTGGTATTTAAAAGAAGCAAAAGCATACGGAGGTGATTAACTGGCATAATTTGGACAATTGTTTCATTTCATTGAATAAAAGAAGGTAATAAAATGGATTGATAAAATAAATTCCATTGGAAACATAAAATTAAATGATTAAAATTATTTTAGAATTATCTTGACTTGATGGATGAATGAAACAAGGAGGAAGTAGAAGAGTAAAAGGAAATAAGAGAGGTTTTTTGAGAAAATTACCTTTTGGATATCACCTCCTTGGATGATTCCTTAAGGACATTGGATTTGGTATTTTGGAGATAAAAGAATAAATTGTAAGTGGGGATAGTGATTAGAACATATTTGAGTATATATTTTAGGATATTCAAGTCTTTTTGGGTCGAAATGGAGTGGTATTTATACTTGAGGAGAGGTGGGTTTAAGTAATTAAATAATGAATATTTTATAATTAAAGCCAAACATATTGAGGTGAAATTAATTTAAAAGAATTATATTGTTAATTAATGTTTTGGGGTATGGTTAGGGTCAATAAGTACTTCAAATTACCATAATTGGTTTTATTTTTTAGGTATTTTAATATTTTACCTTTTAACTTTAACCCTTGTCACTATTTTACCAACAAGGCGGTAAATAATTTTTTTACCATGGTAAATTTATTATAAATAAAAATTAAATAAAAATTAAAAAATAATTTGTAACTTATGATTAAAAATATGGAATCCATTTTACCTAATTAATTCCATTTAATTTTAAAAAATTTATTTAAAATTAATTCCATAGATAAAATGAAAAAGCGGGTTTCTAAAGTGAAAAGTTCAAAAGTTTGAATATTTTTTTATCCAATTTCAATGTGAAATTGATTACAATGACCTAAATTTATTTTATTTATTTATAATTGAACTAATTAAACTTTAAAACCAATTTAAAATTTAATTTTACTATATAAATAAATTAGTCTGAAAAATAGTTTTTAATTAAAATTCAGTGTTTTTCACTATTCATCAAAAATGATACTTATTAGAAAAATACCAAAACTTCACTCTAAAATAATTTTGATATTAAGATTTAAAAAATTAATTCTATTTTTTCGAATATAATTTTTAAAGTTTTCAATACTCAGTTTTAAAATAGGTGAACCATTAAAAGGAGATAAAATTACCTTTTAGAAAAATATAAAATTTTATGCTTAAAATTGTATTTATTCTTATAATAATTATATAAAACATATTAAATGAGTTTTAAAACATTTTATTGAATATTTAATATATAAATTTCATTAATATCTCTCACTAATAGTTATTAATTTAATTTATTAATATAAAATTCCATTTCGGGTATAAAAATAGTTCTTTATCAAAACACTTCCTTTATGTTCAATTAATTTTTATTTTCGTTTCTTATTAGTTAGTAACAAATGAATTAATTTTATAAACATGTGTAAATTATATTTTTATAACTTAGTTATTGTCATTTATTCCTACCATTCCAATAGCTATGTGATAACTATCATAATTTTATAATAATATTTTGGTGTTCATTTTAGATTAGTGTTTTGTGAAAAACAAGCTGTCGAAGTGGTTAAATTTATTAAAAAATACATCCCATAAAATATTGGGGTGTTACATTCTACCCCCATTAAAATTAATTTATGCCTCAAAATTTTGTACTTGGATATAAACAGATGAGGATACCTCTTCCTCATCACATCCTCAGGTTCCCATGTAGCTTCCTCAAATTGGTGGTTTCACTGTAAAACTTTAACTAGGTGAGTGATATTGTTTTATAGAAATTTATCTCTATGATCTAGAATCTATAATAGTTGTTCATTATCAGATATTTCCTTCTCCAATGGTATAAAATCTGAGTTTAGTACATATAAAGGATCATGTATGCACTTCCTCAGGAGAGATACTTCGATCACATCCTAAACTTGAGAGAGATTTGGTGTAAAATCCAATTGATAAGTTACCATTTTGATACGATCAAGAATTTTAAAAAAATCACCTCCTTAAAAAATTGAAATTGTACTTGAAAATAAAATATATATGTTTAAAAATTTCCTTTGTGGGAAACCCACATCAGGAAAGGGATTAATAAAACATTCTCTTAAAAAGAGGGAAAGTACAAGGTGAAGATCACCACATAACTAAGATTCAGATTAGGAGAAAATTAGAAGAAAATAAAAACATGGAAATTGAAGAGAATTGAAACTATGAAGTTCTGACAGAGAATGATAGAGAACATGGTCATTATAAGGTTAATTACCACATAACCATAGACCAAATATGTCCAAAAAAGTCCTTGATATCATAAAAAATAATTATAATAGGATAAAATTTTATTTCAAAATTATTTGAGAAGATATACTTACTTGATTAATAATCATAAGTAAAATCTCACTCTTTGGTTGTGTGTGGATTCGTTTTTTCTTCATTTATTACTCCAAGGAACAATGTTAAATTTTTAGTACATACAGAACTAGTGGATCATTAGATCCATAATGGGATGAAAAGTTATTCTTTTTGTCTATAGTCATCATCATAACAAAAATGATTAACACAGGTTATCCAATATGCATAAATATTCATATGGTTAAGTAATTCATTAATTTTTAAAACCTCATCTAATGATCAACATATAAATTTCATAAATTTCTACCCTTATGAACCTTAAAAAATATTAAAATTGAAATATTTCTAATGATGGTCACTATATTTTCAATATCAACTTATCATTAATCCCATAAAAAACATGATGTAGCTCTTAATTGTGACACACCAAATATATGAAGACCATTATCGTGTATTCTATTGAAACATGGTAATAAGCTGAATTACCATAAAACCTTAGTGAAAACATTCATGATTTCAAAAATTAAATCTTTCCTTATGCCATAAATAAAAAAATTATATAAAATCAAACCATAAACCACCTTTTCATTATACTACTAATCAGTTCCAAAGTTATCAATACTATCCCAATTATTTTACCAAAAAAATATATTTATCTCATTATTATCCCCAAATAATTCACATATTAATGGTTATCTTTCCATTAATTACATGTTATCCAAAAACATCACCTTACCAATAAATCACATTTCCATTTCATCAGCATTATTCAACACATCCTTTCAAATCCTTAAGGAAACACTAACATGAACCAATATTATATGTTTTATTATTCCATAGTACCATAAAAGTACTTATGAAACATTATTTTTGATTCCTAATACATAAAAAGTAAATTATTCCACTAATTTTTTATTGTAATCCACATTCCCAATAGTGGTTTCATGTGATTTTACCTTGTCTTTGGCCTTAAGAGGTTGCTGACATTGATAATCATCATTAACCCTTGGATTTGGTTCATGATTAACTTAATGATAATTTTCATTAAAATTGAAGGATTGAAGTGTGGGGGTGAATTTAGTACAACTTTCTCTCTATTAGAATCATTATCTAACTTCCACCCATCAATTCAGTAGTCAGTTTCCTGGTGACCTTCCTTTCCACACTTGAAACATTTTCCAATCCTAATAAGACAATTCCATTATTCTTCTTCCCACACATGAGAATAAAGGAAAACATCTCTTATTTTCTCCATGGTTTTTAGAATTTTATTTAAATTTCATTTTTTCCTTTCTTATCAAAATCTTGATATTGATGGGTAACTCCGATTTCCATCTCCACCTTGAGATCACATCGAACAATTTATTCATAGGTACTGAAGTCTCTTATATCCAATTACCTTCAAAGACTTGGTTTTAAACCACCAAATAATTTATCAATTTTACTTTTAGGACTGATGATTAAACCAAAGGAATACCTTTCAAGTCTTGTAAAGTTTTCCTCATATGTACCGATTAATTTTTTATCCTTTTTCTTTAGCTCAAGAAATTAATTATCCATATTTGTACATAGAATACTAGGTAAATACTTATTGAGGAGTATAACCTTAAACTCATCCCATTACATTGATTTAATTTCTTCTTCTTGCCTCGTATTCTTGATAATATTACACCATTAATCCACTTCACCTTTCATATGAAAAATAATTATGACAAATTTTTCATGTCCTGAGCATTGAAGAATATAAAATATTTTCTTAATGGTGTTGATCCATTTCTCAACCACTAATGGATCAAATGACCCACTGAAAGAAGGTGGAAATTGCCTCATTAAGGACTCAATAGAATGTTGTTCCCTCCTTTTCTCATTTGGAAGTCCAATATGATTCATATCTTATGTGAGTATAATAATAATATTTTTCAATATAGCTCTAACAAAATTCTATTGTTCAGGAGGAAAATCATTAAATTTCCCATCGCACTCACAATTAATATGGTTCCTTTGAGTTATAGTCATTGAATAAACCAAAAAATAATAGTGTGAGAAACACTAATCATACTAGGAAAACCACATAGTCAAGAAAAAATACTTATAAAATTCAATCAATGAAACATTATTTATAATCCTAGGTTTTTCATGATCATTACCAAAACTATTATACTCTAACATAGACATATATTTGGGGTTCCTACTATGGTTTTCTCATCCTAGTTTCCAAATTTTAACCAAACCTTTGCTCTGATGCCAACTATAAAAACCCAATTTTTTCATACATAGAAACTCAATCTAAATAGATATTTTTTGAAAAGGTGGTGTCTCCGTCAAAGACCAAGACACAATTTATTAAAAAACGGGAATTGCATGATTCTGAAATAAGGGATTTTTTACAATCCCTTTTATAAAAAGGTTGGATCTCAATAGGCAGATCCTCCTTCTAGGTAATGCCTTGATTGATACCCATGTTTGAAAGACCATCAGAAACCCTATTCGCTTTATGAAAGGTGTGTGTGGCAATGTAGTTGATCTCTAGATGTGAAGCCAGGCATATCATCTAGAGGGCAGTGACAGGCCAAGCTAGATGGACTTCATCATTCCAAATTGCCTGGATAATAGTGGTTGAGTCACTCTCAATCTAGATGTTTTTCCAGCTATTTTTCTTGATGAAATCCACAGTGTGAATCACACCCATCATTTCAGCCTGTAAGGACGAGGCCATAACATATCTGCCAAAGAAGCATCCATAGCACTATCCATTAGAATATCTGAAGATAGCACCACAAACCATAGGTCCTGGATTACCTTTGGAAGATCCATTAACATTTACTTTAATCTATTATAGAAGTAGAGTTTTCCAGAATACTTCAAAGGTGAACTTCGGTTGCCTGTAGATACCATCAACTCTAATACAATGAAGGATCTCAAAATCACCAACAGAGTTATCACAATATTCTTTTTGTGTCAAATCATTATCCGTATTAGATTTAATATATGAATATTAATATTACAAAAAAACCATGCCAAAATTATATGGGTTTAGTGTCTTTGGAACTTGAAAAAAAAGCTGTTCATAAAATGTTTACATTGTCTCCAACTTATTCCTTCGTAACTAGAACCATTTTTGACATAACAAACCTAATAGCTTTCTTTATATCTTAGGGAAATGAAACATAAGAAAAGGTTGATCTTAAATTCTCATTAAGGGTAAATAAGGGAGATGTGAATCATAAAATAAACATAAGGGTATACGTATATCAATATAAAATTTTAAAATCATACCCTACATATCAAATATCATAATCTTGAGTCATAGAATAAAAAAAATCATAATAAAATCATAATAAAAGAACAACTTGGAATTAATCATGAAATTGTAGCAAACACATAAGAGTGGAAAATAATTTCATTAGTATTCAAGTCTATTTTCCAAGACTATCATAGTGGAATGAGTTCACTCCCCAAACCATCATGGTAGTATAGGTTCACTCCTAATACTATCCTGGAAAACAAAGTCCTTTACAGAATCGATTTTACTTTCTATTCTAATCCAATCTGAACTGAGTTCAATACCCATTCTAGTCATGTATATATTATGAGATATAATATCATTACCTAATTCATTGGATGAAGATATAGGTCCCACCCATCACATGATAAAAACCATACATACATTTTCCATAATAACCTAAATCATTCATCATATCAGAACCCATGAAATGAAATAGGTTTTATAAATATCAATCCATCATAAAAATAAACCAACCATAAAAATAATAAGGATAATTTACTTGAATAATATACCCAATAAAATCTTAAGCAACATCTTATAATGTTAACTTAGATGTAAAATAATTTGTAGATATCAATTGAAATAATTCTTGAGGAAAACATCCTTTATGTTTTAAAAACATTTTTTTAAAATGTCACACAATTATAAAAGAAAAAAGCTTTTTTAAAAATAACATTCTAACCTTTTAAATTAATATTCAAGGCATTAAAGCTTAATTATGGTGATAAAATCTATGCATTATTTATAATTTTAAAAAAAATTATTTCGTATTTTGGTCAGAAATGTAATAATAAACCTCACTTAGAAAAAGAAAAAAGAATCCTTTAAAATAATTTTATAAAAAGTCAAAACATGAGTAAAAATTAATTTAAAAATCATAAGATAATAGTAAAAAAAATTTTGGAAATAATTTTAGAAAACATGGACATGGAAGAACAATATAGTTTTAAGGGAAACTTTAAAAAAAATATTTTTTACAAGAAAATACCTTTTTAATATCATATCATTGAAGTGATAAAAAATAAATAGATTATGTGAATTCACCATAAATACACATAAAAAATTCTAAATGAAACATAATATATTAAAAATTCAACCTGTACATAATCATATCATGATATAATCAATGAAGTAGATGGTTAACCTAAATAATGAAAATTAGGTTAAGAATTACCTTACCACTTTGTAATTAGTCGAATCGTATGCGCCATAAAATTAGTAACAATAAAAAGATACATTTAATAACATTAATATGGTCATACTCATGATATGATATATCAAATGGAATTACATACACCACACACATATATTAAGTGGTGAATAATTCATATATTACATAGAAGTAAAAAGTGAGATGAGAAACCCTTACCTTAGGCTTCCCTTTAGTTTTGCATACTTCAACCTCTTATATAATGGTTTAAATAATTTTATTAATTCATTAAATAAACACAAACACACACACACACACACACATATATATATATATATTTATAATACCTCGTATAATATCTTTATAACATATTATCACCCATTTATTAATTATATTTCCTAATTTTCATTGTTTCAGGTGACTTTGTTTCATGATTTTCATGTTCGTTTTATTTGTGTATAATTATGGATTTTCAGGTTGAAAGGAAATAAAACTCCATAAGTGTAATGAAATGGTACTAATTAAATTACATCAGTTTAAATCTTTCCATTTAACATATTTATTTTATACATGAGGATGATTCATTTGATAAAATGTTAATGATACATGTTTTTTTATTTTGGCAGTTTTTCCTAACATCACAAATTAGTTTCATATTATTTAATATTATGAGTGTATATTATTTAAAGAATATTAAATAGGTTATAATATACATATTGAAATATTATTTAACTAGACTAATAGTTTTATGACCTGATATGAAGGCGATAATGGAAAATGAAGAAATTCATTATTCACAGAGGTGATTAACCGACATAATTTAGACAATAGTTTTGTTTCTTTGAATAAGATAAGGTAATAAAAAGTATTGATATAATATATTCCATTATAAAAATAAAAATACAGTATTATCATGATTATATAATTATCATGACTTTATGGATGAATGAGATGAGGAGGAAATAGAAGAAGAAAAGGAAATAAAGGAGGTGTTTTGAGAAAATTACACCTTGGATATCACCTCCTTAGAGGACCCCTTGAGGACCTTGGATTTGATATTTTGTTTAGAAAATAAGAAATTGGACATGGTTATGGTTAGTAGAAGAGGTTTGGGTAGATATTTTATGATATTATAGGATTTTAGATTGAAATAGGGTGGTATTTATTCTTGAGGAGAGGTGGGTTTAAGTAATTAAATAATGAATATTTTATAATTAAAGCCAACCACATTGAGGAGGAATTAATTTTAAAAAATTTCATAGTAAATTAATTTATTTTAGGATTTTTAGGGTCTATAAATACCTCAACCACCTGTAAATGTTTTTATTTTTTAGGTATGTTAAGATTTTTTTCCTTTTAACTTTATCCCTTGTCACTATTTTACCTATACCGCAGTAAATATTTTTTGTACTATGGTAAATTTTTTTATAAATAAAAATTAAATAGAATTTAAAACCTAATTTTGACCTTATAATTCAAAATATGGAATCCATATTACCTAATTCAATTCAAAAAATGTAAAAAATTATATTTTAAATTAATTCCGCAGATAAAATGAAAAAAACTGGTTTCTAAAGTGAAGAGCTCAAAAGCTGGAAATGTTTTTATATACAATTTCAATTTGAAATTGATTAAAATGACCTAAATTAATTATATTTATGTATAACTGAACTAATTATACTTTAAAACCAATTTAAAATATAATTTTACTCTATATATAAATTAAATGAAAAAACAGTTTTAAATTAAAATTCAGTATTTTCACTATTCATCAAAAAATGAAACTTTTTAGAAAAATATAAAAATTAACCCTAAGATAATTTTGATTTTAAGAATTAAAAAATTAAGTTTATTTTTTGAGATAAAAATTATAATTGTTTTAAAATTTATTTTTAAAATAACTACGCCATAAAATGGAGGCAAAATTACCTTTTAGAAAAATATAACTTTTCATGATTAAAATTAGATTTATTCTTATAATAATCATATGAAACATATTGAATGAATTTAAAAAATTTTATTAAATATATAAAATATAAATTTTATTACTATATCTCACTAATAATGATTAATTTAATTTATTAATATAAAATGCCATTGTGTGCATAAAAATATTTTTTTTATCAAAACACTTCCTTTATGTTCAATTGATTTTTATTTTCATTTATAATTAGTTAGTAAAAAATGAATTAATTTTATAAACATGTGTAAAATATATTTTTATAATTTAGTTAATATCATTTATTCTTATCATTCCATTGGCTTGGTGATAACTATCATAATTAAATAATAATATTTGGAGCATGTTTAAGTTCAGTATTTTTTAAAAAGTAAGCTATCAAAGAGATTAATTTTTTTAAAATAGATACAAAAAATAAAATCTTGGGGTGGTATATGAAATCAATTATACCCTGCATTTTATTCTATAAATGAAAACATCTTCTATGATGTGTCAATTTACCGCCATCGTGGATGGTACGTTTTCATTTTCCATTACCACCTTCAAGGATTCTTATAAAACCATTATTATGGTTAAATAATATTTTATTATAAATATTATAAGTTATATAATGTTTTGAAACCAATATAAAAACACTATATTAAATAAAACGTTATAAGTTCGTGATGGTTGTAAAAACCACCAAAATAAATTAAATCATTTTCATTTACATTTTATATAATCAATCATTCTCATACCGTATAACCAAGTGATATATAAGATCATTTAAACTTATTTTAGTTCATTAATAACCTATAATTTAAATTCTAGGGAACTATTAACATTTTACATGAACTTCTATACTTGTATACAAGTGAACCGATCATGAAAAAAAAAACAGACACTCCCAGAACTGTGATATTGAAATTTATAACTCATCAAGAAAGAAATATATGAAATTAATAAACTTATAATAAATAAAATATATGTTGAATAGGTTATTAATTAAATAATTAATGAATGTACATTAAGAAAAAGTGCAGAATGCTTTCAAACAGAAGGTAAGGGATTCTCCCCAAACTTCCATTTTTTGATTCAGGTTACGCTTTCTCTCTCTTTAACCCAATGTAATTCTTAATTATTATTATTTAATCATATTAAATTCTATGTTCATGTTACAAAAATATTTACCTATCTTGATTATTATTTATTTTATGGGTAAATATATATTTTATAAGGTTCACTTTTCAATTGCTCATGTTAAGCAAGTTCGATTAAAGGGATCTTCCCAATTTATTACCTATTTTTAAGTACCCTACATAATGTGTTTTAATCTACCAATATTTTTCTAAATCTACTCTTTTTATCTTGAAAATATATCTTAGTTACTTTTTGGTTTTATGAAAATAATTATGCCTCTTTCCTCTTTAAATACTATTTTATATTTCTCCCTAAACCGCACTGAAGTGGCTAATTTCTAAATTTTATTAAACACTATTTTTACATGTTTTTACTTTAGTTGGACATAAATGATCATGATATATGCATATTTTCACTTATTAATGTCTATGTAGGATTGAAATCCATTCTTTTTTAGACACCACTATGTCACACTGATTTTTTTATGCCTTATGGCCTGAGTACGATACAAATTTCATTCCATGAACAAACCTTATGTTAATTTATTATGCTTAATTGAGGTTGATTTCTTATGATACCATCTACCATAATTTATTGAATGATTTATGATCATTTTTAATGGGGATGTACTATCTTGATACCATTCACTTTATTACTCTAGATAGTTTATGATTATGTTTACTAATTGGGGAAATTATTTACATTCCATATGCTAGTTTAAATATGAATGTATATGTTGATTATGTTTTACCCATTTCATATGATGAATGAATTAGAATTAGTAAGTGTTGGGTGGGTCCCCCTATAGCCCCTCGATGCATTAGTAGATCTTATGAGACAAACTAGACTGGGTTTTGGCTAGGGCCATACCCATTTATGTAGAATTCTTAGATGAGGTCTCTATGGTATGTTTATGATGTCCCGCATTATGAATTCCCTCATTATGAGATTATTTATTGATAATCCATGTGATTGTTCTACTAGTAGAATATCCCTGATTAAGTGTCATTCTCATGCGATTATTTATATTCCGTTATTTGATCAACTTTTATTCCAGCCATATTATTCTCAAGTTTAAATTTTAATGGAATGTGTTGTTAGTTATTCACATTATATTATTGTTTATGTTTATTTATAATAGATTCTGATGTATTTATTTCCGTTACTGAGCATCTAAACTCATCCCTTTCTTATGTTTTATGTTTCCATAAGATGCCAATATTTATATTATATTTGACATGTAGGGATAATCTAGAAGAATATGAATGTATCTAAAGGATTTTCTATGTTGTATTTAATTTCAAGTTATAATGTGAAAATTATGTTTGTATATGGTTTTCCAAATCTACTAAACTATTCATTCCTTTAGGATGTGATCACTTGTTCATAGTACCAATGTAGTAAAGTAAGGCGCCAACTCTGAGCTACTGGGGTCAGGGTATTTATAGTTGGTATCAGAGAAATTTTAGTAGAAAAATTAGAAACTAGATTCAAGAAAACATAGTTTAGAGAAATATAACCCTATAACTAAATTTGAAAATATTCCTAAGGTAACCAAACTTATGATTTAGATACTAGCTCTACTTTAATTTTGAATTTACATTAACTATTTTACTAGTTTTATATTATAAATTATATTTCATAATGTTATGATGTAATATAGTGTATGACATTGTTTGGAAATAACACCTTGTGGAAGGAATAAAAACTATATCAATGTAGGTATCCCACATAGGGATTTAACTCCTATGATAGGTAATGATGTTAGAGTTGGATCTAAAAATTAATCTAAACAAATTATTACTATAATGGGAAAACTGAATCAGGTAATGAGAAATAACCTTACCCACATGGAGTAGCCCGGTCCTCAAAGCGGTCTAACAACATTAGACCATTTTATGAGACAAAAAATTCCATCCTTTAGTGGGAATATAGACCCATTTGTACCTGAGTAATGGATAATTTCATTAGAGAATATATTTTTGTATTTAGGAATGTTTTTTTAGGAAATGAGATGTGGATGGGATTCTCTTGATAGTTTGATTGATTGTAGAGGTTTAAGGACTTGTTCAATCACTCATATCGGGTTTTGGAATTTTTTCAGTCTTCCCTAGAAACTCCCAATATTTCCCCCATCCGTAACTTGTTAAATAACTACTTTTCAAAGGTAGCTAATCACCTAGGTTTTCAGGTCCAATGGAACTTAGGGACTCGCATTGGTTAGGAGGATGGGAGGTTGGGCCCATCGCACCTTTTAAGGGGAATTTTCGTATACTCCAGGACCTTCTTATAGATTTAATATATGTTAGTTAATCTCTTTCTAATCCCATTATGGGATCGGTTACCCTAAAAATGACTATAGGTTAAGTCTCTCTCTTTGTATTGAAGATGGGGGTCTCATCTATGAATCCATATGTATGTATCTAAGGTTATCTATTCATTTATAGTAATAGATGACTAATCATGTACTGAAGCCGTATAACGAGAGGACTCAGAATTTTCTACCATATAGGGAGGTGGTTAATATTTCTAGGAGGATATTGATCCATTATAAGGCTCCTACATATCTTGATTATTTCAAGAATAAAAACCCACATATTTTTTAGACCTATACAGTTTAACGTCATATGGAAACTATATATATGGGTGTTCTAAGACACTAGGTGTTCAAAATCGAATCCCTAGGAGATGTCCTACATATCCTGATAATGGTAGGAATTAGAGTTCTCATAGTTCACTTGATTTATCAATCCCTTTAATGATGAGGTATAATGGCCAGCCCATGGGAATGATTGGGTCCTGATAGTTGAGATATCAGAGACATGTGGGGACTCACAGCAAGTGGGATGCCTATTTGAGATTAGGCCATCGAAAGGAGTCCAACATATCCTAGTTATAGAAGGAATCCAATTTATCATAGTTCAATTGATTGGGTCTAACACACTAATGCTTAAATTGAATTTATAATGGTTTATAATGTGAATGAAATGATTACTGTAGCTAATTAAGCCCACATGATCTATTCTCGGTTTTAGAAACAAGGGATGGAAAATGACCATTTTCATTCCTCATGAATGTGGGAATTATGCATTGGGATAACCATTTAGATATTTTATATGGAGCTCGGGCCTTGGAGATGCATCCTCCATATCCTGATTATGGCGATAATTAGAGTTATTGTAGTTCATTTGACTAGGGATTACACACTAATGTTTCCCATGACTTTGTAGAGGCTTATTATGTGAATGAAATAATTATTGCATCTATCTAATCCCACACAATGTATTCTTGGTGTGAGAAACAAGGGATAATAAATGATCATTTTCATTGTTCTTGGATGTGGTACTTATGTGCTGGGACTACCCAAAGAATATTTACTATATATTTAGGGCCTCAAGGAGGCATCCTACATATCATGGTTATGGAAGGAATTATATTCATCATAGTTAGGTTGATTAGGGATTACACATTGATGATTTCCTTATAATTGGGGATCACACATCGAGGATAAACAAGGTTATCAAGTCCTGGGATGCCATGCTTGACTGTGACTGCTTGCCTACCTGTCATGCATTTATTGTCCGTTCATCATGATTTGATTGATTACCTGATATGTAGGAGTGTATATTCCCAGAATACCCAAAGAAAATTAAATGATCTAGTGGTCTTTTCCAAGGTACTTCGCATGGCCTAGGTGGAATGTTTGAGAGTTGTCACATGATCATGTTTGACTTGTCCAGAGGACATCGTGAGACCCATATGGTTTGTCTTGGAAGCCATCACATGACCCAACTATCCTATCTAGTTGGTTTCACATGTATTGGATGACATGTATGGAGGACATTGTAGGACTCGGATGGTGTGCCCAGAGGGCACCGCGAGAGCTAGTTGGCATGCCTAGGTTCTACTGTGATACTTATATAACATGAGAGGGTACCATTATATGAGTGAAGCAACATATCTAAAATACATCACATTGTTCGAGTGAAAATTATAGAGGGATTCACAAGACTAAGGTGGAATGACCAAGGGAAATGTGTTTCATTCTCTGATATGTCTAGAGGATTTTGTATGACCCCAAATAGCATTCCGAAGGATCATCTTGAGATCTGAGTGACATGTCTTGGTGTTTTTGCAAGCCTTGGATGGATCACATGAAGCACATGTGGGTCAGAAAAAATGTATTTGTTTTAAGTCTTACATATTTAGTCTTTGTTCTTGCCCTTATATTGTGAATGCCTTATAGTTATTTAGTGTTATTTTATTTTAAGTCTTGCGAGATCTAGTGGATATATGAGATGTTCTTAGAATATACCACTAGAAGTCCTTCGCATGATCTATGTGTGATCACATGAAGTGCTCAATTCAGGGTGCATGATTGTTTCAGATGTTTGTTGATATATTAACTTATAGAATACTTTCCAGTCGTGAGATCAGTCACTCTGAGAAACCTTCTCTAGTGATATTGTAAAGTTCCTAGAGTTCATCCTATTGGTTATGATAGGTCACCTTCTGGTACTTATCTTGTATTTTTTATGCTGGGGTGGGGGATTTATAGGCCTCAACACCCTGATTGTCTTCCAGTTTTCACAACTTATCTTGCATAGATCCTGGTTAGAGTAAGTGAAGGGTTCTGGCATAACCCATCTTTGCGAGCCTCTACCGTAGACCACTTTTGAGGGCGTCACATGATTTTTAGCAACCGTGAGTCCCTCCCATCAATTTTTAATTTATTTCATTATTTTCAATTAATGGGGACTTTTTTGATCATGAAAACATGTATAAGGAATTCCTTTTTGGTATATTGACATGTCCAAGGGCCTTTGTGAGATCAAGGAACTTGTTCAAAGGCCTTAAAATGATCTCGGGTGACTTTTCTGGGGATTCTGTGAGGCAAGGATGGTTTGTCTGGGGACCTTTGTGGGATTAGGATAACTTTTCCAAGAGTCTCGTAAGATTGTGATGTGGGAAAACTTAGTTTATTGAGATATTTTTATGATTGCAAGAGGCTCCTTCCTATTCCCTATTTTATTTCCTTTGTTTTATTTTATAAAGGTTGTGGAGTTCGTGAGGGTGCTTGATTATTTTTTAAGACAAATACCCTACCTCTTTGTGATGCGTCACATGAACAATAAATGTATTATGAAGATGCACAAGCATTCTATGGAAACATCCATCCACTTATCTTCAGGGATCCAAAGGGGGAGTGTGAGGTTACTTGGACATACCTGAGGCCTTTCGTGTGACGAGGATGAAAGGACAAAGGGTTTTCATGATATTAGGCAGGAATATCACCAGGGAATCATGGGGTTTTGAAGATCACTATTGGTGAATCACATGTCTTTTATGACCACAAGTTTTTCCCACATCCTCTTCTTATATTTACTTCATTTTAATTCTACAAAGGTTCAGTGGTATCGCAAGTTCACTTGAATGTTGTCAAAGAAATTTATCCTTACCTTGAGTAATATGTCACATGATATTTATGACCACTAGAGGCCTCCTCCTTTTGTACATTTTACTCCAATTTTAAAAGTATTTTTGGATGTCTTGTCAGGTACTCGCTGATGACAAACCGCCTGGCCTTAGGGAGCTTATCTGGCTGAAACTACATGACCACTAGATGTATGAGGTGCCTTTATGAGAGCATAAGGACTTGTTAAGAGGGGCTTCATGGGACCTTCTACAGACTATCTACTACACCCAATTCCTTCGATTGACCTTATGATGGTCACGTGATTGCAAGTCTATTAGAGGCTTATGAGATCCATAAGTTTCAACCATCTCCTCTTTCCTTTTATTTTTTTGGGAAATAATAACTTTTTTAAGGTATTCCTTCCTTTTTTAATTTTATGATTCTCATTTGGAAGGTGTCAACAAATAACCCCCCTCAGGAGCGACATCTGTAGGGACAAGGGCTCAGTTCTAAGAAAAGTAAATACCTTCCCGAGTCTTTGGCAGGGTCACAAACCAGTGTATTGTTCAACATTTGGTATACTAGGTGACTCTTAGTATTCTATGAAATTCCCTATATATAGAGCTGGGATCCATTCATTTCACAAGATACTCCTTCTTCAGAGCTCTCTCACCTCACCTCCTTCATGTACCCTCATCGTGAGACCGTTATGTGAGACCTATTTGTGAGCATTTTCTGTGAGCCCATTTCTCAAGAATTACTTCTCAATACCACTTTTTCTCAGGCACCGATCTGATCCAACTCTGAACCATACTTCAATAATTACTTGAACTTCATCCATGAGGACTATAATTGTTTTTAGGGTTTTATAGGATCTGTTGGGTTGATCATTCAATCAACCAATTATCATATGATTCATGTGACCATGTTTAGGTCACACAATCATGAGTATCCAAGGGGTATACGATTACAAAATTCCATGTGGTATTATGTGTCCCGAGAGAACTTTATGGGTTAGGCGATTCATGAAACCCATATGAGATTTTTGAATCACTTGCTAATTCATGAGATGTGCATGATGCTTCTAGTTTATTGTGTCTTTAGTTTTAAAATATTTTATTTTCTATTTGTATGAAATATTCCACTTACCCTTGTTTATATGGCTTCTGATTATCATCAATCCTCCTCAGCTACAACCAATCAAAGGCCCATGATTGTTATGAGATTTAACGTTAACCTTCACTATCATGTGTATCCTAATAATGAATTTCTAAAGAGGTTCCTCTCATCAGAGCTTCCAGACAATACTTTATCTCAAAAAATCCCTCTATATGGGTTTGTTTTGATAGATGATGTCATCATCACTCAATCATAATCCAATATTCCATATCATAGGTTTTCAACTTCTTCTCAATGTGTTTAAATGAAAATTAACGAGGAAGGTCAACTGGTAGTAGTTCCACCTTATAGTTTGACTTATATTCCTGTGAACTATCCTTTTGGTCCAGATAGTTGTGATTTTTTTCATTTGACTATTTCTTAGGATTATTCAAGTATATTTTCTACCTATTTGAACGGTCTCTGTGCCGAATGGAGTTTGAAGTGGGATATCCATTCCAACATCAATTTCTCTTATGAATGGGAATGACCCTTCTATGTTAGGGAAGGCTATATAGAGTTTGTTGATAAGCTATACAATGTTCATATTTATGAAGCCATTTGGATTTACCATTTCATAATCTATCACAAAACCAACCTTCTTCTAGTGATGACTATCCATTAGTTCCTTGGCATGAACACATTCCATCCATCCAATGGTGAAGTAGGCATTGGCCTATAATACATCTACCAACTGGGCGGGATTACCCCTCTTAGATTGATATATGACGAATTTCTCCCTAGTATAGATGTTTTTGATAATACCTTATTGACCCCAATTTTGGAGAAGGAGATAATTATTATTTTGAAGGATAAATCCAGGGAGAATCTAACAATTCATTCACTAATTTCTTTTAAGGACTAGATCAATATTTTTCTTTTTTACAGTGGGGAAATGCCAACTTCCATATGCCCTCATCGATTCCCTTCTCATCAAGTTTGAAATATTAATGGATCGTATTATGCTATCTTGGAAGCTGAGGATTATACCTTATGTGGATACCAAGTGAATTTGGATATTTCCCCATACCATAGACTGGTAAGATTTATAGCCATGTTTTTGAAGGGGTGGCTTTTCTCGGCTGAGGATATGTGTTCATGGATCTGAGTTAGAACATTGGTGACGGTGTTACAACTTTTATTAGGATAGCACCTTAATCTGGCAGTGTCAGTCCTTTAACATCTTTATCATCTCCTAGACCACATCCAAAAAGGTAGTAGTACTTATAGAATCAACAATCCTCTCTAGTTTTTGTTTGGATGGAAAATAAATCACTTTAATTGTTATGATTATTACAACGCCACCTAGATTCCCAATGATTCATCCCTCCCAGACTGTTGAATATATTTGGGGTTGGGACTATGTTACTAATACTTTTTGAAGATGCACTGAGCCAATATTAAAGCTTCAACTTTACTCCTTTCCGTGCACCGGCTGGACCGATTATCAATAACCACAACAGTTCCCTTGATTAATGGTCATAGATGATCTTTCTTCAGGATGGGGTTCTCATAGCCAGGGTGGATAAGATAATTATCTATGAACCTTATATTTTATTTAGATTTTCTTGTTAGTTTGGATGTACCCAAAGGGTCTACCATCTCCCCTTGGATGAAGTTTTAGGGGAACAACATCCCGGGGTTATCCACCAATTTTGGAATATTCCAGCACGTGAAAATACTAAGGTTGATATCATACTTCCACATATAGATGATTCCACCTTATTTACCTAGTATTATTCCCAGTCTTGGGTAGAAGCTTATCCAGGTGGTGTGCTAAACTAGTTGATCCATCGTGTGGAGAAGCCTTTTGCCTCACCAACCCCTCTATATATGGTGATGATGGAAATGATAGAATATTTGGGAGAGATGAAAATAAAGTGACCTCATTCGAGTGATGACTACCTTAATGGAGAAATATAATCTATTGAGGAAATTATTCCTCTAGTACATGCTATAGATGATACACCTATTGAGAGAAGGAATATTAGTCTTCCCATCTTCTTTCCTCATTAGATCAACTGGTTATTCCTCCTCCTGCCAGGCCTAATTCATCGTTCACAGAGGCTCAAGCACAATGTAGGATGATCTAGGAACAAATTCATTCCTTGATCATTGGGAACCACTTGTAATTATTCCATAATCATGGGAAACACCTTCATCCATTATTTTATGATTTAGGAATAGGTGGTCTTCACCAACAAACTCTATATGAAATCATGAAACAAATTGTTCTGACTCTGCAATATCAATCCATGAATGAAATAGATTTGCAGGATATTATAAATGAGGCCCCTATTTCTAAGAAGATGAGGGAGATGTTGGAGGCATTGGAGCAGGGTCATCGAATGATATCCAAATTGCATTATTAGATGGATGTGTGGACTAAACAAATATGGATATGTAAAGAAATCATAGATCATCTCAGGTTTGACCTTTCAAAATCACCATCTTCCTTGGAAACTACACAAAACAGGGTTGAGGAGTTGATGTATTTAGTCAAGAATATTAATCCCAAAGTAGAATTTGATGAATATGGGAGAGAAACACTTCTATGTTTGATTGATGCTTCTTGTCAAACCATTTTTTACCTTTCTAATGTAGCCTATAGACTTTTATCATAGCTTGAATCTTATAGTGTATTAAGTTTTTGATGAGACTTTAGAGAAAATCCAAAATGTAGAGATTCTTCCACTTTTTTCACATAATGAATGAATGAATTTTCTAAACTTTACACATTACTATCCAGTTTTATTTCATTTGTGACATGCATGATGTTATGTTACTATGATATTACATTACAATGATACCCATCCCTTGAATTATATCAAATAAACAGGAATGAATAGAATTTTATGTTGAAATTAAAATATATTACCTTTTATATATGCTCATGAATTCCAACCAATATGATATTCTTTATCAATAATCTATTCCAACATTCTTTAGATCACATGATTTGCATAAGGATTTATTAGGCATGATGCATGTACCAAAGGATTTCTTAGGTAGGATACACATCCCAAATATGAGATTCTTTATCAATAACTGCTACCATGATTTAGTTTAAGGACTTTTATCTCAAACTTTACATTTATTTAGTTTAAGGTCTTTTAGCTCCGACATGATATCTATTTAGTTTAAGGTCTTTTTGCTCTGACCATATATCACTTTAGTTAAAGTTATTTTAGGTCATACCTTCTATTGATTTAGTTTAAGTTCTTTTAGATCATACCTAATATCTCTTTAGTTTTAGGTCCTTTAGCTCAAACGTGATATAACTTTTGTTTAAGGTCTTTTTGATCCATCTTGATATCACTTTAGTTTAAGATATTTTAGCTCAAATATGATATCTCTTTAGTTTAAGGTGCTTCAGATTGTACTTGATATCTTTTTAGTTTAAGGTCTTTTAGCTCATACCTGATATTGCTTTACTTTAAGTTCTTTTAGCTCAGACCAGATATTACTTTAGTTTTCACATGAGCCACAACCCGGTTGGTGGGGACTCTTCAAGTGAATCCATGAGACCCTGGTTCAAATCTAGGAAGAGGCATATTTTTGGGTTACTATAGCAGTATTATAGCAGTACTGTAGTAGGCACTATATTAGTTACTGTATGAGGTACTATTTGTTAATATAGCAACTAGAACTATTCACCTTCGAGCTGCCGATTTGGTCTTGGAGTCCTTTAGGCATTTGAGCCACCTTAAGGCCTTTGGTCCACCTCAAATCCTTCTAGCCACCTCCAGAACTTTGGGACACTTGATGTGTTGATACATACTAGGAAAATTATACCAGAAACCAACTCCAGAAGAGGTTTAGAGCAGGGAACATTCATTATAATAGAGCTATCAGATTTGGAAGAATGTGAGGGTATGACATTGCTATCAATACCGAGCCTCTGCATATCTGCACAAGACTGCTAACCGAATATCCATGTGAAGGTGGAGAGATGGTCATGATGCAAATATAGTGGAGAGGAGGTTCCAAGTATCTATAGTTTTGGTTGATTCCTCTAAGACCATCAATTTGTGTAATGTCACGAAATCCTATAGGATATGTAAGGGTTCCCCTTCAACCCTTAAAAGGGCGATTATCAAAAATGAAAAAATTGAAGTCCTTCAGGCCATTTAAGATATCACTTTAGTTTAAGGTATTTTAGCTCAGACCTTATTCTTTAGTTTATTTTATTTTAGCTAGGACCTAATATTGATTTAGTTTAAGTTATTTTAGATTAGACCTGATATTTCTCTAGTTTAAGTTATTTTATCTCATAACTTTTATTGCTTTAGTTTAGGGTATTTTAGCTAAGACCTGATATTGATTTCATGGAATATTGTGTAAAAATTCCAGGAATAACCCAAAACAAATTGAGGTGTTGGGTTCTTCCATGCTGTTTCTTGAACTCATGAGGATTGGAGTTCCTTTCTTGCAAGGAAGATATGCCTTTAACAAGTGGGTTAAATCCCTTATGCATCAATATCATGGCCAAGAAAATATGATCTATGCTCTTTTACAAGGGTCATGGGAGATTTATGGAAGTAATATTGGTTGAGGGAGAAATACTAGGGATTCTAGGTCCACCTGAATAGTAGGAACATGGTGGTGAAAATAATAACCGAAAATTTTGAGTTCATGAAAATGGGATGGAGTAATCATACTGTGGATGATCCACAACACTCTAAGGTGCCAGGTTCCACCGCAGTGTTGTCAGGGATCACAAGGGTTGAATCTACTTTCTTTCAAGGAGGATATACCTTTAGTTGGTAGGTAAAATACCTTATACATCAATAAAATTTCCAAGTAAAGCTGATGTCCACTTCTTTTTGAGGGCCATGGAATATTTGTGAAGACTCAAACATCTAGATGACGAGGCTGGGTATGGAAAGAAAGCTATCCAGGAAGGGTTTTGGAAACCTTGGGAAGTTCATCTCTTGATTGTGAAGCTCAATCTCTATGCCTTATGTTTTTGAATCATGAGGCATGGGCCATAAAAGGTTTGAGAATGGTGTGTCACATTCCTACTTTTATAAAAGGTACAAAACATGGTGATGTAACATCAAATATGTATAATCTCCTTAGATAGTTTGGTACATGGATTATAAATCATGGTCTAAAGTGATCTGGTCATGAGGATGATATGGGAAAATCATACGAGGGGAGGTTCATATCACACTAAGGTGTTGATTTTTCCTCGGTGATGTTAGGCTCACAGGGATTATAAATCCCTTTATATTGGGCCACAATGTCATTGGTTGGTGGGTATAATCCCTTCTACATCAATAGCATGGACGAACCGTGAGATCAATCTTCCATTTAAAGTTATATGATGGGTTTTCAGTGATCCAAAGTCCTCAAATCATGAAGTGTGATTTATGGAGAATGTAATATCTAAGAAGGTTTAAAGCCCCCTAAAAGTTGCATCACTACCCAGCAAACATATTCTCATGGTGGGGAGATGCGAATATTATTTCTCTAACTTTTGTCTGGACCAGGGGATCTAATGAGCATTGATTGGGTTTTACTTGGGATATAAAGTTGACCCTATAAGCTTTATGCCTAATTTATTTTCACCCTAAATTTTCCCTAAAATCTGGAGATGAATTGTTTAGTGAGAAAAAAATCGACTTTTACTCAGGTTTCCCTTTTCGGGGTTTTAACCTGAAATTTTTTGTGTCTCTTTCACTAGTAGTTTAAAGTATTTAAATTTGGACCATCATAGTCTAGAGTTTGAGGTTATACAACTTTGACCAATGTGTGGCTATTTTAAAGACATGACGCACATGGAACTAATATGGGGGATGTTACAAAAGAGCCTAATTTGGATACCTAGGGTCAAGATCACTCTAACATACATCTGAGTTGGAGATGTAAATTTTTTAAATCATGTATTGAGGCTAAAGTCATGACTAATGATATGATATAGTCATATTGGGGATGAGACAAAATATACTGAGGTACTAGGTTCCACCACTGGGGCTTCATGCTCACAAGAATTAGAAATCTATTTATATTAGGCCAAGATGTTGCCAGTTGGTGGGTCTTAATCCCTTCTGCATCAATAGCATGGTCAAACCGAGAGATCACTTTATTTTACAAGGGATATGAAAGGCTGATGGTGACCCAAGGTACTTGATAAATGAAGTGTGGTATATGGATTTAATTTCTTTAAAATATGGAGGAAACACTCTATACTCTGGTTGATCGGGGTAAGGCCCTTGAAATCAATTGATAAGGGATGATGATGGGTTATGGAATGCATAATTTAACATCATTTAGTGGGTATGTACTTTCTTACATGTAGTTTAATGTCATGCAGTAATGACATATTTTTTGTGCCTTTTTAATTTCATGCGACTAGGACATTTGTTTTGCAGTTTAATATCATACAGTAAAGAGTTACTTTCATGTAATTTTTCATCATGCAATAAGGATGTACCCCTATGATTTTTAATGTCATGAGGTAAGGATGTGGGAAACTATGTGAAATAATAGAGATGTTTTAGTTGGTCCCAAGGGTAGAAGTTTGGGCATTACTATGTATCTCATGAAAATGAGTTTCAAACCACATGTAGTTCTAGAGGGGGATTCATTTTAACATATTGAAGTGATGAAATTGGTCCCTGTCTGTGAAATGGTGGTATTATAGATGGGATCATAAATGGATCTATGGGTGTCACTATGTATCCCATGGTGATGGGAATCAATCCATACATAGTTCTTAATGAAGTTCCCTACGTAGGTATGAACCATACATAAAAAAGGGGGGAATTTTTAAACTTATATTTTGTGACTGAGCCCAAATTTGGAAATATAGGCATCACTATGTATCTTGTGAGGACAATAATCAAGTCTCAGATAATTATTGATTGGGAAACTCTCTCTTTTTTCATTCTGTACCATATGGAGAGGTGGGAATTGTTTCCATTGATTGTTGTAGTTGGGCCTCAGATTAGAGATCCAGGTGTTAATACATATATTATAGTGACATGAATCAAGACACACGTAGTTCTTAAGGTACCATGCCATTTTATGTTATATGGAATGGAAATTTACTATGTATTTTAACAAAATGTAACAAGGAATCATAGTGTTATTTTTATAGTCTTTCATTCAAGATCGTGATGGACCTGTCATGTACTTTCATTCCTTTTTCACACATGGAATACCTTGCTGCAATTCCTAAGCTCACGTGAGCTATACTCGACATGAGAAACAAGGAATATCAAGGGTTTTATTTCACAATACAAAGGAATTTGAGGGTAAAATAGAGGTATTTTGTATTATGTAGTGGCTGGACCAAGATATAGGATCGAGGTGTCTCTATGTATTCCATTAAAAAAATGCGAATCAAGACGTATGTAGTATTATATGGACCATACAGTTTAACTTTGTGTTGTAAGGATGCTAGCCATGCATTTTAACATCTTGCGATAAGGAATTTAGTCATGCAGTTTAATGTCTTGCATTAAGGACATGGATTAACTGACATGAAATAAAAGGCATGTTATGGATGTGCCCATTTGGGTGTCACTATGTATCCTATAATGGTAGGAATCCAGCCATACGTAGTTCTAGAAAACCCATGTAGTTTAATGTCATGTGGTAAGGACATTATCCATGTAGTTTAACAAATTATGTTAAGGATGATCTCTGTATAGTTTATCATCATGTTGTAAGGAAAAGGGATACTGTGTAGTTTAAAGTCTTTCTATTAGGAATTCATATACTGCACATTTTATCATCTTGCTTCTAGAAAGAATAGCGTGACTTACACTGATTTGGATGCACACCTGATGATAACAATGAAAAGTATTTCATAAGCAATCTTGAATTAGTGGGGGGGTGTAACATGCTCCCCATCCATTGTGGTCAATGATTAGGCTCCATTATGATAGACCTTATGTATTATGTAAGGCCCTTCCCATTTTGGTTATATATTTGACAGATTCTTTCCCGGTTTCATTGAGGTTATGAGAGACATCACTAGTTCTCCTTCGAGTAATGAATGGAGGTCAACCCTTTTATTAAAGGCCCATGTGATCCAATTTTAAGGACCTATAGGTTGTGTAGCATGTGCAACCTGTTCTCATCTTTCCATTCCAATTCATATATATGATTTTACGATTTTTCATCATCTGAGAGCTATCCAAAAATGGATATTCAGAGTGAAGGAAGATGGACCTCTATAGGTAATGGTGCCTCAATATTGTACACCAATGAGTATGGAGTTTCCTATGTGTCTATTGTCATGGTTGTACGATATTCCCATAAAGCATGTAGGAGCTTGTCCAGAAAACACATCTTATCCTTATTCCCCATCTTATGAGTATATTCGATAGATTCTTATTGAAGGACTATATATTTTCTTTTACCACTGTGTGATAGAGATATAAGTGATTGGACTCTATATTGTACTACTGGTATAGGCTCTTCAATGTTTTAGAATATAAGTGGTGCTACTGTCTGTCAATATTGTGTGAGGGAACCCAAACCTAGTGATTATATGAGACATCAATAAGTTTATGATATTATTATTACCTGATTCCTTGAGGGTTATTGCCTCATCCCATTTATAAAAGAAGTAGGTAGTAGTAAGGATGTACTTGAAATGCTTAACTATGCCCGGAGGATATATCCCCACAACATCCTTTCCCCAAATGAAAAATGGACAAGAATATTTAGCTGTATGTAGAAATTATAGGGACTGATGGATGAAGTTTTCCTAGATCTAGAATGCATGAAATTTCTTGGTGAATTCCATGTTGTATTGTATCATGGTTTTCTAGTAATATACCAACCCATTTATTTGGTGGGACAGCCTGGTCCCTGATTGATGGGTGCCACAAGAGCCTACTTCCATGATGGAGAAAATCACTCCTTCCATGCACCTAATGATATTTCCATCAAATCCATGTTTTTAGAGGGATTTAAAATCATTTGGACCATCCTGTTGAGTGAATTTTTCTACATGATACTAAATCTATTCCCTTTTGGCTTAGTCTATTGGGAGAATCCCATTTTGGAGATAAAAAACTATGGGATCCATCCATATAGGGGTGGTCATTAGTTCATCACGCTCTGGGGTGGTGTTATCCTAATTTATTTCTTCCATATCGCATATGATGATCGACAATATCATTATTCGATGTGTGACACAGAAGATTTATTACTCTTTATCAGGTTCGGCTAGGATGGTGGCTGAATTAGCCAATACGTCATCACGAGCATTCTATGATCAGGGAACATGATGGAATGTGGGCTCAAAAGGGAACTCTACCAATAGTCCCCTGATGTAGTCAATTTCTTTCTTTGTGATGGGATATTCTCCATTGATCTTATTAATCACTAATTTTGAATCCCCTTTAATATTCATGTAGGCTATGCGTAGGTGTAGGAACAGTTCTTACCCATCGACGAGGGCTTGGTATTCTACCATATTATTTGTGTAGCCTTTGGATATCGAGAAAGAGTAGGGAAAAACTACTTTGTATGGAGAGACAAATAAAATCCCTAGACTAACCTGATTGAGATTTAGGTTTTCCATCCTCGTGTTGACAAGACTCTAAGAGGTGCCATCAAAATACATCTCCCATGTTTGGGGAGTGTCATGGGAATATAAGACTTCCTCATATTGAATCTTTGTGTCTACCAGTGTATTTTATGGGGAGAGATGTACTATGAGGAAATCAGCCAGGGATTGACCCTTCACTGACTTCTATGATACATAATGAATTTCAGATTGTTGTAGAATGACCACCTATTGGACCAAGCACCCATTAAGCATAGGGAGACCAAGGACGTACTTGAGAGGGTCAATGTGAGAGACCAGATGGAATTTTTTTGCTTCAAGTAATTATTATTATTCTACACTGTGAATATGAGTGTGAGAATATTCTTCTTGACATTAGAGTCTCGAGACTCAGTACCTTGAATCATCCAAATTAGGTAGTAGAGAATATTCTTACTCCCCACATCGTTTTTTCTATGATTATGGCACCCAATGAGAATTCCATAATGGCCACATATAAGATGAGTGACCTCCCTTCCACTGGAGGCATCTTAACTAGTGGGTGTAGTAAGTACTTCTTGATACATTCAAAGTATTTTTGGTAGTCATCACTTCATTGATAGGTGATTCCCTTATTCATTATCATAGTTAAGGAGAGATCTTTTGTTGACAAATTGGCTTTGAATCACTGAATATAGGTGAGTTTCCCTTGGATCCCCCTGAGTTTGCTGAGATTTCTGGGTGGTGACATTGCTAAAATATCACTAGTATTTTCTAGGCCAACCTCAATGCAGTGGTGGTGCAACATAAATCCAAGGAACTTTTTTTATGCTACTATGAAAGTGAATTTAAGTGGATTCCTCTTCAGACTGTGCTATCATAGTTTCTCAAAGATTGTTTGACGGTTTTTGAAGTGATAAATTTTCTATCAGGATTTAACAACCATTTTTTCGAAATAAAACTCCGTTATCCTTCCTAGGAATGGATTAAAGATGTGATGCACGACACGCTGGTACATAAAACCAACATTATTTATCCCAAAGGGAATGACCTAATAGAAGAAGATCCCCTAAGAATCTCTAAAGGTAGTGGATTCCTCATCTTCAGGGGCCATATTTCTTTTATTGTACCCCAAATATACTCTCATGAAGGAAAGGTCTTGGAAGTCAATAGTTATATTGATCAAGAGTTTTGTGATTGGAAATGGGAAATTTCCCTTTAGGAAATGCCAATTAAGGTCTCTAAAATCATTGCAGAACCTAATATTCCCATTCTTTTTCTTGAAGGGGATGATGTTGGAAATCCATCTTCAGTATTTCACATCTTAGAAAAAGTTTCCTTTGATCAATTTGTAAACTTCCGCCTCTACATTGGTGGAATGAGAGGGGTGCATCCTCTTGGATTCCTGTTTGAAGACTAGATGCTTATTGGGTAGGTTGATATGGTACATAGCCACATTATAATTTATTATGTTAATTTCTGTATAGTTTGAAGTGAACAAATATTGGCATTTCTTCTGAAATACAATGTACATATATTTCTCTTTGAGGGGAATGGAGGCACTAATAAATGTAGTCTATGGGTCTTGTTATGTTCCAAGATTTATCTACATGATCTCATAGATGGTGGTGGATAAAAATTCCATGAATGTGGGAGGAGAGTTTCTGAGGTCATCCTCCTCTTATTCCATCCCCGAGTCTGTGGGGACATTTTTAGGTGAAGATAGCAATCTGGGGGATTCCCTGTCACTATAGAGGTGAGGAAGGCCATGAGAAGAGACATTATCATCCCATTATTCATAATTAATTAAAAATAAATTCTAGAGATGATTTTATTTTACATTTTCATTGGGGATTGAAGGGGTTTGAACCTTAGGGATTAGATTTACCTCGACCAGATTTAGGGGGAGAACATAGTTGCTGTTGAGAATACTCTAGGGATTTGTAGGGGCGATCCTAAATCCATTGGGGGATGAATCATATATTTAATTATTCATTATTGGTTTCTTTCCTCCCATATTTTAGAAATATTATTTACCATATGTGTCTCCACAGGCTTTGAAGGGATCACTATCACCATATAGTATTTCGAACTTTCCATCAATGAGATACTTCAACACTGATGTAATGTTGAAGGTACTGCCTAGTGGCTATGGAACCAGGGCCTTCTGAGAAATACATTATATGTGGTTTCTATCTATATAACCACAAAATCAATATCATATTTGAGGTCCCCATACAAATCTTGGAGTCTGATCTTCCCGAGAGGTTTATAATCATGCTTTTCATACCCTTGAATGGCTAGCCTTGTGGGAGATAGGTCGCCTTCACCATATGCCAAATGTTGGAGGGTTCGAATAAGGATATGGTTGATCCCAAAACCATTATAAATTAGGGACCTTTGGAAATTCACATTATTGAGTCTCCCCAAAACATAAAAGGGCATGATGTTCCCTTAAATGACCTCTTCCTGATCCTGATCAGTGAACGAGATTAAGAGAGGCATTTTTATGGCGTGATATCCACTCGATAAACCTAGGCTTCAATGACTTATTTATCGAGCTCCTACAATATTCTAAGGGATTCAATTAGTGACGAAATGAGTTTATTTGAAAGGTGGAGTTCATCCAGGACTGAGATATTGGCTGGGGCTACCACCAGGTAATTCAGAATGTTGTAATTTTGAGCATGAGTTCAGTGCTTCCCAATGTGGGTTTTCTCCTGGAAATTCTTCATGGGAACAGAGGTATTTGATGTGGAAATTCCTGGTTCTTATTTTGAGGTTGTGGGAGTATATTCTTCTAGTGGTGTAGGTTATGCTGGCCTTCCTCGTTGTTTGGTTTGATTAGATAATCTAACCCCCACTAAGTGGTCATGAAAGAAAATTGGATGTGGGAAACTATTGGAGGGTTATGAGACACCTCTATGCCTTTTCTAGGTTTTCTAGAGTGTATTCCCATGGGTCTCAACTATATATATGTACTCTATGGGGCCTTGATTGAAATATAGGGTCCAACCAAGGCCATGATTTCCCTTGTATCCTTGGTTCCTATGCATGCAACCTCTCATTCCTCAATTATATGTAGGGAACTCAAATTTCAAGGCATGATCATCATTGGAGAAGGGGTATTCCAAGTGTATCAAATTAACATAACCAAATATGTTCTATTCTTCCAATGAGGATCCCATTTGGTGGGGTGGTTTCCATACTTCAGATGTTGTAGGGAAGAAATCTACAAGGGTCATAGATCGTGTTGGATCAGAATATGATTCTTTCTCTTTTGTTTATTCCTACTCATTGTGATCGCTCCCACATTTTGGAGGCACTTATGATGTCTCCTTATTTGGAGGTGAACTATTATGAGTATACACAACTTTTCTTTCATGGTGGAATGAGCTCAATCAACTATTTTTGTAGTCATCTAGTTATAAACCTTTTGCGTACGCCTGGCTAGAAATTTCATCCATCCATATTATTCTTTTGACTGAACAATAGTTATGAAAGGAACCTACTATTAGGAGTTATCTAGAACCACCTATCAAGAATTGAACATTCCTTGAAGGAATTATTTGAAGATGAATTAATCCTATATGATATGACACAACCTTCTATGGTAAGGGTAGTAGTCGAGATGGTCAGTGAGGTTGACCTCATTAGGATTTCTAGACTATGGAAGCTTGAGCAAGTTATTGTCCATGGATTACAAGAAATTACCGAGTAATTGTTAATTCCAGAATAAGTATTACTTGTTCATACATTCCTCAAATACCAAGTGACACTGATTTCTATACACTTTTGACCAAGTGTGATTCTGTGGTTAACACCGCTCGATAGGAGGTGCTGAGCAGTTTGGGGCCAACCTAGGTGCTTGGATGGGTAATGCTACTGGCTTGAGAGTGACATATATAGCTTCTAATTTTCTTAGCCTTTTCCCCTATGATGAGTTCATGAGTCAAGATTCATATTGGATTCTTTTAATGTCTTCTTCCAAACATTTGGCCATTTTTGTGAACCAGTAGAATCCACCTTGATACTTCATCAGAATAAGAGGTGTCTTCAACCATCCCTGATATTTTTATCAAAAATTTATAGCAGTTTCTCTTGAAATAGAGGGATACTGAGTGAGTAGTTTAAAACTTTCCACCTCACTATAAAATCAGACACCCTCTCATTTTCACATTACATGAAGTTTGTTAGGTTGAAAATTTTCATGTTCCTTAGTGTGGATCTAAAATAATAAATGAACTGATGATGAAGGTATCCGCATCTTACGATGGATCATTCTTGCATATTTCTATACCAAATAAAGGCTGGACCTGTTAGAGTATGTACTAAACACCGCATCTTTGTTTCCTCCTATTGATATCTAGGGTCCATCATCGGCCCACATCGGGATTTGAAGTGTGTGAGATGATGTTCAGGATCTAATGCACCATCAAAAGGAGAGAAGGTAGAATTTCCAAAGTTAGGTGGAGGTGGGGTATCAACCACTCACTTGAGATATAGATTATTCTCAAGTTTCACAGACATTCTCCACCCTTCCATGGATTACATTTGAGTAGTTAGTGACTTGATGATGTTAAGTATCTCCAGGGGCACTACTGTTTGGGTTGTCTCCCATCACAGGGAGTGGGAAAGTGTTGATGAGGTGGTCCCACATTAATCTCCCACTAATTCTTTATTTGTTCTAGGATTGAATGATTTCCCTAGTGAGGGAGGGGATATCATCGCAATGGAGGTAAGTCACAATCATTTTTGACTTCCTTATTTATGTAGATTGTATTCTTGGAGATAGAGCTTGTCTAATGCTCATATACCACTTTTTATAACAAATAGACTATAAGTGGGAGTATATTCATATCTACTTAAAGATGATACCTAGTGGGAATATTACCCCTGATTATCTCCTCATTGAGTTTTCTAAGAGCTCATATCACACTCTTGTATTGTGGAAAATGTTCCTCTATGGAAGGAAACTCAAATCATTGGGTTGGTGATCAGAATGTGGCCATAACTTTCACTTTTTATTTGGAATTGTTCCTCCAAAGAGGTGTAAGATATTTATTCGGAGGTTCCATATTTTGGATACTTCTCGGGTTCTAGATGCATTCATCATCGGTTGGTGCTTCCAGATCACCCTCCTCTTGGGGTTGATCTTCCATGTTGCAACCCTCTATATTTTCATCTTGATCCAAAATATCTTCCATATTGATAGTGATGAAGTTTATAAAATAATTTTAGGAAATGGTTGTTGTGCCATTACTTTCAATGCAATAGGATGATTCTGAACTGCCTTCATCCGGATCATTATTTGAACATTTGGCCATATTGGTACTTTTTCACTTGTGAACCCAATGGGGTCTGATAATATTTTCCATACGTTCCTCCTATTTTAGTCAAAAAATAGTGACCCTGAGGGAGTTTCCAATTGTGATTGCTATATGTGCCTCGAATAGTGGAGGTTTTTCCTGTTGTGGGAGGAATAAGTGGGATGCCAACTGTTGATCATTTCCTCCCTACATGGAGAATAATGATTCCCTCTATTTTGATGATGATGATGAAAATTACTTCAGACCTGAGGAATGGGGGTTATTCAAGGCCACAATTGGCATTGACTAATCCTGTTGTTGAGGATCCAATGATTGCAGTAGGGATTTTATGATACCCGAGGTGGAAATTGACATTTAAATGTCCCCATCCTAGAGGGATAAGGGTTCTCTAGAATCATCACTAATTTCCCCAGGATCCCTTTAGGTGATTATGATCCTTGTAATGGATATTGAGATATAAATTCCTTATCCAAATGGGATAGGGTTTGCGCGCAACTACTACTGATGTGTCCAAAATCCTCTCAGAAATTTATAATTGGATAGGTGGAGGTGATTGATAATATTAACTCAGACCAGGGGTCCGAGTTTTCTCCTAGATGACTATTATGGTAGATACTATTATAGCCTGTTTGATACATCGTAGCTATGATTGCATAGGATTTGGATGTGATGACAACCCATGATAAGAATTATTATTTACATAAAGTTTCTGGGGTGGTCACAACTTCAGTTTCCATGTCCAAAATGCATTTTAATTACTTTGAGGGGCCCATTTTGATATCTTGTTGGCTATCCTCGACCTATGTTCAGGATTTTTGGGTATCATTGAAGCATGGGAATTCCATTTTAATGAAAAATTGGACCAAGTGTTACCAGGTCCCTTGATTTCATCGAAGGCTATGACATTACATGATGCCGTATCAGATGGGTTCTATTATTCCAAGGGTGTGGAAAATTGTAATGATCCATAAAGTCCCCATCTTAGAATACAGATTCATGGAATGACTTCATTTATTAGCTACTTAAGTTTCATGATAAAATTGTGGTAAGCGTGTTATGGATTTGCATTGTGCTTTTCCTATTTTGGATGATGGGCCATGAAGATGGTGACCAGGTCTAGCCGACAATTGAGTATATTGATTTTCTGAAGGTGAAACTCATATCCTAGGTAAGGTAGAGGTTGATCCTTTAGTCGTTGATTATTAACCCACATATTTGGGTGTAGATAATCCATGCACTCCTTCTCTAGATCATCTAGGATATCATAGTCATAAGTAGCGAGGGGCCAGAACATGATGAAGAGGTTGTTTCTGGAAAAATATATCCATATTTCAATGTCATACACCTCTTAATCAGAATTACACGACTCCATCTTGTTATACCATAGAATATGACTTTTAAGGTAGCTTATTTAGGAGAGTGGAGTGCTACTGTAAGTTTATGGGGGAACCATATGTAGTTGACAACGATGTTTCAAACACCTCTCTATACAAAGGTGTCAGAGTTCTCAAAACCTCTCTATACAGAGGTGTCTTGGAAAGGGGAGGATTTTCTTTTCTGTGGGAGATATCATTGTGGGGAGGTTGATCATGGTATATTTTAGGATTATAGTCTCTATGATCCATATCCATACTACCCTGATGTGGAATATCATGGTAATGATCATATTATTATTCATTTGAAGATTTTAAGGACCCTTGGAGTGTTGAGAATGTGTCTCAAATAACCTCAAGGACACTAGAATTGAGAAGATTAGAAATATCGTTCATGTTATGCATCATGGTCAAAGTATGATAACCTACCTTTTTGGATTATATAGGGATATTAGCCTACTATATGACGGGTTCCAGAACTTGATTATAACTGTCTGGTGCTAGAGGAATATGTGCCCACTACTGATAAGATATTGAAATATTCCAATGATCTTTCTCATTATTGATAGAAATATTCACTTGTCCTAAGGCATGTGCCATTATCAATTGGTGATCCTCATTTAGGAGAAGAATATGAGCCCGATATTGAGCCTGTCAGAATTCCACTAGTCTTTCTTGGTAGGGATATGAGCCTGACTGGAGGCATGTTATAATCTCACATGGTGATCCTAGGTTGGAACAAGAATATGATTCTATTTAGAATATGAATTTACCTTAAGAATATGATTATGGACCTCCATAATGGGATAAGGGATACACGCCTCCTCCTCTATTGCTTCAGAATGATGCTGGTGCAGTCGTTCATTGGTGGAAGTAGGAATATGCACTTGGATTCTTTGATCTATTGGAATATTCCGGGAATATTCATTGATAGGATTATGATCTTGTCCCATGCTTATGCCATTATCACTTGGTTAGCCCCAGCCAGAACAAGGATATATGCCCAATCTTGTGCCTTTGGAGTATACCACTGGACTTCTTTGATAGGAATACGAGCATGTCCTGAGGCTTGTATCCCTCTCACTTGGTGATCCCTATACCGAATGGGGATATGATCCCAATACTGAGCCTTTGGAATATGCCTTTAGACTTTTGTGGTAGGGATATGATCCTACCACGAGGTATGTGATACTCTCACCTGGTGAGCCTCGGTTGGAATGAGAATATGAGCCAGGTCCGATGCCTCATCATTTATTAGGATATGTAGATAATCCTCTTGGATGAGAGAAAGAATATGTGCTTGCTACGGAGTAGCCACTTGTTCAAAATGATTAGAGTGTTGAGCTATCCTGGCTGTATGGATAAGAATATGTGCCTCTTCCTTTATCTATAACAGTGCCAAAATATGTTTTAGGATTTATTTAGATATTGCTAAAATATATTGGAATTTTAGAAAAGTATGTGCAAGAATATAAGATTTCACATTTTTCATATCCATTAGGAACCAGTAGATGTCTTCAATTGAAGTGGGAATATGCACCCACTTCTATCCTCCATGTTCCACTAGAATATGCTGATTGACTTCGTGCATGGGGGTAGGGATATGTGCCTCCCCCATGCCTACTGTGGGAATATGTCCACAAACTTTTCCTAAGCGAGTAGGGATATGAGCCTACATTCTTGTTCCTACTATAATATGCTGATATGCCTCATCAATAGGAGTGGGTATATGATACCTCACCTAGAAATCCAGTTCCTTCCTCCCCCGACGAGCCTTCCTTATTTATCATGCATGGGCATCAGAGGCAGAATTGTGTTAGCTGGTACCCTAAATAGGTGACTGGTGGGTACTGGAATGATAGTATTGGTGACAACGGTTAACATATGAAATCCTTGGTGACACTTGAACTTGAAAGGAGCCATATTTGGATTCCTGGTCCACCATTATTAGGTATTGAAGGTTTCATTTGTTTCACTCGGAGGATAAGCTCATGAAGCTATTGGTTGTGGCGACAGGGCCACTGGCTTAGTTTCAACTTTCCCCGGGTGATGCATAATCAATAGTTTTCATGCTTAGAAAACCTCATGGGTAGCTTCCATGGTCATGATTGTACTAAATAAGTGATAATCTTGACCAACATGTTTGCAACCTAATGTTGGAGATATCAAGCATTTGAGATCATTTTGAAACCCATGGAAGTTTTAGCCATTGGTGATTTACATGATTGATTTCTGGATGATGAACATATTATCTCAAATCGCGGTTCTGTGAGAAGTATATATAGTTACACAGATGTCAAATAACAAGGTTACCAATTAGTGAAGTATCATAGGTATAATATTCCTAATAATATATGCATGGTTAACACAATTGTTCTTTCATTCTAGATTCAGCCATTATGATCTCTTGGGATAGTCAAAGAGAGGATGAACTTATTTTTTGAGAACCCTGGTTATAGAGGATCATATGTAAGATCATGATAGTATTATTTCTTTGTTTTTATATGGTATGAAAAACATCATGGCCTGACTCATGACTATTATTTAATTTTGAGAGATTCAAGTTAGGCTTTCTTTTCTTGTTTTCATGTGGTATGAAAAAATAGATCGATGAATCATATCCCAATAATTTGTTATTAGAGATATTCATGTCAATTTCACCATTTCTATTTATTTCAAAAATGAGGCATGTATGGGATTCACCTGAAGGTTTGATTGACTATGGGGGTCTAAGGCCTTCTTCAAACGCTCACATATGATTTTCCATCTTTTAGTCTTCCATAGAAACTCCCAATAGTTCTACCATCTGTAACTGGGTACATACCTTCTTTCCAAAGGTAGGCAGTCACCTGGGTTTTTAGTCCTTATGAGACTTAGGGAATGGAATTAGTTGAGAGGATGGGTGGTCAGGTTCATCGCACCCTTTTAGGGGGAATTGTTGCCTACTCCAGGACTCTCTTATATATTTAATATATGTTTGTGAATATCTTCCAAATACCAATACATGAATGGTTTCCCTAAAAAATAATTATAAGTTAAGTCCATATCTTTTTATAGAATATTGGGGTCAAATTTATGAATCCATCTATATGTATCTGAGGTTCTCTATCCATTTTTAGTAATGGATGACTGCTCATGTACTAAAGACTTATAACCAGAAGCCTTAGAATTTGCTACCATGTAGGGAGGAAGTTAATATTTCTAGGAGGAGATTGAGAATTTATGAGGCATCCTACATATCCTGATTATTATAGGAATCAAAACCCACATAGTTTGTTAGACCCATTCAGTATAACATCGCATAGAAAGGACATATATGCATATTCTAAGACACCAGGTGTTCAAGTTAAAGTCCTTAGGAGACATACTATGTATCCTGATTATTGAAGGAATTATAGTTCTCATATTCCACTTGATTTCTCAATCCCTTGAAGGATGAGGTAGAATGGTTAGCCCATGACAATGGTTGGGTCCTGATGGTTGAGATATCAGAGACATATGGGGACTTATACAAAGTGGGGTGCCTATTTGAGCTTAAGTATTAGAAATACATCCTACGTATCCTGGTTATAGAAGGAATTAGAGTTCTCATAGTTCATTTGATTGGGGATTACACACTGACATTTCCATTGGCTTTGTAGAATTTTATGATGTGAATGAAATGATTATTTCATCTCCCTAAGCCCACATGATCTTTGATTAGTGTGAGAAACAAGGGATGGAAAATGATCATTTTCATTGATCATGGATGTGGTACTTACACATTATGATAGCCCATTGGATATTTGATAATGAGATCTGGCCTTAGAGAGGTATCCTACAAATCCCAATTATAATAGGAATCAAAGTTATCATAGTTCATTTGGTTGGGGCTTATACACTGACATTTCCCTTGCCTTTGTAGAGGCTTATGAGGAAAATGAAATGATTATTTTATCTCCCTAATTCGACAATATATATGATTGGTGTGAGGAAAATGGTATGGAAAATGATCATTTTCATTTCTCATGGATATGAGACTTATGTGCTGGGACTAGCCTAAGATGATTTATTATAGAGCTGAGGCCTCAGATAGGTGTCCTACTTATCCTAGTTATGGAAGGAACCATAGTCATCATAGTTGTTTTGATTGGATCTTACACACTGATGTTTCCCTTATAATTGGGGCTTACACACTGAGGAAAGACTAGATTATAAAGTCCTAGGATGCCCTATTGACTGAGCCTGCTTTCCTACCTATCATGCATTGATTTTCCGCTCATCATGCTTTGATTTCATACTTGATATATAAGAGAGTATCTTCCTAGAATACCCAAAGAAAATTAAATGATTAAATTGGATTTTCTAAGGGACTTCGTATGACCTGTGTGGCATGTCTAAGGGTTGTCACATGATCAAGAATTACTTTTATAGAGGACATCGTGAGACCCAGATGGTTTATACTGGAATCCACTACATAACATGGATGAACTGTTAAGAGGGTGTCTTATGTATTGTATGAAATATTTGGAGTGCGGCGTGGGACTTGGATGGCATGCCTAGAGGGAATTACAAGATCCATTTGACATTCCTCAGTGCTACTGCGAGACTTGGATGAAGTGAGTGGGTTCGATTATACGAGTCAGGAAAAATATCTAAAGGACATCACAAGGTTTGGGTGATGAGTCCAGAGGGATTCAAATGACTAAGGTGGAATTCCATAGAGAACTATGTGAACTGATTTGATATGTCCAGAGGATTTTTCATGACCCCAAATAGCATGCCGAAGTGGATTCCTGAGATCTGGGAGACATTTTTTGGTGTTGTTGCGTGTCTTGGATGACTCTTTTGAATCACATGAGGGTCAATGAACATGACTTTGTTTTAAGTCTTCCACCTTGAGTCTTTGTTTAGACCTTATATTAAGAATACCTTAGAGTTCTTCAGTGTTAGTTTATTTTAAGTCTCGTGAGATCTAGTAGATATGTGGGATGTTCTTTCAATGTCTTGCTAGAAGTACTTCGTGTGATCTATGAGTGATCACACAAAGTGATTTATGAATTTCACATGATTTCCCCAGCCGTTTTATGGTATATTACCTGATGGGAGAATTTTTGGTTGTGAGATCAGTCACTCAGAGAAACTCACTCTAGTGCTGATGCGAATTTCCCAGAGTTCATCCTCTTGGTCTCGATATGTCACAGTCGGGTATTCATCCAGTATTTTTCATGCCGGGGTGGGGTATTTATAGGACTCACCACCCTAGTTGTTCTCCCATTTATATAGTGTATTTCATGCAGATACAGGATGGAGTCAGTGAAGGATTCTCACACCATGGGTCTTCACAAGCCTCTACTATGGACCACTTCCAAAGGTGTCTACTGATTTTTAGAAACCGCGAGTCTCACCCATAAACATTTTCTTTATTGGATTATTTAAAATTAATGGGGACTTGTTTGATTCTATGGACATATAAAAGGACTTCCTTGTTGTCAAATTAGCATGTTTGAGGGCCTTCACGAGATCAGGGTGCATGTTGAAATATCTTCACAAGATCTCGGGTGACTTGTTTGTGGATTCTATGAGGCAAGGATGGTTTGTTTGAGGACCTTCATGGGATAAGGCTAACTTGTCCACAAGTCTCATGAGACCGTTCTATGGGTATCCTTAGCATATCGCGAGAGTTTTACAACCATGAGAGGTTTCTTATACTTCCTTATTTTATTTCCTTTGTTTTATTTTACAAATTTTGGGGAGTTCACAAGGGTGATTGAGTATTGTTGAATACAAATTCCCTACCTATTGGTGATTCTCTACATGACCAATAAAGGTATTATGAATATGTGTGAGCATTCTTTGGAAATATCCATCCACTTGTCTTTAGTTTTCCAAAGTTGGAGAGCGAAGTTTCCTAGAAATAACCAAGGCCTTTAATATGATGAGGCTGATAAGCCAAATGGATTTTGTGAGATAAGGTGGGAATATCACAAGGGACTCATGGTTTTTTTCGGATCACCAGTAGTGTGTTTTATGTATTTTATGACTATGAGTATCTCTCACCTCCTCTTCTTGTAGTTCCTTCATTTTTATTCTATAAAGAATTGGCGGTCTAGTGAGTCCACTTGAATTCTTTCAAAGAAATTTATCCTTCCCATTAGTGATTTGTCACATTATCTTTATGACTGTTTGAGGTGTATAAATTTTGGAAATTTTACTCCCATTTTCAAAGGATTTTTTGATATCTTGTTAGGTGCTCACCGAAGAAAAACTGCGTGGCCTGGGGGAGCTTATCTAGCTACCGCCACTTGACCACAAGATGTCCGATGTGCCTCTATGAAAGAAAAAGTACTTTTCAAGAAGTGATATGTGAGACTTCCTATAGACTATTTGCTGCACCCTATTCCTTTTCCTGACCTTATGATGGTCACAATATCAAAAGTATCTTGGAGGCTTACATGATCTGTGAGAGTTGGACACATCCTCATTCATTTTTTTGTGGGGGAAAACAATACCCATATTCAGGTATTCCTTTCTTTTTGAATTTTCTGATTCTCATTTGATGGGCATCAACAAGGAATTAATGAAAGGGTGAACATTATCATGAAAATTTATCATCTCTCAGGAGATGTAGATTAATAGTGGATATTAATTCAAAACCAAAAGGAGGAGGAATAAATTTCTAATATGTAATAGATGGATTTTAAGGAAATTATCTTCAAAAAAATTTCCCTTCACAAAAAATGGGCGAATATGGAAAGTCACTTCTTGTGTCTGAGAAAAAAAGTGGGTGAAAACATTACTATGTATAAAGCTAACTTTACATGGTTACAAAGGCATGTCATAGACTACATACTTAATCCAAGGATTAATATTATCCATTTATTTGATGGTATTATGCCAATATTATGAAGGGAACTAATATCCCAAAAATTATTTTCATATGAAGATATAGTATCATTTTCTATCAAGTTGGAGAAATTTTTTTCCAAGCCATATAGATTTTAAGGGAAGAAAGATAAGAAGAGGGATTCCAAGTACTCTGGAAATGGAAATTATGAAAAAGGGAAGAATAAAATTTCCAACTTGAAATAAATGTGGACAGAAACAATATGGAATAACCCTATTGGGAATGTGAGTTTGTTATAAGTATAAAGAAAAAAGTTACTGGGCCTATGATTGCAAGGGAAAGAATGAAGTAGGCATTATGAAATGCTACAGTTTTAAGAAGATGGGACACTATCCACATGAATTTCCTATAAATGAAATTATTTTTCTTCTAAAAATTACAAGGGAATAAGGAAATTATTTTATAGTCACAATCACTGAGGTTGAAGTTCCTAATGATGTGGCGGCATGTACTTTAATAATCTACTCAAATTTAGCTAAATCTTTATTTGATTTTGGATCATCACATTTTTTATATCTTCCCATTTTTTTATAAAAATTAAATATTTTTAATTCACATTAACAAGGGAAATTTCCATACAAATTCATAGTGGAAACCTTATTACAAAAAATATGTGTTGATCAGTTACTATTACAACACATAAACATTCTCTAATTGATGATTTTATTATCATACCTTTGTTTGATTTTTATATAATCCTTATTATGGAATGGATTTAAAAATATAAAGAAAAATTAATTGAAAAGAGAAGGAAATTGTGATTCATGATGTAGATATGGAATTTATCATCCTTAGAGGGGAGACTTTATCATCTGAGTCATATCTGGATCCACCTCCAGTAGCTCTTCTAAATGAGATTCTTAGAGAAGGGTAGATAAAACCTACTGATGAAAAAGGAAAACTTCAAATTCAATATGTACCCATTGTGTAAGAATACATTGATGTATTTCTAGAGGATTTACCTAGACATACTCCAGAGCAGAAAATTGAGTTTTCTATCGATTTAATATTTAATGAGAGACATATATCAAAGAATCACTATAGAATGACCATAGTGGAGTTAATAGAGTTAAAGAAACAACTAGAGTAATTGATTGATAAGGTATTTATACACCCTAGTGTTTCACCTTGGGGAAACCTTGTTCTTTTTGTTAAGAAGAAATATTGATCTATGAGGCTGTGCATTGACTATAGGGAGATCAATGCTATTATAATAAAGATAAAGTATCTTATGCCTCTCATTGATGAATTATTTGACCAGCTTCATGGAGATTAATATTTTTCAAAGATTTATCTTCATTATGGAAATCATAAATTTCTAGTGAAGAAGGAATATATTCCAATGATAGTGTTTCAAACAAGGTACATAAATTATGAGTTTATAGTAATTCCATTTGGACTGACTAATGCACCCTTTATTTTTAAGAATCTAATAAATAGAGGTTTCAAGGAATATCTTGATTATTTTTTGGTGGTATTTATTGATGGTATCATGGTGTACTCTAAAAGCTATGAGGACCATGATAAACAGTTGTGGATTGTTCTATAGAATCTTAGTGTAACATATCGACATGTATTCCACTGAAATGTTACTACGAGATAGTTGGTTATGAGACCTCAAGCGCATCTCTCCATACACCGGAGGCTGTTGACTAGAAGCGAGGGACTAGGGTTGGATAGTGGAGAGAATATGAACTCATATTAGAGTGAGAAAAAATCACAAATAGCTAAGTATCATACACATAAAAAAATAAACAGAGTGATGAAGCTAAAAATAAACTAAAATAGAAAATGTTTTAATAATAAATGAAAATTATATAAAAGCCCGAATAGCTGTTCCATACATACAACACTGGTCACCCATTGGGCCGACTATAAAGATATAAAAATAGAAAAAAGAAACTAAAATAAAAGTATAGGGATATAATACTAACTCCGAGACAAAACACATTCCCAGTCTCCAGATACAATCAAACTGCACCAACCTGATCAAAAGAACTCACAAGAGTTTCTCCGCTTGATCAAGAAATCATGTGCCTTAGATCTATCCACCATGGAACCGTGCTCAAACTAAAAATCATGCACAAGGTCTACACGTACATAAAGGGGCATGTGTAGGGGTGATAAATAATATTAGTAGGACACCCTAATGATAAACCTATAAAATATGCTGCTATAAGTGCATGCAAAACCAAGTGACCAACCTAGCCAAGACAAAATTGAAAAGGTAAGTAAAAAAAATAAATGTGAAACCATAATCAAACCCTGGGTCTGTAATTCTAGTCAATTGGTAATGTGCGAACTTGGATTTCTATATCTATTTGTGTATACATGTATAGTACTATACCTATACATATATAAATAAATATGAATATTCATGAGTAAGGTGAATGAAATAATATAAAACCAATCAACAGTCGATCGTTGAGTCTGTGAATCTTGATCAACTGGAAATCCTGTGAAAGGAAATTGATTTGGATGTCATACCACTCCATCTATGTATAATTAAGTCCATCTCTAGGTCCATAATACTAATTGACATATACATTCACACTGATTTACCTTATAATCATGAACTGGATTTAATTGTAGACAACATTGGTGGTGGCCTACTAGGATTTTATCTCACAGCCTTTTTAGGATTCTATTGCACTGAGGTACCTAAGCATATCTAATGTTCATAGTAATTTGGATTATTGATTTCACCGTTTTTCTTGTACCTTGGTGTTGGGAGCACATGGCTGAGATGGAGCTCCAGATTCTCATAGATATCACTCTTGGGGCTTTTTTTTATTCTTTTATTATTCATGTATTTTTTATATCATGTTTCCTACTATATGTATACTATTTCATTTTATGAATTATCAATTGGAAATGTATGAACTATTGTATATTGGAATTGGAAATATTTTATATTCAGTTGATACTATTATCCTACTTCTCTATTGTTCATTTATTACTTCTTCCATGGTTGTATATTATTTATTTTATGATATACCATTGTGATCCTCTGATCATGAGGGTATAATATCCCCACTATCACATCCTTAAACCCTCACTACTAGTTAGTAGCCTCTGGTAAATGGGGAGGTGCATTTGAGGTAACATGATGACTGGTTTAGCTACTATTTTAGTGGTCATTCAGTTCATGACGTTACACTTAGAGTAAATGAGTTATATGGGAATTTTATCAAGTATAAATTATGGCTTCAAATAGTTTCTTTTCCTGGAAATATTTTCTCCAATGATAGAATCTCAGTTGATCCTGTGAAGACAAAGGTAGTCCAGAAATGACCTACAACAATGAACATAAATGAGGTACGTAGTTTCATGGGTTTAGAAAGTTACTATGCATGTTTCATTTAGAATTTTTCCTTATTAGATAACCTGTTAAACAAGATTACTTATAAAGGGTTGGGTAGAGGAATGTGGAGAATTATTTGAAGAATTGAAGATGATATTAGTGAATTCTCTGATTTGACTCTACCATCGGAAAATTATATACATGTGATTTATAGTGATGCATTGAAGAAATGACTTGGATGTGTACTTAAGTATAATGATAGAGTTACTTCCTATAAATAAAGGCAGTTAAAAAAAATGAATAGAACTATTTATCTCATGATATTAAGTTACTATCTATAATCATTACTCTGAAGATATGGAGGCACTATCTCTATAGTGAAAGATGTGGGATATATATAAATCACAAGAGTTTGAAATATATATTATCATAGAAAGAACTCATCATGAGGAAAATGTGATGGATCAAGCTACTCAAGTATTATGATTTTTCAACGCACTACCACCTAGGGAGGAAAATAAGGTAGCATATGCATTGAGTAGGAAGGATCATGAAGTTCTGAACAAAATGAGTATTGACAGAGATCCTGTGTACATGGATCTAGTAAAGATGGATACGGGAATTGTTAAGGAAGGTGAAATGTCACTAATTTCATAAATGTTTATAAAACCATAATTATTAGAAATGATTAAATGTTCTCAGTCTGATGATCATAATTTTCAAAAGAAAATTAAAGCTGTGAATGATGAGAAATTGTAAGACATCGTATATGATGATGACATATTGACATTTTGGAAGAGGATTTGTGTTCCCTCTATACCCAATCTAAAAAAGAAATTATTGAATTATTTTTATAGATTGAATTTCTCTATACACCCTGGTTTCACTAAGATGTATAGAGATTTGAAGGAACATTTTTTGTGGTATAATATGAAGTGGGAAATTGGTGATTATGTATCAATGTTTTTAGTTTTTCAACAGGTGAAGGATGAAAGGAAACATCTTAGAGGATTCATGAAACCTATACCTATTCCTACATGGAAATGGAATTCCATTACTTTAGATTTTTTCACTGGATTACCAAAGACTCCATGAAAGAATGATTCAATAAGTGTAATTGTTGATCAAATTACCAAATATACACATTTCCTCGATATAAGGGAGGATTTTACATTGAATTGTCGTGCAAAACTCTATATTAATGAAGTTGTAAGACTTCATGGAAAACCTATTTCAATTGTGTCTGATCATGATCCACGATATATATTGAAATCCTTTAAAAGTCTTCAGAATGATTTGGATACATAAATTCATTTGAGTACTACTTATCTCCCTCAAACTGATGGAAAATCTGAAAGGATGATCCAAAATTTAGAATACATGTTGAGATCATGCTCATTTGACTTTCAAGGTATATGAGATTAATATTTACCTTTTTATAGTTTTTCTACAAAAAATAGTATCCATTCAGGTATTCAAATGGAACCATATGAAGTGTTATATGACCATATATGTCATAAAAACATTATTGAGATGAAGTTGGTCAAAGGAAGATTATTGACCCAAAACATGTTGAGGAAAAAATAGAAAAGTTAAAAAACTATTCAAACACATATCAAAGAAGATCAAAGTAGGAAAAATAGTAATATTGACAACCAAAGAAATGATTTTTAGTTTCAAGTGGTAGATCTTGTATTTATGAAAGTATCTTTATGGAAGGGTGTCATAAGGTTCGGTAAGAAAGTAAAACTGAGCCCCAGGTACATTAGAAATTTTGAAATTCTAGAGATAATTATAGGAATGAATTATTGTTTGTAAATGACACCTATCCTTTATAAAGTACACGCATGTTCCACATCTCTTTGTTAAAGAAGTACATTCCATACCCAATTCATGTTATCACTTTTGAAAGAATAGAATTGGGACATGATTTAACTTACTATGAAGAGACTATGTAGATTCTAGAAACTATTGAACAAGTTTTGAGGAACCAGACAACCCAACTAGTAAAGGTATATTGGAAAAATCATAAAATTGAAGAGTTGATGTGGGAACTAGAGAAAATTATGATAAAGAACTACCAAAATATTTTTAAGAGGTGAAATCCAAGAAATTTTGAGAATGAAATTTTTGATGGGGGGAAGAATGTAACACACTAATATTTTATTATATGTCCCTTTTAAAATCAATATGTTTAATAGCTTATGTTGCATGCATCACAAAGCTTTAATGAACCATGATATACTATTAAATATTAACATAACTGTCGAAATAGTGATGTGACTATTATAAATTGTAATATGAATATTAGAATAATTACATCACCTAAGAAAGTATAAATAAAATTTAGTTATCTCATAAATGAAAATATGATATATTTATATCATGGAATAAGTAAATAAATGTTTTAAAAATGATAAATTAATGTTGGTATTTTTGTGAATTGGAAATGTTTATTTAAAATTTTATATTTAATATATTGATTTAAAATAAAATTTATTTTCCAAAAATAGATTATTAAATTAATATTTGTTTCATTATAATTATAACATAATATTGTGAAACCGTAATTAATTTTTCAATGTGTCGTAAAATAGGTTATAATATTTAAATCTATATTTTTAGAATAAATGATGATTTTATTTAAAAATTAAATATATCATATTTAGAAAATTACTTTCATAAAATGGATTCTATTTTTAAGTCTAAACATCAAAAAATTGTTTGGGTGAATTTTTTGGAATTTTCTAAAATTGTTGATTTTTTTGGTGAATAGTGAAATACTGTAATTTACAGTATTTAAAATTACAAGTAAATAAATGAATTTTTGAGTCATGGATGGGTCAAGGATGATGTAAGTGGAAATTATCTTGAAATAATATTATATATTTACTGTTTTTAGTTACAATAATCAATACTATTGATATTCTGGAGCCAAAATAATAAATTAATGTATAAAATAATCAAAAAACAACCATATCATCCACTATAAGTATCACCCATCACCACCCCTTCTCCTCACACCTTATAAGCTTTAGATATTTATTATATTCTACCCAATGTCTCTCCCAAACCTATTACCCATGTTTCAGTCTTGTTAGTCTCACCAAAAGAGCAATCCCAAGTGCCTCAAGGAGGTTCTCAACTAGACTCTACACAAGAGGTAAAATTTTCTTTTGTTTTCTTTTAATTTATTTATTTTATTATCTTTTCTTTTATTATCCTCCCCTTAGCTCCTCTATAAAAACATTAATTATAACTCCATTATATTACATATAATTTAATGTTATTATGTCAATAAAATAACCATCATCAAACTCCTTCACTTCTCCCTTTTATTCTAAAAATGAAAACATCATTCGTGATGTGTCGATTTACCGCCATCATGGATGATCAATTTTTATTTTCCATTACTGCCTACAAGTTTAGTAATAAAACCAATATTATGGTTAAAAAATATTTTATTATACATATTTTAAGATATATAATTTTTTATAACCAATATATAATCATGATATTAAATAAAATGATATAAGTTTGTGATGACCATAAAAACCAACAAAATAAATTAAATCATTTTCATTTAAATTTTGTATAATGAATAATTATTGATACCATATAAAAAAAATGATATATAAGATAACTTAAAATTATAGATATTAACTAATATCATATAATTTCAAATCTAGATAAATATTCCTATTTTACATGAACTTCCATACTTGTATACAAGCGAACCGATCATAAAAAACCAAGAAAATAAACACTTCCAGAATGATGAAAATTAATATTCTAAATCATAAAGATGTCCATACATGAAATTAAAAAAATTATAATAAATAAAATATATTTTGAATTTTTTTTAATTAAGTAATTAATCAATCAAAATTTTCTATTTAGGACATTAAGCATAAGTATAGAACACGTTTTAACATAAGATAATGGAACCTCCCCAAACCTCCATTTTTCCTTCAGGTTACACTTTATATATCTTTACCCCAAAGTAATTATTAATTCTTATTATTTAATCCTCCTAATTTTTTTTACATTCCAAACATATGTACCTAGTTCAATAATTCTTTCTTTGACTAGGAAATACATATTTTATAAGTTACCCTTTTCAATTCATCCTGATAAGCAAGCCCGATTAAAGGGCGCTACCCAATTTGTTACCCATTTTCAAGTACACTCCATAATATGTTTTAATACACCAATATTTTTCTAAAATATGACAAATTTTCATGAAAATATATCTTATTTAATTTATGATTTTATGAAAAACATTATTCCTTTTTCCTCTTTAAATACTCTTTTATATTTTCCCTTAAGACGCACTGAAGTGTCTCTTTTATAAAGTTTCTTAATTTTTTTTGCATGTTTTAAATTAACTTGGAAATAAATTATCATGATATATTACTATTTTCCTTTGTTAATGTCCAAGTATGATTTAAATTCATTATTTCCTAGACACCCTTATGATACGCCGATTTATTATGCCTTATGACATGATTACGACACCTATTGCTTTCTATGGGTAACCCTTATATTAATTTATTATGCTGAATTGAGGTTGATTTCTTATGATACCATAAACCATATTTTATTGAATATATTATGATCTTTTTTATTGGGGTTGTACTATCTTGATACCATTCTATATATTACTCTGTATATTTTAAGATTAAGTTTACTGATTGTAAAAATTATTTATATTTCATATGCTTGTTTCAATATGAATTTATATATTGATTATGTTTCAACCCTTTCATATGAGGAATGAATTGGACTTATTAAGTTTCAAGAGAGGCCTATTATAGCCCCTCGATGCAATGGTAGGTATCATGAGACAAACTAGACCGGGTTTTGGCCAATGCCTTACCCTTTTATGTAGACTTATTGGCCAAGGCCCTGATGGTATGTTTATAATGTTAGAAATTATGCATTACCACATTATGAGAGTATTTATTTATAATCCATGTGATTATTTTACTAGTCTAATATCAATGATTAATTATCATTTTATGTGATTATTTATATTTCTTTATTTGATCAGCTTTTTTTCCTTCCATATTATGATTAAGTTTATGTTTTAATGGAATTTTTTGTTAGTTATTAACTTTACCTTATTGTTTATGTTTATTTATGATATATTCCAATGTATTTATTACCCTTACTGAGCATATTATCTCACCCATTTCTTATGTTTTTCCCAAGATTCAAAGATATATATTATGTTTGACATGCATAGATAATCCTGGAGAATACATATGTTTCCAAAGGAGTTTCTATTTTGTATTTCATTTCAAGTTGTAATGTAACAATTATGTTTGTATATATTTTTAAAAAGATAATAAAATATTTGGTACTTTTTTATGCAATCACTTTTTCATTGTACCAATGTAATAATTTAAGGCATCGACTCTGGGCTACTAGGGTCGGGGTATTTACACGACGTATGATTGTGTTCTACTAGGGGATTTCCACTCAGTGAGATAAAGAGGGTAAACCAAGGTTGAGTGATGTTAAGTTCACTTAGTGTTATATAATTCCATAATAATTATTCCATGAGAGAGATATAGCATCATTTAATGATAGAGCCAAGTTAGTCTCCCATAATACCTATTTGTTGATGATGATTCCATTTGGGGATTCCCACTTAATCCCTTTACACTATACCATTATCCATATTTTCTTATATGAATCTATTAGTATTGAAATATTGATATTATGTTTTCTTGAAATGATTATAGAACCCATTTTATATGTACCTTATTTATTCTATTTTATTCATTACTTTTCAAAAATATATGGTGGTCCAGGTTGGTTTACTACAGTCACACATGATCTTCTTCTGATTAAAATGGTTTCAGTGAATGTTCAAAGTAGATTCGATTATATTACATAAAAAAAGGATTCTATAAAATAAAAAAACTAATATCCTTTTTTCAAGGGTAAATAAGACATGTATGAATTTTTTGAAAATGTAAAATAGAATATTTTTAAATCATGGAGTTAAGTAAAATATCTATGATGTTCAAAATCAGATGTACATATCATATGTATGATATTTATAATATAAGTAATAAAAATGGGTTATTCATATAAGAAAAAACCATAAATTAAACAGTACCCCTCAAAAGTAAATATTTATTAAAATCAAATGTACAATGAAACTTAAATTTAGTGTAGTTTTGATATATGTTCAAAGTTCATTTGATAATTTTTTTTTCAACGAAATTTTGGATAATATAACATAGATGCTTGAAATGTTATCATAATTTTAAGAAAGGAATGTAATCCCCCTTTATTCAGTATTTTCTAAATGTTAAGGATATTACAATAGGAAGAAAAAATTATAATCACAATTTATTGATCATACCTAAATGCTGTTTAATATAATCAAATCTAATGGAATTTAAAGTTTATTGAAAAATTTATATAGTAATTTTTTTTGTAAAAACAAAATTTAGAAAAATATTTTCTTTTTATTTGAGATCCCAAAGGAAGTGGTTCCCTATTTCTCTATGCTTCACACATGGGTGATGTATTGGGTTCTTAGACAAAGAGATAGTGCTTGTGCTATCACAATGAATTGGAATTTGAGTAAAACTCATACTAGAATACGTGAGTTTGGGTTGTATCTAGAAAAATTTAGTGTAACAACTCCAAGAATACATATATTCAGGTATAGTGGTGGAATATGTAGTTTAATGTTATTTTATCATGAACAATGAAACTAAATAATTTAGAAGAAAATGGAAAGTTCTAGAAGTACTCCTCTGATCCACTATACAAATATCAAATTCAACATCAGAATAAATCTTATAAATAAACTCAATTGTGGAGGAATAAAATAATCTATTTTTTAGAGTTCCTTTAAGGTATAATAAGATTATATTGACTGATTTAAGATGACATTACTTTATATTTTCTTATAACCTCACACATAAGTATACAAAGTACATAATTCCCTATCGATTAGTTATCAAATAAAATATGCTTATAATCATCCCTTTAAATATTTTTTCATCCATTGTTTTTATATATTCATCAAGGTTAAGTTTAGAGGAGTTACCTAATAAAGTATTAATACTTGACACATTTTCAAAACCAATTTTTTAAATAAATCACTTATATACTAATTTTGAGTTAAGGCTTTCTCTTCCTTCCATTGAGTTATATGGAAGCCTAGAAAATAATTATGACTTCCCATAATTCTCATCTCTAACTTGCTTATAATAAGTTAAAAAAAATATCTACAATATTTTTTTTGAGTTTAGATAAAGATAATGTCATTGACACAAATTTGAAAAATGTTGGTACCCATTTATTGATAAAAAGAATCGGATCTATCACTTATTTATCAAAATTGTTTCAAAGTAATAATAAAAAAATCAATCATTCTAGGATCTCAGATGTTTTTTTACATCCATAAAGAACTTTTGTATATTTAAATACATTTTATGTGATATTTATAATTTTAAAACTAGGTTTTTATTAAATATAAAACTTCTCATGAACATTTTCCATAATTTAGGCACACTTTACAACCATTAAAAATAGAGTAATGTTTATGTGAGTTATAAAAGATAGAAGACTAAAAATGGAATTAATCCTAGATATAAATGAAAATATTTATCCATAATTTATATCATCTTACTCTTAATAATATAGAGAAAATAGTGTTTTCTTATTCTATACTATAATTTCATTTAAATCACATTTATTATGAAATACCAATTTAACTCCTATCATCTGATGATCCTTCAGATGTTCAAAAAAGATCCAAACCTTGTTCTTATTAAATTTATTAATCTATTCTTGTATATAAAATATCCAAATATCATCAAACATGGTATCATCTACCATTTTGGTTAAAATTTATAAAATGATATCATATTCGCATATTAATTTTTCATGGAACTTCGTGTCCGAACTTGTTATTTAAATCACTAATGATATTATTTCTAGGATGATTCCTTATGCTCGATTTATTTATTGGTAAAATTAAATGATTATATTAACATATAAAATTATTAAATTCTATTTATAAAACTTCTAATATCTAATATTCTATTAGTTTAACTTCAGATATGTTAATTTCTATTGTATTGGATTCAACTTCTGTAAATAAAATAGTGGGGGTTTTGAAAATAAAACTTGGAGGAAGATATTATGGATTTTTAAACTTCATATAATGGTCATTATAATCATACTTGACATATAAAATTTATTTAATGAATTTTTTTTGAAGTAACCATTAAATATACCTACATCGTATTTTAGACCAAATTTATGAAGATTATCTTTAGTATGCAATATGAATACTTTACACATAAAGAATTTGAATTTACTAAGCTCAGGTTTTCACCCAGTACACAATTCCTAAGGTGTTTTTAAACACCATATGAAGTAAAATATATTTTATAGTGTATAAAATAGTACTAATAGAACCAAAATAATTTATTAATTGAATATTCATATAGTTAAGCCCAATAAATTTATTGAAGGGTTATATTCCTTTGTTCAACTATACCATCTGATATTCATTTTTGGTTCCAAAATTCTATGAGAAACATCTTTCCATATATAAAAAGTTTTAGAATCAAAATTTATAAAATATAAACCAAGATAACTCTAGATAGTAACAAAAATCACATATTATGGAATTTAATTTAAGAACTACCCTGAAACACACAATACGAAAATTTATGGTCATACTACTACCAACGTCGGGATAAAGAGGATAATATCCCCAAGTCAACATTTAAGAGTATATATGGAATGTATTATTATCTTTTCACACATTTAAAGATGAAAAATTCACCAATAGTGTTCATGGATTCCATGAAAGGGATCTTCCATATGTATCTCAACCCCTTCACTGTGGTGTTTATTGATGACATCCTCATATACTCACGAACATCAGATATTCATTTTAAGCACTTATTTATTATATTGAGTAAACTTAGAGCACATAAAAATTATTCCAATCTATAAAATCTTCATTTATGGATTCAAAAGGTGTGGTTCCTTTTCCATCTGACCTATAAGAAGGTAAATTTAATAGACCTAGAGAAGGTTGAGGAAGTGATGTCTTAGGAATATCTATGGAATGTTTTAAAGATCAGGAGCTTCCATAGATTAGCTATGTACTTTAGTAAGTTTACACCATACTTCTACTTGTTTAAAACACCTATGATAGGGTTTACAAATAATGGAGTGATATTAAAGTATACATGTCAATTCTAAGAAACATTCCAAGGGATGAAGAGAAGATTGAAGACAACAATAAATTCGACATATCCAAAGACTTGGATTGGATATATAGTTTACTATAATGCCTTAGGTGTTTGTTTGAGAGCTTTAAAAATATATAGAGATAATGTAGTTTTTCATGGGTCACATCATCTTTGAAACCATGAGTTGAACTACCCAATTAAGGACTCGGAGTTGGCATATGTAGTCCACACTCTAAAGTGTTGTAGACATTATCTCTTCAGTTAGAGGTTTGCTGTTTATATGAACCACAAGAGCCTCTGAAATTCCTTATCATAGGGGGAACTAAAAATGAGGAAGATATTATGGGTGAAATATATATATAAATTTTCATTCAAGATAGCCTATTCTCTAGGTAAGGGTAATGTCATTGAATATTCTCTCAATAGGAAAATTTAAAAGATATAGGATCTTTGATAGAGGAATTATCACGTGAAATATAGTTTGATGAGTTTGATAATAGAATGGTTTGTGAATGCATCCAAATGTTATGGTGTGATGGAATGTTCACCTTTAGTGATCTCATATTCATTAGGGGATCGTGTGACAGAAATCCAAGAGTCATACCCTGAGTGTGTAGTGATTCGGGAACTCTTGGAAGGAGATGATTTTATTCAACGGTGGTCCTAATACAATGATGATGTGGTCTATATTCATTAGATTATTGTAGTTCCAAGTTCCAAAAGAGAGGATATTATAGAAAACTTTCATGCTTCTATGTTGGAATTGAATCCAAGGTCGATGAATATGTAACTTGATATCAAACATTAGTTTTGGGGTCCAGTTATAAAGAGATACATTATCAATTTTTTCTCATGATTCATTACTTACCAGAGGATAAAGGTATAACATCATTGTCCTTGTGGTTTAATACATCCATTTTTTTGACTATATAGAAGTGGGATGAAATGAGGATGGAATTTGTAATGGGTTTACCCAGGACCTTAAGGAGTCATGATACCATTTAAGTTATAGTTGATTGGATAAAAAATCACATTACTTTCCAATATAAGAGACTCACTTTGTAGATGAGTTGGGAATGATTTATATTTGAGAGATTTTATGAATGCATGGAGTAAATTATAGTAACATATCAGACCGAGGAACACATTTTATTTAAATATTTTAGAAAGGATTATAGAATTATTTGGACAAATCAGTTAAAGATGAGTATAATATATTGTTTATATACTAATGGATAGTTAGAGAGGAAGATTCAAATCCTTGAGGATATGCTTCAAATATTCATCTTGGACTTTAGTGGAGTATGGTATGAGCATATAGAATTTTTTGAGTTCACTTAAAACAATAATATCTTGGACTCTATTTAGATGGAACCTTTTTAGGGTCTCTATAGGTGGCCATGCCACCCACTTCTATGTTGGTATGAGGCAGGAGAGGTAGTGGTTGTGGGGTCGAGTTTGGTATAGGAGACCTCTAAGAGAGTTCATATGATCATGAAGTGTTTTTTTACCACTCTATTAGGCATAAATCATATACATAACTGAGGATATGACTGTTTGGTTTACTGTTAGGGATCGAGTTTCCTTTTGGGCGTCACCTCTATTGGAGAATCATCATCTATAGAAGAAATGGAAGATAAAACCATGGTTTATGGGACCCTTTTAAACAAATTAATGCATCATTATAGTGGATTACCATCTGGACCTTCCTCCATTTTATCAAGGCATGCATGATGTGTTCCATGGTTCTCATATTTAGAGCTACATGCTCAGCTCCGGGCATGTAATTTTCTGTAAGGAAATTGATTTGGAACTACAAACATATTTTGTGGAGGGAACAATGTTGATCCTTGATTATAGTGAGAAGGTGTTGTAGGGTAAGACAATGAAAAATTTTAATTTCTTGTGGAAGTATGTATGGATCCATGAGAAATTATTCAAGAAAGAGTTAGAAGTTCAAGATTTATGGCTGGAGTTATTGATCATTAGAGATAATTCTTGGGGATTAGAAGTCCTTAGAGGGGATAATGTAAAGCCTCATAATTTTATTTCATGTATGTAATAACTTTGGCTCCATACTTTACTTATGATTATCCGGGTTTATCCTGGATTTGGTGAATCTTGGTGGGATTTTAGTGTATTTTTGTATGCATAAATTTGGGTTTTAGAGCATTTTTATCCAAATTAGGCTACACCATGGTTGTAGTGGCCCCTAGGAACTTTAGTTTAAAATGGGTAAGGGAAATATGACAAAGTGTGTGAATGGTTCTCAAGAAGGGATGCGATGGGCCACAGATTGGGTGGTTTCACCATATATGTGGTGAGGAAATAAGTTATCTTTTTCCAGTAACACCTTATAAAAAATCCATTTATTTAGTGTTTTAAGAACACCACTACTATTGTGTAGTCCATGGTGGAGGGTGTAGTGACACTGATTTAGTTTTGAATGGCTAAAATAATCATCCTTCTTCTTAGATCTCGTCCGTTTTGAAGGGTAAATGTTTGGATAGTGAATGTGGATCATTAATGCAGTTTTAAGTCAATATATACCCTATTAATCGATTATACATCCTCTATTAACCTTACTTCAAATTCCATATATTTTTTTGGGTTTTTTTGGGGAGGAATTTGGATAAAATCCCTTAATATAGATACAGTCTTAGATAATTATTTCTCCCTCATTATTCTTTCTTAACCTTGTTAGAGAATCAAGCCTTGGAAGGTGGATGATTCTCTTGTTAAATCAAATTCATTAGATCCTTGCATCTCTAATATCATCAATTTCTACTCATGAAAAATTTCTCCCCTAATTGGACCTAAATATAGAGATATTGATAGGTTCCAATATGTATTTTAGTGTATACCCAATTATTAGTTTGATTCCTCCCCGAGTTCTATTCTAGATACATTATGATGATTTGTTAGAATGAGTTATATAAGTTCTTTGCATGGTTGATTGTTCCATTTAGTGTTTTAAAATGGTTTGAGTGGTCAATACTTTGATGAACCATGAGGTTGATGTCCCCAAGATCAAGTTAGGAACTTCCTTACCATATATAGGTTTCTTATATGATTGATAGAGTGATATTATGCTGTGTAATTACTTGATTTTAACCATGCTTGATTTAGATCTCATATGTGTATGGGTAACCTATGAGACAATGTTTGATGTTTTATCACTTTTGTGTGTATGCATGTGTATCCCATGAGACCATGTTTTATGTTTTTTCATATGTGTGTGTGCATATCCCAAGAATCCCATGTTTGAGTTTGATCACATGTGTGTGTGTTTGGATACTATTTTCACAGTTGACATGTTATATCATGCCTTTGTATATAAATCCCTGTAGTTGTGTGATATAATTGGTATATTCTATGTTGTTTTTATTATATTCTTGGTACCAAAGTGATAGGTATACCTACAATGGATCAGTGGACCTAGAGGGGGAGTGTGTTCAGACATTTCATGTGACATGATGATATGATTGAGTTAGACGATGGGGTATGATGGACTTGTGTGGCCAAACCTATGGGTATGATGGTCTTATGTGATTTGATATAATAAGTGATAGTGGGGAATGACAGCCTTTGATGACCAGACCCAAGGCATGGTGTCAGGTTATGATGGCCTTTTTTCATGATCTGAGGTAGTGTCCAAATGTGATAACTATAAAAACCAAAACTTTTATAAATAAAACTACCTTTGTGGTTGAATTAAATTATCTATTATGTATTAAACTTATAGAAAATACAGACATGTATTTGGTTTTATTATATCCTACTAGATCTAAAATACAGTTAATCATCATAACTGTTGATAATATAGTCATTGAACAATGATCATATGATTAATATAAATATAGGTATTTGATAAATCCAATTAACACAGAATAAGGAAGTGATGGCCTCAACCAGCTTGATAATACCCTATAAAGCCCATTTATTAGATCTTACTAGGGATATAACATCACTGATATTTTTTTGACCAAGTCCAAGCTGATATCCAACAAATAAAGCTTGAGTGAAACCGTTTATGAGATAAGTTCAAGCTCATTGAGATGACGACCCAAACCATGTATGCAGAACCACCCCATGAAAGTCTCACCATTGCTCACCTAACCCTTAGAAAGTTTTCTAGTGTAATAAAGGGATATGTATCATGCCCCTAAGATTATAAATATGTATATTGTATATAATTATATCTACTTCTTATTATTTTTACATTATAAATGATTTTGATTTTGATTTTATAAAACAAAAATTATATTTTTGGGAATTATTTAATTTAAATTAATAAATTCTTATTGATAAATTAATTAATTTTTGATATAAATTATATTTTAGCAAAATATTTTTTTTGAAGTTAATAATAATTTTTGTAAGGGTTCAAAAACTGTTATTGTCAAAAAACCTAGCATTTCTCAATAAATGTTAATTATTATTTTAAAAGTGAAAATTAAAATATTTATAAAATTATTTGGATAAAATAAATATTATTTTTGGTGTTATAATGTTGAAATTATCCCATGTTGAATTTTTCATAATTTTTTGAGATAGTCAAATATTTGGGTAAAAAATAAATATGGTGTAAATATATGGTGCGTATTTTGACATCATAATGACCCAAAAATGATTGGATAAATATAATAAAGGGTATTCAAGAGAAAATATATGTTTAACCTTCAAATTAATTTTTTTTGAGGTTATTCTATTAAATTTATAAATCCTTTATGAATCCTCCAAAACCTATATTATATTTTAAGGTTTTAAAATGATTTCTTTAAGAACATGACTCAATTATACATAACAAAGGGAAATATTTTAATGTTTTTATCTCTTTTCCTTATAAAATAATTAAAACCAATCATATTTGGTAGAAACAATGAGAAAAAACGATGGAAAGGTTTGTGGTTTTTCTTACTTTATTATATAGAGTCAAAAAACCTAAGTTTGTTAAATAATAAAGAACTCCCCTCTATTTCCCTATATAAACCCACCCAATATCCCATTCCTATTCAATAAAAAAACCTTGGATAAAATCATTACTATTTCATCCCCTATCTAGAGTCCTCCAAATCTTTCCCCAACCTCTCAAGAAGCTCCTCCCAAACTTTTGGAATCACCCTCTCATGGTAAGGGATCATTTCCTTCTCCTCTTTGTTGAAGGATTTTCATCATTTTATGCCTTTAATTTACAATTCCAAATGTTGGGATATGATATTATAGATCCCTATTACTTTCCATTTTATGTCCAAGTTATTATAGAACCATTTCTCTCTCACTAAACTATTTTATGAATCTTTATGTACTTCCGTTATGCTGATGAAATTTCATTGTGATTTTTCCACGACAATTTTTTTTATTATGAATACCCTAAACATTTCCTCTCAAGGGTATTCACCTAGAAATACCTATACTCCATTTTTTGGGGACTTCCATAAATTTATTCCACACTCATTTATGTTGGAATTGAATATGATGAAATATGAAAGTGATAGGTGCTCCCAAAATTATATATCACTCCAATAAATTGGGTAATGTTTTAGCCTCATGATATTTCATGAAAGGGAATTAGGTGTAAACCTAATCCATCATGGGAATTTTTCCACCGTGTTATTAATTTTTTTTGGTTAGCTTTGACCTATGTTTATGATGTCATTTTTAAAGTTGTTTCCACTTTCCCGTGTTTCCTTTATGTTATCATGCTATATTATGCATCATTGTTAATGTTTGTGAATAACACCTAATTTATGTCTCATTGATATGCCTATTATCTAACATGTAATAATTTATTCATGTTATTCCATGTTTATTCCCTTTTTGGGGTTTATATCTCACCCCTTTCTTATGTATGTCCCCAAGTTATCCTATGCGGTTTTAAGTGAGATGTAATATTATGTGCATGTTAAGGAAGTTTTCAATAATAGAGATGTACCCCGTATTTTAAGATATTATTTCATGTACATAATTACACAAATATATCATACACATCAATGTTATGGGTTGTATTGTGTGTACCTTTTTTTAATAAATCATGAATTAATGTGAAATAAAGACATGGGTTATCATATATGCTATCAAAGGGAGGTTTAGTTATTTTTGGAATTAGGATTAGAAAATTCTATAGAAATACTTAGGGATAATAATAAAAGTATTAAAAAATACATAAATTTTGGTAATTTATAGAGTAAGTGGTTTCTAAGAAAATAAATCCTTTTCTAGATACTAAAAGTGTATGTGGATCTATCACAGATTTACCTAGGGGTAATACCCAACAAATATGCATTGGGCTAAAATCAATTGGGAAATGATAGATGAAAAAATGAATTATTTTACACCTGGTTTGAAACTCCTACGGAATATTGAATGGTAAATTCACAAGCTCATTACGAACCATTATTATGGGAATAAAAATTCCCACAAGTGTTTTGGTTAGAAAATAGATCATGGATAACATAGATTGAAGCCTATAAATTAATAAGTTAATGAATAAATGTCATTTATAAATTATCCCATTAATGTTTTTGGATTCTTATTTATGTGTTTAAGAGTTTAAAAATACTCATCCCTACTTTTTCCTTTATTCCAACCATTAATAAAAAATAAAAGGAACCAAGTAAAAAACCGATGAGAGGGGTAATGCGATGATTACCCCAATTATATTCCCAACCCAATGGGAGAAATAATATGGAACATTGTGATGATAATTTATTATTTAACTCGGTTCTAAATAGAAACCCAAATCATTAGTAACACCCAAATCCCTCTAAGAAATAACAAGCTACAATTGAGACCTTTATGCGACAAAGGCCTCCTACTTTCATTGGATTATCTGAGCCCTTTATTACAGAATAATGAATAAAATCCATTGAGAAGTTCCTCTCCATACTTCAATGTTCTGAGTAAAAGAAGGTTATACTAGATATTTATTGTATGGTGGGTGAAGCTAATCATTGGTAGAAATTGATCAAGAATATGAAGTTTGAGGAATAGATCAGAGTGTGGGGTGGAAAGAATTCTGAAAAATGTTTTTTCAAAAAATATTTTTTTTCATACTCTCTAACATAAAACGAAAATGGATTTTGTGACCCTTAAGGAAAATGATGTTGAATACATTAGGGAATATGAGGAAAACATCAAAAAACTTTCATGATACACCTCCAACTTTTTCATTACACCCAAATACAGAGTTGAATTCTTTTTTAGTTGGATAAAACCTAGTATATTAAAATACCTGGAGATCTGAGACATTGATAAATATAAGGAAATTTTTTTGTGTTCCCCAAAACTTGAAATAGAGATAAAAAATCTCAAGTGTATCATGGGGATAAGAAGTATAAAGATTATTTTTATTATGGTAGTGCGATGGATAAATATAATGGTGGTAAAAAATTTCAACACCCCACTTGTCAAAATTGTGGAAAGAATCACTCCATAAATTGCCTAAGGGGGAAGAGGAAATGATTTAGGTTCATGAATGAAGAGAACCTAGATAGTGATTTTCAATAGGAGAAATTGACCAATTCAATGGAAGAGAGGAACTCTCTAATATACCCTTAGCCTTTTCTAGTGTTTGAACTTCAAGGAATAAGGGAAATCCAACGAGCCCGTACCCTAGTGGTAAGGGCTACTACTTGGCATCCAAGAGACCCAGGTTCAAAACTAGGTGGAGGCAAATCTCTGGGTTACTGTAGCAGTACTATAGCAATTACTATTTGATAATGTAGAAGACGAGACTATTTACCCAATTTGGGAATTTGGGCCACCGGTTTGGGCCTAAGGGTCTCAAGTGTTGGGCGGAGAGTGATGGCAAGAGGGGGGGGGGTGAATTGCCTTTTAAAAATAAATTAACAATTTAAAACAATTATCAAAGTGCAGCGGAAATAAAAGAGGCAAGACACAAAACTTGATAACGGAGTTCGGCTTAAACCCAAGCCTACGTCTCCGCTCCCAACTCAACCGTTGAGAGATTTACTACCGCTTGCTTTTTAATGGTTTTAGTAAGAAACCCACTAGACTTTAAGGTTAGTCTAGAACCTATTACAGCTTGCTTTTATTGGTTGAGCAAGAACCCACTAGCCTTCTTACAGGTGAAGGCTAGCTCACCTATGACTCAAGCCTTTTAAAGGGAAGGCTTGAATAACCTCTTCACACCTTGAAGGTGGTGTGAGAACCCAAATGAAAGGGAGATGAGAGAAAGAGGGGTTTGTAGGCACAAACCCAAAATGATGCTCAAAAAGATAAAACAAGTAAAACCGTAAGAGGAGAAGCCTTGGGAGCCAAAGGATTGATTGGAGTTGATGAAGGGAGCTCCCAAGCTTCTATGGTGGTGCTCCTTGGATGTGGAAATGTGTTGGAGCAATTGGGGGTTCCTTGGAGGAATGCGCCGGAGGTTCGCCAAATGATCAAAAATGTTCCCGTGGGCTTCCGTTATGTTTCGCTTGTATTCTGGGGCTTCCTAGTCCTTTATTTATAGAGGGGGAACCCTCAAATGGCCTTTGGGAGTCTTCGGAGCCGTTGGAGAGGCCTTCGGAGCCGTTGGGAGGCAAGTGGACAAGTCTGGTCAAAGCCCAACGGCTAGTCTGACTGGCTCCACCGGCTGACCGGTGCTAGGCCACCGGTTGGCCGGTGCTTTGAAAAAGGAGAGGCCTTCGGGCTCAGGCACCACCGGCTGGCCGGTGAGGAGGCCACCGGTTGGCCGGTGCTGAGGCAGTAGCTGACCCATTCTGTCTGGGTTACACCGGCTGGCCGGTGGTGGGACACCAGTTGGCCGGTGGTCTGGACAGAAGGATGCCTTCTATCCAGGCTCCATCGGCTGGCTGGTGGTCTTCCACCGGTTGGCCGGTGGACTGAAAATCAGTCCACTTTTGGCTTCTTGCTTTCTTGGCCCAATTCCTTGGCAACCTATTATCCAAAAACACTTAAAACAAAATTAGATAAATAAGAGAGTGATTGTGATCATGAAAATTAAACCACAAGGGGTACGAGAGGTACAACAATCTCCCCCTATTTTGATGATCACAATCACCAAAACAAGAAATGTAAAAGACTGAAATGAAAGGCATGCTTTAAAGGATAAATTGAAAAGTAAAGCATGAGAGAATGATTTTTCCCCCAATCAACCAAGAATTTCTCCCCCTTTGTGATTATCAAAATAGCACGGGGCATAAAACTTGATTGAGGGAATGAGTTGAAAAACAAGATATTGATTTGAAATCAATTGAAATTTTTGAAATTTGAAATGAAAGTTTTGAATTGAAAGTTTTGAAATTGAAAGTTTTGATTTGAAAGTTTGAATTGAAAGTTTTGAATTGAAATTTGAATTGAAAGTTTTGAATTGAAATTTTGAATTGAAATTTGAATTGAAATTTTAATTGAAAGTTTTGAATTGAAATTTGAATTGAAAGTTGAATTGAAAGTTTTGAATTGAAAAACGCAAAAAGGCTTAAACGATCCTAACTCCCCCTAAATAAAAACAACAAATCACCGGGGAGAGGATTTTGAAACCGAGACAAATTTTGGTCCGGTAAGACTTGCTAAAAGGGATTTTTCAATCCACAATTGTCTAGTGGAGGGTCTTCTCCTATAAAATTCATCATTAAAGGAAATAGTTTTGGGCCTTCCATACCGGGCATTTTTGCAATCGCACTCATAAATTAAGTGCCCGGGTTTTTTACAATAGTTGAAAAATTTGTATTGGGAGCTCCCCCTTACAAAAATAGTTGGAGCATGGGAAGAGGAAGCTTGCTTGGAATAGCCAAGCCCTTGGGTGGTTCTAGATACGCATTGGGAACCTAGCAGTTTGGTCAAATTTTGTTCACCTTGGGTGAACTTGGAAAGAGATTCCCTTAAATCTTTGATTGTTGATTCCATAGAATCAACATCGGGAAGGTTTTGGATCTTGAGGGACAACTCCTCCTTTTCTTTGAGAAGTTGTTCCTTTTCGGAAGAGAGTTTTTTGAAATTCTTTTTTAAAGCAACAAATTTGGAAGAAAGTTCGTGAAAACCTTCCTCCAATTGATCTCTTGCATATTGGAGATCCTCATAAGATAAATGATTGAAAGAATTTGAAGAACTAGAGGATGAGGAGTCGGAAGAGGTTACCTCATGAAATGCCATTAAGCATTTTTTACCATTGTCACTTGAGGAGGAGGAGGAGGAGGATTTGGAGCTATCACTCCATGTGGCCTTGAAAGCCTTCTTCTTTTCCTTTTTATTGGCCCTTTTCTTGTTGAGTGGACAATCGGGCTTGTTGGTCCCCTCATGGGTTACTTCTAAAAGTTTCCAAATTTCATAAGAAGATGAGCAAGTAGAAACACGGTTAAATTCATTACGGTCTAACCCACAATGAAGAGCATTCATGGCTTTGCCATCAAGCTCAAAATTTGCAATGTCTTCAGGGGTCCATTTGGATTCATCGGGAGAAGAAAGAGAAAAACCATGCATGACAATTTTAAATATAGGATAGCCAATACTTCTAAGAAATGTAGTCATGTGGGTTTTCCAATAAATGTAGTCGGTTTCATCAAAGAATGGAGCAAGACCCAAAGAATAGCCTTCGGGGGCGAAAGAAGACGAAGCCATCACAATGGATCTTGAATTTGAAACCGGTTAAGGTATTACTCAAATTTCCCTTTGATACCAATTGTTGGGCGGAGAGTGATGGCAAGAGGGGGGGGGGGGTGAATTGCCTTTTAAAAATAAATTAACAATTTAAAACAATTATCAAAGTGCAGCGGAAATAAAAGAGGCAAGACACAAAACTTGATAACGGAGTTCGACTTAAACCCAAGCCTACGTCTCCGCTCCCAACTCAACCGTTGAGAGATTTACTACCGCTTGCTTTTTAATGGTTTTAGCAAGAAACCCACTAGACTTTAAGGTTAGTCTAGAACCTATTACAGCTTGCTTTTATTGGTTGAGCAAGAACCCACTAGCCTTCTTACAGGTGAAGGCTAGCTCACCTATGACTCAAGCCTTTTAAAGGGAAGGCTTGACTAACCTCTTCACACCTTGAAGGTGGTGTGAGAACCCAAATGAAAGGGAGATGAGAGAAAGAGGGGTTTGTAGGCACAAACCCAAAATGATGCTCAAAAAGATAAAACAAGTAAAACCGCAAGAGGAGAAGCCTTGGGCGCCAAAGGATTGATTGGAGTTGATGAAGGGCGCTCCCAAGCTTCTATGGTGGTGCTCCTTGTATGTGGAAATGTGTTGGAGCAATTGGGGGTTCCTTGGAGGAATGCGCCGGAGGTTCGCCAAATGATCAAAAATGTTCCCGTGGGCTTCTGTTATGTTTCGCTTGTATTCCAGGGCTTCCAAGTCCTTTATTTATAGAGGGGAACCCTCAAATGGCCTTTGGGAGTCTTTGGAGCCGTTAGAGAGGCCTTTGGAGCCGTTGGGAGGCAAGTGGACAAGTCTGGTCAAAGCCCAACGGCTAGTTTGACTGGCTCCACCGGCTGACCGATGCTAGGCCACCGGTTGGCCGGTGCTTTGAAAAAGTAGAGGCCTTCGGGCTCAGGCACCACCGGCAGGCCGGTGAGGAGGCCACCGGTTGGCCGGTGCTGAGGTAGTAGCTGACCCATTCTGTCCGGGTTACACCGGCGGGCCGGTGGTGGGACACCGGTTGGCCGGTGGTCTGGACAGAAGGATGCCTTCTGTCCAGGCTCCATCGGCTGGCCGGTGGTCGTCCACCGGTTGGCCGGTGGACTGAAAATCAGTCCACTTTTGGATTCTTGCTTTCTTGGCCCAATTCCTAGGCAACCTATTATCCAAAAACACTTAAAACAAAATTAGATAAATAAGAGAGTGATTGTGATCATGAAAAGTAAACCACGAGGGGTACGAGAGGTACAACATCAAGGGCCTTTGGGCCATCAAAGGCCCTCGGGCCACAAGGCCTTCGGGCCATTGAGACCATGGATTAGCCCAATTCACTCATAGAAATACCCAGAAGAGGATTAATGGAATAATAATAGAAACCACCAGATGAAGAGCTAACCAGATTAGAAGAATGAGAGGGTATGACAACCACCATCCGGACCATGCACCATACAGCTTTGTATGGGGTAATTCTAGAAGATCAGTAATGCAAGGTGGGGAGCTAGGCAATCAATGATATAGAATCTGGGGAGGGGTAGTTCTTGTGGGTTGGGCCTACGGGTCATGTATTGGGCATGGTATGCCTCTGGGGCTTCGGGTCATGTATTTGCAAGTCATATCGGGCATTGTGACTTGGGACTATGGGTCATGTACGGGTTCACCTAAAACCCTTAAAATGAAGATTATCCATAATAAAAATAAAAATGAAGGCCTTTGGGCCATTCAGACTGAAGGAATAAGGGAAATTTTCAAACCAATGAACAAAGCCAAGGATGGTCAGAGACCATTAGCACCAACAACCACCAAGGCAATAAGGGAAATCTTATGCCATTACAATTGCCAAGGTTGATCTTGAAAATGAAGTGGTGATAGGTACACTAGTTATTAATTCAATAATAGAGAACACAATTTTTTATTCTAGTTTGATGCATTCCTTCATATCACGTAAGTATAGTAGAACTATTCAAACACCACCACAAAACATTGATGCAGAGTTGTGTGTGAAAATGTAAAATGGGAAAATTATTTCATCCCATGTATATAAATACTACCCTATCAATATTTGTGAGTTGAACTTCCTAGTGAACCTTTTGATTCTCCCTTTAGTAGAATTGGATGCAAGTTTGGGTATGAATTGGATTTCTTTATATAGAGCCAACATAAATTACTATGATAATGAAATCACACTACATATCTTGAATCATCCTACGATTCTATAAAAATTTAAGGAAGATGGATATTCTTTAGATCCAAAATCAATAGCATGGATATTATTTCCCTATGACCATGAATATATTTTTAAAATGATTAAATCTAAATAAATACCATCCTTGAAGACATTCTAATTGTGAGGGAAAATGCTAATGTGTTTCCTGAAAAATTTTATGTTCTTCCTCCTAGTTGAGAGGTTGAATTTTCAATCAAGCTTATACATAGTGTGCTTTTACTATCAAATACTCCATATAGAATGACTATGGTAGAACTTGAGGAGCTGAGGAATCAACTATCGGAGAATTGGAATAATGGGTTCATACGCCCAAGTGCTTCACCATAGGGTGTACCAGTCCTCTTCGTCAAGAATATGGATGGGTCAATTATCCTTTGAATTGATTATCATGAGATCAAAAAGATCACAATAACAAAAAATTATCCTCTACCTTGGAGTAATGACTTATTTTTTTGGATATGTGAAGTCTAATACTTATCTTAGGTGAATCTTCAAATGAGGTATTATCATGTAATGGTGAATGAGGAGGATATCCCCAAGATCACTTTTCGTACAAGGTAAGAGCACTATGAGTTTATAGTAATTCCTTTCATACTCACTAATTATATAGATATATTCATGGAATTGATGAATAGATTCTTTAGTGATTACCTCTAAAAAATTGTAGTAGTATCTATAGATGATATTCTAATATACTATACAATCTAGGAGGAGCATAAGGAGAATTTGAGCATTGTGATAAAGACATTATAAATGAATAATATATATGAAATTTATATAAAATGTGAGTTATGGTTGAAGGAAGTCTCATTATTGGGACATTTTATAATAAGAAATTGTGATATCTATGGAACCTTTAATTATAGAATCAATTTAAGGATGGTCTAGGCCAACATCCATGATAGAGATCTATAGTTTACTTGGGTTAGCTGGGTATTATCGATGATTTATGAGCAATTCATCAAGATTTTCAAACATTCTATCAAATATAACTCGGAAGGGAGTTAAGTTTGTTTGTAATAATGAATGTGAAGAGAACTTTAAGGAGTTAAAAAAGTGGTTTGTTGCTACACCTATACTTATGCTACCCAAAAGTGAGGAAATTTTCATTGTATATAGAGATGATTTAAAGAAGGGATTTGGTTTTGTATAAATGAAAAATGTAAAAGTGATAACTTATTTCTCAAGGAAATTTAATTTCCATGAATAGATCTTCTTAACACATGATCTAGAGTTGGGTGTAGTAATATTCACATTGAAAATATGGAAGCATTATCTATTTGGAGAGAAGTGTGAAATATATATGGATCCTAAGATCCTTAAGTATATATTCACACAAAAATATATGAATATGAACTAGTGAAGATGGTTAGAGTTGATTAAGGATTATGACTGCTCAATCAAAACCATCTTGTGAAATAAAATAAATTGGAAGATTCTCTATGTAGAAAGGATACAATAATTTTATCATTAATGATAATTGAAAAGGATCCTATCTTATTATATTTGAAAAGGATGGACATGGGAATCATAAAGGAAGGAATACCATAAATACTTTCATAAATTATTTCTCAACCATCCCTTATAGAGAAGATAAAATATGCACAAAGAGAAGTTGTGAGAATTTATAAGAAGGTGGAAGCTATAAGAAAAAGGAAATCCTTAGATTTCAAAATTAATGAAGAATGAATTTTATTATTTGGGTTAAGACTATGTGTACCATAAAATACCATGTTAATGAAGGAGTTGTTAGATGATGCACATATATCAACCTTATCCATCAATCCCGAGATCCCAAAGATGTATCAAGATATCTGAGAGCACTATTGGTGGGAAAATATGAACAAGAAGATAACATAATATACATCAAGGTTTCTTGTATGTTAGGAAGTGAAGGTTGAAAGAAAAAAATACAGCGGGATTATGAAACCATTACCCATACCTACATGGAAATGAGAAAACATAACCATTGACTTTGTCACTGGTCTTATAATTTTTTACAAAATTAGAAAAACCAATCCAACTTCTGATCAAAGTACTATCTTCCAAGTTGTTAAACTTATCACATCATCACAGTGAAATGTGTGTTCGAATATATGTAAATACCCATTCAGTACAATAAAACATATGATCTGATGATAGTTCTGTACACAAAAAAACTCAAACAACTAACTATAATATAAACAAAAACCCCAATAAATTTTATTGTGATTCTTGAAAACCAAGAATAATAATGAAGTCAATTGTTACAACAATATCCCAAATAATGTAGCCATAGAAAATGTATATTGGTAAAATTAAATTTTTTATTTCTATATCATATATAAAATTAATTAAAAATTATAATAGTTTTCTAGATAGGTAATAATTTTCCAATGTCATGTATAAGGGTGTTATACGTGTATATTGACAATCCTAGTGGATCAGGTGGAAGCACTTGAGCGGGGGGGGGGGGGGGGGGGGGTAAATTAGTCGTCGCTAACTTTTACAATTTCTTTCTTAAAATAAACCCCTATAACTAGTTAAAATATTATCATCTCAATATAAACACTCATAATTTCAATATTAAATACAAAATTAAAATAATAAAAGACACATATGAATTTTTACAAGGTTGGAACTCATTGTGAGGGAATACTTCTTACTATATCCATTATTTAATATGCACATATATATTTTAAAAAATAATCATAAAACCCAATCATAGTGGATAAAGAGGTATCATATTTCACCTTTAAAAATATTGGCATCCCACTTGTAATAGCTTCTTTGACTAACTCTCAATAGTTTCAATGAAAAAAAAAACAGAACCATTTTAAGAAAAATTTCACTAGTATTGAGTTACTATACCAATATAAATAAACATTACTCTTTGATCCTTAACATTTATTAAAAAAATATATATTTTAAACCTATTAAATATTATCAACCATGACTGATACTAGTTTTGGATGAAGTGAAACTTCTAGATGATTATGGATCATAATATGAAATAATCAGCTATATGTTTTTTTTAAAACTTTTTATAGTAAACCGGTTTTAGAATTAGATTATTATTGTTCATAGAGAGTTGACCTTATCATCACATACATCTTCCCAATGACTAAAACCCTCTACTTAAGCATCCTCCTTCATGGGGTCTCAATATTTTTATGATAACTATATATTTTCTATACATGCACCCCATTTTATATTTTTTAATTATAAAATATTACTGAAATGAAACTATTTTTGTAATTTTCATGTCACAAAAAAAAAATATTCATGAAATAACATTTGTCCCCAAAATCCCTTGTGCATGTTTTTGGTGAATTGTTCTTGTGATTATTTCCACCACACCTCATACAATTTCAAAAAAATAACCATTTCTTCATTCTAACTAATAAATTAAAATAATCAGGTAAGATTTAGTATCAATAACCATATATAATACTTTATAAACAATTGAATTTGTGAATTATATATATACTCAATAAATTTCTCTTATTCATTCAACTAGATTGTCCACACTCCAACTCAGCTTCAACTAGATTGGAACATAAATTATCTCATCATGGTTCATAAATATTTGAGATCTGAGAGTGTTGAAAAGTTGTATTTCATCACAACTTATTCATTTGAATGTGATTTAATAAATAAAAAATAACACTTCATCATTATACTTTAATCTTTTAGAATCATCTAAACTTGATCTCCATAAATATTTTTCTAATTTGTTTTTGAAAAAAAATTAAAAAATTTGAGAAATAATTACCTTTTTTTAATTTCTTATAGACTAGATTGAATCAAAATTTTATTGTAATGTTTAAATCACTAAATATTATCTTGGGAATCATTTGGTTTAATTTACCTCTGAATACCTTTCTCTGTAATTTCTCTTATTTTTAATTATCCTGGAATATATAAAATTATCAAAGTATAAGACTCTTATAGATTCAGAATACATCCCTATAAAGTTAAAAAAAATAATTATGAACTGAATAATCATCCTTTATAAGTCTATGATCACCCTCAAAAAGCAGGTAATGACCCTTAAAAATTCTCAAATCATTTCTCCATTGATTGGGATTCATCCTTACATAGTTGGAAATGATCCCTTAAAAGGAAGAAATCATCTTCATGGTCAATAATTATCCATACATGGACATACAATATCATTACATTCCATAAGGAAATCATGACTTATATAATTTCATATATCTTTTTAGAATAATCATTATATTTTATATAGTTCCACATGAAGTTTTTCAAAATTCAGGTTCAGAACAAAATTTCATATTAACTTTGTATCACTCTAGATCCACTTCAATTCTTGTTAGGCCCTCCCTAAATATATCAAAAACATTCAAACTAGCTAAAAATATTTCTCAATAGCCACCAATGATTCTTTATTAAATGTTGAAAAAAATAAAAATCTTTAACAATTACATTGGGATCTTAAATCTCCTATATTCAATATATTTTCAAAATTATTCAAATATTATCAAATTTTATCAAAACCAGTCACCCCAACTCATAATTCATAAAAAACTAATAAGAATCAATAAATTACAAAGTTAATTAAAAAAGATATTTCATAACACCACAATACCTATTAAGGTAGTGTTTCATACATAATTATACATCTTAGTGACCAAAAATTGTGTCCATGTGACATGAATGATCACATTCAATTCACATATTCATTTATCCTCCATTTTGAAATATACCTAACTTCAAATTAAAATAATAAAGTAAAGATGACACTCCCCCTTTTAAAAATAACCACTCCCACTTTGATAATGGATAATAAAACATTATAATATTATTTTAATCTCTCTACCACTTTTACAACATTTTTCAAATCTTTATGGGGGGGGGGGTAATCTCCACACATATTCAAATAAGTGGGGAAAGCAGAACAACATGTTTCATCCTTAATTCCTCAAAGCTCTATATTGAAATTTAATTGATAAAAATATATGAAATATGATCTTTGGTGAAATTATAATCAAGTTTCACACTAGTATTTTCCAATTTATCTATTTTAAAATCAAATTAGATATAAATATGATTTAATATTGAGTTTTGTACAAGATTATGGGACCTATATATAAAAATATTATTATCACAAGACTTTCTTAGTGAATTGTCAACATTAACGTTCTAATATTTCAAATAAAATTTCATATTTAGCATATGTATACAAGATTTTGTAACTAAAATATACTCTTCCTTAGTAATAACTATTGAAATAGAAGTCTAATTCTTTTTATTATAACTCAAAAAGGTCTCCCAAATAAAAAATTCTCCACAATTATTAGACATCCTATCAGTATAATACCCTACCCAGTCATTATCTATGTATCTCTATAACTATAAATCTGGTCTGTTTCTGTACAAAAAACCAAAATTTAGAGTTTCCTTGTTGTAACTTAGTATTATTTTGGCTGCTAGCATATGGGACCCTTTAGTATCATAGTTAAACTTTAAACATAGAGTCACAAAATAAATAATATCTTCACTTTTTGATGTTTTATATATTATTCTATTAATAATTCTTCTAAAATATTTATGATTCACTATTATTCCTACTTCATCTTTGTTCATCTTAGTTCCAATAGTAATGGGTGTCGAAATTTCTTTGCAATATTCCATACTAATTTTTTAAACAATTCTTTGAATACTTATTATTTGAAATGAAAATTAATTCATTATTTTATTTAACCTATAGTATCAAGAAGAAACTTGTCTAACCCATCATTGAAATATCATATTTATCTTTATTATAATTTGAAAAATCTTCATAGAGATACTCTTTTCCACCAATAAATATATTTTAATTAATAGGAAAAATTAAAAATAAAGTTTATTTGTAAAAATAATTCACATACAAGTTTCTATGAAACATTCCCATTAAAAATTCCATCCATATCAAATAGCCATATAACACCAAATACCAAGATCTAGGGGCCTGTTTTAACCCATAAAAGGATTTATTTTACTTATAAACCATAATTTTATCATTATATAATTGAACCATTTGGGTTTATCAATAAGAACTTATGTTTCCAAGTCCCTATTTAGGAAGGTAGATTTTATATCCATTTTATAAGCCATGTCATGTCAGCGAGCTACCACTTCCAAGAACATTCTGATTGATTTAAGTATTATTACTAGTGATATTTTTTCTTCAAAATCCACTCTTTCCATCCATGAGTATCCTTTGAAAACCATACTTGGTTTATTTTATAACACTTTATCTTTATCAATAATTTTTTTTCAAAACACTCACTCGGTGTTAATTACTTTTTTATATTCATATCTTGGTACAATCTTCCCAATGGAGTTGTTCTCAATCTGATCAATCTCTTTATTCATATAAATTATATCTCTTTTATGATCAAACTACTATTAAATAGATCGTTGTTACAACTTAATAAATGATATTATTTTGGTTTTCAATTATTTGTATTCATCTTTTTTGGAATGGTTCCTCTTTATTACTAATAATATTTTTATAATAAATATGTATCCTTAATCTATAATAACCCACTCTCTAAACTTTAGCTCTCTCAACAATTTCACTTGTTTGTTCTAAATCAACACAGAAAATATTCTATATATCTCCTTATTATTTTTAAATATGTTTTTCAGGAATTTTCTCATGATCAGATTCTATATTCACATTCACCAATTCAACTATAACTTCTATCATTACATTATTTTCAATGATTTTGAATTAACAACAATAAATAAGTTTCTGTATCCTTGTATTCTATTGTTTATATCCCCTTAAGTTTGAATAATAACCTATGAACATTTATTCATATTAATTTTCTTCAATCCTTACTATATTTTATCCTTTGGTCATCATAAAATAAGGGCTACCAAGACATTAAAACATTTTATCGTTATATTTTTCGTGAAACACATTTCACAAGGAATCCCATTAGTCTTTGGTCTCAATAAACACCTATTTTTAATGTACACATCATAACATATAACTTATCTCCTAGATCAATTGGATATTTAATTCTTAGATAGAATAGTCCCTCCCATATCAACAATTTTTCTATTTTTACTTTAACCTATACCATTTTTTCCGGGGGGGGGGTATGATTTTCTATCTGGATTATTTATCCATTTATTATCAATATGAATTTTGAATGTATTGAATATGAATTTTTTTCCAACCTCACCTTCTTGATATATACACAAAACTTGGTTGAATTATGTCTTATTATACCACACACATATGAATAAATAAGCTATAGAGGTCAAGTCGACTGAATTTCACCCCCTCTCATGTGTCCCATGATTTTTTTCTATTTTTACAGGTTTCATTGATAACTTTTGTTTCTCTTTTTAGATGGGAAATTTCTTAGAAACTTCATGTTTTGAGATTTTACTCATGTTTTTTTAACCAAGGTGTACAAGGTTCATCTCCTATATATTATTTCCATCATTTTCACTTAATTAGCATGAATTGGTTAGTTCAAAAATTTGAAACAAATTCTTAATTACTATTTCACCTTAAGTGACAACCTTTCCAAATTTAGAGTTATTTACAATGAATAAATTTTCATGAAATAAAAATTCATTCCAATCATCACAAAATTGTTTCATAGTAGGTAAATTATTTTTCATCCCTTATATTAAAGAACATATTTTCTTTTTAACTTATTTGATTCAATTTTATAATTTTTAACACCTTTGATTTTCAAGGGACTACCATTTAAAAATTTCATTACTAATCATCCATGTTATTTTATGATATTCAAGGTTTTAGTGTATCTAGTCATTTTCGAGGAATATCCACTATCAAAGATACATATTTCCCTCTATTACAAGCTTTCAATGCAACCACAATATTTAGAAATTATTTTTCATGATTTTTGTTTTGAAATAATTTATCCTTTTATTTGTATGAAAGTTGGATATGAAGTCTTATCATATAATTATTAGTAATATGTACCTAATTCACAAATATATTATAAATTAAATCTTAATAACCTAATCTATTTTGAGTGTATAAATTATCTAATTTTGTGTTCATTTATTTTATATTATAATATTCTTTATTTTTAATCTCAAAACTATCCCACTTTGATTCATACCTTCTTCTAGGTAATGAAATATTATTTTATTAGGTTCATAAATTATCTCTAGAAATAACCACCGAATCTGAATAATCTAAAATAATTGAAATTATATCTAGAAAATTACTATCTATATTTTTTATTTTTCTTTATAGCTCCACATTGAAATTTCTTCTATAATATAGGGAAATTTTATTATATTTCTCGTTTCTTCCTTTAATGTGGGAGAAAATGTTTCTCCACTTTTCATAGTCTAAAATTATCTAGATTTAGAATTGATACATGTAATGTTAGTAAAAAAAACATTTCAATCATATTTTTAGGTACAAATTTAACTTTATTTTTGGTGGTTTATTTCTTAGAGGTATTAAAATTTTCATCTTTGAACTCATTAGATTTTTTAAGTCTTATTACATCTTCTTAATTTTTTTCTATTATAAGATATTTTTATTGTATATTACATATTTATTCCTCATTTATAATGAGTTTAGCCTCAATATCTATCATGATCTTATCATTATCTATAAATTTCATCTTGGATTTCTTACGCTCATTAATAAGTTCAGTTTCACTTTTGAGGAAATTTTAGTCTAAATAAGTTGTTTATTGTATCTATTTTATTCATTAATTTGATTTATTTCTTAAGATTTTTGTTCAAATCTAGGAAAAATTCCAGTTTATATATGATAATATTCTCCATATATATTTCTCCACCACATTTCTAATCAATTCTTGATGAAATCTCATGATTATAAGCATGTTCCCAGAAATTAGTGAATTTCCCAATAATATTTTATTTATAATGAAATTTTAAAGAGAAATCATCCTATTCTTATTTTATTATTTTACTTATTATTTTTTCCTTTTGGTAAACTTATTTCAACCTTTACTATACTTTTTCAAATATTTTAAATTTTTATACCAATACTTATTTTGAGATTTGTCAATTTGTTCCTAAACCTAACATTTTCTACTTTTGATCTTGGGATAGTTTATGAAAAAATATCGAATTACACAACATTTGAAACATTTGAGATTTAGAATACATTTTTATTTTCCCTTAACATTTCCGATTTTTTTTAGATAATAGATGTGATTCTTTTATAATACTTATCTTGATCTACTTCATTATCAGAATAATTTGAATCTTCCACTTTTTCATCTTTGATCTTAAGAATTCTCATGGATTAAAATAGAAGTTCCAATTTATATTTGTTTTTAAATGAACGATCCTTTCCCATTTAATATGTTATGAGAATATTGTGAATTTAATCAATGGTAATATCATCTCTATCTTCAAATACTAATATTTTAGGATAAAATCTTCCTAGAAAATTTCCCTCTATATTCTTCATAATGGGGGAGTCTTATACCATTTCTCCGTAGCCCCTAATATTGTTGAAAATTTAATTTACCCTTATAAATTATGCATCTATAATTTTTATATATATCCATTTTGATATCTTAAAATATAATTCCTTAGGTTTGAAACATTTCTTCTTTAACTATGAATTTTCCTTTATAATTTCTTTTAAGTTTGTCATATAATTTTTTAGTATATTGAAGTTATATAAATTCTGTTAAAAAATTATTTTAAATTGATATAAAATGGTATTTACTTAATTTCCATCAAAATCATGATTTATATTTTTAGTGAATGAAATTAGATATCTTATTTTAATTGGTGGAAAATCCACTGTCACAACATCCAACACTTTAAGGATGGGAGACAAAGGGTAAGGGAGCATCCTGCTTTTTTAGGTATAAAAATTGTTTATATCAAAAGTGGGTATGTAATTAATATTCACAGAGTGGATATTATCAATTTTTGACCAAAATATGTTCTAATATAGAAAACCATGAGAACTTATACAAATTAAAAGTTCTTGTGGATTAGGCTTAGACACCCGAGAGGGGATAAAGGGGTGAATATGGTGTTACCAACATTTGAAATTTCTTTCCTAAAATAAATCTATGGGACTAGTTATGATATTATTATATAAATATAATCACCCATACTTTAAAGATAAAAGTAAAAAATAAAATAAAATAAGGAAAAATATAATTCTTATAATGTTCAACCTCAATTTGAGAGCCTATTTCTTATTGCATCCAGTTTCATTCCCAAACCAATATTTTCCACTAATAATATAACCAAATCATAGTGGGTAGTGAGGTATCATACCTTACCTAAATAACATTATCATAGCAATCAATATAGTTTTTAACTAACCCCCAAGTTTCAATGAAAAAAAAATAAAACTAATTTGAGAAAGAATACCAGCAGCTTTGAGTGTAACAACATGACCCTAGAAGCCCAGAGACGGTGCATTATTTTAATACATTAACATGATTACAAGGAATATATTCCTAAAGGACTGACCTGTTTAATAGTCTTGGAAAATAGATTACATACATGAATGTTACATTACACTTTCTAAAATAAAAAACAGCATAAATATTTTTTTTGAGAATTCTATTATTCCCCTAGATTAACCCTGCATATCAATAATAATAAAATTCTTAGAATCCTGAGGAAATAAAATATAATAAATGGGTGATCGCAAATGCTCAGTAAGGGTGAATAATATAGCAGAAGTTATCAAAAATAATCACAAACTTTTATGGAAATGTATAAAATTGAAACACAATCCCTTTAAACCTAAACTTCAACATAATATGGAAAAGATAGATTAAATAATTCCATTTACTTATTCACATGGATATTCTATTAGTTGAATAATCACATGTAACATTAATAACTAATCACATAATGATGTAATGCATAGTTCCAGACATGTTAACCATAAAGAAAAGGCCTCATACAAAGAGCCAAAATATAATTTTTTTCAAGGCCCTATGACAAGACACCAATTTATCTTATGATATCTACCAATGCATTAAGGGGTTATAGTGGGCCCCACATGTCACTTACTATTTCCAATTAATTCTTTATATGTAAAGGGTGAAACATAAAACATTCATATTAAAATAGCATAGGAAATGTTAACACATAACCATAAACCATGAATAACATAAAAATAGAACATCCAAAGTCAAACATATCAAAAAACTATCAATAAAATATGGAATATTGTATCATAATAAATCAACTTCAATTAAACATAAAATCCAACAATAGATGATGACATAACTGAAATCAATCCAAAAAATATTTGAGAGAAATATCTCTTTCTACTTATAAATCATTTAAAAGTCACATAATTTTAAAAGAAACCATTTATTTTGAAAATATTCATTTAATCTTGTAAGGGAAGCTTCAAAGGTGTTATAATGATGTAAAATTTCCACACCCACCGTATAAGTTAAAAAATATTCTTTCATTAATTTGTTGAAAAGGTCATAAAGTACCTTGTATAGAAAATGACGAAAAGATTATTTTGAAAACATTTAATAAAAATTAAAACAAGGGTATAAATGAATATAACCCATATTCTAATAAATATTAAAAATTTATTCAAATAAATTTTAGGAAACACAGATGTGGATGATAAAGAAGTCCGAGTAGATAATTACGTATAAACAACCTCAGATGATAAAGAGATTGTAAAATTTACCCTTTCCTTGTACATTTCCTTATTTGAGGGTATTATAACCTCCTGCATAATTATTTAATAATTTTTATTAAATTATTCAAGAACCAAATACATAAATATGATATCTTATATGATCCCCTAATATTTCTTTGTTAATAATATTTTAGTATTATCATTATTTCGAGTGTTAACTGATTCATTTTCCTTCATGTGTTTTGTTAATTTATTCATGTTTGTTATGGATAAGATGTATTTGATTCATATCCAAAATGATATTAAGTTCTTAAAAATTATTTTTAATCATAAAATGGAAATTATTCTTTAATGGTTACGATGGGGAAAAAATCTCATCGCGTCGTGGATACGGTAAGCCGTACGTACACACGAACGACAATATAATTCTATTGATGGTGAAATATTATTTAATTGGATTGTATATTATATATAAAAATCATTAAAATGTTATATTTATTATTTAAATCAATTATACTCATTATTATACCCATCCAAATAATGAAGTGTTGAATAACAAACTACACCACGACGTGGAGACGACAAGCCATATGTACGCACATTTGATGACTTTGTCATTCATAGGATGGATAGGATAATGAATATGGTTTTACCATATTTATAATAACATTTAATTATTTATAAGGTACTAGAGTAATTTTATTATTATTTAAACAACAATGATAGAGGAAGTAGAATAATAAAATAACTTTGAAAGAGGTGTTGAAATAATTACCTCTTCTTTGGGTGCATCCTTTTGATTTGAATAAAAGGGCTATTTAGGTTGGCTTTATGATCAAAGTTAGGACTATAGGATGAAGTGAGAGTTGTTTATAGGAGATTTGGTTAGGGTTTGGCCGATCCTAAAGGCTTTGGAGGTGTGAATTAAAAGAAAGGGAGGTGATCATTTATAAGAGAGGTGAGGGGCACTTTAGGAAAAGCATGAAATATTAATTTATTATAAAATTATTTTCGGTTTCTAATAGATCCAAATTGATTTAGTTATAGGATAAGGTGGGTATGGGTCTAAATAATCTCAACAAATAGGTTTTATTCATGTTTAGGGAACCATATTAGCCTTATCTTTTAGAGTTAACCCTTAGTTAAATAGTTTAACTTTTACAATGTCTTCTTGTATTTTTATACTACATGGTTAATATAGTTACTATAAAATGACAATATAACATCTAGTGGTTCATTAATTACATTTGTAACATTATATAAGTCATTTTTTGTAACTTTATATTTTTAGGACTATTATATAATTTAATAAAATATTATTTATTTAATAAAATCATTTATGTCAATTTTGACACTATTTAGTATTTATTTTTTTGTTAAAGTCATAACAACTTTATTCCTTAGAACCAAATAAAATGAATCAAAACCAACATGTCATATTCAAATATAGAATTATTGGATGACATCAAAAGTTTAAATTTAAATTTATTTTAATATTTATAATATCATTTATTTTAATATTTCATTAATAAGGTAATTACTACATCATCATTGTGTCATAAATAAATTTAATTATTTAGTGTCTAAAAATTATAAATAAAATACCATGATGTAGTATATCATTTTATCTTTATAATTAATAATTATAGTCTAATTTATCTTTTGCATAACCCTATACTAAAAATGGTTTAGTTATTAAAATTTGAATTTACCACTTTTAACTCTTCTTTAAATAAAATATAATAAATGTCCCAATATAATCCAAGGGGATAAAAAAGGATCATATTATTTTCCTAAGGTTGATTTTGATTGAAAAAAACTTATTAAATAGAATTAGGACTAGTGTTTGGGTAATTTTATATTATTATAATATTATTTTTACCTTTAATTACCCTATTTACTTTTAACTGTGGTATATAAAATTAAAAAATTACTATTCAACAAAAATTATTTTCATCCAATTGATCCACATTTTACTTATTTATGAAAACCTTCTCTATCAAATTTTTGAAATTCAATTTACAGAAGTAGTAAAATTATGTGTCATGCAAATTTGCAAATGTGCAAATGTGCCTAGAAGGTGGGTAAAAGATGTTAAAAAGTTCAATAAAATTTTATATGTCTAATCTTATTATAAAATGAATCCAATGAATTAAATTGGACTAATATAGGTATTATGTCTCTATTTTGAATTTATGATAAATTTTAATCAAAAATAATTATTTAAATGAAAAAGTTTTTTTATGTACTATGAAGTATTTTTCACTTGTCTTCAAAAATTGAATGTTTTCAGAAAAATAAAAAAAATTCACCCTAAGCTAATTATGGTATTCCAAATTAAAAAATTAACTCTATTTTAAAAAATTCAATTTTTAGAAGTGTCAAAAATTAATTTTATTATTGTTCACAAAAGTACATAAAAAGTAATTCTTTTTAGAAAATAGTTTTTCTAAATATATAACTATTTTAACCAAACTTATACATCTCATTATAAATATGTTTTATTTATGTGAAAAAATAATAAATAAAATTTAAAATATATTTTTCACTATTCATATTACAATATTTAATTGATCAATAAACATATCATTTAAATAATTGTTATACTAATGTGTTGTTTCTAAGAAACTCAATCTTGCATATAACACAAACCAAGTCGGTGTTGCGTGAAATATAAGCTATTAAATTACTTTAAAGAGATAACTTACTATGAAATATTGGGGTGTTACATTGAGTTTATTTGACAATAAAAATAAATCTTCCACTTGAAATCTTCATAGATATTAAGATAATATATTTCCCATATCTTCATGAATAGTGACATAAATTGATACAAGTTGTGGATGATGCGAAACAACTAGTAGATTTTTCTTGCATGAAAAAAATACTTAACCATATATATATTTCAAATATCTATAGAAAACTATATTTAGTATCATATTCTTATTCTTCTTCATAGATATTTTACCTTCTCATCATACACACCTTATTATATATCAAAATCCCATACTTAACCAACCTCCTTCTTGGTATCTCAATATTTTTATCACCATAATTCCTACACTGAACATGCACTAAATTTTATATTTTAAATGTAATTTACAAAATAAATTTAAAATTTTAGTATTTCAAGGATTTTCATTCCACGCAAATAAATTGAATATTCATGAAATAGAATCTATCCCTAAGATCCTATGTGAAAGTTATTACCTAACTATTTTGTGGTTATGTCCCTTATTTCCTCATGTAATTTCTAAAAATACCCTTTTCTTCATTACAACTGATAAATTAAAATACCCAGATAAACACCCAAAATGAACATCATTTAAAATATTTCACAAGAAATTAATTTGTGAATTATATATATACCTAGTATATATTCCATCTTCACTCAACTATATCACCCACATTTCAACTCATATTTAACTTGCTTATAGTATGAATTCTCTCTTTATAGATAAATAATATATGATAGTTCATACTCATGAAAACTCAACTTTAAGAATAACTTATTTATTTTATTTTGATTTATTAAATATAAAATAACACTACATTATCACACTTTAATCTCAAAGAATTATCTTTCATTTATCACCATTAATATATTATAAGAAAATGGATTTGAAAAAAGTTAAACAATTTGTGTAGTGACTAGCTCTTTTCAATTTCTCCTAGACCTTCTTGAATCATAATTTAATTATGTTCTTTTAATCACTAAATATCATCTCAAGAATCATGAAGATTAAATTCCCTTAGAAAAACGTATTCTTGAATTATTATTTTTTAATTCTTTATTAATGTTATTTTTTTATTTGGATTCCCTTATGTTGTTAGAGATTATCCTCAAAAAGTCATCATGATACTTATAAACTTAGATATTATCCTTAAGTAGTCTTAGACTATCCTTATAAAGTAGGGAGTATTCCATATAAAGTCTCAAATAATCCTTAAGAGTTAGGTAATGATCCTTACAAACTCATTGATCATCCTTACACAACTCAAGATTCATCCTTACATTACTATCCCATGCTTACACAACTGAGTGATTATCATTATATTGTTGAGGATTCATTATTATGCAGTTATAAGTGATCCTTATATAGAAATAAATTATCCTTATGGTCAATATTGATCTTTATACAGACACCATCCATCCTTATGAACTGAAGGTTTATCCTTTTGTAGACAATATTCTTCCTTATGGAACTCATTTATTATAAAATTTAAACAATCTGATTAGAATGATCCATAACTTGTACATAGTTCGATAATGACTTTGAAAAGATTCAGGTTCAATAATAGAATTCAGGATTAATTTATAATCACACCATAGAAACTTAAATTAATTTTAGATCATATACAAACATATCGAAATCATTCAAACTAGATATAACAAGATATCATCGACCTCTAAAAATTCTTCATTCAATGTTGAAAACAACTAAAATCCTCCAAAAATTCCTTTATTATCTTTTTATAAGATATTTTAAATACTATACTCTATGTTTGGATGATATTTAATAATTTATGACAGTCATTTTAGATAATAATAATATATATATAATAAATAATCTTAATAAATTGTAATATATGACATTTATTATTAAGAAACCCTAAATATACTTAAATTTATGATGTTTATTCATAATAACAATCATATATATTCATTTCTATTTTAGGATATATCTCACTATTATAAGGAATAAATTTCATATATTGAGATATATATGATAGTTATTTTTAATTCTCATTAGATATAAGTGGTTAATTCTATAAAAATGGATAACATAATGGTTGAACCAAGATAAATAAATGGAGACAAAAAACAACAACAAGAGTATAATGAAACAATTTCCATGATAACATCAAAATTGAAATAAAAATCTCAATTACAATAATAAAAAACCAAATAAAAAATTCGAATGATAAATTTTTTATAGAAAATGTTGATTAATTTAGTATATTAAATATAAATTATAATAATAGAATAATACCTCTTGGTCCTATAAAATGTAAATTCATCATAAATTTTACTCTTTTTATTTCCACCTTATACTTTTTACTTAAAGTTTTCACCTAAAAATAATGTAAAAATAATTATTTTGATCATAACGAATCATTTAAAAAGTTATTATAAATAAATTATACATACTTATTAGTATTATACATCAATTAATTACACCTATTACCATACTAAAATTATATTTCATAAATAGTGGATACCCAAAACTTAGTGAACCTTATCGCAGAGTTGGTGATTCTCTCTATAATTATGTTTGATACATGGAAATATCAATATAGAATACATTTAGAATATATATAAAAATTATTATTTAGTTGAATGTACATTTTAATATTCCAAAATATACCTAAAAATTTGATAAATTCATAGCCCATTCCATATTAGTTTTTGTAAATTTAATCTTGAGATAAAAACACACCAAAAAATTCACTACGTAAATTTAATTATCAATAATTATTATATAGGAGAGATGTGATATGAAATATACTCTAACCTATCTTATGTTAATATTAATTTTTATATAACTTTTAGGATAAAAATTTCCATTATTCTTTTATATTTATATTTCAAAATAAATTGATTATATTTAATGTTAAATAATATATTTTCTTATAATACACAAAAAATCATTTTTTATGTGAATAAAATAGAAGAATATTAAAAATAAATTAGTAGAAATCATTTTTATAGAATAGAAAACTACTTATAATAAACGATATACTAGTTATACATTTTTTTGAATAACTATTGAAATTTTATATCTATCAAACAACATGATGATTATATAAAATTATATAATTCTTATCAAAATAATATAATTTAACCATTTTATTATGTTACTTAGGATAATGAAAACTGACTTCACACACACACACACACACACATTATAAAGGAACGGTTATCATGATACGTTCCTCTGTGTTTTTCTTGGATTTGGATGGGATAAGAAAGAGTGTTGAGATATTATGAAGGCATAGAGTTGAGCTTTTGCTCTTTGGGGCATCACCACACCCTAGAGGGTCCCATAGTGGAGGTTGTGGTGGCATGATGAGCATGGTGATTTTTCTATTTTACAACTATGGTCATGGTGAATAACTATTTTGGATTTGGGTGAACTGAAGGCATAAAACATATATGGTTCTTATTATGGTGGTGTCCATTTTTGAGATGTGGCTATAGAGGTTAGTCGTTTTGATGATTGGAAAACCAAGGGTGTGAAACACCATTTTTATAGGGTGATGTGTGTTTAAGATTTACCTATTTAGAATGAGGAAGTAATAATGATCATAGTGGTGGGCATGGTGGTGTTGAGTCATGGTGAGGTTGAGTCATCTAGTAAGGTTTTAAATAGTGAGGGATGATCCCCAATGTCATGGTCCAAGTTATGGTGGACTGGAAATAGTAAGGGGAATTATTCTATGCCATGGTGTGCTTCCAAATGTTATATATGGTAGTGTGAACCAAAACCATGTTGGATTCTTACATGTTACAGTAGTGGTGAAACTCATCCTTTTCTTTTGGTTTTTGGGTGTTTCGGTTTCATTATTTTATTCCTTCACTGCTACAAGTTTTATTCCATTAATTACAAGAATTTAATGTTTTGACCTAGATAGTCTAAACACCAAAACCATCCCCTTGTTTGCATATGTGTTGTAAGGGAATGAAATATTCTTCTCCATGCATCAATATATTAATTTTTAGGGTGCCTATACTATATTTATTTTACTTTACTCTGAAAACTGTGCAATTGGAGATGAATAATGGAGAATCCCAAGAACCTTGAGTAGACCAAGGCCTCAACTTTGGTGTCTTATTTTTCTATTTTACTACATTGAATATGTCTTATCTTATTACATAGAGACACTCTTATTCCATCATAGTGAGTTTGTATCCAGGACTTGTGCATGTATATTTAATTCTCTATTACTGTTTTGAATTTAGGTAGGATATCCTTAAGTTTATCATTTATTTAAGTGTTTTTGGGGAATTATCATTCTTTATCATCAATGAGTAAATAGTGGTATCAACCATAATGAATATAATTGACCAAAATTATGGGATTTTTAAGAAATGCATGAATAAAAAGGCGATTCTATTATTTCTTTATGGTTTTAAATTTATTCATGATAGTTTCCTCTTGTGATTTAATAATTATTGTGAAAGCTCGATGATGGGATTATCTAATCTCCCCTTCTTTTTTTCTATTAAAAAATTTATTAACCAATGTAAAGATTATAAAATAAGGGATATAGAGTAAGTTACATTCATCAAATTCTATATTTCATCCATGGAATTATTTGTCCCGTTATTTTGTTACTTTAATAATGTTTAATAAATGGTTATAACTATTATTAGCAACTAATTACTTGGTTTATTATTCATTAAACCTACTCATATTGAATCATTTAATTCAATAAAGTAATGTAAAAAAGTTTTCTCTTTAGAAATGAATGTTTTGGTCCATTGTAAGCCCATATTTTATTTCTATAATCATATATGAATTTTATGTTATTATTTTGGTTTTCTAATTACTTTTTTATTGTAAAAATATTATTTTCTCCCATGTATGTACCAAAAATGATTAATCCCATACTGTGAATTAACTTGAAACATGGTATGGTTGGTATATTAGGTGAGGGGTTGGATGATTTGGAAGTGATGTGGAAGTGGTTGAGGTGGATTATGTTGGTGTGGATGAAATAATATGGGATCTAGTATTACATGTTTTCCCATATATTATAACTAGTTTGTTATCAACATTGTTAGCATGAGTTGAGAGTTGGGCTTTCCAAATGATCTTATTTCATTGTTGCAGTGATTACTTTCCTCTTATAGTGTAATTATTGTTTCCTTTTCATATATATCACATTTGATATTCATTAGGTATTGTCATATAATACATAATATTATGGAAGGATAATTAAATAAAAATTGAATTTATAGGAATTTGTATTGTTGATGGCAATGAAATATTAAATGGATACAATGGTTTGGTTTACGTAAATTCTCAAAGAGCATGTTTGTGTAATTTTTAGTTGAAATATTGATTCTAAAACAACTTTTAATTTTTATGGTTATGAAATTGTTAAACCATATTTGGTGACAGGGTTTAATGGAATGATTGGAAATTTAACCAAAGTGTTTGATTTTGGTAATGTTGAATCTCGATTCTTATATTTTTAGATGAGTTTTATCTTTTTAGTCCTAATGATGGTTTCTAGGTTTTCACATGGGTCACTTTCTATAGATCAAGTATAGGTTTAGTTAGCTTCTCCCATAAATCATTATGTGATATGTATATCATAATATTCTATTATTCCTTATTCTCTTCTACCCAATTCATTTTTGGAGGTTGACACCCATATTTTCGCTTGTGTTATGGGTGAGCTCCCAGCATCTAGGATTTCTAGGTTTCAGATGGATGAAAACTCCACCTACCTCCTTCTCTCCTCTGAACGTAGACTTAATATGTAGATATACCAGGGTTGTAATGGATTGCTATTATAGGGTATATGTTGATACATGCTATAATGGATTGAGGTTCTGATATAGTTGTATATTTTGGTTGTAGTATCTTAAGGTTATAAAATATACATATATCATAAATTTAATGGTTTGGGTTATTATAACTGCACTTATGCATAGGTTGTAACAGTTTGAGGTATAGTGAATAATTACAAAGGATGTGAAATATTTTATACCTAACACATGTTTATAATATGTGATGATAATGTGGTTGTGATGTGCTACTTGGGGTGTATGCTGTGATGGAGATGAGATTATTATGTGATTGAAAGTATGTGAGATATGAATTATAAAGGGGATGAGAGCACCAGAATGTAAGAAATTGGGGTGTTGTTGACTAGTTTAGTGGTAAATTAGATTCAGGTTACCTTATATATATATATACTTGTGATATTATGTTACTTAAATCTCCAAGTTACATGGTTCATGAGCCTTGGTGAGTTTTGAAATATAATTTACCTATTTTTTTGATGAGTTAGTATCTCTATTTATTCATTGGTTCTTTAGTCTACTTCTTATACATTTCTATAAGAGGATTCAGGGAGGATCTTATTGAGTATACATGTATAGTCATTCCTATATATTTATAAAATTGTTTTTCAGCCCCCTTGGTGTGAGTTTGAACTAAGTTAGATGTTAGTAGCTCGGGGGGGGGGGGGGGTGTATTCTATCTTTTTTAGTTTTTAGTTTCCACCATAGGAGTGGTTCATGATTTATTTTTAGTATTTAATTTTTCCAATATTTATGAAATTACATATATTAGGATTTTTATTTATATATGTTACGAAGTTGATCAGTTTATCTCTTATCCTTTCCTAGTATAAATTGAAGGTAATTCCTCCCATATGTATGAATTTTATACCTTTGATGATAGTTTCCAAATCATGGCCAATCAATGGTGGGTGTCGAGGGTCACACCTATCTTCACTAAAAGACTAGGAGGGGAACTAGTGGGGGTAGGTAATGAAGCATATATATTTTAATTACAGATTTCATTCATTTACTCATGAGATAAAATAGACGTTTTTATCCAAGATAGAATAATTTTATCCCTTTTTATTATGAATTTTTTTTTGAGAAAAAGTGAATGTTTTAAATAGAGATCTATATAAATGAAATTATTTTTGTTTAAATGCGATATAATATTAGAGTTAAAAGAATATGTAGAAATATTTTTGGAATCCTTGTGGATAAAATCGCTAAAAAATTGTTATAAATATTTATTTTTTTGAAGTATTTATCATGAGATATGTATGAATATTCTCTCACTATAGTTGAAAAGTTTCAGTTCCACTAAAGTGATAGTTGACATTGTAAAATTGTCTAGGATACAAAATATCAAAAATATAAACAATATTTTCTTTGAGAGTCTGTATATTCAATTATGATATGTTGTCTCAATAATTTTTATATAAGGGAGAAGGGATTAGTAACATACTATGAATTATTTTCGATCTAACTATATGAATAAATATTTAATTATTCATAACATGAAGGATAAATTATCCGTGAAAAATAATGTTTTTTTCAAATAAGTTATGGGAAAAAATAATATTGATCCATATAGTCAAAAATAGGATTGGTGGAAGTATATTTCATTCTGCTTATTTACTGAATATCCATTATTGTGAATTTATGTCATTTAGAAGGATTTAATCAATAGAAAAATGAATATTGTTTAAATTTTTTAGTGTTTATATTTTTGATGATGTCATGAAGTCTCTTATCACTAACTTTAAAAATAAAAATTTCAAACATAGTGATGGGAGTCTCCTTTGTATATTCGATCTTAAAAACTTATGAAAATGAATATTGATCACATTTTTTGGGAATGCATCATCAAGGATTTCATGAATATTTCTAAGTTTCCTTTTACCTCTATTATTATATCTCATTTTATGGTAAAACATTTTAAGTATATATACCTCAATATAAATTATTTACTTTGTTATATAAATGAAGTTATATTAAGAGGTGGTGAATTTATATTACTTTTGGATGAAAACTACTCTTATTTCTAATGAATAAAATATTTGAACCAATAATTCATATATATTCAATGTTAGTTTTATTTAACCTAAACTATAAAAAAATGGTTAGTGGTATACAATATTTTTGAATTACTGTATAATTTTACTTAACCAATTATTTATTTAATAACTATAAGATTTTAATAATTACTTCAAAAATGAAATAGGCTTTGATTGTTTTATATAAGAATCATACTATTATCAAAAAAACGTTTTCTACTATTTTATTTTGAGTATTAAAATATTTTATAAACATAAAATAATTTTTTTCTATTCATTAAGAACAATATATAATTCTAATCATTTATTCTTATTAACTAAAAACCATAATATAAAAAATAATAAGTATCAAAACTTGATGTTAGTAATTTTATGACCATAAATTCATGATACATTTACTTATAATTTTAAAGAATCAAATATAGAAAATAGTTTTTATAAATAATTAATTGAAGTGTATATTGGGAGATTTAAGAGTTAATGTGGTGTTTTAAGATACCCTTGAATATATTGAAGTGACTTCTTTTAGTGGTTTAATTTTGAATTATATGGAGAGATAAATTTGTCTCAAAAGAGTTATATAATAATGTATTGTGGTGTTTAAATTATCTCATTGAATATATACTATGAATTTTTTTATTGAGATTAAAATTAATGATCTATGATATTTATTCATGATTTTTAGATTTATTTGAGATAAATTACAAGTTAATGGAATAAAATAAATAAGTATAATGAAAAACCATGATGTAGTGAGCGTAGACCAAACTATAGTGTAGTTCACAAGAAAGATGAATAATTATATGATCATGGATAATTAAAGGTTCAGGTACATCTTAAATTAAAACTATTATAAAAACTATATAATTCTTAGTTTTGTGGTGGAACATTACTGTATTTGAGTCTTTATCTAAAATATGGAGGCCAGAAGAAACACATCACGGTGCATATCAAAAAATATTTACAAATTTCTTGGATGAAATGGGATTGATATAGAAAATGATTTTTTTGGATATCATTTTAAGAAATATTTTTTAAAGTTTCTATTCAAAATAACTTGACAGGGTCTAAGACCTTAGATTTTGGATTTTATAAGTGAAAAATTCTTGTAAACTATAAAGAGAAAAAGAAAAACACTATGTTTCTTTAAAAATTTAATAGAAGGATTACAATTGATATTTGGAACTAAAAAAACTTTTATTTCTATATAAAAAGGATGAAATAGATTTATTTTGGAAAGAACAATAAATTTGGATTTATTTTTTAAAGCACAATAAATTTTTAAAGAACAATAACTTGTATTGCTATATAAAAATTATGAAATTGATTTATTTAAAATCATTGTTCTTAGATATGGTATGAGTAAAGGATCTCACACTATAGTGAAGAAGTCAATTCCATTTTTGAGGGAATTCTATAGAAATATTATTTTTTATGAAGATATATTGTGATATTCAGAAGAATTTGATATAGATTATTCATTAAAGTATTAATGGGTGATATTGTGGAATATTTAGTGCACACATCATTATTTGATTCAAGGAACTTTTAATAGATGAAAAAGATCATTAATTTTTCATATTTAAACTTATTTATGATCTCACTCGTGATGTATTTCATTCCCATATTGTTGAAATATTTTGGATTAAAAAATTTATTATCTAGATACAAATATTGTAAAATGTATAAGTTTATTTACTTTGTTTATTAATTTTATTATTATTAAATAGATAAAGACAATTTTTTGTGGAATTTAACCCACTCCTCGCCAGTGTTTAGGAAATTTTAAGAGTTTATGAACCTAATAAAAATATTCTTATTCATGTGATTATTTCTTTATTTTTCCTCATTTACATTGAATTCAAAATTTGATATAATTTAATATTCCCAAATGGAAAATGAGAGAAAGTTTCCCTTGAAAAGGGAAAATAATTTTTTGAAGAACTAATTGAAAACCCTCACTCAATGCTTTCCATATCATATATAGGTTGGTAAATTTCTATTGGATCTAGTTTAAATATCAATAATATATTTTAAGAATTTATTGAAGAATTTATAATTTGATCAATTGGGGGTGTTCATCATAGTGAATAAGATTTTTTTTTCAAAAACATAAAAATTTCCTTATTTGATGAAAATGGATTTTACTTATAGAGAGAGTGCATGAGAACTTATTTTATTTGTCTATGATAGGATATATTAGATATTTAATTCAAAGGATTTGCTCCTGCAAACAAAACATAGCTAATTCCTTTTTATTGGAAGTATATAAAATCTTAATAAAGAGATCATAATACAGTGTCACAATCTATCTTTGAGAGTAAATTAACTAAATTCATGGGATTAAAATCTCTAAAATTAAAATGGGATAAAATTTATATTATTTGTGAAGGTGATGAAATGTTAAATGAATATATATATTTTATGAATATAATTAATAATTTTAATATATTTTAATTGAAAATTTTGAATATTTGAAATTGTTTTTATATAATTGAACGTGAATATTAAAATAATTCATGGATATGAAGAAAATATTGAATATACAATAATTATTGAAAATATATTATATTTATTCAAAATAATTTAGATGAAAATATTTTTTTCTATCAACCAAAAACTATAACAACCGTACCCTTTATTTCACATTAATACATGATTTATTACATTAGATTACACTTAATAAAACCAGAAAGATCAATAAGTATAGTGTATTTTGGAATTAAGTACATAACATAACATCTTGAACATGTGATACAACAACATTATTGAAAATTTCTTAACATGATTCTAAAATTCCATGGTTTTTAAAACTACACAGGATAACCTGGGAAAAAACATAAGAAATGGGTGAGCTATAAATCCCAGTAATGGAATTAATATGGAATTACATTAAAAATATAATACATGTTAGGGAATAGGCATATCAATGGGGCATAACAAGAGAAGGGATCATAAAAATGACAATAATACATGATATATCATGATTGTTATAACATGAGAAATATGGAAACAACTTAAAATACCGAATCAAAAACATAGTTCAAGGATAAACTCCTTAAGACATCATGGTGGACAAAGCCCCATAAAGGAATCAGGTTAACTCCATATCCCAACATGACTTATCATGATACTAAACATTACCCAATGCATTGGAGTGCTATCTATGCATACCCATCATATTAATTTCACTCTCATGATTGAGTGTTCCACATAGATCATAAAACATGGATTCATCCACGATCATAAATTATTCCATGATCAAGAAGTGTGGAATAAATTTGTGTAAGTCACTAATAAAAAAGTATATATTCCTAAATGTGAACACTCTTTATAGTTAATGGGTATGGTATTCACCACACAATTGTTTTGGTATGGAATATTGTGGTTAAATTGCAACAGTATAACAAAATCACTTAAAGATTCATAAAAATGGGTTGATGAGAGAGAAAGGTGACTCTCATCACATAGAAATATAATCGGCTATAATAGGGGCATGGAAAATCATATCAGTTTTTTTTTTAATTTTTTAATATAAGTAATAAGGTAATAAAGAAACTTGAATAGAGAAACGAATCCCAACTATATTTTGGCATGGTAATGAGTGTAAATAAAGGACTATGAGAGGATTAATAAGAGGGAAAGGGAATCTGATCATTTATAAATTAAATGGAATGTTATGTGAATATGGAGGAACTTATTCCAAAATAATAAAATGGAATTTTGGAGTCATAACAAAAAAGAAGCTATTTATTTTAAATGAGTAGAGATAAATCCCTTACGGAATTTAAGCATGGTAAAAGATGTACATAAAGGATCATAAGAGTATGAATGAGTATAAAATGGGGTATATAATCATGTATACATCATAAGGACAGTATTTGGGATATGTGAGAACATATCCCAAAATTATAAAATATAAATTAAGAAAGAGAACATAAATTAAGTTATTGAATAAAAAGGATAATGGAATATCCCTTATAACATTTTGGCATAGTAACGACTTAGATAAAGATAAAAATGAGATTGGATAAATTATATATCATTAAAAAAACATAAATTAAATATTAATCTAATTTTTATAAATAATTTATGTTATAAAAAATTGAAATTAAGAAGGCAAATTTCAAAGAAGGTGATTGAACTGAAAAAAAGAGAGGAAGGTGAGGATCCCTTACTATAGTGTGTAACTCCAAATTTTTGGGAGGGGATTATTTATATATTGGGTGTATGATCCTAACCTTCCATAGAGTTTAATTAGTATTTTTTAGATACTATTGTTTCCTTATTGGATTTTTTTTGTTTTGTAACTTTGGGTGTGTTTGTGTTAATTTTGAGAAAAATTGATGGAAAGAGGGTTGTGTACGTTTGGTACACAGTTAGAACAAACTATGCACCCTAGCCTAGAAAAATGTGAAACCTTGGATACTAGGGGTTTGAATGGATAGTGAAAAGTTTTTCAAACTATTCACCCTAAAATGAAAAACCATGCTCCCCTAAAATAATAGGTGCATGGTTGGTGCACGATTAGGGAAAACCGTGTGCCCCTACCCGGGAAACTATTCATAATTTTAATGTGAACCAAAAATTTGTTTTTAATTACCTAGAACCATCAAAACTCACCCATTTCAACTTAAACATGGGTCCTTACATTTTTTTATTGTTTTAGAGATTTTTGGAGGCACTCTAAGGCCATCCGACCTCTGTTCTTCGTGATTCGAATCCCATATTGATGATCTTATCCTCTCATAGTAATTGGATACTATCATATTTATTTCCCATTCATCCTCCTTAATTATATCATTCTTTTGGTGGGAATTAATCTTATGTTTTTCTAGAGATATATTTATAATTAAAGAGATCTTGTTATGTTGATCTTGATTTAGGGTTTTTATATTGAGATCTAGATCTACGTCGTTGTGCCATTCAATTTTTTGGTGATTTCTGTTGGGTGACTGTTCATCAATGAATTGGGGTAGGTGGTATAATATTGAATTATCATAGTTTTTCTTGATATTGTTATGCAATTTTTAGGATTTAAATTTTTATTTACAAATTTTAATTCCTAAATTGATTTAGTTAATGTAGCCAACTGATTAATTTGATTTATTTTTGAAAATTATGATTAATTTGTGAGTTAATTATGAGACTAAGGGATTATCCAACTAGGTAATTAATTTGGGAAGTAATTATGTTGTTTAGGGGTTTTGCATTTAGATAATTAATTGGAGGATTAATTATGATATTTAGATATTTTTGATTTAGATAATTAATCAGGTGATTAATTAAGAGATGTTAAGATATATGATTTGTGATAATTAATTGTAGATAAATTATGAGATATTGATGTCATGAGTTGAGATAATTAATGGTTTAATTAATTATGATATTTTTTTTTATTTCTATGAGATAATAAATTATATATTTAATTATTTGATATTGGGATGGTTGACTTGAGATAATTAAATAATAACTTGATTATTGGATTTTATATAATTAATTAATTGGGGAATTAATTATGGGTATTTATCTGGTAAAATAATTTTTGAAATAGTAATTAAATGGATGTTGAAAAACATATTTATAAATTAATTATTTTTAAAGTAATTGGAAAACATTCATTCGAAATTGAGAAGTATAAATGGTAACATGGACATTGTACTTATGAGTAAAGGGATGAGAACATGGTCATTCAATTGAGAAGTATAAATGGTATCATGGTCATTGTAATTGTTAGTAATGGAATGGGATCATGGAAATTCAATTGAGAAATATAAATGGTAATGTGGTCATTTTACTTGTCAGTAAAGGAATGGGAACATGGTCATTGAATTGAGAAGTATAAATGGTAACATGGTCATTGTACTTAGTAGAAAAGGAATGGGAACATGGTCATTATATTGAGAAGTAATAATGATAACATGGTCATCTTAATTGTGAATTTAATATCAGTAACATGATAAATAAAGTATCAATTAAAGACTGGTAGCGAAGGTACTCTAAGATATGACCTCACTTGATAATTATTCCACCTATGACATGGGTCGAAGCAGGTATTGAGATATGATATCACCTTTGAATACATTGGTCTCTAGAAGGAACCGAAGTAAGTATTAAGATACGATATTACCTATAAACACTTATGGATCTGGTATGAGCTAAAGTAGTCATTGAGGTACAGGTGTCCTCAGGAACTCTAGAGTTTATGTGTTTAAATAATGATTAATTGTATAATGTGATAACTATTTATTAATGCATTACGATTATTATTTATATAACTGCATACACTATTGCTGACTGGATTTATTTTAGACACCATTGGTGGTGGCCTACTGATTCGTACTCACACCCTACTCCGGATACCTAATCAGTACCTGAATATACTTTATTGTTACATGATATGTTAATGGAAAATTCCATGTGTTAGATGGATGAGTTGGGATGGAGTTTGGTTGAGGGAACAAGATGTGGTATGAGACCCACCTGGGAGTTATCAATGTATTTATTTTTTGTTTTCATTTTAGAAACCTGACATGTACATTATCATGTCATGTTTTCTACTTTATTTGGATATTGTATTTACTTTGTTTATCTTGAGATATTGGTATTATTTATGGTTATATATGTTTCTACTATTTTTTATTATTTTTCTAGTGTTTACTCTGATAAAAGACTATATAGTGTCCCCATGATTGACTTATCAGACCCCCTTTTCTAGTCGAAAAACTCTGGTGTATAGGGAGGTGCACTTGAGTTCACGTGGTAGTTAAATCAAGGAACAAGTGTGTAGAAATCGGTTCAGGGCATTACAAAGTGGTATCAAAGGCCATATTTCTTTTCATTTTTCATTATCTTATTGTTTGGGAAAGGTATAAAAGAGACTAGGAAGAGTTAGGGAATGGTTATAAGCTTCTTCATGTGATTTTCAAACCTATTTAAGGTGAAAACTCAAGTCCTCAGGGTAGTATCATTGTTATTATTGTTTGCTGTTACCGTTAAATATTATTTCACCTTGGGTGATTAAATTGTTGTATGATGTGATTATTGTTTCTGAAAATTGTTGAAAATTTACTCATGGCCTAGTATGGAACAAGATTTCAGTCTTTATGCATCATTCTAAGAACTCAGGATTATTTTTTGATATGCATCATTTTAGGCATGCATGGGAAAACAGGTTTTGGGTAATTTGATGAGAATAGACTCTTTTTCCTTGTGAAATTGGACTGACAATGTTGTCTAATAAGTGTTGTAAATGGTAAAATGATGTGAATAAAGGTGTGTATATTATAATGAGAATAATTAGAATGATAATACCCTTTTACAACCATGACCTAAGGATATGATGGTTGAGGGTAGTGTTAGGGCCTTAGTTTTGACCGTGTTGCGAAATTTGGATAAAAATTTATTGTGTATTGTTATAATATTTCCTCTTACATAAATGTGATAAGTTGTGTTATGAGTCCTAAGACATCTATTTTTAATTTTATATGATATTCCTCCCTAATGAAGCTTGTTGAGAATTAAACTAGGGGTAATGGATAGGAATAACCTTCTAGTGATGGAACTAGAGGCACCGATCGTGCCAGGTGAGGAACCGAGGGAAAATTTATGATAGAAAATTGATTGATTCATGAAATTCTAGGAATGAGGCCTAGGGAGGGTTGCGAAGAGCATGTAAGACTTTATGAGGTAGTGTTAGTTACAACACCCTCTAACTTTTAATTGAGATGGTAGACCTAAGGGAGTTGAGTTCTTGGTTGAGTCCATCGAGATGATACTTGACCATTTGGAGAATTTTACTGAGAGGAGGGTCAAGTTGGATACTTATATTCTATGAGTATCAATGATGTGCTAGTGGGACATTTAGGCATAAATTGGATAGAATAATGGTATGTTTTGGAAGGACTTCTTAGGGAGATTCTCAGAGAACTTCTATCGAGAGAAACTGAGGTAGGAGGGAGTAGTAGAGTTCATGTAGATGAATCAGGGGAGAATGTCCATTATGGATTATGATGAACACTTTATAGACCTACAATTATTTTCTATATATTTGACAAGATATTATATAGCTACAAAAAGATGTTTTTAGGATAGAATTAAGTGCAAGATTAAGTCCCAATTTAACCTCTTTAGATTAAAGAATTTTGATGAGGTGGTAGATCAGGATCTCATAGCAGGAAGCATTGTTATGAGAAATTTATTTAGGGAAGTGGAAATCTAGGCTGTTAGAAAATAGGGAAAGGTGTATAGGACCTTAATGGAGTGATCTTCTATCTGGGTAGTAGGCTAGACCACTATCAACAACACTGTCCTCGACTACCAGTGGAGTGTAGATCATTCAATATGATTGGAAATCTATAGATGTTCTGTCAGACATAGTGATAGACAATTATTGATGGAGGATCTAGATAGAACCATGGTTTGGGAATAGGATATTCTGCACCATATCATAATGGAAGCTGGAGTTATACTGGCTGAGGTAGTAGAGGCGGTGGACGTGGTGATTCTCGGCAAGAGTTCCCATATTAGTAGAGTTGTGCACCTCAGAGGATTTAGACTACATCACATGGAAGAGTGGTAGGAAAAATATGTGTAATGCGGCCTAAACTTATTGATAGTGAGGATGAGCCTTCAAAAGTGAGAGGTACTATTTTTGTAGCTTTAACATTATATAGTGCCTTATTTGATTTTGGTGCCTCTCATTCCTTTATATATGAAAAAATTGTTAATTTCTTGTGCATGGAGGTGGAGTTTGTGAGCGAGGTGATGACTATAGATACACTATTGAGAGTGTGGTCTAGAGACATATGTTTATTAAAAGAATGTTATCCTGAAATTGGGGAGTATATTTTTCTATGGGATCTCTGTATTCTTGATATGTAAGACTTCAACCTAATTATGGGTACAGACAATCTAGTCGCATACCGAGCCCATATTGGTTGTTACTATAAGAGAGTGAAATTTATGTATCCTAATGGTGACAATTATATTGACCTTAGGGAGTGGGATATCTAAGCAGGATGAGCATGGATAATCACTCAAAAACCAGGAGATCTAACAGCCTGGTTGGTAGTCTTTTGTTGGATGATGGAGGTGTGAAACCTTACATTTTTCCACCAATAGTGGAGCTGTTTCAGGATGTGTTACCTAAAGACTTATCAGGGCCACATCCTAAGAGATATGTTGAATTCACTATTGAGATCATGTGAGGGGATGATATAATATCTATTCCATTGTAAAAAATGGCACGAACATAGCTTCAATTGCTCAAGTGTTATATAGAGGAGTTGTATGTTAAGGGATTTATCTATCTAAGTACATCGCCTTGAGGAATCAACTGTATTTTTTGAAAAAAGGGTTGGAACGAGTTTTTGCTTTTGTGTTTATTATCGAATGTTAAAGAAGATGATTGTAAAGAACTGACATCCTCTTCAATGTATCAATGATCTATTTTACCAGTTGAGAGGACCTTGTGTGTTCTTGAAGATATAATTGGTATTGGGGTATCATAATATGAGAGCTCGGAGTTCTGATACACCAAGGAATGATTTTAGAATAAGTTATGGAATTTATGAGTTCTTCGTAATGAAATTATAGTTTCTGAATGCTTAAAAGTGTTTATGGATTTGATGAATATAATCTTACATCCATTCCAATATTAGTTTGTAATGGTGTTTTTGAATGTAATCTTTGTGTACTCCAAGACTCATGATGATCTTGAGAAATATATTCACATCATCCTGAGTACATTAAGAGAGCATCAGATATACTCCAAGATATCTAAGATTCAATTTTAGATTGATAAGGTACACTTATTGGGACACATCATCTTAGAGGAAGGTGTGTTAGTAGATCCTGAGAAGGTTCAAGCAGTGATTTCATTGTATCATCCCAAGAATGTGTTCGATATCCACAGCTTTATAGGGTTAGCTAGATATTATAGTAGATTAATCCAGGACTTTTCCCATTTGGAAGGGCCACTTTCAATTTTGACCAATAAATGGGTAAAGTTTTAATGGTTGGAATCTTATGATAATTCCTTCCAAGAGTTGAAGAAGCATTTGAAATCGGCACCAGCCATGATCCTACCTGAGCTAGGTGAGGAGTATATGGTGTATTATGATGCTTCTGGGATTGTACTCAGAGTAGTGTTGATATAAGGAGATTGAGTCTTAGTGTATGGGTTTCAATAGTTGAGTCCACATAAATAGAAGTACCCTATTATTGAACTTGATCTGAAAACAATGTTTTATGATTTGATGTGTTGGTGACATTATCTATTAGGTGAGAATTTTATGGTGTATATAGATCACATGAGCTTAAAATATATCTTTTCACATAGATAATTGAATCTTCAACATCAAATATGGGTATATTATATATAGTAATTTAATTTTGAGGTGGAATATACTCCTTGGAAGGGAAATAGTGTGGTTGAGGCTTTGAGTATGAAAACTCAGACTCAGATAGTTTAGGAGTCTAGCGCTGAGTGAAAGATGTTGACTTTGGTGGAGAAGATTCATGTGGTGGTTTAAGAGAATCATAAGTAGATGGCTCTAATATAAATTTCAGTGGAGTATACACATTTTATATGGATTAGAGACATGAATTATACAAATTTGAATTATTTAACCTTGAGGTAAATCCTTTAAGGTGGGGAGTCACCTTCAGATTGGAGAATATAAAAGGAAGAGATCATCTATGTTAGGAATTGGGTTGTTGTTCCTACAAGCATGTAAGAGGAAATGATGTGGTAATTTATTTTCTTAAAGTGGGTGGTACATACAAGTGTGACCAAAATTTACAGTGATCTTCGATGATAGGTTTGATGGCTAGGCATAAAAAATGAGGTAGCAGGGTTTGTGACAGGATGCTTCACCAATCAGTAGATGAGGTAGAGTGTTAATGACCTGATGGTTTTCTACACCCATTGGCCATTCCGTAATGGAAGTAGTATGACATGACAAGGAATTTTTTGTGGTTATCCTAATGAAACCAAGGAATAATGAAACTATTTTAATGATTGTGGATATACTAATGAAATTAGTCCATTTCTTACCTATATGGGGAACTTTCTCAATGGAATAGCTAGGAGATTTTTATATTTGAGAGATAGTCCATCAACATAGGGTGCTGTGAACTGTATTTTTAGATCATGACTCATGTTTCTCTTCATAATTATCTAAGGAATTAAAAAAGGTTCTCTCTATACATATATTATTGAGTATTTCCTTCCACCCACAAATAGATGGGTAATTGGGACATATTATATTGGTGCTTAAGGATATGCTGTGATCTTGTGTTCTTGACTTCAGTGGCCCTAGGAGAATCACTTGGATCTAGTATATTTTCCTATAAAAATAGTTATCAGGAAACTATACAAATGTTACCATAGAAGTCTCTTTATGGTAGGCCATGTAGATCAACTCTATGTTGGATAGAGGTTGGTGATTCAGAGTTGTTGGGACCGAGTCTCTTGTAGAAGAAACCAGAGTAGGTTTAGCTAATTTGGAAACATATGGCTACTACTTAGAGAATACATAATTCTTATACTGATAGAAATAGATTACCCCTATAATTTAAGGAGGGTTATCATGTATTCCTTTAGGTGTCACCTAGGTTGGGTTACCACAGGATACATAAGTAGGGAAAGTTGGAACCCAGGTTCGTTGGACTATTTGAGGTAGTGGAGAGAATTAGGCTAGTGGTGTACTGATTGGATCTACCATATAAATACAGTTCTATGCATGAAATATTTCTTGTGTCATAGCTATGAAGGTATAAACCCAACCATTCTCATGCAATTGATGTGGACTACATTGATCTTGAGGTAGATGCATCCTTTTAAGAGCATCCGATAATTGTGTTGGATCGTAGTGAGAGAGTGTTTTGGGGTAGGACTATGACAATAGTTCTTATATTGTGACAACATGGGAATGTGAATAAGTAGAAATGGGAAATGGAAATGGATACGTGGGATTAATGGATTGATATTTTTGGCTCTGAATATGAGAGAAACTTGGGTGTGCAGCTTGAGGATGAGCTATTATAAGGTGGGAAGATTTTAAGATCCCGACCTTTTTTGGAGTTGAATCAGGATTTTTAGGTACTATTTTTCCTTATTTGAGTAATTTTTTATTTTGGTTGTAACTTTAGGATTGTTTGGGTGAATTTTGAGAAAAAATTAAGGAATGATGGCTGTGTACGGTTGGCACACGGTTATGGAAAAATATGCGCCTCAGCCTAGAAAACTATGCAACCCTAGATAGTGGGGGTTCACTTGGATAGTACATAGATTTTCAAACCATGATACCTATTAGGAAAAACCATGCACCCCTAAAATTACAAGTGCACAGTTAGCGCAGGGTTAGGGGAAAACTATGCGCCCAACCAAGGAAACTGTGCATGATTTTTAAAGTGGCCTTAAAATTAGTTTTTAATTACACCAAACACATAAAACTCAACCATTTCGATTCAAACTCATTCCCTTATTATTTTGGACGGTTTCAGAGATTTCTAGATGGATTATAAGTCCATACAACCTCTATTATTCATGATTTGAAGCCTGGCTCAAAGATCTTCTCCCCTCCCAATAAGTGGATCCTATCCCACTGCTTTCCTGTTTATCTGCCTTCATTCTATCATTATTTTGGTGGGAAGTGATCCTTTATTTTTTAGATCATGATCTAGATTTGGTGAATCTGGATATAGGCTTGTGGATCTAGATTTATGATTAAATAGATATTGTTTTGTTTATCTAGATTTAGGGTTTTGATATTGAAATATAGATCTACATCGTTGATCCGCTCAATTTTTTGGGATTTCCATTGGGCGACCATTTGATAATGAATTGAGGTAGGTGGTCTAATATTAAATTCCCATAGTCATGATTTTGATATGTGTATGAATGTTTTATGATTTGTATAAATCTTTATAAAATTGAATTCCTAAATTGATTTAGTTGAAATTGGTGATTAATTTTGGAGTTAATTATGTAACTAAGGGGTTTTCCATTTGGATAATTAATTGGGGAATTAATTATGAGGTTTAGTGGCTTCCCATTTAGAAAATTAGTTAGAGGATTAATTATGATATTTGGATATTTGTGATTTAGATAATTAATCAAGGGATTAATTATGAGATATTAATATATATGATTTGATATAATTAATGGTAGATTAATTATGAGATATTGATGTGATGAGTTGAGATAATTAATTTTAGAACAAATTATGAGATATTGGGGTTATTACTTTGAGATATTCAATTGTAGAATTAATTATGGGATATTAGGATGGTTTACTTGAGATAATTAGTTGAAAAATTAATTAATGTCTTCATCATACTTAATTAATTGGGGAATTAATTAAGGGTATTTATGTTTTAAAATAATTGTTTAATTAGTAATGAAATTGATGTTGAACATTTAATTGACGTGTTAATTATGTGGAAAGGAATGGGAATATTGTAATTATAAATTGAGAAGTATAAGTGGTAACACGATAATTTTAATTTTGAATAAAGGAATGGGATCATGGTTATTCAATTGAGAAGTATAAATTGTAACATAGTAATTGTAATTGGGAGTAAAGTAATGGGAACATGGTCATTCAATTCAGAAGTACAAATTGTTACATGGTCATTGTACTTGTGAGTAAAGGAATGAGAGTATGGTCATTCTATTTAGAAGTAATAATTCAAACATGTTTATATTACTTGTGAATTTAATATGGGTAACATGGAAAATCAGGTTTGAATTAATTAATGGTAACAAAGGTACTCCAAGATATGTCCTGACATGAGAATTATTCAGGCTCCGACATGATATGAATAAGGTATTGAGATATGATATCACCTTTTAATAATATAGTCTCTAGCATGAGGAAATTTAGGTATTATGATATGATATTACCTCAAAACACTTGAGGCTCCAGCCTAAGCTAAAGCAGATGTTGAGGTACGGGTGTCCTCAGGAACCGTGGAGTTTATGTGGTTTAATAAATATTAATTGTATAATGTGATAACTATTTATTTATGAATTATGTTTATTTTTTTATATAAACACATTAACTATTATTTATTTGATTTGTTTTAGACTATTGGTGGTAGCCTACTAAGTTGTACTGACAACCTACTCGGGTTGCTGGATCGGTACCCGGATAGACAATATTATTGCAGAACAGGTTAAGGGGAAATAACCTACATTAAATGGATGAGTTGGGATGGAGATTGGATTATGGAACCAAACATGGTTTGAGACCTCTTTGAGAGTTTTAAGTGTCTATTTCCAATTTTCATTTTAGACACTTGACAAGTTATTAACATGGAAAGTTTTCTTCTTTAGTTGGATATTGTATTTCTTACATTGTTTATCTTGAGATATTGGTATTGTTTATGTTTATATATGCTTCAACTATTTTTTATTATTCCATTGGTGTTTACTTTGATAAAATAAGGTATATTCTTCACATCACTAACTTATCAGACCCTTTCTGCTTGTCAACAATCTCTAGCATATGAGGAGGCACGCTTGAGGTCACATGGCTGTTTAGCTTGGGGCACAGTTGTGTGGCACTCAGGTTGGGATGTTATATTGGGGATGGCTTGGGAGGACTCTAGAGAGTGAATTGAAGAGTATGGATGTTATCAAAGTATTTTGAGTGAATAGAAATGGGATCTTGAGTGGGGTTATATAGAAAAAGATGGGCATTTCTTTATTATTTAGGTTTTGGACTCAATATAATAAAATATACAAAACCACAAACCATAATATGGTTTTTTCAATGGTTTCTACCAAATGGAAGTGGTTTTTATTATTTTATAAGGCAAGAGAATGAAATTATTAAAATGATTCCCTTGCTTATGTGGAGGTGAGTCACTCTCATAAAGAAATGATTTTAAAACCTTTAAATATATTTTAGGTTTTGGAAGATTCATAATAAATTTATCAAATAAATAAAATAAACTTAAAATAATATTATTTTAAAGGTAAACATATATTTGGTTTTAGATCCCAATTATAATATTTATTACATTTTTTTTGGGTAATTATGGTGTCATAATACAAAAAGTATATTTATATTGTATTTACCTTTAACCCAAAAATTTGACCATATTATAAAATTATGAAAAATTCACCATTGGATAATTTCAATGTTTTGATTCCAAAAATAATATTTATTTTACATAAATAATTTTTTAAATATGTGAATTTTTAATTTTAAAATAATAACCGAGATTTACTGAAAATGCTGCGTTTTTTTGATAATAATTATATTCGAACCCTTATAAAAATTACATTTTACTTCATAAAAATTATATAATAATTTATAATTAATAAAAATTAATTAATAATAATATTTTATTAAAATATAATTTATTTAAAAAAATACATTAATTCATCAAAAGTAATGTTGTAATTGAAATTTCATATTACTTAAAAATACAATTTTTGTTTTATCTTATCAAAATATAATTTTATCAAACTGATTACATAATCATTTATAAAGTAAAAACAATAAGGAATACATATTATATTAATTTCATTTAAAAGGTAAAATAAATATCCTTACTATTAGGTTTACATTGTTTCTAGTATTTGTTAAATTATTTTTACCCTTAATTAACCCATTTTCATTTTACCATGGTAATTAATATTTTCTATATTCACTATTAATATTGTAAAAAATTAAGTTCAAATTATTACCAAATATTAATTATGTTGATTCATTATATTGAATAAAAATAAATAAATATAGGTGGAAGAATTTTATTTAATATAAAACCTATAAACATGATGAAAAACATTTTTTGAAAAATGTATTTTTAGGGGAAAGATGATATTTCTTTAAATATATAACAAGTAATATTTATTATATGAATTTAAATTCATAAAAATAGATATTTAATATAAAAATTTCATTTTAATAATTTCTCATCAGATTTCATTTTAATTAATTATAGTGGAGAAACATTATTCAGTTTAAAACGGTTCTAAAAAATGTGTTATTTAATCCTAAAAATAAATTTTTATTAATGCTTGGTATAAATATGATTTATTTAATTAAATATATCTAAATAGTACTTATTTTACCTCTAAATAAATTTGAAATAATAATTGTTCTTTTAAATTAATTCATTTATCAAAATAAAGGACAATTTTACATAAAAACACTATTTTCCATTAGTTACTAAAAAATATATATTTCATAAAAAATTCAATATTTTCAACCTAAGTTAATTTTGATATGATGATATAAAAAATGGAGTTAAAATTTTCAAATAAATTTTTTATATTTTCTAGAAAGTTATTATAATATTTACAAATAGAAATAAAAATCGTTTTTGAAGAGAGTATATTTCTTGATGGACAAAATAAAATTACAAATTATTAATTGACTATTTATTAATAATTTATCAATATATTGAGGAAATATATATTTCATAAATTAGTTAATTATATTCATAACCAAGAATATAACAACTATGTTATGACAATATTATTTAAATAATTATGGTTTGTTTGGCTTCGTCGTTGCGTATCACATACACAATAAGACATAGTTTTCTTTAAAAAAAGCTCAAGACATTATATTATTCCCCCTTTAATAAATTAAGTCCTATTCATTTAAAATTTAACTAGGTAAGAAATGTTTTGACAATATAAAATATCTTTATTGAAAACCCAAATTGTAAAATGAATTAATAAAACATCATTATCAAAATTGGGGAAGTGAAGTATGGAGGTCATCATAAAAATAGGTTTCCAAGTAGGAAAACTTTAGTAGGAAGTGAAAACATGGACATGAAAGAGAAAAATAACACTAAGGAACTAGTTGGGTGTGATAGAGAACACAATTAGGAGAAGGTTAATGGACATAATACCATAACTTGATGATGGGTAGAATGACCTTTAATTCCATAAAAATGATCATAATATGAATTTTTTTATTCAAGATTATTTTACTAGAGTTAAGGAACTAATTTATCATATAGAATAATAATGTAAGGAAATATACTTTGTTGACAATTAAAATTTCACCCCTTAATTAATTTCAATTATAATCTCATTTTTTAACCAAATGATGAGAACTTGAGATATTTTTTTGACACCTCAAATAGTATAATAAGATTCTAATAGATCACATCATACACCAAAGAATAAAAATATATTCCTCCTATTTCATTATATATAGACTAAAATAAGGAGAAAATTAGGGATTATTATTTTAAACAATTAAACACATAAATTTGAATCCAATGACATTAAAGGGATAACTTTTAATATACATTTATTTCCTTAACTTATAAATATCTAAGATTCAATATATGCTATCCACGATCTATTTCCTAAAATATATTCTTATGGTATTTTTTTATTCCCTTAATAATGGTTCATAATGATACTATTAATTTAAAAAAACATATCACCTGGGGGTTTCAAACCAGGTGCACATTAAGTGTTGTTGGCGTATACTAGGTTACCTCATGTAACGCCCAGGATACCTTGTTAGAGTTGTTACCCCTAGGTACATCTGTGCCAGAACCACATCCAATTTTAGTATCTAAACCTGGATGTATTTTTTTTATAAACCAATTAATCTATACTTACCAAAATTTATGGATAATTTCTTATACTTAGTATTACCCCTAATCCTTCTTCTAGAGTCTTCAAATTATAATCCAAAAAATAACTAAACTTTTTCTATAATACTAAATATAATAATAGTGCTCTTTATTTCATAATAATTCAAGATTTATTAGATAAAATTACACTTAATACAACTTGAAAGATCAAGAAGTATAATTTTTTTTGGGAATTAGGTGCACAATATAACATCTTGAACATGAAAAAAAATTATTGAAAACTTTCTTAACATGCTTAAAAAATTACATGGCTTTTAAAATGGCATAGGATAGAATGGGGACCAACATAAGAAAATGGTAAGCTATAAATACCAATAATGAAATAAACATGGAATATAATGAAGAATATAATACATTTTATACATTATTCATATCAATGGGGAATAACAAGATTGTGTATCATAAAAATGACAATGAGAGATGATATAACCTGATAATCATAACATTGGAAATGTGGCAACAACTTAAAACACTAAATCATAAACATAGGTCAAGGCTAAACCCACCAAGACATCATCGTGGAAAAATTCCCATAAAGTAATTACGTTCAATCCCTATCCCAACATGACATATCAGCATACTAAACATTACCCAATACATTGGAGTGCTATCTTGGCACACCCATCATATTCATTTCATTATCATGCTTAAGTGTGCTACATAGATCATAAAACCTGGATTAATTCATCATTATAATTTATTACATGATTAATGAGGGTGTAATAAATATGTTTAATTCTAAAATCAAAAATTATATGTGTATAAATGTGAACAACCTTAATAATAAATGGGTATGGTATTTACTACACAATTGTTTTGGCATGGAAGATAACAGTGAAAGTCTGGAAGAATAACAATGTCACTTAAAGATTAATAAAAATGGATTGATGAGATAGAAAGGGATCTATCATAAAATATAAATAAAATGGTAAGTAATAGTTACATGAAAAATAATATCTCAACATTATAAATTTTGAAATAGATAGCATAAGGTAATAAATAAACTTAAATAGAGAAAAGAATCATAACTATATTTCGGCATGGTAATGGGTGTACATAAAGGATCAAGGGATGATTAATGAGAGTAAAATGGGTATATCATCATATAGAAATATAAATTAAAATATTTTGGATATGGGAGAAAATATCTGAAAGTGAACAAATGGAAATTAAGAAACATAACATAAAAGAAGTGCTTGAATACAAAGGAGAGTGGAAGATCCCTTACTAAATTTTGGTATAGTAACGACTTAGATAAAGGATAAAATGAGAGAGGATAAGTAATATATCCATAAATTAACATAAATTGTATTTTAAGCTAATTTTTATAAACAATTTACAATGGAAAAAATTTCAATTAAGAAGAAAAATTTCAAAGAAGGTGCTTGAATTGAAAGGAGGAGAGGATGGTGAGGCTCCCTTAATTGAGTGTGTGACTCCAAATGCTTGGTAGAGGATTCTTGAGTGCTTGGGTAAACCATGTGAAGACTATATATAGTGGATGGAGGACTATGGACGTTCTAAATGGATTTTTAATAAATATGAATGAAATCTTGGGTGGGTTTATATAGGAAAATAGGGGGATTTCTTTATTATTTTGGTTATGGACTCTACATAATAAAATATCCAAAACCACGAACCATACCATGGTTGTTTCGCATGATGTATACCATATGGGAGTGATTTTTATTATTTTATAATTCCAAGGTTTGAAATTTATAAAATAATACCCTTTCCTATGAGGAGGTTAGTCACACTCTTAAAGAAATGCTTTTAAAAACATAAAATATATTACGGGTTTTGGAAGGTTCACAACATCTTTATAAAAAAATAAAATAAACATAAAATAACATTTTTTTTAAATTTAAAACATATATTTTGTAATTTATCACATTTATGGTATTTATTACATCATTGTTTGGTCATTATGATGTCATAATTCACAAAGTGTATTTATATAGTATTCAAATTTTACCCGAAAATTCAACTATCCTAGAAAATTCTGAAAAATTCACCATCGAATAATTTTAACTTTATGATTCCAAAAATAATATTCATTCTATCTAAATATTTTTCTAAATATTTTAATTTTCAAATTTAAAATAATAAGGGACATTTATTTCAAATGTTAGGTTTTTTATAATAATAGTTTTCGAACCTTTATAAAAATTACATTTGACTTAACAAAAATTATATGATCTTTTGTATTTAATAAAAATTATATGATCAATTATATTTAATAAATATTATTTAATAATAATATTTTATTAAAATATTTTTTATTTTAAAAAAATACATTAATCAAATGAAAATAAATGTCTTAATTGGAATTTCATATTACTTAAAAATACAATTTGTGTTTTATCTTATCAAAATATAATTTTACCAAACTGATTACTTAAGCATTTGTAAAGTAAAATAAATTAGGAATAAATATAATATTAATTTCAACTAAAATTGAAAATAAATTTTCTTACTATTAGGTTTACATTGTATCCATTATTATTTTTTTAATTATTTTTACCCTTAATCAACATATTTTCATTTTACTGTGGTAATTGATATTTTTCAGATGTACTATTCGGATTTACTATTCATATTATAAAAAATTTAAGTTTATATTATTACCAAATATTGATTATGAAGATTAAAAATATGTAAACAAAATAAATTCCAAAATTTGGAATAATGTAATTCAATATTAATCTCATAAACATGATGGAAATCATTTTTATGAAAAATGCATTTTTAAGGGAAATATGATTTTACTTTAACTATATAACTAGTAATATTCATTATATGAATTTAAATTCATAAAAATATATATTTAGTATAAAAATATAATTTAAATAATTTCTCATTGGCGGTTATTTTAATTAATTATAGTGGGGATACATTATGTATGTTAAAATAGTTCTTAGAAAAATGCATTATTTAATCCTAAAAATAAAATTGTATCAAATTCCAGTATAAATATGATTAATTGAAATAAATATATACAAATAATATTAATTTAAACTTTAAATAAAATTTAAATAATCATTTTAATTTTGAATTAATTCATTTATCAAAAGAAATGACAATTTTACATAAAACACTATTTTTCACTATTCACTAAAAAATCTATATTTTCCAAAAAATCCAAAATTTTCACATTAAGTTATTTTTTATATACTGATATAATTTTTTTTTATTTTATCAAGTAATTTTTGTAAATGTTCAATAAAATAATTATAACATTTTTAAAATGAAATTAAAAACATTTTTGAATAAAACATATTTTTTGATGGATAAAAAGACTTTAAAAAAATTGATTGATTATTTAATAATAATTAATCAATATTTTTTGGAAAAATATATATTTCATAAAGTAGTTAATTATATTCATACCCAATAATAAAACAGATTTTTTATAACGGTCTTATTAAAATAATTATGGTTTGTTTGGGTTCATCGTTGCATATCACATACACAATCTAACATAGTTTTTAAAGAAAACATAGTGAGTTACAAAAAAAACAGAGATATTTGATAAAATTACTATATCTTAATACTGTGACTTACTAGTGTTCATGGAATCCTCATCATGGGAGTTTTCAGCCAAATCCTATAGGTCTATTCTCCTAAATATTAATGATCAAATTGAATGGGGAAGTTCATTCTAGTGAAATGAAATTACTATTAAATAAAACATCATATTATAGTTGGGTTTAAACAAATACATATCTATGGATGTGGAAATTAGAAGGAAAGGGTTAAAAATTGCATCCAAGTTCATGTGATATTGGAATCCCATGGAAGAATCATCAGTCTATCCATTCTTTAAAAGTGATTGTGTGATAGAGGCATGGAGTGGTTTCAGTGTCCTCTCAATCCCTATTATATAGGATTACTCTAGTGATTTTATTCATAACTGGTTCCATGGCATGGGTAACAACTCCCTTGAATAGAAGTCAAGGGACACCCTCTTGGAAGCCAGTTGTTTGTGTATTTAGAACTCTAGGAACACTGCTCATCTTGAGGGTAGACCCAACTAGTGTAACGAACCAAAATTTTTATATTATATTTGTTTACTAAATAAATGTTTGTTACATATTATATAATATTATAAAAATAGAATATAAAGTGAAACCAAAAAAATGTTATCTTAGTAATAACTATCATTAGTTTAGTCATCTTTGAAACCAATTAACATGAAAAACATTATAATTGAAAAAAATAAAAAATAAAATGGATAAAATTGGAATGTATTGATCGCCCAAACAAACTATAATCATAACCCCCACTGAAATTTATATTTAAATGAAACAAAATATTTTTAGACCAATAAAAATATTATGGAAATGAAAATATAACCTTAAGAGAAAATGTAGTGAATTTTTAGTGAATGAATGGGGTGGTATTTATATGGTATAAAGAAAAATATGACTGTTGGAATTCGACCATTAAATGACGGTTGGTCAATATGGCCATTGTAAAATATACCCTAGATTGGTTATTTTACTATTATAATTAGTGTTTATAAGTAGCAATGATAAAGGATAATTGTTACCAAAAATAGAATCGATAGCCTCAACTAGTAGATTTATGCTATTCGAAGCCAAATTGTCCAAACATGGGAGGGAGGTATCATCATTGGGGTTCAACCTTGACCAATCCAAATCATAGAATTTAAAATCAAAGCTTGAATGAAATTACCTATGGGAGATTTGTGGACCTGACCCAAGTTTCTTGTAGCTGGTGCCTTATTTTATTACGTTGGAATATAAACAAGGAATATGCATCCCAAAGTATTGAGTAGTTTAGTATCTTTCAAAACAAGATATATACATAAGTTCAACATTACATCTTGAAAATAAATAAAAAATAGAATATCCTTTGACAACATCCAAAACTCCTAGGTTATTTCTGAATTTCATTAATAATATTACTCTTCATGTTCTGGGAAAATGAAACATAAGAAATGGGTGATCTCAAACGCTCAGTAAGGGTAAGTAATACAATAGAAGATATCATATACATAAACATTAGGCAAGGTAAATAACTTAAAAACACAAGCCTTTAAAAATGAATTTGAACAAATTATAGAAGGAATATGAGTTGAATAAATAATTCCATAATAAAACATAATAATCAGTATTCTACTAGTCGAATAACCCCTAGAAATATCAATTTCTAGTTTCATAATGTTGGAATACATAATACGGGACATCATAACCATACAGTTAAGGCCTCGTGCGAAGACCCTAAATATCCATTTTGTCAAGGCCTCATGCCAAGACCATAGTTTTCCTCATGAGACCAACCAATACACCAAGGGGCCATAGCGGGCCCCAGTTAACTCTAACTAAGTCCAATGAATTCCTCATATGAATGGGGATAAAAATAAACAAAATATACATTCATATTGAAACTAATTTATGAAATGTAAATAACATTCCCCAAACATTAAGCATAAACACTAACCATTCAGAGTAAATTGGTGAATGGTTTTAAGATAGAACATACATAATCAAAATAATCATAAACCATTAAATTAAATATGGTAGATGATATAAAAAAATATTAATCCCAATAATACATAATAATAGAAAAGTGTGTTGAAATATATGAAGATTCTTTTATAAAATCATTGAATAATTCTTGAGATAAATACTCTTCTACTTTGAAAAGAAGAGTTCTTTTGAAAAAATCTTTGTATAAAAACAAAATTCAAGTAAGATAGTAATTTAATAATAAAATGATATATTTTATAAAGATAATGGTTTCAAAAAATAGATTATATAGTGACCTTGAAAATAGGTTAGAATTTGAGAAATTCCTTTGAACCGAGCTTGTATTTTGGGAAGAATTTTGAAAAGATACTTATAAAACATATAACTACCAAATAATAAAAGTAGGATTCTGGTTGGTATGTATATTTATAAAATTATTACAGAATATATGATGAGAACATATTAATTAATAAAAATTTAATTGATGTATGTAGACAATAAGAGTAACCCAAATGAAAATGGAGGTTCGGGTAGAAAACTATTACCTTAAGTCTGAAGGTTTTACTCACTTGATCTTAATAACCTGAAAAATTATATTTATGTTCCTTAATGAATAATCCCATAACCTCCTATACATGTAATTTATTTATTATAACCTTATTATGTTCAATCATGGCTTTTTATGAGGTTCAATTTCATTGTTCGGGTCTGCTTGTTTCATTATCAGTATACTTATATACATAAATAGAGAATCATCTAAAATGAGGATGGTTGTCTAGAATTGAAGTTATTTGTTATTAGTGAACATAAATAAGGTTAAATAGTTATAAATTTCATTTGGTTACTTGTAGTGAATATGAATCATTATATAAATTATTTAATGATAACCGTTTGGGTTAATTGACAGTTTTTGAACACAACAAACTCATTTTTATTTATATATCAATACCATGTTTACAAAAAGATTATAGAACCTTAAATAAGTTATAATAAACATATTATAGTCTTCTTCAACCCTAAAAATGGTTTCATGACTAGAATTTAATATGGTAATTGAAATTTAATACTTGTTGTCCTTGAATGCGATAAATTAATACATCTCAGATGGTGTTTTCATTTCTAGTATAAAAGAAGGGGAAAGGAGAGATGATGAATAATTATTAGTTTATAATAAAAAAATTAAAATAAATGTAAGGTACTTATGTAATCACAAAATTTGGATGAAATGAGGCGAGGAAAGAAAAAGAAAAGAAAGGAACATGGAATAAAAGAAAAGAAAAGAGGAATTTACCTTTTGAAGTTATCTTCTTTGAGAGATTTTTTAGGGGAGATGTTTTGATATTTTTATGAGACCAAGGGCTGCTGGACGTGGGTTAGGATATTGGGAGGATGTTTGAGTATAATTTATACAATACAAAAGGCTTTAGAGTAGTTAAGAGAAGTGGAAGTGAGGGGGGTTTATAGTGCAGGAGAGGAGGGTTTCCCCATTATTTTACTCATCATTTTATTATTTTTCCAAAGACAACCTATAGTATTTATTCATGTGAACAATAATAGTAAGATGTGCATGTGAGTTCAAACCAAGTGTGCTTACATCATCCATGATGATAGGATTAGTGAATTTAACTGATAATGTATATATATGGTAAATTACAATATTTTACTATTTATCAAAAATTCGAGTGTTTCAGAAAAATCCCAAAAATTCACCATCACAATTTTTTGACATGTAAAATTCAAAAATGAAATCCTTTTTTGAAAATAATTTTCTAAATAATTTTAATTTAATTTTTAAATAAAATCCTAATTTATTCAAAAAATTACAATTTTAAAACTATAATTCGTTTTATGTCACCTTAAAAAATTAATCAATATATCATTATCTTATAACATTAAGACAATAAAATAATATTATTATTTACTATTCATAAGGGTCATATTAATATTAATGTTACTATTCATAAGGGTATGTTACTATTCATCAAAAATTAAGTTTGTCTTTTCAGACTCTAAATATCTTTCTGAATGCAACAGTGTATGTCAGTTTTTTGAAATTCAAATCACAGAGTAGGAAAAACTATGTTTACTGGCTAGGTTAAGATAAATTGGTGTTTTTAGAGACTCAATAATTCATTCATTCAATATTAAATTTATTTTCAAAATCTTGGGGTGTTACATTATCCCCTCCTTACAAAAATTTCTTCCTCCAAATTTCTAGAATGTTACCTCAGAAAAATATTTGGATAGTTCTTCATCATAAGCTCCTCAGGCTCACATGTTGCCTCTTAGATTTTATGATTTTTCGAAAGTATCTTTTCTAGTTGAGTCATCCCATTCCTTAAAACCTTATCTTTAGTGTCCATAATCCAGATAGGCTCTTCACAGTAAGATAAGTCAGGTTCCAATTCTATACCTTCAGAAGTGAGGACATGCGTTGGGTCTGGCATTTACTTTCTCATCAATGAGACACATAACACATTGTGTACTTTAGACAGGCTAGGTGGCATAGCCAAACAAAATTCAACAATTTCAATTCTCTCCTTAATTTCAAAAGGGCCTATGTACCTGGGGATTAGTTTTCCTTTCTTCCCAAATCTTATAATTTCCTTCCATAGAGATACTTTCAAGAAAAAATGATATCCCACTTGAAACACCTAATACTTACTTCAATTATCAACATACCTTTTTTTATTTGAGCTTTTTTGATATGGCCTTGAATAGTCTTTACATTCTCTGTTGTTTTCTATACAAGCTCTAGGCCCCCATGCTTCCTTTCTCCAACTTCATCCCAACAAGTTGGTCTACGACATCTATTTCTATACAATGCTTCATATGGTTCCATTTGAATACTTGAATGGAAACTATTATTATAGGAAAACTCCACTAAAGGTAAATATTGATCCCACATACCTTGAAAGTCAAGTGGACATGATATCAACATGTTCTCTAAGGTTTAGATCATCCTTTATGATTTCCCATCAGTTTGAGGTTGATAAGCAGTACTCAAACGAAGCTTCGTATTGAAATATTTCTAAAGACTTTTCCAAAATTTTTATGTAAATCAAGGATCGTGATCAGACACTTTTAAAAGAGGTGATTCATGATGTCTTACAAATTCATTGATATAGAGTCATGCAAGCCGATCCAGGGGAAAATCCTCCCTTATAGAAAGGAAATGTACAAATTTTGTAAGTTGATCCACAATTACCAATACCGCATCATTTTTTCTTGTATTTTTGGGTAATCCAGTGACAAAATCCATGGTGATGTCATCCCATTTACCTGTAGAAATTGGTAGAGGTTTCATGACTCCTCTAGAATGTTGTTATTCAACCTTTAATCTTTGGAAGACTAAACATCTTGATACAGAATCAACAAATTCCCTCTTCATTTTATCCCACCAGAAATGTTCCTTCAAATCTCTATACATCTTAGTGCTACTAGTATGTATAAAGAAATTTGATCTATGAGCATCATCCAACTACTCCCTTTTCAGATTGGGTAGAGAGGGAACACATAGCCTCTTCCCAAATTTTAGAATTCCATCTTCACACATGAAGTCAGCCAACTTCCCATCTTTCCCTACATTAATTTTCTTTTTATGATTCTCTTCATCAAAAAATTAAGCTTTAATTATTTTGAATAAAGATGGTTAGACAACCATTGGAAAAATTAGTGATGCTTTACCTTCTTTGATAATTCCCATATCCATCCTCACTAGATCCATATACAAAGGATCCTTGTCAATCCTCATTTTTTAGATAACTCCATGATCCTTCTTGTCAAAGTATCAACTACCTTGTTTTCCTTTCCTAGGTAGTAGTGTATGGAACAATCATAATCATTGAAAAGTATGAGCCATCTCTTTTGGATCATGTTAAGTTATTTCTGTGAGAAGATATATTTCAAACTCTTATGATCTGTATATATCTCAAATGTTTTTCCGTAGAGATAATGTCTCCATATAATCAGAGCAAAGACTATATCTTCTAACTCAAGATCATGAGTAGGATAGTTTTTTCCTAAATTTGTAGCTTACCTAATGCATAGGCAATAACTCTATCATTATGTATAAGGACACAACCAAGTCCTTTCTTTGATGCATCACTATAGATCACAACCCAATCATTACCCGATGGTAGAGTTAGGATCATATCATTCACTAATCTCCTCATCAATTACTCAAAACATTCCTCAAATTATTTTTTCCATACGAACTTAAACCCTTTACAAATAAGATTTGTTATTGGGTTGGCTAAATGAGATAAGTTATGAAGGAAACAATGATAGAACTCGCTATACTAATAAAACTACATACCTTGGTTATGTTTGTTGGAGTATTCCATTCTTGCTCTACCTTTTTCTTCATAGGATCAACATATATTCCATAATTAGAGATAATATTTCCATGAAAGGAAACTGATTGAATAAAAAATTCACACTTTCTAAAATTCCCATATAATTCATTTCTTCTAATAATATTCAGAACAATGCTTAAGTGATTTTCATGATCTTCATATATTTCAGAGTATACCAAGATATCATAAATAAATACCACTACAAATTCAAAAATATATTCCTTTAATACTATATTCATTAGATCCATGAAAACATAGGGTGCATTAGTCAGTCCAAAAGGCATTACTGTAAACTCGTAATGCCCATACCTTGTTCAAAACATTGTCTTTGGAATGTCTTCCTTTCTTACTAGCAACTAATGATATCCAGACTGGAGGTCAATCATCAAAAATATTGGGCACCATGAAGCTGATCAAATAAATCATCATTATGAGGTAGGTGATACTTGTCCTTTATTGTTATAGAATTAATCTCTCTAGAGTCAATGCACAACCTCATCGATCTATATTTATTCTTGCTGAAAAGAATAGTTTCTCCCCATGGGGAAACACTTGGGTGAAAAAAATCCTTTATCAATCAATTCCTCTAATTGATTCTTCAGTTATACTAATTACATAGTGGACATTCTATAAGGAGTCTTTGATATAGGCCTTGAATCAGGAATGTAGTCAATGAAAAAGTCAATTTCACACTCTATAGGATGTATAGGTAAATCCTCTCGAAAGACATCAACATATTCTTTCACAATAGGTACATACTCTATTTGAACATTCTTTTCCTCACCCATAATTATTTCATTTCCTTCCTCCTCAATAATTGAATTATGTAGAGCTACTGGCGGTGGAACTAGATGAGAATCCGATGGTGATGTTTCTATCATAAAGATAAGGGATTACAAATCATCCTAAAAAATTATGACTTCATTATTCTTGAAATAATTTTTCACAACATGGATCAAATGGAAATCCATACCAAAGATTATTTCAAATTCAATCAAGGGTATGGAAATAAAATCATCAGATAAAGAACATTTATATTCCTTTATAGGGACTTCATGAAACAACTTTGTTGCAATGATACATCCATTAGGAGTTTTGATTGAAAACTCCCTTATTAAATCAAATAGGAAGCATCTAATTTTCTTGGAAAAATGGGAGGATATGAAAGAATGAGATGATCCATAATCAACTAAATCATTGGATATGTTTGAGAAAATGATTAACGTACCTACCACCACATCGTTAGGTACTTCAACCTATGCAGTTGTGACCACATAAGCTTAGCCTTTCTCCCTTGTTCTTCTTTGGTGAATTTTTCCCAGTCACTTAGGAAATTCATGTGCATAATGTCCCATATACCTGAAATTTTAGCATTGAACATTGGTAACTTCTTTCTTCCCCTTACAATCCTGAGATAGGTGTACTTTTTCTTCGCACTTGTAACAAACTCCTATTCCCTTCAGGAAAGTTCTAGGGTGTTTCTTCCCAAAATTACTATAGGATAAAAGGTCAACTCTTCCCTTATTCCACATTTCCTTATTTCTTTTTCAAGAGTTTTTGTCAGCCCACTTCTTCACTTGATTTCTTTTAAAGTCATAAGACTTAGAAAATTTCTTTTCCATCTTGATATCACTTGAGACTATATCTTTATATGATGATAAACTTTGGAAGACTAGATTAATTCTAAGGAATGGTTTTAAACCATCAAAAAATCGACCAATCGTGATCCTTGGATTATGTATGTAGTGTGCGACATGTCTTGCTAACCTTGTGAAGTTAGCTTCATACATTGAAACATTCTCATCCTATTTTTGACTTAGATTCATAAAATTCCTTTTCATATATGATAACTGTTCATGGGGGAAGTATTTTTATAAGAATATTTCCTTAAAATACCTCTATTCCATTTCTTCAATTTCTTCCTCCTCATTTTTTTAGATTAATACCACCACTGATCCGCATCTCCTGATAGTTGATAAACTTCCATGACAACCTTATCTCTTTAATTACATCCCAAAGTAAGAAATATCTTCTCTAATGAACTTATCCACTACTCCACTATGAATGGGTTTATTGTCCCATTAAATGATAGTGGCTATTATCGTATAAAGAAATCTAACATAGCTCCCCCACATTATGGATCCAAATGATCCATATAGATAAGGTTATTATTCATAACTTGAGTCATCTTTCCTATTATAGTTATAAGTTTCTCAGCACCAGTCACAACACCTGATCCAACATTATTATATTACATCAAATGAAAATCCCTACATAGGGCACGTGCGTTCATGTGAGTTCCATTCCTTACACGAGGCCCCATTTCTAAATAATGTCATACACTATATTAGGTTATGAATCATTATGTATAATCTCAATGTAGAAAAATACTTAGCATAAATTGAAATTCTATACATAGTTAATATCATAATCATAAACACAGTTTCTTTAAGGAAAAATTTACATTTGAATCCTTCATAATGGGTTGTAAATAAAATGTGAATTATCCTAAGAATATCCCCTATGAGTGTCAAACCAAGTGTGCATTAAGGCACATTTTCATGTACCAGGATACCCCTGGTCAAGCCCAAAACTCCTTGTTAGACTTTTCAATCCTAGGTACATCTGTGACAGAACCACATCCACTTGTGGTATCCAGATAGGGATGTATTTTCTATAAATATCCACATAATCTATTCCATACCATAAATTAAAGGATGTTATTTTATGTTTATCCTCAACGAATATCTTATAGTTTTTCCATAATCTACACTATCTAAATATTGTTTCCATGTTTTATACTAAAATTATTTTGATACCAACTATAAGGACCCAACACTAGTTGTTCGGATCTGGTGCCTTATTTTATTACATTGGTATATAAATAAGAAATATTCATCCCAAAGGACCAAGTAGTTTATTAGCTTTGGAAACAAGATACATACATAACTTCAACCTTACAACTTGAAAATAAATACAACATAGAAACTGAGAACATCATTAAGACCTAGGTTATTTCTACATGTCATTCATAATATACCTCTTCATGTCCTGGGAAAATGAAATATGAGAAAGGGGTGAGATAAAATTCTCATTAAGGGTAAGCAATACAAAAATAACATATAATATACATAAATATTAAGCATGGTGAATAACTTAAAAAAACCTGCCTTTAAAAATGAACTTGAACACATTATGGATGGAATAAGAGTTGAATAAATAATGCCATAATAACACAAAATCATGGGTATTATAATAGTTGAATAACCACATGAAATATGTAACGTCTCGGTTCCGGAAGCCACCCAGAGGCACCCCGTACCTGGTTGGTCACATGGCCTCAAGGGCATTTCATCGAACACCAGAGGCATCCGACTAGCAGTGAGGGCCTTGTGTGTGATGGTGGGGAAACTATGCCCTTATTGGCAGAGTACACAGTAGATGTATCAACACATACAACAACTGAAGCAGTAAATATGTAACAAAAATAATAGCGGAAGACTGATAAATAAACAACTGGAGTAAAAATATATGTAAATGATGCATGATACATATATGTCTAGGAAAAAAGCCAAATAAGTCACAATACTGAATAGAATACTAAACCAAAATAAAAAATAAAAAAATATGAGCAAATCCTCAGCATCGCAAGCCTCGGATTGGTCCCACGGTCTCTAGATCCAGTGCAATCAATAACCTAAAGTAGAAGGGCTCTTGCCCTTATCTATACTTGCAACAATGTAATCTGTTTGGGCCCAAAAGCATGACCCAAACTGGGTGTGAGACAATGTCCCAGTAGGTAGCCACCCAAAGATCTGTGCCTAACAGTCAGTGAATATATGACAAGTAAAAGTATAGAAAGCAATAAACAAGGAAGTACTAAACAGAAAACAACCCACAGTTTCTAGTATATAATTTACAAACAAGTAAGCAGCCACTCAATCAAGTAGAAAAAACAGGTAACCTCTGGGTAGTTCTCACAGCCTAAACCCTATGGTTCAACCTACAGGTACTATCAACCCTCTGGGAGTCACACACAGTCTCACCCCTCTGGTTCAGCTAAAGAATAGACTCTCTGGGGAAGCACTCACCGTCAATTCCCCCTATAATATTGTATCATACTAAAGGCGCTCTGGGGAAGCACTCAAAGTCTCATTCCCCATGTGGTCCATGTCGAGGAACTACCGACACTCTGAGAAAGAACTCAACATCAATTCCCCCTATGGTATAACATCGTATTATAAAGACACTCTGGAAAAGCCCTTACGTCCATTCTCCCTATGGTCTACTACACTAGGTTCTCACAGCCCTGTATAAAATCAGCAAGTATCGCATCGCATAACGACCCAAAGTATCCTCAAGAACTACTTGGCTAGCATCTATAACATCTCATCATGGAAGAACAATCATACCATCCTACAAACTAGGCATGGAACTGGCAATAGCCTAATAGGAAATAATAGACCAAGCGGTCATAAACAGGCAAACATGCATGGGTAAAGCATCCAAAGCACAGTAAATTACCCTATTCACAAACAAAAAACCTCTACTAAATCATATAATCAAATCATGAAAACAACAAGGAAAAAACAGGAAACACGCAATACCCCATTCAAGGGTATTGGTGGAATTTTCACAAATACTCAACGACTTCCTACATAAAGGAACAAAACACCTACCTCGATGTTAAGAGGTTGATATACTTGAACCATGAGGCTTGAATCTCCTTAGAATGTCATAGATATATGAAAACGCACAAAACGTTCAACCCACGATAACCTGGAAAAGAGGAGGAATTGGAAAACGATGCTCTAGAAGAAGTAATAGCTTACCGCTGTGGTTCCAACACAATTAACGGCGGTTGATTTAGAGAACAGATGGAGGCTCGGGGTCTTGGAGGAGATTCGCGGTCGTACGGGACACTCTCGGTTGAAGAAGCTGGAGAAAAAGATGGTTTTGGGGTTAAGATGTGACCCCAATCTATTTAATGTAAAAAAAGAAAGTACACGGCGTGTACTAGGCTTTTCTGTACTCCGCTTTAAGCGTCATCCACATCACCCCTACATGGCCATGTGCATGGTCATGACACGACCAACACATGGCCTCGAGCAGCATCAAGGTACACAACGTGTACTCATAAATTACATGATGTGTACTTCAAAATTATCCTGAAACTCCTCTTTTCTCAAAAACTCTAGAAAAGGGAAAAACATACCTGAAAAGAAGGTCTGGGTTCTTACAAACTTCCCCCCTTAAATAAATTCATCCCCGAATTTCCCTAGAGAGGCGTAGAAGAAGAAACCCCGAACAGCTCTGGCCACTGCGATCGTACATCGACCTCCCTCTCCCAAGTCTCATCCCGTACTCGCCCATGCTGCCATAGAACCCGTACCAGAACAACAGACCGACCACGAAGAACCTTCGTACTGCGATTGACAATCCTGATAGGATGATCCTCAAACAATGCATCCTATTCGAGCTCAACCTCATTAGGTTAAAGGACATGAGACGAGTCTGAAAAGTAACGTCAGAACTGAGAAATGTGGAAGACATCGTGCATATCCTGGTACCTCTGAGGCAACTGCAGCCGATTAGAAACAGACCCAACTCTCTCCAACACCTCAAATGGACCGACGTACCGAGGTGAACGCTTACCCTATATCTGAATCCTCTTGCGTCCCAAACTCGGTGCGACATGTAGGAAAACCTAATCTCTAACCTCGAACTCTAGAGGTCGTCTCTGTTGATCAGCATAAGACTTCTGTCGAGACTGCGCTGTAGCCATACTCTTCCGAATCAACTGTATCTGCTCTGAGGTCTCTTGAACAAGACGAGGTCCTAGCAAAGCTGCCTCTCCTGCCTCCTTCCATCATAAAGGTGATCGGTATGACCTACCATACAAAGCCTCGTAAGGTTCCATCTGAATAGTCGCATGAAAACTGTTGTTGTAGGCGAACTCCACAAGAGGTATATGCTTCTCCCAATAACCTCCAAAGTCCATAATTCATGCTTAGAGAATATCCTCAAGCACCTAAATCGTACGCTTGTATTGGACATCTATCTGAGGATGGTATACTGTTCTCAGAAGTACCTGTGTATCCAAATATTTTTGAAGCCCCTTCCAGAACTGAGAAGTAAAATGTGCATCCCTGTCTGAAACAATGGAGTGTGGAACTCCATGTAGACGTACAATCTCATGGATGTACAACCGTCCCAACTCGTCAACACTAAAGGTCTCCTTGATTATAAAGAAGTGATAAACCTCTATAAGCCTATCAATGACAACCCAAACAACATCATTCCCTCGAGGTGACCTTGGAAAACCAGTCACGAAATCCATCGCGACATCGTTCCACTTCCACTCAGGAATGGGTAACTACTGTAAAAGACCTACTGGTCACTGATGCTTCACCTTCACCTGCTGAAAAGTGGAACATCTCAAGAGGAAACCTGAAACATCCCTCTTCATACCTAGCCACCAATACTAACGGTGTAGATCCCGATACATCATAGTGATACCAGGATGAGCTTCCCAAACTGAGGAATGGAAATCCCACATCAGCTCCTCGTGTATGTCTGCTGGCACCCATACGCGTCCTTGAAAACGCAAGACCTCATCCTCGCCTACTGTCCATCCAGGAAGAGGGTCCTCTCCTGACACACTCTCCCGCAGTACTAGGCATTCTGAGTCTGATAGCTGCCTCATCCATACCCGATCAAGATGTTTAGAGGTAACAACTACAGAATAAAGAAAAGTTTGCTCCTGTTTGTTGTGAACCTTCAGATGCATCTTAGAGAACATATCCATAAGCTTCCACTCATAGTTGGCCTCCTGAACTGCCTGTATCTGAGTCCTCCTGCTCAACGCATCAGCCACTGCGCTGCCCTTTCCCGACGTATAGGCAAGGTCAAAGTCAAAGGACTAAAGATACTCAACCCACCTATACTATCTCAGATTCATATCACACTGGGTGAAGATGTACTTGAGACTCTTGTGGTCGGTGAAAACCAAAAAGTGCTCTCCCAGAATTTAATGTCTCCAATAGCGTAGGGCATGAACAACATCTCTCCACTACAGATCGTGCATCGGGTAGTTCCGCTCATGTGGCCTTAATTGCTGAGACCCGTATGCAACGACTCCATCTCCTAGTATAAGCACAACTCCTAGCCCGATACCTGATGCATCACAGTAGACAGTATAGATCTTTCCCGGATCTGTCAGGACTAGTATCGGTGATGAAGTCAAACTCCCTTTCATCTCATGAAAGGATGAATCACATGAATCTGACCATAAGAACTTTGCACCCTTCTTAGTCAGACCTGTCAACGGTGCTGCTAAGCATGAGAAGTCCTGTATGAAACGTCTGTAGTATCCATCCAGCCCTAGAAAACTATGTACCTTAAAGACGTTCTTTGGCTACTCCCAGGAAACTACTAATATCACTTTCTCTCGGTCTACTAATACTCCTGTCTCTGAGATAACGTGACCCAAAAAGTGAATCTGGTCCATCCAAAAGTGGCACTTTGAGAGCTTAGCATATAACTGATGCTCCCTAAGTGTACTCTAAATGATCTCAAGATGGGTAGCACAGTCATTTTGAGTGTGATAGTACACCAATATATCATCCACGAAGACCACTACGAAAGAATCCAGATATGGATGGAACACTCGGTTCATCAGTGCCATGAAAATTGTAGGCATGTTCGTGAGACCGAATGGCATAACCATATACTCGTATAGACCATACCTACTCTAGAAGGTTGTGAGAGTTATATCAGATGGTCTAACATGCAACTGATTATAACCAAACCTCAAGTCAATTTTTGAGAACACCCGAGCTCCTATAAGCTGATCAAAGAGGTCATCAATCCTGGAATAGGGATATCGGTTATTGACCATCAACGAGTTCAACTTCTGATAATCCACACAAAGACTAAGGGTGACATATTCCTTCTTCACAAACAAGATAGGGAAACCCCAAGGAGAAGTACTGGGCCATATGAAACCCTTTTCCTACAACTCCTCCAACTGCTTCTTGAGATCTTGAAACTCAGGTGTAGCCATCCTATAAGGAGGAATGGACACCAGTGCCACTCCTGGAACGAGCTCAATCGAGAAGTCTACTTCACTTTCCAGATGAAAACCTGAAAGTTCCTCTGGAAAGATATCCCTGAAATGATCCACCACTAGAGGAAAGTCTAACTACGAAGTCCTCTAGTCATCCAGATACAGACTGGAAATATAAGCTGTAACTTCACCTAGCCCATGATGCTCGGGTCTTTCTCTACTCGCCTGGACATCCCACTCACCCTGACGGAGAAAAGATCCACCTTTTGGTGATATGAAACTTACCATGCAGCGATAACAGTCAACGAATTCCTGGTAAGGAACTAGCCAGTCCATTCCGATAATGACATCATATCCTGTCATCTCTAGGATATAGAGATCCCATAGGAAGTGTTACCCCGCAACCTCAAGAGGGAACTCTCTAAACTGACGTACAATAGTCATCCTAGTCCCCAACGGTGTGTCTGGAGTCAAAGTATCGGTAGAGGAAAAGATTCAGAGCTCAAGGCTCTCCACAACAGCAAAATAGATAAAGATATGGGAAGCCCCTGTGTCAAAAATAGAAGAAGATAAAATTGAGGATACTAAGATTGTACATCGAACTGTAGAGGGTCTGGGATCCTGCTCCTGCTGGGACTGCTCACTGACCTGTTCCCCAGCCCTGTAGCCCTGCCTGACCACTCTGAGCTGATCTGCCCTTCTGTCGCTGAAAGACCGGTGACTGAACACCACAACCTTGACCTCCACCTCAGCTCAAACGGCCGGAAGAACTCCAGTTCCAAGAATAGTGAAAAAATGGTGGCACTACTCCTGAATGAGGAGTCATAGAAGAACTCATGTCACCAGCTGCTGGTGATAAAACCTGATATAAGCGCTAAAGGTGACCCGCCTTGCCATAAGATCAACACTCCACTGGGTCTCATTGGCACTACAAACTCATCTTCCTAACCCTACCAGACTGGTAGCATACTACATGGATACCTGAAGATGTGTCTCACTTCCTCGGATAACCACACTTAGAGTCTCTACGACACTTCTAAGTGTCAACTAGTGAAGCACTAACTCTAGAAGCAGAACCGCCCTGGCTCTCAGCTCCAGAATCTCTCAGATTGTGCTATGAAATCAGTTCCTGGTTGATGATGGAGGTGATCACTACTGTAATTTATAGTTTTTCCAATGGTATTATACCAACGGTTTAAAGAAACCATTGGTATAGTGTATATAAGGTAACCTTTGCCAACGGTTTGTTCAAACCGTTGGCAATGTGTAAACTAATTTCAGATTTTCCAACGGTTTTTTAAAACCGTTGGGAAATCATGATTTTATTTAACATATACCAATGGTTTTGTTAAACCATTGGTAAAGATAGTATTTCCCAACGGTTTTTAATAAATGTTGGGAAATATTTCCCCCAAATAAAGAACACCCAAGCACCCCCACTCTGCCTGATTGCAGATAGACCCTAATCAAGCTCCTCCTAAATTCTTCTTGGCCGTGAGACTCCTTCCAGCCAATATCCATCTTCAATCAAACAAAATTTTATTTTACACTTCAAATTAGTGAGTATTAACTTAGTTATAACATTATTCCTCTCTTTTTTGGTGTTTGGTGTTTTGATTTAGGCTAAATTAGGGTTGTTGTCTACAGAACCCTTGGATTTGTTTTCTTTTTTTTGTTCTACACTTCAAACATGGTAAAGGGTTTGTTTAGTGGGGTGATATGATAATTTTGGTAGACTTTAGTTTAGTTGAAAATTTGATTTGGATTTTGACGTAGGGGTGTCCATAGGGGTGGGGGTGTCTAGAGGGGTGGGGGTGTCCGGGGGGATAGGGGTGTCCAAGGGGGGTGTCCAAGGGGTGGGCGGGACTGTCTAGGGTGTGGGAGAGGTTGTCCAGGGGAGTACGGTGTGTCCAGGGGGGTACGGGTGTGGGAGGGTTGTCCACAAGGGTGGAAGGGCTATCCACGGGGGTGGCCGGGCTGTCTAGGAGGGGTGGGCGGGCTGTCCAGGGGGGTGGGCGGGCTGGCCACGGGGGGTAGGGGTGTCCGGGGGGGGGGGGGGGGTGTGCATGGGGGTGGGGGGCTATCCACAGGGGAAGGGGTGTTGAGGGGGGGGGGTGGGCTATCCACGGGGGTGGTAGGGCTATCTAGGGGATAGGGGGTGTCCATGGAGGGTGGGCAGGTTGTCCACGGGGGTGGTCGGGCTGTCCAGGGGGTAAGGGTGGGGTGTCCTGGTGGGGGAGGGTGTGTGGGGTGTCTAGGGAGGGGGTGGTCTATCTAGGTGGGGGGGGAGGCTGCAGGGGAGGGGGGGTGGGGGTGTAGGCTATCCGGGAGGGGGGGGGGGGGGCTATCCGAGGGGGGGGGGTATCCAGGTGGGGGAGGGGGGTATGGGCTGTCCAAGGAGGGGGTTGTCCAGTGGGGGGTGGGGGGAATCACCATTTTACAGATTCATGACTACTCACATGACATAGGATGGAGCATGTAGCATATGATTGGGTTATATCTCAAGAAGCTAGGTAAAATTTTAGAATTTATTGAGACTATTGTATAGTACTAATTCCTACTAGTTGTAACTATGTTTTTCTTCTTGATACATGACATACATTTCCATCATTCGGTTTATGATTCTGTTATTAGTTGGTATTACTAATTTGGTTATTTTCATCCATTTCCAATATTTTCCCATTGTTATTTTTCTTCCAATTTTTAACTGATAATATTAAAATTATGCAACTTAGGTAATGAGAGAATTGTCTCCCCCTAGACACACCAAAGCCTCTCACTATTAGTCAATAACATTTGGAATTTTGGTAGATGTGCTTGAGGCCATGTGGTCATCTGGTTTTGGGTCACTAATGAGTGGCATCCTGGTTTGGGAGGTCACAATTCCTAGATATCCTTTTTATATGTGTTTCTAATCAAATATATACCTATAACTATTGAAGGTCCCTCTCCAAAATCAATTGGGACATGATTCAATGAATACACCCTACCAACCTATGATCTATGACCCTAAACCTAGGATCCTTTAATCCATGGTTAAAGTGAAACTTGATGAGGCCATAACTACTTTTGATATGATCCTCATCCTACTCCTCATCCTAATCTCCTTGAAGAAGTTAAAGTATAAAACTTGTAATCCCAACAAGACCCTTAAGGATTATGTATTCCTTGATCCACTTCGAATATATTACTATGAAATACTTGAATATAGGCATTATAAATTATGTATCTTATTTTCCTATATACACTGTATTTTGTTGTATTTCTTAATATGATTCTCATATAGAGTAATGTGTCAGTTAAGCTTTTATTTATACTGAACAATTTTCATTTAACTATATATTTTTTTGATTGAACTTTAATATTATTTAATTTCTTTGAAATGACTTATTGAAATTTTTTTACAGAATGGATAGAAGTTGGATATCCGAAACTGATCGGATTTCAACTGATTATTAAAATAATTTGAACAGATTTCTAGATTTTTCATTTGACAAGGCTTCAGATAGTGGTTGCATACACTGCCCATGTTCTAATTGTGTTGGAAGACCTTGGTTGAGTTGTGAAGCAGTTAGCTATCATATAACCAAATATGGTTTCCAAACAAACTATTATGTGTGGTATCACAATGGTGATAAAATGGAATCTCAAAATTCTGATGATCCAAATGATAGGACTGAATTAGAGATTTTGATATATGATCGGTTTCCATTTATTCGGCATCATGAGAAGGAAAGGATGTCCAGCCAACAAGACTTCAATACAAGCACACAGGATGCGTCAAATGAAAATGATGATGTTGATAGGGTGAAAAAATTGAATGATGTTGCGACGACTCTAGTATATTGACAATGTGGTAAAATGTAAAAGTTGGAATTTTTAATCTGATTGTTTCATGGGAAAACTATGTATGGGATTTCAAATACTGCAACTGATTACATTCTTACCTTCTTGAAGGACTTACTTCCAGATGATGTAGATATTCCCTCAAACCACTATATGGCATGGAAGTTAGTTGATGAACTTGGATTCTCAAAAAAAAAACTTCATGCTTGCCCGAATGATTGAAGCTTATTTAGAGAGGAAACTGCTGAAAGAAATGATTGTATCAAATGTGGAACCTCCCGATGGAAGCCAAAAGATGATGGAACACAATCTTGTGTGTCACAAAAAGTAAAGTGACACTTTCCATTGATCCCCAGATTATAAAACCTTTTCATGTCTGATGAAATATCAGTAAAAATGCGATGGCATGACACCGAGAGAAAAAATAATAATGAAGAGTTGGTTCGCCCTACTGATGGATTTTCATGGAAGAGATTTGATGTTCAATATCCTGAATTTTCATCCGATGTGCGTAAGGTGAGACTGGGTCTTTCATGTGACAGTTTTAATCCATTTGGGCAGATGCTTACTTCGCACAGCACATGGACGATTTTCATACACATTTATAACCTTCCCCCATGGTTGTGTATGAAAAATCCTCACACTTTCTTGAGTATACTGATATCTGACCCTTATAATCCTGGAAATGATATAGATGTATACATGCAACCTTTAATAAAAGAGTTGAAACTTCTTTGGGATGTGGGTGTTCCCACATACGATGCATGTTCAAAATACATATTTCAGATGCGTGTTGCGCTTATGTGGACAATAAATGATATTCTTGCTTATGCAATGATGTCTGGATAGAGAACAAAAGGAAAATTCTCATGTCCTATTTGTGTGAAGAATACTCGATCGAGAAGACTGAAATCTCATCGTAGTTTTAGTTTTATCGGACATGTACGATTCTTTCTAATGAACCATCCATATAGAAACAATCATCAATGATTTGAAAATACCATAGAGACTGGTGATCCACCACAGCATATGTCTGGAACTGATTTTCTTAATGAATTGAAAGATTTCAGTTATTCATTTGGGAAGGGTGTGATGAAATATAGAAATTGGAAAAATGTTTCCAATGATACCTATTACAATTGGAAGAAGAGGAGTATATTCTTTGAGTTGTCGTATTGGTCAACAAACTTGTTATGTCATTGCCTAGACATAATTCACATTGAAAAGAATATATGTGAAATGTTGCTTTCGATTCTTCTAAATGTCAAGGGGAAGACAAAATATGATTTGAGATCTCGACATAACTTGGTAGATTGGGGGATCAGACCAGAATTTCATCCTGTCTGTATCAGTGAAAATAAATGGAATGTTCAATGTGCTTCTTATGTGATGACACCTGCTGAAAAAAATCAATTTCTGGAAGTGCTAAAGGATATTAAAGTTCCTGATGGCTATTCAAGCAATATATCAAAATGGGTCAATAGAGAAGAATTGAAGTTGAAATCTTTGAAGACTCATGATTAGCACGTCCTTTTGCATGAGTTGATTCCAATAGCAATCCATAACATCTTGTCCAATAATGTAAGAGTCTCAGTTATTCGGTTGTGCTATTTGTTTATAGATCTTTGTGATAAGAGGTTTTCCACATCCTTCTTGCAAAAACTGTTCACAGAGACACCATTAATTTTATGTGAGTTAGAGAAAATATTCCCTCCATCATTTTTTACAAGCATGTTGCATCTGAGTGTCCATCTTCCAACCAAAATACTTCTTGGAGGACCCGTTGCGTTTCGTTGGATGTATCCAACTAAAAGAAACATGTGCACATTGAAATCATATGTTCAGAACACCAATTATCCCGAAGGTTCTATTGTGAAAGGTTACTTGGCTCAAGAATGTATGGATTTCTGCTCAATGTATTTGTCTGATCTTACTATGAGGATAAACAGACCAATGAGAAATGAAGAAGAACAGTATGTGAAAATTGAACTCAGTTTTCCATCACTTCCTCATACATGAGGAATTCCGGGATCATATTCACTAATGACATTAAGCCTTGAAGAGCGAGAGATGGCACATCGCACAATGTTGTTCAATTGTGATTTGTTCGATGGGTATATCAAGTAAGTAAATTGTACATGTATCTCTTATCTTATCTATTGTAATTTTAAATATTTGTTAAACTATTATTATTTTTATCTACAGGGAACATAAATAATTGATATATAGAAAGCCTCGTTCTTTATCTTTGAGAAGGAAAGAGAATTTTCATAGCAAAGGGTTTTCTGCTTGGTTGAAATTGAAGGTAAAAATATTTCTGTAATAACTAAATAGAAATAATATTTAATTAAGTTTACTATTTGTTTATATTTCAGGTATCGAGTTTTCCTGCAGACTCTGTTTTTGAGGAAATAAGAGCTTTGGCTTTTGGTCCTAAAACCATAGTTCATGCTTGTAAATCACTTGTGATCAATGGATACAAATTTATTATCACTAAATGATCAAGAAACATGTGAACACAACATAATGGATTTATGCTAACTGCCACAACAGACTGTTATGCCAGTTCATCAGATAATAGACCTCGTTCTGAAAATGTATCTTATTATGGAGTCATGGAGAAAATAATAATTTTGGATTATTACTCTCATGGTCGAGTCACAATGATGAAATGTCAATGGTTTGATTCAATGATGAGGCAAGGCACCTTTATTGATGAATGTGGATTTTGAGTTATTGACACGACTCACATTCTTGCCACTGATGAACCATATGTATTGGTATCAATGGTGAAACAAGTTTTTTATGTCAAAGATCATCATCATCCTAAATTCAGTGTCATTATTGAAGTAAATCCCCGAAATGTTTTTGATGATGGTGATGATGAAGTTGAAACCATCCCTAATGCAATTGAAAGCAATCTATTTATTACTTATGATGACTCCAATAGCTCAATTTTCAGAGTTTATTATGAACCCGATGTTGTGGTGGTAAATATATAGAATCATATAGTCATGTTCTCACCTACATGTTTCACCTACATCATTCAGAGTGTGTATCCTAGTACTTACCTTCAAACCACCATAAATCTTCCGTTTCTTTATTTTTTTTATCAGAATGGTTTTTCTATATTTTTTTTTGGGTTAAACATTAGTTATATGTTTCTAATTACTTCCATATTTGCTTTCATTGTAGGAAATGACACCCATTGAAGAGAGGCATAAAAAAAATGACAGAAAATAATTGTTTCATGACACAGTTGGGCATTCCTCCACTCATCCTTGTTGTGAGTATTTTATTTCAAATATATATATTTCAATAACTTATAATGTCATGTGTTTACTTTTGGGTTAAATGTTTTTTATGATCCACCCTCTAGATGAGAGATATACGATGAGGAGCCTGATATGTCTCCCAGTACAGAGGATGGTGGTAGGAGGGGGGTGGTGTCAGAGTTAGACGACCATATGGTGGTCCTGGTACTGAGGCCGGTGGTATGAGGGCTCATGGTGAGCGAGTTAGACGATCCACTGGTCGTACCCAATTGGATCATTCCCCTACCACAAACGTATCTTCTACGCCCCATTTTGATCCTGGCGTGTCTTTAGGGACACACGAGATATTTAGGCCTCCGATGTTTACACTACCAGTTGGCCAGACGTCTGTGCCATCATCTTTTTCTTCTGGTTCATTATCTCCGGGCTATTATATTCCACGTTCTTAGACTCCTACTCTGACACAGTATGTGGCTGAGGAGCGTACACTAAGGGACACTCCACCTGTACAGGATATTCATTCAGCTTCTGCACATCCTGTGAAGCCCATTGATCTGACTACCATAGTTATATTTATATAACTCTAACAAATTTTTATACAAAAATTTATTTTTATTATAAATTGTACTGATATTTTTTTCATTAATAACAGATTCATCTACTGGTAGGAGGCGGGGGAGGGGGTGTACTCTCTTGCGTGTGGTATGGAACTGCCAGAAACAATTGATGGTTGAATACAATGATGATGGACAGATGATTGAGAAATCTGGGTAGGAATTTCAGGGTTTTTTGGCGACACTAGCCAAATACTCCGACATCATTCCGGTCATCCCTCTCTCTTGGAGACATCTTCCACATGAAGTCAAGGATAATGCGTGGGCCCAAATATGTGTAAAAAATCTATTGGGTTTAATGTAGTATTTTTTTTTGTATTTATATGAACTAATCTATTGGGTGTTAGCTTCGATTTAACTTCCCTGATGGAAAAGGTGCATGACCAGCGTGTTTAAAGGAGCTAGGAGAGCTTTGGAGAGCTTATAAGCATGAGTTGTATGTTGGCTGGTGTGATATAGTGGGCACGGAGTTGGAGACATTACCTATCATGGATGACTGCCCAATAGAGAAATATTTCCAAATGATTACCCATTGGGCGACTGGAAAATTTAAGGTATTAATCCCATTTGAGGTATTCAAATGACAGTTTTCATATTTTTCATTAATATTATATTATATATTATTAAATATTATTTTGGAATATTCTGAAAAAAAAAACATTGATTCAAAGCAATACCTCCACACTTTGTGGCGCACAACTATGTCAGATCATGAGAGGCAGCTGGTACGATATAGTTGTTTATAATTTTTCTTTAGGACATTCCCTTTTTATTGTTTCCTACTTAAATTATGTGATTTTTTGAATATTGGATATATGATTATACTTGAACTTTATATTGTTTCAATGTCATTACAGAAGAAAAAATTGAATATTGAAGGACGTTTCCCTCGAGCAAAATTGTTTTGCTCGAGTAGAAGGAAAAAAGATGGAACTGCGGTTAATGAACCGACATAAGAAAATATTGTAAGTTTTAATTTGTTTATTTCAAAGTTTAATATCTATTTTGAAATTTAATTATCTATTAATATTTTTAACAGGCTGCTTTAGAGGCTCTTGATGCCCATGAATTTGACAATTTTGGGCCACACGATCATTTATATCAGGTTTTGGGAGATGAGCACTCTAGTCGAGTACACTGTCGACCTTGTAAGAATATAGACCCGACGAGGTATTAGTCCTCTCCAGGTATCCATTCTAGTACCACCGATTTGGAACAGGTCAAGGAGCATGCAAGAATGTCTGATAAAAGGGTCACAGAGTTGTAAGAATAGGTTCAAACGAGGGAGAAAGAATTTATGAAACTGATCAAAGATTTATCTTCATCAATTCCACCAGAGGCCAGCGTGGCTTGTCAGACATATATGTTGTCAATGGGTGCATTATCCAATGCACAAGATGATAGTTCTAGTGGCAGTCGAGATGATGATGTTCTTGGTGATGAAGAGGATACTGAAGAGGACGAGGGCGAGGATGAGGATGAGGATGAGGGTGAGGATGGGGCCGAGGGTGAGGATGGGGCCGAGGGTGAGGATGGGGCCGATGATGAGTATGGGGACAATGACAAGGATGACGACGAGGACAGAGATGGTGGCCAGGATGAGGCTGATGATGATAGTGGTGATGGTGATGGTGATAAGGGGAAGATTGATCCATTACATTTTTGAATTCTGTATAACTCTTTATTTTTGAACCTAGTTTTTCACTCTGGTATGGATATTTTTGAATCCGGTATAACTCGTTATTTTTGACCAAATATGGAAGCCTAATGATGTTATAATGGTTTTGAGGTGAGTGATGCTATATGAGATTTTATGGGTTATTGTGGGGAGTTTATTTCCCTTTAATTGATTGGTTCATAAAACATAAGTTGGTGCTGGACCCCCAACCTCCTCCCTGGACCCCAGATAGCCCCTCGGACAGCCCCCCACCCTCCTCCCTGGACCCCGGATAGCCCCCCGCACAGCCCCCCAGACAGCCCCCCACCCTCCTCCCTGGACCTCGGATAGCCCCCCGAACAGCCCTCCGGACAGCTCCCCTCCTCCCTAGACCCCAGACAACCCCCGGACAACCCCCCCGACAGCCCCCCACCCTCCTCCCTAAACCCCGAACATCCCTTGAGCCATTTTTCACCTAATGTAATAGAGTAACTCCATATCCATCTTGTTTATTCTGATAAAGCTACAGAGAAACACCAACATTGATCTAATCAGGTAGATGAGCCTCTAGAAAAAGATGAAAATGATATATTGAACATGATAAAATAACAGGATGAAAATAAAACACCATTCATGTTTTTCCCTTTTCCCACTCCTCAATATATCATTCTAGAGATGCTGATGGTAGATTGTATACATGAAAACCACCTAAACATGGGGAAAACACTTCATCATTTGAAGGAAAATACATTACCTAATGGAAAATTCTCAAGTAATGTCATGGTAATATAAGGGTTATAGTTCCATATTGAATTGGTATATCTATTATATTCTCAAAAAAAAAATATTGAGAAGAAATGAGAGGCCCTTTAATATTCATGACTCAATACATTAATGAGGTTTTGAAAATTGATCACAAATACCCCTCCTTGTGTTCACATTAGAAGATGGGGTGTGCATGGAGAGGATTAGACTCACCTGGATCTTCAATCCACACTTGACAGCACTCAAAACACCCAAGTGACAAGTATGAGTCAACCTCATCTCAATCCGAGACGTGGTGTGGCCGACACCACTCAAAGTGTCTCACTTTTCTTTGAAATGGACAACATTTTAAGTGAAAACAACAACTAGCATACAGAAAACTGACCAAACGCATCCTGATTCTGTTGATACTTTAGGAAAAGGATCCATGGGTCATATGTTACATTTATGAGTAAACTCAACCTCAATCTGAGGCACGCTGTGGCCGGTATCACTCTAAGTGTCTCACTTTTATTTGAAATGGACATGATTTTAAGTGAAAACAACAACTGGCATACAGAAAACTAACCAAACACATTCATATTCTATTTAAACTTTAGGAAAATGATCCATGGGTCATATGAGATGTTTACGAGTTAACCCTGCCTCAATCTGAGAGCTCGTTTGGCCGGAACCACTCGAAATGTCACACTTTTATTTGAAATGGACATGATTTTAAGTGAAGACAACAACTGACATACATAAAACTGACCAAACGCATTAGGATTGTGTTGATACTGCAAAAAAACGATCCATGGATCATTTTGGACATGTACGAGTAAACCTCGCCTCAATCTGAGGCGCGGTGTGGCCGACACCACTCAAAGTGTCTCACTTTTCTTTGAAATGGACAAAATTTTAAGTGAAAACAACAACTAGCATAAAGAAAACCAACCAAACTCATTCAGATTATGTTGATACTTTAGGAAAAGTATCCATGGGTCATTTGTGATGTGTACGAGTCAACCCCACCTCAATCCGAGTCACGGTGTGGCCGGTACCATTCAAAGTGTCTTTCTTTTGTTTAAAATGGATACGCTTTTAAGTAAAAAAACCAGAAAACAGAAAACTGACCAAACACATTCGGATTGTGTTTATACTTTAGGAAAACGATCCATGGGTCATTTTTGACGTTTACGAGTCAATCTTGCATCAATCTGAGGCACGGTGTGGCCGATACCACTCAAAGTGTCTCTCTTTTCTTTCAAAAGGACATCATTTTAAGTGAATACAACAACTGACATATGGAAAACTGACCAAAAGAATTCAAATTCTAAGGAAAATTTAGGACAACGATTCATGGGTCATATGTAATGTGTAAGAGTAAACCTCACCTCAATCTGATGGTCGGTGTGGTCGGGACCACTCAAAGTGTTTCTCTATTGTTTGAAATGGACAAGATTTTAAGTGAAAACAACAACTGGCATACCTAAAACTGACCAAACGCATTAGGATTGTGTTTTTATTTTAGGAAAATGATCCATGGGTCATTTGTGATGTGCAAGAGTCAACCTCGCCTTAATCAGAGGCGAGGTGTGGCCGACACCACTCAACATGTCTCTATTTTGTTTAAAATGGACATAATTTTAAGTGAAAACAACAACTGACATATAGAAAACTGACCAAAGCCAATTGGATTTTGTTTAAACTTTAGGAAAAAGATCCATGTGTCATATTTGATGTGTATGAGTCAGCCCCACCTCAATCCGAGGTCCAGTGTGGCCAGCACCACTCAAAGTGTTTCTCTTTTGTTTGAAATGGACAAGATTTTAAGTGAAAACAACAAATGACATAAGGAAAATGGACCAAACGCATTCAGATTGTGTTGATAATTTAGGAAAACGATCCATGGGTCATTTTTTGAAGTGCATGAGTGAACCCCACCTCAATATGAGGTGCGGTGTGACCGGAACCACTCAAAGTCTCTCTCTTTTTTTTTTCAAAAGGGCATCATTTTAAGTGAATACAACAACTAACAATACGGAAAACCGACCAAAGGAATTATAATTATGTTAAAAATTTAGAAAAAATATCCATGGGTCATATGTGACATGTACGAGTAAACCCCGCCTCAATACGAGGCACGGTGTGGCCAGTATCACTCGAAGTGTCTCACTTTTATTTGAAATGGATAGGATTTTAAGTGAAAACAACAACTGGAATATGGAAAACTGACCAAACACATTTTTATTCTATTGAAACTTTAGGAAAATGATCCATGGGTCATATGTGATGTGTATGAGTCAACCCCACCTCAATCTGAGGGCCGTTTTGGCCGATACCACTCAAAGTGTCTTTCTTTTGTTTAAAACGGATACACTTTTATGTAAAAATAACCGACATACAAAAAACCATCCAAACACATTCAGATTGTGTTGATACTTTAGGAAAACGATCCATGGGTTATTTATGATGTGTAAAAGTCAACCCCGTCTCAATCTGAGGTGCAATGTGGCCAGCACAACTCAAAGTGCCTCTCTTTTGTTTCAAAAGGACATCATTTTAAGTGAATACAACAACTAACATACGGAAAACCAACCAAAGGCATTTGGATTTTGTTGAAACTTTAGGAAAAAGATTCATGGGTCATATGTGATGTGTAAGATTCAACCTTACCTTAATCAGAGGGTCGGTGTGGCCGACACCACTCAAAGTGTTTCTCTTTTGTTTGGAATGACAAAGATTTTAAGTGAAAACAACAACTCAAATACTTAAAACTGTCCAAACGCATTCATATTGTGTTCATATTTTAGAAAAACTATCCATGGGTCATTTTTGACGTGTAAGAGTAAACCCCGCCTCAATCAGAGGTACAGTGTGGCCGACACCACTCAAAATGTCTCTCTTTTGTTTAAAATGGACATCATTTTAAGTGAAAACAACAACTGACATACGAAAAACTGACCAAATTCCTTAAGATTTTATTGAATCTTTAGTAAAATGATCCATGGGTCATTTTTGAAGTGTACGAGTCAACACTACCACAATCCGAGGTGAGGTGTGGCCGACACCACTCAAAGTGTCTCACTTTTCTTTGAAATGGAAAACATTTTAAGTGAAAACAACAACTGACATACGGAAAACGGGTCAAACACATTTGGATTCAGTTGATACTTTAAGAAAAGGATCAATGGGTCATTTGTGACATGTAAGAGTCAACCCCACCTCAATCTGAGCCACGGTGTGGCCGGTACCACTCAAAGTGTCTTTCTTTTGTTTAAAATGGATACGCTTTTAAGTAAAAACAACCTGCATATGGAAAACCAACCAAACACATTAGGATTGTGTTGATACTTTAGGAAAACGATCCATGGTTCATTTGTGATGTGTACGAGTCAACACCGCCTCAATCTGAGTTGCAGTGTGGACGACACCACTCAAAGTCTCTCTTTTGTTTCAAAGGGACATCAGTTTAAGTGAATACAACTGAAATTTACACTCATCAACGATAGTCGCAAACTCTTTTTCATGAGTTGGGTAGTTTCACTCATGGGGTCATAAGTGACGAGACTCCTAAGAAAATACATTTTCACCATATATAATAAAAAATACAAGTTCAATGCAAAATTCATCACAAATCATTACATACCCAAATCTAGGATCAGAAAAAAAAATTGGGATTTGATCCAATTTCAAACTCTTATTCAAATCTAATAGATATTTCTAAGACTATTCTACATATTAGAATTTGATGGGGAGGTGGGGGGCTGTGCTGGTTGGGGGGTTCTGTAGGGGTGAGGTGAATTACTACTGGATGATTGTTGTCATATGAAGATCGAAATAGGGAATTATAGTACATGACATGGTTGGAGGAGTTTGATGTTTTTATGTGTTTTTATGCTATTTTAGGTGTTTTTATGCTATTTTAAGTCTGTATGTGGTTTTTGTGATATTTGTTATGCAGTTGTATAGTGGAGGGGCTACTGGAGGGCCGCTGTGCAGCAGTTCTGAAAAAACACAATACCAACGGTTTTAAACCGTTGTTATAAGTGTTTTGAAAAAACACAATAACAACGGTTTTAAACCGTTGGTATTAGAGTTCTGGAAAAACACAATACCAATGGTTTTCAACTATTGGTATACTAGTTCTAGAAAAAAACAATACCAATGGTTTTAAACCGTTGGTATACATTGAGAGAAATTTAAAAATTCAATATATACCAACGGTTTTTGGAAACCGTTGGTAAAAATGTTATACAAACATATACCAACAGTTATCCTACAACCATTGGTATACATTGAGAGAAATTTAAAAATTCAATATATACCAACGGTTTTTGGAAACCGTTGGTAAAAATTTTATACAAACATATACCAACAGTTATCCTACAACCATTGGTATATCAATAAATACATTGGGATATACCAATGGTTTAGATCAAACCATTGGTATATGGATTTTCTCATGGCTTAATACCTTACGGTTTGGAAAATCATTGGTATTGGCTATACCAACGGTTTTCCAGCCTTTACCAATAGGTTTAAACCGTTGGTATAACCTTCTTTTCCAGTAGTGGATGAAACTCAACCTAAAGATATTCACCTGTGATAGGATCTCCCGTCTGAGTCCATCCTTAAACTTTCTTGCCAAGAACAACCCATCTCTTCCCTAGAGGGGTGTGAAACGCTGGAGCTCAGTGAAAAGAGAGGAATACTCCATGAAAGAAAGAGTACCCTACTCTAGGCTCATGAACTCCCCGACTCGGTTGGCCCTCAGGGTCTCCGGATAGAAGTATTCATAAAAGATGCACTGAAACTCCTCCCTCACCATAACCTGCTGATGACCCACCTGTGATATCACGTCCCACCACCTCTTAGACAAGTCACATAACATGTAGGTAGCGAGATTGACCCGCCTTTCTGGAGGCGTCTCCTGATGCTCGAAGGTCGTCATCATGGCTTCTAACCATGACTCTACAGCCTGAGGTCCTCCTTCCCCTAAAAATGTGGGAGGATGCTACTACTGGAAAACCCGCGTCAAGTCTTCCATAGTCGAGTTAGGAGGTGGTGCTTCATGGAAGGTCTGCATCATCCTTAGGAATCCTTACCTAAATTGTGCATCAGTAGCTATAACTGATATCACTGCTGGTGCCAAGGCTGGCACAACAGGAGGATTTGTGGGAAGTCCCTGATCATCCATATCCGGTGTTTGATCACCCCTGGAAACTGGTGTGCAATTGGAGGACATCTCGGTGCCATGAATTTGCAAGGTCAATTCGTACACCTTAGATTAACATTATAAATAACTGAAAAAATGAAGGCACAAGAAGGAAAATGAAAAAAGGCACTCAAGTTATGAAAAACATGACTACACGGTGTGTACTTTCCCCACACAGCATGTTCCCGTAAATCATTTACATGGGAATGTACTTCTACCTAAACTGGTCGTGTAACACCCCAAATACACGGCATGTTGTCCTAACACATGGCGTGTACTTGAATCCTATTCCCTACCCGATTCCTTCTACACGGTTAAGCCACACGACTCCTCTAAGACCAAACTACACGACGTGGTCAAGGCAGACACAACGTCTATTAGACATGACTTACCTAGCCAGTGTTGTTAGCGACACCATTAGATACATGGTTGACACTACACGGCATGTTCCAGACAGACACGACGGGTACGAGAAAGGGTAACACCGACCCATGTTGTTTGTGACATGGCCGGGTACCTAGATCAGACGACACAATGTGTAAAATTTAGAATTGCTGTGTATGTAAAAATATAACATGACCCGTTTTGTTCATGACACGGCCGAGGTAACTATTTCATACTACACAGCGTGATAAAATAGTACACGACATGTTCTTACAAGATTTTCACAACCTTGTGTCCCTGCTCGCACCATCAGTGAAATGGCTATAGACTACACGACGTGTAACCATAAAGTGAACGCCATGTATTATAGGTTTTTCCAGAAAGTAGCCTCAGAAACTAGTCCAGATCCCAGAAAACACAGAAAACCAGCATTAAGGTGCCAAATTCCGATCAGTGAGGGCCCATACTCCCGGCGAGTCAAATTTTGGAATCTTATACACATTAAAAACAAAGTAAACAAGTCAATGATCCACCAAATTCCGGTCCATGCGGGCCCATAACACCACAAGAACCAATGTTTGGCATCCATCTATGCAAATAACTATACAAACGAATTCCCTATCAAACAGTAGGGATTCAATCAAAGCAGCTATCACAAAAACATGCATAATCTACACAACATCTATCACAACAGCATGCAATCGCTAATGCATCCTAGATGTTATGGCAAGAATGAATGGCATGTGATTTCTAACAAGTTCCTATATGATGCATGAGATGGAATAACCTCATCTCATCAGGTTGCGATAGAAATAGAACTCCAATAACAACAATGGTAACAACACAAAGCATGTAAATCACCCATCGATGAAATCAAATCAACTGTAAAATTATAGACTAGTAAAATTTTAATAAATGAGGTAGTATGGCTTTTCCCTATACATGGGTTAGTTACTCCTGGGAACAACTTGTTACCAAGTACCTATTCTGTCCTATCCTTGGCTATAGGATCTAAACAATGAGTCAAGAGAAAATAAACACCTCTGATACCACTTTGTAACGTCCCAGTTCTGAAATCCACCCAGAGGCGCCCCGTACCCGGTTGGTCACATGGCCTCAAGCGCATTTCCCTGAACGCCAGAGGCTGTCGACTAGCAGTGAGGGCCTTGGGTGTGATAGTGGGGAAACTATGACCTCATTGGTAGAGTACACATCATAATTAACAACACATACAACAGTGGAAGCAATAAATATACAACAAAAATAACAGTGGAAGACTGATAAATAAACAACTGGAGCAAAAATATTTTTAAATGATGCATGATAAATATATGTATAGGAAAATAGCCAAACAAGTCAGAATGCTGAATATAGAACTAAACCACAGTACAAAAGAAAAATAGATTAGAAAATCCTCAGCATCGCAAGGTTCAGCTTGGTTCCATGCTCTTCAGCTCTAGTGCAATCAAGAACCTGAAGTAGAAGGGCACTTGCCCTTATCTATACCTGAAACAATGTAATCTGTTTGGGCCCAAAAGCATGACCCAAATAGGGTGTGAGAAAAAGTCCCAGTAGGAAACCACCCAAAGATCTGTGCCTAATAGTCAGTGAATATATGGCAGGTAAAAGTACAAAAAGCAGTAAATAGGGAAGTACTAAACAACAAACAATCCACATTTTCTAGCATATAATTTACAAACAAGTAAGCAGCCACTCAAGAAAGTAGAACAAATAGGTAACCTCTAGGTAGTTCTCACAGCCTAACCCCTATGGTTCAACTTACAAGTACTAGCAACCCTCTAGGAGGCACACACAGTCTCACCCCTCTGGTTCAGCTAAAGAATAGACTCTTTGGGGAAGCACTCACCATCAATTCCCCCTATAGTCTCGTATCGTACTAAAGGCACTCTATGGAAGTACTCAACATCTCATTCCCCCTTTGGCCCGCGTTGGGGAACTACAGACACTCTGAGGAAGCACCTAAAGTCAATTTCCCTTGTGGTCTCGCATTGTATTATAAAGACACTCTAGAGAAGCCCTTACATCCATTCTCCCTATGGTCTACTACACTAGGTTCTCACAGCCCTGTGTAAAATCAGCAAGTATCGCATCACATAACGGCCCAAAGTATCCTCAAGAACTACTTGCCTAACATCTACAACATCTCAACATGGAAGAACAATCATACCATCCTACAAACTAGGCATGGAACTAGCAATTGCCTAATAGGAAAAACTAGACCAAATAGTCATAAATGAAAAAACATGCATGAGCAAAGCATCCAAAGCATAGTAAATTACCCTATTCACAAACAAAAACCTCTACTCAAGAATATAAGAAAACCAAGAAAACAATAAGGGAAAAACAAGAAACTTGCAATACCCTGTTCAAGGGTATTGGCGGAATTTTCACAAATACTCAAAGACCTCCTACAGAAATTCACAAACCCCCTACCTCGATGTTAGGTGGTTGATATACTTGAACCACGAGGCTTGATTCTCCTTAGAACATCATAGATCTATGAAAACGCACAAAAAATTCAACCCATGATATCTTGGAAAAGAGGAGGAATTGGAAAACGTTGCTCTAGAAGTAGGAAGAGATTACCGCTATGGTTCAAACGCAATCGATGGAGGTCAATTAGGAGAAAGGACAGAGGCTCAGGGGCTCGTAGGAGATTCGTGGCCATAAGGGATTCTCTCAGTCGAAGAAGCTAGAGAAGAAGATGGTTCTGGGGTTAAGATGTGACCCCGGTCCGTTTAATGAAAAAAATAAAGTACACGGAGTGTACTTTTAGAGTACATGGTGTGTACTAGGATTTTCCGTACTCTTCTTTAAGTGGCCTCCACATCACCCCTACATGGTCGTGTGCATGTCCATGACACGAACATCACACATCCTCGAGCGGCATCAAAGTACACGACGTGTACTTCAAAATTTTCAAGAAACTCCTCTTTTCTCAAAAACTCCAGAAAAAGGAAAAACATACCTGAAAAGAAGTTCCAGGTTCTTAAAAAATATCAATTTCTAGTTTCATAATGAGGGAATGTATACTTTGGGACATCATAACCACACCATGAATACCTCATTCCAAGACCTTAAATATCCATTTTGTCAAGGTCTCATGCCAAAACCATATATTGCCTCATGAGACCTACCGATGCACCGTGGGGCTATAGCAGGCCCCTCCCGACACTTACTGAGTTCAATGAATTCCTCATATGAATGGCGATAAACATAAAAAATATAGATATTCAAGTTGAAACTAATATATGAAATGTAAATAACTTTTCCTAAACATTAAACATAAACACTAACCATTCAGAGTAAATTGGTGAATGATTTTAAGATAACAAATCCATAGTAAAAATAATCATTAAATGTTCTATTAAATATGGTAGATTATATTCTAAAATATTAATCCTTATAATACATAAGAACCGACAAGAGTGTTGAAATAGTTTAGGATTCTCTTATAAATTCATCAAGTAATTCTTAATATAAATACTCTTTTACTTTGAAAAGATAAGTTATTTTGGAATAATATTTGAATAAAATTATAAGTGAAGTAAGATAGTATTTTCATAATAAAATGATATATTTAAAAAATATCATGGTTTCCAAAAATAGATTATAGAGTTCCCTTGAAAATAGAAAAGAATTTGTGAAATTCCCTTGAATCGTTCTTGTATTTCTGGAAGAATTTTAGAGAGATCATTTTAAAACATATAACAAAACATAAATGAAAGTAGGATTATGGTTAGTAAATATATATAGAACATTATCACAGAATATATGAGGATCATATATGAATAAATAATAATTTAATTGAGGTAATTAGATAATAAGATTAATTCGAATGAAAATGGAGGTTCGGGTAGAAAACCCTTACCTTAAGTACGAAGGTGTTTCTCACTTGATGTAAATAACACAAATAATCAAATTTAGGTTAATTTATTAATAATTAAATAAACTCATCTACGTGTAATTTATTTATTATGATCTTATTAAGTTCATTCATGGCCTTTTTAAGAGGTTTTATATCATTGTTTAGGTCCGTTTGTTTCATGATCAATATACTTATATACATGAATGGAGAATCATGTAAAATGAGGATTGTTGTCCAGAATTGAAGTTATATGTTATTTTTGAACATATATAAGGTTAATTGGTTAAAAATATCATTTTTTTACTTTTATTGAAGATAAATCATTATATAAATTATTTAATGGTAACCATTTGGGTTAATTGGAGGTTTTTGAACACAACAAACTCATTTTTATTTATATATCAAAACCATGTGTAAAAAAAGATTCCAGAACATTAAATAAGTTAAAATACATATATTATAGTTTCTTTAAACCATAAAAATGGTTTCATGACCAATATTGAAGATGGTAATAGAAATTGAAAACCCATACTCCTTGAATGTGATAAATTAACACATCTCAGATGGTGTTTTCATTTCTAGTATAAAATAAGTGGAAATGAAAGATGATGAATAATTATTCCTTTATCATAAAACAATTATAGTATATTTAAGGTATTTGAGTCATCAAAACATTTTGATGAAAGGATGTGAGGAAAGAATAATAAAATAAAAGAACTTGGAATAAAAGAATTGAAAAGAGGAATTTACATCTTGAAGTTATCTTCCTTGAGAGACTCTTTAGGAAAGAGGGTTTTGTATTTTTATGATTCCAAGGGATACTGGAAGTGGGGAAGGATCTTGGGAGGATATTTGAGTATAATTTATAGAAGTTACAAGACCTGATAGGAGTGAAGAGAAGAGGGAGTGAGGGTGGGTTTTTATAGTGGAGGAGAGGAGGGTTTCCCATTATTTTACTCATTATTGCATTATTTTTTAGAAGGAAACCAATAGTATTGATTACTATGAACAAGAATAGTAATATGTACATGTGATTTTGAACCAAGTGTGCATAAATCATCCAAGATACTAGGAATTGTGAATCTAACTGATAATGTATATATATGGTAAATTAATGTATTTCACTATTTATAAAAAATTCCAGTGTTTCAGAAAAATCACAAAAATTAGCATAACCATTTTTTGACCTATATAATTAAAAAATTAACTCTACTTCTCGAAAATAATTTTCTAAATATTATTAATATAATTAAAAAAATCATAATTTATTCAAAAAATATCAATTTTAACATTATAATTCATTTTATGTATCCTTGAAAAATTAATCAATATCTCATTATCTTATAACCTTAATACAATAAAAAAATAATATTATTTACTATTCATAAAGGGTCATATTAATATTCATATTACTTTTCATAAGGGTATGTTACTATTCCCCAAAAATTAATTTTGTCTTATTAGACTCTAAATATCTTACTGAACCTAACTGTGTATGTCTGTTTTTTGAAATTCAAATCACAGAGGTGGATAAACTATGTTTACTGGATAGGTTAAAAAAGTGGTGTTTTTTAGAGATTTAGTGTTCCTTGCATTCAATATTAAATTTATTTTCAAAATATTGGGGTGTTACAATAGAAGTTTAAGTTAGTATAGATTACCACTCGGTCGATGTTAGTTGAGGCACCCCATGAAACTACCACCATCACAAACATTACCATTAGGGAATATGAGGGTGTAATAAGGGGTTAGGTGTCTAGAACATAGTTTTATAAAGTTTTAATTCCTTTTTATAAATAAATTTTTTATCCCATAAATTTCTCTAAATAATATTTTTTCTTAATAAAATAAATGTTTAATTGAGAGGAATTTGATAATTTAATTTTTGGACATAAGTAAAACATAATTTTGTTTTTATATAAAATATACACATTATTTATAATAAAAAAATCGATTATTATTATTATTATTTTTAATTAAATAGTATTTTAAAACATATTTATTTAAATAATAAAAGATAAAATAATTTTATAAATGCCTAATATTTTTTTTCTTAAGTTTCAGAAATTTAACAGTGCCTTAAAAACTAATTTTTTTAAATAAATAAGAATTTATATTTATAAAAGTTAAAAATATCATATTTTGATAATTTTTTTGATAAAATAAATATCATTTTTGAAATCAGCATGTAGAAATTAGGTTATGGTGAATTTATGATAATTTTATGAAATACTTTATTTTTTCTTGAAGATTAAAAAAATAGTTTTATGGTTTCAGTATATTTTATGACATCATATTTATGATGTAATGATGTAATAATTAATTGAACAGAATACAAGACCTAAATATTTTATTTTATTAATATTTTTTATTTTAATATATTTTAATAAATTTCTAAAACTATAAGTGACTTTGAAAAGTCTAAAAAAGAAAATTTAATTTTTTAAAAAATTACTTTGTGAAATCTTCACTATTCCATTCCAAAAGAATTATTAAAAAATGGTGTTATATTTTTTTGGATTAAAATAACTTAAAATGTTACCCAAATTTCCAAAACCATGAGAAAAAACCATGGGTATTCCAATGGTTTTTTATTTTCCACAAACTAGTTTTCCAAGAAATATATTGTAAATTATTAAACAATTCCTCCACTTTTTTCTATAAACACCCACCAATTTCTCTGTTAACCTTCACTCCCAATCCACACTCCACTAATTTATGGTTATTTTACCTCCTAATGAGTCCCCCAATGTTTTTTCTATCTCCCTATGTTCCATCCTCATGTTTTAGGAACAAATATTCAAGGTAATGGGATTCTCCTTCCTTTATCTTCAATTCAAGAACCTATTTTTGTTTATGTATCCTAAATGTCAAGGTTACACACTTTTATTACCTTTTTTATCACAGCCTTAATTCCAAATAACATTATATCAATGTGATACCCTTGTCACCTCTCATTTTATACTTTTATAAAATGAAGTTCTATACCCATCATGCTGCCGAATTTACTACTCAAATTTCCCTCTTTTACGTGAGGAATTACCTTTTACTTTTTTGGATACCCAATCCTATTTTATTTGGTTATTTAACTATTTTTAAAAATTAATGTTTTATTTTTTGATTTACATATGTGAAACCCACATATCTTTTTATGGGTTAAAAATGATGATCATGTTTTTAAGATCTTTTGTATGCTAATATTTTATTAAGAAACACGTTCTTTATTTCTCATCAGGTTAGTAATGAAAGTATTTATTATGATCTATTTAGATCACATGAAATAAGTACATATGAAGGGTGTGACATTATGGATCTCCAATAAATTGGTTGTATAATTTAATCTCTAGAGATGACATGTTTTATGACACCTTGGTGAATAACCTTGGTAATTTTCATTTATGACACAGTGGTGATAAGCATTGGTGATATACTTATGAATATATCATTTAAATGTTGTAACCACATTTCTATGTTATGATTAATGTTATTAATATTACGATATGCCTGTTTCTCATGCCTTATAATTATATCTATTATTCTTATTGATATGTGTCTTGATCACATGCTATATGTCTCTTTTTCTTATTCCCTTACTAGGTTTCATTCTCATCACTTTCATTTTATGTGTGACCCCGAGATTTTAGATGAAGTAAAAGTAACCTAGTGTGAACCCAAAAATACGTCTTTAAGGTTGTTTTAGAAGAATATTTTATGTTTTCATGTATTATGTAGCTTATTACCAAGAGACTAACCTTTAAATTATCTTTTTTTACCATGTAATGAAAATGTATGCAATAAAAAGGTGGGATTATGTAGTTGGTAACAAAGTACAATTTAGTTTTTTAGGGAAATTAAGTATTGGAAACTTTAGGAAGAACAATAGGTAAATTTATAAATGTAGGAAAACATCCTAGTATATTGGTGAAGTATTATGTAAGTGGTTTTTGAGAATATAAATACCTGTCTGGATATGAACAAGTGGATGTGGATCTGGAACAGATGTACCTATGGGTAAAATATGAAAACAACGCTTAGAGATTAACTCAAATGTGAACTGGTGCACAACAACGAGACTTGCTACACTCATAGTTTGACACTACTAGGGGATATTTTAGGATAATCACAAGTTTTTATGAGACATAATAAATGATATATATAATGTAATTTATTAAAGGAGATTAGTATCATATTTATGCATGATGTTTTAAGAAATAAAATCTCTTTAGAATTATAGGATTTGTAAAAGTAACACATTTGTCACTAAGGTTTTTAAATTTTAGAAAAATGGTGGGAAATAAGAGGAACTATGTAAATGATGAGTAAAATGGATGATACACTAATGGTGTTATGATGGAAGATGGAATGAAAACTTAATGGGGATGATGAATCAAATAACTTGAGTTATGAACAATAAATTTTACCAATTTGATGGATCAGAATCAACTCGAAGGGAAGAACATTTTATTGAATCCATTACGCGTCAAAAACCACCTTCTTTAAGTGAATCTATTGGACCATTTATTGTTAAAAAATAGATAAGTTATATAGAAAAGATATTTTATATAATCAATTATTTAGATAACTAGAATGTATCCATACATTTATACCACTTAGAAGGAGAATCTTATCAGTGGTGGAAACTGATTAAAAACATGAATCTAAGAAGATAGATTGATGCTATGGAGTGGTATGAGTTCAGGGGAATATTTTTCAATAAATATTTTCCCCATTCAATGAGAGTAAAAATCTAGAAGGAATTCATTGAGCTTAAGGAGATGAAAAATAAATCAAAGGGACTCTATAAGATGAAATTTACAAGACTTGCTTGATAAACCTATAGTTTTGTTACAGATCCTGATGGAAAAGTTAATATATTATTCAGTGGACTAAGACCCCAAATTCAGATGAATCTAGAAAATAAATACTCTGAAAGCTATTTGGAGATAGTTCAGAGTTAAATTATGGTTAAATTGGAGTTTTTAGAAATGCAATGGTCAGATATATTAAAATAAAATAAGAGATCAATGGAGATAAAATCTGGGAGGAACTTTGATCATGGAAGAGGAGGAATGAAAGTGTAACTCTACAAGTGAAAAAAATGTGGGTAGAAGAATTCAAGGAAGTGATTTATTGGGATTAGAAAGTGCTACAAATGTGGAAGATATGGAAATATAACTCAAAAAGTTCTTAGTGAGGTGAAGCCTCAACTTATCACCACTAATGATAAATGGAAGATGGTGCAGGCCTATCCAAAAGTTCAATGATTCAAGTGTTATAAGCTTGGGAACTTTTCTAATAAATTTCCAAACAAAAAAATAATGTAGGAAAACTACCATCAACCTCAGCATAGGGCAAGGAAGAAAGTTTAGGAAGTTCCAATCACGATGGTTGAAGTGGACGATCCAAATGGTGTGGTGGAAGGTACACTCTTTGTGACCTCAAATCTAGAAAGTACTTTTCATTATTCTGGTTATATAAAATCCATTATTTAATCCATGTTTTCAAATAATATAGAACCAATCCTTGAACTACTAGGAGTAGAGTTATCAGTCAAGAATCCTTGGGGAATTATCCTAACATCAACTATGTATATAAACTCTTGTATTAACTTTAGCCTGCACAATCTATTCACAAATCTAGGAGTCATTACTTTGGTGGAATTATACAATATACTAGGGATGAACTATCTCTCAACGTATAATGATAATATCAACTGAAGAATTATTGGGATTTCAGTAGTCTTGAATTCACAACCTACTATCATTTTCAAAGGAGAGATATCTCGAGATGAGATTTTTCTAGAAGCACCTCCCATATCATTATTTATGGATATTATCAGTGAATATAGAGAAGGAAATAAATGTATAAAGATAGATAATGTATCCATCATTCATAGTAATTAAAGAAATAACTTCAAGATCATTTGGAGAAGGTATTTATCTGACCATGTGGGTCTCCTTGGGGATCACTTGTTTTATTTTCCAAGAACAAGGATAAATCAATGAGGCTATGTATTGATTATAGAGAACATAACGGGATCATCATGAATAAAAAGTAACCTCTCTCAAGGATTGATTATTTATTTAATGAGCTTAGTGGGGCTAAATTCTTCTTTAATATTAACCTCTGATATAGATATCAATAATTGAGCGTAAAGAAAGAAGATATTGTAAATACAACCTTCTAAACAATATATAGGCATTATGATTTTGTTTTTATCCCCTTTTTCTTGAAAAATTATCTTTCTATATTTATGTATTTGATGAATAGAGACTTTAAGATCTACCTTGATAAATTCATGGTAGTTTTTATTGATGATATTTTGATATATTCCAAACATCATGAGGAGAATGAGGATCATCTAAGGGTTATGTTGAAAACTTCGTGGAAGGAGAACCTTTTTAGGAAAATTCTACAAATGTAAATTGTGGTTACAAAATGTTTCATTCCTAGGGACCATTATAACCTATGAAGGAATCTCAGTTGGCCCTGCAAAGAAGAATACTTTAGATGAGTGGCCTCATCTTACAATGGTAAATGAGATTCATAGTTTCCTTGGTTTAGTAGAACATTATAGGAAGATTTTGAAAATATTTTGACAACTTTCTTATTATCTAACCAAGTTAACTTGAAAAGGGGACAAGTTATTCTGGAAAAAGAAGTGTGAAGAATGTTTCTAAGAACCGGAGATGATATTGGTTACTGCACCTGTGTTAACTCAATGCTCTATTAGAAAAAGATTCATTATTTATATTGATGAATCTCTTAAAGGGATTGGGTGAGTCCTTATGAAAAATAAAAAGGTGATTTCTTAGGTATCTCAACAGTTAAATCCATATGAGAAAAATTACCCTATACATGACCTAGAGTTAGATGCAGTTATTTTTTCTCTGAAAATATGGAGGAACTATCTATTTGGGGAGAAATGTGATATATAGATAGACCAGAAATGTTTGGAGTATATTTTCACACAAAAGGAATTGAACATGAGACAAAGAATATGGATGTAACTTCATAAAGACTATAAATTTTCAATTGATTATCACCATAGGAGTGAAAACAAAGTCATTTATGCATTAAGTATGAAAGACCCCATTGTTATAGAAATGATGAGAATTCAAGGAGATCCTTTGATCAAGGACCTTGTAAAACTGGAAATCGAAATCTTAAGGGAAGAGGAATTATTAACTCTATCTTCAATGATTTATCAACCATCATTACTAGTGAATATCATGAAATCTTAAAGAAAATATCCTTTGTTACAAAAGATGATAGATACTGTAAATAATGAAAAGTTTTTTAAGTTCAATATAGATCAAGAATGCTTACTAAAATTTCATACATGATTATGTGTTTCATCTATCTAAGAGATAAAGATGGATTTGATGAATGTAGCTCATAGATCCACTTTCTATATACATCCCATAAGCACTAAAATGTATAAGGACCTTCATGATCATTATTGGTGGGATAATATGTAAAGTGAGATTGTAGACATCACTACAAGGTAATTGTTTTGTCAATAAGTGAAGGCGTAGAAATAATTTACTAGAGGGGTATTCCAGCTAGTACCCATGAAACATAGAAGTGAAGAAATATCACTATAAAATTCATCACTGGTCTCCCAAGAACATCCCAGGGAAACAATGTGATATGGGTTATAGTGGATCATCTCACCAAGATTTCCGTTTTCATCATTATTCAGTAAGATTTATCTATTGAACAACTTGAAAATATATATGTAAATTAATTGGTGATGTTGCATGGGGTGCCACTTTATATCATTTAGGATCATGATCCAAGGTTAACATCGAAATTTTAGATAAGTATCTAACATGTCCAGAATACTGAATAGAATTTTAGTATGGCCTATCACCCCCAAAATGATTCCCAATCTAAAATGAATAATCATAAACTTGTGGAAATTCTGAGAATGTTCTCAATGGAATTTAAAGGTTTATGAGATCAAAACCACCCATTAGTTGAGTTATCAGATAAAAACATCTTCCACTTGAGTATTCAAGCATCACCATATGAAGATATGGAATGTGATGTAGAACTCCGATTTTTTGGGATGAAGTTGGTGAGAGAAACTTTATTAGGAGCAATCTTGTGAAATATATGACAAAAGATTTCATTATATACAACAACATAAAAGGTTAATCAGAGTCTGAAGAATAACTATGATAAAAAACATTGAAGGGAATTTGATTTTGATGTTGGGGACAATGGTTTCCTTCATAAATCACCATGGAAGAGTGTCATGGAATTTGGAAATAAAGGGAAGCTTAGTCCTAGGTACACTGACCCCTTTGCTCTCTTTGATCGTATAGGAGTAGTGGATTATCACTTATCACTTCCAGTAAATCTAGATCAAGTTTATGATTTATTCCATGCATCTATCTTTAGGAAGTATATACCCGATCCATCACACGTACTGAATCTTGAGGTGGTATAAATGGAACATGAATCTCTTTAAAGGAGAATATGGTGTAGATATTAGACCACAGAGACAAGGTTCAATGAAATAAGACTACCCACGTTATCAAATTATTATAGAGGAACCATAAATTAAAATAAGCGATGTGGGAACTAGAGGATACAATGAGACATAATTACCCTCACCTTTTATCAACTGAGAAAATGAGTTAAAATTTTAGGGATAAAATTTATTAATGGGGGAAGAATGTAATGACCCATAATTTTTAAATTATTTGTTTCCTAAATAGAAGTTTTTTATATATATTATATAATATTATACACATATAAAATAAAGAGAAACCAAAAAAAGTTTATCTCATTATTAATGATCATTACATTAGTTAGCTATGAAACTAATTAAAAATCCAAACATTACTATTGAAAAAAATATAAAATAGAATAGCTAAAATGGGAAAGTATGGATCACCCCAATCTACTAGAATAATATCACCCATTGTAAATTATATAGATATGAAATAAAATATTAGTAAACCAATCAAAATCTAATGTAAATTAAAATATAACCACAATAGAAATTGTACTGAATTTTGAGTGAAACAATGAAGTGGTATTTATATGGTATAAAGGGAAATATGAATATTGAGATTCAACTATTATATGACCACTGGTCAATATAAATGTTGGTTAATATGAATGTTGGATACTATACCATTGGGTAATAATTTTAACATTATAATTAGTGTTCATAAGTAGTAATAACAAAGGATAATTGTTACAGAAAAGATTATCAATTGCCTCAACCAATATATTTATTCCATTTGAAGACCATTTGTATGAACTTTGGAGGGAGGTATCATCACTGGGGTTCACCCTTGACTAAGGGAAATCTAATCTTCAACAAGTGAATCTTGAATGAAATCACATACAATATAAGTTCAAGTTACATGATATTACCAGTCGGTAGATGTTAGCTGAGTCACCCTTTGAAATGACCACCATCACACACCTTACCCTTAGGGCGTATACGAGTTCAAAAAGGGGTCACATGTCTAGATCTTAGTTAGATATAGTGTAAATTCCTATTTATAAATAAAATTTTTATTCCCTCAGTTCTTCTTAATAATATATTCTCTTAATAAAATATATGTTTAATTGATATGGATTTGATAATTTGATTTTGGGACGCAAATAAAACATAATTTTATTTTTTATAGAAAATATATACATTTTTTATAACAAACCAAGGTATTATGATTATTATTTTTTATAATGAAATATTCTTTTTAAATAATTTTACTTGAATAATAATTGATAAAGTAATTTCATAAAGGCCTAGGAAAATTTATTAAGTGTTAGAAATTTGACTGTGCCTTAACAACTGATATTTTTCATTAAATAAGAATTTTTATATTTAAACTTAAAAATTATCATATTTATAGAATTTTTAGGATAAAATAAACATAATTTTTGAAATCATCATGTTGAAATTAGGTTAGATAGAATTTATGATAAATTTATAAAATAATTTATTTTTTTGTGACTATTAAAGAATAGTTTTAGAATTTTAGTATATTTTATGACATCATATTTATATCATAATGATGTAATAATTAATTAAACAAAACCCAAGACCTAAAAAAATTTATTTTATTAATATTTTTTATTTTAATAGATTTTAAATAATTTCGAACACAATAAGTGAATTTCCAACATCAAAAAATGAAAATTAATTTTTTTTAAAACATCAATTTATGGAATATTTAATCGTCCATACCAAAATAAGTATAAAAAAATAGTTTTTGGTTATGTTTGATTAAAATACCTTAAAATTTGTCCCAAATATCAAAAACCATGAGCCAAAACCATGGGCAAGCCAACGGTTTTTCAATTTCCAGAAACTAGTTTTTCAAGACAAATATTTTGAAATTATTAAACAATTACTCCACTATTTCTATAAATACCAACCCATTTACCCATTCCCCATAACTCCCACTACATCCTCCAAAACGTTCTGGTGATTTTTCCTCCCATGGAGTCCCCTAAGGTTTCCTCATTCCCCAAGGATTCATCCTCATGTTTTAGGAATTACTCTTTAAGGTAAAGGATTTATCCTTCCATTATCTTCAATTTAAGAACCTATTTTGTTTATGTCTCTTAAATGTTAATATTACGCACTTTTATTACATTTTTTAATCATTAAATTACTTCCAAATTATGTTTTATAAATTGGATACCCTTTAAACATCTCATTTTACCCTTTTCTAAAACCATGATTTATACCCATCATCCTTCCAAATTTAATTCTTAAATTACCCTCATTTACATTATGAATTCTATTTTCATTTTTTTTGAATACAAAAACCGATTTTCTTTGGGAATTTAACTATTTTTAAAAATTAATTTTTATTGGGGATTTACATATATGAAACCCAAATTTCCTTTCATGGGTTAAAAATTTTGATCAAAACTTTAAGCTCTTGTATTCCAAGATTTTGATAAGAAACTGATTCTTTAGTTCTGTATTGTTTATTAATGAAATGATTTATTATGATCTATGTGTATCAAAATTAATTAATATATATGAATAGGGTTCCATCATATCTCTAAAATGCATTGGGTAAAGAATTTAATCTCTATAGATGACATGTTTTTCGATACCTAGGTGAATAACCTTGGTAATTTTCCTTCATTACACCTTGGTGATAAACCTTAGTGATATGGTTATAAATATATCATTTAAATGTTGTAGCCATATTTCTATATTATGATTCATGTTCTTATTATTATTATTATGTGACTCTTTCTCATGATTTATCATTATGACTTATGTTCTTATTGATATGTTTCAAGATCACATGATATATGTCTCTATTACTTATTCCCGTACAGGTATCCATGATCACCTCTTTCCTTGGATGTATGCCCCCAGTATATGAGATGTAGAAAATGTAACTTATATTGAACCCATGAATAATTTTTCAAGTGGTTTTATAATAATGTTTTAATTTTTCATTTATTATGTAACTTATTTACAAGAAACAAAACATTAAAAGATCATCTATTTATACCATGTAATGAGATTTTATGTAATAAAAGGTGGGATTCCATAGTTAGAATCTGGATATGTTGGATTAGTCTAGAATCTTAGCAGTGATTTTTTTTTCTTGTGAAATAGTTGGATGAAAGTATCACTCTAAGGATGGTCTTGGTTGAAAGAATATTTTTCCTTAAATCTTGGGGATGATAAAACAGGGAAGTTGGGTATGAAAGTAGACACAAAAAAATGATTTCATACATAATGATGATAGATACTATATTCTCAGTATTATGTGAGGCGGAGGTGTGGCCTGATATCACAAAAGTTTATTAGTTTGGGGTCTGCCTTGAATTCAACTTCACTCTATCCTCCATTGAAACTGACTCTTATGTGATCTAAAATTATAATCAAGTTATGTCCACCTACCACCTAGTCCATTTAATACCAAATTTGAAGGTTTAGGAGTCTCATTCTTAATGGTGTGAGATTACATCACATGTGTATTGGGACCAAGTTGAATGGAGAAGGAAGTTTGAAGAGTTAGCCTTTTCAGAGTGTTGAATTTTGTTGTTAAAGAAGATAAATCAATTCACTTTGTAAAAGGACCATAAACCAGAAGATGCTTTGTTGATATGTATTTCAGAAATATCATAAGTTAGGAGAACTTTTGATGCAATCCTTATGAAGGAAAGGGGGAGAAATGATGATTTCAGTCATATACAGTTTTGATTGGAAGGAATGATGTTTCTGGAAGATAAGGAAGTTTTAGTACTTCCCATTGTAACTCTGACGATGATACTGTTGATCTATCAAAGGATATATATCATGATAGCAGAGTTCATGATGAAAGCTGAAGAATGGTTATGGGAAGCAGTGAAGAGAGAAATTACAAAGGAAGAGACCATCTGGAGGCGACACAAAAGAACAGTTTAAGGTGGTGCCGTTTTCTAGTGTTGGCAAAAATTTTGGGCCTGAAAATCAGAAAATGTAAAGAAGTAATTTTGGAAAAGGAAAGAAAGTAGCGCGCAAGTCAAGAGTGGTGCACAAGTTTTGGCATGCAAGTATTGGAACACAAGTATTGGCATGAAAGTATAAGTGGCGTGCAAGTCACATTTCAAAGATCATCCAATCAAAATATGACAAAGGAAATAAAGTGGTGCGCAAGTTAGAAAGTGTCGCGCAAGTCAAGAGTGTCACACAAGTATTGGCGCACAAGTCATGGCATGCAAGTGCATGTTGCACGCAAGTCATATACCAACATCATCATATCAAAATATGAAAAAGTAAATAAAGTGTCGCGCTAGTGATGGAAGGGTGCGCAAGTGATGAAGCGACGCACAAGTGATGGAGTGGCGTGCAAGTATTGGCGCACAAGTCTAGGTTGTGAAAATCACCAAAATGCCTATAAATAGATGACTAGCCTCCTCGTTTTTTAAGGATAAACACTTGAGAATTATCTTTAAGCTCTGGGTGTGCAAGTAGAGGGTTGGTTGTGCAAGTTGAATATTTTTAGTAGGCGCGCAAGTTGGGGACGCGCAAGTTGGAGGCGTGCAAGTCGGAGGCGTGCAAGTGTTAGTTGGCACGCAAGCTGCAAGCATGCATCACGTCTGTAGGGCAGTGTGCACATAGGCAGTGCGTAAGAAGAGGCGCACAAATTGTGGGCACACAACTATAGGTCTCACAAGTGGAAGTGGGTGTGCAATCTATTTTTCTATGGGGGTTCATGCCGGCTTTTGGGTAGGAAAGTGAAGAATTGCTTTGAAAGATTTGATTTGTGTAAGCTCATTAAGAAGCATTGATCCATTGTATTACCCTATTTGTGCTAATAGGGAGCACATGCACTATTGTATTTTTTTCAAAGTGCTACATAAGTGTAAGGGTATATCCTACTTGTTGTATTCCACATCAAAGGATTGTTTTATAGTGGATTGTGTGGTCCTGGATTGTTTCCGTACCATTCCAAGGACGTAGCTACTCTTGTTGAGTAGTGAACCTTGTAAATCTTATGTTCCTGTGGTTGTGTGTGTTTAGCAAGGAAGAAACTCTTTAATAGGAGGTGAAGGTTTTTTCAAAAAGGGGAAACTTAAAAAGTAAGAAGATATTACTGATTCACCCCCTCCCACTCTCAGTGATACTTGGATCCTGACTAGGAACTTCAATTGGTATCAGAGCGGTTTCCCTTCGTTTATTCTTTGCTGAAGTGTTTGAAGAGAAGTTGTGATAGAGAATCTAAATTGCGTGAAAAGTAGGGGGATTTTGATTTTTAATGGAAAGAACTATCACATCTGGAAGGACAAAATGATGCCTTATCTTATGTCTCTTGGATATGAAGTTCTTGAAACTACAACATATAGATTTCCTGCTATTGATGATAAGGTTCCTCTTACTCCTGTCGATAAGAAGAATCTTTATTATGATGGAAGAGCTAAAAATGCATTACTTTCATCTCTTTCTAAGAGTGAATTTTTAAGAGTGAAAATGGGAGAATATGAATATTTTGGGGATTTCTTTACTAGGATAAATGATATTGTTAGTATAATCAGATGTCTTGGTTAATCATTGGAGGATTCTATAGTTGTCGAAAAGATCTTGAGAATTATGCCAGAAAAATTTGATGCTAAAGTGTATTCATTGGAAGATAGAGACCCTAAGACATTATCTCTGGAATACTTGCATAACACTCTCATTACTTATAAAATGATAAGGGAGAAGACTATGAGGACCAAAACAAAAGCAGATAGAGAAATTTCATTCAAGGATTCAAAGAGAGAGAATTCAAAGAAGACTCTTATTGAAGATGATGCTGGTGAATAGGATTCTGAAGATGAGGTATGTAAAAATTTTGATGAAATTTTATCCTTGTTTTCTAAAAATGTAAAAAGAGGTATAGGGAAATACAAGGGGAAAATTACCTTGAAATGTTTTGAATGTGGAGCTGTTGGTCACTTTGTGGCTAACTATCCTCAAAAGAATAAAGAAGAAGACAATGATGATGATGAGAGATGACTAAGAAGGTCATGGAAGAAACAAACTGAAAAAGATAAATATTTTTCAAAGGGTAAGGGAAAAAAATCTTCAAATCAAAAAGAAGAAACTTTTTATCTAGAGATAAATAAGAAGTTAGAGAAGCTGAATCAGAGAAATCATCTCCTGGAAAATCTAGAGAGAATACCTTTATTATAGCAGTGAATAATGAAGATTATAGGAGCAAAAGTTCTGAAGAAGAAGAAACTCAACTTGAATATCATCTGAAAGAAGAGTTAAAAGAATGTTTGAGGAAGATCAGAAGGCTTGAGAAGGGAAAAAAAGTAGATAAATGAAATTTCCACATTAAATAGTCAACAAGGTTTTCCTGAGGTGAAAATCAAGATGGAAAAAGAGATTGATGATCTGAATAATTTTCTTGAGAATGCAAAGAATCGTAATGATCTTCCTCAAACATTCTTTTAACTGAGTCTTTTAATGATATTGTAATGAAAAAATAATCAAAATGCACAAAGGAAAATAGGAAACAACTGAGTCTTTTAATTTATTATTTTTAACTTGTGAAAGGATTCCCATTTAAAGGATGGTGTTAAAATTGAGGAATATATGATAATAAGGATCATATGTGCAGTTATAACATACATTTCAGTATAAAAATTAGATTTACTGATTCAAGGCATATAAAAACTCATAGAATTAGAAGGAATCAAGAAACACAAGCCAAGAAAATAATAAATTTGAAAAAAACTTTGACTTGCCATCATCAAGGTCATTTTGGTAATGATATTCTTAATATTTTTTTTTGGAAAAAACCAATAGATTTTTTTGGGAATGTTTTTGATATAAATATATAAATAGATTAAAATAATAATATTATATTTGTGTAATCAACATATAAATATTCATGGAATTTAGAGGAAGTTAATCATATTTTTATAGTATAAAAAATATATGCCTTTATTGTATGAAATATATCATAATTGATATAATGGTAAAAGAAAAATGGTTAGAATTGAAGTGATGTTTAATAGGGAAATGTATGATTAAGTTACCTTCCACTGTGCCTTAAAACCATGTGACGGTTTATCCCATGTCTTGAATAAGGATTTAAAAAATGTTTTTTAGAAAACAATTTGGAGAAAAATGACTATAGTCTCAAATGTGGCTTTTAATCTAGAAGAAAAATATGATGAGTCATATTATTATTCCATGGTTTTTTTGAATTTCATGAATCTTCTTTGATAGAGTTCTTGTTTTCCAATTTCTATAATAGAAATCCATGTCTTATTTAATTCTATGTTGGAATTTGGGGTTAATATAATATCTTATAAAAATGAGGAATAACTCACAGTTATTATCAATAAGATAAACATTTATTTCTAGAGAAGCTGCTAGAATATTTATGGAAAATTTCATTATTAAATAAGGAATTCTACATGATGGTTTATGATAGATATATAATTTTTTTATATATGTATATTTTTGATAATCATTTATAATGGTGTCAAATAAGTACATGATAACTAAAAACATTATATATGTTTTAATGATATTTTCATATATATTACAGTTCTTTTTCATAGTCATTATATATAGAAAAAAATATCTTAAAAAATGATTCTATCTAATGGTTACTATTAACAACTAGTATATATTCTTAAAAATATGGTGGTTATTCTTAATAACCATCATATAAGTTAATTTTTTAGAATATATATAATAGTTATAAGAAATAATAATTATATATTAAGGTATATAAGATTTTCATTTTAAATAAACCATATATATATATGTAGTGTTTATTTTAAAGATAATTTAAAAAACTGTTGAACTAAGTTAAAATTTTGGTGGCACCAAAGAAAACATTATTATAACAAAATAATTGTAGAAACAACATCAAGAATTGGAAAATGTTACTCAACTTGAGTAATAACACAAAAAAATAAAATCTAAATGCTAAAAATCTTACATCAAATGTTAATGAAATTATTAAATCAAATGAAAATTTAAAAAATATTAATTCCCAATTATCCTCTAAAATCTATATTCAACATAATATTTATGCTGTAGTAATATCTACCTTATAATTTTTTCCTAGCTTTATTTCCTAAAAAAATGTAAAAATCATTTTCAAGGCCAAAATTTCCTTATTGAAATATTTAGAATGTACAAATAATATATACTAATTTTCATGTTATATTAAATAACAAGACATATTAGAAAACTACAGTTTTATTTTATAAATAGTGGATATCCAAAACTTATAAACCATATGACACATTTTATAATTCACTATATACTTATATTTTTTAAATGTAAATATCAAAATTGATTAAATATAGAATATCATTAAATAATATTATGTAGTATAAGGGTAAAAAATTTAATACATTTAAAAAATTGTTTACATGAAGTTAGTACACTTACATAATGGTGTGGGAAGTCGACATAAAGGTAAATGTTACCTACCCTTACGTGAAGCTCTCTTGTAAAGGTAATATCATTTGTACCATTATAAAAAATGATCTTAGTAAAGGTAACCATTGAATCACCTCTACACAACAGATTATACCTATTCTACATATTGTTTAGTAGTCACTTACCTTTATGAAAGGTCATCCAGATGGCCTATGTAAGGGTAGAAGGACTTACCTTTACATAAGAAAGGTTTCCTACGTAAGAGTAAATATAAATGATTTTACAAATGATTTTTAAATTCTTAAATGATGTTAGTGGTTTATAAAATATTTATAAATAATTTGAAAAGGTATTTTGGAAATATTTAATTTATAAATGTTGTATAATTAATTAAATAAATGTCTATGAAAATTTATTTTTTCTCAAATATTAAATGTTAATATTTAAAATAAATTTTAAAAAAAATATGTGGCATAAATTATGATATAAAAATTGAAATTATTATTTATAAATCATAAGTGATAATTTATAATGAGTTATAAATTATGAATTAAGGACAAAATATAAAATTGTTATATTTAAATTATTAATTGTACATAATTAATTATTTTGAACTATTAAAAATAAAGGTGGGTCTTATTTTGATATTATTTAGGCCACATAAAATGTGTTTTGATGATTGATATGATCAAGGTTTAAATAATGTGTACGTATATGATTTTAAGATTAAGTAAAATGTTTTCATAACAGAAATTTATTTTTAAATTATTTATAATTCATATAATATATTATATTTTAAAAATGTAAATTTTATATAATGATTAATATGAAAATGTTCAATTCGAATGGATATAAAATGTTTATATTAAAATTTATAGAATGTACATAATGTTAAAGCTGAAAAATTATATAAGGGTTTATAATAAGATTTCATTTATGAATTATTCACAAATGTTTATCTAAATTTTAAATATATTAATTGATTATTTATTTAAAATTCATTCCCTATTGATTTCATAATTATAAATTTTTCATATGATGAATGGTGCATTAATTAGTTTAAAATGTTAAACTGATTCTGGGATAGAGCCTTGCCTTTTTATGCTAAGAGCCACTCCATAATGAATTTATTTTTTCATCTACCGTTCAACTCGATTTTTAATTAAAGTTATTAGATTGAATTTATTCATTGAATAATTCTTGGAAATTTATGTGTTAGAGTTTTGATTAATTGGATCATCTATTGAGAAAAGTTTCCCCAATTAGAGGGACGTGGGTCTAGATTACCTATTTACCTAGAGGGCTATGCGTTATCTAAGAACATAAAAATGGTTGGTTATCCATCTCTATAGAAATACACATGTAGATACTTTAAATATCAAATAATTGTCAAACTTTACATGAAAATTTCATTTACCTTATGCATATGATGTATTTAGATATGTATGAATATATTTGACTTATGATTTTGGGTCAGTAAAAAAACTTTTGGGTTGTTTAAATAGTAACAAATCAATATGGTTTGAGCATATTTTTTTAGTGGAGGGAATAAGATTCTAAACTAAATTACAAGAATCATGTATACATAAAGGGAATATAATGAGATAAGATTGTAAAATTAAAACCCCTTTAAATACGAGGCTTTAGATTCATTCCAATAAATAAAATTTCAAGATCTCGATCATCCAATTAGGTAGTTTCATGCTAAAGTGGGGTGACATTGGATTATCTTGTATAAGTTAAGAAAGTAATGAGTAATACTAGATCATCCTTGGGTAGTTTCATTCCAAAAAATGGTTACCATGTATTTTTTGTAATATCATTTTTGACATTTTATTTGGATTACAATTCTTGGAAGACCCCTAGGGATGGGATACTACAGTAGTAGAGTTGGGTCTATCCATATTATGGACTAGAAAAAGAGTTGTCCTCTCAACTATCCAAGAGTCATATATGATATGGTTGGGATTATTCCGTACCTAAATAAATAAGAAGTGATTTTAAATAGAAATTTGGGTAATTTTATTAGGGAAATATGGATATTGGCCCACTAGTGGGTATGATTAATTTTATTAGAATGGGTCATCATTTTAGTGGGAGCCCATTAAATAAATTTCATTATTAAATGGTTAATAATATATGATACTTGTCCGATAAAAGCTTATATTTTAGGAATTATCATCTTCAACATCAAGATAAACTCTATGATCGATCTTATTTAGAGTTAATATTAATTTATGTTACTCTAAATACTATTATGTTATGAAATTTTCTTAAGAAATATTGGTGATTTATAAAAAGTTTTTAAGAAAAGTTCATTGTGTCAGAACATTTCCTTCCTCAGAAACCTAGTATTGAAGTTGTTCAACATGTTAATCAAGATTATTATGAAAAATATAATGATTGAATTAAGGTTTTATTTTCATTATATACTAAATGGCTAAATGAGTCTTTGTCACCACTTATATACTCAATATGATTAGGAATGTAGTTGATTTAAATAATTTTTATCTCATATAATCAATTTCATTAGGTGTGTCAAATAAAATTCAATATGACTGAATTTGTTGATAACTTAGTGATACTAAAGGTTTCCTTAAAGATATATTGGTTATTGAAATAAATTATATTATTTTGACAGATATATGATATCAATTGCATGTTTTAAAAAGTATTGTAAATATATAGAAGTTAAAAAGATGACAATAATTGTAGATTGATTTTTTCATGTAATGGAGTGTCACATCCATGAATTTATTTTGATCTAATATTTTTTACTTTTTCTTTAGTATTTATACCTTGGTTTACCTGGGGGTCTTTAGAGAAAAATGGAGTTTTTGGGCACAAAAATAGATGGTGCACAGTTGGTTCATGGTTAAGGGAAATTGTGTTCTAGCTTAGGATAAAAAGTGTTCCATTAAATGTGGCTCTATCCAGGACACATGTTTAGCTACACAGGTGTGAATCCTCCTCCTAGAAACTATGCAGTTGGTTTCCTCTCAAATAGAGGAGGACACATGGTGTCCGCATGGATTGGAATACTTCACGGGCTGACCTTGCAGCCTCTCCAGGTCATTAGAAATATAGAAATTACCCATTTTACCTCTTTAAATTTAACGCCCTTTCACCCATTTCTCCTCCCACTTTGGATTTACTGCCCTAATCACTTAATCTACTATTATTTTCTCCCTTGGACCCTCAAATATTGTCTATATTTGTCTTTAGATCTTCATGAAACTTTAATTAAGTCTCTCTTCTCTTGATTTCTTCTTTCTTATAGGGTTCCTCTTCTCTCTTTCTTAGGCACTCCTTTCTTCAACATATTATTCAACCTAGTAAGGGTTCAATATTTAACTTTTTGGTAAATTATTGATTTTTATGGTTTGATATTTACATTATAGGGTTCCTTTAGGATGTGGTTGTGGTTTTCCATCAGATTCCATAAGTTTCCAAGATCAACGTAGGTGATTACATGTTTTAGCATTGTTAAATGATTTTGGCATGATTTATTTACATTTTTAATTTGTTTGATTGATTATTAGAAAGGTTAGAAATGTATTTTTAAAAGTATTTGAGGTTATTATGTGTTAAAAATTGGTTTTACAAGGAAAAAGTGTTGTTTTGCATGTGTGATTTCATGTTGTGATTCTTAAATGAATTTTATAAATTGTGAAATTGGTGTGAATAATCTTTTAAAATTAATTTAGAGTGCATGTGAATTTAAAATAGGGTTTTCTTATGATAAATGGTCTTTTAATATGTGTATTCATGACTTTTGATGTGTGAATGTGAATGTGGTGAATTATTTGACTAGTGAAATGGGAAAATTGATCACAAATTTAATCCTAGCTATCTAGGTTGGTAGACTAGGACTAATACGATAGTTGGATTGGTGGGGGCATATGCCTGATTTCTTCTATAAGGATTGAATATATAACACTAACTAAACTATAATGATGATTGGATACCACCATAACATTGTATGTATTCATATCTAGTGTATCATGAATGAAGATTCTTGGGGTTATAGTTTCTATACCATATTTCACTGAGGTAAAAGGTTCATAGTGTACCACTAGTTCTAGTACCTCTAGAGATTACCCATGGTTCTCTTCTGATGTTTTACATACTGTGGACATATGGTGGGCCTCACTCTTTTGTTAATTTAAAAATCCTTTTTCTTTGAAAATGTTTTCCTAAAAATATTTTGGTTAAAAATGTTTCATAGTACTTCCTTAAAACTTTCATAGTGATTTTTTTCTTATGTTATGGAATGTAATCTTTATTTTGGGCGACATCATAAGGGGATGTTTATCACACCCTAAAAACACCCTTGGGTGTATGTAGATGTTGTTATTTTTGACCTAGGCAAGGTAAAGATGTTCCATGGTGGTGATTGTGGATCCAGTTTCTAGTTGTTTCCTTTATTATGTGGGTTAGTGGAGGTGGAATGGGGGTGATGGACCTCTTATTGCCCAATGTTTTATGGGTTGTTGTGTAGTTTTCTCCATCCTTGTTTTAGTATTTTGGTTTTTGGTTAAAGTTGTAAAATTTTTAACATGGTTTTTTTGCTATTTTTTTCTATGGATATTAATATTTCCTAATATTTTATTTTATAATTTTTTATGGTTTATTATCCCGAGTGAAATAATTTACAAAAGCACAACGTTGATACCGAGGCCTTAGTTTCTAACCCATGGGGACCAATAATTCCTTTCGGGCCATTCCACATGATGGGACAGTTTTCATGTTTTTTAGTGACCCAGGCTTAACATACATGGATATTATATAATTTTAGATAAATATTCAGAACATTATAAAAACACATGCTCGATAACCATAACAGTTTAGTGTATTTGGAATCTTGGAAACATAATCATAAAACATGGTGAAAGATCTTCAACATCTCCATTAAATATCTTTCAAATTTTTACACCTACATATTTTTTTTTCATAACCTGGGGAAAGTAAAAATAATAAAGGAGTGAGCTCAAATTCTTAGTAAGGGTAAACAAAGTAGATACATAAGCATAACATAATCATAGGGGTATTTGACCATGTTAATAACATTTAAAAATAATACCATGCATATAAATTAATATAAACATGAATCATGGAATAAATATTGGTAGTTTATAAGACATAAATCATTATAGAATCAAGGGAATTAGCCATGAGAGCATAACATAGAAATCAGACATAAAATTTGTGACAGACACATAAGTATATAATAAATATTTCCATGGTAGTCAAGGATTAATTCCAAAGCCATATTAGTGGGATGAATTTACTCCCTAAACATTCTTAAAAGTCAAGGTTTACACCCAAGACCGTCTTACCATACAAGGTCCTTTACTGAACCAGTTTCACTCCCAATTCTAGCCCTGTATTACTGAACATGGTTCACTTCCCGTTCCATACTTGTGTTACTGAATTGAGTTCACTCTTAGTTCTCACCATGCATTACTAAACTAGGTTCACTTCCCATTCCATCCTTGTATTATTGAACCATGTTCACTTTTTAAAGACCCATATTTCCATATAATGTTTTTAATTATATGGAATTATTATGCGTCTATAAAAACTGATGCCGCATGATTCTGAGGCCCGAAGTGCCCGGAATGAATTTCTAAACATTTTTAAGGTATGATAAATAAACATGAGAGAGAAATTTTCTAAATTTTGAACCAGTGCTCAGATTAAAAATCCAAGGGCACCGTTGAATCCGCAGTGTAGGGTTTTTCTTAATGGGGACTTTACTTTGACTGCAGCAGGTCTGGAGAAATAGTTATGTTTTGGGACTTTTTTTAAAATAAATAAATAAAATAACTTTTTATTTTATTTTTTTTCTATATTATTCTCCAATGTACAAGCGAAGGTGGGATCAGTGATGTGTCAATCCATTAAAGGTTTTAACCCTTAACTCATATGTAATAGTATTTTTGGAGAAATGGGAAGGTTCCTATTTAATTATCCCCCATTAATTCCCAACACCGTTAGACACCCTCCCACTCTCTTATTTATATGGTTCTTGGGGAGAGGTGTCGACACAACTTCACCAAGCAACGAAGTACTAAAGGAGTGCTGAGATTCCCAGCCCTTGAAGGACAGAGATGATTCTAGTGGGAGGTGACGAGCGACACCGAAACTCCGAACCAAATAACGACAACCGAGCAACGTCGTTGGAGGCTAGTTGCGGGGGACGACGAACACCGACACACTTCCTCAACCATATAATTTTATCCATCATTCTTAAGGTAGGGGTTTGATTCTTTTTTTAAATTCAAGTGAATTTATTGAACCCCTTAATCATCCCTCTTGTTTATGAGCTAAAGCAGAGGGAATGAGCCTAACGAACTTGTCTTGAACCCTCCGCTACTTTGCTACCCCTATGCCCTCTGTGGAATACTGCTGGTACGGTGACACCGACATGCTACGAAGGAGAAGGCGCTCCGATTCATGCCGTAAGAGGAGGCTTTGACACAAATCCATGGTGGTCATTGGAGTGACTAGCACCAGCCATCCATGGAGGAGGTGTGGTGCGTCGTCACGCACCGCCGGTGAGGAAGGGCCTGCGACTCGTCAGCCACAGGGGTCGTTGAAGGCGGCCAACACATTGGCCAACTGCAGAAGGGGAGGTGTCACGAATAGCACACCACCGAAGAGGAGAGGGATGCGGCCGAAGCTACGGCAGAGGCAGAACCTGTGACTCCAGCATGTTTCGCGGAGACCGGGTGACATCTATGTGGCACCACCATTTCACAAAACGGAACGACCTCCAGGCCATTCGGGATACCAAGGGGAAACGTTCCCCCCATTTCCAGCTCGGGTGGACCAGGGCCGGGCTATCTGCCCAGTGGGCCGCGCATCTGGTGGCCGAGCCGCCTGCCCAGTGGGCTACGCTTCACGCGGCCAGGCCGCCTTCCCAGCGGGCTGCTCGCCTGAAAGGCCGCACCAGTGGGCCGGGCTGCCCCATTGTGGGCCGTTCCGCCCCCTTACTGGCCAGGCCGCCCCACTTACTGGCTGGGCTAGACCACAACCCAGCGGGATGAGCCTTTCGAGCCCAACCTAACTAGGTTGGGTCGAACCGAACTCGTTCGGGTCGACCCATACCACATTGAGCCAGACCCGGGCCCAACCGGACCCAAAAATACGTAAAGGGCCATATCTTGAAAACCGAACGTCCGTTTGATGAACCATCTTCGACATTCTGATCCATTGATCGAGAAGGTCCTTTTGGTATATGAAAATTAAGTTTTGGTGATAGTTGGAGTACGACTGGGTTGGATCGAACTCGAATCCAGTAGGGCCCCCAGAAGAAAAACGCTTATAACTCATAGACCAGGTGTGCAATTGATGCACTGTCTGTCATGTTGGAACCTTTAAGACATGGAGGTCCTTTGGGTTACTCATTTATGGATCTTAGTAGTAGTTATTAGTGGTTGAGGTATGACCAATATCTCAAGGGGAAGATTCTACGGAACTCGAGCTCACCAGGTGTGAGGAATCCTATGGCTGGCTATAACATGAAGAAAGAACATTGATCTTAAGCGGGTTTGCATCTATTAGATTATGTGTGGTTTAGTGCTCAGTGATTCTATTTTGGTCAATGCATTACCGATCCTGTGTGGGTCAGATCTTGTGTGGGTCAGTGCTTAGAGATCCTATATGGGCCAGCGCATACCGATCCTGTGTGGGATAGATCTTATGTGGGTTAGTGGGAGTTAGTTACCTATCAATCCTCTATAGGTTAGTGAGGGTTAGTTACCTATCAATCCTATGTTGGTCAGTAGGGGTCAGTTACCTATCGATCCTATATGGGTCAGAAGCAGCGCTACTTAATAGAATAAGATGATCTAGCCTTACGACTAATCATCTATACTTTTATACTTAAGATATACTAGATGTGAGATGAGTCTTCTATGTTCGTGATGTTACCTATGTGGTACTTCTATATTTGTTGTGTTACCTGTGTGATACTTCTATCTTTATGGTTTTACCTGTGTGGTACCTCTATCTTTGTGGTGTTACCTATGTGGTACCTCAACCTTCGTGGTGCTACCTGTGTGGTACTTTTATGTTCGTGGTGTAGTCTTCCTAGTGTTACATGTGTGATACTTTTATCTTCATGGTGTTACCTATGTGGCAATTCTATCTTCGTGGTGTTACTTGTGTGGTACTTCAACCTTCTTGGTGTTACCTTTGTAGTATTCTTCCCTCATGTATGATATGATTATATCTTGATAACTTATGTATATGTATGGGAATATACCTAAGTAGAGTTGATGTCTATTTCTTAGTGATTTGAGCATGAGGTCTTGATTTTTGGTATTTATTTTGTGGAATTCTAGGAGACCTATGGGGTCTCAGGGTCCCTACTGAGTATCGTTATACTCGCCCCTGCATAGGCTATGCCCACACCTTGTTGTGTTTTGTTCAGATGAAGGAAAACATTGATCAAGGATGAGAGAGCCAGGACTGGATGGTACTCAGATGTGGGCTATTTGGTGTGACATGACTAAGGTATACTGATCGTGAGATGTACCTACCATTTAGTATGGATCCTCAGTGGATGATCCAGGAGTTTTTCCCCTTTTCAGATGTATCGTACTATTCAGTTGTACTTGTACTTTTACAGTTGGGGTTGTATTATGAGCCCTTTTACTTTCAACAATATTTTTACTATATTAGTTTACTTAGTGGTTGCTTCTTATTGTGTATTTGGACTGTGTGTCTATATAGGTTAAAAGGCAATGCCTTCATATTTTAGGGATACACCTTTTCGGTTCTAGTCGCCAGCCCCTACCCTATGGAAGGCAGGCTTAGGTTAGTCAAGGATCGAGCCCCAATGGATGGGTTGTGACGAAGTGGTATCAGAGGAGTCAGTTATACCAAAGAAATAGGTCTCTGATCTTTTCTATGTGGAAATAGTGTTAAGTGTTTGGAGTGTGATTTTCAGTTTGGGGAATCAAGTGTTGGTGCGATGGCTGTTGTATCCATACACAAGGACCTTGACTTCTGATTTCTGACTCAGTGCACAAAAACACTGATTGCGTGTGTTTTGAAAAGTTTTTCTTATGATCACTTCGAGTCAGCTCACCATGTATAACTTATTTACTGTGGCACAACTTTCTTCCTTTAGGATTCCACCACATAGACATGTATCCAAGATTCTCGATAGAGTATGTGATGACAGACCACTAAGCGATGAGGCCTCGGTGTAGGGCCCTCTTATGGCATTATCACCTTTGGGTGGTGTTCCAGCTGCACCACTACCCATTGGGAAGTTGTTTACACTAGCCCCACTAGAAGAGGGTGCACGCCGACTGAGCACGTTGCATGAGTTTCAGTGGCAGAGGCCTCTGAGGTTTTGAGGAGAGACAGACCCGCATGTGGTTGACAACTGGCTGGAGGCTGTACCCAGGTTTTTCCTCCTAGTTGGGACACTAGATGACCTTATGGTGATCCTAACAGCTAGTATTTTTCAGGCAGAAATATGGATATGGTGGAGGTTGATGCTCCAGATACAAGATGAGGTGGCCCTCATTTGGGCAGACTTCGAGAGCCTTTTATTGGCAGAGTTTGTCCTAGCGACTCTATGCTCAGTGCATATATAGGACCTGCAACCCTTATAGTAGGGCAACATGACTGTCGTCCAGTACTTGGAGAGGTTCACTAATCTCTCCTGCTACTCCAAAAACATGGTACATAACCCTTTCTTTAGGGCCCGAACCTTGGAGAAGGGTCTCCAACGGGAGATCAGAGCATCAATGATATCACTTAGTATGCCGATGCATGCCAGGGTGCTAGAGTGAGCACTTTATGTGGAGAGATTCTTAGCTGAGCAGGCAACAACAACAAGAGCCACCACCAGACGTCTAGTAGTAGAGTCATCTGCAACTTGCAGTAGGCGGATGATGTAGGGGCCCAAGCGGGCCAGGCCTTCTGGTGGACGACCACATGATAAAAGGTCGGTGGTGCATGGCTCTCAGGATAGAGGAGGACAATAGAGGAGCAGACAGTGCTACTCATGTGGCGTGAAGGGTCACATGGATCACGATTGGTAAACCTGCCATATAGAAAACCAACATACAGTCGAGGGACCGCTGAGGAAGAAGTAGAGATTCGATCTAGGAGGTCCGTAAGTAGCAGAAGAACGTGGCAGAGGAGCGGGTCGTGAAGTAGGCATTGACCAGTGATTCGAGGTTCTACCGCCACCACCTCCAGGTGGTCCACCCCAACCACAGGGATCAGGTGGACAGAGATGAGCTCAGATCTAGGAAGATAAGTCCTAAAACCACAGTGCTCTAGAGATTATTAGAGGTATGATATATGTATACTCCACCTTAGTTTCCATTCTTATAGAAACAGGTGCCAGTAACTCTTTTAATTGCCACAACCCTCGTTCAGAGCTCATAGATTCTGGTGGAGCCGTTGGCTTGATCCTTATGGATAGAGACTTTTATGAGAGGAGATTTTATGATTACACACTAGTGCCAATAGTGAGAGCTTATTATATGTGGGGAGAATCATTGGCTGGGATCTTCTAGTAGTGGCATCAAGGCCTTACGACATCATCTTGGGTATGAATTAGTTATCCATAGGCTTTGACCAAATTGACTATATTAGGCTCAAAGTGTGGTGTGTTCATGGGGATGGAACCAATTTTTCATTCACCAGTGAGAAGGGAACCTTTGCATCACATGATGGACTTACCTAGAGGAGGGTGCAGTCGATCAATCATCAGTTGGCTAGCCTTACCCTCAGAGCAGTTGATGTTGAGAGTCTGAGCTATTCTGTAGTGGTGGACCTGTATGCCGATGTCTTTCCTGATGATGTTCTGGGACTACCTCCACACAGAGAGGTGGAATTCTACATTGACTTGTACCCTAGGACGACATCGATATCCACACCAGCATATTGGATGGCTCCCGCAGAGCTTCGTGAGTTACGAGTACAATTAGAGGACTTACAGAGGAACGGGTTCATAAGGCCCAGAATTTCTCCATTGGCATCCCCAATTTTGTTCACCAAGAAGGAAGATTGGAGTTTGAGACTCTGTGTGGACTACCGGTTCCTGAACCAGGTGAACATGAAGAACAAGTATCCACTTAGGAGGATTGATGGTCTTTTTAATCATCTGAAGGGATCTTATTGGTTTTCTAAGATAGAACTCAGATCAAGCTATTATCAACTCAGAGTCTGTGATAAGGATGTGCAGAAGATGACCTTCAGATGTCAGTATGGCCACTATGAGTTCTTGTTTATACCTTTTGGCATGACCAACACCCTAGCAGTGTTCATGGGAATCATGAACATGATCTTTCATCCATACCTCAATCGATTTGTGGTGGTCTTTATTGATGAAATATTGATATACTCAGTAATGGAGGAGGAGCATACCTATCATCTGCATGTGGTATTGGATACACTCTGAGAGAACCAGATTTATGGTATGCTCTCAAAGTTCCAGTTCTAGATACAGGAGGTGCACTTTCTGGGACACGTTATCTCGGAGGCTAGAGATGTAGTGGATCCAGCAAAGATAGAGGCTGTACTTGCTTGGGAACCACCAAGGAGTGTCACCGAGGTGCGGAGTTTCCTGGGGTTGGATAGATACTACCGGAGATTCATGCATGACTTTTCTAGAGTTGTAGAACCCTTTTCAAAATTGAGGAATAAGGGAAAACCTTTTTTATAGACAGAGAGATTCCAGTAGAGTTTTCAGGAGCTAAGGAAAGGAAAGAATAGTGCCCCCATCTTGAGGCTACAAGAAGAGGGCGTTGGATATGTAGTCTACTACAACACATCAGGGACCAGACTTGGGTGTATCCTGATGCAGGAGTGAGTAGTGATCACCTACTTCTCACGAAAACTGAGGCAACATGAGCAGAACTACAATACCCATGGCCTGGAGTTAGCAGCAGTGGTATTTGTCCTGAAGATGTGGAAACATTACTTTATAGGCCAATGTTTTACCATATACTCTAATCATAAGAGTATCAAGTATATCTTCTCATAGAAGGACCTGAACCTGAGACAATGACGATGGCTAGAGTTCCTCTAGGACTATGACTTTGAGATAGTGTATACCACTGGGAAGGGGAACATGGTAGCTAATGCACTCAGCAGGAGGTCTAATTTGTAGTTTCCAGGTGAGGCAACATAATAGCTAGCCGCATTGAAGATATCCTTTGTGGATAGAGAATAAGCAGAATACCTCTAATCTATGATAGTCACTCCCCCACTCCTTCAACGAGTCGGGGAGGTGAAACTTGGGGACATTGACTGTGAGGCTCGACGTGTTCCGATATCCTCAGGGTAGGCACCTGAAGTATTTTATGAAGGTAGAGAGCATGCCATCGTCTTTAGAAAACGTACCATAGTACCAGTGGTTCTATGGGAGGAGGTGTTGAGGGCGTTCCATACGTCCCCTATGGTGGTACATCCTTCTATGGAGAAAATGTAACAGGACCTATGATATCAGCACTAGTGTCCTGAGATTAAGAAAGCAGTGGCAAAGTTTGTTTTGTGATGCCTCACTTGCTAGAAAGTGAAGGTTGAGAATCAGGTTCCAGCTGGCTTATCACATCCAGTAGAGGTGCCATAGTGGAAGTGGGGTGGGATATCCATGGAATTTGTGGCATGACTTCCAAATACATCTAGGGGACATGATTCCATTTGGGTGATCATTGACTGACTCAGCAAGTCAGCCCACTTCCTACCTATCCGAGAGCAGTGATCTATAGAGGGATTGAGACACCTATACATATATTAGATTTTGAGACTCCAGGGGGTTCCATCAATGATCATCTATGACTGTGACACACGATTTACTTCATGGCTGTGGAAGGGATTATAGGAGGCATTCTGGACTCAGTTATGTTTGAGCACCGCCATTCTTCCTCAGACGAATGGTCAGACAGAGTGAACCATTCAGACACTGGAGGACATGCTTCGTGCATGTGTCCTAGATTTTGGATGAATTTGGGAGGATCACTTGCCCTTGGTGGAGTTCATATACAACAATAGTTATCACTCCACTATCGGTATGGCACTATTTTTGGCCTTCTACGGTCGACCTAGCGAATCACCTCTATGATCGACAGACCTAGGTGAGTCAAAAATTATGGGTCCAGAGTTGGTAAAGGATACCACTGAGAAGGTGCAGATAATCCAAAATCAGACGAAGACTGCACAAAGCAGACAAAAGTCTTATGCTGACAGGAGACAGAGACCTTTGGAGTTCCAGGAGGGGGACCACGTATTCTTCTGAGTCTCCCCTCGGCGTGGACTAAAGAGATTATGTTCAAGAGAAAAGTTATCACTGAGGTTTATCTAAGAATTTATGATAATTTGGAGGATAGTAAAGGTGGAATACCACTTGGCACTTCCACCATAGTTGGAGAGGCTACATGATGTCTTCCACATTTCCCAGCTGAGGAGATACGTGCATGAACCATCTCACATCATTGACCATGGAGAGATGGACTTTGATGATAGGGTGATGTTTACGGAGGTTCCAGTAGAGATTGAGGATCTAAAGGAGTGAGTCCTTCATGGGTGGTTGATACCTCTAGGGAGCGTTTGCTGGTTGGAAGGGAACCTCTAGGAGAGTACTTGGGAGCGGGAGGATCAGATTCGTGCTTAGTATCCCCATTTGTTTTCTTAGTCTATCTTGTGGATATCAGAAATGAAAATCCATAAGGTTGGGAGAATGTAAAGACCTTGATTTTCCATGTAATTGTTTTTAATTATATGGAATTATTATGAGCCTGCAAAAATTGACGGCGTGTGATTCTAAGGCCCAGAGTGCCCGTAATGAATTTATGTACTTTTTTTAAGGTATGTTCAATAAACGTGCAAGAAGAATTTTAAAACCTTTGAACCAGTGCTCAGATTAAAAATATAAGGGCACCATTGAATTCACAACACTGATATTCACTTAAGTGATACTTTACTTTAACCATAGTAGGTCTAGAGAAAAAGTTATGTTTTGGGAAATTTTAAAAGAAATAAATAACATAACTTTTTATTTTATTTTGTTTCTATCTTATCCTCCAACATACAAGTGTAGGTGGGACCAGTGATGTGTCAAGACATTAAATGGATTGAACATTCAATCCTATGTAACAATATAAATGGAGAATTGGGAAGCTTCCTAATTAATGAGCCCCCGTTAATTCCCAACATCGTTAGACACCCTACCCTCTCCTATTTATATGGAGCTTAGGTATAGGTGTCAGCACAGCTTCACCAAGAAACAAGGTTATGAAGGAGTATCGAGATGCCAAGCCCTTGGAGGATGGAGCCAATTTTAGTGGCAGGTGACGAGCGACACAGAAACCCCGAACCAGAGATTAATGACCGAGTGACATCATTGGAGGCTAGTTGCGGGGGACGACGAACACTGACCCACTTTCTCAACCATAGAAATTTCTCCATCATTAATGAGATAGGGTTTTGATTCTTGTTTTAAATTCAAGTGAATTTATTGAACCCCTTAATCCTCCTTCTTGTTTACGAGCTAATGCGGAGGGCACGAGCCTAACGAACCCGACCCAAACCCTCTACCACTTTGATACCCTTGCTTCCTCCAAGTAATACCACCGGCACAGTGACACTGATTGACTATGAAAGAGGCAGCATGACGACACCCACCGCAAGAGGAGGCCCTGACACAAAGCTTTGGTGGTCATCAGAGTGGCCAACACCAGCTGACCGTGCAGGAGGTGTGGTGCACCATCGTGCGCTGCTGGTGAGGAAGGGGTCGCGGCTCATCAGCCGCGACGGTCGGAGAAGGAGAACGACACATCAGACGGCTGCATAAGTATAGGCAACAAAACCAACACACCATCAGAGAGCAGTGGGCCACAACCAAAGCCATAGTAGAGGCAAAACCCACACCTCTAGTGGGTTCCGTTGTGACCGGGAGACACCTACGTGGCGCCGCCATTTCAAAAAACCGAACAGACTCCATGCCATTTAGGAAAATGGGGGGAAATGGACTCCCCCTTTCCAGATTTGGTAGACCATGACCAGGCCTCCTGGCCAGTGGGCCATGCATCACAGGGCCGGGCCGCCTGCCCAGTAGGCCATGCTTCACGTGTCCAGGCCGCCTACCCAGCGGGCCATGCACCTAGTGGGCCACTCCCCCTTGTGGGCTGGATTGGTGGGACAAGACAACCCCTTGTGGGCCAGGTTGGACCGCGGCCCGGTGGGCTGAGCCCGCCATGGCCCAGCCTAACCGGTCGGGCCGGGTCAGTCCAACCGGGTCGGACTGGACCCGGGCCCAACCAGGCCCAGAAATACTTAATGGGCCATATCTTGAGAACTAGACGTCCGTTTGAGGAACCATATATGATTTTGGGATCCTTGGATCAAAATGGGCCTTTTGGTATACTCCACTTGAGTTTCAGATATAGTTGGAGTACGATCGGGTTGGATCGAACCCAAATCCAACCGAGCCCCCAGAACTAAAATGCTTATAACTCACAGACCGGTCATCCAATTGACACACCATCTGTCACGTTGGAACCCATATGACATGGAACTCATTTGGGTTACTTCTTTGCGGAGATTAGTGGCAGTCTATGTACAACCAATATCTCGAGGGGAAAATTCTATGGAACTAGAGCACTCCTGGTGCAAGGAATCCGGTGGCTGGCTGACACATGATGAAAGAACATTGATCCTAAGTGGGTCAGCATCTATCAGATTATGTGTGGGTCAACACTCAGTGATCTTATGTGGGTCAATTCATTAGCGATCCTGTGTGGGTCAGTGCTTAGAAATCTTGTGTGGGTCATCGCATACCAATCCTGTGTGGGTCAAATCCTGTGTGGGTCAGCAAGGGTTTGTTACCTATTCATCCTGTGTGGGTCAGTGGGGGTTAGTTACCTATCTATCCTATTTGGGTCAGTGGGGTTTAGTTACCTATCGATCCTGTGTTGGTCAGAATCAGTGCTACTTAACAGAATAAGATGATGTAGCCTTATAACTAATCATCGATACTTATTTACTTAAGTGATACCATATGTGAGATGAGTCTTCTATCTTCGTGGTGTTACCTATGTGGTAATTCTATATTCGTGGGGTTACCTATGTGGTATTTCTATATTCATGGTGTTACCTATTTGATACCTCTATCTTTGTGGGGTTACCTATGTGGTACTTCTACCTTCATGGTGTTATATTTATGGTGTTAACTGTGTTGTACTTTTACCTTCGTGGTATTGTCTTCGTGGTGTTACCTGTGTGGTACTTCTATCTTCGTGGTGTTACATGTGTGGTAATTCTATCTTCGTGGTGTTACTTGTGTGGTATTTCAACCTTTATGGTGTTACCATTGCGGTATTCTTCCCTCATGTATGAGATTAGTAAGTATTGATAACTTAGGTATATGTATGGTCATATAACTAAGTAGAGTTGATGTCTATTTCTTCATGCTTTGAGATTGAGGTCTTGATTTGTGGTGTTTCTTTGTGGAATTTTAGGAGACCTATGGGGTCTCGGGGTCCTTATTGAGTATCGTTATACTCACCCATGCATGGGATACGTCTGCACCTTGTTGTGTCTTGTGCAGACGACTAACAATATTGATCGAGGCTGGGGGAGCTAGGAATGGACGGTACTCATAGGTGGACTATTTGGAGTGATGTGACGCTATGACTACTAATCATGAGCTGTACATACCCTTTAGGTAGGATCCTCGGTGGACTATCCAGGACCTGTTTTCTCTGTTTCAATTGTATAGTACTTTTTAGTTTTACTTGTACTTTTATAGTTGGGCTTGTATTCTAGACCCTTTTAATTTCAGAACTCTTTTTACTACAATAGTTTACTTAGTGGTTGCTTCTTGTTGTGTTCTTGGACTGTGTGTCTGTATAGGTTAAAAGGCAATGATTTCCCATTTTAGGGATACACCTTTCCTGTTCTAGTCTCCAGCCCCTGGCCTATGGAAGGCAGGCTTGGGGTAGTCATGGTATGGGACCCGAGGGATGGGTCATGACACACTTCCCATTCAAACCCTATATTACTAAACCAAGTTCACTCCTTGTTCCAGCAATGTATTACTGAACTATTTTCACTTTCCGTTCTATCCATGAATTACTGAACCAAGTTCACTCCCAATTCTAGCCGTTTCTGTCTCATGATACATAAATATTTACCTAATGAATTGGTTAGAGATATAGGTCCCACTCATCACATAATAAAATCATACATACATGTGCCAAAAGATAATAAAATTTTCATCATATCATGACCCATAAAAAGAGATGGGTGGCATAAGAATCATATCATAACCCCTGAAATGAAATGGGTATCAAAAAAATTTAATCATATAGTTATCTATGGAAAATAGATTGGTCTCATAATCATTTCACCAAAGCATAAACCATGAAAAGAAGCGGGTTTTAGAAGCATATAACCCATGTAAGAGAAAGGGGTGTAATAAATATCATATAATCAAAACATAAAACATTAAAGAAATAGTATGAACGATATTATTTGATCATATCCCTTATAAATAATAAACTATAACAAAGAATGTCTTCTTAGACGGAGAAGGAATTTGAAATATCACACAAAAAACTTCTTCATGAAAATATCATTTATTAAAAAATTATTTTCATAAAACTATTTCAAGAAATGTTTTCTTAAAAATAAGGCATTACAATTTCATTTAAAACATTTTTGGAGGAATATATATTTTCTGATTTAAAAAACACTTTTTAAAACATAAATAATTTTGAAAACCTTTTTTCTTTTATAATAGTTGTGAAAAATTATAAAGGAATCATGAATTCATTTTTGAAACTGTTTTCTTTTAAAAACATTGAATACTTATAAATAAATCTTGAAATCATTTTGGAAACCATTTTATTTGAAAATAATTATAAAACATAAAAAGAGTTCTTGAAATAATTTTGGAAAACTTTTTTATTAAAAGATATCTTAAAAAAAACAATTTATGGAAAATAAGTAAATAATATTTTCATTAAATTTAATCTTGTAAACATTCAATGGAATATTCAAGGAAATGATAGTCATGATGGCAGGTAAGTTCGTACATTCTGAACATTCCTTTTACACCTCAAAATGTTTTGAAAAGTTCATTGATCATAAAAAGATTAATAGATTCATTTTGAAACCCTTTTCTTATTAAAAAGTTAAAACAAGGATAAAAATTTCTTTTTAACATGACAATAAATAATTTTTTAAAACATTTTAGTAAACATGGTTTTTTGAATTAAAAAAATTTATGACTGAAGAAATAAATATAGTCAAATTTTCTTAAATAAAATTTATTAATTATATTAAGTATTAAAGAGCAGAAAAATGGTACCGATACATGGAGATATCCTGGATAACCATAAGATAATTATATTCATGGGAGTCATTGATATGTGAATCATAATATTTCATCAATATAAGTATAATTATAAACAATCCCAATAAATGATGATATTGTACCAATAAACTGTTACCACATATGTAACCTTAAATCCTAATCCCCATATAATAATAAAATTACCTGAAACTTTAAATATCATGAAAGGAATAATATTAATGATATAACATTTTATAGGGACATATATACATCATTTAAAAGAATATAGGTACATAACATAACATGTGTCTCAAAGAAGGAAAATTGAGACCAAATTATCCAACTGATTTGGTAACATTCGAACCATAAACCCCATGAAATAGATATCATGAAATGGATATGTAAATACCCATAGTTTTAAGTATAAGTATAATATAATACATTAATGGGAAGTCTATACACCAAAAAAAAATAAATGACTGGTGAACCTAGCTTGTATCTCACTGATATAAAAAGTGAGACGAGAAAACCTTTACCTTAAGTGTTAAATTTATTCGCACACCTTCAAAAATCCTATATAATAAATAATAGTTAATTATATTTTTTTTTAAAAACCATATTATTATATCTAATTCTATATATGATTTTATTTTGACTTTATACTACCTGTTTATTAACAACTCCATGTTAATGTTACGTTTTGGGTAATATCCACTTTCTTTTTTGTATATGATTTGGCTTGTTATTATTGATAATATTACTTAAGATCCTAATTTAATTATTTAAATAACTTAAAAAATGATATAAATACCCTATATATTAATTATATTTTTATTTTTAATAATATATAAAATATATAAATAAGAAATGGAATACACCGTTCGTGGAGAAAGTATGCCATACATATGCATGAACACTGTTTCTATTTTATTGTCGTATTGAAGGAAAAATGTAAACTAAATTTCTATATATATGTATAATATCATTACATTAGAATTATTATTTCATATATATAATATAACATCACTAAACCCATCTTTAATAAATTCCTTGTAAAGTTTGAACGAATCACATCTCTTTGAGGAGGTGATAATCCACACGTCCATAGACGAAGTTATCGTATTTACCCAAAATAGAAAGCATAAATGTATGTTTTATATAATAAATATAGAACCATAAATACATCCTAAAAATTATATATATCATAAAAAAAGAGTTTACATCATAATTACCACCCATGGTTGGAGATAAAGGAAAAATGAACAATTTCATTTCTCGAGGTGGTAGTCCACCATACACACAAATGGTATGTTTGTTACCTATTAGATAGAAGTGTGTGAATGTGTTGATAAAACCCTAATAATAAAAAAATATAAGTATATTAATTATACTTAGGTTATTATAAATTCATGTAATAAGAATATTTTCGGGGGTGGAGAATGATAAAAAAATGAAGTAGCTTGAGGAAGGATGTTACTACTTCTTTGGATAACTCCTCTTATTTTGCACCAAATGGATTCCTAGGTTTGAATTATTACAAAAGTTAGGATTATAGAATGAATTAAAGGGATTTGTTATATTATTTTATCCATGTTTTTTTGAAACAAATTTCTTGAGAGGTGTGAAAAATTGTGAGGGGTGAGTGCCTTTTTATAGTGGAGGTGGCGTGACATTCTTATAATATTTTAAAAATGGAATTCTAGACATGTTTTTAACATGTAAATTGGATAAAATAACAAAAACATTAGATACAAGTGAGTATAGGGTATCAATATGAACATAAAATGGTTTTGGACAAGTTTATATGTCATTTCGAGCCTTAAGTTTAAGTCTTAGTGCTTTGTTATGCTAATTTTTCTCCTAATAGCTATAATTAATTTTAATCACTTTCACTAGTATTTTTGGTCAAAAACTAAATTTAAATTACTAAAAATTATAAATTATTATTATTAAAAATATGGAATCCATTTTTATAAATTCTAACAAAATAATTGGAAGAAATTAATTTAAAATTAATCCCATACATGGGTCGATAATGCAGGTTTTTAAAGAGAAAAGGTCCAAAAGTTTGAAATGTTTTTATATCTGATTTTATAGTTACATTGGTTACAATTACCTAAATTGGATTAATAGATGTATTTTTTATCTAATTAAACTTTAAAATAAAATCAAAACACAATTTAACTATGTAAATAAATTAGATGAAAAATCATTTTTGAATTAAAATTCTATGTTTTTCCATATTAATCAAAAAATGAAAATTCCTAGAAAAAAACCAAAAATTCACCCAAAGTAAATTTTGATATCCTGATTTCAAAAATGAATATCATTTTTTAAAATAAAATTAATAAAATTTCAAATATGATATTTTAAATGGGTTATTTATTAAAAGGCAATAAAATTACATTTTAGCAAAATATATTTTTTATTCCTAAAATTGGATTAATTCTTATCTTATACTGATAAAATCTATTGGATTAGTATCAAAAAAATTTATTGAATATAAAATTTAAAATTTTTATTTAAATCATTAATCAAATGTGTTTTGTTTCATTTACTGAGATAAAATTGTGTTTGTATATAGAAAAATAGTTTTCTTAGAAAAGTAATTTCTTTATTTTCAAATATTTATTTCATTCACTTATACTAATTGACAACCAAAGTATTAATTTTATATACATGTGTAAATAATATTTCCAAAATTTATTCAATCTTATTTTTAACTTCCATTCCAACGACTAGGTGATAGCTACTTTAATAGTCATATTAATTGTATATTGTAGTTCGATATAAACTCGACCTTGTCTGTAACACAAGATACGGAAGGGAGTCATTATTATGTGTAATGAAATAAAAACATAATATTGAGTGTATTGAATGATAATGTAAGTTATTTTTGGTAGTGCAATATTAACTTTTTTGTGTGCAAAACACAAGATAAACTTTGTGATTTTATATAAGAAAACTATATTTAGTTTTGCATGAAATGAAAAATATAAAAATGATTAAATTAATTCAAAAAATATTTAAATAAATATTAGGGTGTTACATTATACCCCCATTAAAATTAATAGTGTCCTTCAAATTTTTCTGGGTTATCAAAGGTTTACATGAAAGTTCCAATCATTGAACCCTCACTGTAAAAATGAATACTAAGACTTAATTTGAAAAGGGAAAGTTGGATCCTTAACTGTTACCCAAAGTAACTCACAACTAGGTTTCCATGAAGGTTGGGAGTGAATATTGAACATCGATCAAAAGTATAAATAATTATATAGATTGATAAATATCATTGATCAGAAGAAAGTTAATGATTAATTTAATGTTAATTTCCTCAAAACCATATATATATGATGATTTATAAGACTATCAGTTCAATAGAAATGAAGGTATTGCGATTAATCTTTTTCAATATCCTTTTCCTAGAGTAGATGCATTATTTTACTATCTAATAACATTATAAAATTTACTTACTTGATTTAATTCCTTTTTATATGCATAATCTAACTTTATTGCCGTTCCTTGCTTGATTTCAAATTCATCTCTAACTCTGATGGATAAAGGTGGTTTTCTCATTCCTGAAGTACTAGAATATCATGATATCTACATATAGAATGATAATTAATTCCATATGTCCTTATCACAACAAAATGGTTAGCACAAGTTATCCAATATACATAAATATTCATATGTTTAAGTATCACATTGATCTTTAGAACCTTATTTTAAGTTTAACTTAATCTATTTCCAAAATTCTCAACCTTACAACCCATAATAAAATATAATTTACCATTTATTCCTTAAATATTCTCTTATATTATACCAATTTTGTTTTGGAAAACTTGGGTCTATCCCTGTATCGATATAATAAAAAACATGATTTTATTATACTATAATCCATGTAGAGGGAGAAAATCACATGATATTTCACCATAGGATAATCAATAATATTTAAACAGGGTTTATTCATACAAAATGAAGAAATAAATTCCTAACTAGAGAAGGATTAGTGTTCCCTAAGAATCATTATTTGGTTCGTCCATTATGATTGCATAAGATTTCTCATTTTCCTTTTTCATTAGAGGTTGTTGTGGATTATCATCCACATTTTCCCTTGGATTGGGGTATTGATTTACATAATGAAAAAACTCTCTTTAATTGAAACACTAGAGTGTGGGAGGTAAATTCTTTACATATTTCTCTATATTGAAAAGATTTGATGACGTTTTACCATTACTTCCATAGTCAGTTTCTTAACGGCCTTCCCCTGCACACATAAAACATTTAGCAGTCACCTTAATACAATTTCATCAATGATTTTCCCACAATTTAAGAATAAATTAAATCTCATCATTTCTTATCCATGGTCTTTATATTTTCATTTGATCTCCATATTGAATTTCTTATCAATAACATTAAATTGAAATGAAACGCCAACATCTATTTCTTCCTTGATAGAACATTGAATAAATTATTCCTAGCTATTAAAGTATCCAATATCCAAGTCCTTTGAAGACCTGGTTTCAGGCCACCAATGAATATATCAATTTTGATTTCGGGATGGATGATAATACCTAAAGAGTACCTTGAAATCCTTGAAAATTTTATTCATATGAACCAGTAGATTCATCATCCTTCCACTTAATATCTAGGAATTCCTTTTCCATCTTAATAAGAAGAATATAAGGAAAATAATTATTTAAAAATAAGTTCATAAAATTATCTCAATTTATGGAGTCAATTTCATATTTTTTCATTGTATTGTTAATAAGATTCCACCATTAATCAACCTCTCCTTCTTGATCATAAAAAACTAGAGTGGCTTTTTCATGCCATAAAAAATGAAGAATGGAAAATTTATTTTCAATTGTTCTGATACATTGCTAAAAAACTAATGGATCGTTAGAACCACTAAAAGAAGGTAGATGTTTCCTCATGAAGGACTCAACAAATTATTGTTCCCTCCTTTGTTCATTCAGACATTCACCATGATTCATATCTTAAGAAATTTTTGTGATCATAACAATGAGGTTTTATATTCCATATCCCATGAAATTCAGTTTCATAGGAGGAAAATTATTGTATTATCCATTTAATTCTCCATTAACATAGTTCCTTCAAGTTCCAGCCACTGACTACAACAAAAATATAAAAGGTAAGAAACAATCATCATAAAGGGGAACCACATAATAAATAAAAAAATATATAGGATGTCTAAATAATGGAACCTTCCCTATTAATCAATGATACCTCATGTATATCCTAGGTGAATCATAGTTCTAATATATTTAAATCCTTAATTATGGATCATAAAGAGTTTTTGAATTCCCAAATCATATCCTCTAATATTTTCAAACTAGGTGTACTGTATGGCCCGCTTTCTGACACTAGTTTCTAATTGAGTCTAGCTCAATAAAGTGTTTTTTGGGGTTGTTACACCTATGTACATATGTTATAGATCCACATCCACTTTTATTATTTATATATAGATGTATTATTGGAAAACACTTTCGTTATCCTTTACCCAAATTCCAGGACATTTTATAATATTTTGACTTATCCCTATAATTATCCTTAGATACAACCCTAGACATATCATTAGAAATATCCCTTGAGATCTCACAAAATTTTCCTCATACTAGTTTCCAATGGTTGAATAAACCTTTCATTTTATACTAACTATAGTGACCTAGGTTTAATATAAATGTATACTATATCAATCAAGATGAATATTCAGAACATTACAAAAATACATGCCTGAGGACCATAATAGTTTAGTGTATTTGGAAAAATGGAAGCATAATATTCTAACTTGGAAAAATATCTTCAACATCTCCCTTTAATATATTCCCACTTAGAATTCCTACTTAAAACCTTTATTCATAACCTCGAGAAAGGAAACATAATATTGAGGTGATTTAGATGTGTATCAAGCGTAAAAAAAGGATATACATAAACATAACATAAGAATAAGGGTATGAGAACATGTTTATAACATTGAAAAATCAAATCCTATACATCAAAGTAAAAAACATGAATCATGGAATAAATATTAAAAGTTCATAAGACAATAATCATAAGGTTTTAAATATAATTATCCATGAGAGAGTAACCTAGGAATACGTATATAATTCATAGTAGAAAAATAAGCATATATAAATTAATTCCATGGTAGAATAGCTTAATTACAAGGTCATATTAATGGAATGAGTTCACTCCCCAAACCATCTTAGTAGCCAAGTTTCACTTCCAAGACCATATTAGGGAAATGGTCCTTTACTGAACTGGGTTAACTCCCACTTCTAGAATTATATTACCGAGCCATGTTCAATTCCCATTCTAGTCCAACATTACTCAATCAAGTTTACTCCTTGTTCCAGTCATGTATTATTGATCTGGGTTCACTTCCCATTCCAGCCCAGTATTACTGATTTAAAATCACTTCCCATTCCATCCCTCTATTACTCAATCAAGTTCAATCATGATTCCAACCATGTATTACTGAATCGGCTTCCCTTCCCATTCCATCCCTATATTTCTGAATTGAGTTCACACCTTATTCCATAAATTTTTATCTCATGAGATATAAACATTTACCCAATGCATTTTAGGGTGATATAAGTCCCAACCATCACATAATAAAATTATACATATATATTCCATAAGATAAAAAAACTTTCATCATATCATGACCCATAAAAATAGACAGATTTCATGAGCATCACATCACAACCCATGAAATGAAATGGGTATCATAAACAATTAATGATATAACTACCTTTAAAAAAGAGATAGGTCTTATAATCATTTCATCAAATAATAACCTATGAAAAAATTGGGTTTCAAAATCATATAACCCATGGAAGAAAAAAAACTATAATGAAAATCATTCTATAAAAACATAAACCATTAAAGAAATAATATGAATGGTATTATTAGATCACATCCCTTCAAATTATAAACTATAACAAATTATGTCATCTTATACAGAGAAGTATTTTTAAGGATCACATAGAACATTTTATGAAGGAAAATAGCCTTTCGTTGAAAATACTTTTCATAAAACCATTTAAAAACTACATCTATTATAAATATGTCATAAAAATTTCATTTAAAACATTTCTAGAGGAAAATTTCTTTTTTTTTCTTTGAAAAATGATTTTTAAAACATAAATCATTTTGATTTTTTTTATTTTAAAATATATTTGCAAACCAATAATAGAAGCTTGAATTTTTTTTGGAAACCTTTTTCATTGAAAATACTATGAAAAGATAAAATGAAGGATTGAAATAAATTTTGAAACTTTTTTCATTGAAAATAATTTGAAAAATAAGAAATAAGGCTTGAAATAATTTTGGAAACCTTCTTATTTGAAAATAGTTTTAAAACATAAAAATAATGATTAAAATAATTTTTGAAACATTTTTCTTTAAAAACCACTTAAAAAACAATTTCTAGAATATTAGGAAATAAAATCCTTTAAAGATAGCCTTGTAAAATTTAAATTTAATCTTCAATGAAATGAAGGTCATGACAATATGTAATTCCGTACATTCTGAACTTTCCCTTTTCACCTAAAAATGTTAAAAAATACCTTGATCGAAAAATGACAATGAGATTCCTTGTAAAATAAATTAATTTTATTAAAAATGTAAAAATGGGTAAAAATTTATTTAAAAAATCATAGTAAAACATTTTTAAAACATTTTTTAGTAAACATGGTTTTGTGAATTAAAAAAATTTCAAACTGAATAGATAAATAATGTCGATTTTTTTTAAAAACATTTTTAATTATATTAGGTATTGAAGAGTGGAAAAATGGTACCAATAAATGTAGATATAACAGATTAACAGAGGAGAAGAAAATTTATGAGTGTTCTTGAGATATGGATCATATGATTTCATCAATGAAACATAATCATAAACAACCCCAAAAAACAATGAGGTTGTAGAAATAAATTCATTCCACTTTGGTAACATTAATTCATAATAAACCTGAGAGAATAAAATTACATGAAACTTTTAATATCTTTAAAGGAAGAATATTCCTGATATAACATGTTGTGGGGACATATATACACCTTATAAAATAATATAGGCTCCTAACATAACACGTGTCTCAAAGAAGGAAACTTGAGACAAAAATACCAAACTAATTTGAAAACTTTCAAACCATAAAATCCATGAACGATATATACTGAAATGGATATATAAATAACCATAAATTTAATTGTAAGTATAATAGTATAAATTCATTGGATGTATATAAACTACACAATAGAAATGAGTTGTGAACATGACATGCATCTCACATATATAAAAGTGATATGAGAAAACCCCTACCTTAATTCTTGACTTTCTTCATACACATTCAAACCTCCTACATAATAAAATTATGTTTATTATAAATAAAACACATAAACAATGTATTATATCTAATACCATATATGACTTTTTATGACTTTTTATTACCCGTTTATTAAAAACTTCATGTTAATGTGACCGTTTGGTTAATATCAGCTTTATTTTTCATATATGATGTGGCTTTTTATTCTTTATCCTATTACATATATCATGATTTACTTATTTACATAATGTAAAACAAGATATTAATACCATATATATTCATTATATACGTATTTTAATATTCTATAAAATATATATATTTTAAATGGAATACACCATTCATGGAGACGACAGGCCATACGTACGCATGAATGCTCTTTTCATTTTATTATCGTATTGAAAGAAAGTAAGTAATATATATATATATAATATCATTATAGTACAATTATTATGTAATATATAAAATATAATTTCACTAAACAGAACCTTAATACATTCTATGTAAAGTGTGAATGAATCACAACGCTTTGAGGAGGCAGTCACTACTGGAATATGGGTTTTTCCCCACACTTCCATACCAACGGTTTCATGAAACCGTTGGTAAAGGATGGTTTAGGTGAGATTTTACCAACGGTTCCTTAGGAACGGTGGTATAAGTGTGTTTGTGGGATCTTTTACCAACGATTCTAATGAACCATTGGTATGGATGTGGTTTAGGGGTGTTTTACCAACAGTTCAATGAGAACCGTTGGTATAGGTGTGGTTGAGGGGAGATTTTACCAACAGTTCTATGGAACTGTTGGTATAGGTTTGGCATGAAAATATATACCAACGGTTTTTAATAACTGTTGGTAAAAATTTCCCCCAAATTAACAGTGGCCCGTCCTCTCCTCCATTCGCTATACAGAACCCTAAACAGGAGCAGTTTGGCGATCTTGGAGCTCCTTCGGCTTCCTCTTCCTACATCCCATCCAAGGTGCTGAATCTCCTACCGAATCTTATCAGACCCATACTAAATTAGGTATTTTCTTAACTGGTACCTTATTTTTATTGAAATTTATCTTATATTTCAGTTTTTAGTTTTCATTTTCATGTGTATATGTTTTTGTTTTTGTTTTGATTTAACCTATATGTGATGAGCTTGCATCGTCATTAAGATGTGTCCAATGGTTCTTTGATCATTGTTTTTTGGATAATGAACGGTTTAAGACCATCATTAGAAGTAGCTTCCAGTGTGACCATTTTAGTATAAGGGGAAACAAGATTATGATCTACAAGGGGGTGATTGAGTTGGTAGAGACCAAACATAGTTTGTTCCTTGTGTCCAAGAACCATAAATAGAGTGTTCTAATTAGGTGGTCATCAGTAAAGACATAGGTATGATATCTAGGTCATGTTTCATGAAGTTGAATATGTGGAGATACAGTGGTTTTGTATTGTTTGATGTACTCTTAGTGTATTGTAAACCCTCATTTGTTCCATATTCATTTAAATTGATTTAAATCATTTTTTTCACACACACCATTATATCCTCTCAAACTATATTTAGAGTGTATTTTCATTCTTATGGTGTTAAATATTTTAGTAAATGTCCATAATAGCTTCTTTTATGTGTTCTAGGGGTTTATACTGATGACAGGGCTGCATGATTATTGTGGGGGTATTCTTTTCATATAAATATACCTATACTATGTCATAAAATGAATCAACTAGTCATATTCCTTACAGATTTTTATCAAATGATTCTGAAGGAGGGTTGTGTAATCATATGGGGATGGAAAAAAATGTAGTTTTTGTTAATGAGTGGGAATTTTAGGCGGGAAGTTGATATGTGGACGACCTAGTTTATGTGATTGTTCATACTTTTATAGAATAGATTAAAGATATTATGTTAGAGGATACCAAGGTTGTTAGGGTTTTTGTTTTTGTTTTTTATGAGGTGGTTGTGATGATACCCCCTTGACATGATTTTGAGATCGAGATAGACAAAAATCCTGGTGCTTTTCTAAATTCAATAGCTCTTAGTCTGTTGTATCCAATATTGACACAAAAAATTATTTTTATAAATCAAATTTTATTGAATTGTAATCATTAATATGTCACAGTGTCAATCATTAAAAAATAATTTCATAAACTATATTGTCATTTCATCTATAAATATAATGATTAAAGATACATTATTTGGATGGAAAATCATATTCATTAGATATATGAAGAAAATTATAGTGTTTATCAACCCAAAAGTCATGGAAAAAATAATAAAAACCATATATACTCCTAAACTCAATCTTGGTATTGATTCTTTATATAACCCACTACTAATGGTATTTTTAAGGATATTAATCCATAGAAAGCAACAAAATGTCCGGTAACAGATCAATTTTTCCTAATATTTGTTATAGAGAACTTCTTCATCTCCATTAACTAATTAATATTCATTTAGTCCAAAAAATCCATAAAATACCATGTTACATCTATGGAAATATAATTTTATCACCTTATAGACATGTGCCATGTATGATAATTATATTTCCCTAAAACATTTCACAATAAATTTTATATACTCAGAGGGACCATCCCACTCTAAGAACCTACCAAGATTCCAATCCATCCTCATAAGTATTTCCTCATCAAACTCTAGGTGTACAATTTCCAAACCTATCACTACCCTTTTTGACAACCCTCCCACCCCACCCCCGGACACCCGACCACCACCCCCCGGACACCCCCACCCCCCCCGGACGTCCCCACCCCCTGGAAAGCCCCCCACCCCCTTGACACCCCGAACCCACTAGAAAGTGCCGCCACCCCCGTGGACAGCCCGACCACCCCCCTTGGACAGCCCGCCCACCCCCTGGACAGCCCGCCCACCCCTTGGACACTCTAGACCCCCTAGACAGCCCCACCATCCCCATGAGAAGCCCGCCCACCCCTGGACACCCTGTACCCCCCGGACAACCCCACCCACACCCTGGACACCCCTCTCACCTCCTTGGATAGCCCGCCCACCCCCTGGTCTCCCCCTACCCCCTTGGATAGCCCACCCACCCCCTGGACTCCCCTACCCCCTTGGATAGCCTGACCACCCCCGCAGATAGCCTGCCCACCTGGACACCCCGACCCCCCTAGGTAGCCCCCCACCCCTGGACACCTCTAACCCCCCGGATGACCCCCACCCCCTAGACACCCCCGCACCCCCTGGAAACCCCACACCCCCTTGGATTGACCCGCCACTCCCCTGATCCTCATCCTACTCCTTATCATGATCTCACTGAAGAAGTTAAAGTATAAAACTCATGTACTTCCAATAGGACCCTTAAGGATTATGTATTCCATGATCCACTTCCAATATCTTACTGGGCAATCCTTTAATATAGGCATTAGAAATTCTGTATCTTATTTTCTTATATACACTGTATTTTGTTGTATTTCTTAATATGATTCTCATATAGAGTAATGTGTCAGTTATGATTTTATATAAAGTAAACAATTGTCATTTAACTAAATATTTTTTTTATTAAACTTCAATATTATTGAATTGCTTTGAAATGACTTATTGTAATTTTTTACAGATTGGATAAAAGTTGGATGTACGAAACTGATCGGATTTCAACTGATTTTTGAAATAATTTGAATAGCTTTCTAGATTTTTCATTTGACAAGGCATCAGATAGTGGTCGCATACACTGCCCATGTTTTAATTATGTTGGAGGACCTTGGTTGAGTCGTGAAGCATTTAGCTATCATATAACCAAATATGGTTTTGTGGACGATCAATGATTTTCCTACTTATGCAATGATTTCTAGATGGAGCACAAAAGGAAAATTTTCATTTCCTATTTGTATGAAGAATACTTGATTTAGAAGATTGAAATATCGTCGTAGTTTTAGTTTTATGGGACATCGACGATTCTTGCCAATGAACCATCCATATAGAAACAATCGTCAAAGATTTGACAATACCATGGAGAATGACGATCCACCTCAGAGTATGTCTGGAACTAATGTGCTTAATGAATTGAAAGATTTCATTTATTCATTTGGGAAGGGTGTAATGAAATCTAGAAAGAGGAAAAATGTTTCCATTGATACCTGTTACAATTGGAAGAAGTAGAGTATATTTTTTGAGTTGTCTAATTGGTCAACCAACTTGTTACGTCATTGCTTAGACGTAATTCACATTGAAAATAATATATGTGAAATATTTCTTTTGATTCTTCTAAATGTCAAGGGGAAGACAAAAGATGATTTACAATCTCGGCGTGACTTGGTAGATAGGGGGATCATACCAGAATTGCATCCTGTCTGTATCAGTGAAAAGAAATGGAAAGTTCCATGTTCTTCTTATGTGATGACACCTACTAAAAAAATTCAATTTCTGGAAGTACTAGAGACTATTAAAGTTCTTGATGGCTATTCAAGAAATATATCAAAATGGGTCAACAGAAAAGATTTGAAGTTTAAATCTTTGAAGACTCATGATTATCACGTCCTTTTGCATGAGGTGATTTCAATAGAAATCCGTCATCTCTTGTCCAATAATGTTAGAGTCGAAGTTATTTGGTTGTGCTATTTGTTTAGAGATCTTTATGCTAAGAGGTTATCTAAATCCTTCTTGCAAAAACTGTTGGTAGAGACACCATTAATTTTTTGTGAGTTAGAGAAAAATTCCCTCCATCATTTTTTACATGAAAGTTGCATCTGACTATCCATCTTCTGACCAAAATACTTCTTGGAGGACCCGTTTCTTTCCATTGGATGTATCCAACAGAAAGAAACATGTGCACATTGAAATCATATGTTCGGAACAGGAATTACCCCGAAGGTTTTGTTGTGAACGGTTACATGGCTCAAGAATATATGGATTTCTACTAAATGTATTTGTCTGATCTTACTACGAGAATAAATAGACCAATGAGAAATGAAGAAGAACAGTATGGGAAAATTGAACCCAGTTTTCCATCACTTCCTCAGACAGGAGGAATTCTGGGATCATATACATTGACGACATTAATCCTTGAAGAGCGAGAGATGGAACATCACACAATGTTGTTCAATTGTGATTTGTTCGATCAGTATATCAAGTAAGTAAATTATACATGTATCTATTATCTTATCTCTTGTAATTTTAAATATTTTTTAAACTATTATTATTTTTATCTACAGGTAACAGAAAGAATTGATATATGGAAAGCATCGTTCTTTATCTTTGAGAAGGAAAGAGACTTTTCATTGCAAAGGGTTTTCTGCTTGGTTGAAATTGTAGGTAAAAATATTTCTGTAATAACTAAATAAAAATAATATTTAATTATGTTTAATATTTGTTTATATTTCGGGTATCAAGTTTTCCTGCAGACTCTGTTTCTAAGGAAATAAGAGCTTTGGCATTTGGTCATAATACCATGGTTCGTGCATATAAATCACTTGTGATCAATGGATACAAATTTATTATCACTGAACGAGAAAGAAACATGAGAACATAGCATAATGGTGTTATGATAACCGCCACAACAGACTATTATGCCAGTTCATCAGATACTGGACCTCGTTCATAAAATGTTTCTTATTATGGATTCGTGGAGAAAATAATAATTTTGGATTATTACTCGCATGATCGAGTCACGATGATGAAATGTCAATGGTTTGATTCAATGATGAGGCAATGCACCTTTATTGATGATTATGGATTTTGATTTATTGACATGACTCGAACTCTTGCCACCAATGATCCATATGTATTGGAATCAATAGTGAAACAGGTTTTTTATGTCAAAGATAATCGTCATCCTAAATTCAGTGTAATTATTTAAGTAAATCCCAGACATGTTTTTGATGATGGTGATGATGAAGTTGACACTATCCCTACTCCAATTGGAAGAAATCCGTTTATTACTTATGATAATGCCAATAGCTCAATTTTCAGAGTTGGTTGTGAACCCGAAGTTGTGGTGGGAAATATATAGAATCATACAGTCATGTTCTCACCTACATGTTTCACCTACATCATTCAGAGTGTGTATCCTAGTACTTACCTTCAAAACACCATAAATCTTCTATTTCTTTATGTTTTTTTTATCAGAATGGTTTTTCTATATATTTTTTTTGGTTACACATTAGTTATCTGTTTCTAATTACATCCATATTTGTTTTCATTGTAGGAAATGACACCCATTGAAGAGAGGAAGCAGAAAAAGATGATAGAAAATAATCATCGCATGGTACAGATGGGTGTTCCTCCACTCATCCCTGTTGTGAGTATTTTATTTCAAATATAAATATTTCAATAACTTATAATATCATGTGTTTACTTTTGTGTCAAACTATTTTTCAGGATCCACCCCCTAGATGAGAGATATCTGACGAGGAGCCTGATATTACTCCCAGTATAGAGGTTGGTGGTAGGAGGGGGGGTGGTGTCAGAGATGGACGATCATCTAGTGGTCCCATTACTGTGGTCGGTGGTATGAGGGCTCGTGTGGCGAGAGTTAGATGATCTACTAACACAGACGTATCTTCTACGCCCCATTTTGATCATGGCGTGTCTTCAGGTACACACGGGATATTTAGACCTCTAATGTTTACACTACTAGTTGGTGAGACATGTATGCCATCATCTTTTGCTTCTAGTTCATTATCTCTGATCTATTATATTCCACCTTCTTCAAGTCCTGTTGTGACACCATATGTGGCTGAGGAGCATACACTGAGGGAAACTTTACCTGTACAAGATATTACTTCAGCTTCTGCACATCTAGTGATTCCCATTGATCCGAATACCACAGGTATATTTATATAACTCTATCAAGTTTTTATACAAAAATTTATTTTTATTATAACTTGTATTGATATTATTTTTCTTTAATAACATATTCATCTACAAATAGGAGTCGGGGGAGGGGGAATACTTTCTTGCATGTGGTATGTAACTGATAGACATAGTTGATGGTTGAATACAATGTTGATGGACAAATGATTGAGAAATCTAGGCAAGAATGTCGGGGTTTTTTGGTGACGCTAGCCAAATACTCTGATATCATTCCAGCCAACCCTCTTTCTTGGAGACATCTGCCACACAAAGTCAAGGATAAAATGTGGACACGAATATGGGTAATAAATATATTGGATTTAATGTAGTATTTTTTTTGTATTTATATGAACTAATCTATTGGGTTTCAGCTTCGGTTTAACTTCCCTGATGGCGAAGGTGCATGACCAGCGTGTTTAAAAGATCTCAGAGAGATTTGGAGAGATTATAAGCATGAGATGTATGTTGGATGGTGTGATAGAGTGGGCATGAAGTTAGAGACATTACCTATCGTGGATGACTTCCTGATAGAGCAATATCGCCAAATGATTACCCATTGGGCGACTGCCAAATTTAAGGTATTAATATCATTTGAGGTATTTAAATGAGAGTTTTCATATTTTTCATTAATATAATATTATTTATTATTAAAAATTATTTAGGAATCTTTTGAAAAAGATAAATAAAAACATGGATTCAAAGCAATACCTCCACACTTTGGGGCGCACAACTATGTCAGATCATTAGAGGCAGCTAGTACGATATAGTTGTTTATAATTTTTCTTTAAGACTTTCCCTTTTAATTGTTTCCTACTTAAATTATGTGATTTATTGAATATTGAATATATGAGTATACTTGCACTTTATATTGTTTAAATTTCATTACAGAATCACAAATTGAATATTGAAGGATGTATCCCTCAAGAAAAATGGTTTTGCTCGAGTAGAAGAAAAAAATATGGAACTGCGGTAAATGAACCAACCCAAGAAAATATTGTAAGTTTTAATTTGTTTATTTCAAAGTTTAATATCTATTTTGAAATTTAATAATCTATTAATATTTTTAACAGGATGCTTTAGAGGCTTTTGATGCCCAGAAGCCTGACAATTTTGGGCCACACGATCATTTATATCAGGTTTTGGGAGATGAGCACCCTGGTTGAGTACGCTGCCGACCTGGTAAGAATATAGTCCCGACGAGGTGTTGGTCCTTTCCAGGTATCCATTCTTGTTCCACTGAGTTGGAACAGGTGAAGGAGCATGAAAGACAGTCTGATAAAAGGGTCACAGAGTTGTAAGTACAAGTTCAAACGTGGGACAAAGAATTTATGAAACTGATGAAAGATTTATCTTCATCACTTCCACCAGAGGACAGCACGGCTTGTCAGAAATTTATGTCGTCGATGGGTGCATTATCTAATGCACCAGGCGGCAGCTCTAGTGGTTGTCGATATGATGACATTCCTTGTGATGATGAGGATGCTGAAGAGGAAGAGGGTGAGGATGAGGATGAGGAAGAGGATGAGTATGGGGCTGAGGGCGAGGATGGGGCCGAGGATGAGGATGAGGCCGACGATGAGCATGGGGATGATGATGAGAACGACGACGAGGACAGAGATGGCGGTGAGGATGAGGCTGATGATGACAGTGGTGACGATGATGGTGATCTGGGGCAGATTGATCCATTACATTTTTGAATTCTGTATAACACTTTATTTTCGAACCTAGTTTTCCACTCAGGGGTTTTCCTCTACTTCATAGGGATGTTGTTATCAAATCTGTTTTTTGCACTTGATTCTTATTGTATGATTACTCTACTACCTAGAACTTTATTATTCCTTGGTACTATGATACCCATTTTTCTATTTGGTATTACTTAGCTTTCTTAGTCATCCATGTATTTCATGTTTATGCATGTGGGAAATGATATGGAAAATGTGCTTTGAAGTAGAAGGCTTTTTGAGTGAAATTGATATGATATTATCTCTAATGAAATTACAATTCCATGGTTATTTTATTCACACAATGACCAATTTTAATGAGGTAATGAGATATATACTGGGATTGGTACCCAAAATCCAACAATAGTGGATAAGAACATATACCACTCAATAATGAAGGCATGTTTTGTGGATATTTTTTTAAAAAATAATAAATATCTTCATGAATCCTTTAATTATAGGAAAGTAAGGTTTCCAAACTATGTTTGAAGGATGATTGAAAGGTGATAAATAAACTCAAACCATTTGAGAATTTTTATTATCCATTTAAATTGGTCCATGACTATAGTCAGTACATGATCAATCATTTTTGATGTGTACGAGTCAACCCCACCTAAATCCGAGGCACGGTGTGGTCGACACCACTCAAAGTGTCTCTCTTTTGTTTAAAATGGATACAATTCTAAGTAAAAACAACCGGCATATGGAAAACCAACCAAAAACATTTGGATGTTGTTGAAACTTTATGAAAATGATCCATGGATCATTTGTGACGTGTATGAGTCAACCCCACCTCAATCTGAGGGCCGGTACCACTCAAAGTGTCTTTCTTTTGTTTAAAATGGATGCACTTTTAAGTAAAAAAATGACATAAAAAAAACCAACCAAACGTATTCAGATTGTTTTGATACTTTAGAAAAATGATCCATGGGTTATTTTTGATGTGTAAGAGTCAACCCCACCTCAATCCAAGGCACGATGTGGCCGACACCACTCAAAGTGTCTCACTTTTCTTTGAAATGGACAATAGTTTAAGTTAAAACAACAACCGACATATGGAAAACGGGCCAAACGCATTCAGATTCTGTTGATACTTTAGGAAATGTATCCATGGGTCATTTTTTACGTATACGAGTCAAAGCCGCCTCAATATGAGGCATGGTGTGGCCGGTACCACTCAAAGTGTCTCACTTTTATTTGAAATGGACAGGATTTTAAGTGAAAACAACAACTGACATATAGAGAACCGAACAAACGCATTCAGATTCTATTGAAACTTTAGGAAAAAAATCCATGGGTCATATGTGATGTGTAAAAGTCAACCCCTCCTCAATCCGAGGGCCAGTGTGGCCGGTACCACTCAAAGTGTCTTTCTTTTGTTTAAAATGGATGCACTTTTAAGTAAAAAAATGACATATGGAAAACCGACCAAACACATTCATATTGTGTTTATACATTATAAAAATGATCCATGGGTCATTTTTGATGTGTAAGAGTCAACCCCTCCTCAATCCGAGGTGCGGTGTGGCCGGCACCACTCAAAGTGTCTCACTTTTCTTTGAAATGGACAACAGTTTAATTTAAAACAACAACTGACATACAGAAAACAAACCAAACGCATTATGATTCTGTTGATACTCTAGGAAATGTATACATGGGTCATTCGTGATGTGTACGAGTCAACCTCGACTCAATCTGAGGCACGGTGTGGCCGGTACCACTCAAAGTGTCTCACTTTTATTTGAAATGGACATGATTTTAAGTGAAAACAACAACTGGCATACGGAAAATCGACCAAACGCATTCAGATTCTGTTGAAACTTTAGGAAAACGATACATGGGTCATATGTGATGTGTACGAGTTAACTCCACCATAATACGATGGTCGGTGTGGCCAGTACCACTCAAAGTGTCTTTCTTTTGTTTAAAATGGATGCGCTTTTATGTAAAAAAACAACATACAGAAAACTGAACAAACACATTCGGATTATATTAATACTTTAGAAAAAATATCCATGGGTAATTTGTGATGTGTACGAGTAAACCCACCTCAATCAGAGCCACAGTGTGGCCGACACCACCCAAAGTGTCTCACTTTTCTTGGAAATGGACAATAGTTTAAGTTAAAACAACAACTGACATATGAAAAATGGAACAAATGAATTCGGATTCTGTTGATAATTTAGGAAATGTGTCCATGGGTCATTTGTGATGTGTAAGAGTCAACCCCGGCTCAATCTGTGGCATGGTGTGCCTAGTACCACTCAAAGTGTCTCACTTTTATTTGAAATGGACAAGATTTTAAGTGGAAACAACAACTGGCATATGGAAAACTGACCAAATGCATTCAGATTCTATTGAAACTTTAGTAAAATGATCCATGGGTTATATGTGACGTTTATGAGTCAACCCCTCATCAATCCAAGGGCCAGTGTAGCTGGTATCACTCAAAGTGTTGTTCTTTTGTTTAAAATGGATGCGCTTTTAAGTAAAAAAACGACATACGTAAAACTGAACAAACGCATTCAGATTGTGTTGATACTTTAGAAAAACGATCCATTAGTGATTTTTGATGTGTATGAGTCAACAATGCCTCAATCTAAGGTGCGGTGTGGCCGGAACCACTCAAAGTGTCTCACTTTTCTTTGAAATGGACAACTATTTAAGTTAAAACAACAACTGACATACGGAAAATGGAACAAATGCATTCGGATTCTGTTGATACTTTAGGAAATGTATCCATGGGTCATTTGTGACATGTATGAGTCAAACCAGCCTCAATATGAGCCACGTTGTGGCCGGTACCACTCAAAGAGTGTCACTTTTATTTGTAATGGACAAGATTTTAAGTGAAAACAACAACTGGCATACGGAAAACTGACCAAACGCATTCAGATTCTGTTGAAACTTTAGGAAAATGATCCATTGGTCATATGTGACATGTAAGAGTCAACCATGCCTCAATCCAATAGCCAGTGTGGCTGGTACCACTCAAAGTGTCTTTCTTTTGTTTAAAATGGATGCGCTTTTAAGTAAAAAACGACCTATGTAAAACTGACCAAACGCATTTGGATTATGTTGATACTTTAGAAAAACGATCCATGGGTCATTTGTGACGTGTACGAGTCAACCCTGCCTCAATATGAGGCATGGTGTGGCCGGAACCACTCAAAGTGTCTCACTTTTCTTTGAAATGGACAACAGTTTAAGTTAAAACAACAACTGACATACGGAAAACGGACCAAATGCATTCGAATTCTATTGATACTTTAGGAGATGTATCCCCGGGTCATTTTTGAGATGTAAAAGTCAACCCCGCTTCAATCTGAGGCACGGTGTGGCCGCTATTACTCAAAGTGTATTTCTTTTATTTAAAATGGATACGCTTTTAAGTAAAAAAACCAGCATACGGAAAACCAACCAAACGCATTCGGGTTGTGTTGATACTTTAGAAAAATGATCCATGGATCATTTGGGACGTGTACGAGTCAACCCATCCTCAATTAGAGGTGAGGTGTGGCAAACACCACTCAAAGTGTATCTGTTTTGTTTAAAATGGACATCATTTTAAGTGAAAACAACAACTGATATACGAAAAACTGACCAAATGCATTCGAATTATATTAAAACTTTAGGAAAATGATCCATGAGTCATTTTTGATGTGTATGAGTCATCCTTTCCTCAATCCATGGTATATTGTGGCCGACACCACTCAATGTGTCTAACTTTTCATTGAAATGGACAACAGTTTAAGTAAAAACTACAACTGACATACGGAAAATGGACCAAACACATTTGGATTCTGTTGATACTTTAGGAGAAGGATCTATGGGTCATTTGTGACGTGTACGAGTCAACCCCACCTCAATCAGAGGCATGGTGTTACCAGTACCACTCAAAGTGTCTTTCTTTTGTTTAAAATGGATACACTTTTAAGTAAAAACAACTGGCATACGGGAAACCAACAAAACACATTCAGATTGTGTTGATACTTTAGGAAAACGATCCATGGGTCATTTTTGACATGTACGAGTCAAATCCACCTCAATCCGAGGCATGGTGTGGACAAAACCACTAAAAGTCTCTCTTTTGTTTCAAAAGGACATCATTTTAAGTGAATACAGCTGAAATTTACACTCATCAATGATAGTCGTAAACTCTTTTTAATGAGTTGGGTAGTTTCACTCATGGGGTCATAAGTGAAGAGACTCCTAAGAAAATACCTTTTCACCATATATTATAAATAATACAAGTTCAATGCAAAATTCATCACAAATCATTACATACCCAAATCTAGGATCACAAAAAATTGGATTTGAGCGAATTTCAAACTCTTATTCAACTCTAATAGGTATTTCTCAAACTATTCTACCTATTAGAATTTGATGGGGAGGTGGCGGGGGGAGTTGTGCTGGTTGGGGTTTGTGCATGTGTGAGGTGAATTACTACTGGATGATTGTTGTCATATGAATATTGAAATAGAGAATTGTTGTACATGACATGGTTGGAAGAGTTTGATGGTTTTATGTGTTTTTTGGGCTATTTTAGGTGTTTTTTATACTGTTTGAAGTCTGTTTGTGGTTTTTGTGATATTTTTTATGTAGGTGTATAGTGGAGGGGCTACTGGAGGGCTGCTGTGCAGTGGAGGGATACTGTGTAGAAGTTCTGGAAAAACTCAATACCAATGGTTTGAAACCGTTGGTATAAGAGTTCTGGAATTCTGGAAAAAACAATACCAACGGTTTAGTACCATTGGCATATGAGTTCTTGAAAAAAACAATACCAACGATTTTCAACCTTTGGTATAATAATTCTCAAAAAATACAATACCAATGTTTCTAAACCATTGGTATACATTGAGATAAATTAAAAAAACAATATATACCAATGGTTTCTGAAAACCATTGGTAAAAATGTTATACAAACATATACCAATGCTTCTCCTGCAACCGTTGGTATATCAATAAATACAGTGGGATATACCAATGGTTTAGATCAAACCATTGGTGTAAGGCTTTCCTCACAGCTTACTAGCCTACGGTTTAGAAAACCATTGGTATAGCCTATACCAATAGTTTTATAGACTATACCAACGGTTTGAAACCGTTGGTGTAACCTTATTTTCTAGTAGTGGGTAGTCCACATGCCTACAAAGAAAGTTATTGTATTTACAAAAAATGGAAATCATGATGGTCTATTTTATATAATACATAAAGAAGAATAAATACATCATAAATATAATATATATCATATAAAAACACAGTTTCCATCATAATATCCACCAGTGAGAGGTAGTAAATGAAAAATGAACAACATCATTTCGTTAGGCGGTAGTCCGCTGCACACACCAATGGTATGTTCGTTACCCATTAGATATAAGTGGGTGTAAGTGTAGGTAGAACAATTAGAATAAAAACATATACATATATTTAGGATACTTTTGTTATTATAATGTAATAATAATATTTTAGGGTTTAGAGAATGAAAACCAATCAAAGGATCTTGAGGAAGGATGTTACCTCTTATTTGGGTAACTCTACTTGGTTTGCACCGAAGGGATTCCATTGTTGGAATTATTTGAAAAGGTAGGATTATATAATTAATGGAGATATTTTGGAAGATAATTTTAGAATTTTTTTATAGATCCAAATGTCTATGGAGGTCTGAAGGAGGGGTGAGTGCCTTTTTATAGTGGAGGAGTGGCATTCTTGTAAATTTTTGAAAAGAGAATTCCACCCATGTTTTCCCCATGAAATGTGGCTCCAATAATGGTAAAAATAAAATAAAAGTGATAATAGGGTCTCAATATGAATATGAAATGTCTTTTGAAAAAATTTGTATGTCATTTTGGTCCTTAAGTTTAATGATTTTCCTTTGTTAAGCTCTTATTTCCATGAATATTAATTTTATTCATTTTCACTAATATATTTTGTAAAAAAGTAAGTATAAATTATTATAAATTCTAAATGATGAATATTAAAATTATAAACTCAATTTTTTCAAATTCCAATATCATAATTTGAATAAATTAATTTAAAATTAACCCCCTAGGCGGGATGACAATGCTTGTTTTTAAAGAGACATGGTCCAAAAGATTGAATTGTTTTTATATCCAATTTCATTGTGAAATTTTTTACAATGAATTAAATTTTATTAAGTGATTTATCATTTACTTAATTATACTTTATAATAAAATTAAAAAATAATCTAAATATAAAAATAAATTATATGAAAAAGCAGTTTTGAATTAAAACTAAGTGTTTTTCACTATTCACCAAAATGAGAACCTTCTTAGAAAAATATAAAAAATTTACCCAAAGTAAAATTTAATTTCAAAATTTCAAAAATAATGTTTAGTTTTTCAAATAAAAAATATAAAAAGTTTAATTTTTATTTGAAACGGGGTGTCCATTAAAAGTATGTAAAATTACAATTTAGAAAAATACATTTTTTATTCCTAAAATTGGATTTATTCTTTTATTATAACTATTGAATATATTTTATGATTATCAAAAAATTTGATTGAATATATAATATATAAATTTTATTTAAATCATTAATAAAATGTGGTTTGTTTAATTTAATGAGAAAAAATTGTGTTTGTACATAGAAAAATAGTTTTCTTAGAAAAAAAATTCTTTATTTTCAAACAGTTATTTCATTCAATTATAATAATTCATAACCAAATGATTCAATTTATATAAATGTGTAGATAATATTTTCACAATTTAGTTAATCTTATTTTTAACTTCCATTCCAATGAGTAGGTGGTATTTATTTTAATAATCATATTATTATTCTATTGCAGTTCAGTAAAAACTCCGCCTTGTGTATAACGTAAGCTATCGAACGGACTCTGTATTATATGTTATCTAAGACATAAATAGTGTCGTCTGTACCACAATATAATCCAAGTGTTGTGTGTAGTGAAATATTAACCTGGTTTTGCATATAACACAAGCCAAAATTTGTGATTTTATATTTAAAAACAATATTTTGTGTTGTATGAATTGAAAAATATCAAAAAGTTTAAATTTATTTGAAAAAATATTTCACAAAATCTCAAAGTGTTATAGGTTGGATGAAATCGGGGATTGGTTTGTTAAAATATAGTATCAGATCCATGTTTTTTTCTTTCTTAGGGTCATGCTATTCGGGGGAGTATGGATAGATTGAATCCAGGATTATCGGGGATTGATTTTCTGGTAGTGAGTGGGGTGTATAGAGAACACACCTCATGATATATATTGAGTTTCTATGTTATGTGTTTAATTGGTTTTAATTCTTCCCTAGGCAAGACATATAAACTATAGACTATGCATGGACACTGGGTGGGGTTGAAGTTGTTTGTACAGTTATTGTGATGGATTTGGTTTTTTTATTTATGGGAGTGTTTGATATTTGGTGTGGTTCTTGAATTTTTTTATCCTGGTGAATTGATGGTTTTTCATTTTTTTATTTATTATTGTAGAAAGATGTCTCCATGGATACTTTCTATGAAACCACAGGAAGAGGCCATAGATAGTTCTCCCTCACCAATTGATCAAACACTAGCAGAAGACATGGTTTGAGATATCTATGTTTTGGGGTAGGGAGAAGGATCTGGCTCTTCTCATGTTGGGGAAGCCGAACTAGGTCATAGAAAGGAAAAATATCAATAATTACTCATGAAAAACCATCCTTCCTTCTGGGGTAGCATGGAGCTCAAAAATGAAGAGTGTCCATAGAAAATTGAAAGGGTGTTTGAGTTTCTTGATACTCTGGAGATAGTTACAGTGAAATATTCTTTGTTCTTGTTGGAAGATCACAATCAGAGGTGGTGGGACTCAATTGTTCAAGAGGGGAAACATGAGAATATGGTTTGGAAGGATTTCAAGGTCATATTCATTGAAAAATATTTCACCAAGACATTGACCATTTCCAAGACCAAATATTTTTTATATCTTCACCAGGGGAATCAAACCGTGATGGAGTATTCCAATTACTCTGTAGATCTTCTTTAGTTCACCTCTAAGGTATTTTACAATGAGAAACTAAAGGCTCAACAGTTTGAGATGGGGTTGTAGCTAGATATCCAATCTCAAGTATTCTTATTAAAGTTGAAGACTTATGTTGAGGTTGTTGATCATGACTTGATGTTGTAGATCGATCATAGTGGAAATTTTAGTGTCTCTAGAGTAGTTTCATAATTCATCCAATGTTGTGGTAGCTCGTATGAGAAGAAGATGAATTTGGTCAAGTACGAGCAAAAGGGAGGTTGAATTTTAGGCCATCCTTCCAGACTATATTCATTTATGTCTTCATACATCGAATTAGTCCCATGCCATCAGTTTAGGAAGGTAGGGTATATGTAGTACATGTGTTCAGCTCCACCCATATCTTTCAATCAATGTAGACATATAGGGTACTTGTAGTGGATTTTTAAATCCAAAAGTTCATACCAGGTTCATAAAATTTTAGTAGATTTCAATGGAATGTTAGATTAATCAGAGCCTACTAGGATGGTAGGTTCCCTGTTTGATGGTCATGGTGGTAGGGAAAGATCTTCATATGGGTAGAGTTAGTTCAAGTAAGAGCTGCAGTTTAGTAATAATTCTAAGAATCATACATAGACAATGAATATTCAAGCTATAAATCAAGCACTAGTGGAATTAGATGTAAGACCTAAAATAGTTTAAGTTATGATCCTAATTGCATCATCAATAGTTTTTTCTCTATTTGATATAGGTTCCACTATTTTGTTCGTTTCTGCTCATTTTTTTGTATTTTTATGAAATTTTCCACTGAGCTCATGCCATATATTATAGATTTGGTAATGATTCTTGGTAATAAAAAGGAGTTGGTTTTTAAGTTCACTTCTTATGCACTATCCGTGTCAGGGGTATAGCTAGATAAGATTTTCTAGTTTTGGAGATGGACGTCTTTGAAATAATTATCTATATAGATTGGATGGTGTGTTTCCAAGAAGAATTATATTTTTATTGATGACGAGTGAGTTTCGTAGAACCTGATGGTAGTACCCATGTCTTTTTGGATGAATGATATCCCTGGACAGGACATTATAGACCTCCACTTCCAGAGTTGAGAAGTCTAATTTTACAGATCTCATCACTCTTGTTGGAGGATGATGGTGGTTGTGGTTCTATGAGTGGATTATCTTTTAGGGTGGATGAGTTATCAGAGGTGTTCCTTGATGTCTTCTCAGGTTTTCCACTAGATATGTAAATGGATTTCACTATCGATTTAGCACCGGGGACATGCCTGATATCTCATACCTCATACCATATGACCCCATAGTGTTAAGGTAATTAATTATTTAACTGAATGATTTGGAATATAAAGGATTCATTCACTCAAGTATCTCATCTTGGGCCACCATATTTCTATTTTAAAAGATTTTTGATAGATCTTTTTGGCTATGTATTAATTACCAGAAGCTGAATAAGATGACAATCAAGAAAAAACACCATTTTCCCCATATTGATGTCCATTTAGATCATCTTAAGGGGGAAATGAGGTTTTCCAAGATGGACCTGCATTCCAAGTATCAACAATTCAGGATTAGGAAGGTGTATGTCCCAAAACAACTTTTCAAAGTAGTTATGACCATTTTTAGTACTTGGTCATAACTTTTGGGTTGATGAATGCTCCATCAGTGTTTATGGGACTTATGAACCAGATGTCCCTCTAGTATCTTGACTCCATTTTCATGGTATTTTTGGATGAAATCCTGGTCAACTATGGGACCGAGGAGTAAGAGAGGCAATTGAGTATTGTGCTAGGAACTCTTCAATATCATCTTATTCATGCCAAATTCTACAAGTACACCTTCTAGATCATGGATGTGAAGTTTCTAGGTCATGTGATATCAGAATGATGGGTTTCAGTGGACCCCAAGAAGATTAGTGTAGTGATGTATTGGGAGTATATAAATATTTTTTTGGGATCAAGTGCTTTTTGGGCCTTGTAGGGTATTATAGGTCGTATATTCAGGATTTATCCTAGCTTGATTCACCCTTGACAATGATTTCCTAGAAATGGGTAAAGTTTGAATGAAATATAGAACGTCACACATCTTTTGAGGAGCTTATGCAACAGTTGACCACAACCCCTATTTTTGGTGTTTTCCAAATTTGGAAAGGGTTATGTGGTCTGTTACGATGCCTATGGTATGGTTGTTGGATGTGTGTTGATGCATGATGAGAATGTGGTGGTGTATGGTTCTCGCCAACTCCAACCACATGAAATGAATTACCCAAACCATGACATAGAGTTAGCTTCCATGATGCATGCCTTAATGTTGTGGAATGATTATCTTTTTTGGGGGAAGTTTGTGGTTTATTTGGATAATAAGAGTTTAGCTTACATATTATTCCGGAAAGATCTAAATTTAAGACAACATTTTAGGGCTAAGTACCATCAGAGGATAGATTTTGATATCGTGTATACCCCAGGAAAATGTAATGTAGTGGAAGATAATTTGAGTAGTAAAGAACTAGTGAAAGAATTGAAGGAGTCTAGTTTTGAGTAGAATTTAATGGTTTTTTTCTTAGATGAATATAGAGACCATGGAACATAGTGAAGGTGAATATATAGACTATGGAACATAGTAAAGGAGTCTAGTTCCAGTACCACCAAGATGTTTTATGATGTGCGTTGTCAATTTTGGTTGCAAAGTATGTGATGAGATATAACTCACTTTATATCCAGGTGTTGTACATGGTAGAAGGTTATGATATGAAATCAAATACCCTTCATTTTTTTTCATACATTACCCATTCCTACATTGAAGTGGGAAAAGGTCACTACGGATTTTATTATTGGTTTAATTTTACACCCCAAGGAATAAATTCTATTTAGGTAGTGATTTACCACCAAACCAAATCCACCCATTTCATCCTAATCATGGATTGATATAAGGGGGATGAGTTGGGTCAGTTGTATGTCTCAGAGAAAATAAGGATTCGTGGTGTTCCATCATCAATTATTTTAGATAAGGATCCCTATTTACAATGTGGTTTTGGGAAGGCCTTTAGAAGGTTATGGGGTCATAGGTCAAGTTGAGTACGACCTAGAAACCTCAAATGGATGGTCATATGTAGTGGGAAAATAAGATATTGGAAAACATTCTATGATCACGTGTGTTGTATTTTGGAGGCTCTTGGGATAACCATTTAAGATTGGTCAAGTTTTCTCATAACAAATTTTACAGATATTCGATCAAAATGGATCCCTTTGAGGTGGTTTATGGTTTCCCATGTTGGTATCCTCTATACTGGGAAGAGGTGGGTGAGACATAATATTTTGAACCAATCCTGGTATAGAAAATGTTTGAGAACGTTCGGTTTCTTAGGAAACATTTTTTGATAGCGTAAAGCCACCAAAATTCCTATGCCGACCAATGGTACTGATCATTGGAATTATCTGTGGTTGATCAGGTGTTTCTGAATGTTGACCCTTACTTGGGTTATCATCATCTTTTTATGAAAGGGAAGAAAAACTGATGTATGTATGACCTTTTAAGGTTTCCGAGAGAGTTGGTAGGGTGTAATTTTGGTTATCTTTTCATTATTAGTTGAAATAAATTCCTGATGTGTTCCATGTATCAAAACTGAAAAAGTATAATCTGAACCCATATCATGTGTTGAATTGGGAAGAGTTGGAGTTGGAACAAAATTTGTCAGTGTTTGAGTGGCCGGTGGGGATTGTGGATTCCTAGGAGAAAGTTATTTGTGCGAAGTCCATACCATTGGTGAGATTTGTTTTGAATAATTGGAATGATGAGTGTGTTACATGGGAGTAGAAGTCATGGGTTGAAGTGTAGTTTCTATTTTTGTTCTTTGATTAGACTCGAGAATGAATTTAAAGGGGAAGAAAGTCTTCATGTTTGGGATAATTTTCTAATTTTTGATTTTATTTTCTATTAATATTTTTTATTTATTTTTTTCATGGTATTTATCACTTGGTTTCCCCAGAATTTATTAGAGAAAATGGAGTTTTTGGTCTTGGTAGAAGGTGACACATGGTTGGAACATGGTTAGGGGAAACTATGAACCAGCCTAGGAGGAATAGTGTGCCTTGGATAATGGCTTTATCTAGGCCGTATGGTTAGCCGTACGGTTGTGAACCCTCCCCCAAGAAACTGTGCATCTAGTTTCCTCTTGAAAAAATGAGGCCACATGGTTTTGGAAAACATCCAGGCTAACGTGCGTCCTATCCAGATTAATAAAAATTTATAAATTACCCCTTTTACCTCATCTAATTTAACCCACTTATCACCCATTTATCCTCCCACATGGGATGTACAACCCTTTTCACCTCCTCCCATCTTCTTGGCTCCCTTGGACCCTCAAATATTGGGTGTATTTGACTTTGGATCTTCAAGAAACTTCATGTAAGTCTCTTTTATCTTTATTTCTTTCTTCTTCTAGGGTTACCCTTCTCTCTTTATTGTTTTTTCCTTTCTCAACCAAATTAGTTGACCTAATAAGGGTTCAATCATGAGTTTCTGGATAAAATATTTATCTTTTGGTTTGATCTTTCCTTTGTAGGGTTCCTTTGTGGTGTTATTATGGTTTTACACCAGACTTTAGAAGTTTCCAAGATTGAGGTAAGTGATTATATGTTTTAGAATTATTAGTTGATTTAGAAAATATTCCTTTGATTCTTTAATGTGTTTTACTGATTTTTTTAAAGGTAAGAAATGTGTTTTCAAATGTATTTTAGGTGATTATGTGTTGAAATATGTTTTTCCAAAGGAAATGGGTTGGGTTTCATGTTTCATTTCAGGTTTTGATTCTTAAATGAGAACTAAAAATTATGAAAGTGGTTTAAGCATGTTTTAAAATGTATTTGGTGTGAGTGAGTGAATTTAAAAGAGGTTTTTCTTCTGAGAAATGGTGTTTTGATATGTGTATTCATAATGATTGATGTGTGTATGTTAAAGTTGTAATCTATGTGACTTATGAAATTGGAAAATTGATCCCAAAGGGAATCCTTGGTATCGAGGTGGGTGGAATAGGACTAGTATGCTAGTTGGATTGGCTGGGTTGAGACCAAGTTTTTCCTATCAGGATTGATTATACGACATTAACTAACTATGATGATTATTGGATACCTCTATAAATTTGGATGGATTACTCTCTAGTGGCTTGTGTACTAGGACACCGTGGTTTATGGTTTCTATACCATGTTTCATTAAGATACGAGGTTACTATTGTCCCACTAGTGCTATTACCTTTTGGGATTACCCATGGTGCTCTTGTGATTTTGTGCATTCCATTGGAATATGGTGGACCTTATTATTATTTTAACTTTTAAAGCATGTTTTTTTTGAAAATGTTTATTTAAAATATTTTGTTAAAAATGTTTCATAGATCTTCTTTAAAACCTAATTAGTTATTTATCTTATAATTTTATGTCATGTAATCTTTATTTTGGGTGAAATACTACTGGGCTTTGGATCACACCTAAAATAAACCCCTAGGTGTATATAGTCTTTGTTATGTTTGACCCAGGCAAAGGCAAGATGTTCAGTGGTGCTGAAGGTGGATCTGGTTTCTAGTTGTTTCCCTTATTGTAGGGGTTAGTGGAGGTGGATTGGGGGTGATGACCCTATTATTTCACAATGGGTTTTTGGGTTGTTGTTAATTTTTTTCCCTCCCCATTTTGGTATTTTAGTTTTTCGTTAATTTTTTGAATTGTTTAAATTGGAATTGTTTTATCTCTTTCTGAAATTAGACATTGATATTGGTGTGATGTTTTATTTGAGAATTGTTTATGATTGATTATACTGGGTGAAATCATTTATTGAAAGTGTAATATTGATACCCACAAACTAGTTTCCATCCCATGGGTATTGGGAATGACCTTCGGTCCATGCAATAGGTGGGTTCAGGTGTTGGGATGGATGGAACCCAAGCATGGTTCGTGACATGGAGTCAAGGAGTTTTTTCATTGATAACTTGGCTGATTCAATATTGAATAGATTTTTCATAAGATGTGTATTATCTCATTTTTATCTTTGGAAGAGAATGAATAATATTTTTTAGAAAATGATATTAGGTGTTTTGGATACAGATAATTATGATTTGTTTAATTCTATAACAAAATTTAATGGGAGGCTAAAAATGGTTTGTTCTTGTTAGGTAATTTTTCCAATTTTCATATATGGAAATGTTACAATAATATGATTGAATATAAGGAACTTTAACCTAGTATTATCAAAGTGTAGGGAATATATATGAACTGGGCATATGATTTATAGGTTTCAAACTAATGTATAGAAAGTAAAAGCATATAAAAGTTCAAACCAACTGAATAAAATCTAGTTGAAAAGTCCAATAATGTTTCTTCAATAATCCAAAAAATGATATTAAAACGTAGGATTTTTATGAAGGAAAAATAGTATTTTAATATTATTAGATTATCCTAGATGTACCTAAAGGAGTTTATGAAACTCCGTGGAATGTAGGTGTTAAGTATCTATGTTATTGAAATTATTTCATCAATTTATTAATGGTATTTGATAACAAATTTATATTATAAACTTAATTTAAAATATAAAAAAGTTCAAGATCAAAGTAATATTGTTCATACAGTTTATATTCATGAGATGATGTAAATATTTTCCACATAAAGGGTTTGAATGAAAATGATTTTTTCAATAATAAAATGAATCTATGTAAAATATGTCTATCTTCATATCATTTATCTTACATGATAAGAGAGAATATTCAAGACTAAAGAGTTTTGGGAAAAAATATGATATGATTAATTGTTTTACATTATTTATGATTCATCAATTTTTAAAACATGTTTTTAGAAGAAGATATGAAAAATAGTATTTTATCATAGATAAAATGTTTATAAATATAGTTTTTTAAAATATATAGTAACTTTTCCTACCACCCATCAATGATATATTTTAATAAAATCTTGTTTTCATATAAGGAAAGGTTTCAAACACAAAGATTACCATATGTGACATTGAAATAATAGTTTATTTATTAAAGTTTCCCACTAAAATTAAATAAATGTTATTTCTTTGAACATAAGATTTTTTATTTCCTAGTAATATATTCTAAAAAGAATATAATGTATAAGAGAATAGTAGGTTTATGTTTGGACTTAAATAAAATCAATGTTGATGAATAAATAATTACACCAACTAAGTTTAAAGTGAATTTTACATAATAAAAGAGTTATGATGTATTAGTAAAAAATATTATTTATAGTTACAATATTTTATAAAAAAAGGTTATATGGAGTACTGATCCAAATATAATGATGATGAAATTAGAAATAATTTTAGTGGGAAAAATATTTCACATCAAAAAAATTTATGTTTTGAAGATAAGATGTTTGAATATGTTTAAATATTATTCAATTTGGGATATGATTCCCAAATATCACCATTATTAAAAAAACCATACTTCATAGATGTTTTTCACTAAATATTTTAGTGGGATATTTTTATCATATTTTAAAATATAGATTTGAAATAGATTATATATGATTTAATGTGTCAATAAAACCTAAAAAGTTTAGCATACATAAGGCTGATCTAGCAGTTTATCAAATTTGATATTAAAAATGGTGGGTATGTTTGTTTTGTTAAATATGCTTCAAGTGATTAAGAATATAAAAAGGTATCAAATTAAAGGAAACCTCTATTTTATAATTCTTTCACATTGGATATATAAATGTACATATGTGTATACATTTAATGAAGTGAAATGATATTTGACCTCTCTAAGTATGACTTTGTGTTTATCCATAGCCTAAGTTCATCATAGAGTATTATAGGTTATTGTGAAAAGTTAATGTTACTATGAGTAGGATTCTTGTATAGTGATATAGAATATACTCAAGAGGCATAAAAAGAATAATATACTTTGGGTGCTCTAGATAACCTACTAAGTATACCACACAGAGTATCATAAAGAGGCCTTTTATATATTAGGGGTTCATGGATCATATTTAAGTCCAAAATACCTAATTTTGGTGAGATACCTAGCATTAGGAACATCATACTTTGATACCCTACTTACACAAGTTCAAATATTGACTTAGCTAATGTGGTTGAGGTTGGGTATGTTTTTAATCATGGCATGGGTTGGAGATTAACCAAGATGTGATTTTTCCGCTCATATGAAAATTATGAAATATGGGCCCTCTATTGAGATATAATGTGGGAGAGTGTGAACACACATAGATATTATATATCTATATGGATATGAGTCATGTGATGTGATTATCCATAAGGATTAATGAAATGTGATGTATTCATCAATCTTTTCATTCTTCACTATGAGAATCACTAATAGATGAGTTGGCTATATGGGATTGACATGAGCCATGTTCCATGGTAACTTTATGCTTTAGTGAATGAAAAAATATGAGAATTCACATTTTCATATGATATAGAATGGTGGAAATATGTTTAGATATACACGAGTTTTATGGAGATCACATCAGATCCATTTATTGATTGAATATCATTGACACTTTTATAGAGGCCACTATTTTCTTACATATAGGGATCCAAATATGCATATATTTTTTAAATACTATAAAGGCATGTGGGAAAAAACTTTTTAGTTGACAAAATAGGGATTTATTTTGACTCAGAGAGCTACTCTATAAGTGTTTTAGAGTTAATAAAAAAGTGTTTGGATCAGTATTCATAAGGTTTTAAATATGATGTAATACAAAGTGAATTTAATTATGGATTTATAAAAGTGTTTTTGACGATACCCAAAAGGATTTTTGATATGGTTTCATTAGTTATTTTACATGATAAAATATAACGTAAAATAAGAAAATAATTTTAGGATTTATTGCAAGTGGGAGATTGATGGGAATATTACTTAAAGCTTTATATATATGATATATATATATATACATATTATATATACATAACCAATATATCAGTTTTCATGGAAATTAATTGGGCATATTATTTGTGTGTTTGACATCCAAATTATTCTCCACAAAGGTTATCATTAAAAGAATAATTTCATTGGATTAAACATATATAGTTTTTTACTTAATATGATAAATGAATTTGCTAAGGCATTAATATATGCAATATTAATGAATGAATTAATTCATACACCAACCATTATAATCCTTAGTATATTTATATAAATATGGTACAATGTGATGGAAGTGTATGTGTTACTGATTCATGCTTTGCCAATACTCCCTGACCTATATCTCTCTTTATTCTTCTTTATTTGAATATGATATACTATGACATTGTGAATTGATGAATAATCCCATGAAAACATTTAATGATTCAACATGGACCAAAGATATACCATGGAGATTGGAAGTATTTTAGATACCCTTATTTTATCTTCATAAAATTTATATAAATATAAATATCTAGAAGCTTCTATTTGGTGTATGGTACACCATATTTACTACAGTTATTTATTTTAGTTTTATCACAAGTTTCATTTATCCTACATAGGAGATCCTTTAACAGGGGTTTATATGGATTCAGTTTCATCTAATAATTTTTATTAGACTAATACTAAACCAATAAAATTTCACATTGAGATGAAATAAACCAAATAATTCATCATGTAAATTTAATTATAAACAATTATTATATTGGAGAGATGAGATACAAAATATAATCTAAATTATCTTTTGGGAATAATAATTTTTTAGAAATTTTATGCATAAATATTCCAGGGATTCTTATAAAATTTTAATTCAAAAGAAAAAGATGATATTTAATAGTAAATAATATTTTTCTAACAATTCATAAACAAATATTTATTTTATGATAATAAAATATATGAATATTGAAAAAAATAGCAAGAAATATTTTTTCTACAATAGTACACTACTTACCATAAATAGTATATGACTCACCCATTTTTTGTAGTTATGTTGAAATATCATATTTATAGAACAACAATATTTTTATGTGAAACTATATCCTACTTATAAAAATCACATAATGATAACCATTTTATTATTCTATTTAGGATAATTTAAATTGAATTTTCATATATGTATTTCAATTATTCTATCCAATCTATTACTCATGAGAAAAAAGAGATTTTTTTACCATAATATTGATTCACTTTACCACTCTATTATACATCTTCATTTATAATGAAAAGTGAAGGTTTCAGGTTGTGATCTAAACACATGGAATATGTTCTTATTAAAATTATCTATAATGTTATAATTAAAAGAACATTTTGATAAATTTACTGAATTTTTAAGGATGAAAATTTTAATATGTGTGATCAATATAAATTTTATAGAGTTTTTAATATTTAGTATTCATTAATATTATTTCACTTTCACTGAAATGTTTCTATTCAACTATAGTTATAGGAGACTTCATAACATTGTTGAGGCTTCAAACACTAAAAAAAAGATATAAATATTCATTTTTCAAGATATTGTAGACACGATGATAATATGAAGCTTTACCAACATTTATATAGTGTAATAGGGATTAAAATATACTTTTACCTAATCTTATCCCAACCATAAGAATCAACATTAAATTATAAATAACTTTTAGGATTTAAAATTATAGATAAAAAAGTTTTAATATTTTATACCATAAATTTATGAAAATATATGTTGGTTCATGTGGATGGATTAATGATTTATTAGAGTATATTTCATATTCCTTCTTCAATAAATATAAATTTTTATTAGTAACAATATCCTTGAGAATTAAATCACTATAAAAATGAATAATTATAATATTTTATAGTTTTGTCAACCTTTATGATGTCATGAATTCTCTTACCATAATATTTGAAAAAATGTTTTAACTATAGTGTTGGGAGGATTTAAGATACATTTAATTTTACAAATCCTATAAATATTAATGTTAACCACACTTGTTCTTTTATTGTATATTAAAATATTACTTAAATCTTTCTAAATAGTTATTTATAACTAATACTATATCCTGTTTTAAGATTAATCATTTCATTTATGTAGATATAAACTCAAATCACTTCTTTGTAGCATAAATTAAGTTTCATTTTAATGTAGTGAAACTAGATTATTTTTGGATGAAAATCCCTCTTCAATCCTATGAATAATTTATTTAACCCAATAAATAAAATACATTTAATGTTGGTTCCATGTATGCTTGGAAACAAAACAAAATGTTTATTGGGGTACAATTTTATATGTAATGTATTATTTTATACAAAAAAATTTTATTTAATAGGCATGAAATTTGAATATTTACTTGAAAAATGGAAGATCTATAGAATTTTTTATAATACATTTACTATTATAGGATAATGATTCCTCATATTTTATTTTAAATATTAATTTTTTTATAAACATTAGATACATAAATATTTATTTATTTAAGACAATATCTAATAAAAATCATATATATTTTTGAACTAAAAACATAATATAAAAAATGAAGCACAAAAACTATATATGAGGCCTTAAGGAACCATAAATTTTTCTTATTGGTAACAATAATTAAAAAAACTCAAAAAATAGTAATTATAAATAATAAATCACATGTCCTATAGGGATATTAAACAGTCAGGGGGATTTTGAAGAAACCCATGATGAGGATATTGAGAAATATTTATATGATGGAATTGTTCTTTACACCGAGATATGATGTTCTCTCACTATGAATATTATATTAAATAATGTGATGATTGTATTATCTCTTCTACAACATACAATGGAGTTATTTATTTAGATGAAAATTCATATGTTATGATCTTTATTCTTGTAATATTTATTATCAACATGCTCATGAGATTGTTTGATATTTATTGGATATGTATTTGAAGTCAATTGAATAAATAAAACAAAGGAAATACAAATAGAAACATAGTGAGTATAGGCCACACCATTGTGTAGTTGAAAATTATCACAAATGAGGAAATGATTATGACTTATTGAAAAATATTTTTGAATCATATTATTAATATAATTTCATCAATAAATCTTCCTAGTCTAAAATAACTTTATTAGAGAGTATATTTAATATTAAGTGACCAAATTTAACTTATCATGGGGCATTCCAGGGTAGATGAAGAGTTTTAAAATGTCTCTGAATCAAATAGGATCGAGGAAGAAATTACTACGATGGATATAATTTTGAGGGAGATTTTTTTTAAAAGTTCATAAATAAAAATGGATTAACCTGGAAAATATTCCATAGACCAAGTTCATTTTTAGGGAATATTTTTTCTACATAAAAAAATATGAATAAATCTACATGGTTATTTAAAAAATTTCTTTATGAAATTTTAGATTTGAAATTTTTTTTTGGAGCATGAAAAGCACACCATGGTATTAGTTGACCAATGGAAGCCAGGAAGTTGAATTTATTTAAAACTGTTATTTTCATATATTGGTTGACCTATGGAAATCATGCTATAATTATGAAAGACACACTACGGTTTAATGGAAAATGTTTTTTTATGATTATAAATAATAACATGAACCTGAATTTTATACATATCATTCTTTAAGGGATTAGAGGGAGACATTGTAGATTAAGTAGTGTTAACCTCATTGTTTGATTAAAGGACATTGTAATTGACAAATAAGTTCATTATTTTTTTATATTTAAATTTTTTATTGATATTATTCTTAATGTATCATTTGGGGTATATATAAACTCATAATTTTTGATAAACTTTATAAAAATCCTATTTTTTTAATTTAATTATTTTTCAAACTTGATATAAAGTTCAGATTTTGATATAAAATCATATGCTCTAATCGATAGTGAGAGAAAGTTTCTATTGAAAAAGGAAAATGATTAGTGAACCATTGATTCAACCCCTATCTCAGTTCTCTTTGTATCATATATATGAATATAAATTGGTATTAGAGGTAGGTCACTCTCCAGAATATATTTCAAGTGTTCATCTAGGCCTTTATTATTTCATCAAATTGAGGTTTTCATCAAAGAGTATATGAATTTATTCAAAATCAATGAAATTTCAATATTTTATATAACGGAATTTCAATTATGGTATGATTTCAAAATTCCATACTTTACGTATCTAGGGTTGGATTTTTTATATCTATTTTAAAGTATTTAGTTCACTTAAAGAAAGCATTACTTATTCACTGATTCATTAGAACTTTATTGAATTTAATATAAGATCCCATTATTTTTGGAAGTAACCTTTTTATGATAAGGAATTGAAAATATATAAAAGTAACATGGTATAAACTTCATATTATTTTTAAGGTGAAAAAGGTAAAAGAATCCAGTTATAAGTATTTCATTCAAAATTTCCAAATACTTAAATAGATGATGTTGAATCTATTGAATAATTTTATAAATGGATGAATATGATTGTTTACACAATTCATGGATAATAATAAACTCAACAAGATACAAATTTTGTGAAAAATTTATTATAATTCTTAATGTTGAGTTTGATGAAAATGTTTCATCCTTGAGGATCATGATATTTATAACTTCTTTATTTTTTTAAATTTATATAATATTGATTTCATATAAAATGATAGAAGGTCCAAATTTTATGGAGAAAGGTTAATAATATAAGGAAAGTGAATTTAGTAATTTCAAAGACTTGATAATTGATTAGAAAAAATAACTACATATTAAATATTCAAAGAATTATAAGGATTAAATTAATTAAAAATATTTAATATAACTTCACATAAATGGATTTAGAAAAGGTAAAGTAAAGTATATAGTAAAGAAACCCTTAAAGAGTTTTAATTATGATAATATATGATTTTTTAAAAAGGATCTGGAGAATATTAATAATGAAGTGGCTAATGATTTAAAAAAATCATATAATAAAAATAATAATAATATGGAAATATACTATTGAGGAGTCTTAACTACGGAAATATAGAATAATTTCTAGAAAAGTTTTCTAAGAATATTCTTGTGGTAAATACTAATGATTTATCATTAAGATCATCCAATAAGAACTATAAAAATCTTGAAAACTTAAACATAATGTAGAAGTTTATCTAAATTAAAAGGAGATATATCCGTAATTAATAAAATGAAAAATCTCCTATCCATGAAAGTGAATGTTTTTACATGAAAGAAACGTTATTAGATGATGAAGGAGGGTAGCTTTACATGGTTTTTCATGAATAATCAAATTATTTATCTTGTTATAAAAATAATATCAAAGATGACGATGGGTAAAAAGAAATAGAAGGATAATATGTTCTGTGAATTAATCTTATAGTATGTATCATGTTTATTCAAAATCATGACGTAGAGAATGAATTTTTGAAATGAAAAAAATGATTAAAAAAATGATAACATTCAGGATGACCTGAATGAGAAAATTTGATAATTAATGATAATATCATTAAAATTATTACTAAAATAAATATAATCATTCATTATATTATAACTAAATTAATATTTAGACAAAATAAGTTCAGTCACTTGAATCTATAGTTGTTTAATATACAACTTTTAGGAACAAGTTCTGTTGTACCTCTCGTACCCCTCGTGGTTTAATTTTCACGATCACAATCACTCTCTTATTTATCTAATCTTGTTTTAAGTGTTTTTGTTGATAGGCAAAAGGTTGCCAAGGAATTGGGCCAAGAAGGACCAAAAGTGGACTGAAAATCAGTCCACTGGCCAACCGGTGGACGACCACCGGCCAGCCGATGGAGCCTGGACAGAAGGCATCCTTCTGTCCAGACCACCGGCCAACTGGTGTCCCACCACCGGCCAGCTGGTGGAACCCAGACAGAATAGTGTCAGCCACTGCCTCAGCACCGGCCAACCGGTGGCCTCCTCACCGGCCAGCCGGTGGTGCCTGAGCCCGATCCCTCTCCCTTTTCCAAAGCACCGGCCAACCGGTGGCCAAGCACCGGTCAACTGGTGGAGCCAGTCAAACTAGCCGTTGGGCTTTGACTAGGCTTGTCCACTTGACTCCCAACGACTCCGAAGGCCTCTCCAACGGCTCCGAAGACCCCCAAAGGCCATTTGAGGGTTCCCACTCTATAAATAAAGGACTAGGAAGCCCCGGAAACACAAAGAAGCCCACAGGAACATTTTTGATCATTTTGGCGAACCTCCGACGCATTCCCTCAAGGAACCCTCACTTGCTCCAACTCACTTCCACATTCAAGGAGCACCACCATAGAAGCTTGGGAGCGCCCTTCATCAACTCCAATCAATCCTTCGGTGCCCAAGACTTCTCCTCTTACGGTTTTTTCATTGCTTTATTTATTTTGAGCATCAAATTGGGTTTATGCCTACAAACCCCCATCTCTTTCTCTCATCCTCTCTTTTGGGTTTTCACACCACCTTCAAGGTGTGAAGAGGTTAGTCAAGCCTTCCCTTTAAAAGGCTTGAGTCATAGGTGAGCTAGCCTTCACCTGTAAGAAGGCTAGTGGGTTCTTGCTCAACCATTAAAAGCAAGCTGTAATAGGTTCTAGACTAACCTTAAAGTCTAGTGGGTTTCTTTCTAAAACCATTAAAAAGCAAGCGGTAGTAAATCTCTCAACGGTTGAGTTGGGAGCGGAGACGTAGGCTTGGGTTTAAGCCGAACTCCGTTATCAAGTTGCGTGTCTTGCCTCTTTTATTTCCGCTGCACTTTTACTTTGATTTTAAATTGTTAATTATTTTTTAAAAGGAAATTCACACCCCCTCTTGCCATCACTTCTCCGCACAACAATTGGTATCAGAGGCAAAATTTGAGTAATACCTTCACCGGTTTCAAATTTAAGATCCATTGTGATGGCTTCAACTTCTTTCGCCCCCGAAGGATATTCTTTGGGTCGGGCTCCATTCTTTGATGGAACCGACTACACTTATTGGAAAAACCGCATGACCACTTTTCTTAGAAGCATTGGATACCCTATTTATAAAATTTTCATGCATGGTTACACTCTCTCTTATCCTGATGAATCCAAATGGACTGAAGCCGATATTAAAAATTTCGAGCTTGATGGCAAAGCCATGAACGCTCTACATTGCGGCCTTGATCGTAATGAGTTCAATCGAGTTTCCACATGCACCTCATCACATGAAATCTGGAAACTTTTGGAGGTTACCCATGAGGGGACCAACAAAGTCAAGGATACTCGATTGGATATGTTCCGTCAGGATTTTGAGTCTTTCACCATGCACCCACATGAATCAATTTCTGAAATGTTTACTCGTTTTACTGACGTTTGCAATGGAAGAAAATCTCTTGGAGATGATGTTTCTGCAGAAACAATGGTCAAGAAGATCCTTTGGATCTTACCAAGCACATGGGCACCGAAAGTCACGACAATTCAAGAAGCAAAAGATATCAAGAACATGCCGGTCGAAGATCTCATCGGATCCCTCATGACCTATGAGATCACAATGAGGAGGCAAGCTGAAAAGGAAGGCAAACCGATCAAAGTTCCAAAGAACACCGCCTTCAAAGTTCAAAAAGAAGAAAGCTCATCCTCCTCATCTTCTTCCTCTTCAAGCGGCGATTCAGAAATGGAGAATCTTGCCCGCAAAATGCACAAATTCATGAAGAAGCACATGAAGAAGAAATCCCGCAAGGCTCAACCCAACGAAAAATCCGAGCCCGAGGTAACATGTTACAAGTGTGTCAAGAAAGGCCATTACAAGCCCGATTGTCCACTCAACAAGAAAAAGGCCAAGCAAAAGGAAAAGAAGAAGGCATTCAAGGCCACTTGGAGTGATAACTCCTCCTCCTCCTCCTCCTCCTCCTCAAGTGACAACGGTAAAAAATGCCTAATGGCATTTCATGAGGTAACCTCTTCCGACTCCTCTTCCTCTTGTTCTTCAAATTCTTTCAATCATTTATCCTATGAGGATCTCCAACATTATAGAGATCAATTGGAGGAAGGTTTTCATGAACTTTCTTCCAAATTTGTTGCTTTAAAAAAGAATTTCAAAAAACTTTCTTCCGAAAAGGAACAACTTCTCAAAGAAAAGGAGGAGTTGTCCCTCAAGATCCAAAACCTTCCCGATGTTGATTCTATGGAATCAACAATCAAAGATTTAAGGGAATCTCTTGCCAAGTTCACCCAAGGTGAACAAAATTTGACCAAATTGCTAGGTTCCCAACGCATATCTAGAACCACCGAAGGGCTTGGCTATTCCAAGTAAGCTTCCTCTTCCCATGCTCCAACTATTTTTGTAAGGGGGAGCTCTCAAAATAAATTTTGTAACTATTGCAAAAAACCCGGGCACTTAATTTATGAGTGAGATTTCAAAAATGCCTGGTATGGAAGGCCCAAAACTATTTTCTTTAATGATGAATTTCATAGGAGAAGACCCGCCACTAGACAAGTACGGATTGAAAAATCCCTTTTAGCGAGTCTCACCAGACCAAAATTTGTCTCGGTTTTAAAATCCTCTCCCCAGTGATTTGTTGTTTTTATTTAGGGGGAGTTAGGATTGTTTAAGATTTTTTGCGTTTTTCAATTCAAAATTTTCAATTCAAAACTTTCAATTCAAAACTTTCATTTCAAAACTTTCAATTCAAAACTTTAAATTCAAATTTCAAAAATTTCAATTGGTTTTCAAATCTCTATCTTGTTTTTCAAATTCTTTCCCTCAATCAAGTTTTATGCCCCGTGCTATTTTGATAATCACAAAGGGGGAGAAATTCTTGGTTGATTGGGGGAGAAATCTTTCTCTCATGCTTTGCTTTACTTTTCATTTTATCCTTTAAAGTGTGCATTTTATTTCAATCTTTTACATTGTTTGTTTTGGTGATTGTGATCATCAAAATAGGGGGAGATTGTTTTATCTCTCATACCCCTCGTGGTTTAATTTTCATGATCACAATCACTCTCTTATTTATCTAATCTTGTTTTAAGTTTTTTTGTTGATAGGAAAAAGGTTTCCAAGGGATTGGGCCAAGAAGGACCAAAAGTGGACTGAAAATCAGTCCACCGGCCAACCGGTGGAAGACCACCGGCCAACCAGTGTCCCACCACCGGCCAGCTGGTGGAACCCAGACAGAATAGTGTCAGCCACTGCCTCAGCACCGGCCAACCGGTGGCCTCCTCACCGGCCAGCCGGTGGTGCCTGAGCCCTAGCCCTCTCCCTTTTCCAAAGCACTGGCCAACCGGTGGCCAAGCACCGGTCAGCCGGTGGATCCAGTCAAACTAGCCGTTGGGCTTTGACCAGGCTTATCCACTTGACTCCCAACGGCTCCGAAGGCCTCTCCAACGGCTCCGAAGACCCCCAAAGGCCATTTGAGGGTTCCCGATCTATAAATAAAGGACTAGGAAGCCCCAGAAACACAAGGAAGCCCACGGGAACATTTTTGATCATTTTGGCGAAGCTCCGGCGCATTCCCTCAAGGAACCCTCACTTGCTCCAACTCACTTCCACATTCAAGGAGCACCACCATAGAAGCTTGGGAGAGCCCTTCATCAACTCAAATCAATCCTTCGGCACCCAAGACTTCTCCTCTTATAGTTTTTTCATTGCTTTATTTATTTTGAGCATCAAATTGGGTTTATGCCTACAAACCCCCATCTCTTTCTCTCATCCTCTCTTTTGGGTTTTCACACCACCTTCAAGGTGTGAAGAGGTTAGTCAAGCCTTCCCTTTAAAAGGCTTGAGTCACAGGTGAGCTAGCCTTCACCTATAAGAAGGCTAGTGGGTTCTTTCTCAACCATTAAAAGCAAGCTGTAATAGTTTCTAGACTAATCTTAATGTCTAGTGGGTTTCTTGCTAAAACCATTAAAAAGCAAGCGGTAGTAAATCTCTCAACGGTTGAGTTGGGAGCAGAGACGTAGGCTTGGGGTTAAGCCGAACTCCGTTATCAAGTTGCGTGTCTTGCCTCTTTTATTTCCGCTGCACTTTTACTTTGATTTTAAATTGTTAATTATTTTTTAAAAGGCAATTCACCCCCCTCTTTCCATCACTTCTCCACACAACAAGTTAGTCTTTTCTTTTGAGAAATTTGTGGTAATAGTAGGAGAATATTCTACATCGTCAAGTAAAATTTTCAAAACCACAATTATTAAAGATTATTATATTAATTAGAAAAGAATAAACCTTATGATAATTCAATATATTGGGAATATTTATGTTAGTGAGACTAGATGATCTCATAAAAAGAATATGGATATTATCACTTAATAATGATATAGAACATGTTTTTTTTTCAATATGTCCAATTGCAAAATTGATGAATAATAGTTTCTAGATGATGAATTTAATGAATATCAATTATAAAGGAAATTTTATTGAAAATAAAATTTCAACCAAGTAAGTGATTGTAATGATAAATTAACAATATTCATAAATGGTAAATAAGAAAAAACCTCAATCTTCTAGACATTATTTTGAATGGGTCAAATGATTCAAATTTGGAAAAATATATTAGTGCTAAGGTATTTAAGATCTAAATGATTATATATTTTGGAATAAAATTCATTTTACTAGACATGTGAGAGGAATAAATTTTTGGTGGATACAACCTCAAGTAATATGAAATAATCCCACATAATATGTTAAGAATGAAATAAATAATAAAAATACCTTTGAATTGTTTAATGATACTTGTGGAAGATACCATCAACAAGGATATACTATTAATGGTTTTTTAAAATTTTTTATAAAATTTTAAATATATATTTTTTATTTATTTTTAATGGAAGATATAAATCATTTAAATTATTTCATTACATTTGGAGAATTATCATATGTATATTGATGGAGTTTAAAGGAAGTTATAAGTTTTTTTATAAGAGAGCCAAAAACTATACCTTGATTGTGTGAAATATGTCATGATAAATCTAGTGTAATACAGAAAATTCTAGAAATTAATGTGGTGGTTATAAAATAATAGTCTAATGAAGACATTATTCACAATGTCTGAAAACTATGTGGTGGTTTATCCGATGTATTGAAGAAGTCTTTGAAAAATATCTTTTAGAGATGGGAAGTGTAGAATAACAATCATAGTTTTGAAGTAGGTTTTTATTCTTGAAGAAAAATTGAAATAATCATACTGTTATTTAATGGTTTTTAGGTATTTAAATGAGGAGCTTTGAAAAGGTAATTTTTCCCTTGGCTTATATAATTGAACCATTTATTAGTTTATAACATGGTGGTATTTTTTGTTTAACACAATATTTGATAAAAAACAAGGAATAACGCAGGGTTATGGATGAGAAGATAAATTTATTATCCCTAAACGTTTTATGAATATTATTTGAAAATATGTTCTCTGAAATGAGTAAGGACAAATAATTTTTTATGAAAGATTTGTTTTTGAAAAGAAATAAATGACTAGAAAATCAAGAGGATTAGGATTTGGTGATTGTGGTTTTAAAAATTAATAATTGATTAATCTAACCACACCATAGATTGGGGAAAACATCAAGATATAGAATATCCTAGTTCAAAATTTGAAACCAATATCTCTTTAAAATTTGAAAGATATGTAATTTAATTGGGGTTATTATTTAGTTTTCATAGTTTAATTTAAATATATTTGACTTACTATTAACATAGTATTGGAGATATGATTTTTAAAGATATGGAATATCACTTTAAATATAGATATTTAAATGAAGACTAAAGAGATGAAACTAATGGTATTCATAGAAGAATGCATTCTAGAAAATATATAAGGATCACCACTGATTGTATATTTTTCTAAATTTTTAATAAGTGAATTAGAGAGTTCCTTAAAAAATAAACTCTAATATTATTTATTCACCAACCGAGGCATATTATTTCTTTATTTTCCTCCATGATTTTTAATTCATTCACTTGTTTGATAGTGAATCAAAATTTATTAAAGTGATTGGGGATCTTTTTAAAAGTGTGATATTTTAAACAAAGAAAGATAATGAATTTATTCTAAAACTATGGTAATATATATACTTTAGTAAATTTGGTACATAGATATATAATTTTAGTATTATTCTTAATCATATCCTAGTGTGTTTGACCAAAATAAAATTTTCCATCTCCATTATTTTATCATTTACATATATATAGAGGAAGATATAAAGTTTACTTCTTTACTAATGAACATGATCATTGAAGGGTAAATTAAAATATTTCCATATCCTAATTTACCTCTATATTTGGGTACATTCCCATGTGAGTCCAACAAGTAGTATTATATCAAAAATTTCTTTTATGAAGGTGTTTTCTCTCCTTAGTGAAGATGGATGTGATCTTCAATCATATGGGAGTTCCAATCCTCAATGAACATAACTTTCAATAATGGAATAATCAAATGAAATACATTTATTTATTCATATTGAATGGATGTGTACATGACTTTCCTACATGGAATTCCAGTGAATATGTATAGTGAAGACCATATTGGAAGGAATAAAAAATTATTGGATGATGATACAAGGGTATTAAATGATTTAATTGGTTCTTTTTCCATTAGACTATACACAATTTTTATGTCATGAAAATCCCTTAAGTCCATGTGGGAATAGTTTTTTAATATCTACGAATGTGATTAAAAGGTGAAAAAGACAATCTTCATGTTATTTATAAAAAATAAGAAGACATGAGGATATAACTAACTAAAACTATATATATATATATGTATTATTTTACTTAGTGAGCGTGATTATAGAATATATGCATATAATTCCAAAGACACTTGAAAATGAAAGTATTATTAAGCATATACTATGAATTATTCCTAATAATTTCAGTTTAAAGGATTAAGTGTTTAAAGAATGAGATAAAAATATAATTTACATTTACTTGAATACCAATCTTATATCAAATATATACTGATTTAAGAAGACAATCATCCTACAAAGAGAGATTTCAAGGGAAGTAGATTTCAATGAAATAAATAATATTTTCATAAATGTTGATCAAAAAGACAATAATGTGTCTATAATAATGCAAGTTTTTTTCTTCTAAAAACTGAAAAGGTGAAAGAAATATTCAAAGGGAAGCTTCAAATTGTATGATTTCTATGTGGAAAGGTTGAACCCTTAATATTAATCTTCTAAATAAATTTATAGATTATAATTATGATGATACACTAACAAATAAATCCTTAAGGGATGTTTGTGGAAAAATTATTACCATCAATAATTTATTAAAAAAAAAATTATCACGCAGTAGCCACATTGATCATAGGAATAAAAATTAGATGAAATTGGGAAAACTAAAATACCTTAGTAAATAAGTACTTATTATTATTATTATAAATTAAAAAATTTAATTTTTTAATGAAGAGAAAGAAGATGACATTGAGGGTGTTTTGGACGTCAATGATGTTTTGATGGTAAAAAATTAATAGATAGTGGTTAATAGAAAGAATGTGAAGAAATGTTTTTGGAACCTGACTCTAAACTCTATTGGAAATAACAATAGAGGGAGAAGGTTTTATTGGAGGACAATATAAAATATCTTAAATTTATAAATCCATAAAAAATGGATAAATTTATTTTGATCAATATCAATGTTTAGATATAATAAAATTACATTCACCTTCTTGTGTCAATGTAATGGAAGATCAGTCAGACAATATTGGATTTAATGATGGGGTGAATTTTAGATTCAAGATTCATATTAATAATGTGTAGTTTTATATATGATTATAATTTTTATATTTTTGTAATAGAGGTGTAAATGTGTCAAGGAAACACTAATAATGAGTTTCTAGGTTATTAGTAGTTGAAATGGCATGATAGGTGGCAATAAAAAGATTTTCGGCATCCAATAAACTATCGCCTGGTTTTCGGAGGGGTAAATTGTGTGGGTTATAGAAAAAAACCCAATTTAAGGTATTTTACTATTTTATTATGTATATCTATGTTATGATTTTTTAGTTTGTTTTCAGAGGATCCAGATAGTTTTTAAAAGATTCAAAGAGTTTTTAAAGAGAACATAGTTAGCACAAAATTAATGGAAAATAAATTGGATTTCTAGGTAACTGTGAATGATAAAATGGGGCTCTAGGGGTATTAACATGGTTCGAAAACTATTTTAGTAAACCATGTCACAAGTTGTGAGACCGTGTTTTTCTCACAGGGGCTGGTGTATGGTTAGTGCATAGTTTGGGTAAATTTGGAGACAAACTCTGGGGCCCCATTTTTTTAAAAGGGGTGGGATCATGATTAGGGTATATATTTTGGTAAAATATGTGGATTCATTGTGTATACATATAAGTTCTTGGTTAGCTTAATCTATATAGTTGGTGGATAGTTTAACAAATGATGTGACCCAAACACAAGTGACCTAAAAAGGATCTGAAAATTTATCTTTTAAACCAAACACTCTGAAATACTCATTTACCCCCTTTACTAATTATTTTGTACTAGAGGGATCCATTATGATATTTGGGATATTCTCTTCCTTCTAGATCTCCCTGTTTAATATTCATAGATTACTTTTCCTAGAGCTCAAAAGAAATATTCCTAGAAGTCATTATCCTCTATTCTCCTCTTATTTTTACTAGGGAGAAACCCTATTATAGGGATTATATAAAAAGATATTATAGTTAGATTAACTTTTCATGTGTCTTTGGTTAAAATAAATCAGAATAAAGTTAAAATATCCCAAATTCACAAGGTTTTTCTATGGTTCTTTAAGATGAGATCATTTTAGGTAGGTGTCTCCTCTCTCACTCTATTTCAATATAGGACTTGAATGGTTTATATTTCTAAAGATAAATATATTTCTGAAATACGTAAAACACTTGGTAATTTATATTTTATGTGTTATACTATTTTATCTCTAGTTTTAGAAAAAGTTAGTGGGTGATTCCCACAATGTGTTTGGTGAAATGTGTAAGTTTTGTTTTGGTTTAAAAGAATGGACTGTAGTGTGTGTAAAAATAGAATGTCATGGGTTTTGTGTGTGTTCATGATTCATATTAAAAGGGACTTATTTTTTTATAATATACCATGTCACTAAAATTTAGGGCACATTGGAAGGGATGTGTTGGTTAGAACTTGGCCACATTTATAAGACTGGGAACACTATATTTCTACACAAAGTGATTATTTGGGTCATGAGAAATGGGTTATCACTTTAGAGTTTGGTATTTTCTTAGATTCTAACTTTAACGGGGGATGCATTGGGTTGATGACTCCTGGGGGGAGGGATTGGTGCATTTCATGTGTTCTTCAGTTCATGGTGTAGTGCGTGTTAAGGTGTAAATTGTTAGACAACATTATTTATAGATTTCATGTTCATTGGTTACTAATATTTTCTCTTAGTTTATAAATATATTTCTATAAGATATATTTTTGTTAACCTAGTGGCATGTGTGTGGAGTATTTGGGGGATTCCTTTCTAGGTTTGTATATAAACCCCATGTATATGCATCTTGGTTTGTATATAGATGTTATTCATCATGATACATGTATGGGCAAGACCTATTAATTTTTTAGAATAACATCATTATTTTATGGTCTTTTTTGATGGAGATTGTATCATGGAGGTGGTTAGGTATTAGAGCATAGTGTAGTTCCATATTTGGAACCATATCTCTAATTTTAGTTTTGCATCTTGTAGACATATTGGATTTTATTGATGAATAATAAAACTTATGTAGAGACTGGTGTTTTCCTTATAAGACTTTGAAATATTTCTATATATATTTCTAGAGATAGAAACTGAGATGAAATGCGACTCTATTTCCTAGTGTACTTGAAATTAATTTTATACGAATATTAAATATATTTTATATTGCCTGCATGTAGCTTCCAAAGAAAAATGGGATAAATCTTAAAACGAATATCAGATCAGAAATCTGAGACCATAGTTGAGTCCATAACATAGTGTTTAACCTAGGTGTGACATAAAATGGGTCAGTATGGGGAGTTCAGACTCCTCGCTCATTATCAGGAAGTTTGGTTGGTTTATTAATTACTAAATTAATTAATTAATTCATTTTGATGCAGAAAAATAATCTATGAGATTACTACAAGGGTGAATTCTCTATGTTTTCCACAATAAACCTTAGAGAATTCCAAATATCTTCCTTCCTCCACTATTGGTGAATCACTTCAGATGATTACAAAATGTCGGATCAGAGCAGATAAGGACACAACAAAATACAACAAATCCTCTCAATTATTACCAAACATGTTCTTTGATGATGATCGATTCTTAATCAAGTAGGAATCATAAATTGGTTTATTATTTTCTTTGATTAAATTTATTGAGTATAATGATCCTTGTTCTTTGATCTTCACCAATTTTGGCCTGAGTATTCACCTACTTACAATGCTTAATTTTATTATTTCATTAGTTTCTAACCCTGGATTTGCGTTCTTGATCATTGGCCAAGAATGCTTGTCCAACAATGTGTAAAACTTTATTATTGTTGCTTTCCCTTTTTTTCTTCATGTTCTTCACTTGTTGGACCACTCCATCCTAATTCTACATTGTCGGGTGGTACTGAGCCTAATCAGACCCGCAGAATCATGAAAAAATCACGATGAAGGCACAAATCCATGAAATGAGCACATATATGGGATTGTTTCAAGTTGAGGATGGTTGTTTTGATGATCAGTGAATGAATCCTTGTTTAAGGAAGGAATGGTGGAACACAGTGCATACAAGATTATAGAAATATCCACCTACGAATGAACATAGGCTGATTTCTAGTGAACGACTTCCATATTCAAAATTTCTTGGTGAATATAGGGCCAGATTCAAAACTCGACGATCATATTCATGGATAGATGTTTGAATCTGGAAATTTGAAAAAAACAGACTACAAACCGTGTTCAAGGATGAACAGACGATGTGTAGCCCCCTCAGCGGTGGAAGATACGATTTTGGAAAAGTTAAGGATGACATGAAATGTACCCATCTTACACATCATGTACCCCTTCCCTGGATGGAAAACCCCTAATGAGGATCACATGGGCGGGTTCCCATGTAGAAGTATATGGCCAGGTAGCTAGACATGTCATAGAGTACATGAAGACAACTAGGTTAGATGGTCGACACACTATGTGAGGAAACACACAATGTACAGAGTAGAAAAACACAAGGTCAGTACATGGACATAATGTCCAGTATATGGACATGGCCAGAAGGACATGACCTAGTCCCGGTTAGTCTAGACACACTGTGTAGTCCACCTCTAGGGAATGTACTACTACATTGGTTGGGATTCCGGTACTGGACATGCAGTGGAGTGGGACTACAAATCATGTGGGTACCCTCACATGCCGTATACCCTTTGTTCCCTTTTTAGGAAGATTCATTATGACAAACTTGTTCTTTTATTACCCAATTAAACATAATTAATTACATAAACTTCACTTGATACAACACAAAAGATTGAGAGGTCTAGTGCCTTTGGGGATTAGGATCATTACATAACATCTTAAAACATGAAATAAAAAACATTTATTGAAAACTTCCTTTGCACGACCACTACATTCCCTCTTACTTATCATTGCATGGGATAACCTGAGGACATGCATAAGAAAAGGGTAAGCTACAAAGCCCATAAAGGGAATAATCATGTAATAACATGAGGAAAACAATACATGTTAGAAAATAGGAATATCAATAGATCATAAGAGAAACATAAACATAAATTCATGATAAAGCAGGACAATCATAACATGGAAATATGGCAACAACACTTAACATGAAATTAGCATGAGCCAAGGATCATTGCACATGGAGCATGAGTAAATCCTCATTGCCGATGAAAGCACGAGTAAAACCTTTTTTCACATGAATTAGCATGATTAAACACCAATTTCACATGACGTATCATGATACTATACTTTACCCAATGCATTGGAGTGCTATAAGGGCGCACCCTTAAACATTTCATTTCATGCATTAGTGTGCCACATAGATCATATAACAAGGATTCATAAAACCTCATCATTTATTCCAAGATAAAGGAATATGGAATTCATATATGAAAATTTATAATCAATTATTAAATACGCGTAATGGTGAATACCCTTGATAGAGAAATGGGCATGGTATTCACTACACAATGAAATTGGCTTGGAAAATCGGTACAATTTCGGCTGCGTAACGGTGTGACATAAGAATTCATAAAAATGGTTGATGAGAGTGAAAGGGGTGTTTCATCATATTTGAATGAAATGTATAGTAATGGGGTAATATTAATACATGTACCTACAATTTTAATGTAATTTAGATTCATGATAAAAAATAATTGCATGAATGTAAATGAGGAGAGAGAAATTTCATTCAGAATTTCAGCATAGTAACTGGTGTACATGGGAGGAATTTAATGAGAGAGAAAGGTGTCTCCCATAATTCAAACATAAATAGGTCAGAATGGGGGAGGTTCTAAACCAAACCCCAACATGTATAATTTAATTTAAAAGGGCATAACAACATTATGAAAATTGGACAAAAATGAGAAAGGAAGAAAAACCCTTACTAGGAAGTGTGCTTCAAAAGGCTTGAGAGGGGATTCTTGGTAGCTTGAGGAACCTTGGGGAAATTATATAAAGAGGATGGAAGAGGTTGGAAAAAATCCAAAGGCTCTGAGTGAGGAGGAAGTGGGAGCTTGGGTGGGTTTATATAGGAAAGGTGAGGGAATTCTTTATTATTTAGGTTTTGGACACCTCACATTAAAATAATCCAAACCAAAAACCATACCATGGTTGTTGCTCATGGTTTTTAGAAAAAGGAAATGGAAAAAAGTATTTTATAATTCCAAATTTCGGTATTTTTAAAATGATGGGGTTGCTTATGTGGAGGTGAGTCACACTCCCAAGGAAAACAATTTAAAAAGAAAAGATGTTTATTAAGTCTTGAAGGGTCCATTAATGCATTTTAAAATAGTCAAAGAAACCCAAAATCACATTATTTTAATGGTAAAAAATATATTGGCAGAAAATAAGGCTTATAGTATTTTATTACATCACTATTGGGTAATTATGATGTCATAAAACACATTATATATTTAAATGGTATTTAATTTTTACCCAAAAATTTGACTGTCTCAGAAAATTATGAAAAATTCACCGTTGGATAATTTAGACATCTTGATTCCAGAAATAATATTTATTTTATCTAAATAATTTTATAAATATGTTAATTTTTACTTTTAAAATAAAAACTGACATTTATTGAAAATTCATCGGTTTTGACAAAAAATGGCTTTAAAACCTTAATAAAAATTACATTTCCATTCATAAAATTATACAATCATTTATATATAAAAAAATTAATTTGATAACAATAATAATATTTTATTAAAATATTATTTAATTTAAAAATCCATTAATTCATCAAAATAGATTTCTTAGTTTAACTTTGACTAAAAAATACTATTTGAGCATTAAAAAAAACTATTTACAAGTTAACAATAATAAAATGAAAGTATATTCATTATTATATACAAAAATAATGTAAATGACCATACTACTAGGGCCTTGTTACATAACCCCTTATAAACCCCACAAAAGACCGAAGAGTAAGGTGTGCTATGGTGACAGACTCTTGGGGTGGCTCAGATAACATTTCTCGTGTGGTAATCTCAATCAACTTCCTTTAATCTCATAGGCAGTCCTGATTGAGCTTAACATATTCAAGATCAGCTTGGGCTTGGTCAGGAGAAAATCCCAATGATGCCACCTCCTTTCCGAGCTCTGAAAAATGGGATTCGTATGGGGAAAATCTCCTGGATGAGGCCATCACTTCCTTTGTCTGAGTAAATTGGATTTGTTAAAGCCCTATATTTCTACTAATCATATGATCACTGTTCAATGGATATATTAGCAATAGTCACAATTCTTAACATAAAACCAAAGAAGATGAAATTTTATATAAACATTTTACATAAATATAGATTTTAATTAGATTAAGAGGGATTTAAATTAATGAAAGTTTGGGTCATTACAATATTCCCCCCTTAAAAAAATTTCTCCCTCAAAATTTTATTTTCCCACACTAAACAGATGTGGGTAACTCTTCTTCATAATTTCCTCTGATTCCCACGTCACTTCTTCAAACTGTTGGTTTCTCCACAACACCTTAATGAGGGCCATTGTCTTATTTTTTAGAGCTTTTTTTCTATGATCTAAGATCATCACTGGTTACTCCTATAAGAAAGATCATTCTCTAATTGTACCACCTCTAAAGAGAGTAAACATGAAGGGTTTGGTATGTACTTCTTTAAAAGGGATTCATGAGAGACATCGTGTACTTTGGTCATGGTAGGTGGAAGTTCTAGTCGATAGGACACAACCCCAACATGATCCAGAATCTCGAAGGGGCCAATGTACCTTGGACTTATCTTCCTTTTATTTCCAAATCACATGACCTTCTTCCATGGAGATATGCGTAGAAATACCATATCTCCAACATTAAACTCAATGTCTCGTCAATGGTTATCTTCATAACTCTTCTATCAACTCTGGGCTACCTTGATTTGCTGCTAAATGGTTTTCACCTTCTCCACCATTTGTTCAACCATTTCGGGTCCAAGCAGCTTACACTCACCGACCTCATCCCACACGCCAGTGTTCTGCACCTTTTCCCATATAGGGCTTCATATGGTGCTAGTTGGATTCTCAAGTGAAAACTGTTATTAAAAGAGAACTCAACCAGAGGAAGATGTTGATCCCATCCTCATTTAAATTCAATTGAGCACGATCTCAACATTCCCTCAAGTGTTTGGATAGTCTTCTCAGATTGGCCATCAGTTTGAGGATGATAGGCCGTACTGAAGTTCAGTTCAATATTCAGAGCATGTTGAAGACTCTTCCAAAATGAAGAGGTGAATCTTGGATCTCAATTAGACACAATAGATAGTGGTACTCCATGCAGCCATACCAATTCCCTAATATATATCCGTGCCAATTGATCCAATGAAAAATCCTCTTGAATTTCAATGAAGTGTGCAGACTTTGTAAGACGATCCACAACAACCCAGATTGCATTGTTGCCTTTGGATGTCTTTTGATGTCTGGTTCCAAAGTACATGGTGATGTTCTCCCATTTCCATTATGTTCTGTGAAATGGTTTAATCATCCCCTTAGACTTACGCCTCTCTGCCTTCACTTTCTAACACACTAGGCACTTTGATTTATTTTCAGTGATCTCCTTCTTCATATTATCCAACCAATAATACTCTCAGAGATCTCGATAAATCTTTGTGTTTCATGGGTGAATAGAGAAATTTGAACTATGTGCATCATCCAAAAGTTCCTTCTTCATCTCCAGACTTGATTAAACATATAGTCTTTTCCCGAATCTCACAATTTGTTCTTCATTAACATTAAACTCTGAGGATTTCCCTTTTTTGATAGCTTCCACATTTTCCAAAATTCCCACATCATCATTCTGAGCAGCTTTTAACCTTCCCAAAAGTGATGGTTGAGCAATCATTTGTTAAAGGATTTATTATGTTCCCTTATTTAAGATTCCCATGTCCATCTTCATCAAATCTAAGAAGATTGGATCCTTTTTAGTTTTCATTAATGATAGAATCACTTGGTCCTTTCTACTTAAGGCATCTGCCACCTTGTTCGCTTTCCCAAGGTGGTAATGGATTGAGCATTCATAGTCTTTGATCAGCTCTAACCATCTTCATTGGAGCATGTTCAACTCTTTTTGTGTGAATATATACTTGAGGCTTTTGTGGTCCATATATATTTCAAACTTCTCTCCAAAGAGATAATGCCACCAAATTTTCAATGTGAAGATCACTACAGCCAACTCGAGGTCTGGTGTTGGATAGTTCTGTTCATGAACATTCAATTTCTTTGAAGCATAGGCAATGACTTTGTCATTTTTCATCTACACACATCTGAGGCCCTTCTTCGAAGCACCACTAAATACCACAAAAAGTTATCCACTTGTGGGTAAAGTGAGCATGAGCATAGTGATAATCCTCCTTTTCAACTCTTTGAATATTTCTTTTCATTCATCAATCCAAGAAAACATTACTCCCTTCCGAGTTAGCTTGGTAAGAGGGTTGAAAATCAGGAGAAATTTCTCACAAATCATCGATAATATCTAGCTAACCCCAAGAAGCTAAGGATATCCATTAATGATGTTGGCCTCGACCACCCCTCAATTGCATCTATTTTGGAGGGATCCAAAGATATCCTATTTATTGTGAAGATATGGCCCAAGAATGAGACCTCCTTCAACCAGAACAAACACTTGCTGTAGTTTTCATAGAGCTTATCCTTCCACAAGGTATCTAGTATAGTTATTAGATTCTCCTCATGGTCCTCCTTGTATTTGGAGTATATCAGAATATCATCTATAAAGAATACCAAAAATTTGTCTAGGTAATCTCTACAGACTCTATTAATCAATTCCATGAAGATTTATAGAGCATTAGTGAGTTCAAAATGCATTCCTATAAACTCATAGTGCCCGTATCATGTACGGAAACTAGTGTTGGGGATATCTTATTTCTTAACCCTTACTTGATAATATCCTGACCGCTAATCCACCTTGGAGAAGTGTTTTCCTCCACGCATCTGGTCAAACAAGTCATCTATTCGTGGAAGAAGATACTTGTTCTTTTTCATGATTTTGTTAAGCTAACTATAATTCATGCAAAGGTGCATTGACCCATCTTTCTTCTTGATGAAGAGGACTGGTGCACCCCATGGTGAAGCACTTGGGCATATAAACCCTTTATCCAGATTATCCAGTAGTTGTTTCTTTAGCTCCTCAAACTCCACAATATCCATTCTATACGGAGTCTTGGATATTGGAAATGCCCCAGGTATAAGATCAATTGAGAATTTCACATCTCTTATAGGAGGAAGACCAGGAAATTCCTCGGGAAATAATTCAGTGAATTCCCTCATAATAGGTATGTCTTCAATGATTGTTTCTTCCTTGGACTCAATCATTTGAGCCAGATACACATGCTTATAGGGCAATAATATCCATGCTTGAGATGATGGAGATAAAGAAGATTCATCTTCCTCCTTGCACTTGTAAAAAATCGGGGGTCGATTCTCCACATGGAGAGTGATTTCCCTCTTACGGCAATTTATGTTGGATTTATATGAGGAATGACAATCCATTCCAAGAATTGCATAAAATTCCACTAGTGGGAGTTTTAAGAGGTTATCTGGGAAGTTTAATCCACAGATTATGACAGGGGTGGAGTTATATTCATGGGATGCAATGATTGCCCCATTTTCCGTACTCACATACATCTTTACTTCCATGATTTGTGGTGATTCTAGGATTGATCTACTAAAATTTTGAGATATAAAAGTATGCGTAGAACCTGAATCAAAAATTACAGTCACTATTCTTGAATGAATAACTATCATACCTGTCCCCACTTCATTGTCAGGGTTCATTTCGACAGTAGTGATGACAAAAGATCGTCCTTCCTATATTAGAGGTTGTTGGTTGCCTCCAAAAACCCTTGGCTTAGGGCACTAATTTGCAATATGACCTGGTTCTTTGCAGATGTAGCAATAAAAAATGCGTTGAGGTTCGAACGAAGCATTCCTCTCCTCTGTCGCAACCATGGGTCTTTCTTGCCGATAGTTAACAGCTAGGTGCCCTTCTCTTCCACACCTAAATCATTTCCTCATTCCGTTTAGGCATTTTACAGGGTGCTTCTTTCCGCACCTTTGGCAAGTGGTGTGTTGGATCTTCTTAGCACTGTTGGATTCATCCATCAGACCACCAAAATTGAAATCCACCTTACACTTATTATCCCCATGATACCCATGAAATTCTATGATATCCATATCAACCTTGAGGGCACATCAGACAATTTCCTCATAGTTGTCGAAGTCACGGATCACTAGCGCTTTCAACAGGCTAGGTTTCATCCCACCAAAGAAGCAGTCAACCTTGAATTCAGGGGTAACGACAAAGAAGGAAGCATATTATGCAAGCCTTGTGAAGTTTTCCTCTTATGCTCCAACAGATTCTTTATCTTTTTTCTTGAGGGAAAGGAAGTCCCTTTCTATCTTAAGCTGGAGGGTGTGCATAAAATATTTATCAAAAAACATATTCCAGAAGTCCTTCCATTCCAACGCCTCGATCTCCTCCTCAGGATTCGTATTTTTGATCAACGCCCACCATTGATCAGCTTTACCCTCCACAAGTTAAGCATCCAAGATAACCTTCTCTTTTTCAAAACATTGAAGGATGGAGAATATCTTTTCAATGGAGTTGATCCATTGTTCAGCAATTTAGGGATCAGATGATCCATTAAAAGTAGGAGGCCTTTGTCTCGTGAAGCTATCGATAGTGAATGGTTCTTTCTTAGGGGGGGGGGGGTTGAATGTTCATATTGATCTATGTTTCTATTCAAATCTTGAGTTAACTGAGAGAGAAGTGTGGAAAAGTTCACGATTCCTGCTCCCATCAGATTGGGCATCTCATTAGTACAGTCATCACATTGATCTTCACATTGGTTGTTAGCCCGAGTCCTCCTATTACTGGACATTGGCTGGAATAAAAGGAAAGTTAGGGGTAACAGATAAAGGGTAATCCAAGGACAAAACTAACAACTTATAAATAAATTTTATTCCCTTATCATATGAATCTATTGGCTTCATTCAATGTTATCCATTGTCTACTTTCAAACATATATTCTTAGGGAATTTTTTTGTCCCTTAATAATGCTTCATACTAAGCTTTTGAATTTACCAAAGCATATCTCTTGGGAGTGTCGTAACAAAGAGTGAAGCAAGGCCTGTTGTCGGGCACCATTTCCTATTTGAGTCTAGCTCAAAGTGGTGTTTTCAGGTTTTACCCTTAGGATACATCTGTACAAGATCCACCTCTACCTGCTTATATTAAGACATGGATGTATTATATTGATAAACCATTTACTCAATACTCACCAAAACTTAGGTATGTTTTTATTATACATAGTCTTTTCTATAAGGCTTCACTGTGGTTTTCTAATCCTAATACCAAAAAATAACTAAATCTATCCTCTGATACCAACTTTGACAACCCTGATCTTTTATAACACAATTAAACATAATATATTACCTAAAATTCATTTGATATAACACAGACTATCAACATTTCTAGTGTCTTTGGGGATTAAGATCATTACATAACAACTTAAAACATGAAATAAAAAATCTTTATTGAAAACATCCTTTACATGACAAATTCATTCTCTTGTACTTATCATTGCATGGGATAACCTGAGGACATGCATAAGAAAACAGTGAGATATAAATCCCAGTAAGGGAATAATCATGGAATAACATGAGGAATATAATACATGTTATAAAATAGTCATATAAAAAGATCACAATAGAATAATAAACATAAATGCATGATAATTCATGATAATCATAACATGGAAATGTGGAAACAACACTTAACATGGAATTAGCATGAGCCAAGGCTCATTACACATAGAGCATGGGTAAATCCTTATTGCACATGAAAGCACGAGTAAAAAATCATTGAACTTTAATTATCATGAGTATACACCCATTGCACAGGCTATATCATGATACTATACTTTACCCAATGCATTAGAGTGCTATAAGGGCGCACCCTTCTTAAACATTTCATTTCATGTATAAGGGAGCCACATGGATCATATAACATGGATTCATAAAACATCATAATTTATTCCATGATAAAGGAATGTGGAATTTATATATGAAACTTTATAATCAATAAGTAAATGTGCATAAAGGTGAATACCCTTGATAGAGAAATGGGCATGTTATTCACTACACAATGATATTGGATTGGAAAATTGGTGCAATTTCGGCAGCGTAATGGCGTGACGTAAGAATTCATAAAAATGGTTGATGAGAGAGAAAGGGGTTTCTCATCATATTTACATGAAATTGAAAGTAAGGGGGTAATATAAATACATTTAACAACAATTTTAATGGAATTTAGATTCATGATACAAAATAATTTCTTGAATGTCAATGAGGAGAGAGAAATTCCTTTCAGAATTTCAGTATAGTAACGGGTGTACATGAGAGGAATTTAATGAGAGAGAAAGGGGTCTACCATATTTAAAACATACATAGGGCAGTATGGGGGAGGTGCTAACCCATACCCCAAAATTTATAATTTAAATTAAGAGGGCATAACAACATTAAGAATATTGGAAAAAAATGAGGAAGGAAGAAAAAACCCTTTCTTGGAAGAGTGATTCTAAAGGCTTGAGATAGGCTTGAGAGAGGCTTCTTGGGAGCTAGGAAACCTTGGGAGGATACTAGAGAGAGGAGGGCAGAGTTTGGAAGAACTCTAAAGGTTTTTAGTGAGGAGGAAGTAGAATATTGGGTGGGTTTATATAGGAAAGGTGAGAGAATTATTTATTATTTAGGTTTGGGACACCTCACATTAAATTAATCCAAACCACAAACCAGCCTATGGTTTTTGCCCACGGTTTTTGGAAAAAGGAAGTAGAAAACAATATTTTATAAGGCCAAATTCCGAACTTATTAAAATAATGGGGTTTCTTATGTGGAGGTGAGTCACACTCCCAAGGAAAACAATATAAAAGACAAGATGTTTAATAATTCTTAAAGGGTCCATTAATGCATTGAAAAATAAGTAAAACAAACCCAAAATCAAATTATTTTAATGTTAAAACATATATTGGCCGAACATAAGGCTTATAGTATTTTATTAAATCACTATTGGGTCATTATGATGTCATAAAACACATTATATATTTAAACGATATTTAATTTTTACCCAAAAATTTGACTCTATCAAGAAATTTTAAAACATTCACTGTTGGATAATTTCAATGTCTTGATTCCAGAAATAATATTTATTTTATCTAAATAATTTTTTAAATATGTTAATTTTCACTTTTAAAATAAAAACCGACATTTATTTAAAATTCATGGGTTTTGACAAAAATGGATTTCAAACCTCAATAAAAAATACACATGCATTCATAAAATTACACAATCATTTATATTTAATAAAAATTCATTTAATAAAAATAATATTATTTCATTAAAATATTATTTAATTGAAAAATCCATTAATTCATCAAAATACATTTCTTAGTTGAACTTTAACTAAAATAATACTATTTAAGCTTTAAAAAACTATTTACAAGGTAACAATAATAAAATGAAAGTATATTAATTATTATATAAAGAAATAATGCACATAACCATAGTACTAGGGTCTTTTTACATAAAAACTTATAACCCCCACATAATACCGAAGAGTAAGGTGTGTGATGGTGACAGACTCTTGGGATGACTCAAATAACATTGCTCAGGTGGTAGTCTCTATCAACTTCCATTTCTCTTGTAGGTGGTCATGCTCGATCTTAACATATTAAAGCTCAGCTTGGGATTGGTCAAGAGCGAAGCTCAATGATTCCACCTCCTTTCCAAGCTCTGACAAATGGGCTTTGTATGAGGAACGTCTACTGGACGAGGCCATCACTTCCTTTTTCTGAGTAAATTGGATTTGTTAAAGCCCTATATTTATAATAATCATGTGATCACTGTTCAACGGCTATATTAGAAATGGTCACAATTATTAACATAAAACCAAATCAGTTGACATCTTATATAAACATTTTACATAGAAAGAAATTTATTTAGATTATGAGGGACTTCCATTAATGAAATTTTGGGTCGTTACATTCATGTTTCCAAATATCCCTTGTTTGAACTTGTATTTTAGCCCACGAGTAGCTTATCCCAAGTGTTTTTCCACATAAAACATGATGGTACACTCATTTTTGGATTTTGGGATAAGATGTGGAATGTTCTGCGAACAACACTTATTGATACAAGGCACAACGATGTTAGTTATCAGACATGATAATCTAAGGCTTCATCGGAGTGGAACCCCTTATCAAATAGGGAAAAACTATTTGGTGATTAGATTGGAACCCCTATCAAACCAGGGTGTGGGTCCTCGACCACTAGAGTGGTATCCCTCTTAGCATTGGTGTGGGTCCCATACAACTACCTCTAGATTGGAACCCCCTATTAGCACGGGGCATGAGTCCATGATGAATAGAGTAGACCCCCCTTTCATTTCAGAGTGTGGGTCCTAAACCCCTAGAGTGGAACCCCCCCATTGACATGGGGATGTGTCATATTCAACTACCTCCTGAGTGGAATCCCCACATAAATATAGGGTGTGGTTCATTGATGACAAGAGGAGAACCCCCTGTCATACCAGGGAGTGGGTCCTTGACCTATAGAGTGGAAACCCCAACTAAATTGGCATGGGTCATCTACCTATTGAGTAGAACCCACTTATCAGCTTAGGGTGTGGGTCCACTAGATACTAAAGTGTAACCCCCATCGGTATGGGTGTGAGTCCTCTATATATAATATCAGAGTGGAACTCACTAATTCACTAGGGTTTTGGTCCTCTAAATTAATTTTTTAACCTCTCAGTTGTGTGACACAATGATGAGGCATGGATTAACAGGCATGGTTACTTATGGGAAAATGTATGATATGTTGGGCATCAGTGATGAAATTTTATAACTGTTGGCTACTCATCTTCCTCGGTTGAGCTATCATATAGAGATCCTCTAACTCTCTGGTTTGGGAGTCTTTTGATTGAGTATATATATATATATATATATATATATATATATTCTTATGTATCCATACCTTGAATTTGGTTACTCCCTTCCTGGATATGCTAAGACACGCAGGGTATGCCATATGATTTCCGTGTTTAGCTTCTATTGGTTGCATGAGTCTACTCTCCTGCTATAGGTGGTTAAGACTCGACCTGTAGTCATGTACTCACCATGTTGACCCCCTCATTTTTTTGAAAATTATACTTCTAATCATGGTTTGGGATGAGGTGTTCTCTTTGACTATATATTGTATATGCTGTCTTTCTTTCCTATTGTATCTCTTACTGCTCCCCCTTCATTTTTCAGGGTGTCCTACTGGGTATGTATAGACTCACCCCTTCATGAGATTTTCTCTCACATGTCATGTCTTATGAAGATGATGGACAGGTCGATCGTGACTTCATAGGAACTTAGGGATAACTTTTACTTTGGACTGCACACGGTGGTTAGGGATTACAGATCAATATAATGGATCTATTAGTAATTCAATTTTCTAGTTTTTCTGGTTGGGAAATATTTCTGGTTAGGTCTGTATATTTTCCCTTTAATTTTCAGTTTTTACTTTCATACTCTTGTGCACCCTAGAGGTTATTCATTATTGGTTTAGATTCTAGTTGTGTTTCATATTTCACTCTTTCCCTCTTAACTTCTTCATCAAGATGGATGTCTTTGTGTATATAAGTACATTGGAAAATTCCTACCCAAGTTAGTTATGCCTTTAGCTGTAGTCACCACCCCTAGACTATGGAGGAATGCTTGGGGTAGTTGTGGATCAATCCCCAACTTGGGTCAGGTCATGAAAGATTTGTATTTGACAAATTTCATTCCTTGGAAATTTTTTCAGACAATTCCCCTTAAGAGGATATGGTTGTGTTTAGGGAAACAATGTCAGAGTGTCTCGAGTGGGGCTATCAGGAAAGGGAGTCTAGTGATGGTGTGGTTGGCTGACATATCCATTCACCAAGACCCTAAATACCTTCTTGTCAACTCAGCATACTGAGACATTTTTTATAGATATCAATGGTAAATGCATCATATTGGATTGATTCTTTGACTATCCTTCTTGAGTCAGCTCCCAAATGTTGTTGATATATATATATATATATATATATGATCATCATACTGTGGTACATCTTGATAAATCTTAGGACACCTCCACCCAGATAGCTAACTAGTATACTAGATCCAGATCATGATTACAATCTGATGAGCGATGACACCTCAGTGTAGGGTCCATCCTGTGATCCCCTTCAACCAGGTGGGTAGGTAGAAGAACCTACACCTATTGAGTAACAAATCATTCTTGCAGGGATGGCTGAGGACATGCACAAACATAGTACACTCTGTGGGTTCTAGCACTAGAGGCCTCTAAGGTTCCATGATGATCTAGATCCTCAGGAAGCATAGGATTGGATAGAGTTGGTGGTCCATATCTTTAGGCTTGTTCGGACCCTGAAGAATTAGGCTGTTTCACTAGAGGCTACAATTTTCGATAGATCAATGGGACACTAGTAGAGTCTTTGTTACATAGATGCACAATGATTTGACAATATCATGGAATAAATTATAGTAGTTATCCTTTGAGGAGTACAGACCCTCCTATGTGCACTCTGTTCAGATTAAGGGGATTCTGGAGTTGTAGTTTGGAGGGAAGGTGGTGAATGAGTATGTAATGATGTTCAAATACCTTGCTCGATACTCCATTGATATGATATGGGATAGATACTTATGATCACAAAATTATGATAAGGGACTCCACCAAGATATCTATGACACGGTGGTACCATTGTGCATCCCCACCTATGTCGGGGTACTGGAGAGGGCACTAGTGTTAGAGATATTTCCATATAAGGGACACCAGATAACTAGAGCGACTAGTGGTCACCACAGAGTTGAGTCCTCTTGAATAACTAGAAGATTCCAAGTGCTAGGATCTTAACGCAGGAGAGCTGATCATGACCAGATTCAGGAGCATGGGCATAGGCATCACAGATGAAAAGGCATCCCGAAGAGGGGAGGTGATTTACTTGTGATGGGTGAGGTTTCATGGAATGAGACAGACCAACCAGATGTGATAAGAAATACTGAAAAATAGATGATGGGCTGCCATGACAGAGGTAGCTCCATGATAAAGGATCTCCTAGGTGAGGGTAGGGAGTCTGCCAGGGAGATGGATATGGCAGAGTAGTAGGAGGAGCTTTTGGTGGTGGAAAACATTATGATATCCTTCCACCACCACTACCTAGATACCCATTTTAGGCTCAAGGAGTTGGCGGCTTGGGTAATATACATTTTCATGTTTCAGAGATTTATGACCCCACAATGCATGAGATAATTAGAGGTACAATATGTGTTTATTCTACCCTTACTTTGGTATTAATAAAAATTGGCTACCGTCATTCCTTTTTCTATATACTCTTTATGAGAGAGATGGAGTTTCTTATTGAGGAACTTTCTCAACAGCTTCGTTTTGAGGTTCCTATAAGGAACACTTCTTCTGTATATTTTATTTTTCGGAAGTTCAAGAAATCACTAGGTGGAGAGAGGTTCAAATTTGACCTTTTTTCCATCCCAGTGGAACCATATGGAATCATATTTAGTATGGATTACTTATACATGGTCCAAGAATATATTTATTGTAACCTCACACAAGTCAGATGCCTATGCACTTATGGGATGATATTATCCTTTTCTGTTGAGAGTGATCTCACGGATGGGAAAGTGGGTTTTATGAGAAGGATCTTTTATCCCATCACCCATCAGTTAGAAAGTATAACCCTTGGCGTAATAGGGTGTTCATGCATCTAGGTTCCTTTTATTTTCAAGGATTATTTGGATGTCTTCCTTGGGGATGTTCCAAGACTACCTCCTAGGAGGGATATGGGGTTTTACAGTGAATTTCATCATTGGAACCCTCTGATATGTTATGAGATATCTTAGATGGCCCCTACCAATGTATGGGTTCTATGTTTGTAGTTGGAGAAACATCGAGAGAAAGTCTTTACTAGACTAGGTGTGTCCCCTTGGGAAGCTCCAATGTTGTTCAAGAAAATAGTGGATGGGATATTATGACTTTACATGGATTATGGTCACCTAAACCCAGACATAAAAAATATTAAGTACCACTTGAAAAGGATTGATGACCTCTTTGAACAATTGCGAGGTGCAAGATGGTTCTCAAAGATAAAACTCTTATCTAGCTACCACCAGTTGAGGGTTCACGTGGATGATATTCCAAAGTTGGCATTCTGATGCCTCTACAAACACTACGAGTTCTTAGTGATACCCATTTGTGTGATGAATTACTCATCCATATTTATGGCTTTGATGAACAAGGTCTTCCAGCTATACTTGGACCAATTTTTTGTTGTCTTCATCTATTACATACTCATCTATTCTGCATTAGAGGAGGAATATGCATAACACTTCCGGATGGTTATATATTTTCTTTGAGACCACCATCTTTACAAAAAGATATAAAAATTATAGTTCTATATTCATGAGGTTCAATTTATGGGGCATGTCATTTCTGAGCATGGTTTAGCTATGGACCCAAAAAAGATCGATGCAGTGCTTTCTTGAGAGCCACCCAAGAGCGTGTAAAAGGTGTGAATCTTTCTTGGTTTTGTGGGGTACTACATGTGGTTTTGGAAGACTTCTCTATAATTACTACCCATTTGAGCACCCTTAAATGAAATTGGAATCCTTTTGCCTAGTCTGAGTAGCGCCATAGGGCCTTTTTGGAGTTGAAGCTTAGGCTGGTTAGTGCTCCAGTGTTGAGACTACCAAAGGAAGGTGTGGAGTTTGTAGTGTATTGTGGTGCTTCAGAAGGTGCGATCAATTGTGTGTTGATGTAGTGGCCGACAATTATTGCAAATGGGTTGAGGCAGTTGAGACCCCATGAGCAGAACTATCTGAATCATGACCTAGATATGGTAGTGGAAGTATTCGCCTTGACGATGTGAAGGCACTATAGTCTGGGAGAGTGCTATTTAGTTTACTCAGACCACCAGAGTCTTATGTACATCTTGACATAGAGAGACCAAAACCTAATATAGCGACACTGGATAAAGTTCCTATAGGGATATGATTTTGAGATAGTCTATACTTAAATTAATTTCAACATAGTGGAAGATTCCCTTAGAGGGAAGTCCCAAGATCGCTTGGGGTTGGAGGATTAATAGCAATTGGCATCCATGAAGCTGACCCTGGTGGAGAAGGAGGGTATAATATTTCTTGAATTGATGGTGTTGAATTTACTTTTCAAGTGTATGAGAGAGTCCCAGATGGGATACATTAACTATGATATCTTACATGACCATATATCCCCAAGAAACTCAACAGATGGATATTCTAAAGGAGGGAATTCCATCATATTTTTCTAGGTATGGTTGGTGGTTCTAGTCATGATGAGGGATGAAGTGATGCAAGAGTTCCAAAATTCTCCCTGAGTTGTACATCCAAGTATGAAGAAGATGTATAGAGAAATTCAAAATAGTTTTTGTGGTCTGACATGAGATAAAGCATAACCAATTTCATCTCTTGGTGCCTCACCTGTTAGTAGGTAAAGGTTGAGTACCAAGTTATGTCAGGTATGTTATAGCCCCTTGATATCCTAGAATGGAAATGGGATGAAATATACATGTAAAATATAATAGGGAATAAACATAGAGTGAAGCGACATGACACCATCTGGGTGATAGTTGATAGACTCAAGAAGTCGGAACACTTCTTTGCCAACATGAAGCTGTGTCCAGTACAGAGTTTGTGGAAATTATATTTATTTGAGATCATTCACCTTCATGGGGTTCCCTCAAATATTATCTACAATAATATTTAATGGTTTATTTCATGATTGTATATTGTCTTACAAGAGGCATTCAAGACCCAAATGAGGATGAGTACAACCTTTCACCTCATACTGATGGGAAGACTGAGAGAACTAACCAAATGTTAGAGGATATGATGAGGCCTTTCATGTTAGACTTATGCCAGATATGGGAGGAAAATTTTCCTTTGATTAAATTGATTGATCAAATCGATCCTTATTATTGTATATGCACTAATTTCTTCTTGATCATGCGCCTATATACCAGATTTAATTTGATTATTTCATTGGTTTATAACCCTGGACACCCGTTCTTGATTTTTGGACAAGAAATCATGGACAATGATGTTCAAAACATTGTTCTTTTGACTTTATCCCTTGTTTTCATCATGTTATCTACCAGTTGGACCAAACTGTCCCAGTTTATTATTTATAGGTGGTACAAAGAACAATCTGACCCACAGAGTCCGGAAGAAATTACGATCGAGGCATAAATCGACAAAATGAGCATTGATCTGGGATTGTTTAGAACCGTGGTTAGCCTTTTTTGATGATCAGTGAATGAATCCTTAGTTAAGGAAGGTGTGGTGGCATGCAGTGCATACAAGATGAATGAAGGATCCACCAATATAAGAAAAGAGATCAATTTCCCTTGAAAAAAGGCTAGAAACCGCGATCTAGGACTAGATCTGCAAGTTTTGGGTGGAGATAAGATCTGGTTTGAATCCCAAAGATCATATTCAAGGTGTAATGCTTAGATATAAAAATCTGGAGAAAAATACTACTACACACAATGTTCAAGGATGAACACATGATGTGTATCCCCCTAGGTGGTGACAACTAGGTTTTTTTTGGTAAATTTAAGGATTACATGGCCGGTAGCCTTCCTTTACATCATGTACCCCTTTCCCAGATGGAAAAAACCTATGGAGGATCACACGTGAGAGATCCCATGTGTATGTAAATTTCCAGGTACATGGCCATGTACTAGAGTATACAAACATGGATAGTTCACATAGGATGAACCCCACGTGAGGAAACATTCCGTGTTCAGAGAACACAAACATGAGGTCAGTACATGGACACACTGTCTGGTACATGGATATGACTAGAATTACAAGGCCCAGTATTGGTTATTATAGACATTCCATGTAGTCCACTGAAACATCATGTCATACTACATGGATCTGGTTCCATGTGCCATCCATGGACACATCAAGGTGGTGGAGTGGGACCACATGCTGTGTGGGCCCTCTCACACACATTATACTGTTTGTTTCCTTTTTTAGGAAACTAAAAGTTTCTATATCTTCTTCGTTTGAACTTAGATTTTTGGCTCGAGAGTAGACTATATATGTTATTTATACATATAATGCGATGGTTCCATTAATTTTTGATTTTGATATACAATGTGGAATGATCCAGGCATGAAACTTATTGATAGGATGCCCGACGATGGAAGTGATTAGGAAGGATAACCAGAGAATTATTTCGATTGGAACCCCTATGAGATGGGTTGTGGGTCCTTGATGATCAGAGTGAAACCCCCTTCTCATCCTAGGGAATGATTCCTAGACCACTCGAGTGGAAACCCCCATCATCATTGGTGCTGGTCCTCTATAACTAACTCCTGAATGGAACCCCCTATTAGTATATGGAGCGGGTCCTTAATGAAAAAAGTGGAACCGCCTATCATACCAAGGCAAGGGTCCTTAATCACTATAGTGGAACCCAAAATCATCACAGGCACATGTAATTTACAAATACCTCCTAAGTGGAAAACCCTATTAGTATAGGTCATAGGTCCTCAATGACCATAGTGGAACCCCCTTTCAAACCAGGACGTAGGACCTCAACCTGTAGAGTGGAACCCCCATCCGTATGGGAGTGTGTCCTCAACCTACTGAGTAGAAGCCCATATATTCTTATGGAGTGGGTCCTCATGACACCAGAGTGGAACCACCCACTGTCATATGAATGGGTCCTCTATGAATATTATGAAAGTGGAACCCCCATGATTTATTCGGGTACAAGTCCTCTACATTGAGTTTTTACCTACTCAGTTGTGTTGTACAATGATTAGGCATGACTTAACTTACACATTTAGTTTTGGGAAGATGTGTGAGATATTGGGAATCAATGATGTACTTTTGGAACAGTTGGATACTCTTCTTCCTAGGTTGAGCTGTTATATAGATATCCCCTTACACTTTTGTTTGGAATTGTATTGACTATATATATATATATATATATATTCTTCTATATCCACACCTTATATTTGGTTACTCTCCTTCTAGGTGAGGTGAAGATTCACGAGTAATTCCATGTGTTTTTGTGTGTGTTTAGATTCTCTTGGTTGGATGAGTCTAATATCCCACTATTGGTGGCGAAGGCTCGATGTTTAGTTTATCTACTAATAACATTGATCCCATTGTGTTTGGATGAGGTTACCTCAACTATTGGTTTGGGTTGATCTATTCTCATTGATTGTATCTTGTATCTAATTTCTTTCCTTCCTGTTGTATCTCTTATCACACATTCTAATTTTATGGTGTCCTACTGGAGATGATTATACTAACCCTTTAATAGTATTTTGCTGCATGTGTCATGTATTATAAAGATGACAGATAGGTCGACCGTGAATTCAAAAGAGCTTAGGGATATATATTAATTTGGACTGTGTACAATGGTCATGGATTAGATATCTAAATTAGGGCTCACTCAGTAGTTTAATTTTCCAGTTTTTTAGGTTGGGACATATTTCTTATTGGGTGTGTAATTCCCCTTTACTTTTCATTTTATACTGTTGTACTCATGTGCACCCTAGAGGATATGTATATTTGGTTTACCCACTACCTATGTTGCATATTTTACTCTTTACCTCTACACTTATTCATCAAGATTGATATGTGTGTGAATATAGGTACTTGGGAAATGGTCTTCCTGTGATAGTTATTCCTTTGGCATTGGTCTCCATCCCCTAGTGTATTGAGGAAGGCTTGGGGTAGTTATGGATCGAGCCTCAGCTTGGGTCAGGTTATGAAAACTATGATAACTATTATCTTGTATTTTAGTTTTATGGTTTATCATGAATTATATATATATATATATTATGTATTGAAGGGTTTCTTTTATTCATGGATAAATCACACCAGAATGATTTAGTAATTCCCTTGGAATTTTTATAATCCTTTGGTGTCTGGATGATGCACCTAAGTTTTGAAGAGTTCTGATATTATCCAAAGAAATGAGCCTAAGTTGGAATATTAAAATGATATTTGTTTGGTATGGCCCATCTATTGAGATTGTAGGTGTATAGATAGTATGTTTCAGGACATGATATATTGGATATAAAAGGCCTTATTTAACCTATTTATACTAAACATCAAGTTATAAGGGAATTCCATTTATTAATTTTTTTTTTCAAGCACTTAGAGGATTTTCATTGCCTCATCATCATGAGTTTAGCTGAGGAGAGTTGGGGATAATTCACTAGTAAGGATACTTCCCACTAAGACATTATAATTCATATTATATTGCATAGCTCATGATTTTTTAATTTTTTTATTATGATATTTCTTGGTGTTTTGTGGGGACTATGTGATGATTTTTTAATGGCTATAGTAAAATACCACTAGTTTAGGGAACTATTAACCACAAATATTGTTATAATAAGAATGCGGTTCCACTAAAGCATCAAGTAATTGAGTATATTATAATAACCATTATGGAATCATTTTAGTCTATTTAAAAGGTAAATAAACAAGGTAACCATGCTATATGGATTTCTCATTGAAATTAAAAGTGGAAAACACACAAATATTTTTGGGTTACTTAGGTAATCAAGTATATATGGAATGTATTAGTAAGATGAATATAATTTTCAATTTTTTTATCACTCTATATGAAATTAAATTTGTGTAAACAATGTACATGATTTAGGATATAAAATGATAGTGGTGTGATTTAGCAATTCAAGACAAGGATGAACAAGGATGTACTTCAGTTTGAATTGAGTAATAGTTTGATAAAAATTTTAATCTAAAATTATTCCACGTATCATATAAAACATATTTAATCAAACATAATAAAGGATATCTCTCAATTATGAAATATAGAGATCAATTTACTTTCATTCCTCACATTTCACCAAAGTGTCTACAAGTGGATCCCTCAAAGCACACATGTTTTAGTTTAGTATATTAGTATATATTATCTCTAGAGTAGTGATATTATGTGTTGAAGTTTAAAATCACTTGGTGAATATGGTGATGATGGAAAAAAATAAATTTCCAGGAATCCTAGGAGAAGGAACAAAATTTTCAACATAGCCATAAGTGGAAATCCCAGTATTGTGAATAAGAAAAGGAAGGGAAATAATTCCCAGGGAAGTAAATAACCCAAGAACCAATCCATAGATTTGGTTTTATTTTTTATAGGTTATTATAATCATTTATGTATCTTACAATGTTTCAACCATAAAAATTTAGGTTAATATAAAACTATACTCAATACTTTATTGTCATTCAACACCGAGCTTTAAATGAATTGTGATATGCTATAAAAAATTAATTTTTAAATGTGAATGTTATAACCTATATTTTTTAATTATTTAGTATTAATACGAGTAAAATAAATATGAAATATTTGTATAAGTTTCTTAATCAATACAAAATTATTGATGTTTTGTTAGTAAATACACACTCAATTATCAGTAGAGTCATTTTATACTTAAAAAATTCATTTTCTTTAAAGATTATTTTTATTGTATTTTTTTCATGAAAATTATAATTAATTTAGGAAAATTTTTAAAATTTTATTTTATAAAATATTTTTTTTAAACATCACATCAAAATTAATTTATGATGAAAATTTGGGATTTTTTGTTGAAATGATCGTTTTTTTTAGTGAATGGTGACAAATTCCAATTTTTAAAATATTTTCATTTCTTTTCATTAAATCTAGAAATTTAAATGTCCTATTATGGTTTTGATTTTTTATTAGTGCAGTATAATATCGTATATATTTATAATAAAATAATTTATTCATTTTGAATCCTAAATATTCATTATTTTAATGTAAATTAATTTTTTGGCTTAGTAAATAATTTTCAAGAAAATTTATTTCATTGTATTATATAAACTTATATTAAAATTAATTTACTCCAATTATTTAACTTGAATATTAAAAAAGTTATTTCATAGTTATAATTAAGAGGTTAAAATTTGGTAAATATAACCCAGTTGTATTTGAATATTATGAATTGTGACCCTAGAAAATATTTATGAACTCAGTAAGGGTAAAATGGATAAAATATGGTTCAAAATATGAAATAAAACATTAAAATTACCCTAAAACATGAATTTAATCTCTAATAGGAGTTTAGTTTGACTATAATCATCCAATATTATATGTTACAATTTTTTTTCTATTTTTATTCATAATTACTTATATATTATTTTATGTAATGGAAAAAATGTCCCACTCATTTCTTTTAAAAATTGTATTAATTTTTCACAGGGATATAAAGAAGTTATGTCTTGATAAAAAAAATTATTTTTAAGATAAATAATTTATTTATTATAATATTTTTTATAAAATTTAGTGAGGGTAAAATTATCGTGAATTCTTACACAACGCTTTCACAGTGCATTCTAAAGTAAGAGAATGACATATTAAATAATTCTAAAAATATGAAAATAAATATATTTTTGATTAATTGTGGTGTTTCAAGAATTTTATGGCTAACTATTATGTATAAGTTATGGTGAAATTATATAAATTATAATTATATTTAAGTATTCTTAACTTTAAAGTCAAATTAAATGAATATTCCCAAAAATGACATTAATGATATTTTTTGTTAAATTATATTTTATTAAATTTTATAAAAATCAAAAAATATTTAAATAGGAAAATTTTATTGTTATATTGTCTAAAATTTCATCCCTTTACCATTTGTGAGAAAAATTTTAACTTATAATTATATTTATAACCCTTAATGATTGAAAAATGTTTTACCACAGTTAAGGATAAAAAAGGTTAATAGGGGGTTAAAGAAAATAGATATGGGTTAAAATGACCTAAAAAATGTATAAATCATATTCCATGAGTTTATTTTAATCTTATATCATATTTAATTAAAATTTAATAAAAATTTGATCCAATTTCTCATGGACGTGATTTTATAATCTTTAAAGATTTTGAAAAATTTCAAGAGTGGCTCTTCCTTCACACATAAAAGGGAGTCATCTCTACTATCTTATACACACCTTTTTTGGGAACTTAGATAAAAAACCTTGGAAATAACTCATATAAAATTATTTATAAAATTTTTAAGTGCTTCTATTCTTGAAATAATACTCCTGGGGTCCTTAAAGAGAGATTCAAAGGAGTCTCTTCAAAGAGAAGGTAAAACTCTTAACGATGTGTTTCTATTTTTACTCTTATTTTAACTCCTTTAATTATATACTAACCATTAAAATATAATTAAATAATTATCTAACATATAAAAGTATGTTAATTTTTTTTGATTTCATGACCTTTATCAATCTATTTTCCTTCAAGTGGAAAATGAAATTATTTCTCATTTGACCACACAGACTACCACCTCCACATAGCGATATGATCCATTTTCCATCAATATCATTCATGGTTGGTTATAATAATGGATTTAATGTTTATATATTGTTTATATAAAATAATAATTATTCTTTAATTATATATGTTATATAACTCCTTACCTTTCCATCCATTATAAAAAGATAACAACACTCGTGTGTACCTGTAGTATACCACCTCCACAAATGGATGTGATTCGTTTTTCATTTAAGATCTACAAGAATGGTAATAATGATATATTAAATGAATTTATATATATGATATCTATAATAAAATAATAATTATTTAATGGTGAATTATCAGTTAAATTTATTTTGTTCTATCCATTGAAAAGTTGAAACAACAATCATTTATACATACATACTACCCTCTCCATGAAGTGATGTAATTGATTTTTCATCACCTATCAATATAACCGATTATTAAATTTTATATAATTATTACATATGATAATTTTGAAATTATTAACTTTGTTGATATTATGGAACCATGATCAAAGTATAGGGACCAATATCGTTGAATCGAAACATGTAGGAAAAACTAAAGAGATATCAACAGGAACCATGATTTTAAAAAATAATTGTTTATAAAAGATTGATAAGATTTTAAAAGTAAATAATATATGGTATGATATGTGTGAATATGTTTTTTAATATATATATATATATATATAATAAATATATATTTATTATACAGGTGGTTTGAATGAATACATAGCAAGATAGTAATTAAGGTAAAGATTTCTCATCTCACTTTTATTTTATTGAGTCATATGCCATATTAACCACTTGTTATATTCATGTAGTGTATATTATTACCATTTGATATGATATATCTAGAATCAATTTTTATTAATTAAATTAAATTTTTTATTTTAATTTATATATTTCACAGGGGTTATGATTCAAAATTTACTAATGTGGAATGGGTTTATGTTCCAATCTTATTACTTTTCAGGATTGTCAATACTAAATTTTCATTGAGGTATAATTCATGAATATTAATCCCTAAAGAAAATATATTTTTTGAAATTTATTTATTAATTTAATTTTCTTCTATCAGTACTATTTTCTCTCTTTGGTAATTAAAATTATTGAGAAAATGTTTTTAAATAGTTACCAACCTTATTTCCTCTTTGGTCGATTAAATTCTTATTACATGTCTAAGCTCTTCAAAATTGTTTTAATAATGTTCATAAATATAATATATATATTTCAAAATTTTAATTTTTATTATCTTTTTATTTATTTTAAATGTTTTAAAAGGATTTTTTTAAATAAATTCTTTCCAAATAATTCATTTTTCACATTTTAAAAAAACCTTGAACATAATGTTCTATTTTAACCTATTTGGTATAGAAAATATTCCCACTATGCCAACCCTTATTTTATTTTATGCACAATTTACAGGTTTACATGGTTATTTTCTTATAAAATTATTTTATGAATATTCTTGGAATTTCTATTTGAAAGTTTTTGAAAGGATAATGATATTTTCTCATGTTTTAAAATAAATGTTTGAATTATATTTAAAAGTATTCATATCAATTTCAACATTTTTTAAGATTTGTTATGATTCAATAAAGATATGATCTTATGATATCATAAAATTTCTTTCTTTGGATGGATTTTGATTATGATGATTTAAGGATGATTCCATGAAACCCATTTTATTCAAAAGGGTTAGTTATGTTATGATGAACCCTTAATGAATCTTTTTTACTTTCCACGTGTTAAGATATAATGAATTAGAAAATGTTTTATGATATTATGGAACATATACATATGAGTTTAATTATGTGATTATTTGTTACATTAACCCCCTTTAATGAATTGGGTAAATCCTTATATCTATTTAGATAACTATGGGAAACCAGTTGATGTGCTCTATCCACTCTGGGAAATAAGTAGGGATTCTTGATCCACTATGATTTATGAAACATTTAGTGGTTCTTGATCCACTATGATATGGTAAATACATGGTGATTTCTATTCCATTATGATATGATGGTTTCTATAGTTAACCACGACATACATTTTTGTTTCTATACTAATTATGGTGCCAAACTCTTTGGGTTTGTTTTTATGATTATGATTTGAACTTATAGTTAATGATTAATTTATGAACATTCCTCACTCTTATGATTTATGTCTTTTGAAATGATAATTTTTTTCCATTATTTGTGTTTATGATATATCATTTATTGGGTATAAAATTTGTATGTTATGATTGTGATATCACACCCTTATATTCTTCTTACGCTTGCTTATGATAATCAATTGACATCTCCCATTTTACCCTTATTGAGCATCTGATCTCACCCTTTATTATGTTTCCTTTACCCAAGTTATGAAGAAAGATTTTAAGTAGGTTATTTAAAAGAAGGATATAATTTGATAAGACCTTTAGGGGAGATGTTGAATATATATCATGAAATATGTTTTTATGTATCTAGTCTCCAAGTACACTATAACCTTCACAGTTTTTGGGAGTGTAATATTGTTAGATGTGTTGAATATTTATATATAAGGATAATATTTATGTAAGAAATTCTTGGGTTACTTCCATTGGTATCAGAGTAGGTTTTATTAATTATTTTAGATTAGTATTAGATAACTTTGATGAAAACCCAGGGGATGATCCTATTTATATAATAATAACCTAAAGCTTTGGTAAGATAGTGATTATATGTTTTTCCTAGAAATACATATAATATAAGTGGATGTGGTTATAGAACATATGTATCTAATGGTAATAACCATGAATAGAGTTGGTTGAGTATATATTATCCCTAATTATGTTTCACAATGAATATATGACAACCAATTTATTTAATAAAACTTAATTTAGGATTTATTACATAAAAGTACACAAAATACAACCCCATAATATTGTGAGGCCTAATTTCTTTTGGAATTGAGGGACATGACATTTTAAATTGAAAAATAAATATAATTACTTAAACATAAACTCCATAACATGCCCATATATTCTCTTTATTTTTCTAAAACTTTATGGGATAACCTGGAGATGTACATAAGAAATGAGTGATCAGTAAAGAATAGTAAAGGGAATAATCAAAGAAGAATATGGTGAAAGTAATACATGTGATTCAATAATAATATCGACGTTACAAAAAATGGGTGTGAATCATATACATGAACATAAAATCATGATTGATAATGATATCATGCTGGAAACATAAGAATGTGGCAACAAAATTAAACATGAAATCATAAACACATTTCAAGGATAAATTCTATGATATTATAACATAATTTTATTTAGATAAACTCTTATGCACTATACATGGAATCTCATGAGAAAAAATACTACCTAATTCATTGGAGGCCTATATAATTCTAGGCCCACTAATCACATTCATATCATGTACAAGCATAAGTGTTCCACATAGATAATTAAACATTATATTTAATTTCATCAATTTTAACCACACAATCAAGGAGTGTGTATTATATAAATGGAATAAAAAATAAATTAAGGATATATATAACTAGGTTAATACCCTTGAGTGGAAATAGAGATGGATATTAAATATACAAAATTTTGTCATAGAAAATCATAGGATAATTTTGGCAGCATAACAGGTGTACACAATGGTTTATAGAGTAGATGAATGTGTATAAAAGAGGTCTCTAATAACTTTTTAATCATATGGATAGTAATGTGAATGTGTAAAATAATATCCCAACTTTAAAAATTGGAAATCAAAAGGCATAATATAAAAATGGTACTTGAATAAAAATAAGAAGAAGAAAATACCTTACTTAAGAGGGAAATTAAAAAATCTTGTAAGGAGATTATTGAGAGATTGGGGGAACCTCGAGAGGGATATAGATAGGTAAGGGAAGAGTAAATTCATTATCCAAGGGTTTTTAGTTAAGAGTAATTTGAGGGTGGGTGGGTTTATATAGAAAAAGAGAGGAGAATTATTTATTAATTTCCAATTTTAGGTTTTGGATTGTATATGATAATGTTATAAAAAACACAAACCATTCCATGGGTTTTTATAATGGTTTCTACAAAATTGAAGGGTATTTTATTATTTTATAAGGTAAAGAATCTAAATATTTAAAATAATACACTTGGTGATGTTGATGTGATTTAGCTTTATAAATAATTTATTTTAAAACATTGTAATATAATATATGTTCTGAGGGAAAAATTAAGGGTTTATAAAATTAATAAAATTACATAAAAATTGATTATATTTTATGGAAAAAATAATTTTGGTCTGGGATACCCTTTATGGTATTCATTATACCACTTTTGGACTTTTATGATTTCATAATAAATACCATATATTTAGAAAATTATGAAAGATTAACCATTGAATAATTTCAGCACATTGATTTCAAAAAAAATATTTATTTTTTCCAAATAATTCTCTAAATATGAGATTTGAAATTTTTAAATCAAATTCATAATTTATTGAAATATAATTATTTTTTGACAATAATAATTATCTCACCAATATAAAAATTACATTTGACTTTTGAAAAATTATTTTAATATTTATATTTAAATAATTATTATTTTATAATAATATTTTATTAAAATAACATTTATTTAAATAATTATTTAATTCATCAAAAATACTTTATTTATTTGAACTATATATTTCCAAAACTAAAATTACTTTTTCATCGCATAAAAAATATAATTTTTTACAAAATCATTACATAATCATTTATAAATTAATAATATAAAGGATTAATATAATCATTATTTTATTAAAAATAAAAAAATAAAAATTCATACCATCAGGTTCAAGATACATAAACCTTTATTACACCGAAATATGCACTAAGATTAAGTTGTGCGATTGTTATATTTTTTTGGGGTGGTTCAATGAACACGATTTGTGCCATGATCCCGATGAGTTTGAACTTATCCTATAAATGGATTCGATCATGATTTAGTTATTGAATTTTAGATTGAGCATGGTCAACGGTAAATCCATATTATGCTACATCACTTAGAAGATTTGATAATTGTGATATATAGGTTACAATCCTACTGGTTCTGACCATAAATCCTTCCTTATGCATCAATTGGAATTTATCCTAACCATTAATATACTATTATTAATGGTCACTATAAAATGGCTATATTATCAATGGTTATGATGATTAATACTATTTTAAATCTAACTGACCATAAATTGGTCTAAAATAACCAAAGTAGTGAATTCTTTTTCTATGACTACATTACTTGATAACACATCCATTCATTCAAAATGGGATTTCATATATAAATGTTTAGGTCATTAAATTCTTCCCCCATTCAGAAATATCACCCTCAAAATTTTCATTTCATAGATTGTAATAGATGAGGGTATTTTTGTTTCAAGGCATCTTATGGTTCCCTTGTTTATTCCTCAAAATTACGGTTCTTCCATAACACTTTGGCCAGGTGAGTTGTCTTGTTTCATAAAATTTTGGATCTATGATCTAAGATCTTTATCAAATTCTCTATGTATGAAAGATCATTCTCCAATAGAACCACCTCTGGATTCCATACATGTTAGGGGTTTGGAATTTAATTCCTTAGGAGGGATACATGGAACACCTCATGTACTTGAGATTTTTTAGGTGGGTGTGATAGTTAATAGGACACTACATCAATGAAATCAAGGTTCTCAAAGGGGCCGATGTTTCTTGGACTAATATTTCCATTCTTCCCAAACCCCATGATATTATTCCATAGTGATATATGAAACAAATATTTATATCTGACCTTAAACTCCAAGATCCATCGATCATTATATACATAGATTTTATGTCTAATTTTTATGTATGACATATGATGCTGAATGGTATGATCCTTCAATGTCATCTATTATGTAATATTAAATTTGATCAACTTCCATTCTCCAAATTCAACTTATCATATCAACGTCTAACACCTCTTCATATATAGAGCCTCATAAGGTTCCATTTGAATGCTAGAATGGAAACTATTGTTATATGAGAAATCCACTAAGAGAAGGAGCTTATACAAACATCCTTGGAAACACATTAAACATGATCTTAGCATATCCTATATAGTTGTAACAACTATTTTCCACCAACCATCCATTCAACAGTTTTAATCATTGTTGAATCTCAAATCCATATAAAATTATTGATGAAGGATTCTATAAAACCTTGAGTTAAACCTCATATGTTGATTAGATACAATTTAGAGTATAAATCCATGCAATCTTAACAATTTCATTATATAGATTTGGTGAGTTAGTCAAGAGATAAATATTCCTTGATAGAAATTAAATGTACTGACTTGGTAAGGAGATAGACTACCACCCATATGAAGTTATTAAATTTATGGGACTTGGGGTTTCCTATGGTGAAATAAATGGTTATGTTTACCATTTCCATACAGGTATGTGCAATGGTTTCATAATACACACAGACTCCTATCATTTAGATTTGACTAATTGGTATACCAGGAATCATAATATGAATTCAATGACATCCATATTCATGTTATCCCACTTGAATTTTTTCTTAAAATCTATATACCACTTAGTAATTCTTATTTGAATAGAGAAGGACGAGCTATGAACATTATCTAGAAGTTCCCTCTTCAGTTTTATTTGTGATGGGACACAAATCCAAGTTCCAAAACTGATTACTCCATATTTAACAAATTTTAACTCTATAATATCTTCTACCATTTTCTGTAGCATCACATCATCTTTATGGGAATCCTTGATCCTCTTAAGAATGGATAGTTGAGAAGTTATTTATGCAAGGTAGGATGATTTTCCTTTTATTATTACTATATCCATTATTTATCCATCCATGAATATTAGATCCATTTCAATCCTTATCATGGATTAGGTTGTGGGGCACTTTCTTCTCAGAGCATCTTTCACATTTCTTCCTTCCCTGTATGGAAATGGATTAATCAATAATAATACTTTATCATCTCTATGAACATTTATTGGTGTATGTTAATATCTTTTTGTGTGAATATATACTTGATGATTTTATGATCTTTATATGTGTCAAAATTTTCTTCAGAGAGATAATGGCACCAAATATTAAATGAGAAGATCACTACTTCCAATTATAGATCATACATGGGTAGTTTTTCTCATAGATCTTTAATTAGTAGGAGGTATAGGCTTTCAATTTTTCATCCTACACGAGTACACAACCCATGACCTTTTTTAATACATTAATTGAGATAATAAATACTTCAACACTGATAGGTAATGTGAGAACATGTTAAATGATTATCCTCTTCTGAAACTCTTTAAATATTTCTTCACATTCATCAGTATAGAAAACATTTACTCTCTATTGAGAAATATTGGTTATTAGGCTTGAAATTCCTGTGATGTTTCTAAAAAATTGATGATAGTACCCAACTAATCGAAGGAAAATATGAATTTATATCATATATATTGGTCTTGAACATCCTTTAATTTCTTCATTTTTAAAGGATCCATATATATATATACTTATCTTTTTTGGTGATAAAATTCCCCATGAATGCTACATTCTCTATCCTAGACTCACATTTACTGTACATCACAAATAAACTTTCCTTTTATAATTTTTTAAATAGAATATTCAAATGATCATCATGTTTATACATTCTTTTAAAGTAGATAATAATATAATATATAATGACTTTAACAAATTTTTCAATGTAATCCATAAAGAGAATCTTCATCATGTCTATAATTATTTTTGGAGCATTAGAGGGTCTAAATAGAATCACTACGAAATCATAGTTCTGGTACCTTGTATGAAATGTTGAATTTGGGAGATCTTCTTTATTAACCTTTACATGAAAATAACCTAACCAAATATCCTCCTTATAGAAGTATTGTGTTCCATGTTGCTGATAGAAGAAGTATTCAATCCATGGAAGAGGATACATGTTCTCTATAATGATCTTATTGAGCTCATGAAAATCAATATAGAGGCACATTGAACCATAATTCTTATTGATGAAGAGGAAAAGTGAACCCCATGATTATGAACCTGGGTGTATGAAACCCTTATAAAAAGTCTCCAGTAGTTTCATATTCAACTCTTGTAGATAAACATTGGTAGTTTTGTATAGTTTCTTGGATATTGGAAAAGATATGGGCATAATATCAATTAATAACTCAACCTATTATCTAGGAGGAAGACTCGAAAATTCTTTAGGAAAAACCTAATCATATTACCTCATAATGGGTATGTATTAAAAGGTTATATTTTCCATAGTCTCAAAAGTTTGAGCTAGAAACATATTCTCATAAGGCTATAATAACCATGATTGAGATAATGATACCAAAGGTTATTTATCCACCTCCTTGAACATTTATATAATTGGATGATGATTTTTGATACAGAGGGTGAATTTATTCTCTTAGAAATTTATTTTTTCTCCATATAATGAAAATAAATCCATATATAAGATAACGTCAAATTAATATATAGGGAGAAAGATAATATTTTCAAAAAGAAAATTCCCACAAACTTTAACTTATGATAGAACAATCATATATGTTTTTCCTAATGATATAAAATTATTTAGGGTGGTGAATCTATATTCTTAAAAAACATATAAGATGTGATTGCATTTCTTGAACTTAAATATAATAATACATATAAAACTCAGGAGTATAGTTAATGTTTACATCAATCATTACAATCCATCTAAATATACGACCTTACTGTTTCCCTTGAACATGCATATTTTTGGTGCACAGTATCCTTTTTAACCCTTAGAATATATAATTTTCCTTGATAAATTCCAAATTCCCTACATTTATGACATATAACTATTAATTGTACCTTTTATTAAACATTACTTCCTTCAATATTGTTTTTTGAAATATTAATTTTTCATTAACAATCACCTACTTTATTCCCTATTTTCCACACTTAAAACTTCTTCCAATACCTTAAATTTTTTTCCCTTAGTTCTTATTTCCATATTTTTGACATGAATAAAATTTAATCATCTTTCCTTTCCCACTTTTATCATAAGAACATCGATGAGATTTTTTTATCCTATAACTTGATGCATTTAGAGAATCAAATATGTACCAGTTTAAATTTTAATTTTTGATATCTGGGTTAACATAATCATAAGATGGATTAATTTATCCCATATCATATAGGGTATATCATATGGTAATTAATTACATCGACCATCACATTGGTTGCTGACTTGGTTTCATCTATTCCCAGCTATTGACTAGAATAAATAGAAAAATAGGGATGAAAAATTTTAAACCATTAAACACATAAATGAGAAACCATGAAAATTAAAGGGGTAAATCATAATTTACATATATTCCTTAACTTATTAATTTATAGGATTAAATTTACATTATCAATGATATATTTCCTAACAAAATATTTTGTGGGCATTATTGTTCCCTTCATAACGGTTTATAAAGAGATTGTGAATTTATTAAAGCATATCCACCATGAGTTTCACACTAGGAATGAAGAAATGTGCATCATCATGTGATAGGTGATGACCAATTCAAGGTTAATCCACCCGTTTGGGGTTATTACACCTAGTTATAACTATCTCAAAGCCACATCCACTTTTAGTATCCAGATAAGGATTTATTTTCTTGGAAACCACTTTTTCTATATTTTAAAAACATTTAGGGACGTTTTCCTATGTTTAGCCTTATCCCTAATTCTTCCAATAGAGTTTTCCAATCCAAATACCCAAAATAAATACACTTTCCTCTGATACAAACCTTGATAACTCAAATATTTATTATTTCTTAATTTAGTATTTATCACCTAAAAGTACACATAATATAACAAAAAAATATAGTTAGGCCTGATGTCATTGTAAAATTAGGTACATGACATACTAATATGAAAATTAAATACAATGCATAAACTTAAAGTCCATAACATTGCCGTATATTCATTTGATTCTTCTAAAATTTCATAGGATAACTTGGGGAAAACATAAGAAATGGTTGAGTTATAAAGCCCAGTATGAGAATCATAAAATAATAACATGATGATATCAAAAAAATTGAGTTAATACGTATATAAATGACACCTAAATGGGTTGAGAATCATAAACACAAAAATCGAAGCACAATATTCGATGATAACATGTAGGCAACATAAACATTTGGAAACAACATAAAACATGACATCCTAAACATAAGAAAAGGATAACTGCCTAGAATTAATAACATAGAGTGATTTCGATAAAATATAATGCTCCATAAGTAGAATATCATGAGATAAAAAATTACCCAACATATTGTAGGGCTATATAATTTCGGTCCCACCTGTCACTTTCATATCATGTACATGCATAAGTGTGCCACATAGAACATACAACATAAGAAAAAATTTCATCACATTATAACTTATAATTAAAATGTATGAGTTATATACATATAATTACCCAGTAAATTAAGTATTGGTATAACTTGTTGAATACACTTGATTGGAAATATAGATGGATACTCACTAGAAAAATGTTTGGCATAGAAAATCTTAGGATAATTTAAACAGCATAACTGGATTACATAAATGTATAAGGAAGGGGTGAATGTGAGTTAAAGGGGTCTATCATAACATAGGAATCATTAGTAATGTAAGGGTTATGTTTCAATTCATATCTAATCATTATCAATTTGAAATAAAAATTTATAATATGAAGAAGTTCCTTGAATAAAGAAGAGAGTGAGAGAATACCTTACTTGGTAGAATGGTTTTAAAATATTGGTAGGATCTTCTTGAGTTCTTAGGAGAACCATGGAACGGTTCTAGAGAGGTAATGGTAGAGTAAATTCATGGTAAATATTTTTTGGGTGAAGAATAATGGGATTTTTGGTGAGTTTATATAGACAAAGAGACGATAATTAGTTATTAACTTCCAAACATATCTTTTGGACTCTATGTGATAAAGTACTCTAAAAAATAAAGTATAAAATTGTTTGTTCCCATTATTTTACCAAATAGAGTGAATTTAACTATTTTATAAGGCTAAGAACCTAAATCCACAAAATAAAACATTTTTTTATGTGGAAGTGAGTCATGTTTATAAAGAATTGACTTTGAAGCTATAAAATATAATATAGGTTTTTGAGGATTTATTAAGGGTTTTTAAAATCAATAAATTACATAAACCACACTATTTTAGATGTAAAACATAATTTTGGTCATGAATACTTACTGTAGCATTTATTACATAATGTGTGAGATTTTATGATGTTATAATATATACCATATATTTAATCCTTTTTAAATGTTAACAAAAAAATTTGACATTTTCTTAAAATTATAAAAAATTAATCATTGGATAATTTTCACATACTAATTTAAAAAACAATATTTATTTTATCTAAATAATTCTCTAAATATTATATTCTTGAATTTTAAATAAAATTCCTTATTTATTGAAAAATTATATTTTTTACTATAATAGTTTTCTTACCCTTATAAACATTACATTTGGAATTATAAATTTTTTTATCATATATATATAAAGTAATATTTTTTAATAATAATATTTTTTAAAAATAAGTTTTATTTCAAAAAATAATTATTTCTTCTAAAATGGTGTCTTGATCGAAACTATATATTTTCCAAAAGTACATTTTTTCATCAAGTTAAAATCAATTTTTTAAAAAATTCATTATTTAATCATTTATAATGTAATAATAAATGGATAAATATAACAATTATTTTTTAAAAAATAAAAATATCCAAATTCATATGGTTAGGGTCTAAATACATAAACTCTTATTACACAAGTGTATTCTGTAGCACCCCAAACACTTCATGGAATATTTATCTTAAATACATTCTAGTTATAGCCTATATTTCACGAATCACTGAGCCTATATGGGACAAAACATGGTTACTTATAGTATATATCCATAACCTAACCAAGTAAACCTAATTTTTTCACTTCTATGATGTGAATTTTGAAATTTTGACATACATGGTTGCGATTAGTAAGTTATTTGGAGTTCGATAAGGGAAAATCAATTTTTGGTGAATAGTAACATACCCTTATGAATAGTACATTACCCTTATGAATATTAATATCACTCTTATGAATGGTATCCATACCATTGACTGTATAAATGAATTTAGGCACCTTAAAAATGAAGATGAAAATTTTAAGTGTTTATATTTTTCGACTAAATAATGATTTTCATTGAATATTTAATTAATAATATATAGATAATTATTTTTAAAAAATGGACTTCATTTTTGGATTCTACATGTTGAAAAATGGTTAGGGTGAATTTTTGGGATTTTTTTCAAAAATTCTTGATTTTTTTATAATGGATTAATTGAGTCATTGATGCTGATCTGCTAATGTAAGACCAATTGGTCCAATGGTACATACATATATTACTGTTATTGGTCATGGAATACTCACTATTGGTTGTCTTGAGAGGAAATAATAAATTAATGATTATAAAATAAAGAAAACTCCTCTCCCCTCCACTATATAAACCACCCCTCACCCCTCTTCCTCCCACACTACTCAAGCTTCAAGCCTTGCCTAAATTCTGCCAAATACTCTTTCCAAGACTTCTTTCCATGTCCAAGGCTTAATGGTCTCATAAAAAGGCAAAAAACAAAGGCCTTAAAGAGATTCTCATGGTTGAGTACTCAAGAGGTGAACCTTCTCTTTTCTTTCAATTTCTTTTACAAAGTTCCATTATTTTGTTCTATTTTCTCCCCTCCCCTCATAAAAATTTCATGATACTTACAGTACCTTAAATGCACTAGATTTTAATTTTTCTAATATAATATTTCATAATAATCTCTCTTTTCCCCACCTTTTATACAACAAATTCAAACACCGTCCAAGATGTGTAAATTTATCACACTAAAGGAAGATGAGTTTTCAATTTGCATTACTATCTTCAATACTGGTCATGAAACCTTTTCAGTGGTCTAACCATGTCATAATATATGTATTTTATTTTTATTAATGTTCTATAATCTTTACAGGTTCATAATATGGAATAATAATACAAAACAAGTTTATTGTGCACAAAACCACCAAGCCAAATCAAAGCATTTATTTTAACACATCGAATGAGTCATCCTCATGGTATATAACCAGAATCATTATAAGATCATTTATATCTCTTTAATGTCACTAATAATTTATATTAACAATTCTGGATATTTAACAACATTTCAAATGAACTTCCATTAATGAATACAATTAAACAAATCATGAAACCAAGTAAGAAAATGCTTCCAAAAAAATAAAATTGAATCTCTTAAACTCATAAAAGGCCATTTATTAACTTAATAAGGTTATACCATATCAATTAAATGTTTTTGAGGTTCTGAAATTATTAATTTATGAATCTAAATTTGATTATTCATGTCGTTAAGAACGAACAAGAACACCTTCGAGCGTAAGGTAAGGGATCCTCTCTCTCACTTTTGTTCAAGAATCTCTCTTATGTTCTACCCTTTTATTTTTAATTCTTAATGATGGGGTATATGTGTACTATAATTTGATAAATAATAACATTATTATCATTATATTCATGTTATTAAATTATTCATTTGAGGGTTATTATGTTCTGGTCATATGATTTGACCGATTACATTGTGGTAAGAGACTTTGTCTCAGGTACTATTTTGTTGGGTATAACTTTGTATTGTGCACCTAATAATCCTTATGTGATGTATCTATTGCCCATTTGAGATCACTTTTAATTATAAATTATATTTATATTAAATATCCATAATCTCATGTCATGGATATGTTTTTTTTTCTAAACCGTATATCATTTTACAAACGGTGTTTATTTGGAAAGTTATTTTAATTATGGAAATATTGATGAATTTGTATACTCTACTCTATATGGATTTTGAAAAGGCATTTTGATCTTGTATTGAATCAATGTATAAAGAATTATTTGGGCATTAAGTGGTGGTTGGGGCCCACTGAAGACCCTTGATTCATTAGTAGGTCTCATGAGACAAATCAGTTGGCGACAAACCCTTTGAGTTTGATTCCAAAAATCAGACGGGTTTCTACCCATAGAACTAAACCGTTTTAACAGTATTGTGGTTTCATGTGCCAGATACATGATGTACAATTAATAAGAATTATCTTTATTCATTATTGGTTATTATTATTATCCATGAGGTTTTCAATATGAAAAATTGTATGGATTCAATTTCATTCTCAGTTTATTAATGGCATTAGTTTTTCATTTATTCACTATGCCATATTGATTATGTCATATTTATTGTGATTCAATTATTATTGTACTCATTATTCCACTGTTTTTAACCCTTACTGATCATTTGAGCTCACACCTTTCATTTTTTTCCATCAATAGGTGATGAAGAGGTGATTATTTATTATGTTCCTGTGGTTGCAGTTTTTAGTTTTTGTTATGTATTGTATCTTGTAACCTTTTTCAATGTAATTTGAGTTACATCTATATATATAGTTTCTTAAACACTACTGAAATTATCGTTCCTTCAGAATTTTCATTCCTTCTTACCATGCCAATATCATAAGTAATGCATCGGCTCCTGCCTAGAGGGGTCGGGTTGTTACATATTCCCTAAGAGTAAGGCATGTGATAGTGAGATTTTCTTTGGGTGGTTCAATAAACATGATTTGGGGCATGATCTCGATGAGCTTGAAATTCTCCCATAAATGGTTACTCTCATACATTATTTATTAAATATCAAATTGGGAATGGTTAAGGGAAAATCCAAGTGATGCTGTCTCCCCCATATTCATTGATAAATGGGCTTCATAGGGAAAGATCCCACTGGCCAAGGCCATTGCTCCTTCCTTCAGGGTCAATTGGGATTTATCATAAACCATTATATGAGAATCTTAATGGTAGCTATATAATGGATAAATTATCAATGGTTATGATTATTAACTATATTATAAATATAAATAACCATATAACAGACAAAAAATAACTTAATTATCACCTCCAATTTCTATGACTACATTACCTAATAAAGAATTAATTTATTCAAAAGGGGATTTAATTTATAAATGCTCGGTTCATTATAGAATTATCCATAACTTCACACTTATTTCGATACACACAAGGGATATTCTTAGGATAATTAATATTTTATTTATGAACCATTTTTAAGTATTTGAATAGATAGTTACGATGAATTATAAAGGGTAAACTTAAGGTGTTATAGATTAAAAAAGAGGCATCCTGATTTAGTCATCTTTTGATTTATTTTTCATGATTATATGATGTCTCACTATTATTTCTATTTCTCACACTCATATTTTTTATTTAAGTCAATTACTATAACCATTAGAATTAATTTTACTGCCGAAGGTGATTGAAAATGACATTGTTGTCTTCATAAAAAACAGGATTAAATATGAAATGAAATACACAAGATTGTGATTATTCATAATCAAATGTATCATTATATAATTAAATATCCTGACCATAGGTGAATTTACTGACACACATAATAAGAGAAAAATAAAGTTTCATAATGTCCATGTAGGAAATAAGATTTATCATCCAACATGTCATGAATACAAAAAAAATCACCCTATATAATGTTTTAATAGAGGAAAAAAATGTTTTATGTGGGGAAAATGAGGGAATATAGCAGGTAATTTCTATGAAAAAATGAAGAGTTTAATAGGGGAAAATAAAGTTCATCCTAAGATAAATTTTTTTGCTTAATGACTTATATTGGGTGAACAGGGTCATTATTTTTGTGAATTCCTTAATCCAAGGGTTAACTCCTAGAATAAGGAAGGGACTTTGATTTTCCAATCATTTAAGTAGAATTATTGAAGTATTACAGCATTGGGATTCATAAATTATTATATAGAAGTGTTTTATGAAATATATTTTGGTAATAATAATCATAAACCATATAATTATTATTCTATAATGGTAATGATTAAGGACTTTCAAGTATATGGTGAATGGAATCGGTAATCAAGAAAAGTGATTTAGTGTAAGGGTATATTTTGGGAAAACATATGAATGGGGGATAGAAAAACATTAATATACATCTAATGTATAGATAATAATGTCTAGTTAAGATTAATATATGATTCATATTGATAAAGTAAAATAATTTTTATGGTGACTATTAAAATTATTAGTGATTTGATGAGAAATTGATTTATAATGAAGTTTATTTCATTTTTGGATTTACGGAATATATTCAAGAGTCTGTGATTTTCTTAGAGGAATAATTATATAGGTAATCTTTGGAATCATATATGTTTTTATTATGGTTTTATAGTGATTTAGATTATTAGTATGTTTTAGGAGAATATATGATCAACGTATTAATATGTTTTGTATGTGACATTATGAGATACTTAAAGCTATCTAGGGATAAATGTTACTGTTGATCGTTGAAAAAAATATATGATAAAATATTCTGGACTTTGGAGAATTGACTATTGTTAGAAATATTTTTGAGGATTCATATGGTTAAATATTTTTGGAATTTATTAATATGGACTTTGGGTGTTATTATTGAGGTTTTAGAGATTAATGTATTATATTTATCCATATTGGATATCTTGTGTGAACCATTTTTTGGTATATATTTATATATATAAGGAATATATATTTATTCTTTTATGTATTTAATGATTCATTATTTTATTGATATTATGATCCAGTAAAAGTTATTTTTTAGAGATTAAGGAAAGAAAAATTCATCTTGAATATTCATTTATTTGAGTAACAGATAAATTGGAACTTGATTTAAGATTAACCAAATTAAGAAATTTGGCTTAAGAAATAGATAGAAATCAAGTAAGAATATTTTGTTGTGTTATATATCTTGATAGTAATTGAATCACTCATTATTCTGAAAAGTTTCTTTAAATAAAAATTTTATTCTTTAAACTTCATTTCTGATGAATTTATAGTCTTTTAACCCCTCACTAATTTATAGTTTTTTGTTTATTAACATTATCATGACCAAGTTATCTATCACTATCTACTAGTAATTGTATTTTATTTTTCTCATCCATGTCTATATTTTTAAATCCTTATAATATTATCCTTATATGGGAACCCGATTATGTTTAATTTTAGGAAACCATTATGTTTCCTACTTCCCCTTTTTAAATAAAGATTTTTATCCCTTTGTATGATGTGGGTTTTCAACAATGGAATTTTCAAATATTCATCCTTTAAACACATAGATATAATTTCATGGTTTAAATTTATTTAAGTGGATATAATATAACTCCTGAAAAAGTTACTTTTAAATTATACAATTATTAATATTTTACTTAACATGAAACATCATGCTTTAAGTGAATTATGATTTACTATAAAAATATTATTATTCTAATGTGATTGTTTCAATATATCTATTCAATTGGAGGGTATGATATGAGTAACCATATTAAGAAATATAGGTATAATGGTCCAACTCAATAAAAATTTAATGATTAATTATTATTAAATAGACACTCAATTTTTAGTGAAGTCACTTTAAGCCTCAAAAATTCATTTTCTTCAAAAAAAATTCATTTCCTTTGGTGCCAGGAAATTATAATTAATTTCTAATAATTTTTGAATTTTTATTTTATGAAAATAAAATTATGTTGAAAATATTAATATCACTATTAGCTTATGGTGAATTTTTTTGGATTTTTTTAAAATGATTGCTTTTTTAAAGAATAGTGAAAAATACTGACTTTTCAAATAAAATCATTTATTTTCATTAAATAAAGTAATTTAAAAGCCCCATTATATTTTCAATTTTTTCACAAAGTGAAATATTATCTAATTTAGTTATAATAATTTAAATATTAATAGTTTATATAGATAATTTTAATATTTTTATTTAAGTTAATATTTATGCTTGAAAGAACATTTTTATAAAAAATATTTTTCATTATGTTTTATAAAATTATATTATAATTAATTTATTAAAATTAAATAAATTGGTTCCTAAAAAATAAATTCCATATTTTTAATAATTATTTTAAAATTTGGTAAATAGGTCCCTTTTATTTTTATACATTATGAATAACAACCATGGTAAATATTTTTTAACTCAATAAGGGTAAAATGTGAATAAACAAGGTAAAAGCAATGGGATAAACATTAAAATTACCCTAACACTTTACATTAATTTATTTCATGGGTGGGGTTATACTATAATCATATAATATTTTATGTCATTTAAATTTTGTTCTATTTTTCTTTGATAATGAATTTTATATTATTTGAAGTGAAAAAATAATAAAATGTCACTCTCTATGATTTTATAAACATTAATATTTTTTAATGGTTATAAAAATAGTTTATGGTAAGTTATAAATGTATATTTTTAATATCAATACTTTATTTTTATGATAATAATTTATTTATAATTTTTATTGGTGGTATATTTATAGTAACTTTTTATAAAATTCCTACAAAGTGCTCAGGCAAGTAGTTGGAAAATTTAATAGATAATTATTGAAGAAACTAAAATAAATATTTTTTTAAATAATAGTTGTGTGTGAAAAATATTATGGGTGATTATAATGGATAAGTTATTTTTAAAGTGTCTATGTTTGAAATACATTTATTTATTCAAAAACATTGAATTCAAATTAAATGAATAGTCGAAAAAATAACATTAATGATTTTTATGTTATATGATATTTTCTCAAATGTTTTAAAATTAAAAAAAATATTTTAAGTGGAAAAATTTAAATTCCCCAACCCCTAAATCCCAAATATGTTGAATGATTTTTTTTTAAATTTTCAGGATTGCAAGGAATCAAATCCCAAAGAACCTAAGAGTTTAACAGTTTTGGAAATCTAGATTACACACATGATACACATAACACATTGGAAAAAAAATAAAGAATAAAATAAGTAAAAGATCATAATCCTTGTAACTCATTAAATGTATTCCTCTTCATAACCTGGGGAAGGGAAACATAATAAGGGTGAACTCAAATTCTCATTATGGGTAAGTAAGGTGGAATAAATAATGGATTAATGCGAATAAATCAACTTAACAAAATAAATAACTAATAACACATGACATTTAAATAAATAGATAAGGAATTATCAATATGAAAAACTAATAAAATATAAAAAAATTCCATTTAATCAATAAAATTATAATGAAATTTATCCATAGATTTTTTCAAATGAAAACCACAGGGATAATAACTATGATAACCGAAATATCTATGAAGGAAATGCTTAATTATTGGACATCATGTATCAGACACATGAAAATCACTACTATTAAGATCTATCCTCCAAACAGTTTAAAACTATATATAGAAACCTTTTTAATTTTTCCAACTTAATTTTATCATGAGAACCATTTGATGAATTTAGGGGATATATAATGTCTAGGCCCCACCCGTCACTGCATGTACAAAGCATTACTCATATCGAGTAATTGATTTAATTAATAAAAAATATATCTTATTATAAAATATCTATATTGAATAAATAATATAGATGTATAAATAATTAATCATTGGATGATAATTTACAAAAAAGGGGTTTTGAAATTTATAAATGGAAATACCATTGAAAGATCACAAAAATATTTTGAGGAAAAATAATCTTTAAACAATCCAAAGTGTCCAATACCACATTGAAACATTTATATCATAATACCCATGAAGAAGTAACATTAAATGAATCATATAATATCATGATAATAAAAATATTCATGATATAATATGTCAAATGGAATTATATACACCGTATAAAAGTGAATTGGTTCATAATAAAAAATAAGTCTCAATGGAATGTAAATTGAGACAAAATCCCTTACCTTGAATCCGAATTACCAAAGGTGACTTTATCTTCATAAATAAAAAACATATTTTAATTATTTACTTTTTAAAGAAATTTTTCGTTGTTATTATTACTTTTACATCACTTATTACAATGTTGTATAAAAATACTTAAGCAATTAAGTTTACATTGGGTTTTTTGAACAAATCTGGTTCACGCGTTAAAATGACCTTTTTAGGTCAACTACAATAACAAGGGAAATTGTATAAACATTTTAAGAATAATAATAAAAAAATAATTATCATATTTATACATATATTGTTCTTATAATAACAATCATGAAATATGGTTATGAAAAATGAACTGGTGTTACAATCATAGAGAGGGTAGGCCGTACATATGCATGAGTAACATTTTTATTTCTCAATGATCATTATGTAAAGATGGTAAGAAACATCATATATTATAATAATGATATTTATTTCATAAATACAATGTTATTCAATCATATATACTTATATATTTAATTTTTGTGATGTACAAGGAATCACATTATGTCTAGGAGGTGGTAGTCCACACATCCACAAACGACATTTTTAGTTTTTAGTGTGTGAAAAGAGTAATAAAGAAAATGATATATTTTATTTAGATTATGGTAATTATGCTATTAATATCATATATATTTCATTTATTTCACATATTTTTATTAAAACCAACCTTATACATTCCATGTGTAGTGTGAACGAATCACGTCGCTTTGAGGAGGTGTCAATCCACACTTCCACAAATAATGTTTTCATATTTTCAAAAAATTGAAAACATAAAGGTATGTGTTATATAAAAATTATAGAAGTATTAAGAAAAAATAAATATCATTTATATCATGTAAAAATAGCATTTGAATCATAATTCACCACCATCAGAGGTGGTAATGTTAAAACGAACAACATCATTTCGTGAGGTGGTAGTTCAATATACAGAGGAAAGGTAAGCTCATAACCCATTAAATGGAAGTTATGATAAGTGTTGGTAAAAAAATTATAATAAAAACATATAAGTATATATATAATAATTATGTTATTATAAAATAATTTAATAAGAATTATTTTGGTGTTGGATAAGGAAGATAAAATAATAGAGCTTGAGGAATGATGTTACCACTTCTTTGGGTAACTCCTCTTAGTTTTCCCTAAAGGGATTCCTTGGTAAGATTTATTCCCAAAGGTATTATTATATTTATATATAATTTATTTATTTTTAAATATTACTTGAATAGATTTGGGTGATCCAAAGGGATTCATATGTGTGAATAATTTGGAGGGATGAGTACCTTTTTATAGTTAAGGAGGAGTACCATTATTGTAAATTTTGGAAAAGAGAATTCCACCCTTGTTTTTATCATGTCAAGTGGATCCAATAATGATATAAATTCGATCCCAATGAGTATTTTTTATAAATATTAACATTAAATGTATTTTATAATATTTCATAGACCATTCTGTCCATTATTATTAAGGTTTCGTCCCTTTTTAAGCTAATTTTCATATTAATCATTATAATTAATTTTAATTACTTTCACTAATATTTTTGGTAAAACATAACGTTAAAATATTATAAATTATAAAATATTATAATTAAAAATATGGAATCCATTTTTACAAATTAAAATCATAGAAGTGGTAGAAATTAATATAAATTTAATCCCTTAGATGAGATGATAATGGAGGTTTTTAAATAAAAAACATTCAAAAGTCTCATAAGTTTTTAAATTCAATTTCAAATTGAAACCGACTCCAATGAAATAAATCGGATTAATTAATAAAAATTGATCTAAATAAACTTTAAAACCAAATAAAAACATAATTTTACTATATAAGTTCATATAAAAAAGCAGTTTTGATTTAAAATTCAGTAGTTGGCACTATTTATCAAAAAATAAAACTTCACAGAAAAATATAAAAAATTCACCCTTATATAATTTTAATTTTCCATTTTAAGAAATAAATTTTATTTTTAAATTAAAAATTTATAAAATTTCAAAAAATTTTATTTAAAATATGTTCTCTATTAAAAGGAGGTAAAATTTCCTTTATAAATATATTGATTTTTATACATAATATTGGGTTTTTTCAAATTTTAAGATTATGAAATCTATTAGATTAATGTCAAAATTTTTTGATTAAATATATAATATAGATATTCCATTTACACAATTCACTAATATTAATTAATTTAATTTTTTTAAGATAAAACACCTTTAGAGCATAAAATTGTATTTTATATAAAATCATGACCTTAATATTCTTTTGGTTTATATATTCATTTATAATTATTTTGTAACTAATGAATTAAACCACATATTTTCATAAGTTAGTTAATCATATTCATCATAAAAAATTTAATAGCTAGTTTGTATATTATTATACTAAATACTAATATCTTTACAATATATTGTTGTGTGTTAAAACTCGATCTTGCATGTAACAAAAACTACCAAATAAAGTTGTTCTTGTATGTAATAAAAGAAAAATAAGTGCTGAAAGAATTAAAATATATAGAACATATTTATTTAAAATATCAAATATATTCTAAACACTTCGGGGTTATATTGCTTTATACTCTTGGTGTCTTGTGCCATAGATTCTATTAAATTTAATGTTCTTACATTATAATTTCATCGTATTACATTCTCCGGACCTTAATTAAATTGTGTCCTCCTAATTTAAACCCAATCTCAACAATTGAGTGTTTTATATTTTATAATACTATTTTTGATAAACCCATGTCATAAATAGGGTCAATAAGACATATTATTAATAACATGGAAAATGAAATGTGATGGTCACCACAAAACTAGGCTTCTGAATAAGAGAACATTTGTGAAAACATGGGGATGGAGGAGAAATGTATGTATAAATTTCCTATGTGGAGTGATAGAGAACATTTTCATGAGAAAGATTTTGACCAAAACACTATAAACTAGAGGTGTGAATAAAGGTCATTGATATCATAAAAAATGATGATAAAGAAACACCATTTTTGTTTTAAGAACCATTTTTTATAGTTTAGAAATTCTTTCACACTCTAAGAATAAAATAAAATGTAAATTTTTATAAACGTAATAATTTCTTTTGATTATAAGATGAACTATTTCTACTTCACCTCTTAGCACCAGATGTTTCATATAGTTATATAATAAATTAATATCTAAAACCTCATTCAATGATCAACTTTAGCAATTTCATAAATGGTCAACTTTTACAAATGGTTATGATCTAAGACTATTATAATGAAGGTCACTGAATTTCAAAAAAAGAATTTATCAAGTAAAATAAAGTGGTTTTTAGTCATTACAAACAAAACAGGTGAATATGGAAATCACTTGAATTACCATTAATTTTTTTTGGAAACATGCATTATTTTTATAACTTAGATATAATATAGATTATTGGATATGTTACTTAAATATTAAAATGATGCAAAATCCATCAATGAAAAGATAAACGACTTTGTCATTAAATCATTACTAAGTTCCAAGGTAGACATCACTTATCCTATTTACATTATCCAAAAAAAATATTTTTTTATCCAAACATCATTTTACTAACATTTGGAATATATTAATGGTTATTTTTCCCTCAACTGAGTGTTTTAAAAAAAATACTTTCCACTGAATGAATTTTCTTTGTACCATTCAGCATAATATCTTAAATAATTAATGAAAAAGAACGAAAGTATAATACTCTTATATTACATAATTCTTATAACTAATACATCATTTATTAAATACTCAATTGACATAATTCTTGAATCCAAATATAAAAATATTAATCAAACCTATCATATGTTGTGTTAGCATAATCTTTACCATGACCCATTATCCACTTATGGGGTTTATTCCTTTAACGCTTGAGACATTGATTTTATTAGTGTCACATATCCTTATAGTAGAATAATTTAACACTGTAATTTTCTTACATTCATTAAAATTAATAAGAATTGGATTATTATTAACCAATATCATTATGACATGATACTATGTCCTCATATAATGAGAATTATTGAGTGATTATGTACCTTCGAAATATTAGCCTATGTCCATAAAATATATGATCCTTTTTACTATTTGGATCATATACATTGGTATGGTTCATGTTACTTCTACTAGGAACCATTTATAAATGACTAAACAAACTAAATTAGTTCATATCAGTATAAAAAATATTGTATAATCCCAAAAATAGTAAAATACTTATCATAAATTGGAAAATTTATTCATTGTTAATCTAATAATCATAAACATGGTTTCTTTGGGGGAAATATTTTCTTTTAAATCCTTTTTAATGGTTTATAAAGAAAATGTAAATTGTCCAAAGAATATCCCCACAGAGTGTCAAACTGGATGCGTAGTAAGGATCCTTTTCATGTACCAAGTTATTCTCGAGTCAGGTACGACAAACTTTGTCAGATTTGATAACCCTAGGTACATTTTTTATATAATCACGTCCACTTTTAGTATCCATATTGGGATGTATTTCTAGGAATACCCACATAATATATACCTTACCAAAATTATATAATGTTATTATATACTTAACCTTAAATTATATCTTAGGGTTATATTCCCTAATTTATTCCTCTTAAATATAGTTTCCAAGGTTGCTGCTAAACATCATTTGATACCAACTATAACACCTCGACCCCAGAAGCCCAAATCCGAGGAATTATTCTATTAAACTTTCCTAATAACAAGGCATCAAATCTAATAAGGATATTAAAGATAAAACCTTCTAAAGGGTTGTCTATAGACTATATAAAAGTGAATTGGTTCATAATAAAAAATAATTCTCAATTAAATGTGAATTGAGACGAAATACCTTACCTTGATTCTAAATTGTCACATGTGTCTTTATATTAATGAATAATAAAATTATGTTAATTATTTAATTGATTTAGAAAATTCTTCAATATTATTATTAATTTTAATTCACTTATTACAATTTTTTTTACAACTACTTAAACAATTAAGTTTACGTCAGTTGTTTTGACCAAATTGGGTTCATGTGTAAAATGAATTTGGTAGGTTGACCATCATCAAAGGGGTCATTATATAAAAATATAAATAATAATAATCATGAATTAATTATCATATTTACACATAAATTATAATTTTAAAACCAATAAATAAATATTCTTTTGAAAAATGAATGAACATTACAATCATAGAGATGGTAGGTCGTACATATGCATGAGTAACGTTCCCTTTTTAAATGGTCATTATGGAAAGATGGTAACAAACATTACATCTTTATAAAATGATAATTATATCATAAATAAAATTTTCTTTAATCTTATATACTTATATCTTGAATTCATGTGATGTAAAAGGAATCACATCGCATTGAGGAGGCGATAGTCTACGCACCCATGAACGATGTTACCACTTTTTGGTGCGTCAAAGGGTAATAATAAAAAAGATATATAACATTTAAAGAAATGTAATTATGTAATGAATATAAAATATCTGTCATTTATGTCACATTTTTTTTATTAAAAACATCTTTTATACATTCCATGTTTGGTGTGAATTAATCACATCGCTTTGAGGAGGTGGTATTCTATACTTTCACAAATGATGTAATCATGTTTACCCAAAATGGAAAGCATGAAGGTATGTGTTACATAAAAATTAAATATTGTTTAATTAAAAATAAATATAATACATATAAACCAAAAATATAATTTACATCATAATTCCCAACCACGAGAGATGGTAAATGAAAAACGAACAACATCATTTCACGAGGCGGTAGTTTGTTGTACACAGGAATGGTATGTCCATTTCCCATTATATGGAAGTGTGTATATGTGTAGGTCGAAAAATTATAATGAAAAGTATAACTATATTTTTCATAATTATTTTTTATAAAATAATTGAATAAGAAGAGTTTAGGGGGTGGATAATGAAAATACAACAAAGGAGCTTGAGGAAGGATGTTACCTCTTCTCTCGGGAACTCCTCTTGGTTTTCACAAACGGGCTTCCTTGAGTGTATTTGTAAAAAAAGGTAGGATTATAGGATAAAGGTATGGATTTTTGGAGCTCACCTAATAAGAGGTTTTCCAAGCCAAAGGTCTTGATAGGTGTGAATAATTGGGGGGGGGGATTGATTTCCTTTTTATAGTGGATGAGGAGTGGCATTCTTGTAAATTTTGGAAAACAAAATTCCACCAATGTTTTCCCATTTCAACTTTCTCTTATAATGGTCAAAATTATATAACATTTATTATAGGGTTGAAATATTAACATCCAATGGATTTTGGAAGTGTTTCTAGGTCATTTTGGCCCTTAAGATTAAGGTTTAGTCAATTTTTAACCTAATTTTCCTCTTGGTCATTGTAATTAATTTTAATTATTTTCACTAATATTTTTGGTCTAAAAAAAAATTTAAACTATTATAAATTTTAAATTATTTATATTAAAAACTATGTAATCCATTTTTCAAAATTACAATCATATATTTCACCTAAATTAAATTAAATTTGATCCCCAGACTGGACGACAATGCAGGTTTTTTAAGTAAAAACATTCACAAGTTTGCAATGTTTTTATATCCAATTATAAAGTAAAATTAACTAAAATTATAAAAATTGGATTAATTAATAAAATTTATCTAAAAAATGTTTTAATCCAAATAAAAAAACAATTTAAGTAAATAAAAAAATTAGTGAAAAAAACCATTTTGAATTAAAATTGAGTATTTTTTCACTATTCATTAAAAAATATAAATTCATAGAAAAACACCAAAAATTCACCATAAACTAATTTAAAAATTATTATTTTAAAAATTAATTTTATTTTGACATATATAAATTATCAATTTTCTAAAAAAAATATATTTAAAATAGGTTTTATATTAAAAGGCAGTAAATGTGCCTTTATAAATATATTGATTTTGATGTGTAATATTGGGTTTGTTCCTATATTAAGAATAATGAATCTATTAGATGAATGAAAAAATATTTTATTGAATATAATATATATATATTCTATTAACACAATGAACTAATAGTAAATAATTTAATTTATTAAAATAAAATTCTTTTGTAGCATAAAAATATATTTTTTATAAAACCATTTCTTTTATATTCATTTGGTTTCTATATTAATTTAAAATTAAGTTGGAACCAATTTATTTATCCATATATTTTCATAATTTATTTAATACTATTCAGAATCATAAATTTAACAACTTGGTTGAATCTTATTATATTAAAGAATAATATATACATAATATATTATTTTTCAGTAAAACTCGGTCTTGCGTGTAATGCAAACTACTGAAAAAAGTCGTTATTTTTTTGTAAAAAAATAAAAATATGTGTTTCATGCCTTAAAATCTACATAAACTATTTATTTAAAATATAAAATATATCCAGACATCTCGGGATGTTATATTCCTTTCTACGCTGGGTGTTGCGTGTCATAGCCGCTTTTAAATACCTCTTTATTTCTTTAGAACATCAAGGTTTTAAACAAATAGAATGTTAAATAGTTTAAAATGTCATCCATTTAACATTTATGAACAAAGTTTAATATTAGAATTAAATTTACGACCCTTAATGATTGAAAAATGTGTAACTATGGTTAAAGATAAAAATGGTTAACATGGGGCTAATATAAAGAGACAAGGGTTTAAATGAACAAAAAAATGTATAAAACCTATTAGATGAGTTTATTTAGAACATATATGATATTTAATTCTAAATTAAACCAATTTTAAACCAATTTTCCATGAACTTATTTTTTAATATTTTAATGTTTTTAAACATTAAAAAAGTGCCCCTTCTCTCACTTAGAAAAGGGAACCACCCATCCTATCTTATACAAACCATATTGATCAACTTATATGGATAAAAACCTTCCAATTTTTTTTAAATATCATTAATAAATAATTATAAATTATGGTTTTCTTATAATGTCATCTACTGGGTCCTTAAAGAGAGTTCCAAAGGAGGTTATTTAAGGAGAATGTAATAATCTTAATCGAGAATTTTTATTTTAATTCTTATTTTACCCACTTAAATTATATATTAACCATACCAATATAATAAAATACGTATCTCCCATATATTATTTTGTTATTGTTTTGATTTCATAACCTTTATCCATATCATTTTCATCAAGTGAAAAATGAAATTATAACTCATGCAAATGTGTGGACTACCACCTCCATGAAGTGATATGATCAATTTTTCGAAACAAAATTCATGAATGGATATTATGATATATTTAATGTTTATGAATTATATTTATGATTTAATTAGTTTAATACAATTATAATATATTATATACCTTTTATACTTTCCATATGTTGTAAAATGATAACATCACCCATGAATACATGTGGACTACCACCTCCACGAAGCGACGTGAAACATTTTCAATTTATTCTATACATGGATGGTATTAATGACATATTTAATGAATATATATATATATATGATATTTGTGATATTATAAATATTATATAAAGGTTAATTATTATTTACCTTTCTTTTATTCCATCCATCAAAATGTGGAAACATCACTCATGTGTATGTACGAACTACCATATCCCCGTAGTGATGCAATTCATTTCTTATCACCAATTAATTTATATTTTTATAAAAGTGTATAAATGATTAAATATAATAATTATTCTATGATTAAAAGTATTTATATTATATAACTATATTCAATTTATAAGTACTAGAACTTCTTATCTGAAACATGCATGAAAAATGAAAAAATTATCACACAGAATATTGATTTTAATAATGAAGTTTTAGTAAACAAGTAATAAGATGTTATAATAAAATAATATATTTTACTATATGCATGGATATGGTTATAAAATTTATTTAAAAAAAATATATATTTTTTATATATGAGGTTTGAATAAGTATGAATTAATAATACACTTGAGGTTAGGATTTATCATCTCAATTTTGTTTCGATGAGACATATGACATATTCACCACTCGTTTATTTCATATAGTGTATTTACTAACCTATTGATGTGATATGTATGTTATAAATTTATATTTATGGTATTTAATGTCTCATTTAAATATATTTATTTCATAAGGGTAATGAATCAAAATTTACAAATGTGGTTAGTGTTTATGTTACAATCTCATTTCTTTTTGGAATTGTCCATGATAAATTTTAGATGAGGGAAATGTTATACATATTATCCTTTAAACCCCATATATTTCTTCATATATTGGTTATTTATAGAATTTTTAAGATTTATTAACATTTTTCTCTCTTTTTTACTTAAAATGATTGAGAATTTTTCTAAATAAAAGATAACCTTATTGCCTCTTTGGTCGATGAACTTTTTCTTCCATGTTAAAAATCATGAAAATTATTTTATTAAAGTTATTACATATACTTGAATTGTTTTAAAAGGTTAAAATTTCATTACCTTTTAATTTAATTAGAATGATTTAAAAGTATTCTTTTTATTGAAATGTTTTCTGCATATGTCATTTTTTACTTTTCAAAAAATGTGTGAAAATAATGTTCTCATTTAACATATATGGTCTGAAAGGATTTTCTGGATTTTATAACTGTTATTTGATTTGAATATTAATTTACATGCTTCCATGGTTATTATAAAATAAAATTACTTTCTCAATATTCTTGAATTTTTTTTATTTTCAAATGGAAGTGATATTCTCTCATGTCTTCAAAAAAATTTCGAATGATCTTTCAAATTTATTTATATTTATGTTAATGTAATGATCCAAACATTATAAATGATATTTATTTATTGAATTAATAGTTTTTACATATTATATACATATTAAATAGATATAAAACAACAATATTTTATCTCACAAAGAATTATTTCTACATTATTAAGCTCTAATGTCAATTAAAATTTCAAAGATTATAAATAGATAAAAAATATAATATAAAATAGTTAAAATGGGAAACTATGTTTCTCCAAAATATAATATAATCATTTACCTATATATTATTAAACCAATATACATATTATGTAAATGAGAATATATCATTAAGAGAAATTGTAGTGAATTTTGAGAGAAAAAATGAATAGGTATTTATATAGTATAAATCAAAATGTGGCTATTGAGTTTGAAGAGTCACATGAAAATTGGTCAAAATTAACATTAGAATATGAAACCTTGGTTAATAATTTTACAATTATAATTAGTTTCTATAGGTATTAATGATAAAGGAGAATTGATGGTGAATAGAGAATCAATGGCCTCGACCAGTAGAGTCATCATGTTTGAAGCCCATTTGTCTGAATTGGGGAATGAGATATCATCACAAAGGTTTTTCATTTACCAATTCAAAGATGTGCTCCTTAAAGTGAAGCTTTAATGAAAGTTCCTACATGATAATTTCAATTTAGTAGATATTACCACTCAATCAATATTTTTCGAGGAACCCGACATAACTACCACCATCACATAGCTTACCCTTAGGGAGAAATAGGGTGTAATACATGGGCATGTGTCCAGAACCTAGTTACATAAATTTTAAATTAATTTTTATAAATTAATTTTTTATTATTTCATTTCCTATTAAGAATATTTTTTTCTTAATAAAATATAATTTTAATTGATATGAATTTTATAATTTTATTTTTGGACGCAAAAAAATCATAATTGAAATTTTTCTAGAAAATATATACTATTTTTCTAATAATCCCTGTTTTTATAAATAGTATTTTTTTTAATGAAATATTCTTTTGAAAAACTTTTCTTTAAATAATAAATGATAAAATAATTTTATAATGGCCAAGAAATGTTTTTATAATTGTCTGAAAATTGACTATGCCATAAAAACATCATTTTTTAAATAAATAGGTTTTTTATATATTTACAAGTCAAAATTCTCAAATATAGAGATTTTTTGTCATAAAATAAGCATCACCATTTAAATAAACATGTTAAAGTTTGGTTATGGTGAATTTATGAAAATTTTCTAAAATACTTTATTTTTTTGTGAATAGTAAAAAAAATGATTTAGTGTTTCACTATATTTTATAACTTAATATTTATGTCATAATTATTTAATAATTTACTAAATACAATCGATGAACTAAAATATTTTATTTTATTAATATAAATTATTTTAATAGATTTTAATTTATTCCAAAACTATATGTCACTTTCAATATTTTTAAAAAAAATTGATTTTTAAGAACATAACTTCATGGAATCATTACTTATACATTCCAAAAAAAGTGTAAAATAATAGTTTTTGGTTATAGAGGATTACATTATCATAAAATGTGACCAAAATTTCCAAAACCATGTTAAAAAACCATGGGTCGACCAATGGTTTTTCATTTTCAAGAATTTACATTTCTAAGGCCTATATTTGGATATTATTAAACAAATCCTCCACTTTTTCTATAAATACCCAACCATTTCACATCTCCCCTTAACTCCCATTCCATAATAAATGAAGTTTATGTGATTTTTTCTCCCAAGGAGTCCTCTAATGGTTTCCTTAATCCCCTAAGGTTCCATCCTCAGATTTTAGGAACACCTTTTCAAGTTAAGGGAAATATTCACTTCTCTTTTCCAGTCAAGTTCCCTTTTTTATGTGGTATGTCTTAAAATTTCTAAAAAAAGTTTTTTCCCACTTTATTTTGTACCATTACTTTAATAATATCCTTTTATGAATGATATACCATTTTCCCCTCCCATTTTCACTTTTCTAAAACCATTTTTTATACCCATCATGATTTTGAATTTTATTCTCAAATTTTCCTATTTTACATTATAAATTCTCTTTTACTTATTATTTAAATACACAAAACAATTTAGTTTTAAATGGGTATTACAATAGATTCAAAAATTAAATTTTTATTCACGTATTTTCATATATGAAACTCACATTTCTTTTCATGAGTTAAAAATGACACACTGATCGTGTATTTAAGCTCTTTTGCAAGCCATGATTTTTAATAAGAAACCTGTTTTATATTCTGTATGGGTTATTAATGAAGTTATTTAATATGATATATGTGGATCACATGAAATTAATACATATTTAGGGTTCACCTTAATAGTTCTTCAATACATTGGGTAAATAATTTAATCTCTTTAGGTGACAGGTTTTATGATACCTTGTTGAATAATCATGGTAATTTACATTTATGATACCTTGGTGATATGATTATGAATGTATCATTTAAATGTTATAGCCAAATTTTTATTTTATTATTCATGATCTTATTATTATCATGTGCCTTTATCTCATGCCTTATCTTGATGCCTCATGTTATTTTTGATATGTCTCAAGATCTCATGCTACATATCTCTCTTTATTTTTCACTCACTATGTTTCTTACTCACTAATTTAATTTGATGTATGTCCCCAGGATATGATATACCATAAAATAAAACTGAAGTGAACCAATGTTTATTTATTTCAAGTGGTTTTAGAAGAATGATTTATGTTTTCAAGTACTATTTAACTTTTTCCCATGAAATTAAACTTGAAAATATCAGATTTTTTGTACTATATAATGAAAATTTATGTAAAAAAGGAAGTATACCAAAGTTTTTATCAAAGGATTGTTTAGGTATTTGTGTAAATTAAGACTTTAAAATATTTTTAAGAACCACACAAAAATTATAAATATGTTAAAACATCCAGTTAATTTGGTGAATTGTTGAGTAAGTGTTTCTGGGAAAGGAAAGTTTTTTATGGATACAAAAAAGTGTATGTGGCTTTGGAATAGATATACCTATGGGTAACACCTAAAAATTCCTCTTTGAGATAGAATTGAATAGGAAATGCTTCAAGACAACATGTCTTACTGCATCCTGGTTTGACACTCCTAGGGGATATGTTTGGTTAATCACATTCTTTTTATGAACCATTATAAAGGATATATTAAAATGTAACTATGTTTAAAAGAGATTAATAACATATTTAAGCATGATTTGTAGAGAAATAAAATCCTTTAACAGCTATAAGATTCATAAATGTAACATGTTTATCACTGAGGTTTTGTTCTTTTAGAAAATGAAGTGAAATTGGAGGAACCATGTAAATGATGAGTGCAATGGACGATACATCGATAAAAATTAGATTGAAGACGGAATGAAGAAATTCATGAGGACGATGAATCAACTAACTCAATTTATGAACAATAACATTAATCTAGTTAATATGTTGGATTCACATAGATGAAAAAAATGTTACGTTGGGTCCTTAATGCATCAAATCCTACCTTTTTTTAGTGAATATACCAATCCATTGACCTCTGAAAAATGGATTATATCTATAGAAAATATATTTTTGGTGCTCCATTGTTCAGAATAAGAGAATATAACCCTGATAGTATACCACATATAAGTATAATATGATCATTTGAGGGAACTGATAAAAAACAAGAAGCTAAGAAAGAAGATTGATGCTATGGATTGGGAAGAGTTTAGAGGAATCTGTTTCAAAAAATATTTACCTCGTTTGTTGAAAAATAAAATAGATATGGAATTACTAGATCAGATATAAAATGAAAATAAATCTACGAGAGTCTATGAAATAATCTTTACAAGGACTGATCGATACACATTTAAATTCATTTTCGATCCTAAAGGAAACTGTAATAGATTAATATATGGACTGATACCCTATCCATAGAGGAATCTATATGATTGTGACTATAAAAGATATGAGGAGATAGAACTAAATACCATAAAGTATTGATTGAAAATTTTAAAATGCAATGGTCACAGAAGTTGAATAAAAGGAAGAGAGAAATGGATTCAATCTGAGGGAGGAATATTGATCATATAATTGGAGAAATTAATTGGAACTTTAGACATGAAAAAAATCTAGGAAGATATATTTGGGGTAATTATTTCATGGGAGTGGAATGTGCTACATGTTTTTAATATATGTCCATATAGCCTGAAACTATAATGGTGAGGTGGCGCCTCTACTTCCCATCACTAACAAAAAAGGGATGATGCTTTAGGCCCATCCCGAATTTCTATTCTTCAAATGTGGAAATCATTGGAAGTTTTCTAATCAATGTCAAAATTAGAAGATAATGGAGGGGAAGCACCATCAACCTCATCATAGGAAAAGGGGGAAATGTTGGGAATTCTCTATCATGATCGATGAATTGGAGGATCCAAATTATGTGGTGGAAGGTACACTCATTGTCTCCTCAAAGAAAGAAAATACTTTGTTTGATTCTTGTTCAACACATTCCATTATTTTATCCATGTTTACAAAGAATATAGTATCAATCCCTAAACTTATGAAAGTATAGTTATTAGTTAAGACTCTTAAAATAATTATCCTAGCATCAATAGCATATTGAAACACTAGTGTTAAATTTAGTGAGTACAATATCAATGAAAAAAGTATTAGTCGTTCCCATGGTGGAAATCAACACTCTACTTGGGGTGGACGTGTTCTAAAATTATAATTCTAAGATCAATAACATAATCAAGAAAATTTCAGCAATCTTAAATACACAACCTAAAATTATTTCCAATGATGATATATCATAGTCTGAGATTTGTCAAGGGGTAGCTCCCATAATGTTCTTTATATATTTTAACATTCATGAGAGAGAAGGAAATGAAAGTAAAAATATAGAGAATGTTCCCATAATTCAAGAATACATTGATGTATTTCCTGAAGAATTACCTGGAACTTCCCCAGAAAGAGAGGTAGATTTATCCGTTGAACTTATACCTAGATCCAAGATGATATTAATATCCCCATAGAGAATGGAAAATATAAAGTTATATTAATTGAAGAAAGAACATAAAGATATTTTGGGGAAGAAATTTTATCCGACCAATTGTGTCTCCCTAGGGATCACATGTTCTCTTTAAGAAGAATAAAGATGGGTCAATGCGGCTACGAATTGATTAAAGAGAACTTATCGGGATCATAGTGAAGAATATATACCCTCTCCCAAGGATTGATGATTTATTTGACCAGATTCATAGAGACCACTTCTTCTCCAATATTTACCTATGATCTGGGTATCATCATCTGAGGGTGAAGAAAGACGATATTTCAAAGATTACCTTCCACACAAGATATGATCATTATGAGTTTATTTTTATGCTCTTCGAATTGACTAACACTATAACACCCTGAGATTTTTTGAATTTTTTTTTGAATTAATTTATCTTTTCAATATTTTTCATTTCATGTGATAGTAAAAATAGTTCTTTATATATATATATATATTAAAACACTAATTCAAACATTCCTTTCACATACAATACCGACTTTTCTTGCACTACACACAATACCTAATTGGAATGTGCTACACATAATACCGACATGGATTATACTACCTGAAACACCAAATTAGAATATGTTATATGAAGCAATGACTTAGCATACAACACATGAAAGAAAATATTGTTATATGACTTAGTGTACAACACACGTAACACCGACTTGGCATATAATGCACATAACACAAAGTTTATATGAAAAATATTTATTTATATATATATAATCTAAATGAGATAATTATAACATAATCATTAATCATAGTTATAGTAATAATAATAAATACTTTTCAAATATTTTTTATAATTTATTCATATAAATAAAACATATTGATAATTAAAGATAATAATTTTGGTAAAGTCCTTTTATGTTAAAAATTGTTTTCTTGAATGAAATAATTTTAATAAAAAAACTAATTTTAGACACATTAATAAATTTAAATAGATATAATAAAGCTAATTTTTGAATTCAGAATATATAAATAATCCTAGGGTGTATTTATTTATTTTTTTAAGAAACTTCATTTTTTTGATGAATCGTGAAAAATATAGTTTTTTAATTAAAAACTATATTTTTTTCTAATTAATAAATAATAATAAATGATTTTATAAATATGTTTTAGGTTAAAATTAGATCTATATTACATCTATTAATAAAATTTATTTCATTATAATCAATTTCACTTAGAAATTGAATATAAATCTTAACTTACATTAGATCTTTTTCCTACCATAAAACCCCCTTATTTCATCCCATATACGAGACTAACACTGATCTTAATATTTCCACTTCAATGAATTTAATTTTAAAAATCCCACATAAAACATTGTATTAAGTATAATATTTATAGTATTATAAAGAAAAGTTAAATTTTTTCCAAAATGTTTAGTAAAAGTGATTTAAATTAATCACAAAAGTGAAGGCCAAATTAATCTTAATAAGGGAGTAAACTTTAAAATTAAGGGAAAAAATGACCAAATTACTTATGTAAAACCCATTTTATGTCAATAGTTAAGCCATAATATTTCCATTATTGAGGGTTTCTGGTTTGGTATGACTTTTTTAGGTAAAAATAAGTTCACACAATACTTGTTTTTAAAAGTTCAATGTGAGTCAGTTTCCTTCCCTATAAAAGGTGATCACCTATACCCATTCCTCACACCTATCAAAAAAATATTGTTTAAAAAAGATCTGCCAAAATAGCCTCCCAAAAATACTACCTTCTAGCTTGAGGCCTACCTTAGGGTATAAAGCCTCTCACAGATGCCTTTTGGCACAAGAAAAGAAGTTACCCGATTTAGAGGTAATATCTTCTCTCCAACTCATTACATTTATTTTCCTTCTCCACCCATACACTATTTTTATTTCATTATTTTATGAAACAAACATTATAATCCACATACTATGATGTTTTTATGAAATTTTTTGACCTAAACTTACACACACCTCTATCTATTGGATGTTGAACATACTTTTTCCATGTACAGTGAACTACTGCCTCAGGAAACAATGATTTTTCATTTCTCTTTTACCACCAATCATGGTGGAAATTATGATGGAAAATATGCTTATATATGTCATATATTATATAAAATATGTATTTAATATTCTTTATTCCTTTTTCATCACACATCTTTTTTACATTCCATCTTGTGTTAATACGATAATCTCATTTGAGGAAGTGTGGACTACCTACCCCTCAAAGCGATGTGATTTATTCACACATCACATTGAATGTATTAAGGATGTGTTTAATGAAATTATATGATGTATATTATATTTTAATTAGAATTTAATAATATAGATATATTATTATTTATATACTTTCTTTCAATACTACAATAAAGACGAAAAGAACATTTATGCGTACGTACAACTTACCGTCTCCATAAACGATGTATTATATTTCATAATCCAATATTATATATATTATTATAATATAAATATAATTTATATAACTAATATTTATATCATGGTGTAAATTCTGTGATCATTATATAAGCATAAAGACCAAAGATGTAACAAATTTAGACACATGTGAAGAACAAAGTGGATTTTATCCGAAGTGAAACTTTAACATAGGATCATTAATAGGAGGGTAATATAAGGTCATAATCAAACCATATATGGTATTATTGATAATAATATAATTCTGTAAAATATTTATAATATACTTATATTTATTATACATGAATATTATAAGAGCACAGATAGAGTCAAGACACAAGATAGTGGGATTTCATCTCACTTTTAATTTCTATGATATACATGTTATGTTTGCCACCTAATATTTTTTTGTGGTGTATGTACTTCCCATGATTTTTTATATGTATGTTATAATTAGATTTATGTATATTAACATTTCAATATTATTATCCTTATTTCAGGGGGTTTTATAATCAAAGGTTACCAAATTGGTTAATGTTTTTGTGTCAATTTTCCTTCTTTGAGACTCGTGTTTTTCTATGCACATAAAATATTTTTCAAGGTGTATATACATCTATTTTACATGTTATATCATGACTATTATTTTTTAAAGATATTATAAACTTCATGTAATTTCCTTTTCTTATATGGAGAGTATAATCCCAAGTTACCAATTCATAAGAGTTTATTGAGAAAATCTCATCTCTTTTCAAGATTTTTAATATTTATTCTTACCTTGGTTAAATCTTATGATACATATCTCAATAAAAATATTGAGTTTACTTCTCTTATTTTATTTGATGATATATTCAAGTGCTGGTACCTTGTTATACTATTTGTTACATAATATATTTAGAAATATCTTTAAGAAACAACGACTTTATCATCTCTTTGTTTGGAATTATATGTTTTTTAAAAAGGGTTTCTATGAATATTAAACCATTATACAATAATATGTAAAAGTAATTTTTACCCTTTTTTGCTTTTAAACATATTTTCAGAGGAATATTATTGTCACTTTCCAAACAAGGAATTTTTTCTTTCCTTTTTACCATACAAAATTAAGGTTCTTTTTACATCATACGACATGTACAAATTTACCCACTGCCATTCCTTTGAAGCTCCCTTTACATTTTTAAAAGTTTCATATTTAAGGAAATATTTTTATAATTTTTTTTAAGAAATATTTTTTAAAAATGTTTTCAAACATCTATTATAAATTTTCATGGAATTTATTTTCAAATTTTTTTTCAAGCCTTACTTATATGTTTTCAAAGTTTTTTAAAAGAAATGGTTTTCAAAACATTTTCTATATTTATTTATATGTTTTAAATGTGTTTTTGTAGAAAATTTCTTTTAAAATATATTGAATATTATTTTATATGTTTTCAAGAAAAAATTATTTCAAAATTATTTCATAAGTTTCAAGGTAATTTCTTTAATAATGATGTTTAAATGGTTTTATGTATTAAAAGGCCTTTTTCAAACAAGAAAGGATGTTTTCATCAAGAAATGTTTTTTGAGGATTTTTCAAAATTAATTCCCATATAAGATGAAATCCTTTAATGTTACTAATCCTTTTTTAGGAAATGATCTAATTTTTCCTTTCATATCCCTTATATGAATGTGTTATGCTTAATGTCATTGAATTTATGAAATCTATTTATTTCATGGGTTACATTTTTAAGAAACCAGATTCTTTTCACGGATTATGATTATATGAAATGTTTATGAAACCTATATCTTTTCTATAGGCTATTATGTAATGAAATGTTAATAATACCCACTTCATTTCATTAGTTATGATTTGATGTTCATAAACCCGATTTCTTTTTATGGGTCATAATATGATGAATGTTTTATTATTTTGTGGCACATGTTTGAATGATTTTAATATAAGATGGGTGGGAACTATATCTCCCTCTAATTAATTGGGTAATGATAAATGTTTTATGAGATAAAAGGGTATACATGAGGACATACCAATCCAAAAATAATAGGGAACATTGGAGAACATCCCAATCCCGAAACAACAGGGCACATGGGAGGATATCACAGGCTGAAAAAAGAGGGAATATGGGAGAACATATCAATCCTAAAATTAGAGAGTATAGTGGAGAACAACCCAATCCTATAAAAAGATGGTACCTGAGAGGAAATCCCATGCCCAAAATAAAATGGAACATGGGAGAAAATCCTAATCGTAAATCATGATGGTTCACATAAGGACATCCAAGGCCCAAAACCAGAGGGAACATGGGAGAACATACCAATACTGAAATAAGAGTTTACACAAGAGTACATTCCAGGACCACAATAAGATAGAACAATAGAGAACATCCCAATCTAGAATTAAGTGGGTACACAGGAGGATATCTCAATACCAAAATAAGAGGGTATATGAGAGGGAATCCCAAGCCTGAATAAGGTACATATGTGATTAACCCAAGGCTAACATGTTACAATGTTATTGGTAAGTCACCTTAACTTAGGGTTTTTATATTAGTTTTCCACAGTTCAATGCTTTATTCCTATGTTATCCTATCATGGATTATGTTCATTATTTCCTTATGATTCATGTATTATAAATTTCCAATCTTTATTATGATCTCTAATATGTAGGGTATGACTTTAAAATGTTATACTCATCTTCCATACACTTTTGTTTATGTTATTATTACACATTTTATTTATTTACCCTTACTGAGAATTTGTTCTCAAACAATTATTATGTTTCCTCTCCTCAGGTTACAAAGAAAAGTTTTAGGTTTAAGTGACAATGGTGTAGATATAAATGGGAGATTTTGATATTCTTTTACTAGGATAGAATATTTTGTTTCCAAGTTTCCAAAGACACTAAACTATTATAGTCCTTAGGCATGTATTTTTGAAATGTAATAAATATTCATCTAAAATGATGTAATATCCATGTATGTTAAGAATGGGTTTATATAGTTGGTATCAAAGGACATTTTGAGTCAACCTTTGAAAACTATAATGTGATAAACTTATTGAGATACCTTGGATTATTTCTAAGGATATGTCTTGGCATATCTCTAAGGATAAATATAAGGATGAGTTAATGTTTAGTAAAATGTACTTGAATTTTATTAAAGGATATTATATGTGATTTCATAGAAATATATACATATCTGGATGATACAATTGGATGTGGATCTGGAATAGATGTACCTAGGGATAAAAACTCTAAAAAGATGTTTTGGGCTTGACTCGGGGTAATCTGGTACATGAAAATGGGACTTTCTGCACACCTGGTTCGACACTCCCAGGTGATATGCTTTGGGAATTCATAAACTCTTCATGACCCATTATTAGGGATTTAAATATAAGATTCCTATTAATAACCAAGGATTAACCTTGATTTTCATAGAATATGGAAGGTGACATTATTTTGATATCCTATAAGTAATTATTTTTTAATGAATATGTGGATTTCTGCTATGATAAGTAATGATCATACTATGAATCTAGTTTTACTCAATGGTGTGAACTAGAAGTAATTGGATTGAATGTGATGGATGATTTTCTTATGAGAACTAAAGTGGGATGATCAATGGAGTGAAAGATGTTATGATAATGGATAATCAGTTTTCACAGAACTTGATTAACAATGTTTACCATAACCAACTCTCTGACTTACCAAGTAGGGGAAAGAAAGAGATCACTATGATTTAGGGAAATTTAGACCATGGAGAAAAGAGGGTTAGTTTTAATTTATGTCCAGAATGTGGAAAGAATCACCTTAGTGAATGTCTTAGAAGAACAAGACGACGTTTTGACTGTGGAAAATAAGAACACAAATCAAGTGACTACAAGGGAAAAATGAAGAGTTCGGTTAATGGAATGGAAGGTAATGTTGTCCTTCCTATGTTATTATTAGTTGACAACTACTTTATAAGTGGAAATTATGGGAGTTATGAAAATCTATGTCCTATGTGGAAGGCTTGTAAAGATAATCAGAATGGTGGTACAAGTGATGGTTTTTATACTGATAATGAAGTGACTACCAACAACATGTGAAAGGTATGAAATTTTTTTATAGTATTTTTTACATTGAACCTCAGAAGAATGATTAAATTGATGTTGATGAACCTTAAGACACGATTCATATTTCATATTCAATTAAAGCAGTGTTAAAGAATAATTTGATGAATCTTGAGTAATGGTTTACTAATAATGTTGTAAGAGTGAAGTAATTATGTTTTGGAATTCCTAGATTATGTAATATGCATCATGAAATATATAAGTATTTAGAGTACATGTTTTCATTAAGGATTTAAAAGGACATGATGAATGGTTATTAAGAAATATAAAAGTGATTTTACAGAAATATGATATTTTCATTAAGGTAAGGAAACCCATAATTAGTGCCTAACATTAAGATAATAATGTTTGGATAAAGATTTGTTGGATATGAGTAAGCAAACAAGATAATATTGATTACCATGGGACTAAGTAAGGATTTTTTTGATAGGTTGTTTATGCTATCACTATTAATGTTTATAACATTTTTGGATTTAAGGAATATATCCAATACACTTTGAAATAAGAAACAATGAATGTATTATAAAATTATTTTTGGTAATTTGGGTTATTACCATGTTTCAAGAGAATATATGGTGAGGATATTTACATGTTTCGAATGTGAAAACCCAGAGCTACTTTGTTATATGTGGATAATCAATGTTAATTCGATTTTGTGACTTCTTTCTAAAGTTTTTTATTTTATTCTTTCATCAGGATAATAAGGTTGGAGATTTATGAAAATATTAACTTAAACACTAGATAAAGTTAGTAAGATTAAAGTGTTACCTCTTTATATGATGATATTTAAATTTTAGACAACCTGTTATAAAAACATGGTGTTGATCATAACTGATGAGATGACATATCATTGATCTTATGGTCTGTTAGTTTTTTAGGAATAAAAAATTCACCTTTCTTTTTGGAGAGATATGTGAGGTATAAATTGGTCAAGACATGACCAAAGGGTTTTATATTACTTATGAAAGTGAATGAAATCAAGTAAGTATTAATTTTCATGAAAAGTCACCAACAATTGGGAAATGATCTTGCAACCGAAAGGGTTATCCTAGTACATTATATAAATGAAACTTTTGAGTATTAAACCTTTGATAACCCAGATGAATTTCGAGGGTGAAATTCCTTTTAAAGGGAAATAATGTAACACCATCAGGTTTTCTGAAATATATTTTTTCAAATTAATTTATCTTTTTGATATTTTTTATTTTGCGTGACACTGAATATAATTATAAATATATATATATACATATATTAAAACACTAAGTTAAACATTACTTTTACACACAATACTCACTTTGCTTGCGCTACATGCAATATAGAATTGTCTTGAACTACACGCAATACTGACTTAGATTTCACTTCCCGAGACACTGAATTGGAATAAATTACAAGAAACAAATATTTGGCATATAATACACACAACACCGGCTTGGCCTAAGACATGGCATACAATACACACAACACTGACTTGGCGTACAATTCACAAAACACAAAGTTTCTAAGAAATATATATATATATAATTTAAATTAGATAATTATAACTTAACAATTAAACATAGTTATAGGAATATTAATAACTACTTTTCAAATATATTTTATAATCAATTTGTATAAATAAAACATATTTATAAGAATGATAATATTTTTGGTAAAGTCATTTCTTGATAGAAATATTGTTTTCTTGAATGAACGACTTTTAATAATAAAATTAATTTTAGGCACATTTAGGAATTTAATTTTATAAAATAAACATCATTTTTTAATTCATAACTAAAAAATTATCATAGGGTGAATTTTTGTTATTTTTCTGAGAAACATCATTTTTTGATCAATAGTGAAAAATATTGCTTTTTAGTTAAAAACTACATTTTTTATAATTAATAATTAATGATAAATGATATTATAAATATTTTTTAAAGTACAATTAGATAAATATAACATCTCTTAATAAAATATAATTAATTATAATCAATTTCACTTTTAAATTGAATATAAAATATTTAAAAATGTTTGAACTTTTTCCTACTTTAAAACCCTCTTATTCCATGTTATCTACACGATTAACACTAATATTAGTTTTTCATATTTTTTGAATTTAATTTCAAAAATCCAATATACACCATTTTATATAGTCTAATATTTATAGTCTAATAATACCAAGTTAATTTTTGACCAAAATGATTAGTAAATGTTATTAAAATTAATCACAACAGTTAAGGTAAAATTAATATTAATTAGGGACTAAACCATAAAATTGAGGGCCCAAATGACCAAAAAACATGTAAAATAATAACTTTATATCCATAGTTCATACATAAACATTAAATTCTTGAGTTTTTTGTTTTTTTATGACTTTTTTAGGTAAAAACATGTTTCCATAAAACTTGTTTCTAAAAATTCAATCTGAGACCTTATCTTTCCCTATAAAAGGCCTCCACCTATACCCATTCCTCAAACATCTAAATCCTTTAAATTTTTTACATGATATGAAAATATATCCCCCCAAAATTCTCCCTTATTCCTTGGATCCTCCCTTAGGGAAGAAATCTTCCCAAGGAATTATTTTGGCACAAACCAAAAAGAGTTACCTGATTTAGAGGAAACATCTTCTCTCCAACTCCTTAGATTTATTTTTTTTGTCCACCGATCCACTATATTTATTATATTATTGTGTGAATTTTTTTTATAATACATATTCTAGAATTTTTTTATGAAAAAGGTTTTAAACTAAACTTACACATACCTCCATCTAATGGATGTTGAACATACTATTTCTATGTACGGTGAACTACTGCCTCACGAAATGATGATCGTTCATTTCTCTTTTGCAACTAGTCATGGTGGAAATTATGATTGAAAATATGATTATATATATATATATATCATATATTATATCTAATATGTAATTATGATTATTTATTCTTTTTTTTCAGCACATATCTCTTTAATTTCCATTTGGTGTTAATACGATAATCTCATTTGAGGAAGTGTGGACTACCGCCCCCTCAAAGCGATGTGATTCATTTACACACCACATGGAATGTATTACGGATGGGTTTAATGACATTATATGATATATATGATATATTAAAGATTATTTAATAATATATATATACATATATACACACACATATATATATATATTTCATTTACATAATTTCTTTCAATTCTATGATAAAGACGGAAACAACGTTCATGTGTACGTATGAATTACCGTCTCTATGAATGGTGTATTCCATTTCATACTAAAATACAATATAGATTATTATAATAAAAATATACTATATATAACTGATATTTATATCATGGTTTACATTAGGAAATCATGATATATTTATAAGGACCAAAGATGTAACAAATTAAGACACTTGTGAAGAACAATGTGAATTTCACCCAAAGTGAAACTTTTACATAGGATCATTAACAAGAGGGTAATATAAAGTCATAATAAAAACAAATATGGTATTATGTACAAGAATATTCTTCTATAAATGTTTTATAATAAACTTATATTTATTATACATGAAGATTTTATGAGTACGGAGAGAGAGTCAAGACACAAGGTAATGAGATTTCATCTCACTTTTAATTTCTGTGAGATACATGTTATGTTCACCACCTAATATTTTTTTGTGGTGTATGTACTTACCATGATTTTATTATATGTAAATTATAACTAAAATTATGGGTATTCACATTTCCATCTTATTATCCTTCTTTCATGAGGTTTAAGATTCAAAAGTTACCAAATCAGTAAAATGTATTGTCTCCATTTTCCTTCTTTGAGACTCATGATTTTCTGTGCACCTAAAATATTTTTTGAGGTGTATATAATTACATTTTAATTTTTATATCATGAATATCCATATTTTAATGATATTTTAAATTTTATTTAATTTCATTTTCTTACATGGATAGTATGATCCCAAGTTACCAAGTCATAAGAGTTTATTTAGAAAATCTCATCCCTTTTTGAGATTGTTTAGGTTTATGCTTCTATTGATTAAATTTTATGATCCATATCTAATAAAAACACATGAGTTCCCTTATCCTATATTATTTCATTATATATTCATGTATTGGTCACATGTTCAACTATTTGGTACATAATTTTGTTCGGAAAGTGTTTTTAATAAATTTTGACTTTATCCTATCTTTGTTCAGAAGTCTATGTTTTCTAAAAAGTGTTTACACAAATATTACACCATTATCCTAAAATATATAAATGTTATTTTTAAAATTTTTTTCATTTACCAATACTTTCAAAGGAATATTCATGTTACTTTCCAAACAAGTGATTTTTTTCTAACCTTTTTACTATAAAAAAGGAATATTATTTCTTACATTGCATGACATGTATAGATTTACCCACCATCATTAATTTCAATATTCCATTGAATTTTTAAAGGTTAATATTTTAGAAAATGGTTTTTGAATTATTTTTCAAGATAAAATGGTTTCAAAATGTTTCAGACTTGTTTAATATGTTTTTAACGAATTTTTTTGGCAACTATTTTGAAGAATTATTAACAAGTTTTCAAATTTATTTAAAAGAAGTGGTTTTCAAAACATTTTCATGCTTTATTTATATTTTTTCAAAGTCTTCTCGAAGAACACCATTTTTAAAATGTTTTGAATCTTATTTTATAAGTTTTTAGTGAAAAAGAATTTCAAAATGATTTCATAAGTATCATGTTATTTTCTATGAAAGTGATTTTCAAATGGTTTTATGTATGAAAAATACATTTTCAAACAAGAAAGGATATTTTTTTCTCAAGAAACGTTTTTAGAATATATTAAATTATTATTTTCCATCTAAGAATACTTCTATTTATGCTACTCATCCCTTTCTATAAAATGTTCTAAATTTATTATTCATATCCGTTCTATGATTGTGTTATTCTTAATTTAATGGTCTTTATGAAATAAATTTCTTTCATAGGTTACATGTTTAAGAAACTCGTTTCTTTTCATGGGTTATGTTTTGATGAAATGGTTATGAAAACTATATATTTTCCATATGCTTTCATGTGATGAAATGATAATAATACCCATTTAATTTCACTAGTTATGATTTGACATTAATAAGATTGATGTATTTTTATGGGTCATGATATGATGAATGTTTTATTAATTTTTAGCACATGTTTGAATGATTTTATTATGATATGGGTGACCTATGTCTCCCTCCAATGCATTGGGAAATGGTAAATGTTTTATGAGATCAAAGGTACAAGGGAGGAAATCCCTAGTCTGAAACAAGAGGGAATATGGGAGAACATCCCATTCCAAAAACAAGAGGGTACACAAGAGGAAATACCAAGATGAAAATAATAGGGATCATAGGAGAACATCCCTATCTGGAAATAAGAGGGAATAATGAAGAATGTACCAATACCAAAATAATAGGGTACACAGGAGGACATTCCAAGCCCATGAAAAGAGAGAACAATGGAAAACATCCCAATACCAAAATAAGAGGGTACACTAGAGGACATCCCAAGCCCAAAACAAGAGGGAATAGGGGAGAAAATCCCAGTCCTAAAACAAGAGGGTACATGAGAGGATATCCCAATCCCAAAACAAGAGGGAACATGGGAGAACATCCAAATAATGAAACTGGAGGGTATACATTAGGACAACCCAATCCTAAAACCAGAGGGTACATGGGAGGGAATCCCTAGCCCGAAGAAGGTACACATGTGATTAACCCAAGCCTGACATGTTACAAAGGTCTTGGTAGGTCACCTTGACTTAGGGTTTCTATATATGTTTTCCACAATCCCATGTTTTAATCCTATGTTATTCTATCAGGGATTGTGTTCATTATTTCCTTATGATTAATATATTATAAATTTGAAATCTTTATTATGATACATGGTATGTAGTTTATGACCTTCAAATGGTATGCTCCAATTCTATACCCTTTTGTTCATATTATGGTTACAAATTTTCTTTATTTACCCTTACTAAGCATCTGCGCTCACCCATTTCTTATGTTTCCTCTCCCTAGGTTATGGATAATGGTTTTTGGTAGATTTTCTAATGGTATATATATTTTTTGGAGATGTTGATGATATTTCACTAGGAAAAAATATTTTGTTTCCCTGTTTCAAAAGGCACTAAACTATTATGGTCCTTCGGTATATATTTTGGAAATGTAATAAATATTCATCTAAAATGTTGTAATATCCATGTATGTTAAGCATGGGCCACTATAAAAACTCTTACTATATTTATGGATTTTATGAATAGAGTCTTTAAGGACTACCATGAAAAATTTGTAGTAGTTTTTAATGTTGATATTCACACATATTCTAAAAGTCATTGGGAGCATGTGGTTCATCAAAGGGTTATTTTGGGAACTTTTTGGAAGGATAAAATGTTTGGAAAATTATGAAAATGTGAATTATGGTTACAACTAGTTTCACTATTGAGGCACACCATAACTAATGAAGGAATCTGAGTTGGACCTATGAAGAAAAAATCTATAGAGGAGTGGCCTCATCCTAAAACTGTAACTAAGATTCATAGTTTTTTGGGTTTAGCATGATATTATAGGATGATTTGAAAAACATTTAATGATTTTATAATCCAATAACAAAGTTAAATTGAAAAGGGGATAAGTTCATCTAGAAAAAGGAATGTTAATAATGTTTACAAGAATTGAAGAAGATATTGGTTACTACAACTGTGTTAACTCTACACTCTTTCAGAAAAGAAGTTGTTATTTATAGCGATACATTTATAAAGGGAATTTGGTGAATCCTCATTCAAAATGAAAAATTGATTGCTCATGCATCTCTATAGTTAAATCAACATGATTAAAATTATCCCATGCATGACATGGAGTTATATGTGGTTATTTTTTATTTGAAAATATGGAGGTACTATCTTTATGGGGATAAATGTGATATATACAGAGAACCCCAACGTTTTAAATATATATTCATGCAAAAGTAATTGAATAAAAAAAGGATATGATCAGAGCTTTGTAAAGACTATGATTATTCAATTCATTTTCACCTTAGAAGAACAAATAAATTCATTGATGCATTATGTATGAAAGATCCTGTTGTGCTGACAATGATGAAGATTCAAAGAGATGCTTTGACCAATGACCTAGTAAAAGTATACCTGAGAATCATTAGGTAAAGGAAATAATCAACCATATCCAAAATAATTTCTCAACCATCATTACTAGAGAAGATAAATAAATCTCAAAAATAGGATCACTATTTACAAAAGTTGATATAGTCTATGAGGAATGTAATGTTTTCTGAGTTCAATATTGATCAAGAAGGTGTAATGAAATTTCATAAAAGGATATCTGTACCATCTATCTCAATGATAAAGAAGGATCTGATGGATGAAGTACATAGATATATATTCTTTATACATCCTTGAATCACTAATATATATTGGGAACTTTATGATCATTGTTGGTAGGATATTACAAAATGAGATATTTCTTGACTACACTGTAAGGTGCTTGTTATGTTTGCATGTGAAGGTTGAGATACAACTTACTAAAGGGGTATTTCAACCACTAACCATACCAACATGTAAGTGGGATAATATCACTATGTACCACTTCACTAGTCTTCCATAAAAATCCAATGTAAATAATTTGATATCCGTTATAGTGGATCGTCTCACCAAGACTGCCCATTTCATCACTATTTGGGAAGATTTATCTCTTAACCAACATGAAAAGACATACACAAAGGAATTTGTGAGACTGTATGGGGTTCCAATTTATATCATTTATGATTTTGATCCAATTTTTACATCTAAATTCTAGATAAGTCTCCAATATGTTTTGAATACTAAATTTAATTTAAATTTTACCTAACACCCTTAAACTGATAGCCTATCCGAAAAGACTATTCAGACACTTGAGGACTTTCTAAAAACATGATCTATGAATTTGAATGTGGATGGGATATAAACATGCCATTAGTTGAGTTATTATATAACAAAAACCTCCAATCTAGTATTCAAATGGAACCGTATGAAGATCTATGTATAAAGATATATATAAATCCTACTTTTTGGATGAATTTGGTCAGAGGAAATTTCTTGGTCCCAATATAGTGCAAGATATAATATAAAAGGTTCATTCCATCTAATAAAATATAATGGAAACTCATATTTTCAAGTGGATCTATGTGGATAATAGTTTATGGGACTTGGAATTTTATATTGGGGATAATTTCTTCCTTTAGATATCACCATGGAATAGTTTCAAGGAGTTGGTAAAGAAAAGGATGCTTAGCCCTAGTTACATTATCCCCTATGAAATCCTTGATCGCATAGGATGAGTGGTGTATGAGCTAGAAATTCCACCAAATATCTATAAATTTCATCATTTATTCCATGTATCTCTTTTGAGTAAGTACATACCTAATCCCTCACATATACTGAATCTGGAAGTGGTACAACTAGAAAATGACATATCTTATGAGGAGAGGATGGTGAAGATCTTGGACTATAGAGATAAGTTTCTATGAAATAATACTACCCACCTTGTTAAGGTGTTGTTTAGGAACTATAAATATGAAGAAGTGACATGGGAACCAGAAGAGTTATTGAGATAGAAGTACCTGCAACTTTTCTCAATTGAGAAACTGAGTTGAAAATTTAGGGAAACAATTTCTTAAGGTGGGAGGAATGTAATTACTCAGAATTTATAAATGATGTTTATTTCCTGAATAAATTTTTGTTATATATATATATATATATATATATAATATATAAACCAAAAATATTTTATCTCATAAAAAATGTTCATTTCATTAGTCAACTATGAAACCAATAAAAATTACAAACATTATAAGTGGACAGAAAATATAAAATAGACTAGCTCAAATGGGAAAGTATGGATCTCCCCAATATACTAGAATCATCACCCCCAAGGAAATTTCTATATAAATAAAAAAATATTAGTAAACCAATCAAAATATAATGGAAATGAAAATACAACCTTAAGAGAAATTATAGTGAATTTTAAGAGAAATATTGAAGTGGTATTGATATGGTATAAAGGGAAATGTGACCACTGAGTTTTGAACATTATATGATTATTGATCAATATGACCATTGTAAAATATACCATTGGTTGATAATTTTACCATTATAATTTGTGTTTATAAGTATTAATGACAAAGGATAATGGATACAAAATGGATAATCTATGGCCTCAACCAGTAGAGTTATACTGTTTGAATCCAATTTGTCCAAACATTAGAAGGAACTATCATCACTGGGTTTTCCCTTGACAAATCCCAATTTAAGGTTCAACAAGTGAACTTTTAACAAAATCACATATGGTATAAGATCAAGTTGGTGTATATGACCACTCCGTCGATGTTAGCCAAGGCACCCCATGAAACTACCACCATCACACACCTTAACCTTAGGGAATATGTGGGTGAAATATAGGGTTACAAGTCCAGACCCTAGTTACATAAGGTTTAAATTATTTTGTATAAACTAAATTTTTATTCCATCATTTCCAATTGAAAATATTTTATTAACAAAATATATGTTTAATTGAGAAGAATTTGATAATTTGTTTTATGGAAGCGAATAAAACCTAATTATATTTTTCTAAAAAATATATATAATTGGTATAATGAACCAAGGTATTATGATTAGTATTTTTTGTAATCAAATATATTTTTAAAAAAACTTTTATTTAAATAATAAATGAAAAAATAATTTTCCAATAGCCTCATAATATTTTTATAAGTGTCAAAAATTTGACTACGCCTTAAAAACATCATTTTTAAATAAATAAATATTTTTTACATTTAAAAGTTAAAATTATCATATTTAGAAAATTTTTATAATAAAATAAAAATAACTTTTTTAATCATTATGTAAAAATTAGGTTGGGGTGAATTTTTGAGAATTCATTAAAACACATCATTTTTTCATAAATTGTAAAAACAGAATGAAGGTTTTAGTATATTGTTTGACAAAATATTTATTTCATAATTATGTAATAATTAATTAAACACATTCCATGACCTAAAATAATTTATTTTATTAATATTATGTATTTGAATATATTTTTATCTATTTTTAAATCTATAAGTTACTTTCAAAATTCTAAAAAGGAAAATTTCATTAAAAAAAACATCACTTTCTGGTATCTTTACTTTTCAATTCCAAAATAAGTGTTAAATAATTATTTTTAGTTTTATTGGATTAAAGGATCCTAAAATGTGACCTAAATTTTCAAAAACATGTGTAAAAACCATTTTGAAGACAATTTACTTTCATTTTCCTCAATCTATATTTCCAAGGACTATATTTGGAAACTATAAACCAATTCCTTCACTTTTTATATAAACACCCACCCATTTCACCTCTCCACCTCACTCCCAATACCTAATAGATGAATTTATAGTGAATATTCTTCCCAAGGAGTCCCCTAATGTGTAATAAATCCCCCATGGTTTCATCCTCATGTTTTTGGAACACCTCTTCAAGGTAATGGAAATAGTTACTTCTCTTTTCCATTAAAGTTTCATTTTTATGTGGTATGTATTCCAATATGAAAACTAAGTTATATTGTCCAATTTATTTTATCCAATTAGTTTTATAAGAGTATTTTATTAATGGTATACCCTTTCCCCTCCCATTTTATTTTTTTAAAATCATGTTTTATATCCATCATGGTGCCAAATTTTCTTCTCAACGTTTCCTCTTTTTAAAGATAAATTATATTTTCCTTTTATTCGAATAACCTAATCTATTTTATTTTTAATTAGTATTAAAATAGATTTAAAAGGATGCTTTTATTTTTGTATTAACATATATGAAACTCACATTTATTTTCATGGGTTAAAAATGACATAATTATCATGTATTTTACCTCTTTTTCATGACAATATTTTTAATTGAAACCTGTTCATTATTCCCCATGGGTTGTTTATGAAATGATTTATTATGATATTTTTTTGGATCACATGAAATTAATATATATGATATGTGAACACACATATATCTCCAATACATTGGGCATATAATTTAATCTCTGTAGATGACATGTTTTACGATACCTTGGTAAATAACCTTAATAATTTTTATTTACGGCACCATAGTTATAATCATTGGTTAAATAATTATGAATATATCATATTAATTTTGTTTCTTCATTTATATCTTATAATTCATGATCTTATTTTTATTATGTGCCTCTTTCTCATACCTTATATTTATGCCTCATGTTCTTTTTGATATGTCTCAATATCACATGCTAAATGTCTCTCTTGCCTTTTCCCTAACTGGGCTTCATTGTCACCCTTTTCATTTTATGTATACACTTAAGATATGGTATTTAGTAAATTTATCATAAATTAAACCAATGAACATTTCTTTTATGTGTTTTTATAAGAATATTCTATGTTTACAAGTAATATGTATCTTTTTCCCAAGATACTAAACTTGAAAAGATCCTTAGTTTTGTAAAATGTAATGGAAATTTATGTTAAAAAATGAAGGATTCCATATTTGGTATGAAATTATGGTTAGGTTATTTTTAGAAATTAGTACTTGAAGTTTTTTGGAAGAACCATAGGGTAATGTATAAATATATGAAAACATGTTGGTATTTTGGTGAAGTATTAAGTATGGGGTTTCTGAAAAAATAAACACATGTTTGGATATCAATAAGTGGATGTGAATCTAGCACAAATGTAAATAAGGGTGACAATAAAAAAAAATATTGAGATAAAATTGAATGAGAATTGGTAAATGACAACGGTACTTTCCACACCCCTCATTTGAAACACCCCATGGATATGTTTAGTTAGTCATAATATTTTTATGAACTAATATGAATGAAATCTAGAAAATGATATTGTTATTAAAATAAATTAATAAGATATTTATGTATGACGTCTTAATACATAAAATACCTATATAATTATAAGTTTTATTAAAGTAACACATGTCCCACTATGGTTTTCTTCTTATAGAAAATGGTTGGAAATAATTGGAACTGCGTAAAGGATGAGTGCAATAGACGATGCACTGAAGACATTCCAATAGAAACTAGAATGGAAAAATTAACAAGGATGATGAATCAATATACGTGAGTTATAAAAAATAACATGAATCAAGTCAAGAGACCCGATTCACCTAGAAGGGATCAAATTTACATTGATTCATTCATGCGTTAAAAACACTTTCTTTCTGTAGATCTATTGAACCATTTATGGATGAACAATGGATAAGATATATAGAAAATATATTTTATATACTCCATTTTTCAGAAGAAGAGAATGTAACCCTAAAAGTATACCACTTAGAATGATAAGATGACTAGTGGTGGACAGTGATTAAAAACACGAATCCAAGAAGGGAGACTGAGCTATGGAGTGGTAAGATTTTAGGCGAATCTATTTCAAAAAAGTATTCTCCTCGTTCGATGTGAATGAAAATATAGAAGGAATTCCTAGAATAGATACAGAGGGAAAATAAATATGTGTGAGTCTATGAAATAATCATTAGAAGACATGCTCGATAAAACTATATCTTCATGAATAATCCTAAGGTAAATGTTGAAATATTCTTTTGTTGACTGAGGCCCTATCTATGGAGATATCTAAGAAAATCATGAATATAAATGCTATGAGGAGATAATGAAGTGTGCTATGAAATTTTAAATGGATTTTAGAAGAACTCAGTGGTCACATAAGTTGAATTAAAATAAAATATATTTGGATATAAACTTAGGGAGGAAAATTGATCATATAAGAGGAAGAAATAAAGTTCAACTCCTGAAATGAAATAAATATGGGAAGAAGAATTAGGGGAAATGTATGCTTGGGATTGTAAAATGATGCACCTATAGAAGATATGGACATATAGAACAAAAATGTTGTAGGGAGGTGAATCCTCGACTTATCAACAATAACGATAAAGGGAAGATGGTGTAGGATCATCCTAAAGTTCAATGCTTCAAGGGTAGAAAACTTGGTCACATTTCAATGAATTTATAAATAAAAAGATAATGGAAGGGAACCAACATAAACCTTAGCACAAGATGAGGGATAATGGTTGAGAATTTTCAATTATTATGGATAAAGTGGAGGCTTCGAATGGTTTGATGGTAGGTACACTCATTGTGATCTCTAAGATAGGAATAATTTTTTTATTATGGTTATATACATTCTTTTATTTCATATAGGTTTTTAAAGAATGTATAATCAGTACATGAAATGCAATAAGTAGATTAATCAGTTAAGATTCTAGGAGGAATTATCATAGAATCAAAAGTATATAGAAACTCTAGTATTAATTTCAAAGAGTACAATCAGATTGAAAATATTTTAGTCATTACCATTATGGAACTTGAAACTATACTAGGGATGGATTGGTTCTTAATTTATATTGATAAGATAAAATACATAAGTTAGGAAATTTCATTATTCTTGAATTAAAACCCACAATCAATTTTAAAGGATTGATATCCTGGTCTGAGGTTTTTCAAGAATCACCTCCTATATCCTTCTGTATGGATATGATCAGTAATGAGAGATAAGGGTATGAATGTATAAAGATAGATATTGTTTCTATCATTCAAGAATACATTGATTATTTTATGAAGAGTTACCTAGACCTCCCCTAGAAAGAGAGGTAGATTTATCCATTTAACTCATACATAGATCCATGGTGATCTCAAAGTCCCCATATTGAACAAAAAATATAGTGTTATAGGAATTAAAGAATCAACTTCAAGATCTTATGGATAAGGGATTTATTTGAACAAGTTTGTCTCCTTGCGGTGCACCTGTTCTCTTTATGAAGAAGAAGGATTGATCAATGTGGAAATTTGTTGATTATATAGAACTTAAGGGGATCAGAAAAAATAATAAGTAAACTCTCCTAATGATTGATGATTTATTTAACCAGATTTATGGGTCTCAATTATTCTCCAAGAATGAAATCCCATCGGGGTATTATCAATTGAGAGTGAAGAAAAAAGATATTCTAATGGTTGCATTCCAAAAAAGATATGGTCATTATGATTTTGTTTTTTTCTTTGTCTTGACTAATCCATCTATATTTATGTATTTGATGAATAAAATCTTTAAGGACTACCTTGATAAATTTATGGCAGTTTTTATTGGTGATACTCTAATATTATATAAAAGTTGTAGGGAGCATAAGGATCATATAAGGTTTATTTTGGGAACTCTGAGAAAGGAAAATCTTTTTGGAAAACTCAGTAAATATGAATAATGGTCCCAAAAAGTTGCATTATTGGGGAAAATCATAACCAATGAAAGAATCCTAGTCTAACCTATGAGAATAGAGTTTATAGAGGATTGGGATCATCCTATAATAGTAATTGAGATTCATAGTTTCCTTTGTTTAGAAGAATATTATAGGAAATTTGAGAAAAACTTTTCATGAATTTATAATGCACCAACAAAGATAACTAAAGAAGGGTATGATTTCATCTAGAGAAATTAGTGGGAAGAATATTGTCAATAACTAAAAAAGAGATTGGTTACTACACCTATATTAACTCTACCCTCAATCAGTGAAGTATTTGTTATTTATAGTGATGCATCTCTAAAAGGGTTTGGTTGCAACCTCATGAAAAATGAAAAGGTGATTTCTTATGCATCTCAATAGCTAAATCTTCATAAGAATAATTATCCTACATAGTACATAGAGCTAGTTTTGGTTATTTTTTCTCTTAAAATATGGAGACATTATCTTTATGGGAGAAAATGTGACATATACATAAAACACCAATTTTTGAATTATATATTCACACAAAACTAATTGAACATTTGACAAAAATGATGGTTGGAACTTATTAAATACTATTAAAGTTCAATTAATTATCACCCCTAAAGAAAAAACAATGTCATATATATATATAAATTAAGAATGAACCTCTTATACGGGTAATAATGAGGATTCAATGAGATACTTTGATTAAGGACCTCGTAAAAGTGGATATGGGAATCATAAGGGAAGAGACATTATCATCTATATCCCAAATTATTAATCTCATACATATTTAGTAGAGAAGATCAATAAATTTAGAATATAATATCCTTTATTATGAAATAATATAGAGTCTATGAATAATGAGAAGTTTCTTGAGTTTAATATCGATCAATAAGGTCTACTAAAATTTCATACAAGGATATGTGTCCCATCTGTCCTGGAGATAAGAAAGAACTGATGGATGAAGCACATTCTATAATATCTATACATCTTATAATCACTAAAAGTTATAGGGACCTTTGTGATCATTATTGGTGGGACAATATGGAAATGGAGTTTGCTAACTACACTACAAGGTGCTAGGTATGACAGCAAGTGAATGAAAATAGATAACTTTCTAAAGGGTAATTTCAACCATTACCTATACCAACATGTTAGTGGGAAAATACCAGTATGGACTTCCTCAATGGTCTCCCATTAACATCCAAAGAAAAAAATGTGGTAGGGTTTATATTGGATCGTCTCACCAAGACTACCCATTTTATCGCTATTCGAGAAGATTTCTCCCTTGGTCAACATACCAATATATATGAAAAGGTAGCAGTGAGACTGTACGAGGAACCACTTTTTATCATGTTTTTATCATGAAACAAGGTTCAAATATAAATTCCATAGATGCATCCAACATGATCTGATTTCTAAATTGAAATTTAGTTTGACCTATCACCCCCAAACTAATGGCTAATATGAAGGGACTATACAAACACACTAGGACATTCTAAGAACATGATCAATATAATTTAAAGGTGGAGGGGATCAAAACCTCCCATTAGTTGACTTATCATACAACAAAAAATTCCACTCTATGTTAAACTGTAAATATATGAATCTCTCTATGAAAATAGATGTAGAACTCCTACTTGTTGGGATGAAGTTGGTTAGAAGAAATTACATGGGCTTGCTCTTATTCAAGAGATGAAAGAAATGGTTTATGTCATACAAAAACTAATAATGTTTGATCATATTCATTATAAGAGCTATGATTAAAATCATTAAAGGTATATGGTGTTTGTTTTTAGGAAAAAAAATTTCCTTCATATATCACCATATAATAGAGTCATGCAGGGTGGAAAGAAAGGGAATCTTTTCCCTAGGTACATGAACCTTATGAAATCCTTGATCGTATTGAAGCATTAGAATATCGTCTAGTACATTCAAAAAATATTACTCAAGTTCATGTTTTATTCCATATATCCCTCTCGAGGAAGTACATAACAGATCCCTCACCTGTATTAAATCTATATGTGGTAGAATTGGAACATGAAATCTCTTATGAGGAGCAACCAGTGGAGATCTTGGACCGTAGAGACAAGGTTACATACAAAAAGACTACCCATATTGTCAAAGTGTTGTGTAAGAAACATAAATATGAATAAGAAACATGGGAACCATAAGAAAAAATGATACATAATTACCATTACATTTTCTAAATTAAGAAAATGATATGAAATTTTAGGGTTAAAATTTCTAGAGGGGGGAATAATGTAACGACCTAGACTATATAAATGATATTTTTTTCCTGAATAAATGTGTTTTAATTATTATTATATACATATAAAATAAAGATAAAGCAACATGATTTTATATCATTAACAATTATCATTACATTATTCATCTATGAAACCAATTAAAAGGAAAAAAAGTACAACTAAATAAAGAATATAAATTAGAATAAGTAAAATGGGAAAGTATAGATCACCCCATTCTACTAGAATCAAACCCCCAGTGAAAATAAAATAATAATAAAATAAAATTTTATTAATCCAATAAAAATCCTACTTAAATGACAGTAAAAACTTAAGAGAAATTGTATTGGATTTTGAGAGAAAGAACGAAGTGGTATTTATATTGTATAAAGGGAAATGTGACCATTGGGTTTCAACCGTTATATGACTATTGATAAATATGAACATTGAAATATATACCGTTGGTTCATAACTTTATAATTATAATTAGTGTTTAAAAGTATTAATGGAAAAGGATAATTGATATAGAAAGGGGAATCGATGGCCTCATCCTATAGAGTCGTGCTATTTTAAGCCCATTGGTATGAACTTGAGTAGGAGGTATCATCCTTGGATTTTGACATTGACCAAGACCATGAGAAGATTAAAATATTTAATATTGAAAAAAATTTACTATGGGAGAAGTTGAATTTATTATAGACTACAAATTAGTTGATGTTAGCTGAGACACTCGACGGAACTACCACAATCACACACCTTACCCTTAGGGTGAATGCTGGTGTAATATGATGTCATGTTTCCGGATGCTAGTTAATTAATGTGTAAATTTATTTGTATAAATAATTTTTTATTCTATAATTTCCTATTAATAATAGTTTTTATTAATAAAATATATGTTTAATTAGGATGAATTTGGTAATTTGAATTTTGGACACAAATTAAAAGTAATTTTATTTTTCTATAAAATATAAATAATTTTTAAAATAAACTAACGTATTGTTAATAGTGATTATTTTAATTAAATATTATTTTTATATGTAAATATGGATTTTCATATGTAAAAGTTAAAATTATCATATTTAGATAATTTTTCTAATAAAATAAAAATAATTTTTAAATCATCATTTTGAAATTAGGTTAGGCGGAATTTATGATAATTTTTAAAAAAACTTCATATTTTTGTGAATGGAATTTTTTTAGGGTTTTAGCATATTTGATGACGTCATATTTACTCATAGTGATGTAATAATTAATTAAAAACAATATTTGAATGAATATTTTATTTTTTTAATGAGAATTATTTAAATATATTTTATTTAATTTCTAAAATGATCAGTTACTTTCAAAGGTTCAAAATAGAAAATTTGATTTTTAAAAACATTACGTTGTGGAATATTTACTTTTAAATTCCTAAATAAGTGTTAAATAATGGTTTTAGGTTCTATAGGATAAAATTATCTATAAATGTGACCCAAATGTCTTGAATCATGAGAAAAAACATGGGTAATCCAATACTTTTTCATTTTCCAGAACCTAGATTTCCAAGGTAAATTTTCGGAAATTATTAAGAAAATCCTCCACTTATACTATGAAAAACCACCCTTTTCCTCACTCCCAATAACTCCAAATCCATCCTCCAAGAAAGTATGTTGATATTTACTCCCATGTGTTCCCCTTAAAATATTCTCAATCCCTCTAGGTTTCATCCTCAAATTTTAGGAAAAACTATTCAAGGTAAGTGAAATCTTCACTAATATTTTCCATTCAAGATCCGTTTTAGGTGGTATATCTTCCAATTTAAAAGATAAGTTATTTTTAAAGCATACTTCATCAAATTACTATAAGAATATTATTTTATGAATGGTGGACTCTTTTCTCCTCATATTTTACCTTTTCTTAGAAAAATTTTATACCCTTCATGTTGCTAAAGTTTCTTATCAAATATTATTCTAGATAAGAAATTCTCTTTTCCATTTTATTTGAATACCCAAACATCTTTTATTTTCAATCAGTTTTCAAAAAATATACAAAAATTGGTTTTTTATCTAGGTATTTACATATAATTATTTTAAATTTTATTTCATGTGTAAAAAAATTAGTAATGATCCTGTCATTAAGATCTTTTTAATAAAAGGATTTTTGATAAAAAAAACCCACAATTTCTTCTCTACATGTTATTAATGAAATGATTTATTATGATCTATGAAACTCACATGAAAATAAGAAACATGAATGGTGTTCCTTGATATCACTCCAATGCATTGGGTAATGAATTTAATATCTATAAATGACTTATTTTATGATACCTTGGTGAATAACCATGGTAATTCTCTTTTATGACACCATGATGATAAACCTTGATGATATTATTATGAATGACTCATTTAAATGTATTAGCCACATTTATATGTTATGACTCATTACTTTATTATTATGGTTTACCTCTTTCTCATGCCTTATCATTATACCTCATATTCTTTTCAATATGTCTCTTGACTGCATGTTATATGTCTCTCTATATTTTTCCCTTATTAGGATTCATGATCACCCATTTCATTTGATGTATGTGCCAAGAATATGAGATGTAGAAAAAGAAACATATAGTGAACCCATGAATATGTATTTCAAGTTGTTTTAGAAGATTTTTTTTATTTTTCACGTACCATGTAGCTTTTTTTTCATAGAAACAAAACTTGAAAAATCCTCTATTTTGAGAAATGTAATTAAAAGTTCTATAATAAAAAGGTGTGATTCCATATTCAACTTCCCTAAAGAATTTTTATTCATTAGTTTTGATATGATCTTATGTTATTATCCACTTTCTTTCTTATGAATACTTATGATGAAGATGATTTAATTATGGTTCAATAAAACCCATTTCATTCCATCAGGTTAATTAATTTATGATAAAACATTTATGAAACCCATTTACTTTCCATGGGTTATGATATGATTAATTGGTGAATGTTTTATAACATTGTAAGACACATAAGAATGGTTTTCATTATGTTATGGGTTGGTCTATTATATATGGACAATGTATTGGGTAAATACTAATATCTTATAAGATAACTATGTGAAATGTATTGATGTGATCGACGCATGATAGGAAATATATAAGAATTTCGAATCCACTTTGATATGGGAAAAATATTATGATTCATAAACATCTATGATATGGGAAATAGATGTTGATTGCTGATCCATTATGATATGATGATATCGATAGTTAAACCTGACATATGGCATGGTTTCTATTCCTATTATGGTTACATATTCTAATATCATGTTTTTATGATTATTATTTGAACATATAGTCATTAATGATTTATGTTGTTTACTCACTCTGATGATTCAGGTACTTTGTAATTATAAATATTTATTCCATGACCCGTGCATATCAATTAAGACAGACTGGGTATGAAATTTATATGTTATGATCATGATATAAATCCCTTATGATTATATTATAATCATATATGACCATCAATTTTTATCTCCCATGTTTTCTATTAATGAGAATCTAAGATCACTCTTTCTTATGTTTCTCTTCACTAGTTTATAATTAAAGGTTTTAATAAGGGCATGTCAGAGAAGTGTATAATGTTAGATGAAAATTAAGGGAAATATTTATGATCTATCTTTAAATAAGTTGTTTATTTATCTATCTCCAAGTAAAATAAAGCTTTTTTGGTTATAGGGTTTGTAATGTTATTTTATATATTAAATATTTTTCTAAAAGTATATAATATATATATAGAAATACTTGGGTCACCTCATAAAATGTGGCTCTTTTGAGAACATAAAAAAGGTAACGAATGAAACTATATTAGGAGTGTTACATTGGTGGATAAATGGGAAATCTCAAACATTATTTTACCCAACCTTCAAATTCATGGTTTGGAAGTGGTTCTAATATGACTCAAGCCTATAATTCTCAATTGTGAGAATCTATTATGAGGATTTATTTAACTCAAAATCAATTTATTCAATGGGATTTCAGGAACACCCCAATATCTCATCAAGAAACATCTTATCATGGGAGAAATATAGATCCAAGATGGTATTATTGATTAATTTTTAAGGTTGAGTATGTTATGGTTAATGAATAACTGGGTTCCTGAATGATCATAGGCTTTATCAATCTAAATTCTTAATTAATTCATGTATGGTTTTATTCAGGCGCATCCCACATTATTTTTTGTCTGATAAATTAAATGGGGTTGTATATTGAAGTGATTTCATATTTCTTAAGAATCAAGAAACCTCTCATGTAATGGGAGTGCTAGGTATTTAGGTATTTATCATGTTATATTACCATTAATTTAGTATTGTCTATGTGTGATTTCATCATATTAAATAATAATATTTTTATCTAACTTTTTGGATGTACGGATTGGTAGCTTTCATAGATCATATTGACTACTACACTTGGTGGGTTTCTTTCAAATATCCAGATGGTGTTGTTCAACTATTCAATGGGGAATGGGGAATTAATGATGGTAGAGAATGTCCATTAATTATTGTGGTCAAAACTATATAATATCATATTGAAGTAGTAATCATGTGGGATAATGATGCAATCAAAAGTAAAAACTTACCTGAAATAGTAGATCAAAACCCAATTGTTTTTCTAAATAATTTCATGAGACTACTCCTTGTAATTGAAGAGGAATTCTATATTAACCTAATCCAATGAATTAGACTCATTTCACTTCCATTAAATAGAATGGATCCAATATAATTTAATTAACTAATGTACTAGATGGAAGAGTTTGAAAATAATGGATTTATTAGTCCAAGTTTAACACCTTGGGCATCTTCAGTTTTATTCGTAAAGAATTAAAAATATACCAATTAAATTTCAATCAATTAGTATAAACTGAATCAAGCTAAAATAATAAATAGATACCTAATTACTATAGTTTATGATATGTTTAATCAATTGATGGGAGTTAGGTTGTTCTATAAAATTGATCTATAATTAGGGTACCATTAAATTTGATTCAATAAAGAGGATATTACAAAGATATTTTTTACAAGCTATTATGAACAATATGAATACATTACAATTCACATTGGTATTAAGAATACAGAAGTAGTCTTCATGGAATTTATAAACCTTATCTTTTATAGGTACCTTGAATCTTTATTAGTTTCATTTTATGAGGATATTTTGGTGTACTCCCTCACCTTGTGTGATCATGAACCGCATATGGAAATTGTCTTTGAAACATTGTGAGACCACTGTATTAATGAACAATTCTATAACTATCAATTTAGAATACCAAAATCTCATTTCTTTGAGTATTTTAATTCTGAAAATTTTATGCGAATCGGTCTAAAAAATAATGTTGTTTTTATTTCCTGATAACACCTAATAATGCCTTTTAGGCTTGTTTTTTTGAAATTAGTAGGTATTATAATTTTTTGTTACATGATTTCTTAGGTCAAGAATCCTATGAATGTGTTAATAAATAAGTTAATTCTATTCCATTAGATAAATAATATTTAGAAATATTTCAAGGAGCTTATGAATTCTCTTACTTCATCACCTATATTAATTTTTATAAAACTACACAATGTTTATGATTTCTATTGTTTTTATTTTAGATCTGTATTGGGTTTTGTTCTCATACAGAGAATCTATTAGTAGCTTGTGTATCATTATAGTTGTAGGTTCATGAAAAAAACTATATCACTCATAATATTGAATTAGACACAGTGGTCCATGAGTTAAAAACACGACACCACTATATATTTGATGAGAAATTTACTATGCTACCTAATCATAAAATCATCATGGAAATATTATGACAAATATAATTGGACCTTTGGCTACAATGTTGGAAGAAATATCTAATTTTTTTAATATTGACATTGTATATACATCTTGGAAAGATAATTTAGTGGAAAATTCCTTAAGTAAAATGTATTATACAGTACTTGTCAAAGAAGCCTAATATTAATGATAAATAAAATGGGTGATCACTGACTTAAAATTGGATTAAACTTAGTGAAATCATATCATGATTTTATTTATGGTCATCCTTATACCAAAAATGTTTGAATAAGTCAAGTGTACTTAATGATTGAACCCTAATTTTCTGACCATTAGGGTGAACCTTAATGTTGGTGATACCATTGATGGATGGTTTTAGGATGAAAATTCTATGTTTTTCTTTTGAGATTGTATTTTAGTTACTCTTTATTTCCAATACCAAATCCCTAATTATTATCATGATTAAAAGTGGTGTTTTCATCCATGTATTTTAAAAATTTACAAGTAAATGAAGTAAATTTTTTAGTTGTTGCATTTGAAGAAAAATGTGGTAGATTATGTTGTCAAATATATCTCCTATCAATCGGTGAAAGTCAAACACTAAATAATATCTAGTATGTTATAATAATTAAACATATCTATATGAAAATTAAATTATATTTTTGTAGAGTTTCCCACTAGTTTTTGGAAGAAAATTCATAAGAATGAGTCTATTTGGGTTATTATCCATTAACCCACTATATTTTAACACTTCATTCCAATTATGTATAAAAAATTCCTATGGAGTCAGAAAAGATATACATCTATTAAGTGTTAATGTTTCATCAATACTAGTTTTTTTAATCTCTGATCGAGACCAAATATTTACCTCATGGTTTTAGTGGTCTTAAAAACAAGACATGGGAGCATAGATGACCATGGGAATGGCATACCATATTCAAATGGATAGGTAGAAAGAGCATATAATTTAGAAATTGTAATACATGATCTGAGAATTTGTGAAGAACTTAGTTTTGTAATAGTGGGTACTGTAGACAAAAAAACACTTTTCAATTACCTTACCATGTATATAGTGAGTTATCCATGGTGTACACTTACCATTGTAGTGTTAATATTTTTTCATCGACTATTTAAATGGTAATTTTCATAGATTATTTGTCGTATCAAAAGGTTATAGTAGTTTATAGTTTATAATTAGAACCCCAAGATGGTATGAAAATAATATTAAACACATATTATATGTTCTAGATACATCATACTAATTTAAGATAGTTGATATTTAACTATAAGGTGCCAGGGTATCATAAGCATTGGGACTTCTTATCATGAAGTGCACAATTGAAGACCTCTAGTAGGTGAGATCATGAGGGCAGACCAACCGATATGAACACTACATATTTTGGGTGACATTGAATTTTCATATCTATTAACATGTGTATTGGTCTTCTAACTTGATATATTTGTCAATGTATATCAATTTATCACATACTTTGATGCAAGAAAAAAACCCTAACATTTAATTCATGGTGAGGCAGCTTGTGTTGGGTTTATCTTTGGTGGTATGACATTGGTTGAATGGTCAAGATAAAATTTGTGTGTTCTGAGTTGAGGAAGTGATATCTCAATCCAAGTTTATTAGGATGGTAGGACCTTCATAAATCCTTGGACAAGGTATTCAAATTTATGTATGTATAGTTAGATAAAAAATAAATCAATAAAAGATGATGACTCAAGTGTGCATCCTACTTTACGAGATATCGCGAGACAAATAGACTATATTACACAGTGCATATTCATAGGAATGGTTTTCATTGCTTTGAATTTTCCATATCTATTAAGGGGACTTAATGATATATTAGACTCCGCTATTGGTTTATGAATAACAGACACACCTATCGAGATAATTTTTTATAGGGTAACACATAATAGCATTTTCAAGAGTTTAGCCTACTATGATGAATAAGAACATTGGACATGGTGGGACCCACCATGGGGTTTGAGAATTGTCCACATTTTAAGGATCACCTAAAAATAAATAAATTCATTATTATTTGAGTATAGAATAATTGGGTTGAATTTATTTATTGAAATCATTTACAAGGTATTATGTGAATACATGTAGAAATGTTATATAAAGAGATATTATTTTAATATATAAGGATTGTTTAATTTTGTGGGGATTATAAGTCAAGTTATTGACTTAGTTTTATCATGTAATACATTTCTTATATATTAAAAGAATGTGATAAAAATATAAATAACTTTATGACACAATTATTTCATTATATTATGTCATTTAATACTAATTAAGTTGAGATTTTTATTGACTTCTGGGGAACCTGTTTAGGGTAATTGAGACTCCACATATATAAGTAAGGGAGAGACACTCATTTGATTACTATTAATTCCAACAGAATGAGGTCATCTATCTCCTCCCTCTTCCTAGAGAGAGAAGGTCATCATTCAATCAATCAATCTAAGAATGCCTTCATGAATTTAAGAGATCATACTGAGGTGATCATCACAACATCGAAGGAATTGTAAGAGTTCAATAAAATTAACTGAAATTTGTTGATCAAAATAAGCATGAATTCTTAGATAATTTATGGATGATGTTGAGGGTTTTGAGCTTGTATTGTTTGAGGAATGATCACTAGTGACAAGATTCATTCAAAAGTTTCTATGAATCAAATAAGGAACTACTTTATAAAATTTTCTATTTTAAAATATTTGAAAAAGTTACCTATAACTCTACTAGGGATATGATCACTGATGAAGATATAGTTTTATCACTCCAGTGATGAAATATTTTAAATCCCCAGCCCACCGACATTCACATTGTGACCCGATACCAGCAATTGGTATTAGAAGAGGATGAATAAATATTTTCATCCAAGAAAAATTAATTTTCTTTTAAATTAATAACACTAATTTAATTAGGTCCTAATAGATATTACCATGCATGGATCCAATATCATTTAGAAAATTTATAGCTATTAATATTTTTTAATATGGATCAAAAGAGGTTTTTTATGGGTATAAATTACAAAGAACAAGAAAAATTAATAGCCCATGTTATGTATCCGGTGATCTTGAGTGTATTCAGGCATGCCTCAATATTTAATATGGACTTAGGGAGGTAAAATTAGTTATTTACTTCCCTGTTTTATTCCTTTGGTCAGGGAGGATTCCACACAATTGTGGAATAGTTTTAATTAAAAAATTCACATCCTAAATCAAATAGGTTGGAAAAATGCAAAAAAAAAAAACAGTTTGGAGGGTGTGTGGATAATTCCACAAGTGAAACAAAAAATATTTTTCATCAAACTATATAATATTTACCTGCTATTGGAATAAAAAATGAGGGGAAAAGTTGTGAACTGATATATGTAGGGTCTATGATGATACAAATTCTAAAAAAGTTGAGATTAGTTTCTCATGGAAGATAATGTTATAAAAAATTATTTTATATTAAAAAAATTGGAGGGTCAACCCCCTTATTGGAATCCCCTACCCTACCACCATCCACCAACCCTATGAGTTCATGCTGCTACCACTTGCAACCCCTCAGCTCGTCGTTGTTCCACTATGCAGTCGTTGCAGAACCTTCTCGAGCTGACCTATGGTGTCCCAACATCAAGCACCACCCTCTCCTCACCGGGATCGCCACCTCCATCTATCAACCTTCACCACCTCCCATGTAACACTGCTTCCATAAATGGATATCCTTCCCAGGAACTCATAGTCCCAGTCACCATTTCTTTCTCCTCATATTGTGCCATTTCCCGCATCATCGCCTGACCGACTACACATTGTGTGGGAATGACCCTCTTGACTATTAACACTGACATCAAACCCTTGAACTGGTTACCAACATCCCATGTGTAACCAACCATCATCGGGACAGATCCTTCCAAAGTCTAACCACCCCTCATGAGGTAACCCTGATTATGCATCCCATGGGTCTAGTTTGACCTGATCCACCCTAAAATGGATCCGCCCGGTAGAACATGTTAGGGTGGGTTTTCTCGGCTCGAAATAGCTCTGCACGGGGTCTGCACATCTTAGAAAGGGCCTATGTGTTTTTGGATCGACTCACATTTCCCCTACATGAGGTTATGGATCCCAGAAAAATATTCAACATATCCCAAATAATTAATTATTCAAATTTGGTATCAAAATAATAATTCATTTTATTATTATTTAATAAGTAATTTAGTTTTAAGATAAAATAAAATTACATTATTAATTTAATTACACAAAAAACCACAAATAAATTATTTTAATTAAAATAATAAATTTAAATTTTTTAATTTCACTTGTACATAAATTTGTTTCATTTTAATTTTTATCACATTTTAATTTTACCCATTGACCAATTTTGAGTAGTGACCCTTATATTTTCCTAAGTTATTTTATTTAAGAAATTATTATCCACATGTGATGCTTGTAATAATTAACTATTTTTATTAATGTTTTGAACATAATGATTTTTATTAAATATGTATATGGTTTTTCATTTCCATTAATGTTTTAATGTACAATGCACTTACTGATACCCTCTTGTATGTATGTGAGTATTGATGTGCCATTGACGATGATAGTATAACTTGTATACCATTCCATGTAGAGGTAAAACCCTAGATGAGACATGCACACACTGGATTGGGGATGAGTTGCATCATCATCCAAAACCTGAATTAGATATGATACCCCTAGGTCACTGTTGATCAATTAAATTTAAATGGTTCATCCAATAATATATACTCAGGACCAGCTAGGTAAATTTATTTTCTTTAGGCATTTTTTATTATTTTATGCATTTTTTTGTTTATTATAAATGCATAAAATAATAAATTGCAAAATGAATAAATATACGGTGACTATTTTTGGATTAAAACATATTTAATTGTGAGGAAAAAAACTTATTATGAACATATTTAATAGAAATTGATTCTAATATTCATATAATACTAAATACCTTTCAAGGAAATATTATGTGGTGAACAACTTCATTCACTCATATTTGATCAAAATAGGGTGTACGAGGTGCTCATCAACCCAAGTTGAGGGTGTTTCCTATAACTAGGGAGGTCTCATGACGGTGATGGGTTGAAATAAATAGTTTTCCAAGAAAATAAGTACCCAAAGATATATTGTTTCAACTTTATATGAATACATTGAGTAAATCATGTTTTTGATTTTATAATTTGGGACATTACTGAATATATCAATGATCTACAAGTCAATGATGTTGTTCAGTCTAGTGCTTCCTTGAAACTCTCCTAGTTGTGGGGTATCAAAATATTTTAGACTATGAGGGGAGGTTTCATAGATGCTTTCAACTATAATACCAATGATTTAGAGTATTCCGAGTCTAGTAGTAATGGATCCTAGAGTTTTATAAAATAGTCATAGATATTTGATGATTAAATTAATTGGTAATGTCGAATCACTAATAAATATAAATTAACTAATCTACTAGATATTGTTTTTGTAGAAAATGGACAGTAATACTACAAAGATACTCTGATTAATTCAGTAAAAAGTAAATGTATTATCCTACAACAATTTCCAAATAGTATTGCAAAAACAAGTTTAAATTACTATGATAGAAGAAATTCAAGGTGTTTGGAGTCCCCATTACCCGTTGTGTCACCTCAGGAAGGGAGGGTGAGAATAAATACATACAAGATACTCATTTATGATTAATGTAATGGTTATATAATAATTCTATCATCAATGTCCTATGCGAGTTGTGGATACCACATTAGGACATGGATGGTTCAACATATTGTCTCATCGTTGAGATTTTTACGAGGAGAAAGAGAATAAGTCTATTAATAAAATGGAATTTACATTGGATATGTGTAAAATTGGAATATGGATATTTATATTTAAATACATCACATTTTTATATATTAATCCAATAATTTTTATAGATTCATTTAAGATTACAAAATTAATAGTAAAATGAGAAAACACTTCATTACTTTTTAGGTGAGGTACACAAATAAATAAGAAAATTAAAGAAAGATTAATATTTTATTCTTGTAGAGAACAAGTTGAAATACAAGAAAAAATTCCAATGGAAAGCGTGACATCAGAGGAACATTCACAAAATCCTTTAAAGAAAACTGGTACCTAATAAGAGGATATTTTCTTCACATTTCATGAGATAAGATTGTGGTTCTATAAATACTGAGAACTGGATTGAAGAAGAAAGTACCCTCTTATACAAAAGTGTATATTCATCAATTCATGTAATGATTCTATCATAATTATCAGGTATTAGAAAAAATATTCCCATCACATATGAATATTGAAATATATGAAACAAGTAATAAAAGAAACATTACATAAGTAAGGTGTGTTCTCCTAGAAGTTGAGAAATTTCAATTCCAATGTCAGCGGAGAGAATTAAAATACCTATAATTTCCATGTTTATTGATTCTAGTTGACCTTTTCTTAAGTATCACCAGAAAATTTATCTCCTGTAGTGGAAATAAGGAGACATTATTCTAGTTTTTTAGTGATTTTTTTTGTTTTTTAAGACTAAACAAAAAGGTTTTGTAATGCTTGACTCATTGGAAATACCCGATAAATATAAAATGTAATGATTTTATACCTAGTTGTAGGAAGATAATAATTTTCATGAAAAATAAGTAGTTTTCAAGGATATAACGAGTATGGTTCTTAGATATTTGGAGTTAAAGTCCTTAGGTTTTATTATTACACTTATGTACTTAGTTTTTAGAAAAGAAACCTTTATAAATAAATCTATGTCCAAAGGCATCAGAATTAATTCAGCTAGAAGGCATGAACTATTTTAATGGTAATATAGTGGTAAATATATTTCATAAGATACCTTTATGTGGTATTAAGGAATGTATAATTGAAGTATGGTATATTCATGGGCAGATGATATAAGTTATTTTGAACCAGGGTGCTGAAGAATATTTTGACAGAGCAATCCTCAATCATAATAATGTAGCATGTAGTAATTTCTAAATGAATATTACATTATTCAATTCAAGGATATTAATATTAGAAAGGTGTATTGATGATAAATATTAAATTTTAACATTTATCAATAAAAAACATAGCATGGAGTAATTCCTAAATTCACATTTCCTGATACACAATAGATTAATTATGTCTATTAAATGAGAATAAATGTTAAAACAAATGTGCATTGATGATACTTCCATTATTCTTGAGACACACTTCACAAATTAAAACATTATCCTATAACCATATGCCAACTATAACGAAAAATAGATATCATATGATTAGAAATATGATATAAATACATTATTTAATAAGAAAATATGTTTAGATGAAAATTGTTTTTATGAATATAAACAAACATGCATCAGGACAAAAAAAGAGTGTATATAATGTTCATATAATAACGTTTTCTAAGGACATAACTTAAGAAACTAAGATTGAAAAGTGATATTAATTTTACGAAATTTATTTCTATAAAAGGCTCCACATATCTATTTGAGATAGTGGGAGAATGTTTGACTTGGGTTTAGTCAATTCCATAGATGCACAAGTAGTTGTTATGGGAACAAGTTCCAAAACAACATATGGAAAGAGAATATTCTAGAAATATGTACTATGTGGGAAGGATATAACCTTGGTAATGGTTTTATATTAACCATGGTTGGGGATACATTATTCATTTAGAATGATGAACCCTACAAGTAAGTAGTATATGTAAACATGATAAGATTTAAAATACTAATTAAAATTCAATAATGAGTTCTATGTATCAATGTTCTAGGAGATTATTATATTTAATACTACTGTGGGTATTCAAGTGAGACTATACGTGGGTGGTACAAGCATATTACCAATAAGGCTTGAATGGTAATGCCAAGTCATTATGCCTATATAAATTATAATTTTACTTATCATAGTTTCTTTACAGGATCATTTTATTATTCATTGAATGTCAAGACCATCAATCATGTACAATGTCTATACAACACAACCAAAAAGGAATGGGGGCACCATATAATGCAAATAAGGGGTTCATGTTACTGAAATCCAATTTTGTATTGAAGTAACAAGATCATAGAATATTCATTTGGAAATAGTCGATGCCATGTGTCCACAATAGGTTAGTGGGAACACCATGGTTTTCAAAGTGAAATATGTTTAGTAACATAAAAAGAATAACTATTGGTCTTATAGTTAGTTAAGATTAGAATGAATGTAACCCTTCAAATATTTATTTAATGTAAAATCCTATGTTCTAGGGAATAATATATTTTGAGGTGGATTTAAATATTTCTTTGACCTAGTCAATAATATATATACTGAGAAGTTATTCAAAAAAATACAATTTGGAACAATTCAAGGGAGAATTGTTACCAATGTTAAATGGTATAAATCTCTCCATGTAGAAATGTATGGGATATAAGAAGAGAATAATGTTGTAAGTTGAATTCCATATGCTTCTATGATAGATCAATAACATATTTCATGATATGTATAGGAAATTATATTTTCAACATATACTTTATGGTAGGAAAATATCAATTATATCCAGGAGAACTACAAGGGAAATAGTTAGAACCATACAATTGTACTTAAGAAAGTACAAATGTTATGGACCTAGTATGTGGAGAATAGGGGATACAAGTTACAAGGGGATACAAAATATTATTCCTATAGATCAATGTGGTATGATGTCATAGTTACTCTAAGGTAATGAGAAAGAAACGATCATTCAAGAGAGTGGCATTCATACCAACAAATATCAAGTATGTTACATAATCTAAGGTAACTAAAAAATATGTGAAGATTATGCAATGATTTGATCATGTTCTTGGAATTTTACCTAATATGTAATGTTTTATAATAATATAAATTATTGTAATTCTATTAATGGTAATAGAAAAGATGTTAAGTTTTTATAGTGAGAAAAATGATATATACTTGTTATTTACATCTATTGAGGAGTCTTACTCAAGGAGATGAGGTCGTAGAGAAGAATAAACATGCAGTGGAAATGTGGTAGGCCCATGAATAAATCCATAACTTAGTAGAAACATGATCTTATCTTATGAGAGCTAACAATGAAATTTAAAAATTTGGCTCCACTGAAAGTGGGAGTGTTGTAATAGTGGGTTCCCTAGAACCAATTAAATTGTAGTTTTCAGTTACTATAACATATATATATCAAGTCATTCAAGGTGTAATCATATCATTATAGTTTTTATATTTCTGTATCAACTATTTAAATAGTAATTTACATAGATTATTTATCATATAAAAGAGTTATATCAATTCCCAAGATAAAATTATAACCAAGAGATACTATGATATTAATATTAAACGCATGTCTTATAGAGTAATGCATCACACTGAGATGGCACATTTGATATCTGGATATTAGGTGTTGAGGTATCATAAGCATTCAGTCTTCTTCTATTTAAGTTCACACGTGATGATCTATAGTAGGTGTGTTCATAAAGATATACCTGCCAATAAGAATACCACATGCTTCAGATGTCATTGGATATTCTTATATATGAATATGTGTATTGGTCTTCAAAATTGAGATTATTATCATTATATAGCATTTTATAGCATAGTTTGATGCAAGGAAAAACAATTAAATTGAAATCATCATGAGGTAGCTTGTGTTATGTGCATCATTGGTGGTATGACATTGGTTGAATGGTAAATATATAAATTTTCTCTTCTAAGTTGAGTAAGTGATATCTTAAGGTAATTTGATCATTATGATTGTACCTTTATAAGTATTTGGGTATGGTAGTCGAAGGTATGTCTATCCATCTAGATCAATAAACAATAAATCAAGAAAGGACGATGATACAAGTGTGCATCATGATGGTTAATATTTCGTGAGGCAAAGAGATTATATTACGAAGTGTGTGTTCGTTGGAAAGGTTGAAATTTATTTGAATTTTCCTTATCACTTTAGGGGCATTTAAATTTTTATAGACACTACTCTTGGTCTATGAATAATATTCACTGCTATTATGATAAGGTCTGAAAGGGTCACACGAAATTTTGTTTTAAGAATCCTCTTTATTCTGGTGAATATGAATATTATAAATGGTGGGCCCCACCATGTGGTTCAAGATTTTTTCATGTTTTAATGGTCCCTAAAAATTAAATAAATTCATTATTACTTGAGTATAGAATTAGTGGGTTCAATTTATTTATTAAAATTATTCACAATGTATTTTGTGAAGATAAGCAATAATATTATATGATTAAATATTATTTTAATTTTCAAGGTTCATTTAATATTTCAGGAATTATGAGTCGAGTTAATAACTTGGTTTTATCATGTCATATTTTAATTTTATTTTAAATGTATGAGATAAAAATATAAATGACATTATGATGTAGTTAATTCATCATAAAGTATAATTTACACCTTATTTAGTAGGCCTTTTATTTTCCAGGGTCGGGGAACCCTCTATGGGTATTTGATACTCCCACTATGTAAGAAGGAGAGAGAATCTCCTTTGATGACTATTCATTCCAATAGAATGAGATAATATCCTCCACTCACTTCCTATAGATATAAAGTCACCATCCGAGTGTTCAATCTAAGAACACCCACATGGATTGGAAGGATGAAACGGAGGTGATAATCATGATATCATAGGAATCATCATAGATCTGTTCTATCACAAAAAATTTGATGATCGTCATCCTCATAGATTATTGGAGCATGTGTGGATAATATAGACTGGTTTGAGCTCATATCCATTGTGCAATGATCATTATCGATGAACTGCAGTAAAATGGTTCATCGAATCAAATGAGATAATTATTTATTTAATTTTGTGATTTGAAATATTCCCATGGGATACTTAGAACTCTAATGGGGATCATATCATCAGAGATGATGTAGTTTCATTGCTTTGATGATGGGAAATGATAAATCAATATCCTACAGCTTACACTACACACCCCGGTACTAGTACTTATGTGGTTCATGGTAAGAATATTTTTTGGTTTATTATTCATATAATAATCATTATCCCAAAATTATATGAATGTATCCTTTTGAATAATTGCATGATTTTTCTTTTTTTGTGACTAGTTTATTTTGTGTAGAGGTAGAAAGAACTTCTTTTATTTGTCCTTGTTTTGTACATGAGACTACCGATAAAATCAAGTTGATTAGGACTTTTGTGATGATGACCAAGATCCATCCTAAATATTATGAGGATCATCATCATTACCATTTAAATTTTAAATTTGGTGATATTGTATTCTTTTATGTATCTCCATGGATGGGTCCCTTTCAATTGGCCAGAAGAAAAAACTACATCCATGGTATGTTGAACTATTTTAGATTCTAAAGTGTATTAGTGGAGTTTCTTATTGTATAGATTTGGATATAATATTTAGTTTAGTTTATATGAATTTCAAAATATCTCATGTAATAAACTAACCTAGGTCAAACTTACCTATAACCCAATCTTGCTCACCATAAGGCCCAAATAGTGTTCCTGATTTCCATAGGTTGGTGACATGCACATGGTTTATAATACAATCATATGTTAATGATTTCACCCTCAAAATAATATAGACTCAAACAATGATTCCACCTAAGAAATATACCAAGATTTATCTGTACCTAAGACATCCCAGAACTACAATAAATTGATATAAGTAATAAAAAACACCCAAACAGAGAAAAACCCTATAGGAAAAATAATAATCAACATCCAACATCACTTTATAAATAAAAAATAAAGAGATATGAAACATCAAATCAATACAAGATAACTAAAATAATTTCAATACTTACATGGACGATACAAAACCTAAATAGAAATCCAACAAAAAAGGATCCCCAAAATTCTCTAAATAAGTCATCACTGTGTGATCTATAGTAACCATTGATCCATACGAAGGATGATGAATGCGTCAATAGGTTCTTCTATAATATATAGATCCATTCCATTTATCTTAATTATTCATAACAATGTCTGCATACACCCATCATCATATCAAGTGTGTAACGAAAAATCACAATAGGATAATACCATGAATCTACATAATCTATTTCTCATTGAGAACCATTATTTCTAGTATGAAAACATCATTTTAGAAATGATATTTTTTATGATAAAATTGAATGAGGAAAATAAAAAATGTAACATAGAGAAACATGAAATCATCATCATCTCAATATCCAAATAAATAAGTGTAGCAATAATCAAGCACATATCTCAATCATGAACTATAAATGAAACATAGTTTCTAATATTTAGGTTAAATATCTAGTAATAAATTTAGCTAGGAATCTTTCATGGAATACTGTCCAGGCTATGTGAACAAGAAAAAGTTAATCTAATCCTGGGTTTACTCTTGGTCTCACCAGAAACAAACCATATCTAGTACAAAAACTAGATAGAGAATTCCCATCCAGGTAACCCAAACACATTCCCATAATATTTTTGTGTAAAAAAACACATAATATAAGTATCATAACATATGAATCATCAATATTAAAATAATGAAAAACCTCTATATAAATCCAACGATAAAAAATAAAGAAAATACTATACTAAAATCCTTCCAATTTAAAAAAATATTTTGAAAACCTGCTTGAAATAAAAATGTTGTTTAATTTTTTTAATAAAACACCTCATGGACATGTATATTTATTTAATATATAAACCACGTAAAACTACCAATCTTCCAACATTAAGTCATAAATATCAATGGAATGCATAAGAAAATCTTAAATAATTGAATTCAAGTATGTCATGATGAACAAACCCAATGAAAATTAAATCCCTAAAACATTGAAAAAGGGGAAGATCCATTATGTAGAGGCACCTAACACACACTCTTTGAAAAATAATTTCCTTCCCTAAATACCACAATAATAGAGAGGGATGCATCAAGATCACATAGGTATTTATACATGACTAGGGAGGGGGTAGTGAATTAGTGGAGGTATATTTTATCCAATCTAAAGCCATTATACATTTCAACTTCATCACTTTTTTAGTTAATGGATTCACTATATTCCCTGGTATATCATCTTTATTTGGAATGCATATATGGTAAGAAGGAAGTCGCACAAAAATAGAAAAAAAATATTTATGAGGTTCACTAAAAATATGGATGACTACATTGTTAGTGTCACTTGGTTTTTATCCCACAGACATTGATTCCTTATTATAACCAAAGAATCATGTAAAAGGATATTTCACTGGACCTGTTATTCTAGAACCGACCAAATCAAAAGGAAGACCCAAATTTTGGTTCCTTTTAATATAATAGAATAGTATTTCACTTACTTAAAGCATGAAAA